>OX457096.1:11631045-12939379 GCA_949752805.1 Deilephila elpenor | reverse complement strand
TTTCAACAAGAAATGCAATTGGTTTTTTAAAATTATATACTTCATCTTACCCACTTTAAAATGCATATGTAATTATATGGAAACAACCCTAGGGATTATTAAAAATTGTAATCTAAGTTAATCATACCCATTTACCATGGCAAGTGCAGTGCTGACTGGATTAGAGTATCGACTGGACAGATGAAATTACCAATTTTAAAGCAACTGCGAGCTCAAAAATTCTAAAATGATAAATCACCAGGGATTGTAAACTTATTTTTATTGCGTTGAATGGATAGACGAGCATGCCATTCGCCTGATAGTAAGCTATAGTAGTAAAAACAAAACACACATGACATGTTGGTCTTAAGCATCCTTTTCTACTACGAGGCAACAACCTATTTTTTTTTTTTATTCTGACAATGACTATAATGCGCTTGTAAACTTTGATACGAAGTTCACTATAATAGTTTCCTAATCACTATGTTCTCTACCTGTAATTCACGTCCTTCACAACATGGTACCAGCGGAGGCAGCTCTTCTTTTAGCTTGTGGGCCGAGTTCAGCCCAGTTGTGACATTGTCTCCGCTAGCTACGGGATTCATGAGCAACAGAGAGCTGTTCGAGGTCTTCTTCTCCTTGACTTCCATGTTGGCTGACGATACGTCTTTTAGCGAAATATTCGCGTTCATATTTATATCTTTGATGGACATCAAGAGGTTGTTGTTCTCGCGAAGCAGCTGCATTCCGGATATTTTATGTGATTGGGATGTGAATTGTTTGAGTGTAATATTTTTTCAGTGCTCACATTTTTACTGACATTTTGACACTAAACTTTTCTATTTTCGAAATGTAGGTTGTCATTACAGGATTGTAGGTATTTTAGTTATTAAGAATCAATACAACCTCCATGTCGCAACTATAGCTAATGAGGTATCTAATGTTTGAACCATAGATGTGGTGTTTACGGCCGACTAACTATTTGGTGTTTACGACGCCGGCAATGCCGCACAAACGAGCCGCCGCGGCGACGTGACACGCGAAACTTGGATGCACCCAAAATTTCCTACTTCTTTTGATTCTTCTCCTAATTTAAATTTATAATCACGGTCACAATGGCAATGCTCACGGCTTCATTGTCAATAAAAAAAATTAGCATTCTACATGCCGGCTACAACTGAAATGATGCTTTGCGGCATTGTGCCAGATTTTGCGGCAAAAGCCACTGGCCTGGTATTGCCGCCGACATACTCGAGCGGCACTAACCCGCCGGCATAGGGTGTAGGAGTTTTTATCTATACGCTATAGCTTTATCAGTAGAACTTTATAAAACGATGGATCCAAGGGTCGTGATTAACCGATGAATGTCTACGGAACTTTGTACTTTATTATGCACATAGAATTATTATATTGTTGATAGAACAACAATTCCATGAAAGGACGATTTAGAAAGAAATGAAAACGCGGTTATATGTATACCACTGCATCGGGTTTTTATGGAAGTGCGTAATGCTCTTTGTAGATACGGTCATGGTTATACCATAGAATATAATAATTATAAATAAACCCGAACTTCTCTAGACGGAATAGTAAATCCTTAGAATACCACACATACTTAAGGTTTCCAGGTGTAGGGATCATTAACGGTAGAAATATTCCTAATACAAAACAAGCATACAGAACAATGCACTTTGTCATCAGAGCCGGGGTTCAAAATCGAACTCGTTGACTCATAGATGTACGTTGACTATATTACGCAACCTATGTTATTCTCATAGTTAAAGGTATTGAAGTGGTCTGACATGGGTCTGACAGCAAACAATGTTCTTGAAGCACTCAAAATACCAGTTGAAGTAGGTAATTAAGGAAAACGCCATTTTCTCGTAACCTAATCTTTAGGTATCTTGTCAAGGGCTTTTATTGCTAATTTTAATTATTTAGGTTCTTAATGAGTGAAATTAGGCCAACCAAAACCGTATTATAAGTTTATACTTTCCGTCTTCTTAGAAATGCAAAATTAATATTTCATAATTAGTGTTGTTTTTGGCTGCACTGTAAAATAATTGTACTATTATACCAAAAACATCTTAGATTTTACCGCACAAAGTAGGTATAGAATACCGCATTTAAATTGATCATATATGAAATTCAGCCTTTTCCATTGCCGTTTGCCCTGCCGTACATATTTCCCTAAATGTTGCTGTGGCCGAGTCAACGGGGATGCGTGTTCAAATTGCCGCTTCATTTGTATTTTCAGTGGGGGACAGCCAGCCAATTTGAACAGCAATGAATATGACCTGTCTATATTCTCGTGTTTCCCAGTTTATTCTCCATGTCCCTTTAGTCCCAATGGGCTTAATGTAAATGCGGTATTAAACTTGAAGCGTCAATATTGCGGAATCACTATTTGACTGCCTCCGCGGCGCAGTTGGTTAGACGTCGGCTGTGATACGAGAGGCCGCGAGTTCGATCCCCGCACCGAGACAAATATTTGTGAGGCCCACAAGTATTTGTCTCGGCTCTGGTGTTTGTGAGACCAAGTCTCGTAGCTTCTGATACCCACGACACAAGACTTAATTTATTTTAATGTAGGGTCAGGACTATTTATGTGACTGTTAGGTGTATTTATTATTTATTATGTTTGTTGAATATCTTTGATCTATGTTTGTTGAAATAAAACAAAGTAGATATCTGTAGCCTGAAACATTTATTGATTTGAATTACTCTATACTATTTATTATTTAAAAAATTACAGAACATCCAATAATCCGTATGCATAGCATTAAAATACAATAACAAAAAATTGAGCATCGGATATTTTATAAATCGAAACTATCACAAAAAGTATAGAAAAAGTAAAAAATAAAGAAAAACATTTGTACAAAAATAAATTGTTCAAACTGCATCTGGCTCCAAGGGGTCGGGTCGTTTATTTGCGAGCCTTTTCTGGGAAATCAGCATTTCTACTACTAAAACACTATCCCAGTGGCTCTTCATTCGAGAGTAAGTACTTCCACGTCCTTTATATCGCTCTCCTTTGTCTCACCAGGCACGTAGAAATCTCTCTGTTCTGTCACTTCTGACCATCCAGACACACTGCTGTTCTTCTGAAACAATTTATTTCTTCATTCATCAATTAGAACAATCCTTTAAATAAGAGCAATGTTATGAAATATAATTATAAAATATGTGGTTATGTCTATACAGATGTAACACTATGGTGGCTATTTCACCACATTGTACGTAGGTAGAAATATCGTAAGATCAGCTTTTGCGTCTATAACAACCTCGTTCACCATAGAAAATCTAATAAATATAGCCTATGGAAACCTTATAGGAAATCTGATCCTTCCCTCGATTTTCTGTGTGAGACTTGTACCTACGTTCCGGTTCGAACCAACCCATTTGTATTATAATTTCATTACCATAAGGCCCTACCAATTTACAATCTAATTGGAACTATTTTGGAATCAACCAAGTCTTACTCTCTTGTTTTTCTCTTCTTTCATTTCCATTTGCAGTGATCGGAGAATGCGGTGCGCGAGGAATTCTCCAGTGCGGCGCACGTCTGCGCAATCCACGTTTATGCGGTTGTCGACTACCGCCTCTGCCAGGCCTTCCACGGCCTCACCCCATTCCACTGTAATATTATACGATTTCATAAAGTGATAGAGAATTGTCCGCATTTTAAGGAGAAATCGAATCACATGATTTGTCATTTAGCCGGACAGTATGTTTTTTTTGTTAAATAATAAAGCAGCAATCAACAAAATTCCTCTACTGGTAAGACAAAGTGAGTCCCATGCTAGTGATAAATGCATTGCAGTCGAAATTTAACATACATTGACGTAAGATGGTTCACTCTCGCCGTCGACAATTACGACGGCTTGGTTGTTTGTGGTGGTTTCTGCCCATCTACATAATATGTACGTTACGTAGAAATTTTGCCAAATCACTATGGTATGAAGGTTTCGTGACGATAAAAATATAAAATAAATAAATACACCCAACAGTCACATACATAGTCCTGACCCCACACTAAGATCGAGTCTTGTGTCGTGGGTATCAGAAGCTACGAGAGACTTTTCGGTCTCACAAACACCCAGACCCGAAACAAATACCTGTGGATCACACAAATATTTTTTTCGGTGCGGGGATCGAACCCGCGGCCTCTCGTTTCACAGGCGGCGTCAAAGCAACTGCGCCACGGAGGCTGTGGAGGATGTTTTCCTTCAGTTACCTATATAGTGGTGATTGACTATCAATACACACAAGACTTCGAAGAGGAGGTAGGTTCGCAGGGTAAGATCGAAATGCTACACACTTACATGTTATGACACATATGCAGTGGCGAAGGGTGACATTTTTTAAAAGGGAAGCCGAAGCTCAAAACACAAAATATGTTTATTTTCTTTATCCTGTTACTAGCTTCTGCCCGCAAACTTCGTCTGCGTGGTTAATTTTATTTGAAATCTCCCATCCCGTCCCGTCCCATCCCGTTATATCCCGCCCGCCCCGTCTCATTCTCACTAATGAAATGTAATCCAGTCCCATCCCATCTTTTTGAGTATGAAAAAGTAGCAAATATATCGGAATTCCTTCTTCATCCCACGGGAACACTATTTTTTTCGGAATAAAAAGTAGTCTATGTTACTTCTAATACCTCCAAGAATATGTGTACAAAGTTTCATGATGATCGGTTGAGTAGTTTTTGCGTGCAAGCGTAACAAACAAACTAACATTCACATTTATAATATTAGAAGGGCTAAGGGATTACGAAATGACTACAATGCGACTAGTACTAAGTAATCTGTGAATGCGACTGATAGTAAGCGTAGTGCAGTCCGAATAGAGATTAAAAATTTACTGTGTGATGTTTCACAGAATGAACGCAAAACGCGACACACTTATGCACGTGTGTCCTTATATTCGGACCTTTGCGAATATCCTCCCACCAGCAAATTATTGCTTCGAGAATCTTACTCACCAAACTAAAATAATGGGTTTCATTTGGTAAGTGATATTGTGGCATCTGCCTATTGCGGCCGTCAATTAAATTTTAATATTTTCGTTACCTATGTACTTATACAATATTTACAATGTCCATGAAATAAAAAGTAAACCATGCTTACATAATGAGAAAAATAAAAAAGTATATTTCTAAACTGCACGTGAATATAAGATTAATATAAAAGAAATAAAAACCTAGACTCAATATGTTAACAAGTACGATAGCCCCGCATTTATCAGTTGTAACATTAGTAAGACAATGTATTCCTCAGGCGAGGATCGAGCACGTCCTAAAATCTAAACACTAACTTTATTTGTAAAATCGACAACCTAAACATATTAGTACGCTTCTAACGATTAGTAATTTTCATTAAAACCATAATATTAATATTACACATTTTGTAATTAAAAACATTTAAAACTAATTGCATGAACCATGAATATATTGTAAAAATTTAAATACAACACTTATAAATACATTAAACTCCGCATTTCGCTATTGTAATAAGTAATATCTATACCTAAACACACGAAATGCCGGAGAAGCTGCGGCTTGTCTCTTGCTTTTTTAGCGTAAATTGAACCTTAAATCACTATCAATTTAAGATACAATTTTGCGTGGTTTGTTGCATACTATACAATGTAACGGGCGGCGCGGCGGCGGCGCGGTGGCGGCGGGGCGGCGGCGGGCGGCGGCGCACGGGCCGCGCTAGTGTTATTGAATAAGCCGAACAATTTTACAGGAATTCGCCAGAGGTCGCACCGCGTCGCAATAAAAAGGGATTACTGTGCCGCTTCCTAGTAATGTTTACGTATCTGGCCGACAGATGTCGTTGAATGTAAAAAATAATAATTGAGTTTTGATATTAAATAAATAAGTTTGAATAATTTGCTTGTTTATAGTGTAATGATAAATTACAAAAGGGAAGCCGGTAGGAACTGGCTTCTAAGGAGCCTTCGCCACTACACATATGTATGACCAATATGGTGAGTTTTTGAATACTGTGTACTGTGATTTGCTATACGGGCGGATACAAGTATTTAAAACCAGCAGTTTGTCACAAAAAGTGGCGCTATTGATGTTTTACACGTAATTCTAACCCCATGGTAAGAAACCAAGTGTTATGCTGCAGGTAGCATAAGTGATACGTAGTTTCATACTAAACAGTTTTTGGTGACAAAACATCCAAACAAGGAAGAATTTGAGGGTCTCACAATCGTTTGCCCCGGTGCGGAAAACGAAGCTGCTGCGTCTGGTTAAACAATCAACTAACCGCTCTATATAGTGGTCCAAATACTTTTATTTATTCGAATTTACAAGCCGTTTTCCTGAGGTCAAATATTGGAAAACCTCTTATTTATGATATATGTATAGATATCCAACATCCTTCTGCTACCCCATGGCCTAACTTTATAATTCAGTGACATGTACAAAGTATTTAGAACTTACTGGGGTGTCTCATATGCGGCAGGGTCACTTTACCGACGGTGATGTCCATGCCTTTCTGAACGCGTAGGCTCACCATTCTCGAAAGCAGTTTCGCTGCAGTGTTTATCATCTGTAAGAAATTAAAAGACATTTATTCGTATTTTGCTAGCAGTAACTAATGATTTTCATCAAAAATCAAACAGAAAGGTGGATGTGGCATAAGCGGATATACATATGTAGCAAATTTTATTTCATTTTATTAAATGGCGAGACGAGCATGCCATTCGCCTGATGGTAAGTGATACGACCGCTCATGGACAGTAGTAAAACCAAAAAATACCATGAATTACAAAGCAATGTTCGGCATTTCACTGCGCTCGCCATCCTGAGACATAAGATGTTAAGTCTCACTATGTCCAGTAGTTTCTCTGGCTACAATGATGATTTTATTTTATTTTATTTGAAATTGGTACAAAAACATTTAACAAAATTAAACTTAACTAACTTAAGATATCTTATGCTAATAACATGATAAATGATAAAGATGAGATTCTTAGACTGCCTCGGTGGCGTAGTTGTATTACGGTACGGTTACAAAGCTGAGGTCTCGGGTTCGAGTCCCGGGTCGGGCAAAGTGATATTGGATTTTTCTATTCATTATCAGCCCGGAGTCAGGAATTTGTGCCCGATATGGCGATAGGCTCGCCCCCTATCACATCATGGGACGAAACATACAAGGCGAAATGTGGGTGTCCTGGTGGCGCCTCTGCCTACCCCTTCGGGGATAAAGGCGTGAGTTTATGTATGTATGTATGTATGTATGTATGAGATTCTTATGATAAAGAACGAATGGCAATATTAAGTCGATGGTGGAAACCGTCATTCGGGCGCACCCAAGTGGATAATGTTTCCGGTTGACCCTGACTAAACCCGGTTTTGGGTAGACCAGCATAATTGTGTTTACCGGTGAAAGATGGGAAATTCTCACTAGAAGGTACTCTATTTAGATTCAACTTCACTATCCGATGCATTGTCACATTGTGGTGCCAGAAATAAGAACCTACATTTATTCAATAACGAACGGGATTTCTCCCGGCTTTGTTACTCGCGTAAATGGTATCAAAAGTTAAGTACCACCAATTGAGGTAAGAGTGTTTGAGCATTATCAATTAATTATAATAATCAGATTACAGAAGGCAGTGGCATATAAATGATTGCATTGTAAGTAGAGACCACTTGCATTCCTGCGATTGCACCGTCAAGATGCGCCACCTAATAATTTTACTTGCCGTGGGCCTGGGATGCGCTGCGGGTAAGTTTAGACATTGAAAGGAATCTGTTGATAGATTCCTTTGTTGGTTATTGGCCTCATTTTATTATGAGGTGTTTAAACTTTGGTCGACCATGTTTTAAATGGTAGAGGAACTATTTTTGGTACATATAGGCATCATCAACTTTTTTTTTTAATTGAATCAGTTCCCCTTTCTATTATTAACGGAAAATATATTATATGCAACCCTACATATCAGGAAATTCATACTAATTTATAGCACTGCTTATTTCTACAGTAATAATAACATTTTCTATACGCTTTCAGCCGCCCCAGATCCCGCTACAAGAATTGTCGGTGGAAATGCAACCACGGTGGCTTCATACCCGGAAATTGCTTCGTTAATGTACCGATACCTTCTGCTCTGGTGGCCTCACGCCTGCGGTGGTACCATACTGACCAGTAATGCCATCTTGACTGCAGCTCACTGTCCTTAGTAAGTTCAATTAGCACAGAATTCCTTTAAAAAGTCAATCTAAGTAGGTGGTTTTCTATGGACTATGGTATTTGTATAATAGTTTCTTAGATTTACGCGAACGTTACACATTTAAATAAAATTATTTTTTAACGGATTTTATCGCGATTTGTTTTTAGTTTTACATTTTTTAACTTCACGGGTCACTACAACATAGACGAGGCACATCTTCAAAAATTCAGCGACAAGTCCTAAAATTGAATGCATATTTTAATTCCAGCGGAGATAGTGCAAGCAAATGGAGAGTTCGCGTCGGATCTTCGTATTCAAACAGTGGCGGAAGTGTTTACGGTGTCCAGACCATAATTATACACCCGCGGTACAACTCAGCCACAAACAACAACGACATAGCCATTCTGCGCACGAACTCCCGTATCACTTTCTCCAGTGTGGTGAAGGCTGCCTTGGTTGCTGGTCCCAATTTCACCATCCCTGATAATAGATCAGTTAAGGCCGCCGGATGGGGATCCACTCATGTAAGTATACTATTATTTTATGATCACACGTCCTAGACCAAGTGCAATGCAGTCTAAAAAGTCACAGGCGAAAGATTCATGGATTCATTCAGGATTCATTCGCTGGAAACCGAATTACGCAGGCCGAGCACGAAGCATGCTATACTTCAGCAATTGCCATTTTGGTCGCATTATATTCAAGTGTTAGTGTATAATTGAGCATGTAGGTGATAACAAAAATATATAATTTCAGTCCGGAGGCTCAACGGTGTCTCAGCTGCGTGACGTAGAGATTTGGACTGTTAACCAGACCACATGCGCATCAAGGTACGCGAGTACTGGCGCGGTGGTAACTGAGGGTATGATGTGCGCCGGCTGGCTCGACGTGGGGGGGAGAGACACCTGCCAGGGAGACTCTGGAGGCCCTCTGTACTACGGCAGGGTAGTGGTCGGGGTCACCTCCTGGGGTCTGCAGTGCGCGCTCCCACAATACCCAGGAGTCTATACACGCGTGTCCAACTACGCTACTTGGATCCAGGTCACTGCTTAATTTACCAACGATACGGCCAACGTGGATTGTTACGAAAATATAACTGTTATTACTTGATTTGTTCTTTTATATCCTAGAAATGATACAGTTATGACTTAACAGTCAGTGCTTAACAGTCAGTGGTAACTAGTAAACTAAATTTACTCAGCCTGAAATAGATATCAGTATTAGTAGCTGACTGAAAGTTACGTCATCATCTTCAGCCACGGAAAGTCCATGGACCACTGACCGATGTTAAAGCGAGCATTCGTACAATCAGTATTTGGAAACGAACACGAACATTACCTATATATTATTACAAACGATTTTAGCACACGGCTTATAACATGGTCACTGCGGATGTTATTATTAAAGCGCGTAACACCGGTCGCTACCACCATAAGACTTCCTAGCTCCATCACAAATACAAAAGTAATCAAGCGCATATTATGCGCGTAGCCGTTCTTGCATAGATCACGACTGTTTTATACCTAATTATGTTGTAAACTCCTTATATTATACAGTCACCAAAAGTGACTAAGATGCACCCGATGGTAAGTGTATAGAGTATCTACTGGTGAAGAATAGTTACCTCTCAACAGTTTGAACAGTGATACGGAATTGCTCAAATCTGGATATCTATCGATTATAGAAAAAACCAGGGCTCAGCAGCTACACAAACTGTTTCTACTACACGTGTACTGCGTCAGCCCATAATCTCCCATTGCTATTTGCTAGGGATGGGACTCCTCTATCTTCAAGAGTTCAATAGAAAGGGCTTAGGCTTTAGTCCACAAGGTGAGCCTAGCCACGGTTGCCGGACTACACCTACCGTAGAAAATCTTGTTATGATTACTGTATGCAGGTTTCCTCGTGACGTTTTCGTTTACTGCTATAGAAATTAACTAATACTACACATACCTCAAGCAACTTCTTCCTCTCTGGAAGATAAGTGCCAACTGCCACTGGGTCCGGCAGATCCTCCACGCGGTCCGAAAAAGTCACCTCCGCCAATTTAGTGAGGGACGGCTGAAAAAGTTATTCGTGATGTACATATTTGAATCATCAGCGATGTTTAGTCTCCGTAAAAACAGCTTTAGGGTCAGCTGGCCTATTCGTAATACAGAAAATATTTAGTTCCCTTAAATATCACTGTGGTGAAATAAAATGGTGAGAATTAGGGTGTTACCGTAGCATTTAATGGTAAACAGAACATAGTAACAACGAAAATACCAAATGTCTCAACAAATTGTGCTATAAATTGGTCTCCATGCAACACCTGTATTTTATTTATAATGTTTTTTTCTTCTCTTTAACTCTAGGTCTTTATTGTAGTACCTAGTAAGGCTGTTTTTGTGAATCCCTACAAAATAATAATTATATTGGTAATGATTTTTTTTCTATTTTACCCTAAGGTAAATTTGCCAAGGTACAAAACAGACTTTCTTTTTAGAGTCCTTGCATAAATGAAATAGTTACCACAGGAGTGGGTGGTCGATCCTTGACGCTCTTCATGTCTATGTCGGTGGTGGTCTCGGCCGGAATGTTTACGATGTCTCCGAAAGCTATGGACGCGCCTCTCACATTCACGTACTGGCGCGCCAACTCGGCTGCCACTTGGATGGACCAGCGAGGCATCTTTGCACTGTTGAGTGAAACACATTATTAATTCTTAGCTGAAAGCAACCGTAGTTATGAAAATCCTTGGGGGATCCATGTTGAGCAGTGGACGTCCTGCAACTTAAGAGTGAGAGAGCAAACAATGCAATTTGATATTTTGCTCACTCACATTTTACTCAAAATACACCGAGTAGTGTACCGAGTAGAGTACCGAGCTTCGGTGGCGCTTAGCGATTAATGCAGGACACCTGCTTTCTTTACTTCAACGTCAAATTGAATTAAATCAGAAAGAGAACGAATTTTCATGTTGTACTTTTCATTTAGGAATCGGAGGTAGAGTATCCTATAGAGTGGGATATTTCCCACTTTCATACAATCAATCCACTTCTGTATGTTGGGATCGACAACACGCATTATATTTACAGCAAGCTGAATCTCTGCAGCTATCTGCAATTCTTCAAGTAGTCTTGATCCCATTACGGAATAAGTAAAACGAACAGTAATTGGTAATAAAATACTAGTAATTTCCAGTATCCCATAGATTTAGGCTACACTAACCGCTTCTTGCCCGCGTTGGGCCTGTAGTTCTGGAAGAACACGTGTGCGGCGCGCGACTGCACCATGCGCTCCACATCGCGAAGCAGAAGGTGCACGCGACGACGAGCGAACTCTATCACAGCGTTCTCTAACATCTGTTCGAACAAACATTTTATTATTTGGTTGACGGCCTCCGTGGCACAGTTGGTTAGACTTCGGCTGCTAGGCTGCGGGTGTGATCCCCGCATCGAGACAAAATATGTTTGTGTGAACCACAAGTATTTCTTCAGGTCTGGGTGTTTGTGAGACCGAAAAGTCTCTTGTAGTTCCTGATTCTCACGCCATAAGACTTGATCTTAGTGTGGGTTCAGGACTATGTATGTTACTGTTGGGTGATTTTTTTATAATTTAAATATATTTTTATATATTTATTTACTATGAACGCTTTTAATCGATTATGTAACTATAATTGTACCAACCTCCTATTCCTAATATTTATGATTTATGGCAAAATGTATTTAAAATAAAAAAATACGCAGATCAATTATTGAGTAAGATATAAATGACTCTTAAATAAGTTTTATTTGGCAAAAGAAACTAGATTCAACACACGAACTATTGAGATCCGAAAACAATAACCCCTTCTAAATAAGGAAGGATGAGAAGGCTATAGTCAATGCAAGCCAATCTAATAAGACCGCGTTTACTGAATAAGCAAACGAACCCGCATAAATAACAATAATTTTCAAACTATAGAAAACAATAAGAAAATATAGTACTTATTTTGCGAAAAGGCAAACCCGGCTTCTATTAAGAAATGATGGCGGTTATTCAAACATAATATTTAGAACTCACATTTTTCTGACAGATTATTAATGTAATTGCAGCCAAATATTTACAATAAGCGACGGCGAGAGATATTTATTTTTTGGCGACATTATTACACTAGTCTGCTTAAAACCGGCTCTTATTTTATACATAGGTCCGAGCCTACGGTTCACCACTGGGCTGCACTGTGTTTATCATAGTGCATTGTAGCCACTTTACCATTACAGTCTAAAAATGTTTGCCCTCGACTGAAAACCCAATTACATAATAAATGGACACACCTAAAGCAATAATCTCCCTTTGAAGCCGATTAAAAACAAATAAATAAAGAAAGGCAAAATACGGAGTCCGGATACCGAAGTGACTGTTTGAAGAGGTTGATGACAGTGGACGAAGCAAAAGAGGCATGTGTGGACCGTAGTACTTGGCGCTCTATATTCTTTGCTTACCCCACTGGGACATTAGCATGAGTCTATCTATGGACATACCTCTTCGAGTAACCTGACAGGAGCTGATGGCAGCACAGTCTCCAGGTCCATACGAGCCCTGGCCTGGCCGAGGGTCATGAGCGCGTCTCCTTGCGTGGAGACTGCCGTACACATCGCTTCAATCGCCAACCGCTGCGCCAGCTCCGGACTCATGCCTTTAGCTCCACGCTTCGACTGTTCGATAACAAACATTTTTTGAATTGTTATCATACCTTGTGCACTGTGTTTGTGGTTCGATATAATTGTTTGATATGTCTCGATTAATCAACAGCACCATCAGTCCCCGCTGAATATACTTCTCCTCTAAGAATTTTCAAAAAATATTATATACTATTTTTTTATAAAATTGTTCCCATCTACAAGTTCAATATTATTTATTCAAAAATATATCGATTAGAAATATCATGTGATTTATCATTAGTATAAAAGTATCACCTTCATAAATTGTACCAATTTACATGTTTTATCACGTATTCCATCTCTAGCTAAAATAAAAGTTCTGTTATTTTTAGCCATTCAAGTATCATTATCATTTTCAAGCACTCAAAGTTTACTGCTGAACATAGGTCTTCCTTTGCATAAATTACGATCAACTTCAGTTTCGAATTCGATACCTTCTCAAATTCAACGCCCATTTTCCTGACAAGCTGCGCCGCCTTCGCCGTCCCGCCGTGTATGAGCTTCCAGTTCGCCAGTCTGATACGCTGCAACTCCAAATCTGTGTTGTACGCGTATATTTCTGCTTTCCTAGAAATCAAGTTTTTGATAGAGTGTTAAGTAATTTCGTAGGTGTTTGTTTAATGGCACACAAATTTTACTTCAATGGCCCTGATGGTAAGTGCCGTTGAAACGAAATATAGTATTTACCGTTGAGACCGATTATTATCTGTTGCTGGTTGATACAATTTTACAGATCTGGTCGAAACTAGATACATGCCCGCTGAACTTGAACCCACTTGTTTGTTCATATTACGGGTTTCATCTGCAATCCTTATCGTGCATAGCGATCGCTACTTAGGTGGACACGATATTTTTCCACCAGTTATATTATCTGGCAATCTCGCAACTAAACGTAGTGCAACAGAGAATTTGTATTCACGTCAGCTTCCTATAAGACAGTGTTACCACCCCAATTAAGCTAACCCAATGATACTAAATCTAACGAGAAACATCACGTCTCTACCATTTCACTTGTTGGATACTAAATAATTTTAATTCTAAGGTCATGGCAAAGTCTCCAGACATGTTTTAAGTAATTCCATTTTATAGCTTTTTAACATGCGATTAAACATACTTGGCGTAAATAAGCATTAGCAAGAGTGATTGTGTGAGTTAATGGGCTGGCAATGCTTTTTACTTTAAAAAGATCTATATGTTACGAAATGTCCTTGATGTGTCAAGAGTGAGAAAACTAACGTTCTTTCTTATATTCTATTGTCTGCATTTGAGCAAAATTAAAGAAAAAGCACGCCTGTATCTTCAAAGAGGTAGATAGAAATATGATTGACAAAACCGAGCTATGGCTCGGAGTGTCTTTGTCCGATGACATTGACATTGGCTATACCTCGCCCACTTGAAGCCTAAATTTAAAATGCATAATAAATTACTTGGATCTCCTCGTTGCTCCAGCTGTCATATCTTCTGTGTAGAGTTTAAGAAGCAGTGATTGTTCCTGTAGCTTTTTATTCTGTGCTTCCACGCGAGCTTGCCACTTCTGGTTCGCCTGTATACATAAAATATGCAGATTGAATATCAGTTCAAATCGATTGAAACTATATTCCTAGAGTTATTTGTAATGTATGCAGACATTATTACCCGTCAAGTCTGTACTGTATTGGCCCATATAATATGTCCCACTATAGGGCACGGGCCTCGTCTACAATCGCGAGTACAATTGACAGGGGTCAGACCATAGTCTACCACGCTGGCCTAGTGCGGGTTAGCGGACATTACTAACCATAGAAATTCTTACAAATCGTTATGGTATGCATATTTTCTCACGATGTTTTCTCTCATCGTTATAGTTCGTGGCGATTCAGTATCAATACATACTTGACTCCGAAAAGTCAGAGGTGTGCCCTGGGCTTTGAACCCGCGAGCACCGTGAACATGTAGGTGGCCGCGTCTGTTCCGTTACCAACAGGCCACCACCACGCACTTAAGTACCATGACGTCAAGTCTATTGTCATACTAAACATAAAATTGTATATTGTCCTGATGAAGTCACTTCTTCTCATGCATTGAAATTAGATGTCACCTTCATTTTTATGGTAGAGGTTGTACTAACACCCGGTAATTATATTGGAAACCGTCAAATCGACTAAATAGAAATGCAGCAGTGTATGGGGTCCGAACTAGTTGTATTTGTGGTGAGCTAGTCTTTCTGGAATTCGGAAAAAACACGCCTGATTTAAATATAACTATGTCTTATTTTAAACACTAGCCCAATATGTTTTTTATTCCTGTGGTCCAATTCACACTATTTTACTGCAGTTGATACTCGAACTTGAAACAACTTTGATACCTCATCTTCTACCCTCCTCTTCTTTGCCTCTCTCTCTTGCTTCAGTCGGTTCAATCGCTTCTTCTCGTTCGTTCTCCACTGGCGCACCATCGTTATTTTCCGCCGGAGTTCCATCTCTGCCGCCGCTTGCACCCTCTGCTTTATGCGGTTCTGCTTCTCATGCGCCCTCGCCGCACGATCACGACGTTGCTTCTCGTTGAACTCCGCTAAATACTTCATTCTCGCTTGAAGTTTCTTCTCTTGTTCTTTGGCTCTGTAAATTAAATAAAATCAGTCTACATATTTATTGTTTTTCATCTCTTTTCACTATATAGAATTCCTTTCATGTTGGGTGAACAAGTACGCTGGCCTAGTAAGAGTTTGTAGACTCTAAATACCTTTGAAATACACGATGAATACGCACAAGTGTGTAGGTTTATGATTTTTCTTTCTACATTAAAAGGAGCGGTAATTAAGTACGAATGCAAGCGTGATATTAAAATATCATTGGCACGTTAACTGGGATAGATTCTTTGTCCCAGCTGTGTGTATTGCAAGTAAACCTTGTTTACTTAACAACACCAGATAATTATGAAAAAAAAAACCAGATTTTGCTTACATTTGCCACAATAAAACAAAAATGTCTGTGAATTATGACATCTAAGCGCTTCATATCTCCACAGCTGGATGGGAATAATTAAAAATGAAATGAAAGTGAAGAAAAAAAATTCTAATGAAGGCGGTTGAGACAGGTTGCTTATTCACGTAAAGGGCGGCGAGGTAAATTTTCCTAGGTAAGACTTAAGCGCTCTTCAAGACTCAACTGGTAGGGTGATTTTAATTAGAAAGCTTTTGAACTCTCCGGACGCTTTCTATTAATTGATGACTATAAAAAGAAAAAAAAAACAATTAAAAGGGTGCGCCTACTCATTTATAGGCAAAGTGGGCCGAGTAATGAAATTACGAAGATTATTTATTAGGATTTTAATAATGAACTTAACAATACAGAAAACAGTTGAAATATCAAAGTATAATTTTATGTCCATAGTTAAACATTTCGACAGGCATAAACTAAATAAATTTAATATCGAAATGTCTAAAATAACCAGTAATAGTAGCTGTTATTGCCTCAAGACGTTTCAAAGCACTTACATCCTCAATTAAAACACAACAGATATCGTTGAATCGTCAAACAGTAGTTCAGTTTTGTACAAATGTAAATCGTCTGTGTACAGACTTGATGAATAACGCGCCAAATGGTTTATGCAAATGCAACAAAGTTTGCCATTGCGGTACGAATGTTCGCTAAATGGGCGCGGGCGGTTGACAAACAAGATGCCATTCTGAATGGTGATAATCTAAGTGAGGTTAATATACTGTCCTACATAATAGTTATATCTTATTGCTTGAATCTCCTCCCTTTTTGTAAGAAGGTTTTATCTCTTAGTTAACCATGTAGCTTCAAACGAAAGCCAGTATACGGATGGGTCGAACACTAGCTATGTATCTGATAGCTTAGCTAGTTTACATGTATGAAATCATTTATGTCCCGCAGAATATTTCATAAAACGCTTTAAAGCAAAGTTACGCTTGTGTCTTGACTTATAGAATTGCCACCGAATTTAAGTTACGTTATTGGTGGGTTCACCCACAAATCTTCCCTTATAAGATGGAAAACGCTCTTGGCCTATCATCATTTAAATTACAGGAGATTCACTGGTCTAACCTCCAACAATTTCCACAGCAACCTTATCAAAAACCTGAAAATCGAAATCATACCCACCCAAAATACAAATACACCCAAAATATATAGGTACAAAAGTGAAATAGTATAGTTGAAATGTACAACGTAAGACTCAATCAAACGAGACAGTTGTATTCGCAGTTTCCACAAGTTGCAATTTGAAATCTTGTTATGCATGAGCTGAAATTCCGCGCCGGATCTCGCTCCCGTTTCGTACAGTTTAAATTAAATAATAAAAGCGTTTTAACGTCACCAAATGAAATTCTCGACAATCGTTTGTGGATCGTAGGCTAGGTTTCGTACTGAATATTTGCCTTTAATGTTTTTGTAAAATGTGTTTAATAAGCAACGGTATTTAAGTGATCTAAAGGTCGTATTTTCATGAAGTTATTCGAAAATCGCTTAAATAAGCAACAGTGACACCTATAAATGAAGACAATTCATGTTTTGTAAAAACTCTGCTAAAGTTGCTCCCTATGAGTTATTACTAGAATAAATGGTACAAAGGTTTCCAAAATCTCCGTAATTTATTAAATGTGGCTAAAACAGAGAGGATATAAGAAAATGATTAACAGTTGAACAAATAGAAATTATACCCGCAACCTATTTCGAGCGCCAAATGAACCTACGGACTTGGGTGGCGGAATAGAGACCCTCTTAGTTTTTAAAATTTTCCCGTTTTCCTCAAACCAAAATATATAAAGCAAGTAATTAATGGTTTTTTGATTTGTCTTTTGTGCATTTTTACCAGCATGATCATGAAATTATTATTTTGGGTATATATGGGAGAGTTTTTTTCAAAGCTATATTTATTATGGGTGCGTTATACTGGGGTTGCAATGACGAACTATTTTTTTAAAAGGACAATAATCTTTTAAAAAATCGTAGGACCACCTAAAGTCCTAAAACCCAATATTAAATTTTGAAACCATGTTAATTAATAATATTAAAAAGCACATCTTCAATCAACGGAAAAATAGATTTAAAACGAATCATAATACCAATTCCTGCTGCCTCAAATGCCCCCCTGGCGGTTGGGCAAATGAGGCCCAGACTAGGAGCTTTGTAAGGCAACTAAATGAAAATAAAGTGTCACCATTAATCAGTGGCGAGCGACTCACGTACCGGCTCGTGATCTCAGCAAGGCCTTTCCACGCCTAAATATTCAACAGACACTCATTAGTCTACGTAATAAATGAATACACCCTTTTGAATGGTGAATAAAATCTAACTACTGTCGAGAAATTGAGTTTGTTTAAAATTGTTCTGTAGGGCGACCTAGAGTATTCTGTTGAAAGCTTAAGGGCTTTTGTCCTAACAATTGTGTTGGCCTTAATTTTTACATACATTTTCCCCTTATAATTAATTAAATATTGTTAATACCTTTTGAAACATGGTAAACAATGGTGCGCTATTGACACTCTTGACAATTTTGGTCCTAAAATAAAGAAGTAATAAGAACATGTTTTCCTTACAGTCGTTTCTTCTCCGCCCATTCATCGGCGTGTTCCTGTGCGACCCTCTCCAAATGTTCCCTAGCCTTCTCCGCCTTGGTGAACACCTGAAGACGCCGTGCTACGTCGACCTCCACGCGCTTCAGCGTCAGGTCGTCTCGGGCTCGCTCGTCCTGACAACATATCGTCGCTGTGTAAAATACTTACGACGTTTATTGCTGCCTGATTTATACCCGCTCCGGCAGTAACTCGCCGTATTCACGAATCAGTGCCGTTGAACCGTTTTCTTCTTAAGCTTAAGAAAAAAAATTACATAGCAATTCGAAGTGTAGAATCTTAATGAACCATATCGTACTTATATAACTAGTATACGATATTCGTGACAGTAGTATAGTCAATTGATATAAACAAAGCCTTACCAGTTTCTTCATCTCCATATGAATCCGATCCATGAACTGGTTGTAAAGGTACTTCCTGTACTGGTTGAATTCCTTCAGCGAGCACACCGCCCTTCCTTCCTTGGTGCAGTAGCCCAGCTGCTTCATGCGTTTCCTGGCTGGCTTCTGCGCGAAGTGATGGGCCAGATGTGGGTCGTGCATGGGCACGTAATCGTATGAGACGTTGTTGCAGTAAGGGTCGGTTAGATCGAATGTAGGTTGCGGACCGCCGCTGCCGAGGCCTACGCGTCTCACCTGAAGAAAAAATATTGATATCTTATTACAAAAGGTTTGAGAATAATGGTAGCTATGATGGTCCTGACCTGACCTAAGCAAAACATGTGTTATTTGAATACCATGTAAAGTATGAACGACAATGTGGCAACATAAATGAATGCCGTTGTAGGTACTGGAATAGGTCGACTTAATTATATCGACAATGCCCACATTTGTCGACGTTAATGGTTAACAGCAATTACATAAGAGAGCTTATGAATTGCTAGGTTGGTACTTAATGCTACAAAGAAAATATATGAGCTGTATAGTAAATAATTCTAGAAATTATTAAGTTTTCACTGTACAAACAATTGTCAAACTTGGAGTTAAAATTCAGAACCATTAGGTTGTAATACGTCAACGATTATAGTTTTAGAATTAACTTATTAACCAAAAGGGCGCAATGTCTGCCAAAAAACAGGCATTATAGTAGAAAAAAGAACATAAATCAATACCGTTGTAGCCACAAATCACGCAAACTCGCTCACGATAATATCCGATCTTTTAGTTACTTCACCAGCTGTGCCGATTTCATTAAGTGTAAATAATAACTCAGTAGGTACCTATTCTTAAATACAAGCTTTGCTAATAATAACCATTTCTACAATACTGTAGCGAGAGATTTTAAGTTCCGTGGGTTCGAATTAAAATAGAGTACACTCAAAATTGAAAGGTTTCAGCTAAGGAAAGAAAATATTGAAATAAATTGGAGGCCTTTAGATTTCATAATTCACAATCGTCGTATGCTCCTAAAAGACCAATAAAGGGATCTGCATACGAAATTTAGAAAATAATCTTTCCGAACTAAAGAAATTATTTTAAATGTTCCCAAAGGAATCCTTGGCGAAAGAGTTAACTTTCGGAATACATTAGGCGCCGTTAGCGTATTTGAAATACCGATGTGAAACATTTTTTGTCAGAGTATGAAACATTTTTGTCATACATGAGACCGGCAAGCGGGTAAGCGAGTCACTTTATAAGCAGAGTGATTTTTAAAGAGTTTAGGCGAGCCATTATTTAAAGTCAACACATTTGCTGGTTTTCTCCAATATACGTATGAGAAATTTCATTTTCGGAAAAAATATGATTTAATTTATTAACCGAATATCTTACTTAAATTGCTCGACCTGGTGTTCAAACTAAGGACCTCATACATCACAGTTCACAACCATTGCCACTATACTAACAAGGCACGTAACTATATAAATACTCCAAAAATGATCTACAAGAAAATAATGATCAAAGAGCACACTTAAAGGACAGCGGGTCGGATCAAAGCCGCGTTACTAACAGCTGGTTGCGTGTCGTACTAACTAGCCCATTATCTTCCAAACATCGTTGAGGAGCTTGTAACTTCCAAATCAGAAACGAGCTCGTCATTTCTGACAGTGACAGCCTCCGTGGCGCTGTTGGTTAGACGCCGGCTGTTAAACGAGAGGCCGCGGGTTCGATCCCCGCACCAAGAGAAATGTTTGTGCGGTCTACAAATATTTCTTTCGGGTCTGGGTGTTTGTGAGATCGAAAAGTCTCTCGTAGTTCTGATATCTGCGACACAAGACTTAATTAATCCTAATGTGGGCTCAGGAATATGTATGTGACTGTTGAGTGTATTTATTATTATTAATATTTCTTTATTGACCGCAAAATCCCTGCCGTATCAAATCTGTCGGATTGGAGTTATACTCTCAATTTATGCAGTAATTATTATTTTATTAACATGTCGCCAGAATTAAAAGATAAGCAACACGCACATTATTCACCGGTTTATTAACTGAATTTTATTTCATTTATTATGGCGAATATCGGACAACGTGTAAGAAAAATAATTAACCCTAGTATTCGGTAAGAAATGAGTACCAATTTGGCAAGATATCTTATTCCGATTGAAGAAATAATTGATTTTATAATATGTTAAACCTCTGTTCTTTAATGTTTTTGCCACTAAACGGTAAGTAACTATACGCTAGATACGAATTCAATATTGTATGATAATTTACCGCTCGACATACTTGTCGTATGTACTAAAGAATATATCCCCGGATGCTTTTAAGTTTAAACCGAACCGCGCCTTTTACGTTTACTTTACTAGTTTCCGCTGTTACGTAAATAACTTTGAAATATGTTATAATATTCAATAGGGATGTGTGTATATGAAAATACTAATATATAAAACAAAGTACAAAAATCTTATGATATAAATTAACCACACACATAGAATGTGGCTCTAACACTTTTGGCTAAGTAAAAGAACGTAGATTTGTTTCTCTCTCTCTCTCTCTCTTCAGACAAAGGAAGTCCACTACTACACAATGGCCTCCCCAAGGCTTTCTATAGATACCTGTGTTAACGTCCCATTTTCCTGCCGGGGAAAATAATGCCCCCTTCAGACGGTATCTAACGCTGTCAATGTGCCAAGACAACGCGACAATATTTTGTTTGCAAAAACATTACCAAGAGCGTTAGGATTAATCGTGTGCGAACTCGTGAACGCGCCACCGCATTCGCCCGATGAATGGGGGGCATTAGCATAATGACGGCCCGCCCTCTTTAAAAAGAATTTAAAAAAGCTTCCCCGACCATTATTCCTATTTCTATTTAGATTTCACACGTATTTTACCGCGCTCGAAGCCCGCTCGCCGTTTTAACAAATAGCAATGTGTATAATATTATTTTTATATAAGGATACAGGTGATATTATTTACACACTTTATTTTTCTTCATTATAACTTCACATATTATGTACCTATCGAAGCCTATAACATATATATAAGTGCCAAACAGGATCGCAGAGCGTAATTCCCAAAATGTAATAATGGATGAGCCTATCCCCATGTCGTGCGCTAATCCCGAAGCTAAGTAATACACACAAAGTCCTGGAAATAGAACCCTGGACTTCGTTTCACAGTGTCATAATGCCACTGGACTATTGACGCAAGATTATTTTTTACGTAAGAATTTATGTTACAAAATTGTTTAAAGCATAAATTCCTGTTCCTGGCAAAACGTATCATATGTGCGGGTTGGATCCTATAGTGAAATATCTTCCTACTTCTACATACATACACGTACACGTAATAATTGTTCCACGTGGTGTAACCTCAACAAGTGGACGCAGATGTAATGGGGCGAGTTGAACTAAGTATTAAGCTCCGGACAATAAATTGTAACGATCGCCCGGACGTGTTGCAAGGACTGTTTAACGCGGAACGTTGTAGGACTGCCTCGGTGGCGTAGTTGTACTACGGTACGGTTGCAAACCTGAGGTCTCGGGTTGGAATCCCAGGTCGAGAAAGATGATATTAGATTTTTCTATTAAGTATCAGCCCGGAGTCGGGAATTTGTGCCCGATATGGCGATTGGCTCGCCCCCTATCACATCGTGGGACGGAACATACCAGGCGAAATGTGGGTGTCCTGGTGGCGCCTCTGCCTACCCCTTCTGGGATAAAGGCGTGAGTTTATTATGTATGTATTTTTTTAATTCTGACACGGTTTAGTGACTGCACTTCACCTGATGCCATCCAGACAGTGTCGATGGCATCAGACGATGGTACATACCACATGAGTGAGATGAAATTATCGTTCACCATTCGACACGGTTATGCCAGTCCGTTCACTAGTGGATAATTCAGATTGACACGAAAGAGGAAACTTACGTAGATTATGACAAGCTTCCCAGCATTGTGTATGAAATCGTATTACAATGCGTAAAGCAGCAGACCGAGCTCTGTGGCGTACCTTGGGAGAGGCCTATGTTCTGCAGAGGTCTGCAATGGGCTGATGATGATGATGACCATAGTACTAAATAAACATATCACGTGACCAACAAGGCTTTGAAACGCAATACTTCATTAGTTTTTGAAAATTTACATACTTTCAGAACCCTTTACGAATCACACAAAGGTTAACCGCTAATCACAAACCCTACTCATTTTGTCAAGTGCTATTTAAATAAGGTACTTTGACCTTTTGAATAGACGACTATTAATTCGTTGAAGACTAGTGTAATGATAGTGTACACTGGGTACTTAATGTAATTAACTTGATATTAATATTATTTCTCATGAAATATGGAAACACTTTTATAATTTTCTTCGTATGTTATGGGAGGCAAACGACAAATGTCTTGAAATCTCAAATTACAATTTAAACCCCTTATGGTGTTTCTAGAGGTAATCTTATAGTTTATGTTATCAATTACTGGAGGTAGGATAATTGTATTTACCCTGATAGACACTACAGAACCTGTAACTTGTGGCACCAAATAATTTGCCACCTACGCTGTATTTTAAACGAAGAAATTAACCTTACAAAATCATAAATCGAAACAAGAAAACACACTTAAAACAATTGTAATCCCAGTAAAGCGAGAAACACCGTGGTGGCTCATAAAGATATTGTACCATTTGAATACAAAATAAAGGTTGATTTACAGGCTCCGGAGCTCTCATTCAGGCTCATTCACGTCTTGGAAACGCCCGGGGATTTGCATCACAATCATTTCAAACCGAGCTGTCTGTTTAATCCGCAAAATATTGAGGGTGCTTACCGACTGTTTAGAATGCGATGTAGGCTCAACATAAAGTAAAAATGCGTATTAAAAATACATCAGCAACATTGTTATGGAATAGGAATATTCGGCTCCACTAAAATGTTGTTCCATAGTATCTGCCTACAGGCTGATACAGGCGTGACGATTATGTATGTATGTAAAATGTTGGCCATTGGAAAATGTGTTCTTTCGTTTCACAGCCAGCCTCTTTTAGTAACTGGTTTTGTATTGTATTATATCAGGCCGTATACGTCTCACTGCATGGCCCGGGCCTCCTCTACAAACGAGAGAATGATTGAGAGGGTTTAGGCCGTATAGTCCACCACGCTAGCCTAGTGCGGGTTGGGGGACATTTTACATACCATAGAAATTCTTCTGAATCAGTATAGTGTGTAGGTTTCCTCACGATGTTTTCCTACCGATGTTATACGCACATGACTCGGAAATAATAATATTATCTTACGCTCCATTTGCACAAAATATAGTCAATTTTTTGGATTCAAAAATTCATTACATTTTTGTTTTTGAGGTGCCTTCTATAAATAGTGCAAACAATATGAATTACTGTACTCACGTCTTCACCAATTTTCCCGCGCGAGAATATAATCCTTCCAGCCGGCATTTTAGGCACAGGCAGTTTATTTTCCAGCCCAAGTCTGTACCACAACGGTAATCCATTTTTTGGGACAGCCCTAACTGGTTTTGGTATCGAGTCGATAACTTTCTTCAACTCTGTAGGTTTTCTTAGGGTCATCAGCGTGATGTCGATGTCACATAGATCATCGAGCTCCAATTCCGAACCCTTAGCCGAAGACATGTTTAAAAATTTCAATATAAAATCATAACACCAACACCTCACTCGCAGAAAACTGCTGACTGAACTAAAATTTTGACGTCAAATGACGTTCGATTTTCAAACATTAATTTTGTTCTTTTTGTTTGCATAAGTGGCCAGCGTTTCTGTAAAATTGGTGTTAGGCCGTATGCAATTATAGTACGAGTATTAAAAGCGTTCGCATTTATTTATTCAAATAATTCGTAATTGATAATAATCTTGAGTTATTTTAAAGTTATTAAGTTTTTTAATCCCTACACATTAAATAAGATGAGGCCTACGATCAAGTAAAGCATATATATTTAGAATTATTCTCTCTAAGATAAGTCATAATATTATTTTAATTAAAGAAGAAAAAAAAGATTGTGAACACAATAACTTTGTTTATTTTGTTTTAATCACAAACAACATCAAAGCAGTCAACTGCTAAAAAATATATTTTCATTCGTCAAAGGGAACGAAATTAGAATTCGTGAAATGAAACCCAAAATAATGCTGTTGAAATGACGCAGATTATTTTCAAATGACTTTTCGAAACTTTTATAAATATCTCTTCCATATTATTAACTACAGCAATTGTTGTTTGTTTTTAGAATTGAACGATAGCTAAGTTAGATGTAAATTAGACCCCTGGGTTAAAGGTCGCAAATTCGATCTCGGGTTACAAATCTCCAACATTCAAAACTTACATATAAATTAACACAATATTAAAATATCTTATGTTAACACTGAACTTATGTTATTGTAGATTTGATTTTATTTGGTTGCTAATATTGAAAGTCTGTCAAATAGGTTATAAGTGCCTTACTTAATTTCAGTCACTTGTTCAATAAAATCCATCACCTAATTGGAGTAGTTTGCCGATATACTTTGAGATATCCGTTCCTGTAATCATGTCTTTCTGCCGTAGCATGAGAAGTAATTTAGCAAGTCGCCATAATCGTGTCGAAGGGCGCGAGATAAAGGATTTAGGATACTCTCCCAACATAGCATTAGATTTACCACATTAAGATGCAGGCGCTTTTGTCTAGACAAGATAAAGCCTGCACACAAAACGCTTTATCTGTGGGAGCTCATGGAAGGTCCTTTGTATGTATTGCCTTTTTTGTAAGTATCATCGCTTTGTCTATTTCTATTGCTAAGTACGTAAGGAATGTGGTGTTCGAATTTGAAAAAAAATGCAGCCAGTATTAACTGGGCATTATGAGAATTAACACCTAACGTCTCGTTGTGACAAGCGCAGTGCAGTGCCATAAGTCCTGTGTGGTGTTGCTATATGATCCACAAGTACTTGTTTCGGGTCTAGATGTTTGTGAGACCGAAAAGACTCTCCTAGAAAATACCCACGACACGAGAATTGGTGTTTGTGGGACTATCAGGACTACGTATACTGTTGGGTGTATTTATTAATTAAGCGAGCGAAATGTCTTTCTCGCAATAGTGAAAAAATAACGATACAGGCAGATCATGCTATATCAACATTCAACAGTCAATATAATCGTGTTTTCTTAAGGCGTGTATACACGAGTGAACATAGCTAAATATAAAAGTTCTTTGGAAAATCTTACGTTTAGCTAGAAACACTCAGCTGCAAGCAAATGTGTATTTACATAAATTGAGTGTTTGGCGCAATCGTTTGGCTGTATTAAACTCGTTCGGATTTTTGTATATATTGTTAATTGTAAAACATTTTCATTGGTTCTTTATTTAATACTAGTGGCTCCACGTGGCTTTGCCCGGTGCAAGTATTGTTGTGTTGTAACTGGATGGTATTTATTTAATAAATTTCTCGTCTATGCACTACATATTGGAAAATTGAATAGACCTCAGAAACCGGAAGATTTTCTGGAATGATTAAATTTAAGCATAGTAATTTGCTAAATATTTGTTCCGGGTCTGGCTGTTGTCTTAAGAAAACAAGTCAATGTCTCTCGTAGTATCAGATACTTGTTAGATTGTTGGGTGTACTTAAGATCACAAAAAAATTGCAAAACAAAGCACCAGAAGTGCCATTCCTTAGTAGCACCGCTCAATACATTGCACTCTCTTACTACTTAAAACAACATACAGGGTATATCTAGACTGCGACCGTAAACCACCATAAGCCAGGTGGTATATTTAGGGACAGACACAATGCTATAAAAAAATTCGAAAAAAAAAGCGGTGACTTTTGTTGCAATTTTTTAAGCATCATCCTACCATTGCGTGTTTAAAAATAAAAGGATTAAAACTCACAACCGGCTTAATTTTCGGTGGCAGTTTGGATATACCCTCATCATCATCATCATCATCATCATCATCCCTTCTGCGTCCACTGCTGGACATAGGCCTCTCCCATAGCACGCCAATGGGCTCGATCTTCAGCCCATCGTCGCCAACCGCTACCAGCCACCCCACGAATACCCTATATATTATATACCCTATTTGGATATACCCTGAATACTCATAATACAAGGAGATACTCTCAATACAATCTAAATACATTATCGATCGGTGATTCCCTCATCATTACTGAGACTCTTAGTGACAGCCTCCGTGGCGCAGTTGGTTAGACGCCGGCTGTGAAACGAGAGGGTTCAATCCCCGCACCAAGAGAAATGTTTGTGCGGCCCACAAATATTTTCGGGTCTGGGTGTTTGTGAGACCAAAAAGTCTCTCGTAGTTCTGATACCTGAGACATAAGACTTAATGATCATAATGTGGGGTCAGGACTATGTATGTGACTGTTGGGTGTATTTATTTATTTATTATTAGTCACAATAATGCCGGCCCGTTCAGTACCTCTACAGCTTACGCACATTAGAGCACGGAGTTTGTTTAATTCACACGTGTGATGCATGTGATTACTGTTTAATCTCATTAAACATTGTGTAAGGGTGTTATGAAGTCATTATTTTTGCAAATGGAGCTATAAAGTATCGGTAATATTCATTTGCGTGTTTATTTCGCGGGTTCGATCCCCGCAACAAGACAAATGTTTGTATGAACCACAAATATTTGTTTCGGTTCTGGGTGTTTGTGAGACCGAAAAGTCTCTCGTAGTTTCTGATACCCACGACACAAGACTCGATCTTAGTGTGGGGTCAGGACTATGTATGTGACTGTTGGGTGTATTTATTATTTATTTTATAGACGTGTCTGGTTTGTGAAAATAAAGGACGAGATTGCCAGAGTTCCCTTTTTCCATAAATTTTCCCTTTTATTAAATGTCAACACATATTTTTTGTTATTTATTTATCGTGATTTTTCATGATTTCATATCAACTACATTATTTGGGGGATCAATGTGTACATTACGATCACTAAGCTATATGGGAGGTTTTGTACAATTATATTTTTAAATAACATTAGCTTATGAAGGCGATAATTAACTCTGTAAAATGTAGGTAGTTACTGCAAGTGACATCTCTGCCCCTCCCCTCGTTGTTGTTGAAGGTGTGACATCTAAGATTCAGGTGAGCCATTTATTTTTATGGGATTTAAGCAAAAAGAGAGCAATATTTTATATAGCGTAAAACATCATAAAATAAGCGTAACAATAAACTTTCGATAACAAGTGTATCAGCATGGTAACCTTAATTCACCAATCAATTCCGAATTCTCCATACAATCAAATGGAAATTTCGACACAATATAGTTTCAGTACTATTAATTAGAACGGCCACAGTAAAAATGCGTTGCACTTGCATTGCGCCGAGGTACAGTGTAGAAATTGCGCAGAGTGTCGGCGCGGCGAGTCGACGCCGGAACGTCGCTGATACCAGACGAGTGCCGACCGCCGCGCGACGCCCGCGTCCCGACGCCCGACGCGACATACGCCCGAAGCGACGGACGCCCGAGCGAGTCCAACCGTGTTTACCTACGCGTGTGAAACTTCATAACTTAATAACTCGTGGTAAAAATACTACAAACATCCTCCGTGCGTCGGAACGTCACTGCGTTATTATAAACAAAAACCAAACGGTCTTTTTGAAATAAAGGTTAGGTTTGTTGAACTTTTTCGCGGCACGCGCGCTCGGCTTCTGTAATGACGTCACAGTGCAGCTAACTAGATTAGGTACGCTTAGCTGTGTAAACTGAAGCAAGGCGCGACGCACTTGGAGGACGCATACAAATAACTCTGATAATGATAATAGATTTCATTCATGAGTTGTACATAAATGTGTACGATCGTGAACGGTTTATGATTCTGAAATTAAAATTTAATGACTTCTAAATGGAATCGTGATACGTAAAAAGTAAAAATGTTTTGGCCACATTGTTGAGTTTACAACTATTTTACGTTTGTAGGTAGTAACAGTTGGGAAACATTATTACGGAGTGTTGAAGTTTTCGCTGAAGGAGATAAAGTTTATCTTCCGTGCGTTTTGTTTAGCCGCTGAATTGTTTTTAAGTTATGCAGAGCAGCGATTCTCATAATTTTGCTCGCCATCTTTTATAAAATCAACATTATCTTTCGTATTTAATGAGTATTTAACTTGTTTATGATTAAATTTGACTGAAAGATAAGATCACATGATGTTAAATACTCTTTTAAATTATAAGAATAGTTTCGCAGAAGTCATGAGCTAGTTTTTTTTATCTTAAACAAAATTTCCTTGCCCCCAAATGTTGTATGAATAAGCATTAATAATGTAAGTGATATTTAATTCTGTCGTAAATATATATAAAAACTGACTTTTAGAATACTTATGCAATTCTTTCACACATGGTGATTTTTGAGCAGCAGTGGAAAGTATAACATTAATAAGAAGATTGATGGCAGGTATACGAAAATATTTCAAAGCTTTTCCGGTAACTTATTTTTTAGCTCCGATAGCGATTCAGCTGTGATTTATTTGTTTTTTTTTTTAGTACACTTGGTACAATTTAAGTATTCGTGTATAATTGCTGGTTTCTATTTAGGTATCCATTTTTCCCTAAAAATAGAGACGATAGTGATAAAATCCATTAATATCCAGTCATTACTAATATTATTGCAACTACCCGTGGATTTTTTAACATTTCGTAGTAATGATGTACCTACTCGTCTAGATTTTCGGTCTGGAACCCAACAATTCTTTCATTAAAGTTGTATATGTCTAAAATGAGTTACAACGTCATAGAAACAGCAGTTGAGAGAGCGTCGTAAATACTGTCCTCTCTCTGAGCGAAGATTTATGGCACCTCACTTCTTCAAATAGACTTTTTCATGACATACCACTTGGGTTAATACAGGAGAAACCATCTGGGATTTGGCTGCTTATATCTTATATTTTTTAAATTGATATAACAATCTTGACAGCCTCCGTGGCGCAGTTGGTTAGACGCCGGCCTGTGAAACGAGAGGCCGCGGGTTCGATCCCCGCACCGAAACAAATATTTGTGTGATCCACAGGTATTTGTTTCAGGTCTGGGTGTTTGTGAGACCGAAAAGTCTCTCGTAGCTTCTGATACCCACGACACAAGACTCGATCTTAGTGTGGGGTCAGGACTATGTATGTGACTGTTGGGTGTATTTATTTATTTATTTATTTACTTTATTAAGTCTAATATTTTTAACTTTCAATTCGGGTATGAACCTTCTCTACCGTTAAGTGAAATCATCTTTAGTTGAATTTAATTGAATTATCTTCAATTATTTTTGAAAATTTATTTAGACAATGCTCACTTAAGCAGGTTTCCTTCAATATTTTATTAATCAAAATACCTGTAATATTTTAGTATTACATTATTATTGAAATATACTTTTCAATATGATTAGGAGCTACGTGTTTTGTAGTATAAAATTAATAACACGTAATATTCGAAGCCCACTTCCTTTGAAGGATTAGGCAAAGGAATCAAATATATACAGCCTCCACGAATAATACTCACGCTATTTTAAGTCATTCCACTTTGCGTAGTTTTACACTTAGTTTAGTTTATTACGGAGAATTTATCACACAAAGACCTAGATTTATAGCAACTTAAAATGCTTCAGCGCTGGCTTATATATTTTAGTTTTTTGCGTTGATATTAAATACGGCACACATTTTATATTTGACGAAGGTACCTTCAAACACGGAGTTATTAATTGGGTCTTTAAACAATAAGGAATATATCGCGAGTGAATATTATTATCCTGAGAGGTCCCTAATTTATTTCAAAAGTACCGAATCTACCAACCCGTATTAGATACGCCAGCGTGGTTGTCTACCGTCTCATTTGTACTGTGTAGCATTGGGCCTTTGCGCACTGAAACAAATAATGTTTATATTTCCCAGCCGAAAAACATTAACAAATTGAAAACTAACTTTAGAAATTCAGCCTTCTTTCATCCAGATAGTATGAGTATCTTTCTTATTCAAATACTTTTGGAAGATTATGTAGAGGTTTAGAACTTCCAAATATACTGTAAAATACTTTTAGTCCGTTTAACACGTGTGCCTTTGGTTCTTGCAAATTTATTGAATAGCGTTAAATATACACGTGTATAATGTATGTGTATCATATGATCTTGATAGAAAGTATAAAACTACAGTCGAACCGAACCAATTCATTTAGGTATAATAATTGTTCGGCATTTCAATCGCATTTAAAGGGCAGTGCGTTTAAGAGATACAATATTTTATACCCATGGGAGACTTTCAATTTTGTTACACATACATACATAAACTCACGCCTTTATCCCCGAAGGGGTAGGCAGAGGTGCCACTAGGACACCCACATTTCGCCTTGCATGTTCTGTCCCACGATGTGATAGGGGGCGAGCCTATCGCCATATCGGGCACAAATTCCTGACTCCGGCCTGATAATGAATAGAAAAATCCAATATCACTTTGCCCAACCCAGGATTCGAACCCGAGACCTCAGATTTGTAACCGTACCGTAATACAACTACGCCACCGAGGCAGTCAATTTTGTTAATATCAAAGAATATGCTGAATACTTAATAAATAAATACAGATAACATTATTTTATTTATAATATTTTAGCTAATTTGGAGATTCATATGAACTAGCTTCTTTTCGTGAAATAGTTCCGTCATGTGCCTGTAGAAGTGTGGATGGCGGTTAATTAAAGTTACTTTGAAATTAAAAGCTATTTTCTTATTAGGGTAGACTTTCCCTTTAATTCATTTCACTATAATATAATATATGTATATAACTTAATACATTTTTGATTTTTCAGTTACCTAGTAATTATTGTGCCAGTGACTCTATAACCTAAAATTTACTAGCTCAATTAGTCTTAATAATTCTGAAGTTGAACATAATATCTTAATTTTTATTTATTATGTACGTAGCGTGAAATATTTACTTTCTCGGTAGTAGTAGATTCTAAAATTGTCCTGTAGAGCTGACTCTAATCTTTTGATATATCGATATTATTCCCCAATTAAATATTGACGTTTAGTTAACACTTTTCAGAGTATATTATTCTGTTGCAACAATCACCCTTCGCCTTAAATATTTTGTATAAATATAATGCAACTCCATAATTGATTTCCATTTGTTAAGCGACCGTGGCGCTCAATCGCAGTTCTCATTGCGTATCAATTTGTCGTCATTTATACCGGTTTGTTTCAGTATAGTCAATATTTATTTATTGTACTCAATATAACGTATTTTAAGTTTGATGAATAGGCCACAATTTATTTGGGCTTTTTGAACCGGAACAGTCGCGATTAAATGCCCAAATCGATAATTCGTAGAGTATTGTAGAAAACCTGTCAGTGTCCCACGCAACAATGCCACGTTTTGGTTTTCTGTTTATGCGGTTTTGGGCAGGCTTGGATAATTTTGAAGACCAGCTCTACGATAAATATCTCTTGTGAAAGTTTTATTGCGATCCACCGCACTTATTTTTTGGCTCATTGTGGTTACTTTATCGAACATACAAACATGCAATTCGGCTTAGATTTTCTGAGATTGAATAATATGGCATAATATATGTCCAGAAAATGGCATTCTGATATTATTGAATAGTTAATACCAAAAAAGTCTCTGATAAGTACTAAAATATTAGTCAAATGCCTAATTCAGTTCAAATTTAAAACCTATTTAAGCTATCGAATGTTTTGACCCTTTCGAATGATTTTAGGATTCAGTTTGAGCGAAGAAGACAAAACATTCGATAACTAAAATAGATAGTCAATCACCACGCACTTTAACGGTGAAGGAAAACATCGTGAGGAAACCTGCATACCGTAGCGATTTTAAAGAATTTCTACGGTATGTAAGTCCGCCAACCCGCACTTGGCCAGCGTGGTGGACTATATGGCCTTACCACTCTCAATCGATTCTCTCGATTGAAGAGTAGGCCCGTGCCCAGCAGTGGGACGTATATGGGCTGATACAGAACTAAAATAGGTTTTAAATCTGTCTGTGAATCCGTAAATATTTAGACGCCATTTTTAAACTATGTACTACTGAAATATAAGTAGCATTATTCAATTGTTAGGTATCGATTAAATCAATAATAAGCAAGGTTATAATAATATTATGTTATAAATGTGCCGTATAAAATGCACTAGGAGGAAAATTGCGAAAAAACCATTCGTTTTAATAATATTTATAATTGGTGTTAGCTTTATTTATAGCACACTTTTTAATGGAAACAGGAATAAACAAAGTAACATATTGTATTCAAGTTGCAAACATTTAAGTAATATATTTCTTTAAACATTTTTTACATCATGTTTTTTATTATAAACGAGTTTTTTTTATAAAGCGAGGTTGATTCGGCCTTTAAAAGAATCCAATTACTAGTAAAACATTTAAGTATAAAAAAAAATCCTGAGATTAGTCCACGTGACTGCTGAATATAAGACAAAGGTAACAATTTAAACCCCTACAAAGTAGCTCTATATTGATCTTCAAATCTTACGCTATCTCTCAGCTAAACTTGATTACAATCGGCTCAGTAATTTAATAGTCAAAACATACACACAAGTCAAAGTAGTAAGTTTTCCTTTTAAAATATTATTAAACAGAAATATTACATACAAACCCTACACACTAAAATGAGAGATAAAACACGATAAAAACCAATTTGTCCTTTCACACGCGCAGTGACAAACATCTCCGGAAACCATTTTAAATTCAACTAAATTGGACGCTTAGCATGACGCGGGCTCATAATTCCGCTGCAGTTGGTAATCGTGTTTTTGATGGAATTTTATAATTTTACATTCACGACATTCTTTTACTAGCTTTTGTATAGAAATGTACGTAGTTTTAACTATTTAAAAGAAGGATTTTAGCCTTTTAGGTAGACGTTTATGAGTATTTATTGCAAGGTTTGGAGTTTTTTGCTTGATAGCGGAGAATTCATAATTTTATTTGTTTTGAAATTCAATTTTAACTTATGTATTATACATAGTGAACCTTGAACATTTTCATTAATACAATTTAAGTACTATTATGCTATATTTAGTTGAAAATATACTCAATTTATAATTTTTTCATACCAACAAGAACATTATAACGAAATCTAAAGAATTAGTTCCTTGTAATAATATTATCCATAATGCGACTTGTATCAAGTTGCCAGTAAAAGCATTTACCTCACGTAAAACTATAAACTTTTTTGAGGTTTCACGGTAATATTTCTCAATTTTTTTCATGAATCTGTTGACATGATTCTTTAAAGTGGTTTTGTCTGTAAAAAGAATGTCTGTGGGCCGGCAGCAGTGGAACAATAAAACTCCGCTAAAAATAGCATTTTCCCCTTAGTGCCAACCTCTCTGTGCTCCACAACATCTGATACGCGAAAGATCGACTTTCATACAATTTGTTTTTCTGAATACGTTTTGGGAAGTCTGATAAATGTTATATCCAGCTTTAATTACGCTTTTGTTTTTTCTTCATATCGAGTTTCAGTTTTGGTTTTTAAAGCGTTTGTGGTTATTACAATTTTAGTTAAACAGTCGCTGAATTTGTGACGTCATTTTTTCGTGTAGCTCGGGTTTAAGAAAAAATTCTGTACATAAAGTGTACTGTAGGTATTAGTCATTGCGGTATCGTGTGGGTGCGTCTCAATCTGCGATCTTTCCCATTCGACACAATATAAAATAAGCACAATAACTTCTTAACGTATTAATTACCTATCGAAGATTCCTTAGAATGTCGTTTTTGTTTATAGTACGCATAGATTCTAAACTAATGTGATAGGTGATAAACTGTGACATCATATAAACTTACATTTAGTGTCATAAGTGTGTTACATTACATTTGGTGGTATTAGTGTTCATATATAGTGCAAAATGTCGGAGAGATTCAAAGTGACAAAGTTTGAGGAACCTTCTGGTAAGACTTACAAGAACTACGGCGCTACGTCGGCTGAAAGTGATGTGGAGCTGAAGGGAAAACTTCTTGATACAGGTATGAAAATATATGATTTACATATTTTATTTTTATTTTTTGTGTATTTTAATGACTCTGGACTACAAAAAGTAGTTGGTTGCATTTGGTAGTATCAAGTTTTTGTGACTGTTTAATTACAGAAGAGTACTACCTACCTATATTGATAGTTAATTATTTTACCTGTACTAATTTCATTACAGGGAATCATAGAAAGCGTTCAGATTTAAGTATTTGAACTGTAGTTCTATTTAATATTTTTTCTACTACTATATACAAATAATGAAAGTTTCTTTGTTGCGTATTTGTTCTGTACTATTCGTTTTTTGATGAAACTAATGGGTTATTGTGGGTACCTATATCAAAGAAGGTTTTGGCCATGGTAACAGTATCCCACAATAGGTGGATTAAAACCTACGATATACATATAGCTGGGTTGTAATAGAGTCATGTATGAATAGGAAAAGTGTTGTACGAATTACGACATAAATCAATAGAAATATAAATTTTACTTTGTATAGCAGTACAATAGTGCATTACATGAGCCTTGACAAAGTCAGGTCATTCCGCTAGTTTAATATTTAATCCATGTTGTCACAACCTTAATGACTGCACTTTGAATAATTGTGTTCTGTTGTTTCCAAGTACTAAGTAATTACTTTTTGCATAGAGATTATTTTATGAGCTAGAGATTAACATGTTAGGTACCTTGTGTCTACTACATTTATCTAGGAAAATAAGAATAATATGTCCTATAGTATAGATCGAGAGCGTTGCATATTGCTGAGCCCGATTGCGGCTACAATTTTCCACATGTATGTATTCGTAATTATTACCTATATTGCGGCATTAGCGCAATGTCTATTTCTACCAAACAGCAGTGTAAATGCACTGTTGTGTTCCGGTTTGAAGGACATTGTAGCCAGAGTTACTATTGGATATAATGAGACTTAGCATCTTATGTCTCAGGATGGCGAGCGCAGTGGAATGCCAAACATTGTTGTGTAATTTATGGCGTTGTTTGGTTTTGATACTGTCCATGTCTACTCCTATTAACTACATACATACATAAACTCACGCCTTTATCCCAGAAGGGATAGGCAGAGGCGCCACTAGGACACCCACATTTCGCCTTGTATGTTCCGTCCTATGATGTGATAGGCTGTGAGCGTATCGCCATCCTATTAATTTAAATTAATGATTTTGTTGCGAGTTAAAGACAACTTAGACATGCTAGGAGACTCGCTGAGCTTCAATGCTTGGTGTATTTAAAATGCGTGCCACTGTTGATCCTGGCTCACAGGAATTGCGGTGGCGGGTGTGAGGGCGGGACAGTTACTATCAGGCGAATAGCATATTCGTCTCGAACTTCATTGAAAATAAACGAAAAATATAGTAAAATGCATTGATGATCTAGGTTTTGTGTTCGAAACATACGTCTTGTATGATTGAGCTACTGCAGTAGACTTGTTGTGGTAAACACATAAATATTACCATGAGATGAAAATGAACAGCGTGGATGATAAGGTTAGTTAAATTTAATAACTTGTATGATTAAATGTATTCTTATAGACTACACTTCAAAATTTTATGAAAATTTAAGACCCTCTAAGAGAATTTTTAATGATGTAAAGTTTTGGACTAACAAAACTTTAACGAGGGATTGGAATATCTCTGAGGCGGGATAAGCGAATGTTTTATCTGATACAAATAAGTTTTACATTGAGAAAAAATATTTTAAAAATATGTTGTATTTATATCTCAAAGACAGGGTTTTTCGAGTGACAGATTATATAATAATGTATTAAGATAATGCTTAAGTTAGACAGACATATATATATTTATATATAAAGTCATGTCCATGTCCCATTGGGGTAGGAAGAGACTATAGGGTGCAAAATGCTTAGATCCATATATACGTCTTTCGCTTTATCAACTGTCATCAGTCTCTCAATACAGGCTCCTCGGTTTCGAGGACTCCGTGTTTTGCCTTTCTGTAATAGGTTTAAGTTAGACATACATACATAAACTCACGCCTTTATCCCGGAAGGGGTAGGCAGAAGCGCCAACAGGACACCCACAGGTCCCATGATGTGATAGGGCGAGGGCGAGAAACGTAGGTGTCTTGGTTTCTACTAGGAGAACCTCTACCTTCTGGGAGAAAGGCGTGAGTTCGTGTATTATGTACGAATATCCATCAGCAATCCCTTTCGCTAGATCCATTAACAAGTACCCATACTTTCTTAACTTAACCTGAACTTAAAGTTCAATGCATTTTAAAGCGTATTATTGCACGTAATTGCGTATTAATAATCCAGGACAAGGAAAGTTTTAATTAAAACGAGCGTGGACCGAGGTACATGCTACGTATGCTAACGGCTGTAATACTGCACGTGCTAGTGATGTGGCAACTGCAATGCAACTATAAAGAAATAATTTTATTTATTATACAGGGTGAATTTTTCAATTGGGCGTGTATGGCCAAATCCGAAATTATTAGAAATAGCGATAAATACTGAAAGGAGTCACGAGCCCGATTTTGATGAAAACTAAAACTGCATACTTGGATTTTTAATAAATCAATATTACCAGCGAGTAATCGAACCCAATGATTTTGAAAAAATAACACATGCTATATTTTTCCACCATTCGGTAATGTTCCTAATAGGGATCAAGTTCTTGGAAAAATGACATACGGCAAACTAAAGGAAATAAGTAATATTAAGCAAAATAATAATCAAGAAATAACGCATATAAATTAATTGGAACAATTATTTCCAAAACTTTATCACAGATGCCTCGCTTTGGTAGATTACAATGACAAAACTGCATATTATTTATGGTTACTAATATTTTTTGAAAAACTCACTCGGTATAAGCAATTAAAGACGTTATGAACAGTCAATACGTGGATATGGAAATCATTAGGCTATTCATCAAATCCCTTTGACTGAAGAGATGATATAAAGCGGGAGAGTAATTAGCTCCGATGCTCATCGAGACAATTATAAATGTGTCCGAGATTGAGATTTGTATCGTGTAAAAGTTGAGCTGAGAGCGTAAAAGTTGAATAAAATTTCGGCCCCCACAAAACAACAGATGCACCAATTGTATTACAATATACATTATATTATATATTGTATTGCCTTCTTGGATGTTAAGACAGTGATCAACAAATTTTGTTTGAGATCTTGTAGGGTCGTAGAGATATTGAAGTTTTTAATATCCGCGACACAATATGCGTATGTATTGGACCGGAGTCACGATTTTAGATTTTAGTGAGTACGGATGTATTTCTTAAGAAAAAACAAAAAATAAATAAACAGAGACGTCAATCAGCTCAAAATCAGTTCCTATTACCTAGTATATTAACAAACAAAGTGAAGATAACTCTGAAATACTGCTAAACATACCTTACAAAGTGTTATGATTACATCAGCGTGGGAAACAATGCAGAAATATATTCTGCATACGATCCCCTAGGATTCACCGTAGGTCTGCAGCAAAATGCAGTCTCTGTTTATTCACAAGAATATTTTTGGTACGAAAAAGATGCATCATTAACGTATGGAATGCGCAGGAATATTCAGAGTTTTGTGGTCGTTAAAAAAATTCGTAGCTCAGTGTTGTGGAGTTATTGAACGGCTCTGCTTACCATAAACAAACGAGGCTGAATTTTTACATACATACATACATAAACTCACGCCTTTATCCCCGAAGGGGTAGGCAGAGGCGCCACCAGGACACCCACATTTCGCCTTGTATGTTCCGTCCCATGATGTGATAGGGGGCGAGCCTATCGCCATATCGGGCACAAATTCCTGACTCCGGGCTGATAATGAATAGAAAAATCCAATACCACTTTGCCCGACCTGGGACTCGAACCCGAGACCTCAGCTTTGTAGCCGTACCGTAATACAACTACGCCACCGAGGCAGTCACCGCTGAATTTTTCTGTGTATTTATTGTATCACGCAAAATACGACAGAAATGATCGCCGGACTTGATCTTTGACTATCGCTAGGAATGGTGGGCGTTACTGAGTCTTTGAATAGTTTGTAGTTTGACGCAGAATATTTGTCTCCGCCTGATATGAACCTGCATACCAATTGTAGAAATCCCGACATGGTGACAGATAATCTCTAAATATCTGGAGAATACTCAGGAGTCTTATATTTTGTGATGTCTTAAAATAAACAGACTGTGTGTATTCCATACGGTTATCTCCCACCACGGAATTTTCCATATTGTGTCTTCAATGAGATATGGTTCATTCTTTCCACCGAATACTTTATTTCAATCACACTAACCATCAGATGTTGTGCGATTGCATTCACTTTACCAGTATGAAAATATATGCGCTTTACATACTATAAGATGCAACTGCCTCGGCGGCGTAGTGATATTGGGTTTTTTCATTATCAGCCCGGAGTCAGGAATTTGTGCCCGATATGGCGATAGGCTCGCCCTCTATCACATTATGGGACGGAACATACAAGGCGAAATGTGGGCGTCCTGATGGCGCCTCTGCCTTCCCCTTCTGGGATAAAGGCGTGAGTTTATGTATGTATGTTTGTAAGATGCAAGGTATCGTTAAGGGATAAAACGTTACGCCCACATCACTACTTATTACGTATTATCAATTTCAAACAGTCGCGCCGTGTAATTTGATTGTGTAATGCCATTCGAGTATCGTGGAATTAAGTGGCTTCTTATATTCAACAAAGACTGTATTACATTATTCAGAAAAATATACGTTTTATATCATTATTGTTTGTATTTGTTTACAATGCTGAGTGTTTTATTATGCTTACTAAACGATAAACATGTAAATATGAAGTATAAACAATGATTTTGAGTTTCTGTGGTTTGTGAAATCCATCGTGGTGGCCTCTCACCTAACCCGTCTCAATTGTAGGGGGGAGCGGTGCCGCATATGGTCTGGATTATAATAGTAGGAACTGTTAGACGTTTACGTACAGAAAGCCCAAAAATGAGTAAAATCGACCGAATAACACGGTCTTACACGGTCTTATTATCGATGTGAATTAATAGTTTTGCCTCGACTGCCTCGGTGACGTAGTTGTACGGTTACGAAGCTGAGGTCTCGGGTTAGAATTCCGGCTCGGGCAATGTGATATTCGATTTTTCTACTCATTACCAGCCCGGAATCAAAAAAATGTACGGACGGAACATACAAGGCGAAACGTAGGTGCCCTGGTTGTTACCAAAGGAACTTCTGACTACCCCTTCTGGGAACAAACTTCGTCCTTTCTATTGTCAAGAGGAAAGCTGTCAAGCTCCCCTTTCGGTACCCCGGAGGATGCCGAAAGGCTTATGTTAGTGTCACTGGCCTTCCAGCTGGGTTCGCCCAACGATCCTGATGACTCCTTTAGGTTGCCCCTTACGACGAGCAGAGCATACCGTGGCGGAATTCTAACGCCCCTTCACCAAGGGGCAGGTGGCAACTTTGTTCTGCTAGTATAAAAAAATGCTCAGCGTTTTATTCCAATGCCGGTTTCTGCGTTAGTCAATTATTATACTGTCAACGTTCATTAATATTACCTTTAGATAATTGAATACAACGTGTCCGTAATTTATAACAATTTATGTAATGAAATATAATTAATTCTCGAAGTGTTAATTACGTTATCTTAATTAATACGTTGATGGTACTCGTATGAAGCGTAACAATTAACTAGACATGGCTTTGTGTACGGGTGCAAATTTCGCAGTAATTTTGTTTTAAAATTATTGCGCTTATATGAGCTTGCTTTTGTAAGCCTCCGTACGTTCCACTGTTGGACAAAGACACGTCCCACTGCTGGGCACGGGCCTCCTCAACGATATTTAGGAAGGAAGTGGCGTAGTCAAGTCAGTCTGCATAGGTTTGTGAAATAAATACAATTTCTAAAATATTTATTAACAATTCTCCGGTAAGCGTATTTCGCTTTGACCCTAGTGGTCTTTCGATTGATAATATAACTTAAATACTAATATTATGTGAATTTCAAATAGAATGGCCAAGAGAAAATTATCTCTATCTTTATATTTATTTGGTAAAATGACGTCGGCCAGCAACATTATTTTTCATAGGCTGAATTCGCAATGAGATACAATTGCGGCGGTCCCTATGACGGGATTTATAATAGCACACGGCAGTTGTTAACCTACGCAAACTAATATTCTACCACCACCTTTAGGACCTCAGGCAATATCGAACACCAAATGAAACGCAACAGCAAAGCGCTTAGATGAATTATACATTACATAGTTTGAAAGCCTCCGTGGCGCTTTTGGTCCGACGACAGCTGAAAAGCGAGAGACCACGGGTTTGATCTTTGCACCAAGGCAATTGATTGATTGTGCTACAAATATTCTAGGTCTGGGTGTTTGTGAGATCGAAAAGTCTCTTGTAGTTTTTGATACCCACCACACTAGACTTGCATCTTAGTGTAAGGTCAGAAATATGAATTCATGTTGAGTGTTTTTAAATGACCGCTTTTATTCCGTGAGACAGGTTGAGGCCACTTATGGGAACTAAAGATCTACACCATGTCCCATATCCTATCATTATAAAATACTGTAAAATAAGCGTAATAAACCTGGAATGATTGAACGTACGCAGCTCTTGTGTGTCGAGTACACAAAGGTAGAGCAAAACACATACGATTGTTTGAGTTTCAAAAATTATTGATCTAGTTGAAATGTGGTGGAGGTTACACAAATAGATTTGTTTGTATGGATCATATGACAGTTACCTCATTGGTCTTGTGGCGTGTGTAGGTTTCGGGGCCGGGTTCGATTCTCTGGTTGAACAATCGGTGTCAATTTTTGCTTTAAAAATCTCTTTAATGACAACTTTATGAGCGTGAAGAGTCATCTCAGCGGGCCGGCATGATTGTATCGAATGGTATGAGATTACCGTTTGATACCATTCGATACTCTATCTGGACGGCATTAGCACTTACCATCAGGTGCAATGCAGTCACTATGCCGTGCCAGTTTAAAAAAAAAATTGACGTGAGCATAAGATCCCCTAATTGCAATTTGCAGTCCGTAGTGTGTGAAACCTTACGCTTCACAGCACTTATTTCTTAACAAATCAATTGTTTACAACTAATATCAATATGTAAAGAACAGTGAGTACTAGGTATACTCGCATTAAAATAACTAAAACTGACTGATGAAATCAACCGACAGTAAATAAATAACATTCGAGAACAAATACACACCGGTAAATATAAAAAAATCTTTTCTAACTCGTTTATAATTACATAATCAAGACGATTAGAACGTAAATCTGATTTTACAAGTACATTTAACAGCTCTATCTTACCTTTAGCGTTAATTACTGGCTTTAAATTCGTATTCACTAAGGAACTTTTAACTCTCCCTCAAAGCATCCAACATTTCTTGAAAACATGCATTCGTTTGCGGGCGTTTTTCTAAAAAGTTCCACTTTTAAGCTTTTAAACTTTAAATCCGAGCATTTACTCGTAAAATACAGAACAGGCACGTACTTGGCAATTACTGGGAGGTCTTCAATATTTAATTAGAATTATAATTGTCTCGCCCTATAAAGTGTGAGGGCTTGATTGAAGTAAGTTTGTTTCTGAAAGGTCAATGGTTTGCGTTGGTAGGGATTGTTTATTGTGCATTAACAGCCATCATATTATAATTGAGTATAACTAACTCAATGTTAGGTGTATTTTTATAATATTTTTAAACCAATATTGCCATTAAATTAATAATAAAATCACACCCTATCGCCTCATAGGACGTAAATATAATTAATTAAATACATTTATTCGTCGTTACATACATATTACATTGGGATTAAATCTTGGAGCTGTCTTGACTACAAAATGAAAGGGATGCCTCGAACATACTCTCGAGGTATAGTATTAATCTCAATAATATAGCCCAGATATGTTATAACCTAGTAGGTTTTAGTGCCGATCTTTGGCACTACAGAAGTCTGACTCAAGGCGAGATTACTTATGTTGTAAATCATACCATATCAACAGTGCATGGTGGCCTGGTGGTAAACGGACCAGACGTGGCTGCCAACATGTTCACGGTGGCCGCAGGATCAAATCCCAGGGCACACTTCTGACTTTTCGGAGTCGTGTGTGTATTGATAGTCAATCACCGTGCACTATAACGGTGAAGGAAAACATCGTGAGGACACCTGCATACCATAGCGAATTGTAACAATTTCTATCTAATCCACCAACCTACACTACGCCAGCGTGAGCAATATAGCCTAACATCTCACAATCGTACTCACGATTGTAGAGGAGGCTCGTCCCCTGCAGTGGGACGTATATGGGCTGATTCAGTACAGTACATACCATATTCATATTCCCATACTTACTACCAATCACATTGAGACGCCGTCGAATCATCAATCGATTATAGATGTTCACACCTCCATTGCCGTCTCAGTACAAAAAGCATCCACGTTTTAGCAAAACAATGGCTCCATCTACGCGAGACATTACAAAATCCATGCATTTTGACTCCCACCGCTCCCCTGCATTACGTACACTGGAAACACTTAAAAAAGAGCAATGCACGACCGAATTGCATTTATGCGGTGACACGGAAACCCGAAGCGAGTCGGCAGACCCGATTGCTGACACGCTATTATAATTTTAGTTTCCCATTAGCAGTGTAGTGGTGTGTTGCTATATAAATTGAAATTATGGCTTCGTCAGTTATTATACATTTATAAATTAATAAATACACCCGACAGACACATACATAGTCCTGACTCCACACTAAGAGGTGGGTATCAGGAACTACGAGAGACTTCGGTTTCACAAACACTCAGACCCGAAACAAATATCTGTGGCTCACACGAATATTTATCTCAGTGCGGGGATAGAACCCGCGGCCGTATTTGGATCTTCAATGGAGATTAAATTTTGTTATCCAGTTATAGATTATTGAATGAAAAAAATTGATGAGGTTGACAGAAGACCTAATAAAGGTAGCAAGGTATCGCTGAATACATGACCCTTTAAAGGGTTTCGTCCATGAGAATCGAGTCGTCTAGATCCAAAGTTGTCTTCAATTATTTCTGACTACCTAAAGGATGTACATTTTCATATCTACCTAAAGAAATCTATTGTTTACTATAAGTTTTATACATACTCACGCTTTTATCCCAGAAAGGGTAGGCAGAGGCACCACCAGGACACCCACATTTCGCCTTGTATGTTCCATCCCATGATGTGATAGGGGGCGAGCATATCGCCATATCAGGCACAAATTCCTGACACCGGGCTACTGAATGAATGAATAGTAAAACCCATATCACTTTGCCCGACCCGGGATTCGAACCCGAGACCTCAGCCCTCAGACCCGGTTTATAAGGTTAATAATTACCATATAATTATTTTTATGCCGACATACCAAGTGACTATAATACACAAGTCACCAGACCACTGTCTCACAGGAGATGGACATGAAGTGACATCTTCGCTGTCGCGTTTCATTCGGTGAGTGAGGTTGCCGAATGCCCAGTACCCATTTTACTCTCCCCATCTACGATCCGACCGTTGTGGATGTTCATGGACGGCAGAGAGATCACTTACCTTCAGGAGACCTGTTGGCTCGTTTGCCGTACCTATTGTACAAAAAAAAGGAAATTCTGATCTTAAGTAATTTTTTCAAAGATTTACACACATTTTACTTTACTCAACCTCATCTGCCAAACAATTAATTACACAACATACAAACTGCAATTAAACTACAAGATAATTCTGAATTTCCCCTGTTACGTGGAGTTGTTTACTTCCAACACAAGTACATATTGCATATTGTTAAACCCATCCGGTGATGTTTGCTCGCTCGCTCCATCGGATATTAATCTGTGCAACGGAACTTGTGGTTACCACACATTATACTATAGTATATTGAGTTCGCTATATTGTATTGTTATTTGTTAAGTACTTCTAGATATCACTGAAATTAAACCTTGGGCTTAGGCTGTGGGCTTAGGGTAGTCACTCTGCTGACATAGTAAAAATCTAAAAAATCTTTGGAAATGACACCCAATGCAAATTTCATGGAATTTTCTTCCTCTTAAATCTCAGTGGAATCAGCTTTCTCCAACGGTATTTTAGACCGATACCATATTACCTTCAAAATATACCTGGTTTTTAGTCGAATGCCCACAACGCACCGACGATACCTATGGAGAGTGTTTTTGGGCGACGTTGACTACTTACCATTCTACTCCATATTGCATTGTTATACAAGAGTTTATTTGCCCTTTGGTTGATGTTTTGTAATGCCATTTCGCTGAAGTTTTATTCCTTCAGATAATATTCCTGTCTGTATTTTTGTCTTTATATGTATCTTTAATGAGGTGAGGAGCTATGAGTGTCGTTACTTAACTAGTGATAGGTGCCATGTTGGGTGTAAATTCTATTCTCGGATAACTCATATGACACTTGTAAGCTTTTTTACCAAAACACGGATTGCCTTTTATGAAAAAAGAATGCTACGTTCACCAAATTTAAATTGAAAGTCAATTTAAGCCAAAACATCTAAATATGTGAACATTCCAACCATGCCAGTCGATAAAAACCCATGATGATTCAAAATAAACATTACATCTTTGCATAAACTTTTGTAAACATGACGTCATTCATTGGGCACGCCAAAGTGTTTATTAAACAAAGTCAATGTTTTTGCTTTGAGAAATAATAAATGAAGATTTTAATGGTCAATTAATAAAATTGATCAACTGTCTTTGATTTATTTATTAACACTTATATCGGTCTGATCAAACAGAATACATACATACAGCCTTATTCATAAGCATAATATGTATTTAGAACCTATTTTAGTTAACGAATGTTTTATCCCTTTCGAACGACTTTAAAATTCAGTTTAAGCGAAGAAGACAAAACATTCAATAACTAAAATAGGTTTTAAATTTGTCTATGCATAAGGCCGATAGGCTCTATCCGAAATTAATAAGTGTATTTCTATTGCTGGTTTTCTACCTTAGTGTACAGTAGTTAGCCGGACGGATACGAATAACCTGCTACCAGGAAATCGAAATATCCTGTATACCACTTTCTTAATATATTCCAGTCCAGATGAAGTAAAAACTTAACGTTGGGGGTAATTAATGAACATTGTTAACCGTTGAAGGCTATTTGAAAAACCTAGAAGTAGGCTAGGAAATTAATATACTACGCAGACCTGTAATTAAAATTAACTCCATTGCCTAACAAGTCGCTTATTTACTGCTTAATTCTTCTCTTCTAAGGCAGCTTCCGTGGCGCAGTTGGTTAAGAACTAATACACATGTGGTTTGAGATTAGTCTTCGTCCGGACAACCACCACCGTACATAGTGGATACCGTCATAATGACCTCTTTTCACTCTGTTGTCTTGTCTCTTGTTTCACTCTGTCAAGATGGTGGTGGTCACGACTGTGGGTTTCCTAACGATGATGGTGCTCGCCGCACGAACTCTTTCTGTATCTGTACTACGTAAGTGTGTTTCGTTTAGGGTTCATTCTGTGTGTACAATATAATCAAGTTGGCATAATTGTTCCGATCTTGTGCTTTTTCTGGACTGCTTTTACCATTAGCTAGAGTAACTACTGGACATAATGAGACTTAACATCTTATGTCTCAGGATAGCGAGCTCAGTGGAATGCCAAGCATTGTTTTGTAATTCAGGGTGTTGTTTGGTTTTGCTACTGTCCATGAGCAGTCATATGGCTTACCACCAGGATTCAGGCGAATGGCATGCTCGTCGCGCCATATACTGTAATAAAAAAAGATAGTTTAAATATAAGCTAGGTGCTTTAATATTAAGGCCGTGGGTATCATCCATATACTAAGACAAAATTTTGTGTTACATAAATAAGGTTTCAGGCGTATCTCTTGGTTTCTAAAACCTACGACTTTGAACTTGTGTATCTTGACAGCCTCCGTGGCGCAGTTGGTTAGACGCCGCCTGTGAAACGAGAGGCCGCGGGTTCGATCCCCGCACCGAAACAAATATTTGTGTGATCCACAGGTATTTAACGGTGAAGGAAAACATCGTGAGGAAACCTGCATACCGTAGCGATTTTAAAGAATTTCTACGGTGTGTAAGTCCGCCAACCCGCACTAGGCCAGCGTGGTGGACTATATGGCCTAACCACTCTCAATCGATTCTCTCGATTGTAGAGTAGGCCCGTGCCCTGCAGTGGAACGTATATGGGCTGATATAGATATATAGACAGGTATTTGTTTCGGGTCTGGGTGTTTGTGAGACCGAAAAGTCTCTCGTAGCTTCTGATACCCACGACACAAGACTCGATCTTAGTGTGGGGTCAGGACTATGTATGTGACTGTTGGGTGTATTTATTTATTTATTTATTTATCTTGCTATGGAGTCAGGTGCATACTTACACATAGATGTGTAAGTATTATTTTTTTATTTATTTAACTATAGCACGTCAATGTAGCCTCATCACTCCCCCTAAAGATATTCTATCACAGTTGACAGAGAACAGTAAGCTTTAGCATATCGAGCCAGTGTAGGTAAATAATTGACCAATATTTGTCGAGTATTATGAAGCGAATTCGGTGCCTACAGCAGAGGTGTATAAGGAATAAACTAGATCTAAATCCAGACCTAGGTTCAAGGTGAGCTCTATCTAACCGCTGTAAAATATTTTAGCACACTGGATCTTATTTTAGCATTAAACGCACGGATTTTATTTACTCCAATAAATTCGATATATTTCAAACCTCTCCTTGACTTTGATTTCGACGTGCAAAGTCTTAAATATTAAAATATTGTTTAAGATTAATGTCTTTTCTGATGTTCATTGGTTGATTTTAGGATATTCCTATATGCTATTACAACCTACGCAAGTGTAGGTATCGCGTTCCGGGTTTACTGTACATGCATAAAATAAATTAATATGAATAAATACACCCAACAGTCACGTCCTGACCACACACTAAGATCGAGTCTTGTGTCGTGGGTATCAGAAACTACGAAGACTTTTCGGTCTCACAAACTCCCAGATCCGAAATACCTGTGGATCGCACAAATATTTGTCTCAGTGCGGGGATCGAACCCGCGGCCCCTCGTTTCACTGCCAGCTTCAAAACAACTGCGTCACGGAGGCTGTCGTTTGCAGTCATTTTGTCCTGTGAGTACTCAGTATCAGGTTTAAAATGAGTATTTACCAAAAAGTGGAAACGTAGCGTCTTGATTATGTCCCTATTGCCCAAGTCTGTGACCGGCGGTGACCGATCATTTTCATCAAGCCAATTACTAACACGTCTGCCTGCGTAGCCAATAAAATAAATAAAAAACATATTTCTAGATTTAACAAGATCAATACATCTGTCCGTAATTTTATTGTTGCCAATCGTGTTACCTCTTTTTGCCCAGACCTTGGCTTATAAGATAGAATAATCAAATCTCACCGAACAAATAATATTAGATCCGAAGAGCGTATCCGAAAAAATATATCCCTTTATACATAAACTTGTTTATTAAGCCCGACAAAATCTGAAGCATGGTTGATTTATCTTATCCGAACATCCAAGGGATTGAATTGCCTGAAATAAACACGAAAATTGTATTTATGAGATGGGAAAATTTATTTATTCAATATCTCTTTTTCAAATTACAGTTGACCTGTAGAATGTGAGTGTAGCTCGTTGTCATCTGATCAGACAGAATGATAATTAGCTATTGTATATTAAGGTGGGTACTGACCGACGCTACGCTTTGTAATGTACCATTCGCAGCGAGCATTTTATGTTTCGCCGTGTGCTAAATTCGTTAGTAAAATGTTCGTGGTTGTTTCCAAGTTCTGACTGCACGAATGCTCGCTTTGTAACATGTTACGTACCCACCTTTAAATGCAATTAAGAAACAAACTAGTCCATGTGAAAATCGTCAGAAAATACCTATATTCAGAAGTGGATTTTATGTGGTTTAAAATGAAGATAATTTAAAAAAAAGTTTATCAAAAAAATAAAATTTAAGCCCTGATTTTATAATAAATTTGAGGAGCATGGCTTTACCGTACCTTTCACTGTCTCCTTATGATTACATTTAAAATATTTCTGTAACAATAACTTTGTTATTCCACTTTCAAATTTAATCTGGATTTAACTTCCCTAAGTGAACTTTAACCTTCGGATTAGGGGCTTTCGATTTAATTTTATATCTGTAATGCAAAATTTTAAAGGTATTTAAACATTTAATATGGATATTACAGGTATTGTTAGATGAGCGTTATTTAAATTTCGAATAAATAAATAAAATCGAGACATCTGTTGAGTTTGAGAACTTAGATTTGACTAGAGGGTATTGTAATCCGACTGTTCGGATAACAATCAATTCTTACAAAGATACATTTTCTAACAAGATTGGTTGGGATATTATTTGGGATGTATGTTTTCCACTATCCCATAGCTCGGTACATAATTGCTATGATTGTACCTCTAGTGCGTGACTACTCATCTGCGGACACTTTATCGGCCTTATTCATAGACAGTTTTAAAAACCTATTTAAGTAATTGAATGTTTTATCCCTTTCGAACGACTTTTGAATTCAGTTTGAGTGAAGAAGGCAAAATATTCGATTACCAAAATAGGTTTTAAATTTGTCTTCATCATCATCGAAAGCTAATTATCATCTTCGATTAAGATTTAAAATCCTTTTAGATTTTTCTGCAACCTGTTCAATCTACACGGGCATTGTCATGTTTGATATTATGTAATACTGCCACTGCGTAAATTGAATAAAATAGGTTCATCATTATTTTAGCCTAATTAATCTTCCATTTGTATTATATCTTCTATGTTTAATCATAAACAGCATCCAATCTTACATAAACACGCTACATTCTATTACGAAACTCAATTCATAAATTATAATTATTTATCTAATTATTATCTAAACGCGGTGAAATGAAGGAAAGCCGGTCTGCAGCGGGGTCATGACCTGTTTATGATAAGTTATCAAGTCACATGATAGCATTTGATCAGCTGCCATACATGACGGACCGTCATGTAAATAATACGTAAATATTATTATTGCGTGAAATGTAAACAAGGTATTCGCATTTAATTAATAATTAATTCATGAATATTTTATGATAATTAAATATTTTCCGTTTAAATTGATTTTATGCGTAGCTGTATGATGTTAAATAATATTAGGGTGATTACCAAAAACCGTAGTTGGTAATTCAAGAGTAATTCAAATCCTTTTCTACATAGTTTTAGTATTGGCTTTACTTACGAATTTGTAAGCTGACATTCAAGGGCCGGTAAAGTAGATTTCCGATCCTCATTTGTTGATCATAATAATACTACATTACGTAGGTTGGCATCCTCGAACTACTTGCCATCAGGTCCTTTGCCATTTGGTCGAATATATTGCAGAAGGAAAATAAATTATTATAATATATACATACATACATACATACATAAACTCACGCCTTTATCCCCGAAGGGGTAGGCAGAGGCGCCACCAGGACACCCAACATATTATATGAAGTCTGATTAAATAATATATGAAGTAGTAAACAACATTACACGTGTGGATCTCCTTAGAATGTCGACACGTGTACATTAACCTCCCATGTTACCTACCTGCAAAGAGAATATAAAACACTACGTTACCTACCTGTATCATCATCAGTCAAGCTACTTATTATGTCGCATCGACGTTAATTATTATTAGTAAACATTTTACGCTATAATAACTTGTAAATTTATCATGTGAGTTAATTAACACAACGAAGATACATTTACTTTCGTTGCGTCTTTTTGCTATATTGCCTTCCGATATAGCATCCATATGCTTAAAAGTTTGACCATATTTCATTGAGTTGAGCTGTTTGTTAATTTCCAGCTCTTTTTATATTTGATGATGATGTATTCCTGGCCGTTTTCGGCGTCGGCGACTATGATGTTGAACACAAGATTTTTTTTAAAACAGGACGTTGATACTCCGTCCTCTGATGCGCTCTTACTTGCCTTCTACTACGTACCCTTGCTTGTTAGCAAAAGTATATGTGATATCTATAACATAATTGTATCTGCCCGGAGGTTCCTACGTGCTCAGTGGAGTAGACCCTGTCATAGTGATCCACGAAAGTGAGGCACGTTTTGGACTAATCCTGTTTGGATCGACTAATATCAGGCTCTGTCGGGACTTCGTTCGTTCGTTCGACTTGTTCGACTGCGTTTACCATCTGGTATGTTACTCATTTACGTCACGCCAGTATAAAAAAATATTCTATAAACATAATAAATAACTGTCACGCTTATTTATGTTATGCACGCTTGTTCCAATAATCTTTATTCTTCTTTATATCGAAGGTTTAAAAACTTCAACGACTTTTCCGTGAGACCGGACCTAGAGCACAAACAAACCTTTGTGAACCACCCAAACATTTGCGCCAATAAATGCGTCACCTTTCACTTCAATGTCATAAAACCATAACATCCCTTGCACTAAACCCCGCTCCGCACACAGTTGCAATCTCTGTCAACACGCCCTTTGATGCTCCCCTAGGTAATACAACGCTCCCCAATTTTCAAATTAAAGCCCCTTTGCGAACAAAGCTAAAAGGAAGACCTACTGCCGTTCTAGTTGCGGGTTTGTGTGCGCGCCTTACTAAATGATAGGGTGCGGTGTAGACATACATTGACAGCCTCCGTGGCGCAGTTGGTTAGACGCCGACTGTGAAACGATAGGACGCGGGTTCGATCCCCGCTCCGAAACAATATTTGTGTGATCCACAGGTATTTGTTTCGGGTCTGTGTTTGTGAGACCGAAAAGTCTCTCGTAGTTCCTGATACCCACGAAACAAGACTCGATCTTAGTGTGGGGTCAGGACTATGTATGTGACTGTTGGGTGTATTTATTTATTTAGATGTTTCATCGCCGTGTTTTGGGTAGATAGTCAAGGAAGTTTGGTAACCAGAGGTGACGGGTTCATACCACTGACTTCGAAGTGCAAGTGTGTTTCTAGTTAATTATTATTTATCGCTTGCTATAATGCCGTCTAAAATTGTTGTTAATATGAAACTATATTAACAAAAATAGGAGCTAAAAGTTAGTAATTAAAAGATTAAGGAATTCCGAAGTTATGAATTCTACAAATTGCATAAGGCCAGCTTCGTATACTAAAATTCCTAGTATCAAAAGGGTTCATGTCAGGGAGCTATCAAGTTGTATAGCTCCATTATGACCGCCACACACGTAACGATATAACTGTGCAAGTCTGAGTTTGCACCAGTATACTGGAACGTGTGTGGGCAAATAACTGCGCAATCTTCGTTGAAATTTACCATTCGAGTCTTGTGCAAACTCGCGTTCGCGCAAATGCACTGGCTGCCATTATGGTATAAAAATTATGTTCCATCATGTACGCTCAAGTCTGTCGGGCAAAACTGGGAATGTATGGATAGTCATACCTACCATTTACTTGAAAACAATAATGGACACCGTTATTCCTGCTGCTTCTGCTCATCATCATCATCATCATCATCATCATCATAAGCCCGTTGCAGTCCACTGCTGGACATAGGCCTCTCGCAAGGTACGCCACAGAGCCCGGTCTGCTGCTTTACGCATCCAGTCGCTGCCGGCCCTTTTATGCAAGTCGTCCCGCCATCTGGCCAGAGGACGTCCCACGCTACGTTTTCCAAGACGCGGTCTCCACTCCAGAACACGCTTACTCCAGCGGTTATCCGTTCTGCTTCTGCTCAAAACTAAGGAATTATACATGCATACATACATAAACTCACGCTCATATCCAAGAAGGGTAGCCAGAGGCGCCACCAGAACACCCACATTTCGCCTTGTATGTTCCGTCCCATGATGTGATAGGGGGCGAGCCTATCGCCATATCGGGCACAAATTCCTGACTCCGGGCTGATAATGAATAGAAAAACCCAATATCACTGCCCGACCCGGGATTCGAACCCGAGACCTCAGCTTTGTAGTCGTACCGTAGTACAACTACGCCACCGGGGCAGTCTAAGGAATTTTACTCATAATAAAATCAGGACCATAACAGATGCCCGAGTGATAAAATTTATGTGTGATAAATCATAAAACCACGGCTCTGATCTACGAAGCGTCAGACGAGTAAATCTGAGCTGGTATGGGTAGCCAATCGATGCGCTATTTGAATGGCACTTAACAACAAGCGTAGTGAAGTCACTTTGGCATAAAAAAAGTAAATATTGAACATGACTATCTGCACATAAAATAAAAAAACTGAATGAACAACGTAATTCCCAGTTTTTGTTCTTTTTCTTTTTCACGGCTACTTTTTTGCACTTTAAAAAAAGGTTAAGCAGTATGTAGAATGAGATACAAATAACATGGAGATATTTCATGACGTTTGCAGCATGATGTTATAGCAGCACGTTTAAGTAAATATCCTGGATTCGATGTCCAAGTCGGGTTTTATTTATAAATTAATTTAAAAAAGTTTCAGTAGCGATCACCTATATGCCAACATAATATTATTTTTAATATTATTCAATGTCACAAATTAGACCACCCTACCTGGGAATTGAACCATACGGATCACCGCATGAGGTTAACTACACATCACGGTACATAAATATCTACCTTAATACTGGACTAAAAGTAGGCTATAATTATAATATAAGACCCAGCCAATTTAGTCAAAGTTGAAGTGCTAAACACATTGCTTTGAAAGGTTTTATCAATAGCAATAACACACATAACATTTTTGTACATTATTAGACGCGTCTGATAACGTTATCGGGACGCGACGCTCTGTGGTAAGCTGTTGTTTACAACTGTTTTCATAACATAGTATTGTTTTATATAACAATTGGTTTACTGAGAGGAATAAGTATCGAGAACAGACAAATGTTTCTGACAATTACATGTCTTGTTTTATTGGTATTTAGGAATAATATTATACAAGATTTGAAACAAATATTTGTTTAAGCGTTTAGCTTGTAATTAAACTAGGCGTGGGATTGTCATAGCTTAGTAGAATGGGGTTACGTGATACCACTGCGTTGTAGGCAGAAAGGTTGTGACTTACGGAGTGAGTCCGTTTAGAAGGAAAAGTATGATTTGTTGCCACCAAATGTAAAAGGCATTGCAGCTTAAACAGTTAACATTCTTATCTTTTTTTTGAATGGTTGACAGAATTACGGCTGTCTTCTTCAAACCGAATACAGTGAAGAAGTTCGGTGAAGTCTAAGTTGCCACACACTTTCGTGGTTCACTGTCCAGGAGATTAAAAATATGATACAACGAAGCATGAAAGAATTAAGAGCGAATCAAATAGATAATCTCTTTCTCTTCGCCGGTTAATGCATCACAATTCAATGGCGCAACACTAGAAAAAACCTATGTGACCACTAACAGAACGTGGCGAAAGACGTCGTAACAACCAATAGATTAAACCATATCAGTTATTTAAATAGCAGTAAGACATATAGCTTAACATAGAAAGATAAAAGATCTTTGTATGGCCGATTTTGTGTTAACTTTAAGATATAAAATTGTAAGGAGGTCGAAAACTTGGTGGCTTAGTTCCGACCGCAAATCAAGTGCACTCCTCGCAGTTTAGCATCGTCTGACTTTTTAAAATCGATATCGGTTACAAGAATTTTATAAGTAGGAACTTGGACGAGTATGGCGAAAGATACTATATGATCGAATAAATAAGAAAAACAATTCTGCGTTATGTAGATTCGAATCATATTTTTTGAGTGGTACAGCTCTAGAATAAAACAGTATAAAACTAGATGCCTGACCTAAAACAACCTACGCTACACTGTTTAATTTACACTATGCAGTAGTGCGAAAAGTGCAACAAAACAGAAATAAACTGATATCGTAATTAATCCTGAGTGGAACGTGGAGCTAGGCTTTTGAAAAATTACATTACTTCGTACTTTCCTAGAATGAAGTTATGCAGATTGTAGGTAAAGAGAAATATTGCACTTTTTGTTCATTGAAATGGTTAAAAATTAATAAGGATTGAAAAGATTAAGGATTTTCCCGCATTTTTTAAATTTTCGTATATTGATACTGATTTGGAAATGTGTTTAGCTTCCTAGCAATCTTTCTTGACAGCATTATGGTTAGTATTTACTGGTGAAGGATGTGAATTTATAAACGATACATTTCAGTTTGTACAGCTGTGTGTTTCAATTGTGCAATAGTAAACCGATATGTAAAGATAACCTTCATGGGTCGATGACATTGATCATATCACAAATTAAATGTAAATTACAATTTGTAATTATGATTTTGAGTTTGAGATCGAAACCGATGGAGATGGTGAAGTAGGGGTGAAAGCAAATTTACATAAATTTTTGGCGTGCTAAAACATAATACTGAAGAAATTCTACTGAAGGGAAATGACTTTCTAGAAACATATAGGAATAGAAATAAACTTAATCTATTATTCGAGACGATCGCCTCGCCATTCGCTTGATGGTAAGCGATACGACCGCTCATTGACATTAGGAAACCAAACAATACCATTAATTATAAAGCAATGCTTGGCATGCCACTACGCTCGCCACCCTGAGACATAAGATGTTAAATCTCATTATGTCCAGTAGTTACTCGGGCTACGAAATTGACACATGGGGGATACCTACTACCATCACAGTATCTCATAGAAGTAGTAGTATACTATATCTCATGGTAGTTTTCAATTACCTTTGGTCAAGGTTTCTGTACCACCTTAAAAACAGCTTAAAAATTATGTTAGATCCTAATCTAAAAATCAAGCACCTAAATATCAATAAATTTACTGGTCGTTTTGCTCAAGCCTCAATGGTCAATGAGCCAACTAAAGACTTGAAATTACATACATAACTATAAAGCTGACAGAGAGACTAATTGAACTTCAACGAGCTTCAAGAAGGTCAATGTAACAAATAGTTTAAATATTTATCCACTAAAATCCGACAAAACTGTTTAAATCATAAGCAAACGACATGGCGCAGGTGTAACTGTTTGTCCAAATAATAAACTGTAGTGAACTGAACGTAAGGTAAACTTTCACGAATCACATGACTGCTTGCACAATTTGTATAAACACATTCTAAATTCAGCCAGCAGATTACCGCCCCGCTCGACATTATCACGTTATGACTAATCTAGGTTATGGTACAATGGTAACAATTTTTCCGTAAATATGTTGGGTTTCTACTGTGTATAGCTTTGTTTTTTATTGTAGTAATGCAATCTAGAATAGCATCAGGCCTCGTTGTCTATCTGTTTTAGACGTAAGCACGACTATGATTTTGATTGGACTATTGCGAGTTGATAAATATATCAAAAATACTTCTGGTGAATTTTGGGTATAGATTACTACTCACGATGTTTTTCTTCAAAATAAAAGTGACACTTAATTTAAAACGTCTTAAATCATTGTGTATTATACTTGTTCGGCGCGCCTTAGTGGAAGTATGCTATTCATGAAACTATTGTCTCTAACTCATAGATTCACTATTATAGAGTCGCTGATAGTGTTCTTGACTGTGCTTCAATATGGTCATTATCAACGTTCCTATCCTTTTCCATACTTGGTAAAAAGCAATAGGTGGTTCTGGCTTAGCTTTATAGAATATCCAAAGTTATTTATTTGAGAAGTTGCAAATTTTTCATAATATTACTTAGTTTAATATCGAGTGCAGCTAATTTAACAAAATAAAAACAAGCAGAAGCGACTCCGTATTCCTCTATGATATACAGCGACGAAGATTATCGTCGAAAAACATACTCATCCATTTATCTCCAAGCCCAGACCACAGTGGTGTGACAAACATACGTTACACTAAACAACGAACCCTTCAAATATTACGGACAGCACGACCTTCGCAAGTTAAGTTGGCGTACGGCCAGACCGTTCGACGCATCGCGTGCCGACGTTGACTTTGACCCTAAGAAGCTTAACTTTTTCTATCGATGTTAAAACAGTGTCTCCAACTTGCGTACCTACGTGACGTTTTGTTGTTTTTTTAGTTATCATTATAAAGTAATTAAAAGGTTCAACTTTAGATTCTTAATTATTATTTAGATAAGATTTGATGTTTATGCAGTTGTAAAATAATTTTGTGCTAGGCTGCCATTGATTGTAGTAGAAAATTATATCCACAAACACAGTTACTTCTTTACACAAAGAGTAAAACCCGCTATCGGTACATTGACTAATGGGTCCTTTTGTCCAAACATTCGAGAGATACCGTATAGATTGAAAAATCAAAGTGTTACATTATTTTTCAATCGGGTCATTTATCGAATTCAGAGGGACAATTTATTTCTAGTGTGGTTTTACTTTTGTAGACGCAGCTTCATTATGGTAGTACTAATGCTTTTAATTGTCTCATAATTATAGAAAAATAATTATACAAAATGGGGGCGAGCCTAACGCCGTATCGGGTACAAATTCCTGATTCCGAGCTGATGATGAATTGAAAAATCGAATATCAGTTTGCCCGACCAGGGATTCGAACCCGAGATATCAGCGTTGTAATCGTACCGTAGTACAACTACGCCAGCGAGCCGGCAGTCGGCAGGCAATGATGTTAAAATCCATATTCCATATACAACAAATAAAAGAATCACTGTCTATTACCTACCTTGACTGCATCTATATGGGATAATAGAGACTTATATTTTGAATATTATCTATACATACAATAAATTTGTAACCGATCGATGTCTGTACATGGTAGATTAATGAGAAAACCTAATATGCGGGGTCTGTATAAACGTAATAGAACCAAAACAATGATTTTTAGAAATTTTGTCTGTTTGTCGGTGTCTGTGCGGTTGTGCGCGATGAACTCAGAAACCGCTTAACGGATTTCGATGAAATTTGGTAATTAAGTAGCTGACACTCGGGATTAACACTTAGGCTACTTTTTATCCCGCAAAATTAAGTGTTCCCGTGGGATGAGAAAGGAATTCCAATATATTTGTTACTTTTATACTCAAAGGTACAGTGGGACTGGAGTCTGGACTACACGCCATGAGTGAGAATGAGACGGGACGGGTGGGATATAACAGGACGGGATGGGACGAGATGAGAAATTCCAAATAAAGTTAACATCAAATAAAGTTAATCACGCAGACGAAGTTTGCGGGCAGAAACTAGTAACAAATAAATGCGTAACACAGCTAAAACGTGTGGGTCTTATCGGCATTAGGGTCGAACCCCCACTCAAAGTATTGATAAAGGGAACACAAGTCTGCGTAATGGTAATATAAGGGGCATATTCAATTGTCTGACGCGAGGGGTCAGCTGAATGGCCTTGGTACTTAAACAGTTACACGTAACTGGAATTGCTAACAATACAATTTAATTTCGATATATTTGCGTTTGAATCTAGAGGAAAATTTACATGTGCTGAGCGAAAATATTAAATCTATATGCTATGAAAATACGCTTGGTCAGTAATCCCAATTTTAGGTATTCATAAAAGTAGTGGGTAATGAGACATGATTAAAAACTATAAGATGTTAAGAAATGATGATAAAAGATTGGCCTACTAGAATTTTAGATTCCGTATTTACATTCTTTTGCTTAGTATTATTATTCTTTTAAAATACAATTAACTTAATAGCAAAACGTTCGATATATTTACCATTTTTTTAAATAAATCATAATAATTTTTCATACTGCCTCGGTGGCGTAGTTGTACGGTTACAAAGCTGAGATCTCGGGTTCGAGTCCCGGGTCGGGCAAAGTGATATTGGATTTTTCTATTCATTATCAGCCCGGAGTCAGGAATTTGTGCCCGATATGGCGATAGGCTCGCCCCCTATCACATCATGGGAGGAAACATACAAGGCGAAATGTGGGTGTCTTGGTGGCGCCTCTGCCTACCCCTTCGGGGATAAAGGCGTGAGTTTATGTATGTATGTATGTTAATAATAGTACCAACCCTGTAGACCTGAAAACACAGTGGGCAAAGTTCCATACTTTTCCATTATTTACATTGGAATATTGCATTGAGCGTGTTGGTATTGAAAAATGAAAAGAAATGCTGTTTTGTTTATCGCTACTAGAACCGTTTTTTTATATATTGTTATAACGTTTGTTTGTCAGTTGATGCTTATTGAAGTAATTGGAAAAGGCTTTTTACTGGTTCGACGAAGTGACTACACGGTGTATCCACCGATGATTAAGAGACGATTACTACAAATTCATACTGACCGCGGGACTTGTGTGGGTTGCTGTAATTATTTTTTGTATTAATTCGTCGCTTTCTGGTGGATAACAAATATCCTACCTCCAGCTGACAAAATCAACAGTTATAATTCTATAGTATTCGATTTTCATTCCAAGCCATCGCTTTGAGGCGTTATCTATTGAATAGACTTCATAGGATAATCTTTCACACTCCCTAAGAAACTTTCTCTTTCTCACTATTCAGCCAGAAGAGAACCACTGGTGAAAATAAGCCATAAATTTCCATAGATACCTTTTGCTCAAAGAAAAGCCGGGATGGATTTTTTTTTTTTTATTGCACTGAATGACGAGACGAGCAAGCCGTTCGCCTGATGGTAAGCGATACGACCGCTCATAAACAGTAGCAACATTCCACTGCGCTCGCAATCCTGAGACATAAGATGTTAAGTCTCAATATGTCCAGTAGTTACTCTGGCTACAATGTCCTTCAATCCAATTCCTGTATTCCAATGAAACTTAGTACGAATTATGAAATGTTAGTACGAAACTCATGTTGAATTGTTTATGCATGCTGAGTTCCCTGACGTGTGTATCTTTCACGCCTCGTAACAAGATTGTGTTTAAATTACATACGTAACACGTCTTGGAGTGTTACGGTTCGTCGGACATCAAATACAGACCTTTATCATATTGTGAGAACGATAAAATAAACAAATGCATTGTGTTTTATATCGTGAAAGACCATTTGCATAAAGCACGTAACAATGCCCTGCCTACTTTATAATACTTGTCATTTATATTCAATAGAATTCTGTACATTATGCTATTCATTAATTATTTTCTTCGTATTAGTGACCCGTGAGTTTTATACGGCTTGGAACTCCATGTCGGGCAATCATTGTGTGAATTTTCGGATTATAAAATCTGTTACGAGTTAAGCTGGTAACATCAAAGCTACTTAACTTCATTAATGGCGTAATAGTATTTAATCCACGTCATTATTGGCCATGTATTTATCGTCATCGATGACGGTTGTAATGTAGTTCAAGTAAGGATTTGAATTTTAAAATCACATAAATGATATCGAATGTCGTGGAAATTAAAGCGAAGGAGTTATTATTTGCAAATCAAATTGTTACCATACTAATGTGAATATCAAATGTTATACTCTTAACATCCCATGTATATTGATTTACATAATACGTACATATGTCGTGTTGCTAATAAATACCAGTACGCCATTTATGTAATACTAGACCATATACGTTTTATTGTGAAAACGTGCCTTCTCTACGATTGAGAGAGATACGCCTTTGTCCAACATATTAGTTTAATAATTGATTTTATATACCTTTGAATTTCTTGAGAAGAATTTTCGGATTTGCATCTTTGCCCTTGAAGAACTCTGTAATGGTGATGCCCTGTGTTTCAACCACCGATCTCCACATAGCCCTCTGGTTCTCAACGAATTGTATTATTGACTGCCTCGGTGGACTAGTTGTACTACGGTATGGGGATAATTGTCACTGTTGGGAATTAAATTTGTGACTAGATGAAATTCTACAGGAGGAGTAAATCAAAGCGTCTAGTAGTACGTTTGGTAGGGAATATCTTGGTGATGTTACTGAGTTGAGAAACCTTTGGGAGACCAGTAGGCCAATTCACGTAATTAAATAAGTTCAGTTGCAGTGCAGTTGCAGTTAAGTTTCGATCAAAACAGCCCGTTTTGTATTCTCGTAATTTAGAATAACCGCTGTCAGACACGCTCGCGTCAAGTTCGCGTCACGCGATCGCTTTAGCGTATTCTACGGCTGCGCGTTTTATACATGCGTGATTCAGATCGCAACCTGATTGGTAAATTACCTATTCATTTGACGTCTCCAATGACAGTTTAGTCCCACCAACGTGCAGCACATGCGCAGTATAAGCATATCTTACGCGCAGCTAAACAATTACAAGAATACCATTTTGACGTACGTACGATTTAGACGTAAACCTAATCGAAACTGCATCGAAACTTGATCGGCGCGTCAATAAATTACGTGAATTACCCTACAGTTTTCTTAACAAAAACAAATTGTATTTCTGTAGTCCTTTACAAATCTTGTACACTAATGCCATTATTGCAAAACAGTTTATTGAGCTTCTGTATTAAAACATTATAAGAATTAACAGGTGAGTCTGTCGAGATGATTTAATAGAACGATTCAAAAAGTAGTAGATATCCAGAGCCTTTCAATGAGATCGTGATACCCATAAAAAGAAAATACGGAATTCAATTAAAAATACATTAGTTCGAACATCACACTAAAACTTGTATGTATTTAGAAGATTAGTGGTTGATCCGAGGCCAAATGTTACGGCTTCCGTTGAAATAGGTCATTACACTATTCGAGGGGATTCGTAAATGTATGTTTCTTGTAATCATTTTGTTTATATAAAGGAAAAGTAGTAGTCTGTAGTGTAAATAGAATTGTGAGATACAAACTGTCTGGTTTGCTAAATGGGAATTGATTTTAGTTCAATTACTTATATGTATTTCTCCAAATAGAGTAGTTATATTGACTGCTTCGCCGCAGTTGTACTATGGTATGATTGCAAAGCTGAGGTCTCGGGTTCGAATCCCGGGTCGGGCAATGATATTGGATTTTTCTATTCATTATCAGCCCAAAGTCAGAAATTTGTGCCGAAATATGGCGATAGGCTCGCCCCCTAACACATAATGCGACGAAAAATACAAGGCGAAAAGTGGGCATCCCTGTATTTTGTTTTTTTTTTAAATATTGTGGTCGAAAATATATTTTTTATATATCTAGAATTAACCTCTCTCAAAACCGTTTCAGTCCATTTAAGTTCCGAACATCCAGGTCAGACCATCACTGTTTTCTTGATTTGCCACAGCTTCGTTTTGCCTGCTAATAGGTAGGAACGCATGAGTACTTGATAACAGATTTGCCTATCATTGCTAATGCATTCGAGTCTCACCTTTTAATGTAAGTTTTTTAGTTTTAATAATTACAATGACGAAACACCCAAGTTCCCCTTCTCATAGTTAGTTCCCGTCCGTCAACAAGTAAATAATATAGTAAATAAAATTATCATTAGTTTAACAAAACCAACTTTATTGACGATCCTTAATAACTATTCGACAGCCTCCGTGGCGCAGTTGGTTAGACGCCGGCTGTGAAACAAAATGCCACGGGTTCGATCCCCGCACCGAAACAAATATTTGTGCGATCCACAGGTATTTGTTTCGAGTCTGGGTGTTTGTGAGACCGAAAAAGTCTCTCGTAGTTACTGATACCCACGACACAAGACTCGATCTTAGTTTGGGTCAGGAATATGTATGTGACTGTTGGGTGTATTTATTTATTTATTCAAGTTTTATCACATAAACAAAACAGTTACACTAATGAAATGGGCAAAAAATCAGTAGCCACCATTTACAATCAGAAAACTGTTAGCAAACAACTCAAGGGTTCTTGGAATGAGTCACTTGTTGATTGTGGATAATATTACTACTTACCAGTTGGTCTATTCTGGCATCGAGCCAAATAAAAGATACGCTGAGGCAATATGGTCGTAAGCTTAACCGCAATTGCGAGATAAACGTTTGGATATATGTATACATACTTATGTTTATGGTAATATTCCCGAAAGGATAAATAGATTTGCCAATAGTTTGTTAGGATTATTTCCGTCATAAGATGTGTAGGGTTCGACCAAATTGACATGCCATAAATTCCCATCTCGTGCCATTCATACATTGTCTCTTAAATCAAAAACTGATATAAAGAGATTTGATTGTTTGTATAGTACAAATAAAAAAATATAAAATAAAATACGAGTTTATTAATAAAAACATATTGACTGCTCTAAATCTCATAAAGAGAGTTGGAATTGTTGCTGCTGTGTAGTTTTTAATACATTAATTATCAACCTATCTCTCCGCTTCTACAATTCCAGTATTGTTTTAGTTATTCATCGGCAACGTCATTTGATTCGGCCTAGCAATGCTAATGCGTAATCTATTGAGTGTGCGTAAAAACGAGTCTATAATTTTTTGCCCGTTTCCAACTTGAAAAATCATTTATCAATATTAAAAATACTATTTGCTTACAAATATTGTTTTGCGAGTTATTCTTCGTAAGTAAATGGTTTTTAATGGCTGCGGCTTGTGTGCATTTTTTGTCCAAAACCACTGTATTGTCCTTCCTTTTTTTGTAATTTAATTTTCCATGAATTTTGAGTGTAGGGAAAATAATATTATTGGCCAACAAAAATCCAATATTTGTAAAGATAACGCGGTTGTCATAAAAATTCTTGTTTAATTACTAATAGTCCAAGATCCCAGGGCCCCCAGACGTTACTTATTTTCTCATAAAAAATATAAATGGGATAAAGTAGTGTTAGTACGTACTTTGAGTGTGTGCATACCTGCTAGCTTGGGTCGTCGGCCAATTCATAGGTACGAGGTGCTAAAGGTAGATAAATACAGTACTGATTTTTCTTAAATTCTCAGTGCTGATTTTTACATATGTTTTAGATAATTTTGTTAAAAATTAATAATCATTATTGCCAGACACTTTCCATCGGCGCTTACCCTTACCAGACGCTTTAAAGCTTCAAAAAAAATAACATATTTTTACTTATAATCTCACTCTTGAGTTTTATATATGATACTTAGGGAACTATTTGAACACCCCTGGTCAGCAGCCAGACCAATTGGAGGGGCCAAACATCCCCCCAGACACACATAAAGTGTCGCTATGTGTATGAGCGCGAGGTCATTAATTGTACGCTTGAGTGTGAAAGAGATATCTATGTGCCGTTAGAGAAGTAATAAAAATGATTGAGATTTAAGAAGAAAATTATCAAATCAAATCAAATCAAATCAAAAACTTTTTTTGTGGACATAGGTTTACACATGGTGTTACAATTGTGTTTTGTATGGACCACTATGGCCCGCCAAATTGGCATACAATAATATAAAATACAAAACTGGTTAACTGGTTAACATAAAGAAACATCAATAAACGAAATCAATCAAATCTATATAGCAAATATTAAAATTCTAAACATTTAAAAAAAAAAGGAAAAAAAAAAAATACTAACTTATAATCTACGCTTAATTAGTATAATAAATCTATTAAAGTAATAATTATTTAAAAAACAAATAACCATCTTTTCTTCTCAAAAACATATTATTACTTAGTGCTCTTAGTAGTGACAAATGAGTCTTGTAAATAATCTTGAATTGTGTAGTAACATTTATCTGCAAGAAGTGTACTTAGGTGTTTTTTAAAGCGTTTGATGTCGAGGGTTTTAATACTGTCGGGTAGCTTATTATATATTTTTATGGCTGTACAGTATATACTCTTAAGCTTAAATGTAGTCTTGGATGTTTCAGTACTAAGAAGATTATCTCCTCTTAAATTACGGTTTCGTTTTTGGATGTTCGTTATAAATAAGTTTGGATTAGTTTTAACAAATAAAGCTACTTCATAAATATAAATAGACGCGACAGTTAAAAGTTTAAGTGACTTAAAGTGCGGGACACAGCTATCTCTAGATGTGATACCACATATAGCGCGTATGCACCTCTTTTGTGCTTTAAATATTGACTGGTATTCAGTGGAATTTCCCAAAAAGATTATGCCGAATCGAAGGTTAGAGGCGACATAACCGTGATAGGCGACAAGGACAGCGTTTTGGTTTACTATATTTGTAAGTTCATAAAGTACATATGAATATTTGTGTAGCTTCTGACATATTATTTCTGTGTGGTTTTTCCATGTTAGCTTATAATCAATATGCACTCCTAGAAATTTGGTGGTGTTTGTTTCATCTATTGTACTAGTTTTATATTTGACATTAATATGACTTTTTTTAGCCCTTTGAGAAAAATGGATGATTTTAGTTTTTTCTAAATTAACCTTAAGTTGATTGTTTTCTAGCCATCTTATGATCTGATCTAAAGCGCCATTTATTTCTGATTCATATGTTGTAATATTGTTGCATTTAATTGTTATTGTACTGTCATCTGCAAAAAGGCATAATGGATAAGTTACATTTAATGGTAAATCGTTAATGTAAATTAAAAACAATAAGGGGCCAAGTACGCTACCTTGTGGTACGCCACACGCTATTTGCCGTGTATCAGAGGAGTATGAGTTTTCTATTTTGGTTTTAGTACATATTTTTATTATTTCGGTATGTTGAGTTCTATTGCTTAAGTATGACGATATAAGTTGTAAAGCGTTACCTCGTATACCATATGTTTCTAATTTATGGAGAAGAATCTGGTGGTTAACAAAATCAAAGGCTTTAGTCATGTCCATAAAAATCGAGCATACCGGTATTCTATTGTCAACATTATTTACAATAATTTTTAAAAAGTCAAAAATGGCATTGTTAATATTTTTATCTTTCCTAAATCCTTTTTGTTCTTCACTTAATATATTAAATTTATCGAAAAAATTATAAAGGGCATTATAAATAACTTTCTCAAAGATTTTAGAAAATATGGATATAAGAGCAATAGGTCTATAATTCTTTAGCGTTACTTTGTCTTCTTTTTTGTGTAGAGGTTTAATGATTGTGTGTTTTAATTTGTCAGTCAGTGGTATGTAATGAACTATTATCAGAATCAATATTGTAAACACAATGGAACAACGATACCTTCTAAAATTCTGCTCTGTTCGATATCAAGAGAGATTAAAGATTCGTTACATACAAAATAGAATCGAACCTGAAGATTACAAGGTATTTTAAAGTGATCTGAGTTGAGAAAATTTTATAAATAATAAATATAAGTTTCTTTAACTTATGTTTTATATCTTATCATCGAGTAAAATTGAATACTACTATTAAAAAAATCATGTTTATTAAATCTTGAAATTACACAAAGCTATACCTACATGTCTTTCTTCTTTCGGATTATTTGTAGTTTGAACGTTTTACAATTCAGCGTGATCTTTACAGTGCGTGGTGGCCTGTTGGTAACGGACCAGACGCGGCCGCCTACATGTTCACGGTGGTCGCGGGTTCAAATCCCAGGGCACACCTCTGACTTTTCGGAGTTATGTGTGTATTGATAGTCAATCACCACGCACTTTAACGGTGAAGGAAAACATCGTGAGGAAACCTGCATACCGTAGCGATTTTAAAGAATTTCTACGGTATGTAAGTCCGCCAACCCGCACTAGGCCAGCGTGGTGGACTATATGGCCTAACCACTCTCAATCGATTCTCTCGATTGTAGAGTAGGCCCGTGCCCTGCAGTGGGACGTATATGGGCTGATATAGAATATAGAATTTACTGTCATCATCGTCTAAGTTTGATAAGCCATCATCAACCCAATGTTGGCATTGACTATCTTCATTATCATCTTTATTACTTTCATTTTCTGTAACAAAAATAACATAATTAAGAATCAAAGAGTTACCCGGTTATATCAATTATTCAAAGTTAAAATATAATACCTGATTCTTCTTAAAGCGATCCACTGACAAAGCTCGGCAAACAAATACTTTTTCAACGTTTCTTCCGTAAACAATATTAAATTCACATCGGAATTCTCACAAAACACACACTTTAATAATTCTGCCATTATATTTTTTAGAATACTATAAATATTTTTTCTTTTATTTCAACACGTTGTAAATAAAATCACAGATGCACTGAATCGAGTAGCACTGAATAGAGTAGCCTAGAGACGACAATAAGTATAAGAAAGATATCGATAAATAGATATCTCTCTCACACTCTCAACTACAAATAATGACCTCGCGCTCATACACATAGCGACACTTTATGTGTGTCTGGGGGGATGTTTGACCCCTCCAATTGGTCTGGCTGCTGACCAGGGGTGTTCAAATAGTTCCCTAAGTATCATATATAAAAGTCAAGAGTGAGATTATAAGTAAAAATATGTTAATTTTTTTTAAGCTTTAAAGCGTCTGGTAAGGGTAAGCGCCGATGGAAAGTGTCTGGCAATAATGATTATTAATTTTTAACAAAATTATCTAAAACATATGTAAAAATCAGCACGGAGAATTTAAGAAAAATCAGTACTGTATTTATCTAACTTTAGCACCTCGTACCTATGAATTGGCCGACGACCCAAGCTAGCAGGTATGCACACACTCAAAGTACGTACTAACACTACTTTATCCCATTTATATTTTTTATGAGAAAATAAGTAACGTCTGGGGGCCCTGGGATCTTACTCTATAAGTTTGTGGCAGTTCAATAACAAATTTCATTGATTTTCTGAACCGTTATGCAAATATAAATGTTGTTAATACAAATGTTGTGTTCGCCTATTATTGGCACGCGTATTACCAAAAAAGAATATATTACATTTATTATAACAATATTATGTATACTGTGTTGTTGATGTTCCAAATAAAATAAAATAAAAAATAAAATAAATAGAAGATATTATGTGGCGTACTATTTCGGGCTTTATATCCTATAGTATTTGGCATAGTCGAAACAATATTTGTGTATCTGTGTACTGATCTCCTACCAATATTAAATAAATAGAAGAGATCATGTGCAGTACTATTTCGGCCTTTTATATCCTATATCATTTGGCATAGCTGAAACAGTATTAGTGTATTGTGACTGATCTCCTCTTAGCTCTATTATCGCCAGCGTAATATCCTTTACCCAAAGTAGGTATAAGTGGATGTGACACTAATAAATAAATAAATATAAATACACCCAACAGTCACACACATAGTCCCGACCAATTAAGTCAATACTAGTTAAGACTAGTTAATTAAGTCTTGTGTCACAGGAATCAGAACTACGAGAGACTTTTCGGTCTCACAAACACCCAGACCCGAAAGAAATATTTGTGGGCCGCACAAACATTTCTCTCGGTGCGGGGATCGAACCCGCGGCCTCACGTTTCACAGCCGCCGTTTAACCAACTGCGCTACGGAGGCTGTCAAACTAATGCCATTCACAATGCGTAGGCTTCATCTTCTAAGATGTGATTGTGGATGGAGGAAGTCCACTGCTGGAGCTGGCCTCCGCAAAGGGTTTCTACAGCGACTTCTTGGAGGCGGCCTGCATCCAACGACCATGATCCAACCAACCAATGGCTATATTGTTCCTAGCCCATATACGTCCCACTGCAGGGCACGGGCCTACTCTACAATCGAGAGAATCGATTGAGAGTGGTTAGGCCATATAGTCCACCACGCTGGCCTAGTGCGGGTTGGCGGACTTACATACCGTAGAAATAGTTCTGGAATAGAGCTGAAAATATCTGCATAGGTTAACCGTACCGTGGCAAATTAAATTGATAGCGCAAGTTTTTTGCCTTGTTTTTATTTTCATTCGAGCGAGCAATTTGATATTGCAACATCAATTTTAATACGCGGTGCGAGCGCAATCTGTGATACTAATGAAGGCATGTTACGTACCTTCTCTTAATTATCCAAGTCTACAGCGTAACTGATTACTTCGATTGACTTGCTACATATATTTAAATTCATGATTTATTAAGGTTGAGAAATCATGTATTTTAATTTTATTTACACTGGGTATGTCAAGACTGCGATTGAAAACGAAGCCAGGATGAAGTATTAGTGACTTAACAGACAATGCAACTAAATTATTATTTTAGCAAAAAATAAGTATTTACCACCCAAACACGAACATATTTAAAAAATTGCAAAAAAAAACTGATGCATTTTTGCGAATTTTTAATTGCATTGCATCTGTAATCCCTGAAACTACCACCTGTCTTCTTTTTCGGTCGTAGTCTGGATATACCCGGTATATCCATTATTATCCTCTACATCCATAGAAAGTCTTCTATTAAACAGAGGCGTCCTTAAAGGATTTTCTTACCGACCTGTGGAAAGCTCATTGTATTTAGAGACTTGCCAAAACCTTTTACATTATAATATACAAATACATATTAACATTTAACGTTGCGTGTTTCTCATTTTGAAATTCTCATTTGAATTGCCAAGTACTGTTTGTGCTGAGCAAGATTATAAGCTCGCTTCCATTACACAGTGGGATAGATGTAAGCTCGGCGGACTTTGGGTGACACAAGTGGCACTTTTGTTTGCCACATCGGAGTTACAGGAGCAAGCTTTTGTATGTCTTTTAAATATAAATAAATACACTCAACAGACACATACATAGTCCTGACCCCACACTTAGATCGAGTCTTGTGTCGTGGGTATCAGGAACTACAAGAGACCGAAAAGTCTCTCAGACACCCAGACCCGAAACATATACCTGTGGATCACACAAATATTTGTTTCGGTACGGGGATCAAACCCGCGGCCTCGCGTTTCACAGCCGGCGTCTAACCAACTGCGCCACGGAGGCTGTCAAACAGATTTAGGATTACTGTAACTATATATACTATAGGTCATATATATATTAACCCAAAACCGCCCACTGTAGAGCGCAAATCTCTTCTACAACCAAGAGATCGATTGAGAACATCCCCTCTAATCTAAACAAATATTATAAAGAGGAAAGATTTGATTGTTTGCTTGAATTGAATAAGCTCTTAAACTTACGGACCGGTTTAAAAAAAATCTTTCATCATTAGAATCCTACATTATCCTTGATGAACATTGGCGATAGAATATTTTCAAAAAAGTGTATATTGAAATAACATTCTTTGCAATTTAATAATAAATGTATGACCTTTTATAGAATGCTTTTGATTAGACAACGGACGCGATGCCAACCTTATCAGCACTCATTTATATCACATATTAAACGTTTGCGTTGGTTTACAAATGATTCATCTTTCTACTTGTTGGTATTCTTATCAGTTTTGTGTTATTTGTAAGCGGTTTTAAAATATTCATTTACAGTTTGAAATTTAGAAATCAGAACAGACGGTATATTAGGTGTAATTTGTGATTCAATATGTGTAATATTCTCTCAAGAGGGAAATAAATCTCATACATACATACATAAACTCACGCCTTTATCCCCGAAGGGGTAGGCAGAGGCGCCACCGGGACACCCACATTTCGCCTTGTATGTTCCGTCCCATGATGTGATAGGGGGCGAGCCTATCGCCATATCGGGCACAAATTCCTGACTCCGGGCTGTAATGAATAGAAAAATCCAATATCACTTTGCCCGACCCGGGACTCGAACCCGAGACCTCAGCTTTGTAACCGTACCGTAATACAACTACGCCACCGAGGCAGTCGAATATAGTCAGTCAGTCGGCAGGAAATAAATCTCATTCAACTTAAACTCGAAACATTTTGTTATTGCGATGAATGGCGAGACGAGCATGCCATTTACCTGGTGGTAAGTGATACGACCGCTCATGGACAGTAGGAAAACCAAACAACACCATTAATTCCAAAGAATTGCTCGGCACTCCACTGCGCATTCCATCCTGAGACACAAGATGTTAAGTCTCAATATGTCCAGTAGTAACTCTGGCTACAATGTTCTTCAAACCGGAACACAGCAGTGCATTTACACTGCTGTTTGGCGGGAGAAATAGACATTGCGGTGGTACATACCCAGGCGGCCTCTCACATACGAGAGAATTACCACCAGTAAAAAGTTTTTGACCAATTTGTGACTATCAAGTGTATTAATTGTTGAATATGTTATAAGATCAACGTCATTACACTTCTTTATCTATTATTTCCAACTATCCAATCATAATAAAGCTTCTAGTTGAATCACTTTTCCTTAACATCTAACTGTTTAATCTCAACACTTTAAACTTACGACTCAGGTTGTGCAATAAATGAGTTCTTTGTGAAGAAAATTAACTACGCTAGTACAATGCTTCACAAAGGGTCGAGCGTAAAGGTGACATCGCAAAAACGACGTACCCAAGACTGTTTCGAATTTAATAACCACTTTAATATGCCTTTGTTGGGGCTTTGGCCGAGGCTGTGATGTTTTTATAACAGACGTGATCAAGTCAGCCTTATACAGAGTGCTTTGATAGTAATAGTATTCTTGGGCTTTAGTTTATGACAACCTCCTTGACGCACTTGGTTAGACGCCAGCTGTGAAAGGAGAGGCCGCGGGATCGATCCCCGCACTGAGAGCCATAAATGTTTGTGAGGCCCACAAATATTTGTCTTGGGTCTGGGTGTTTATGAGACCGAAAAGTCTATAGTTCCTGATACCCACGACACAAGACTTAGTTGATCTTAACGTGGGGTCAGGACTATGAATGTGACTGTATCGTCTATTTATAGGTTATTGAAACATTGGATTTTTTGAAAAATACCATATTTATTTGGTATAAGTTACTTCAAAGCGTAATCCGTAAATAGTCTTTTGATTCGAATTTAATAACGATGAAGGAAAAGTCGTTTGTGATTCGTGAGGTTGCATCTTAGTTCTGTTCATTGAAATAAATATTACCATTCTCTTCAATGATATCTGATTTAAAAAACTTGCTTTGCGGTCGGTGTTTTTTGGTGCCAAAAGATTTTCATATTCATAATGCTAACGATGCAAGATACGCCACTTAGCTGTGTTCATGGTATTGCCAAAGTCCATTAGGGGCGATCGCCACATACGCCAGAAAAAATCATATTTATCTAATTATTTCTAAACAATAAACACACAACGCCTCCACATATAGGCATTATTCTGTTAGAAGTCAGTCAACGTAATTAAAGATTTAATAACCGCAGAGCGAGCGCCGCTGCGGCAGTAAATTCATTATTTTACGACCGAACCTGCGGATAGCTCTCAGTGCATTTGCATAATCTACTTCCAGTATTGTGCAACTTATACTTATATGCAGAGATAGTGTTACACGCGGCGTCGCCTGCGGAGTGTTTTTACTGGGGTTTATCGATAATGGTGTTCGTATCGTGGAAGATAAGGTCAGGTAGAATTCGATCGTAAAATGACTGGCTGTTTTAATTTTAATACATACAATATACATACATAAACTCACGCCTTTATCCCAGAAGGGGTAGGCAGAGGCGCCACCAGGACACCCACATTTCGCTTTGTATGTTCCGTCCGATGATGTGATAGGGGGTGAGCCAATCGCCATATCGGGCACAAATTCAATTTAATTTTATATATTATTAAATATATGTTGAGTGAAAGAGATGTTATATTTCTGATGCAAAATTCTACGAAGATAATGAGATCTACCTGAATCCTACGATATCTAATTAATTACCATAAGTTCCAAGTATGGCAATTGTAAAGCCGCTTCACAACTTCTGAGTAGCTTGATGTCTTAAAATTCATTCATTCCCCAATACGCATCATGTACCTATCTGTATCCGTATCAACCTATATACGTCCCACAGCAAGGCACGGGCCGAGAGTACGATTGAGAGGGGTTACGCCATATAAATCCGCATTGAAGCAAGCAAATATTCCAAGAATTTGTATTTGCTCGTGTTAATGTAAATAAAAGTTCCGACACAACTTTGCGTATCATAACGACAGACACATAGACATTAAATCATCTGAAATAGTTTTATCTAACTATTTTCCGAATAAACTTGTGCCAGTTTCTAACAGCTGCGGGGAATTGTATCGAAACGGCGAGACAGTTTGGTTTTTGTTTCAAACTTAATACTGTTTTATTTGTAGACCGAAAAGGACGAATGTGGGTGTCCTAGTGGCGCCTCTGCCTACCACTTCGGGGATAAAGGCGTGAGTTTATGTATGTATGTATGTATGTATGAAAAGGACGAACTTTTTGATGTATAACATTAGATGGGACCCGGGTGACGATGACAAGCCAATCCTTGATCTGGAAAACGTTCAATTTGTCATCGATATGACAGGAGATTTGGCATTTCAGTAAACCCGTGAGTGATTTTTTCATCGTATACTAGTGATCGTCTGCTTTCAATTCTGATGTCAAGGGATTCTTTATGAAGTTTCGTGTTATGTTTGATTAGGTTGTAATCGAAATTGATATGTAGGGGTTGTATAAAACGTCTTTTGATTGAGTTGATTGTAGAAGATCTGTAATTCCATCATGGTCTGTGATCGTAACCCTTTTTACAAGTTTTTATTTAATTTGGAGTGTATTTATGTGTGTATGTAACTATGTATGTTCAAGTGGAATCCTGCAACTCTATTTTGAAGCACATATTTTTAACCGATTGGGTTGAAATTGTGTATACACCTTTAGTTTAGATGACAATGCATGGTTAGCTGTGTGACGTCATTCTAAATCCAATATGGTGGATCACCCAAGATGGCGGACTAGTTATTTTTAATGCCCCGCAATATGGGTATCAAATGAAAGAGCTTGCTGAGAATAGCTCTAAAAATAAAGTGACGTCACTCTAAATATGGCGGACTTTAAAGATGTCGGACTCAGTTTTTTATGCTTTCTTACAATATGGGTATCAATTAATAAAATGACTTGCTGAGAGTCGAAAGCAAGTAAAACTCAGTGCTTCAATCTGTCTGAAATTTTGGTGTACAAGGGTTTTTGGAGTCTTCGATTATGATAACGAAGTCAAATTGTTCGAGTCTGTAGCATCGGTTGGTTAGCTTTGATTTGTGTAATTTGGCGAGATAGGCGGCAACAGCTTAAAATTTAATACATTTTTAGTCGTAAAAAAATAATCGGGAGTAAAACTTTCACTATTAACTTAAACAGTCATTACACGATCTAAAAATTAAATGTAATCGGTTATAGTTATTTAATTTACTTATTTATCTACATACGGTAGAATAAAAGCTTGTTTTTAAATAAATATTTTTTGCTCTAATTAATTTACAACTGTCATCTTCCGAAGTACACACGCAAAAGGATTATCGCATCTTTCGTTGGTAAAAAGGGAGATTGATTTTGGCCTTCGGAATCAATTATGACATGTAGCTCAATCAATCAAGGAAGAACCTTTTCTTAAATACCTTAGATATTAAGACAAAGGTACTGCTTTTTGTAGATTGATGATGCCGAGATACGAGGTAAAGAACATCTTGGTATTTCATTTATATACAATACAGGGCTTCAACATAACGATGTTTACATTACGCAACATAAACCCAGTATATAACTCGATATTCAGCATAATGTCAGGTATTAAATAAACCAGTATTTAAATGTTGCAACAGCACGTGACACTCGGTTTCATGTCAAGGATGTGCTCAATTTCCTTTAGTACATTATGTAAATTCAACCGGACGAGGATCAATGTACTAAAACCCTTTTCTATGATACATACGTAACTGCGACTAGCTAAGACGGTATGACGGGCTGGGTCGACCCTCAACACTGTCTTACAGAAAAAGGAATGAAGTAATTGATTTGCTGTCGCATCTAGTTCAGTAAGGTTGAAGGCTCAGGTTCTTTGTTAATGTTTTTTTTAGAATTCAGTACATTTTACCTACACAAGTGATATAATGTAATAAATAGCTAACAATCAAAGTTCTAGCCGATTTAATGAGGTTTCGTCAACGGGACACAATAGCCAGGAAAAACAGTGAATAGTGAATCTTTTGAACAAGAAAATAACAAACCTTGACAAGCATTTTAACAAGTGTATTACAGAATAACATAAATGTATGAATCGTAGACGTAACAGTTTTTGCTGAATCAATGCATGACTGAACGACAAATAAATACACCCACCCAACCGTCACATACATAGTCCTGACCCCACACTACGATCGAGTCTTGTGTCGTGGGTATCAGGAACTACGCGAGAATTTTCGGTCTCACAAACACCCGGACCCGAAACAAATATTTCTTTCGGTGCGAGGATTGAACCCGCGGCCTCTCGTTTCACTGCCGGCGTGTAACCAACTGCGCCACGGAGGCTGCCAAGGTTTTTTATTCAATATAATGGCACAGAACCCTAAAATATTAGTACCGGCAGCCGTCTAAGGAGCTATAAAACGAATGCCATAAACTTACTATTACGTTTGAAGAATGCAGGAAGTGGCATGTCTGGAAGGTTTGAAGGTCGTGCCCAAAACCCACAGTTTGCAATAAAAATGACTTACGGCTGTTATTTTGACGTAACAATCAGTACCGAATACGGAGGTCATGGTTCTTCAATCGAGCAACTTGTCGTTTTAGGGCTTTAGAACAAGCGATATCCTATGATTATTACCTTTATAATTTACGGAACGATTAATCAGCTGTCTGTGAAAATTTATTATGCTCAAGGTAGAATTTTGTTTTTTTGCTTCCTTAAAAGCGAAGGAGCTTTATCATTCGTGGTTAGTGATATCATGAACATTTCTTAAAATTGTAGGTGCGATGGAGGATGAAATTTTATCTATAAAAAAACCATTTGACCAAAATTATTAAATAAACCACCAATATCAGATCTTGGACTGAATTTTTGAATCGGTTTTTGTGTTGTTTCTACCTGTGTTTTTGCATTGGATAGTGGACATTTCCAGCTACTGTTTATTCAGGCTTGGTGATATATTAGCGCTTTTGGAAAGTCGCCAAGGTCTCAGTGCGTGCTGTCGACTCTAAGTTACGGGAAATGCAGTGGTGCTTCTGTGTGGAGAATAGTAAATTTTAATGGATATGTCTAAAGGTGATTTGGGAGAGGCCTATGTCCAGCAGTGGACTGCAACGGGCTGATGATGACGATGATGATGTCTAAAGGTAGTTTATAACTGTAATTCCATTTGAAAAACTTAATATTGCATATTATATATTGAAGAGATTTTCGAGAAAAAGTATAGGAACATGCGCACGCCTGAATCCCAATGTGGTTAACAGAGATATCACCAGGGCTTTCTACAAATTGCTTAGCTTATTTTCGCTGAAGATATGATTGCCGACGAGCCTTTTTCCTGCTGACACATTCTTATTTATCCTGGACAACTCTGAGTATGAAATTTTTCAAATTAAAATATTCTCTCTATCTATTCAGCCACAAGAAGTCCAATGCTGAACACAGGCCTCCCTCAAGCATCTCCACATTGACCTGTTGGAAGCGGCCTGCATCCAGCCACTTCCTGCAAATCAAATATTCATGCAAAGTTAATTAACTGAATTAAGAATACATCTATACATAAATTCACGCCTTTATCCCAGAAGGGGTAGGCAGAGGCGCCACCAGAACACCCACATTTCGCCTTGAAAGTTCCGTCCCATGATGTGATAGGCGAGCCTATCGCCATATCGGGCATGAAATGAAATGAAATGAAATGAAAATATTTATTGAACCCATGAAATGCCATACATTATTTAGATTCAGTCACTTTTTTCCACTACCACCCGGTTCACAAGGCTGTTTTCGCCAGAGAAGAACGGGCAAGAAACTCTAGCGTTGCTCTTTTAAAACAAGTTTACAATACAGTATTTATACAGAGGTTGCAGCGTTAAATTCAGAGCAGTTCATAGATAATTTAGAATAGTAATGATGAATAGGGTAATTGTTCAAGTGATTTTGTACGGTTAAGTTAGGTAAGTAAAGTGGCCCATGAATGAATAGAAAAACTCAATATCACTTTGCCCGACCCGGGATTCGAACCCGAGACCTCAGCTTTGTAATCTAACCGTAGTACAACTACGTCACCGAGGCAGTCGAGAATTAAGAGTTACATCTAGAATATCACGAATCACAGCTCATGCTATACCCAAGCAATAAAACGTACAAGTTTTTTGTTCACGGTCTAATAACTTTCGTAATACACAATAAGCCAGTTTTCGTGGCCCTAACTTCATACGCAGCAGTTATATAAGCTATAAATGTGTTGAGAGTGCCCATTTAGCAAGGTAACCCAACAATTAACGAGGGTTGACAACAGTTTATTAAATAACTATCGCTCGCCGTGACCTTTTGAGATAGTTATACGCTCGCTAACTTATATGATGCGAGAGTGACTGGAGATCAGTGTTTCAGTGTTTCAAGTAGAATCTAGTTTAAGGATTGTAATTATAACTACTGGTTCTCTGGTTAATCGTTTACAGAACGCAAAATTGTAGATTTTATGCTCAGGTTTTTAATTAGTCCGGCAAAGTGACTTCACTGCGTTTACCATTAGGTGCATTTGAATTGAAATTATTAAAATTAATTTTATATTAAATTAACTTAGTCGTCTCATTAAAAAAAATAGCGGCCAATTAATTAATTATTAGAATAGTTAAGCCAGCTATTATTTTTGATGCGTTTAACAGCTGCTATAACAATTTAAACCAACGCCTTTTTATCGCTGAAATCTCTCTAATGGTGTAACATAATTTTTATGTGTATCTTTATTTTGGTACTTAACCGAAACTTAAAGAAATAAATTGTATTGAAGTTCTTTTTGAAATGTAACGAGGTTTAAGTCAATATACATGAGTATGATCTTACAACCATCTGAATTAATATACGAAAATAGATACGTCTAGACATTTCTCACATTCAGCATTTATTACATCTATCAGAACGTGGTTATCCTTCGAGACGTGAAATGTGTATGTCTCGACGCCTCAGATGCGAACAGAAAGAATTATTTTGGATATTTTCGCCTTTCCCACTTGTTTTTTCTCCGTCCGTGAATGTTTGCTGATCCTATAAAGTACCTTTGAAAGGTTTTCTGTGTTATTTAATTTCACGCTCGTCTGTGAGACGTTATTGAACAATACTTGTGTTTTGATGTGCCTGTATTACCTCAGGCAACTTCAGAGCTTATTCAATGGCGACTTTTATTATATGATATACAAAATTGCGTAGCACATTTTAAAGTACCTAGATGAAAATTAATTAATAATTGTATGAAGTAGATGGTCATGTTCTAAATGCCGCATAAGGCCAGGATATAAAAGTAAAATTACATGCGGAAAATCCAGATCTAATAATAATTAATATCTATCAAATAAAATAAATGAGTCGTAGAAGATATAATTTAATTATTGGTAGTAATATCGCATCCATTTGCCCATAAATCAAAGAATTTTTCTATAGGCCTTCTTATTCGTTTTAAGACCTCCATTTGGATAATGAGTTGCAGAGTATTATAATAAAGCTAAACAAAATGACATCTTACGCCTCAATCTTATCTGATGCCTGCATGTGTATTAGAAAATTTGCCATTTTATGCGCTCCAACAAAGTTCGCTTTACCACATTAAACAACAGTACCTATGCCTCAAAATTACCCAAAATAATAAAACCGAGATCCCAACAACAAACAGACGCGGAGGCCGGATATTAAAACGCGAATAATTCTACCGAAAATAAAATTTACACAAAAATACGCAGGCAGTGGTTATGAAAATCACGTGAAGATATATTAAATTGTCATAGGGATGAAATTGCGTTGACGGTAGACCTCGACCTCGGTTTTGGCTTGTCGTGTTCACTAACATATTACCGACCAATAAAATAATACTTTATGTGTGCGCAATGAAAGATGTTGAACATGTGTCTCTTTCGGGGATAAACGTTTCTATAACTGATTTGCTTATTTATAGCTTGACTGTTTTTTTTTGTATTGCGGTGAATGGCAAGACGAGCATGCCGTTCGCCTGATGGTAAGCGATATGACCGCTCATGGACAGTAGCAAAACTAAACGAGCCTATTTCCATGCGGGGCGCACATTCCAGTCTCAAATACAAAATGAGACGATATTTTGTATATCATTTCAATTATTGTTCTTATGTCTCCAGATGCGTGGAGCGGTTCTTTATGTTATTTCATATTTTTTTAACTAAAGTATAATAATATAATAACAACTAAAGTATAATAGTATAATAATATAATAAATTTTGTATAGGTACCAACAAACTCAAATATAAAATAAACAACAATTTTTAAACACTGCCCGTAAATTTAAAAATTGCTTTCGTATTAAGGTACTCTTCACTTCCTTGGTCTATTAGTAGCATTAGTGGAATGTTAATTATGGGGTTTTGGGTTCGATTTTCGGATCAGGCAAACTATTTGTAGTGTTGTATGTCCAGCATGCCGGTGAAAATGTTCTCTATCGCATTTTGTAAAAGGCACGAGTGGCACCTCGGTCTGCCTCTTGGGCGTAAATGCGTGAGCTTATGTATGTATGTATGAGTTGGATGACGTCATCGTCTTCAGCCACAAGAAGTCAGCTGCTGAACATTGGCCGTACCCAAGGATTTAGCGCTCGCCAACTTGCCTATGAAACGTGACGAGTATTGTCTTCCTACCCCCTGCTTGCCAAATCACATTATATAAACTTTATAATACAAGTACATAAGACTAAAGGCTTAAACAGATACGTATAGGTGATAATTGCCACATAGTCATCTTCGGCGGTCGGCTTAAGCCCCACTCTGTATGCCTTTAATTGGCCGCGACGCGTGCGAAGCCCTATAGTGCGACTGTCACGATATCTTGATTTTTTTAACCTGAAAATATATTTCACACTTGCTTGAAGCATATTTATATTATTCGTACACCTGACGCTGCCCCAATTTACGTTATTTTCTGTTATATCTATCCCATGGTTGTCTGTCAGAAATAACTATGAGCGATAAGAGCGCCAATTGTACTTTTTTCTGTTTAATGTCTACTTTGTGTTGTATATATGTATTATAAAGCTTTAAATATCATGACATCTGTATAAATGTCCCAGCGTTGTGCATGTCCATGAGCAGCAGTGATCACTTATCAAAAGGTAACCATTTTGCTCATTTTCCAAACCTATAATATAAAAAAGATGCTTTTAAATCCTGGATTATCCGCCACAATTGAAAATTATTCGCAGCGCCCGAAGGTACAATTAGCAAAATGTATGGCAGCGTCATGCCCGGGTACCGCCGGACGTTTTGTTGTGACGCATCACTTCAGCCCACTTTAGCGATAGCTAATCCTGTAATTGGATTGCTCGACCCAGCCGCTAAGGGACTGTACACACGGGCACTGATTACAAAACGCAAGCTTGCGATTGGGTGCGGTAATAAGGATGCCTAAAGTGCTGATATCTAATGACGAATTAAGCGATAGATCGAAATTGACCGTGTTTTAAAGTGGATGAGACTGAAATGACGAAGGTCCAAAGAATTACATAGCATACACGTCTGACGTATCCAATTACGTGTGTATTTTTAGTCAATTGTCTCTCAACACAACAAAGCAAACCATCGTGATTAGTCTCTTTGTGTATTCTTGTCGGTTCAGGATACTTCAAACCTAAATATTGTTGATGGTGTCGCCAATTTGGTTCGGTAAAGTCAACCTCTACCGATTCTTATATTCACGTACGCTGTTCTAAAAATTTTGCCTGTTTATTTTGGGCACCTCATACTATATTTTCTAGTGGATATTTCTAATAAAATTATATTTATTTCTAATATTAGTTTCGGTACTCAAAAATTATTCGATGAATTATTTGACCGACGCGACGTTTGCCCTTTTTACGCAACTACAATGAACAAGTTTAATAAGGTTAAAGCCAAATTTGTGCGTAGACCCGTCTCAGAATAATTTATTATTTTGCTTTTTTGAACTTTGATAACTAATTGTTATAAAAATCTCGAAGTCTCTAGTCTCTTGAATACTGCAAGAATATGAATATTCAATTCACAGACATGTGTTGCTCATTAGTAGTGTAAATTAAATCGTGGTATTAACATAAATAAATATCATGATATACCTGTGCAATGTTTTGCATAGTGAATATTTTAGTTAAATTTAAATTATCGCCTCATATATTTAGTGGTAAATACAAGCAATAAAAATGATGTCGTAGTTCCTTTTCCAGAAAAATCTACTTTTGGTTTTACTCCGTTAGTCCCATGTAGATTTTAAGATTCTTAACCATTGTACCATAAACATAATTATCAAAATCACAGTGCAATATCAAAAGGCCAGTTTAAAATACAATGGTTGATTTATCTGTATCTGTATCAGCTCATATACGTCCAACTGCAGGGCACGAGCCTCCTCTACAACCGATAGTACCGGGTTAGGCCATATAGTCCACCACGCTGGCCTAGTGCGGGTTGGCGGACTATAGCCCCAATAATTTATTTAAAAAAATACCATTTTCAGTACATCATAAATCAAACGTTTTATTTTAAGATTACGTTACAAATCAGTTCCTGTAACTGGTAAGTATGATTAACCCTTTATAGCGGCTATACTCGCTAAGTGGCGGTACACCGGTTAATCAAATAGCCGCAGAATGTCCAACGAAAGCCCGTGGATGTAAAGCCTTAATTGATTTAAGTTATCCGGGGTAATCATGATCCACATCATTCAGTAAAATGCCGCTTAGTTTCAGCCCACATTAGACGGGTTACAATAGTAATCTAATCCGATAAGTATTCAATCAATATTTAGATTATTGATATTATGTATTTCCATTATTGATATGTTGAAAATAAAAACATATTTATAAAAATAACAAAAATATTAACTGAAAAGTATTTATAGTTTCCGAGAGCTGTAATTAAAAGTTATGAAAATAATTAAATGCTCATTTCATACAGTAAAGTTGTTACTACACATTATATTTTTAATCTGAAATAATATTCTTTTTGATAAATCAACAGATGTAGATGAGAACGATCTGTCCATCCTTAAAACTAATACTATATCTAGTATTTTGTATTTAGGACAGACAGCGTCCGTATTTGTTTCGGGGCTGGGTGTTTGTGAGACCGAAAAAGTCTCTTGTAGTTTCTGATACCCACTACACAAGACTCGATCTTAGTGTAGGGGCAGGACTATGTATGTGACTGTTAGGTGTATTTATTATTATTGGGGCCACGGTAACACGTTTTATTTGTAGTATTGTAGGAAAAAATATTCTAGGCACCTAGTACCTACCTAGTTTCATTAACAATGGATTAATATCAAAGCTTGTAGGATATTATTTAGTTATGTTTTGTTGAAAATTCCAAGAGCTATACAGGGTATATGAAGACTGCGACTGAAAACGAAGCCAGATGGTAGTTTTAGTAATTACAAACACAATGCAAGTAAAAATTTCGCGAACAAAGCGACGGTTTTTTTTTGCAATTTTTTAAATATCATCTAGTTTGGATGGTAAATACCTAGTTTTTGCTTAAATTATAATTCAAACGTTTTCTTACCATTGTGCTTTCTAAAATAGTAAGGTGCATATTATAATTTTAGGATAACTATGTCTTTACCACCCAAATACGACGATAATTAAAAAATACCAAAAAAACATGGCGCATTTTTTTTTCTAAAATTTCATTTGTTTTGTGTCTGACGTCACTTATACTACCACTTGGCTTCGTTTTCGGTCGCAGTCTTAACATACCCTATATAATGTGGATATTATTACGCGGACATTCTGCATTTCAGCTAGGTAATAAATGATCCAAACAGTGCAATAGAGTAATTTCTATAATTTGTAGGAAAATAAATTAACACGACTAACAATTTGGGTCTGATAGCTGACCATAAAAGAAATTAGGAATTATACAAAAGATACACTCAAAATTACACGACTGTTTACTAAAAACAATAACAAATAATTGTTCCATCACTAAAAATACGTTTTATTATTATACAAAACCAATGATTTCTCTGTGGTTTATTTTTCAAAAGCAGATATTGTATCGGCGAATATTTACGTATTCGTGTGACCTTGCGCAATACAAATCCATAAAACGTTAGCAACATAGTGTTGACCTAGACCGACCTTTATAAACTAAAAATAATATTCTAACCTTCGAGCAGAACATTTCTAAAACTAAATTTAATGCGGAAATTTTGATTTGATTCGAGATACAAAACATAATGTTGCTTCTAGATGAGCACATATCTGATTTCATTACCCTGATACGAATAACACCTTTTAATAGTTTAATAATCACCGTGGTGCATTAGGCTTAGCCTTTTCAATTCATTCTAGATTGTAGAGGAGTTCTGTGCCCAGCAGTGGGATATTATGGGTTGATTTAATATATACAGTAAGCTATAAGGAGATGATAAGTGATAGGGGACGAGCCTATCGCTTTATCGGGCACAAATTCCTGACTCCGGGCTGATAATGAATAGAAAAATCCAATATCACTTTGCCTTTACTCGAACCCGATTCCTCAGCTTTGCAATCATATCGAAGTACAACTGCGCCACCGAGCCAGTCAAATACCACTTCATAACTAAATACAAAAACTTTTTAAAAAGTGTTTGTTGCATTTCCACAATCCATTGGCAGTTCGTACTCGTATGCTCATTCATGTTAGCCCTTGGCATTGCATCTTATTCCCATGAGAACTTTCTAAAGGATAATAAGCATGCAAAGTTATAACTAGATGTCCAAGTTGAACGCTACCAACTCGTTCCGAGGCAAGTTTTGTAAAATCTGCGTTGTGTGGTCAGATTGCAAATAGAAATGAAAGTATTGTGACGTGCGATATTTCAAGCTTGTACGACTGTTCTTACTGACCAAGTCGTCCGAGCGATCGGAAATCAGCTCAGAATATCAACTTTGTAATATCTTGCTTTGATTGAGTTTCAACTAGATACATAGTTCCCTTTTGTATGTCCTGTGCTTTAAATAGAGGAGGCCATGAAATTGATCGATCGATTTTCAATTCCTGAAGACGAACTCAATCAATACATTTCTGAATATTATGTTATAGCGTCCAACCATTGATAATTGTGGGCAAAGTCCTAAAGGCAGTTTTACATCATAGCTGCAATCCTCGATATCGTGCACATAAATTCCTAAAATAAACTAGTTTTAAACAAATTAAAAGAGCATACGAATTGAAATAGAACTGCGCAGTCTTTCGGACGTAACTACGTTCCTACATCGTGATTTGTTTACTATCGTTTCGAGCTGGGCTCTCAACGAACGGGCAGAGTTGAAAAGGGTTTTGTTAAAAGTGCTCCTATTTTTGGTGGAGCTGACAGTAAAAAAAAACGAAAAATTCTGTAAAGCTGCATCATTTATCCCACAAAAATTTTTGATCTGAGAATTTGAGCGTGGATTGCGTCTATTTAGACTTAGTACTCATGGTTTGTTAACTTCCTCAAATTGATGCTACATTTCAGTTTTAACAAGAATCTCTGTTCTATAGGATGTTGTGATCACGTATATTGATTTATTCTTGTTTTATCACTAGGTAATCCTTTTTATCATTTACATAATTTTTCACTTATTTCTCAATCGATTGCTTCGGTGGCGAAGTTGTACTACGTTAGGTTTACCAGGCAAGGTCTCGGGCTCGAATCCCGGGTCGGGCAAAGTTATATTGGACTTGTCTATTAATTATTTATCAGCCTCGCCCTCATCACATCGTGGGACGAAATATACCAGCTGAAATGTGGATGTCTTGGTAGTATTGCATATGGTGTCCTGGTATATTCTTAATCGCACACTTTATGTAATATTGATTCTGTTTACCTGTTAAATCAAATCGAAACCAATCGTGGTCGGGTTCTGTCATATAATAAATAGCTTTGCCGTAGACAAGCAGACAATGCTCTACTTTAACAGAAGTCCTTTGATTGTATTTCAAGGAAAAATCTGCAAAGATCGAAGCAAAAAGATCTCGCTTTCAGATGTCGGGCGAGTACAAGATGTTCTTAGCATTCCTTTGTATAATGCTTTGTGTTCACTCGAGTCTGCAGATAGTGAAGCTTATTAGATGTTGTAAAGGAACCCATATCCTTAGTACTGTTGTAAGTTCAACTACAGTAAATGTACATGGATTTAAGGCTTGTGTTTTATTTTAATCGTATATGGATTCTTTTGTCAGGAAATTGTGTGCTGAATTTGTTTGATGACAAGATAAATGTGTTTAGACTTTATATTTCAAAGCTTTAGACTTTCATCTCCGGCCACTTAATATTCTTCATCAATTTACTGAATTGCAATTTAAAATATTTTCATCACCAACAAGAATTATTGAGCACCGGATTGTTCCTATTTTATTCTTTCTCGGAATACTGTGTAATAATGAGAGAAACTGTCGATCATAATTGAAAAAAACCTTGTGAAAAGAAAAAAGTTGATTAACACATTAATTGAACTAATCAATTCAATTGAGAAGACATTTTCGAATTGCAATAAATTAACAGATGTCTCTCTAATCTTAACTAGATTGGAACAAATTACAGGTCTCGTCTGTTTAATTGGAAAATTAAGTCCACCTGAGCATGCAAAAGTCAGAAAATCTATGCCTTACTTAGATAAAATTAATTTTGACAATCTAATATCAATTAAGTAGGAAATATTTATTTTGATTACACAAAAGACAATTTAGTTTTCTAGTACTGAGGTTCATCATAATGTTAAGGACTGTCCCTGAGTAGAATGTAGAAGGTAGCATGCATTTCATCGAATTGATATTAGCTGACGGATAATTCTTATACTAAATGTAACAGCAGGCAATAAAATCACTCATCGACACGAAAAATACAATAGAATTAAAACAATGAATAAATAAATACACCCAACAATCACATACATAGTCCTTGTCCTATACTAAGATCGAGTCTTGTGTCGTGGGTCAGAAACTACGAGAGACCTTTTTCGGTCTTACAAACACCCAGACCCGAAACTAATATCTGTGGATCACACAAATATTTGTTTCGGCGCGGGGATCGAACCCGCGACCTCTAGTTTCCCAGTTGGCATCTAACCAACTGCGCCGCGGAGGCTGTCGATGTTAAACTTTACCAAACAATAGAAAATAATTGAACTAAAATGTACCCAATCTGAATTATACAACTCAGAATCCACCGTACCGTGGCAACTTACTTCCAAAACTTCATTTGGTAAAACAATTTAGACGTGAAGCCTAATGGATATATTTTTCACTTGCAAATTCTCACCCAATTTTCACGAGTGGATACATTTGTGAAATGCTACCGAAGATCAACGTTCCCTTTAATTGGACAGGCTCTGCAGTAATTATCCCGCTTTTATCGAGTTCGCTCCTTTGTACCACTTAGTCGAGATTGATCAGTTTTATTTTCCATTATTAAAACAATTGGTGCTTTTGTTTGAATGTTTATCGATGATTCCTTTTCGTTGATATAGTATTTATTTGCTTGTTTACAAAATACAGTGAAAAGTTGAAAATTAGCTGGACGTGAACTAACGAGACACTGGTTGCTCATAAAAATCCCAGGAGGCGTGTGTATTGTTAATCAATGACTATACGCTTTAACTAAAATCGGAATCGTGAGGTATCCCTCTCACCACGGCGATTTTTACTGAAATTTCTAGTTTATGTGAAGTCCATCAACCTATGACCTAAGCCTTCTCAATCGAACTATCCATGTAGAAGAGGCCATGCTTCAAAGTAGATGCTTATGGATTGATACAAACTATGTCATATTCACAAATTCTGGTTTATGTAACTCAAACTCCAAAATTCGACACGTGCGTGAGTTGTACCCAGAATATGTCACTCTTAAATTATTCTGTGCTTAATATGCAAAAGTTGAAGCCAAACTTGTGGCACTAACATAGCTCCAACTTAAACTGTAAAGTTGTTACATTCGAGTCGGACAACTTCAAGTTATTGTAAGTGATAAGTTTTGGTGTACATACAGTTATTGCTTTTTGAATATCGTATATTGTTTGTTGTAGGAAGTTTAACTCTTGATAGTTTTAAAGTATTTTATTATTCTAGATATCAATGAAATTCTTAGTTTTAAAAAGTTATTATGTTCCTTCGATTTCGAAGGTTATAGGTACTTGCAATCTGACAAATAACTGGGGCTGGACAATCACAGTAATCGATCCTACGTTTTAACTAGATTATATTTTACAAAAGAACTGTTTGAAAACGCTATTTCTAGCGGTCGAGAAAATATCATATCGCCACACGCAAGCAGCAGGCGAACAAAGACTTCAGGCGACTTATAAACTTCAAAAAAGTAACTATGCAGCATTTCACAGTTGTATTCTTATATAGTTGAGTATCAACACTCAGCAATAAAGCCAGTTTTTCGAATGTACTATCTCTTTGTACATACCGTATGGACGCTAAAAATCCCATGTTTCAATTCAGTTCCACTTTTCAACGAATTCGGCTGTGCATTCGTTTTATCGAGTCTTTTCATATGAACATCAAAATATGTGTCTTTTGATACGTTAGTTTAGTTAGTTAGTTAAGTAAAAAAAAATTTATTTGTAAATAATAATCCTCATTTCTAAATAATAGTTAGCGCTTTAAATACACTATAAGCTGACTATTCTTGTATTATACAGGGTATATCAAGACCGCGACCGAAAACGAAGCCAGGTGGTAGTTTTAGTGGTTACAAACACGATGCAAATAAAAATTTCGCCAAAACAGTGACAGATATATTTTTAGATTTTTTTAAAAATCGTCGTGTTTGGGTGGTAAATACCTAGTTACTAATTTAAACCCTTACGTACGATTGCGTGTTTAAAAATAAAGAGGTTTACATCTTTATTTTAGGAAAACTATGTATATATCACCCAAATACGACGATAAGTAATAATTTACAAAAAAAAAGTTATGGATTTTTTTTGCGAAATTTTTGCTTGCATTGTGTCTGAAGTCACTAATACTACCACCTGGCTTCGTTTTCGGTCGCGGTCTTGATATACCCTCTTTAATAAAATAAAATATTCCACAAAATTGTGTTGTGTTCACTGTCGGGTCCGATAAGAATAGTCCATTATCAGATGTATATAATCGTATTTTATTATATGTATCAACATTGATTTTCAGTTATCACCGGTAACTTTACTCAAGCACTCGTTAAACTATTAAGTGTTCACCTAGCACAAGTTCATGTTGATAAAACGAAGATTTTGGAACTAAATGCTCATGTCAGTGACCGTTGTCTGCTTTATTATCTCGCTGAAAATGGCACCTTTTATTTTATAACCTGTCTGATGTCGCGTTGCTATGAAAAATGCATGAGCTTGCAAGTGTACGTTACAAAGGATATGAAAATATAATGGAATTTCAAAGCGTCTTTTGAGTGAAAAACACGAGTTCTATCATGTTGACACTTTGATCTTTTAGGTACATTCACATTATTTTTAGTCAATAGTCTTGTCTATTTAAATGACTATACGTTGAAATCTTTAAAAGGCATTGATACGTCAATTAAGCTAGTAAATCTTCTGGTAGTAATTTAACATAGCTGCAAAGAAACAACAATAATATCTGAGTCCAAAAATCCTTTTAGACATTTTCAAATGAATTAAACAAAGCAAAGAGATAAAAAGGATCTGTCCTTCGAATTAGCAACTGCACGTGTCTATGAGTTTGTTTGAGTTGATCCCATAGAAATATACTGGTGTTGCGTTGCATCAGGAACTGCTTTAGCCTTTAAGGTGTCCTCTTGTCATAACCATCACAAACGATCGCTTTAATGTTCCCGTTGACCGACGTGACCCACAAGGTTCTGGAACAATAAGGTGGCCTAAAGTGGCCGCTAACTAACAAAACAGGTCGAGTCACCGCCGAGAACAATGGCTCGACGGGATCTCATCTCTTCATTGAAGTGGAACCACGGGTGCTAAGCAATGTTATATAATTATGCCCTCAAATAATGCTTCGTCAGAACACATTTTTGCTTTAATGTAAACATTAAGTTGTACCTTACCTTATGGTACCTTTTCGTCTCTCACCTCGGCTACATCACCGTTTTCTTTTGAATTTGCTTTTTTATTTCTCGGTGAATGGGTTTCATAAATATTTGAAAAATATTCTTTATGAAATGCTTTAGTATGGCAGCAATGTCATTTAAAATTATTTTACTTTTGCCGGTTCTACTATTGTTAGGACTGTTTCCAGGAGATTATTTTTACTAATAACATCAATTAAACTTATAAATAGTCTTCATATTATAAATTATAATTGGTCCAATATAAATATTTGTCAATTAGGTCGACATGTTAAACGAAAATTCTACTTTAATTCTATATTGTTTTAGGCACAAAATGGTATACAAAGTGAGCGTAAATTTACCTGTTATTTATATGAATATTCGTACGAATATCACTTTGAGTTGCGTATCATTACGCAAACATTTGATAAAAATGTGTGAAAGACAAAACGCGTTGAATAAAATATTAGCAATCGTATAGATGGGTTCGTAGCTTATTCGGTGACATGCTTTTTATATCATCAATACGATATGGTTTAGAATTAAATAAATAAATAAAATAAATACACCCAACAGTCACATACATAGTCTTGACCCCACACTAAGATCGAGTCTTGTGTCGTGGGTATCAGGAACTACGAGAGACTTTTCGGTCTCACAAACACCCAGACCCGAAACAAATATCTGTGGTTCACACAAATATTTGTTTCGGTGCGGGGATCGAACCCGCGGCCTCTCGTTTCACAGCCGGCGTCTAACCAACTGCGCCACGGAGGCTGTCAATTCTGGATACGAAGCGACTGTTTTGTTAACAAAATCCTTTCCACGTGTTCGGAGATGTCTCTAGCCCTTTATAAAATGAAAATCAAAGGAAAATAATTTATTGAAGCCATTAAAATGTTCAACATTGTTTAGATTCAGTCATTTTTTGAACTACCACCCGGTTCGTAAAGCGCTTTCACTAGAGAAGAACGGGCAAGAAACTCTAGTGTTTCTCTTTTCAAAACCAGTTTAGAAGAAAACACAAGACATCAAGGTTCGCCAAGAACGCCTGTACTACAAACACCATCTGGTTCTTATAAAACTTACATAGCTGTTATCGACATCTTGTGCGAGTCAAAGGTTTCTCTTTCATTTTTGCCTTGAAAGTAATAAAAAATACCAGCGTCCGTGCAATCCGCTCAATACCTAGTTCGCAGTCTATACCGAGTGGCTTATTAAATATTTTCTTCATTTTGTACGTAGAGAAGAGACGAGAAAAATTATGCTTTAATGTTTTATGAGGAGTTGAGTGAAAGTTCAAATTTGTGTATATTTTTTGTTCATTTATTCTTGATTCGCGTCGTTTATTATTTAAAGTTAACTTAAAATATTTTGTTGTCTTTTATTTCGTCATTTTTGTGCCGTACCGATTGTGAAGGTCGGCAGATTATATTTTGTTTATTTAGGGTTCAAAAAGACAATATACGATGGCTTATTATCCTCATAATAACGACTCTTTATCATAATTACCTGCCAAAATATATCTGTAACTGCGGATAGGCCGTCCATAAAGATTTTCAAAGTGATCTAACAGAAGAGGTCAATTCATGACGTTCTTCCGATCTTTGTCACGTCGCGTCGTCCGTCCACTCTACCGATAAAAAGCTCGGCATATTTACGCTTTTTCAACCAGAAAATGAAAATATTACACATATTCAAATAACACTTGTAATATTCATTGAATAAAAATTTAAATTTCCAAACTTCAAATAACTTATATTATATCGTGGTAGGAAACCCAGAGTTAATGATTTACCTACGCGTATCCGCACTAGGCCAGTGTGGTAGACTATACGGCCTAATCCCTGGCGGTAGGTCTCTCATATGTGAGAGGCCACCTGGGTAGGTATCACCGCAATGTCTATTTCTCCCGCCAAACACCAGTGTAAGTGCACAGTGTGTTCTGCCTTCTGGTTTGAAGCACATTGTAGCCAGAATAACTACTGGACATAACGAGGCTTAACATCTTATGTCTCAGGATGGCAAGCGCAGTGGAATGCCAAGTATTGCCTTGTAATTAATTTATGGTGTTGTTTGGTTTTGCTACTGTCCATGAGCGGTCGTATCGCTTACCATCAGGCGAATGGCATGCTTGTCTCGCCATTCGCCATCGATTGTGTAGGAGGCCTGTGCCCTGCAGTGGGACGTACATATATGCTTGTATGCTAGAACAACAATAGATATAGGTTAAAGTCAATTATGATAATCCGTTGTCGAGCATGGCTCAATTCAAGAGAATAGATTATTATCAAGTTCGATACAGCGCTATGCATTCATAATGACATGACAGGTGCAGGTAAACAAGTTCGCGTAATAACACGAGTATTGATTGTTATTCAATTAATATTAGATTTAAATTGTGCTGATTATATTCTAAAAATGTGGTACAATTGATACTGACGCAGACAGGAGTGGACGGTTTTATTCTGTGTGTTTGTAAATTTTTTACTTCATAATAATTTCGTACTATTCGTCCTATAAATTTATCTATAGAAAAGCGAAAGAACTCGTTTACTTTTTCTGCTATTGCTAATTAATGTAGCAAGAATGGAGAGGAGTACCATATAAACGTCACGCCTGCCCATGAACAAGACTTTTAAGTCAATAACTAAGCATTTTGCGGGACTACATACACATATTGAAATAAAACTATTTTTTACGGATTTGATTTAATTTTTACATTTTAAATGTCACGTTCACTAAGTGGATGAATAATACCTCAATCCGTCCCACGGCCACGAAAGCTATAAAGTAATCGAAACGCCGGGAATTTAAACAATGTAAAAATTTAACCAATCCGCGATAAAATCCGTTAAATTTAGTTTTATTTCTATGTCTAACATTCTCGTAAATCTAAGAAACCATTATACATTCCCATGTACAGATATTTAGTGCCAAGTATTTTAATGCCTAGTAATTTCATTGGCTACAAAATTCTTCCTAATAAAACGCATCAGTGCTCACACTGATACCCACTTTACTAATATAACTACTTAGGTAACTTCTTGTATACGACGAACTTACTTCCTAGCAAATGTTATATCTAGTTTTATTTTTATATCTGTATTTAGGTTCACAAATTCCGCTGATTAGGAGACTTTTAGGTTTCAATCTTGGTATTCAGATCCATTTAGTTGTGAATGTTCACAAACATACATACATACATACATACATACATACATACATACATACATACATAAACTCACGCCTTTATCCCCGAAGGGGTAGGCAGAGGCGCCACCAGGACACCCACATTTCGCCTTGTATGTGAGTCCCACGATGTGATAGGGGGCGAGCCTATCGCCATATCGGGCACAAATTCCTGACTCCGGGCTGATAATGAATAGAAAAATCCAATATCACTTTGTCCGACCCGGGACTCGAACCCGAGACCTCAGCTTTGTAACCGTACCGTAATACAACTACGCCACCGAGGCAGTCATGACATGTTCACAAACATTGTTAAATATTGTAAGTCGACACGTTTTCGTACAGTAAAAGAGTCACAGTTCTGCAGACTTGTTGTATTATTCAACGGAGTGCATTAAGTGTAAGTGTCGGAGCTGTTGCAAGCAGCTTTATACCGCAAACACATGTTCCTGAGTAGTCACTAGTCTGCTGTGAATTTAATTTAATTATTTGAGGTTGCGGGTCTTAAAACTATTTTCAAATACATTGTAATTTATTTGGAAATCCTTTTTACATGTTAAAGAAATATAACTATAATTATTTTATACAAAATAATTGTTGTAAGTAAGTGCGTGGTGGCCTGTTGGTAGCGGACCAGACACGGCTGCCTACATGTTCACGGTGGTCGCGGGTTCAAATCCCAGGGCACACCTCTGACTTTTCGGATTTATGTGTGTATTGATTATAGTCAATCACCACGCACTTTAACGGTGAAGGAATACATCGTGAGGAAACCTGCATACCGTAGCGATTTTAAAGAATTTCTACGGTATGTAAGTCCGCCAACTCGCACTAGGCCAGCGTGGTGGACTATATGGCCTAACCACTCTCAATCGATTCTCTCGATTGTAGAGTAGGCCCGTGCCCTGCAGTGGGACGTATATGGGCTGATATAGAATTGTTGTAAAATGAATGTCAAGTAAGAAATGAATTTTCTTGTCGAAAGCCAAAATTGGTTTACATCGGGTCAAAGTAAAAGCTCTTATGTCGCTACAAGGATTATAATTAATGGCATTTTAAACATCTGTACTTTTATTTCTTTATCCAATCCTCTTTATTAAATGACTTAGTTTTTCTCTTTACTACCACTAACCTTTAATTCCCGTTTCATGTAATCCCCGTCATTAATTCCCCGAGTATCTTGGCCAATACCGGAGTTAATTATTGATAAACTTTAATCACTTTAGTTTCGACTTTGAATCGTATTAAAGCCGATTACGGTTGGCTTTCATTCCAATCTCGGCTACAAAAATATCTGGAAGAGACAAGACAACCACAGAGCTTTACCAATAGGTGCACTTCACTGAAATCAAATAACTAAAGCCGAGTCCAGTAACAAACTTATCGAGTTCGTCTCTAGTTCCTTGGAAAATATGTTGGTATTTAAAGAGTGGTAGGAATATTCTGCGTGGAATGTTTGGTTTGAATGGAATTCGGTATTGACGTCGTAGAAGTTTGCTTTGATTACCGATTGCTTATGGCGTAAGGGTGATAAATTGATGAGGATTGGGTCAATATGGTAATAATTAGATTCAATATTTCTACATTCATATTTACAATATATTTTTTACTTATAAAACGATGGTAACCGCTGCAATACTAACATTTCGGCTAACATCTCGATTTGCGCCGTGACCAAGAAAGCTGCAAAATTTCAAAACGCAGGGAAGTTAAACCAAATCTGTGATAAAATTCGGTAAAAAGTACGTTTTGTTTTATTTATTGCTTAGGCCAACAACATGTGTCAAACAGGTATTAAAGTAAATTCATTGAAACTTCCATTCATACACAATGAAATAGCCATTTAGATAATTAAGTTGCATTCAAAATAATCCCATAATACACGAGCATAGCAGACTTTAATACAACTACAATCAATAAAACAGATAAAGGGTAACAAAAACAATTTATTTTCTATAACCTACACAGAATAGGATGGGAATTTAATATGAATCCGGGGAAAATCTGTCTGAGACGGACTTCGCTAAATAAAGAGAATGGTTATGAGGGTTTGTTTAGGTACATCGAATTTCATATCTCATTTTACGGAGAATGCTTTAGTAGAATTGTACCATAATAAAACGAAAACATACAACAGGCATACACAGTCTTGCTCCAATATAATCTAACAACATGTGTATTAAAACTATGAGAGACTTTTCGGTCTCAAAAACACTCAGAACCGAAAGAAACACTTGTGGCTCAAAGAAATATTTGTGTCGCTGCGGGGATCGAACTCGCGGCGCCTCGTTTTACAGTCAGGATCTAGACACTGCCCCACGGAAGCTGTCGAGTAGGTAGTCACTATTAGCTATGTATAGTCGACTAACTTATGGGAATTATCTAAACCGAGTAACAGAGGTTAAAACCAGATGGGGAGGTACAATTTACTGGGTAAAACTTCGTGTATATCTAGGAATTGCAAATTGCAGTAGCGTCAATCCTAGAATTTGTCATGCGCAATATACAGTAGTTGCATTGGAAATCGGACTTTGAAGTTTAAACCGGGTGTGCTGAAATTGGAGCGTTCGGATCACATCCAAATCCATGAGTACACCTGCACGCACGAGGTCAATGTGACAGAGCGTAGTGTGTATTGTATTTGCTACAAATACATACATATGGCGTTAAACTGCCTATGTGGTGCAGTTGTCCTACGGTAGGTACGATTGCGAGGTCTCGGGTTCGAGTCCCGGGTTGGGCAAAGTGGTATAGGATTTTTCTATTCATTATCAGGAATTTTCGCTCGATGTGGCGATAGGCTCGCCCCTTATCACATCGTGGACCGAAACATATAAGGCGTAACATGGATGTCCTGGTAGCACGTCTACCTACCCGTAACGTTATGTAATGCGATAACCTGCTGGTAGTGTTCCTATCCACCCGAATAGCGACCACCATTAGCGATGATGGAAAATTCATCATTGCTACCAATACAAATCTGTCGCCTGTAAATCCAGCTTGGGTATACCCAATGTAGAGTGGGTCATCATAGTACTGTCGACCGGCGAGAGAGAATAATTTATTTATTTTATTGATTTATTTATAATTATTTATTGTACACAAAATATTAACATTGGAAAAACACAAACAAGGGACTTAGATTTTAATATTAGCACAAACGGCGCGGCGGTCTTATCGCTCACGGCGATCTCATAATAATTTATTGGTCTAAAATGGAGTTCTAGTTAAAAGAGAATTAACTCATGGAATCATTACGTCACATTAAAGTAAATTTAAAAGTTTCAGATGATTGTATTAGATTAGCGAAACATATGAATTGGTTCAGCTTTCAGCTTTTCCTGCAATTCATCTCGAAGATGGATATTTGTTTAGTCAGAAATTCTCGTTCACTTTGTAGAATTTCTTACCTAGAATCGACGATGGAAGTTTTCTTAAGACTGCTGAAGATTTCTTAGGAAATGGAATATAAAGTCTGCTATGTCTAATGGCATGCTCGTCTCGCTATTCATTGCAATAAAAAAAAAAAAACAATAATAAAATGCAGTAGAATTGGAACTCCAAGTTACGAAATTTTTAAAATTTAAGTAATTATCGTTGATAGTCTTTTTAATATTGACACGACAAAGTAATTTCAATGCACATTATTTTAAATACTGTCCAGTCCACCTTTTTAAAAAAACACAGTGACCGAAAATGAAGCCACGTGGTCATTTTAATACAACAAAAATTTTTGAAATAAAAAGTGTAGATTTTTCTACCACCTTAGTTTTCAGTCGCAGTCTGGATGTACCCTACAGGGTAAACATGAAGTCTGCAAACAAAACTCCAGCGTAGTGGACCACGCCTTAACTCCTCTAGATCGATCTCTTGATTGTAAATGAGCACCGTGCAATGACACCATCGATCATTTCAGAATAAAAAATGGTGTCAATTACTTCTGAATTATACTGTCACCTTTCGTATTCCTTAATAGAGTTTGATACAGAACTATCTAATAAAACATCTGTGGAAGCTCTAGTAATAACATTACCTGTAGTTAGTGTATAAATTACTTTATCAAAGCCCTGGTGTAGTCTCAAGCCACGGTTGCTCTCCAGGCAGTCTATTTTTAGTCTTGCCTCAACAGAACTGACGCAAATCGCTTTGACATCTTTCTCGATACTATCCAATTACCCGGGCCGAAGTCTAACGATTCACAAACTAGCATTAATTTGCTAGATAGGGTGTTATTTCTGTTTATTATACGTATTATTTATAGGAAAAATGTGTTACATGGTTTGATTTTTAAAGGCTAAGGTAAACTCTACAGCTTTTGATTGGCGTTATATGTGTGATTCAAAATGATACAGCTTAAAGTAATCATTTCAGTGTATTAAACTTCTTTGCCGATTTTCAGTACCATTATGGCGAAACATGGTTGTCCTGGTTGCTATCAGACAGATATACAGACAAACAGACATACATACAAACATACAACATACGTACAGTCTCGATTAATATGCACGTGTAGTATCTAAAGTAAGAAGCCTTTGTTTTGATTTTACATAAATCCTTTCCGTGTATTACGGTGTCGTGTTTACATTCTTAGATCACTCAAATCAAAGAGATTGTAATTGAACCTTCCTCATATTTTAGACCAACAAGTTAATAAAAATAAAAATTAATACTTTTAAATGTAGCGCAGCGACGGATGTACATCCACGAGATGATCAAACGAGAACAAGTAAGAGTTGCAAGAAGTTGCTGGATGCATCATGTAGTTTACTTTCAATAGGGAGTAGGGAGGGAGTGATGTCACATTCCGCGGTGTGGTATGATTAAAGTTTATTGCTATGCTAGGCACGAGTTCCCAGGTAAATTAGATTACAAGATTTTTAAATTAACAGAACGAATTAGAAATTAACTCATCAGTTTCTATACCGTAACAAGCCGACGCTATTACAATCCTAATAGATTACTTAACGGAGTATTGAATTGTATTAGCCAACCAAATCACGTCTTCCTTAATCTCTTACATTTCATCTTACAACGTCTTGCATTCTAAATTATTCGAGTAAATGTCAGTTTATAGTATGACCTAGTTTGCGTCGTCCACTGACAACTTGATGCAGCGGCTTTGTAAGTGAATATCAATGTGGTAACTGTCTGAGCACGCCCTTAATCCGATCAAATGGATGTGGCGAATTCTGCAGAATGAGATATTTATGTGTATATTTCTTATACTGGTACGACAAAGTGACTACACCTAAGTGCAATAAATTAAATTTTGAGAATCTATCAGCGAGACTTACATGAAAGTAGCTGGGAAACTCATATACAATAACTCATATATGGTATTCATAATCTTTCTTTCTTTATACCTAGTGTTTTCCTGGCCAGTGCCAGAATCCGCCAACCTGCTCAGTGTCCACCAACTCGTCTGATCTTAATCATCCTTGATTGTAAGACCATGGTATGGTATTCATGATACACTCTAAAAAAGTGGTAAAGCTGACAAAAAGTCTGTACAAATAACAATAATAAAACGTACTGGAATGTATTATATTCTGTACTGGGTTTTAAGGATTAAAAATCTTTGATAAGATGAGGAAGGAAAGAGCCCGGATAATAATCACTAACGTCTTGTGTGTAGTAGATGCTCTTGTTATTCGCTCATTAGAAGTTACAGCAAGCCACATCCTTTATACTCTGAAACAGTGGTACCAGTGCAGTCAAAACACTTTATTCAAGCTGCAGTTGTATTATTTATCGTATAGCTTCACCACATTAACGCCTAATACAAAAATTGGTTTTGAAATATGCCTTAATTTACTGTATATACCTAAAATTCAGAAACGAACTTTATAAATTTTAAAGCGTAGTTACGCTTTTCAACGATATTACTTCGAGGCAACAGCGCTCCCGTATGTTCCCCAGAATTGAAAATTATCGAGGATCAATACTTACTTTGCATATCGAAATGGAAAAAGGTGCAAAACATCTGATCTACTGGTGGATCTATTCACTGGTGACAGGTCTTTTATATGTGAGAGGCCGCCTGGGTAGGTACCACTGCAATGTCTATTTCTCCCGCCATACGGTTTAAAGCACATTGTAGCCAGAGTAACTACTGGACATAATGAGACTTAACATCTTATGTCTCAGGATGGTGAGCGCAGTGGAATGCAAGCATTGCTTTTTATTTCATGGCGTTGCGTGGTTTTGCTACTGTCCATGAGCTGTCGTATCGCTTACCATCATTCGAATGACATGCTCGTCTCGCATTTCATTGCCATAAAAAAATATCTTTCGCACTGATCCACATAGACAGTCGTAATTACAATTCAACAAAAGCCGATCGTCGCTCGGATCACTTCGGCTATTTCGTAAACAGAGAGGGTATTGATGTATACACAATAATGGCAAAGTTTAATTTCCTGTTTGTTGATTCGTTTTGCCTTAGAGAATTCCCTTTAATCAAAAATTGATCAAAAATAAACGAGTGAAATTTTAATGCTACCAATTTTTTACTGTTAAAATAAAGTGATTTTTGGGAAGTGGCAGAGCCATGCTGTTGTTAGTCATGACTTTAATAGACGGGCTCGCCTGGGGTGGTACCACTGTCTAACTAGGAGGCTAACGTGAAGCGACGGCTTTGCTGTCGTGTTTCGTTTAGTGAGTGAGATTGCTGGATGCCCAATTACTTTCCTCTTCCCATCCCTTCTTCCTTTTCGCTTCTCTACAAAGATGGTCCGGCAACATATGCATGATCCAAGCGTTGTGGATGTTCATGGGCGGCAGTGACCTGTTTGTTCGTTTGACGGACCTTTCGTTTCTTCCTTTTCCTTTACCGCCGTTTCTTATTTCTGGTTTGAGGGCGTCGTAACGTCACAGTACAAATAAGTTTTGAGAGCCCTGTTAAATACTGTATCTGCCTACAATTGTCCACTGCACGAAATTTATTTGAAGCTGAGAACTTGATGGAAAGGAAGGGCAATTGATAGACTGTGTATATCATACATTTGCCTGCTCCAAGCCGGGCAAACACAGAGTGAAATTGAAGCGTAGAACACTTACGTGAATCACTATAACGAGTTTTCCAACATTGTGTTCGGTAAATGTTATCCAGTTGAATAAAAACATCATACCAACAGCAAATATTAAACTATTTCGTATATTTATTACTAGCTCAACAAACTCAATATTGTCGGAAAAAATCATTCACATTTCCAAGCAAAAATTAAATATTCACGTAATAATTCATCATAATATCATCCGCCATATTCGTTGAAGTTTAATATGTATTAATGGAAATTCACCTCCATCGCGGCGCTTCGCTATTGTTAAAGGAAATATTTGGCTTTGCCAGATTTTGTGACTCAAATTTTAGTTAGAACTCCGGTTTTCAGGTAGAAAGCACTCGTGATTGAACAAAGGATAGTAAGAGCTTTGAATGTTAACTCAGAGTGGCCATTGTACAAATGAGCTGATTCCGAAAGCTCACTTTTTTAATATCTACAAAAATTTAATTATAAAGTCAAAATATATAGAAATGTATTGAAATAAAACAATTTTTTATGGATTTTATCGCGATTTGGTTTAATTTTTACATTTTTTAACTACCCGACGTTTCGATTGCTTTACAGCTTTCATGGTTACGGGACGCTCTGAAATCCGTAAAAAATAGTTTTATTTCAATGTGTAACATTTCCATCCATCCATCCATCAGCCAAAGGACGTCCACTGCTGAACATAGGCCTCTCCCAATGATTTCCACAGTGACCTGTTGGAGGCAGCCTGCATCCAGCGACGTCCCGCCACCTTTACCAGGTCGTCTGACCATCTTGTGGGTGGACGTCCTACGCTGCGCTTTCCGCTACGTGGCCTCCATTCGAGAACTTTTTGGCCCCATCGGCCATCAGTTCTCCGCGCTATGTGCCCCGCCCATTGCCACTTCAACTTACTAATCCGCTGGGCTATGTCGGTTACTTTAGTTCTCCTACGGATCTCCTCATTTCTGATTCGATCTCGTAGGGAAACCCCGAGCATAGCCCTCTCCATAGCTCGTTGAGTGACTTTGAGCCGCCTAATAAGGCCCATAGTGAGAGGCCACGTCTCGGTGCCGTATGTCATCACTGGCAACACACAACTATCGAAGACTTTCGATTTGAGGCACTGAGGTATTTTGGACAAGAAGACGTCGCGTAGTTTCCCGAACGCTGCCCAGCCGAGTTGGATTCGACGATTGACCTCTCTCTCGAAGTTGGACCTGCCTAACCGGACCACTTGTCCTAAATAGACATATTCGTCTACAACTTCAAGAGTCGAGCCCCCAACTCCAATGGGGGTGGGCACTACATGGACATTCGACATGATCTTCGTTTTGTGCATGTTCATTTTAAGACCCACCTGTTGGGAGACTCGATTGAGGTCTTCGAGCATAGTGCTAAGGTTCTCCAGCGATTCTGCCAAGACTACAATATCGTCGGCAAATCGAAGGTGAGTGATATACTCGCCGTTGATGTTGATGCCGAATCCTTTCCACTGCAAGAGCTTGAAGGCGTTTTCCAGCGCGGCAGTGAACAGTTTCGGAGATATGACATCTCCCTGTCTCACGCCTCTCTGTAGTGGAATAGCCTTCGTGCTCTGATCTTGTACTCGGACCGACATGGTGGCGTTGTTGTATATACACTTCAACACTTCGATGTACCGATAGTCTATGTGGCATCGCTGGAGAGACTCTAGCACAGCCCAGGTCTCGATCGAATCAAAGGCTTTCTCATAGTCCACAAACGCTAAACAAAGCGGCAAGTTATATTCCTCGGTTTTTTGTATAACTTGCCGAAGCGTATGAATGTGGTCTATGGTACTAAAGCCTTTTCGGAAACCGGCTTGTTCGGGAGGCTGGAAGTCATCAAACCTGCGTTCGAGACGATTTGTGATGACCCTCGAAAACAGCTTATAGACATGACTCAGGAGCGAGATGGGCCTGTAGTTCTTCAGCAAAGTGTTATCACCTTTTTTGAAGAACAGTACCACCACGCTCCTGCTCCATGCCTCTGGCGTTGATCCCTCGAGGAGAACGGAATTGAAGAGCCTCTGAAGGACTTTCAGCATCGGCGCTCCGCCCGCTTTCAGAAGCTCTGAAGTGATTCCGTCCTCACCCGGCGCCTTGTTGTTCTTAAGCTGTTTCAGGGCCATCTCAATCTCACACAGGCTGATGTCCGGGATATCATCGCTAAAGTGTCGGATCAACTCGGCTCTCGGGTCTTCGGCCGAGCTAACAGTAGGTTCGGCAACCGAGGTGTAAAGCTGTCCGTAGAACCTCTCGATCTCCCTTAAAACCTCTGCCCTCGTCGACACTACGCGGCCGCCGTCCGTCTTCAGCCTACACAACTGGCTTTGCCCAATAGACAAGTCTCTTGCAAACACTTTGGAGCCTCCATTCCGCTCAATTGTCTCTTTAATGCTCACAGTATTGTGAGCACGGACATCGTGTCGCAAGGACTTCCAGATCCGTCTATTGAGCTGCCTATATGCTTCGGCGTCATCGGAAGACTGCAGCGCCATAGATCGACGTTCGGCCATGAGGTCAAGAGTGTGGATCGAGAGTTTTTGTGGTCTATCTCTACGGCGAGGTCTAAAATACTTAGATCCCACCGTATGGACAGCTTCTACCAAACCGCTGTTTAGCTCGTCCACTGCAAAGTTTTCTTTGAGACAATCAAAGCGATTTGCCAGCTCAAGTTGAAAGCTCTCGGGGTTTTGGATATGGGCACGAGTAGGTCGGAGCGTAGACTTCATCAAGCGACGCCTTTCTAATTGGACATTGATATTCAATGAGCCCCTTACCATTCGGTGATCACTGCCGGTTTTCACCCTGTTGATCACAGAGACATCACTGAACATCTGTCTATTCGTCGTCAAGATGAAATCTATCTCGTTTCTCGTAGAACCGTCAGGACTCAGCCAGGTCCATTTCCTGTGAGGCGACTTCTGGAAAAAAGAGTTCATCGCAAAGAGTCCCTCTTTCTCCAGAAAGTCGGCCAGCCTCTGACCCCTGGGGTTCCGTTGCCCATGTCCAAATTGCCCCACTTTCAACTCTGCATCGCTTCTCATGCCCAACTTTGCGTTGAAGTCTCCCATAACAACATTGAAGTAGGTTTTGGAAGTATGTATGGCCCGACTAATGTCCTCATACATCTCCTCTACTTCTTCATCTGGGTGTGTCGAGGTCGGCGCGTATACCTGTATGACCTTCAACGAATATCTTTTTGATATTCTGAGTATAAGGTACACTACCCTGCTCGACACACTTTCGATGGATACGATGTTGTTTATGATAGACCTGTGGACGAGAAATCCGACACCTCCTCGGGACTTAGAAGAGCAGGTTACCGGACTTCAGGGTTATCGTATCCTCCCCGATTCTACGGACTTCCGATAACCCCAAAATGTCCCAGTGTAACCCACTCAATTCTTCTTCCAGTTCGACAATCTTCTCGTCTGTCCTCAACGTGCGTATGTTGTGTGTTACCAGGGCCAGTCGTCGTCGGGGGTGGTAGCCGGGGCCAACCCGGGGATTCTTAGCACCCCCTGCCCCGCCGTAACCATGGCCGCTACCATAGCCAGGAATAGCGGGGCTGCCGGGGACTGGGGGCCTGGTCCTGGTTTTTCTCATCATTGCAAGGATTTTGCCAATACTCGCCACGCTTGGCAGGCGGGTTGGCGAGCGCAGAAGGGGGGGGGGGGGGGTCTCGCGTTGATGACGCTGCTGCCCGTCATCAACCGGGGGAAGGGAAATAGGGTTTGTAGGTGGAGGATGTTATGGGAAAGGGAAATATGGCCTGTAGGAGTGGATACTGCAGTCACGGAAGGGAAGGTTGGTAGTGACTGCAGTAGCTCGGGGGGCCGAGGTCGCGTACTCGTAGCACCTATTCTAGGGACAGGCCATGACCACTAGATAGGAGCATCCCTGACCTGTGTGTAACATTTGCGTAAATCTAACAAACCATTATGTAGAAATGTATTTACAGTTCCAACTTTTTTTTCTCAACAATTTATTATTTCCAACACAATTTTATGATATTTTGTCTCATTGCTGATTCGACGTGTAAACCCTTGTTTACAAGTGGTCTTTTTCTTATAACGTTAATCTTCTTTGTTTCAGGTAATTGCCGAAATTACGAATGATGTAAATGAACTCACCTCACCCTAATGGCTTCATGGTCTAAGTGGCCCCATGACGAGAAGGTTTCAGGATGTCAAAAACATTAAATTTCACTTGTCCCTACAGTAATTAAAATACCTTCCTATGAGTGTAGTTCGGCGGCCAACATTCAACACCTGAACATATTTGATCTGCATTGAACCAAGAACATTATTCGAATATTATTCTAACGTTTGGGCAAAACCTCCTAAAATAAAACTAACATCTATTTGGTAATTGGCGACGATTATTGATACAAAGCATATTAGTGCGTGGTGGCCTGTTGGTAACGGACCAAACGCGGCTGCCTACATGTTCGCGGTGGTCGCGGGTTCAAATCCCAGGGCACACCTCTGACTTTTCGGAGTTATGTGTGTATTGATAGTCAATCACCACGCACTTTAACGGTGAAGGAAAACATTGTGAGGAAACCTGCATACCGTAGCGATTTTAAACAATTTCTACGGTATGTAAGTCCACCAACCCGCACTAGGCCAGCGTGGTGGACTATATGGCCTAACCACTCTCAATCGATTCCCTCGATTGTAGAGTAGGCCCGTGCCCTGCAGTGGGACGTATATGGGCTAATATAGATAGATAGATAGAGATATTAGAAAACCTGAAGAACAGCATTAAGACAGGCGTCCACAATCCACATATCCGCACCATACGTATCGGACGCATCGCATCAAACGGATTGTTCACACCATTGAGTTATAATATCGGAAAATCCGATCGCTACTGATACAATGAACGCATTGTAAAAACTCCATCCATTATGTACGATCCGAATATGTGGACGCCTGCCTTTAAACGCTTAAAATAATTTCTACATACATACATACATAAACTTACGCCTTTATCCTCGAAAGGGAAGGCAGAGGCGTCACCAGGACACCCACATTTCGCCTTGTATGTTCCGTCCCACGATGTGATAGGGGGCGAGCCTATCGCCATATCGGGCACAAACTCCCGACTCCGGAAATAATTTCTAACGTGTTATAATAACGAATCTCAGCGAAGAGCTCAATGTAACTAAAAAGACATAGTCAAAACTCATTTCAGGGAATTAAATATTCCCTCACAATTCAAGGGGAATTTTGGAACGTTGAGCGAAGTTATTGATAGGTTCTAATGGTTTGCGTAACTCTCGAGCTTCGTCGACCCTCGTCGCGCCAACAATGCGAAAATAAATGAACCATCTGTTTGCACAAAAACGGCTGCGAACCCGACGCACTGTGGAATTAGGTCGGGAGGATGCTTAATGAGATACTATTTTAGTTGTAATGCTACTTCTGAAATTCTTAATTAAATCACAACTATAATAATTATAAAGATGATTAACTATAATATGATATGATAATTAACTATAATAATTTGTTTATCTATTCCCTTATAAGAGCTTGTTTTTTTCTTTAAATTCTATACTGCCCTCTATTCTTATCCTTTTCTTATATCCATCCAAAGGTTGTCTGTAAGAAATCGCCTAGGGCGATAAGACCGCCAACTGTACTCTTTAATTTTATCTGTAAAATATTGTATGCCTTTTGTATTTGTGTGCAGTAAAGAATAAAAATAAAAATAATAAAAAAAAAAGATATAACTACATTTCACACGAGAAAAGGTCTTTTTTATTAGCGGAAAGGACGAGACAAGCAGATCATCGGTTGATGGCACGTGTCACGTATGCATTTCGTATCAATTTGTGTAAATTCTCATTATGTCCAATAACCATTACAATGTCCTTCAAACTAGAATACAACAATGCTTCTTCACTGCTGTTTGATGGCAGAAATAAACATAAGCGATTGTACCTACCTAGACAGCCTTTCGCATTCATAAACCTAGGTTTTCGTATTAAAACTTTTTTTTTATTGCAATGAATGGCGAGGCGACCATGCCAGTCACCTAATGGTAGGTAAGCGATACGACCGCTCATGACAGTAGCTAAACCAAAGAACGCCATTAATTACAAAGCAATGCTTGGCATTCCACTGCGCTCAGCATCCTGAGATATAAGATGTTAAGTCTCATTATGTCCAGTAGTTACTCTGGCTACAATGTCTTTCAAACCGAAACACAACAATCTATTTACACTGCTTTTTAGTGAAAGGTTATTTGTAGGCGTTCGGAGCCACGGTATATGTGAGTCACGTTTTGAGTCCAGTCTGTGTATATCGGATTAATATAATGCTGGTATAATTAATAAATAATTACATCCAACAGTCACACACATAGTCCGGACCCCACATTTAGATCAATCAAGTCTTGTGTCGTAGGTATCAGACACTACGAGAGACTTTTCGGGCTCACATTCACCCAGACCCTGATGGACCAATAGTGTCGCATGGTCATGCAATGCAATCTGTTTGTTGTTTTTAGACAGCTTGATAATATTATTTTAATTATTCCAATATAATCTGCAAACCAGCATACGGGTTAATGAATGGATTAGCGAAAATCGCCGATTGATATTTCCTTTTTGCTTCTTATATTTAATATCTACAAAACATACACCTGCCAATCTTTCCTTCAGCAATGTTAGTGAATTGTACGAATGGATGGATGAATCAAAATTTGAAGCATACGTTGCTTGACATTTGGGACTCTGCCAAAAGCGCAGCCAGCCGGTTAACTGGCGGAAGAGATTTTGGCACTATAAGGCAACGTTTGTGCGGCGAAAATTATCTACGTTTAGATAGTATTTTGTATTTCGTGAAATGAAAGAGATTCTCTCTCTCTTAAAGGCTTAATACCCATTAAGACTTGTACCTTACTGTGGAAGCAGAACTACCTATAAAAATTAATAAATACACCCAATAGTCACATACATAGTCCTGACTCCACACTAAGATCGAGTCTTGTGTCGTGGGTATCAGAAATTACGAGACTTTTCGGTCTCACAAGCACCCAGACCCGAGACAAATACTTGTGGTTCACACAAATATTTGTCTCGGTGCGGTATCGAACCCGCGGCCTCTCGTTTTACAGGCGGCGCCTAACCAACTATTATTATGACTGAGTTTTATTTTATTTTATTTGCTTTAAAAAAGAACTTCTTTCTTATATTTCTGAATGTTAATTCATACTTTTGTACGTGAAGTTTATGCCTGTGAATTTAAAGCTAATGAGCAAGGAATGGCTTTACTCAATGGCTTTCAAGAACACAGAAACCGCGGTGCACGATTTCCAAGAAGTTGAAACGGCAATGGTGCGCCACTTTTCTCGGAAGCAATTACTATTCTTGAAGTAAAAATAAAAAAGAAATTAAATAGAATTTATATTATAATACTGACGGCTGGAATTTAGGATTACAAAATATAATTTATTTATGGGTTTCTTAGATTAACGCGAACGTAACAGCGATTTTGTCGCGGAATTGGGTTAATTTTTAATTTTTTTAACTTCCCCACGTTTCGATTACTTTACAGCTTTCGTGGTCACGTGGAGGGAAGGGGGTTAATATAATTGTAAATCATATACAAAAAATATTTTTATTTCAATATGATTTACATGTCAATTTGCATTACGCAAGCATACGATTATAAATTAATATACTACGTAAAATGACAATAATTAAATTGTATTATGGTTTCTTAGATTTACGCGAATGTTGCACATTGAAATAAAACTAGTTTTTTACGGATTTTATCGTGATTTGATAAATCGCGCCAAATCGCGATAAAAGCAGTAGAAACTAGTTTTATTTCAATAAATTGTATTAGGTATATCTAATACTGAACTAATATAAGCAATAGAATTATGCAAATTCCATAAATTCCGTACGCACGGAGCAGATTTGGCCAACCCACGGTAACAAAATAACACGGTAGGGATAAAATTTAATTGAATACAAACAAAATCAACAGGGGGCGCTGTCCATAATCCATCGGGATAGCAATAGGAATGCTTAACTCCGAAATTAATTTATATGCTTCGTGAACATTTATATTGTTTTATAATTTAACTTTGTTATTAGCAATGTTGGTTCTCTGCTGAGTAGGACTGCATCGGTGGCGTAGTTGTACTACGGTACGATCACAAAGCTGAGATCTCGGGTTCGAATTCCGTGTCGGGCCAAGTGATATTAGATTTTATGATTATTATTTTTTTTGTACATTAAATCTTAATAACTAAACGAATATTTAATATTAAAGTACAAATGGCGGTCATATCGCTCGAGGCAATCTCTTACCGACTACCATGGGATGGAAGATAGAAGGAAAACATAAGAGAAGGATTTTCTATTTATTATCAGCCCGGAGTCAGGAATCTGTGCCCAATGTGGCGATAGGCTCGTCCCCTATCACATCGTGGGACGGAACATTTAAGGCGGAATGTGGGTGTCCTGGTAGCACCTTTGCGGTCTGCCTACCCTTTCTGGGAAGAAGGCGTGAGTTTATGTATGTATGTATGCTCAGTAGGAATGAATCACAATGGGACCCATCTAACTTTTCTATTTCCACAGAGTTATGTCTTGGGAATCGCACTCGTCTGACCTGTATCAGCCTAAAATCGCCCGCGGTTGAGAACGGGGCTGAAGTTCGATTGAAAGGTTTTGGGCCATATTCGATTACCCGTGCCTATTGCAGGTTATTGGACTTCACATGCCGTAGAAAATCTTGTAAGCTATCTAATATTGTATCTTCGCAATGTTTTTTCTTCACCGTTAAATTGCGTCTTAATTAATTAATATCAACTTACACATGACTTCGGAAAGTCAGGTGTGACCTCGGATTCGAACCTGTGACTATCAACTGTTACCAAGAGGCCATCACACACGACCTCGGAACCATAATAATATTAATTATTTATAGATAGCCGAAATATTATTAAGGAAATCATAAAAATATAATCATAAAAAATATTTCAGGAGAGATCACTGACTAAGAAATGTGTTTTATTCAAACTTGTAAGTTTTCATTTAATTAACTTCAAAGTCGAACGATTCAAAAATTCTATAACAGCCTTAGTTCTTGTAATAATTCGTTTAAATACACATTTTAATGTCGCAAAAATAATTAATTTTGTTAATTACGAGGTAATTTTCATTTCAGTGAAAAAGAGTTTGATAAAATCAAGACCTCATTTCCATCAAACTTTTTTCACGAAAATTGGATTACCTTTTGTTTAAAAAACGAAAGCTATCACTCCGATTTCGTCCAAATGAGGCGATATCGGCAAATAAGACTTTCCATTTTAACCTTTTTGAGTTTTCGCATTATACGGTTCGGATTGTGTAATCTATTCAAATGATTATATCTTAAATCATTGTCTCTTGCTTCTAAAATATACACCTCAAGTGGGGCAAATTGTATAACTTCATTGTCCATGTTTTAGAAAACGATTTTACTTTTTTATGGATCGCAAGGATATCTTATTTTGCTTATAGGGTACCTGACACGTTTTCTGTTTGAAGCATTGATATAGATACTGAAGTTCCAAAATCTTTCAAATAAAATAAATATAATATTACTGCTTTCACCCTACTTTAAATTAAATAAAAAAAAAGTAATGACGATCGGAGTCAGAATTTATTCAATTAAAATTATTATATTAACCTCTCATTGCATTATTCAAAGACGGATTTAAAACTTATTTAAGTAATGGAATGTTTTGTCCCTTTCGAACGACTTTAGAATTCAGTTCCTTTGCGAAAAAGCGAAGAAGACAAAGATTTGATACCTAAAATTGGTTTTAAGACTTTCTATGACTAAGGCCGTCTGTATTTAAACATTTGACTACAGATATTACGCAGTAGTTATTCCCAACCATGTCCCATTTATCACACAATGGTATCCTAGGTATGATAGCCTAACGACCGCCATCTTGCGCACACACGCACGACAACATGGCGGCTTTATAACCGCCAACACGCTATTCGCGAAATGTGCTCGCATTCACTAAATCGACGCACATTACACTGAATTTCAAGCTAAATAATAGTCATTTGCGATTCCTTGATTTATTACTTTCAATATACGTAATGTACACTAAATGTTTAATTGAAATACTTGTGTCTAATATGGTTCGGTTATTGTACATGTTAGAAGTTTTGTTTTCATGAGGAGTTGTGGAAACTTATGGCAATTATTTTGTACCTAGAACATTTGAGTTAAATGTTATCATATCTTTCAGGGAATTACCGTAGGAGGAGAAAGTTAAATTACGCGGTTTCTACAATTATAAATTGTTGCATAAGAAACACTTCTACGAAGCGCACGTGTTGCCTACGGGACTTTACGTCACTACAATTAGACCTATCAATTTTGTTACAAATAATTACAGATATTAATTAAATTAATAAATTGAATATGAATTTATTAAAAAAGAATACCTAGTACATAAGAGTCAGGTTTTATGGATTCGGTAGAACGACTTAGAATACATATATTTAAGTGAGATTCCTTGCAAAAGATAATAATGAATTGGTGCGTTCCATTTTCCCAAAATTACGAAATTCTTGAGCCAAAATATATATTATTCCAAATGTATCATATCGTGGGATGGAACACAGGCGAATCGTAGTTGTGTTGGTATCTCCTGTGCCTACCTCTTCTGGAAAAAAGGCGTGAGTTTATGTATGTATGAGCCAAATATTTTCTCTCATAATAATTAAAACACATCAAACGAAGCTAATAGGTTTCACAGAGGTGCCTTAATGAGTTTTGATATTTGAGTACAGAGCATTTATTTACTTCCATAACTCCGTTATGTTAATACTAGGAACATGAAACTACATTATACATAAGTTAATTTTAGTTTCAACCTCAAACCTCAAGCGGTTTTCAAGAGAAATGTATCTACCATACGAATTGAACGACCGACAAACAACTTCGTGATGTTATAAACGCTTTATCTTCAATTATTTATTTTCTACCCTGTAAAGATTTGTGATAATTATAGATTATTACTTAATTATAGTAAAAAGTATTTCTAAGCCCTAACTTGGCAGTACTTTGTCCAAGTAGAGTCGTACTAATTCTGTTCCCTAATCAACTACTCCAAAGTGTCAGAAGTCGGCTATAAATCATGGCCCACCCTTGTCAACATGTTTCATGATATGTCGCGCCGGCAGATTTATTACGAAACTCTCGATATTAATAAATACTTCACGAGGTATTCTTATGAGAAAATACTTTAAATAGTTCGCTCGGGTTATTCATGGATTAGAAAATTTTATGATGTTTATTGTTTTTTTCATTTTCATGGTACGTGTTCTTTTAGTTATACATCTACGTATGTTTGTACATGGATTAAAAAATAACAGGTTCATCTATAGGTAACGAGCATAAGTTTGGTGAAATTACTTTCTCTGTGATTATAAATTATTTTCACGAATACTTTTAAAGCACAATGACCATAAATCAGGCATTCTATTAAGTAGTAAGTATAGTTGCACATACTGCGATTTAAAATAGTAAGAAATTTTAACAGAATAAAGAAATTAGCAGGTGTGACTAGCGTTGCCAGGCGTCCGGATAAAGCCGGACATAGTTAGGCTTTTTGATTGCATGTCCGGCTAAAATAAACGGTGTCCGTCTTGTCCGGCTTTTGTTAGGCTTGCGCCGAGCGAGCGTGGCCGAGATTTATGATAATAATCAAAAAGACTTGATTTTACATTAAAAACAATTGTCGTACCTATTAATACTAAGACAAAATCCTCAATAATATAGGGTGTCCGGCTTTTTTAACCAAATGTCCGGCCAAACTGGCTGGTCTGTCCGGCTATTAGTTTTGGCGACCTGGCAACGCTAGGTGTGACATACAGAAATGCATTTTACGCGGTTTTTCGTAGTATAATGGTTAAACAGCAATTCCCTACACATATTCAGTACAATGCTGCAGAATATCTACATTCTATTATCCATAATAACAGCTTCATCACTGTTCAGAAAGTTGGCTTATCTTTGAATAAAAAGGTCGGTATCATTAAGTGACGTAACACTATAAACGCGTTCATCTCAAGCTGCCACTTAAGGTCACCGCACATTAGAGCTTCCACTTAACATTATAAAAATCCCTCTGTATTATTCTTGAAGAGCCCGACTTCAAATAATATATAATTTAGTTCTATATATGACATTAACTTGTATGGACTATTAGCATGGAATTTATAAGCGCCTTATATTTTCACCCAGTATTTATAAGTTTTTATATTGTAAATGCATACATAAAACCTAACAACCACGCCTGCATCACTGTATTGTTAGTCGAGACTACCAGTTTCTACTTTATCCTAAAAAAAGAAATCGTCACACGCATTTTGGGCGGCACAGAAGATCCCATGACTAGGAGCGCCCCGATTTACGTTCGCGTAACTGCCCGGCGCAAAACCATTGGTGGTTCTTCCATTATACGGGGCCCAGATGACCACCACTTACGGCTTTACTTCACCTGACATTTTTCTTCCTAAACAAACAAAAATCATCTAATATTATAGACAAGCGTACAACACATAAGGTATCCGAGTAGCATAATATTGGATTAACTGATTGATGGTGAAACTCGACCCGAGGGGCTAGTCACAGCGATACTCTTTCACCTTGTTAATAGTGATCGATACACCAGCGATAACATAGCGATATAGGCTGACGATGGCGATAGATGGGCATTTTGAAATATTACTGATAATATCTTTGATGTGTGAATTGATGTGTATTTCATATGAGAAGAAACAGTAAGGGTGACCCCTTGCAGTTTTTTTCTCTCACTCTACGTCCCAACAAAGTCGATTAAATTCTGCTACAGTTTTTTCTAAACCTTTGAACGTTGTGCGTGTAGATATATTCGACCTCAGACCTATCCTATATTAAAGGGAAATTTATCATTTATCCAATAATAAAGGGTGAGGTCCCGAACACTACGTGTTTCGGTCGGAATTTGACCGACGATAGATGAGGCAATATAGAAATTGAATCTAAAAGAAAATTTTAATAGCCAACATTGTAAGCATATTTGGTGCTGCTGACCATTAAGCTCATACTTTTAATATTCACTATAATTTAATACCTTAATCGATGTTAGCCTCAATTATTTCAGATGATTTAATGCTTGATCTTGTTCTTTAAACTGTTTTTTCGCACACATGCATCGAATCACAGCTTTTCGAAAGATGTTTGACCCAGGATAAATCATGTTTGTGTTAAGAACTCAAAAGTAAATGGCGGGACTTGAGAATCGAGAAAAAAAAACAAGGATTTCATCAGACCCACGATATCACATTAACCTTTATAGTTTTCATCTCTACTTCGTGGTCATGCACTCTTAACAGAGTGGTTGTGGTCATGTTTAGGCCGATTGCTGAGCAGCCGCTCTCGCGATGCGTCTCCACGTGTCTCAATGTTTGGCAAGGCGGGAGCATTATATGATAGAGTGCGTCGTGGATAATTAAGTCTTTCCAACGTGTAGGAGCACGTCTCCGAGCTATTTTGCCGTCTACTTTTCCTTGGACTACTAATCGTTCCATAGAATCCTAGTTTCGACTTATGTGCCCGAAGAACTTGAGGACTGGTAGTTCAAAAATCGACTGTAATCTCTCCTTAATATTTAGTTGTTTCCAAATTGATTTATTTATTTATTTATTTATTTATTGCGTCTGTCTTGCATTCTCAGCGTTCACGTTTCAGCTCCGTATAGAAATATTGGAAAGACCAGGCATCTCATAAGTCGCATCTTAATGATTTTGTTTATTTGCCAATCTTTCAAATCTTTGTGAGTTTTTCCACTGAGGATCTAGTCATTGCGCAGGGTCTTCGAATCTCGTCTTCACATTCCCCAGTGTTAGTGATAGTGGAGCCTAGGTACACTCAGCTTCCCACTACTTCGCATTCTACTAAATTTTGGACGCCAAGTCGGTTGTTCACCATGCGATCAGTGGCCATCATCTTGGTTTTATCCAGAATAATTAGGAGTCCGAAGTTTAGCGATGTGGCTTCTAGTCGTTGAAGAAGAGTTTCGAGTTCGTCTCTAGTAATGGCAAGGAGAATAGTGTCGTCTTAAATTGGATATTTTCCGACAATTCGCATTATGTAATCTGTGTATATGTTAAATAACAGAGGAAATAATATGCAACCCTGTCTGCCTCCGGCTTGTGTTTTAAAAGGTTCCGAGTCCATACCATCCACTCGAACAACAGCTGTATCGCTGTATTATTTTCTGCACCTTATTAATTATAATATTTTCCTATCAAATGTAACAAAAAAATAGAGACACAATAAATTGTCCCCCTCTGAAGTTTCCTAAGAGCGTTCGTTTTTATTCTAAAACTGCGCGGCGTTCAGCTCGTTTCCGCTTTCGATGGAAGTCAATATAATGGGTCGCATTCGCCCGGGGCGTGAATTTTTTACTGTTATGTACTTTTGTTTTTGTATAACCGAGTTGGCGCGTTGAGAACCGTTTTCGCTCCAATATCGGATTTTTTTTGCGTCTATTAGTCGTTCGCTTAATAGCAGCTGACGGGAATAATTTTCGGTAGTTTTTTCATCTACGTGAATAATTTTGTAAACAATTAGATACACACATTTTGATAAGCTTATTTCCGTCTTGAGACGTGATTGGAGCGAGCTTCGTCCTGCCGGGTACAAATTACAGTCTCGAGAAACTTATACGTGACCATTTGATCAGAAAGCTCATACAGATTTATCATACATTTTAGTAATCAATATTTAATCTATACATTTTGTAAGAAATACAACCGTAGTTTGACTTTCAAGCTTTATATTCCTTTGAGAAATTATTTTTACAGAAGAAATATTCTTTGACACTCAATGTCAGAATATTTTGTTATTACGAACCTTATCACTCAAGAGATTGGTTTTCCAATTTAGAGAGAGATTATTTGCTGGATCATATTATTTAAAATTCTGGTTGACTAATGGGTGATATATTACATTGTAGTTAGCTAAAGATATAAACGTATTTACCTACTTCTAACTAATTCTCGCTACGTTCTCAGCGCATTTCTCCGGATTTTTTATTTTTCAGCAAGTTTTTTTCTCAAATAACTTCCGCACACTCTATTATAGTTAAGTATATTTAATATTGGTTTAAATAAATTATATTTTACACTAATTATTGATTCTTTTTTTACGAGATTCATATTTCAAATCGTAATTACAATACCAGTACAAATCATTTAGTGGATACATCAATCATACTCCCAGATGGAAATCTCTTGAAGATCCCGCGATCGGAATATCTTCCGATGGCTTTAATTTCAAAGACCTTTGTGACGGAGAACAAGCAAAGTTATTAATCATCTATACATATAATAAATTTGTAAACGATCGATGTATGTAAAAGGAAGATAAATGAGAAAAACTAATATGTATTAACGTAATAGAACCCCAAAACAAATATTTTAGTATTTTTGTCTATTTGTCTCTGCGGTTGTGCGCGATGAACTAAGAAACGGCTCAACGGATTTTGATAAAATGTGATATAGAAGTAGCTAACATCCTGGATTAACAATCAGGTTATTTTTTATCCCAAAAAAAATTGTGATCCCGTGGGATGAAGAAGGAATTCACATATATTTGTTACTTTTTTGTACTCAAGGAGATAGGACGGGACTGGATTACATGCCTTGAGTGAGAATGAGATGGGACGGGCGGGACATAACGAGACGGGACGGGACGGGATGGAAAATTCCAAATAAAGTTAATTTCAAATAAAGTCAATCACGCAGACGAAGTTTGCGGGCAAAACGTAGTATTCAAATAAAGCAAGAATTACGTCTACTGAAAAATACTTAAAATTGCTTTACCTCAACTGTACTTCTTCTTTGGTCCTATACAGCCAGCCATATGCCTCTTAACAAGTGACAGAGGTTTAAATCTTAAGCTACCGCGCTTGTTTAGTGTGGGGGTGATGGACTTCACAAACCTTTGAAGTTCTTGTGCAGAATTCTTAGGTTGTTTTCTCTCATCTTTAAAGAGTGCGTTATTTATATTTATAAGTAAAAATAAACAAGACGTACCCCTGTCATGCCTATTATTACATGTACCGTTTTGCTAGAATTTTTTCTCTACTAAAATAATATAAGATACTTTTATACATTTCTCTCAGACGCTATACGAAAAAGGAACACGAAATTGACTTCTTTCTAATTAGAACTTAAAAATCACCAACTAGATTACCGCTATATCAATATATGAAATAATTTGAGGTGTATTTGTAACATCTCTAACTCCGCTGCTTATCTAATTGTTGGTATCAACGAACCGTGATTTCCCGCGGGAATACGGCGCATTCCACTTCGAGCAAAACTTAATAATTACAAGTAATGTTATTACGTGTTCATGTACTACTTATTACAGCGTATTTACATTAGTCTTCGTGTTACTTCGCACTGGTTTAATCATAGTAGTGTAAAATGTTCGAATAATATTCTTATCCTACGGCTAACGGCACACCGATGTTAAAAATTGAAAATATATTTTCCAGCATTTTATTTTCCTGAAATAAAATCGCGCAAAAATAATTACTTGGTGTGGTTGACCTAGCTTGTCCTATTAAACTTTTAATATTTTTATACCTTTCAGTAATCCACACTTACATAGTCTTAACGCAGTAAAATAATGATATAGTTAATAAATTGACAACCGGCTGCATGGCTCATTAGGCCCTTTTGGTCCAAAATGTTGGACATGTGCGGCTGGAAGATTTGAAATACCACAAACACACTTAGAGACAACTATTAAACTTGGTATATTCTCCACATTACTTTATCCCTGTAAAGCAAGCCACGACTAAGAATACATATGCGTAATTTCTAACAAATTAGAGCGTGTCTTGGATTTAAATCTATGAACTCCGGATTGTTGCTCCTCACATAATTGCTCGCTGTTTCCATATAATATTTCAAAAACTTCCTCATCAAAGCAATAGAAAACACCATTTTTGTTCATCGTGCCAGTATTTGCCGATTTCCACTTCCCAACGAAGTAATCGTTCATTCTTGTGTCGTTTTGTTTGGCGACGTCCTATATTAAATTCCATCAAACGCAGCTAGTATGTTGAACGGAATGCTGTGTTATCGCTTTATTTCCCCTTTTCATCTTGCGGCGCGCTTTTAAAATTGCTATAGTGAAGTGGATTCCTGGTATATTTTCAAAACTCAATTTTGCTATTCTCTATTTGGTATTTACTTTCATCTTCGTCAAAGGTCACTTGATAGTTGTTTGATGCAGCTTAAGAATAGCCTATTAGGTTATTCAATAGTTGTTATTTTCACTGTACAGGATAATTATTAGAATAATTGTAGATTCAATGTGGTTCCACGAAAGTTGTGCAAAACGAAATGCTGTTTCAGAATTGTACAATCTTTTATGCGAAATAATTAATTAAATGTCTTGAACTTATTTGCAAATGTTTTCAAAGTTTTCGCACCCTTCAATCACATAAACGATAAGATCATTTTTAATGTCAATTTAATTACAAATAGATCTTAAATTTGTAAAATTACAAATATTAATGATGACGCCATATTCATTCATTAATTCATGTCCAGCAGTCGACTGCAACGGTGTGATGATGATGATAATGATGATGATTCATTAATTTCATATCTATCTGATAGATCAGCAGTGGTTAAACATAGGCCTCCTACAATTTCATTTAATTTCGTATACATATAAAAAATCAATTTTGGTGCATAAAACACAGATGTTCTACAAAGGTAATAATTACAAATTTCACTAGCGATACTAAATAACAACCCGTAACACAATATACAATAAACTCTGCTGCAAATTGCAATGGAAGGCATTGTTTCGAACTAATTACAGTTCATGTAAACACTTGAGTGCCATCAACGGCTCTGCACACACGCGTCTATTTGATGGCTGTTCGACGTCGGATGAAGCGTAATTCACTGGACGGAAATAATGTCGTCAGCTCGTTACGGCCGTGTAATGCGATTTCGGCTTGGACGAATCTTTAGTACTTGATTTTGAGCTACTGGCTGTGATTTGATTTGAAGAGCAGTAGTTTCATTGAGTGGAGTTTGTTTTCTACAAGTCTGTTAGGTAGACGGGATTCATTGTAAGTCCCATTCGGTAAAACTTTGTCTCACATGTCGGTTCAATTGGAGTAAGAGCATTATATCCCAAAATACAGGCATACTCGAGAGTACAAATGGGCATTTTGTCCAATTTCCAGGGCAGCAAATTTATTAAAATACCTTGAATATTTGAACTCTTAAAATCTCTAAAATATGATTTTTCACTTTGTTCGTAACCATTATTTCTTACGGAAATAACACGGGAAAAACTTTTCTCTTTCAAATTTCGTTGGTGACGAATTATAAGAAATGTATGTTTTTGTAGAATTCAACGCTGTACAAATATATTTCCTGTTATATTTTGCCTACTTCAAAAGTTCGAGTTCAAATATTATATCAAAATTATAAAATTTATCCCGTACTTTGTATCCTAATAGGTAATACTCCCAATTAAATATTACCCACAAAACGATCAGACGTAAACCGACTGAGAGCTCTCGTAAAACGAATTTAATTAACGCTGGGCCATAATCCAATTCTGTGATAGCATCTCGTCGTGACAGCTCAATCCAGCATTCATCGGTAAGCGTAATTATGACGGTCTGCCTTCGACGTTTTGATCCTCAATCTTCGTCTGAAGGCCGAAGCGATTTGATTGAGGATGGAATTACATTCCCAAACTATTTTTGGGTTGGCCTTCGTGGTGTTGGACTGGTTTGTTGCAACTGGTACATATTTGTGGATTGGTGGTTGTTTCGGGGGGCTGAAAACTGAGGACTAAAATTTGAAGCCATGTATCTTACAATAAAATTTGCAACTATATGTGTGCCTCTTAAATTCCGTTTAGCTGTCTTAAAAGGTAGCTGCGTTGTTATATAGACGCCGTTTTCTTTTCGGTTATGTATAAATATTCATAAGTACAAATGACGCTCTCATCGCACAGTGCATTTTCTTACTGGCAACCATATTAAAAGCGTAGGTATAAGGAGATAAATAGACTGATTCTACATAAAATACATTATTTTCTACCATTTCTTAGACTGAAAGTCTAGACCAATTTGAAAAATTACACCCACATTTATATCTAGGTGGGTAAACAGTGTCTCAATACTTATTTTACGAGGGCCCATTCGTTTTAAAGACCGCTTTACACGAGACGTTGATAGGGCCCGGTGTCGTGCGTACTGTGTTTTACTGTCCCAATAAATCCACAGAATGAAACTTTATCTCGTTCGCTTTACATCTCAATAAAGTGTTAGTAGACTTTTTGAAGTGAAACTTCTTTATCGGGGTTGGAAAAAAATTTTCGTTACGCGTCACATTCTTCCGTTACGCGCCATCTTTTTTTATTTAGTAAATTAGTACCCACTTCAGTAAGCCACACCCCCAACCGTTTCCAAGCCCCACCCAAAATTTTAAGTCCCACCCACTTTTTGTAATTTGATCCTTACCCCCCCTCTGGCCTTCCCCCACCCTAAATCCAAAACAGTGCCCAATAGCCTCCCCACGAAACCCCCCCCCGCTTACCCCCACCCTAAAAATGTTACCTCACCCCCCCTACTCATATCTTCGGCATTATCCATCGTAGACCCACCGACCTTGGGTTCATTGGAACCGGCTCGGTGAGGGCTACAATCCTGCCCCAACAGAATTCCCGAATTCCCCCTCCACAACTTTCCCCACCCAAAAATATTTTAAGGTGCCCAATAGCCCCCCACGAAACCTAACCTCCCCCCCGCCCCTACCCCCACCTAAAATTTTTACCTCACCCCCCCTAAACCTATCTTGGCCAATAAAAGTCGTGGACCCACCGAGCTTGGTATCCTCGGAACCGTCTCGGTGAGGGCTACAAATTGGCCCCGATAGAAATCCCAAATTCCTTCAAAAATTTCCGCCCTCCTAAACTTAAACTTTATTTAATTTAGCTTTATTTTACCAATTCTGTAAATTTGTAAATAGTAGATCATTTTTCGAAAAATGATGTCATAAAGAAGTTTCACTTCTTACGTGTGTACAATAATACACACATACATTTTTTATTTGCTTTGTATGTGTTAATCAATTTGGAAATGTTAGTCGTACAGATCATGCTTCGAAGTAAACGATTTCATAGTGCGAAAGTATCGTCGATTTAAATATCATGCCGGTTTTTGGTGGCTAAAATGTTGATCCCGGAGAACCTTTATACTTATATGAATTGGGAAAATAAGGAACAAATTCTTTGAATGCGTCTGATAATAAGTGTAGTGTAGCTTGGATGCAATAACTACCACGAAAGATTATTATCTGGCACTGTCGCGTTGTCTCAATGATTCCTACCTTCTAGATACCGGATACACCCAATCGTACGTAGATTTGGCTTCAGAATTATTTGTATTTTACCCACGACAATCGACTGTTACAATTTGAGAAAGTCATACACCAACTATTTATAAAATAAATATGTTTCGTCAAGCATGCGTAAGTGGGGAATAAGGGGACGAACGTGATGGAATATATAACTCTTGTAAACTCAAACAAGAACAAATTAAAGGATAAAATCAATTCCACATGTGCGCTCTTGTTAACAATTCTATTATGAGTTATTGGACGGTTTGAAGAGCTTTGCTTTATTATTTTTAGTACTTATACCTTTACGATTTTAGCGATACAAATAAAATGTACCGATATTATAATTTCATAACGCTGACAATATAAACGGCAAAAGTAGATCCAATTATGTTTTCTTTCTTTTCTTCTTTGCCTCTGCCTGATGTGTCTACCCCTTCCATAAAGCTTGAGTAGGTACTAAGTAATGGTAAGTAATTCAGTGGCGGTGATCTCTTTCTCAGAACACACATCACACTCATTTGTCGTAGTTACGCTATCAATTTGGATTCTTATATTATAGAGTTTCGATTCCCTCACCGCAATATTTTTTTGTGTGAACCACAAGTATTTGTTTCGGGTCTGGGTGTTTGTGAGACCGAAAAATCTCTCGTAGTTTCTGATAGCCACGACACAAGACTCGATCTTAGTGTGGGGTCAAGACTATGTACGTGATTATTGGTGTATTTATTTATTGATACTTTACTTTTGAATGAGCGTCGTTTACCCATATATTGGCCATCACATAAGGCACCGGGTATCAGAATTTCCAACCTACGTCTCAGAAAGCCGGCAGACAGTACTCATAACACAATAACCGCTCAGTAAAAATACAAGGATATTCTGAAATACTTTCAATAATACGATATCGGTTCTGATAAAAATTGTAATTACAGATTTCCAGTTCGCAGGATTAATTTATTGATGGCCGAGCACACACCGGCTCCACTTCAATATAAAAGCGGATTTTCATACATGTTTATTTTTCACTTTTCGAAGTGATGGTAAATAATCCTTGCATATTACAAATATATCTTTCCAGTCCATATAATATTTTTACCATATTTATGAATTTATGATTAATTTGCTTTCTTTATAAACCAATTGAAATGTTTGATCTATTATGGTTAAGATCCACAGTAAGATAAATAAATAAATAAATAAATACACCCAACAGTCACATACATAGTCCTGACCCCACACTAAGATCGAGTCTTGTGTCGTGGGTATCAGAAACTACGAGAGACTTTTTCGGTCTCACAAACACCCAGACCCGAAACAAATACCTGTGGATCACACAAATATTTGTTTCGGTGCGGGGATCGAACCCGCAGCCTCTCGTTTCACAGGCCGGCGTCTAACCAACTGCGCCACGGAGGCTGTCAATCGATCAAGATCAATCGCCTACTTTTTGTTTGGATCAAAAAGCATGATTCTTTTCCATACGATTAAATTTTTCAAGTCAAAAAACATAAAACAAAGTAGTTTCTCAGCTCAAACACACCCAACACGAGGTACCTGTGATCAGATGGTTCATAATGAGTTAAGGTAGGTATATTATTAAGGTATATTAGCCTTATAAAGCGATACTGAAAAATTGTAATATAAATAATTACCTTTCTTACAAAGCCTCTTAAACTTAATATTCCAGAATGATTTTGATAGGCTCATAACATAATCGAAGTCCCGAATTCTTTAATACTACAGAAGCGATTAAGGTCAGGACACGACCCTAGGGAGAGTCCGTACGAACTTCTGAAAACTTTGACAATCCCTTTTGCTTGAAAACAAAACATTGTTTTAGGGACCAAGTAAAGCTTAAGTGAGCAAATAGTACTTTTTCTTCCTTTTTAATAGCCTGGGATTATGTGTGTAATAGCCCTGCTGGGAACTGAATTGTCGACATGAAGATCGCAAGTCAATCTCAGTGCCCCTAGCCGGAACATTTTGAAGTATCGTATAATAATTCTCGTATAGTAAAGTAAACGTTTCCCCCTGGGAAATTTTAGTTCCAAATACGCTCACAATGGCGCTGTTTAAATTCCCATACAAAATTTTACTATTACTATTCTATTACGATACTGCAAAATGTTCCGGCTAGGGGCACAGAGCATAAACTATCTATTTTATGTCAATGTTTTTCAATTGTTCGACGCAATGGTAACATCACTAAAATCTAAATATTATGATTATTCTATCAGATTTTATGATGCTATTAAACATGTATTGTATCATCCCATATACTTGTCACTGCAGGGCACGGGCCTCCTCTAGAATCGAAAGTAAGATTGAGAGGGGTTAGGCCAATTAGTCCGCCACGCTGGCCTACTACGGGTTGGCTGTTTTTACATATACATTCTAATTGGGTGAATATAGTTGCTTTGACGAAGAGTGCCCCAAAAATCTTATCCAGCAAAAAAAAATATCTTTTTTTCCTTTCTTTCTTTATTGCTTTGCTTATAGCTTATCGGCGGTAGACTTTTCATAAAATATGTTATAACTAAAATAATCTTAAAATACTGAATTGAATTCAATTAAAAAGAAAATATGGCTCTAAAGATACTGAATTTCAAATAGGTATTCCGAATAAGGACGCGAGTGTTTTTAAAGTGACAGCAAAAGAATCCATGATTTATAGCCTTTTAGATTTCTTTTCAAATTTCAACATTGTGTGATATATAACTACTTATAGCGTATGAATTTAAGAAGAAATTCGCGCAAAGGGAAACAAGAATGTCCCCGGCTGATTTATCAAAGTCATTTATAAAAATAGTATATAATATATAAAATAATGACATTATTTCAGAATAATGTCTAATGCATAAAAGTTGTCTTCAAATAATTTATCATGGGTTGTCGTAGTTTATTATTTATTTAGAGGCACTAATAGCTTTTACCCGTGTTTTCCTCTTCGTAGAATTGCGCAGATGTATCAAATAAGAAGCGAATTTTTTTGCAAGAGGTAAGCCGACTTACTCATTCTCTTTTAAATAATCTCTACGTATTTGATCCGTCTCTTCGTCGTGATAAAATCACTAACCAAGAAAAATTACATACGAGTACATATATAAACTCACGGCTTTTTCCCAAAAGGAGTAGGCAGAGGTGCTTACCAGGACATCCACATTTCGCCTTGTATGTTCCGTCCCACAATGTGATAGGAGGCGAGCCTATCGCCATATCGGGCACAAATTCCTGACTCCGGGCTGATAATGAATAGAAGAATCCAATATCACTTTGCCCGACCCGGGATTCGAACCCCAGACCTCAGCTTTGCAATCATACCGTTAAATAATTGCGCCTCCGAGGCACCGAGAAGAAAAATTACAGTTAACTATTCTTTTTCCGTACCCTCAGTTACATTGTAGGCATCTCTTCATTACGAACAAACATTAGAAAACAAAACAAATAAAAAATATAAACACAAAAAACCTTTCCAACTTAAGTTATTACAAAAGGTATCTTAACAACGGAAACATTTGAAAAGTTATACTTTGTCAAATAAACGGCTCAAACTCGAGACAAAGACAAATTTCTCGCTTTTTCTTCGAGCATTTAATCTCATAAACTCGTTGTTTAGTTGTAAAGGTAATAAGTTGTCTAAATAGACGGTTCATTCGGTCGAAGTAGATGAATGGCTTCAGTCAAACTGACCTTCATAGGTCGGTAAAGATTAATTGACTCAGCAAGTAGGTATTAAAACGTTTAGTTACACTTATAATTAAATTTTGGTGTCCTGTAGTACCTTTTTAAAAACTATAATGGTGCTAAGAATGTATCAGGCGAAAAAATACCATAACAATCCATAATTACCCACAGCCAGAGGTTAATTAATAAGCAAAATGGTTTTCTAGATTTACGCGAATGTTACACATTGAAATAACACTAGTTTTCACGAATTTTATCGCGAATTTAGTTTAATTTTACATTTTTAACTTTCCGACGTTTCTTTCGACGATTGCTTTCCAGCTGTTGTGGTCACGGGGCGGACTGAGGTATTAGTCATCCGCTCAGTGACTAAAATCAGCGATAAAATCCGTAAATAGTTTTATTCCCATGATAAGTAAAAAATAAACTTCCTATAAGTTACTATGGTATTGCCTGCTAAACAGGTCCGTCTACGGGTGATGTCACTCATAGCATTGGCATGCAACAGGGTCAGTGCTCACTTAGAGAAAGATGCTCTGAGTTAAAAGGGTTCAGAATGTTGTTGGTAGTAGAAGCTTTCAATAGGTGTATCCATCCATCCATCAGCCAAAGGACGTCCACTGCTGAACATAGGCCTCTCCCAATGATTTCCACAGTGACCTGTTGGAGGCAGCCTGCATCCAGCGACGTCCCGCCACCTTTACCAGGTCGTCTGACCATCTTGTGGGGTGACAATAGGTGTATAGATTGAAATAATTATGTCGGAACGGGTAGTCAAAGACTCAACCCAAGCTATGGATCATTATAACGAGTTTCCACCATCTTGTATGATTGTATCTATCCAAAAGAATACGAATAGCTTACCACCAAGACAATAATAAGTGGACAATAATTTATTTCCAATTCCTCCTATTAATTTAACTTTTTGATTGATTTCGTTGCGGGTTAAAGACAAGTTAGACATTCCCGGAGACGCGCTGAGCTTCAATGTTCAGTGTCATTAAAATGCGTGCCACTGTTGACCCTGGCTTACAGGAGTTGCAGTGGCGGGTGTGAGGGCGGGACAGTCTCCTTACCACCAAGATATACTTAATTCTCTTTCCCTCTCTCCTTCTCTCTCTCTCTCTCCTTCACACACACACATGCTCAGAAGAACGCCACAGAAAGGCAATTCGTTACCCAGGTAAAAATACAAAAGCGAATATGTATAACATTAGGATTATCGTGTTACGAATGCTTCAATAAGTTCTATCATTTTTCACATACGGCGAGATCAAAGGGTGGATAAGTATATTTAGGGTAAGGTAATATTTGCATAATATTTACTTGTACCATCGTGGTAAGCAAAACTGAACCTTTTGTAAATTGAAAATATTCAAGATGATACGACCCGTATCATCTTATTTGTATGCAGGTTATATTGAGATCATGTCTTTGTATGCGTTATTTGAAATAGTATACAAAGTAATCAATTTTTTTACACATCTAACTCTGAAATATATCATTAATATAATATGTGTAGATTACCAGAATTCTTAGTTTTTACCGTTATAAGTCCTGCTAACTTACATATTACTTAAGATTAGATTTTAGTTAGTAATAAACTCCAAAGAAAATAACAAAAATGTTTTTATTTTTGGCCAATATACCAAGGATCTGATTGATGCTTATTAAAAGGGACACCGTAATGTAAAAGGCATAATAATTGTATTACAAAAATAATCAATAGGACCCTATTAAAGCAGCCTAAAAGAAAGGTATTAATTAGTGAAATGTCGAACGTGAAAAGAACGTGCGCTTAATGAGCCCCTTGTGACATGTGTCGAGCTAAGCGCCCTATTCAAAAGTGCGACTTTTCGCGTTAAATATTATTACGCTTACGACATGACATATACTGACCTTTTTTTCTTTTTAATGGCATATGCTGACTTACTCTGAAATCTATTTTTTTTTTGTGATTTGGAATTGGCATTGAACACATTTAATTTTACGCTGTGGTACCGTAGTAAGGTTTTACTTTATTATAAATTTTGGCTCCCATTTATTTGTTTCAATAAAAATCTGAGAAAAATGTATTAAGTGGCCACGTTGTTCAAAATATTTGAATGATTTCGAAACTCTTAATGTGGTTCCAATGAATGCCGCCAACACAGATCCAATTAAATTAACACCTTTTAAATCGCAGCATTTAAGAACCGAACACTCAATATTTGTAAAGTCTAGAAAACGAACTACAGCACAACAATTTACTTTCAAATAAAACATCTTTGTTGTCTTCCCTCGGTCTTCCAATACTTATTTTCAACTTGAAAACAATACGCTTGTACTACTGAACTCGTTGCAAGCAATTACTGCTTATTTCACTGAAATTGAAAACCAGTTATAAACATCTCGCTCGCTGAATTTCTGACCCAGTGGAGGGTCAAATTAAATCAACTAGGGGTCTGTCCGACCCAACTGCGGGTCAGGTTAATGAAGTCTTTGAAAGTTTAAATGTTGATTGCATGGCAGGGAACTGAGGGTTCATCAATTCTGTAGTTGAGCAAGAGATAGTTCATTTGGGCAAGGACCAAGGTCACGAATTTAAACATATGTCGCGACTTTGTTCGAACTTCAAATATACGTGTATATTCTAATATTCTTATATAATTATCTCCATTTTTAACTGAATAGGTAATATAATATATTTTTCAAAACGCCTACTCCTGGTTTAGGGCAGACAGCCGATCGAAAAGTTATGTTGCTATATGGTCTAAAAGTCATGTTGTACTAACCATATGTAAATTTGGTAGCGCAAGCCGAAAAAAGAACAGGGGTTGACCTAATCGTCTTAACTTAACTCCACGCGTTCTTAAACATGATCTTGACAGACAGACAGAAAATGATCTTGAAAGACAGTCAAACAAACAGAGAACAATGAAGTGGGAACACTTGGGGCATATGGTTTTCGTTTTTCCCTTTGAGGGCATGGAACCTTAAAACCACAAAATTACGGTTCAAGATATAGGCAATAAAATATATTCACTTCTAACTTACTGAAACCATGCATAACCTAGTTACAATAAAAACAGTTTATTCTTGGAACAAAAATGATAAGAGACGAAAAAAATTGTTAGCAAAGAATGGATTGTCCTTCCGCACCTTCCAATTTGTGACTGTAAACGAATTATTTACACCCCAACAAATCTTTTATTGATTATTTGATGGCGTAACTATAATCCAACGAATAGTAAAATATGTGCTTAGAATGAGTGTTCCTTATTTCAATAGTGTTAAGGGATAATTTGGGAGCAGACCAATTTGACAATCCGGAGATCATTTTTTCATACAAATTTAGTAGGCTTGGGAACAATGCATCATGGGTGCACACATATAAAAAATACGTCGAGTTGAAAACCTCCTCCTAAAGTCGGTGAAAATTAGTTATCGATCTTGATGTCCTTTGGTTCTTTTTTTTGTAGTGGTATTCAAGATCTGTATTAGAATCTGTTGGTAGCGTCCTTTGGTTCTTTTTTTGTAATGGTATCCAATGAGACACAGTATCTGTTGGTAGGAGAGTTCCGTTCAAAAAGAACATCAACTGTAAAACTGTTCACTGGTGGTAGGTCTCTCATATGTGAGAGGCCATCTGGGTAGGTACCACCGCAATGTCTATTTCTCCCGTGAAACAACACTGCGTAAATGCACTGTTGTGTTTCGGATTGAAGGACATTGTAGCCAGAGTAACTACTGGACATATTGAGACTTAACATCTTATGTCTCAGGATTGCGAGCGCAGTGGAATGTTGCTACTGTTTATGAGCGGTCGTATCGCTTACCATCAGGCGAACGGCTTGCTCGTCTCGTCATTCATTGCAATAAAAAAAAAAAAAAACATAACACAATTTATCGTTGGCACGGACAAGACATATTCAAATCAAAGTTCAAACGTTACCTTAATTGCGTTCATTAAATTCGAAACATAATATAGGATTGTAATAATATGATTTAACCTACAAAGCTCTAATTTACAATTAACTTAATAACGAAATAAATTTAAATTCAAATACGTTTGATCATTAAAACGTTTATACCTCGGTTCAAACACATCGCGTCAAATGCCACAATATTCATTATAAATGGTTTCCGATCCAATATTTTGTGACAATAAAACTCAATTAGAGCGGCATCGAGGCTTGCTTACGGTTAAAGTTCAAGGTACACGACTTTGTTTAAAATAAAATAGGTTTGTTTACTCAATAGAAATTATGTGTCTTGTTTAATAAGATTTGTGTACTTGAGTACACAAATCTTATTAAACAAGAGTTATCTAGAGTAGACCGAAAGTATTTTTCGAAGTAGGTTCGATGTAGGTATTAAGCTAGTTACTTAGCTAACCATAACATGCTTCAACTGTAAAGAAAAGTAAGAAATCTCTGGTGTTGTCTGTGTCTAATAGATAGACAATCAAAGATGTTGTTTATAGATAGAATGATAGCCTCCGTAGCGCAGTTGGTTAGACACCGGCTGTAAAACGAGAGGCCCGGCCGCGGGTTCGATCCCCGCACCAAGAGAAATGTTTGCGCGGCCCACAAATATTTCTTTCGGGTCTGGGTGTTTGTGAGACCGAAAAGTCTGTGGGGTAAGGACTATGTATGTGACTGTTGGGTGTATTTATTTATTTATATTTATATTCCCAATCCCAGTACTGCAAAAAATAATTGTTTGATCTACAGGTAGGTTTGATCCTATTTGTTTCGGGTCTGTGTGTTGTAAGACCGAAAAGTCTCTTGTAGTTTTTGATACCCACGACACAAGACTTGATCTTATTGTGGGATCGGTATTATGTATGTGACTGTCGGGTGTGTTTATTTATATATAAATACATTGTCGAATTTATATATGATTAGGCTCAAGTATCTCACATTACGTTTTTCCTATAAACCAAGTAGGTTCAAGTACTGTGTTCATAATATGTATTCTTCGTATTCATTTTGTAACGACTATATAGAAAGGTCTTCCTTTGAGCGAAGACGGAAGCTCCCCAATTGGCCCAATTTGTAACGAATATGTCTTCCTTTTCAACGGTGCTTTATTTTCTATTATGTGAAAACGTTCTTACAACTTCAGTATTCACTTACTTTCATCTATAATTGGTTTGTTGGAAGCTACAAAGGGTATAGCGTAAGTTGAACAGCTGAATGTGACACGAAAACTTGTAGATATTTTCTGTATTTAATTATAGGAACGAAAATATTATCGAAGGAGGTAAAGCAATAGGAGCAGTCTCACGAAACAAAACAAGTGTCTGAAATAGAGCCCCTACAATAATACTTAAATAGTGATTGCGTACACGTTTGCAGCCCCAAAACTTAAAATATTAACAGGACTACTGGTGGTAGGTCTCTCATATGTGAGAGGCCGCCTGGGTAGGTACCACCGCAATAACTATTTCTCCAGCCAAATAGCAGTGTGAATGCACTGATGTATTGTGGTTTGAAGGACATTGTAGCCAGAGTAACTACTGGACATAATAAGACTTAACATATTTTGTCTCAGGATGGCGAGCGCTGTGGACTGCGAAGCATTGCTTTGTAATTCAGGGTGTTGTTTGCTTTTGCTACTGTCCATGAGCGGTCATGTCGCTTACAATCAGGCTATTGGCATGCTCGTCTCACCATTCACAGCCATAAAAAAAGGACTTACAAATATTAATCCAACCTGCAACTTTGTTTCAACTTTTCCTGAACGACACTGCTCAACTCCGCCAATCATGAAACTAATATCACTAATCACTTTGGGTAATGTCTTTGTAAGTATCGGTTCTATATTTGTGCCGGTGTTCGGTTTCAACGTTAGGAAAATTGGGTGCGATGTTAAAGCTACCTATAAAAATCTTTTTTTTATTTGTAATATTTAATCGTACTGCTATTTGATTACTTTTTATTCTTACTGTCGATGTACCTATAAATATTTTACCAAGCCATATAAAATCCTTTTTTGAGAATCCCCGAAACGACGTGTGGAAACTTTACATAATACCAAGTAATATTGCCATTGAGGAAAACCCTTTTTTTATTAAAATGAATGTTATAATATAATAACCACCGCTCAGCTGGATAAGATAACAAAAGCTTTCGGAGTACTCTACGAACTTAATTGACTATATTCCGCAAAACTGAGAATAACTTGACAATATTTATCGCAAGCACTTTGTAACATCGTAATTTAGTACAAATAATATTCCTTTAATATTCCCTTCCTGCCATATTTTTTATTAGATACATAAACTCACGCCTTTATCCCAGAAGGCGTAGGCAGAGGCCCCACCAGGACACCCACTTTTTGCCTTGTATGTTCCGTTCTATGACGTGATAAGGAGCGTATCGCCACATTGGGCACAAATCTCTGACTCCGGGCTGATAATGAATAGAAAAATCCAATGTTATTTTACCCGACCCGGGATTCGAAGTTCGAACCCAAGACCTCAGCAATAAATTAATATTATGAATCAAAAAGAAAGATGTAGATGAAACAAATGTATTAACAACTCAAAAGGCTGTAAACGCTAATGAAGTCTGTGTTATTCCTACCATTTGTTTGCCAATGTCTATAGGAACGTGGCCAAACGACACGTCGCCTGCAGCCAACAGATTGCAACTCGCGCTTTTAGTAACATCTACATCGAGAGTATTTTGTACTGGTGAAATATTTATCTTTTCCGAGTCATATGTTCATTGATAGTCAATCACCACGCACTACAACGGTGAAGGAAAACATCGTGAGGAAACCTGCATACCATAGCGATTTTTTAAGAATTTCTATGGTATGTTAAGTCCACCCCGCACTAGGCCAGCGTGGTGGACTATATGGCCTAACCACTTTCAATCGTACCCTCGATTGTAGAGTAGGCTCGTGCCCTGCAGTGGGACCGACATGGGCTGATGTATGATAATTGTTGATAATATTATGTATTGATTCAGTGGGCGGTGGGATTTTCTGACACTTTAGGGTCTACCTTAATATTTAAAATGTGGATTCATGTCATACTAATGCCGGACTGCGTTCACCATTACGCAAAATGGTAGAAACATACAACAACGTGTTCTCTTCTATTGACATAATATCTACTACTGCGGCAAGTTTTAAAGCACAAGCAATTAAAATACTTTTATTGACACAAGAGGATCAAAATCGTGAGTGGCAATGATGAGTTATGCTTTGTATTGTTTAAATTTTTCCTTTCTAGTTAATTGGTTATGTATTTTTTTAATTGTTTTAACTTTAAGCAATATCGTTATTTTATTTAATTTATTTCAATTAAGGATCACGTCACTGCTGTAGCCATTATTTATCAGTAATATGTGGATAGCGTTGTTGGTAGTACATGTATTCGTAACCACATATATTTAAATCTGTGTACCAAATTGTAATGTACTATTGTTTGTTATCTCTAAAAAATGAAAAAAAAAAAGCATTGCTTTATCTTAGGTCATGTGAAGATCACTACTGAATATGGGTTTCTCAAAGGAACAAGGAATTTACTAAAAGTAGAAACTCTAGAAATGTTTAAGGGACAAGTAGAAACTCTAGAAATGTTTAAGGAACCATTCTTCCAACATTTACTAGGTAATGTTACAGACAGCTTCATATATTATAATTTCATATAACTTTTACCACAATCGAGGTGTTCTTCGTAATGTAATCTCTAATAGCGATATCGCGTTTCCACAACTCTCACCCTTCTAAGGCAAAACCCTTAATAATAAATTAAAAGAGTTTTGTGGTTTCATTGACGGGCTCTAATAGGCGTTAACTACCAGCCAAAATGTAAATTATGATCACCATTTAACATCCTATTTTACGAACAATTTATTGCTGGGTATAAATTGTATCAAGTTTAGTTAATTAAGGTGACCCGAATGAAGATCTAGTGATGATACTAAGTTTATTTAGCGATTTGGCTTGTGTGGGGATTCTACAAATATTGTTTTTTTGTAGCATAAAGTAGAAAAAAGTGGAAACCGTTCTCCCGAAGTTAATATTATAAAGGTATTAAAAAGTTAATAAACAAATATTATACTTTTATTAATTCTTTGTACTGAACTAACAGTATAAATGCACCGTCGTGTTCTTATTGGAAGGACATTGAAGCCAGAGTAACTACTGTACATAATGATACTTTATTAACATCTTATGTCCCAGGATGGCGAGCGCAGTGGAATGCCAAGCATTGCCTCGTAATTCGTGGTGTTGTTTGGTTTTGCTACTGTCCATGAGCGGTCGTATCGCTTACCATCAGGCGAATAGTATGCTCGACTCGCCATTAATTGCAATAAAAAAAAATAAAAAAAAACCTACCACCAGTGCCCAGCAGTAGACATGGGCAGTCCACAGCTGAACATAAATTTTGTGTCAATACAAATCTTGATTCGTGAGATTCGGGTATTGGACGTTTGTCAATCTAATCGTTCCTGAAATCCGATTTGTGTCGCAGAGGTATTAAGAAAACGTGTTCAACCAACACAAGCTGTTTCCCACGCATTTACCAAAAGTATTTCTACCCACATGCATCACAAGACTCGATACATATTCCTCGGAGTCTGAGCCGTTGATCCGACAGACGTTGCCGCGAGATAAATCTGTTATTAACATTTCCTTCACACCCCGCTTATCCTGTTCCGATATCTTGAGTGACAACAGGGCAAATAACTGTACAACCCGTCGTGTTGTTAGCGTCGCGTCTTCTATAAAAACAGCATTTGTTTTTTATACTTTGACAGCCGTTTGAAATAATGCGAAGGTCCTCGAATATTCGCTGGCACTGTAAGGAAATTTCTCCCGAGTAGATACTACTGTACTACGTGGATATTAGTGAAAGGACTATACATTACTTTGTTACTCATTATAATAATTGTACCTATATTTTAAGAAACCCGCAATGTACAATGTACATTGTGCAAAAGTTCATAACCACTTGTCTTTAATTGTTGCTTTATGTGATTTTATTGGTAGAGAATATATGCATTGCTAACGATTAATAAAATATTGATTGTTGGAGAAAAAAAATTAAAATAATTTTAAAGTGATATGTAATGTGATCTAACAAGCTTTTTAAATATTTTAATTAATCGTATTTTGATAATCTAAATAAGATCAAGCCACAAAATTAAAGACCAAGTATTTCGAATCACTCAAAATAATATCAACGCATTACTGAAAATACTTCAAAGGTCTTTATGATAGATAAGAGGAATAAGTTACATAAGTCCACTTACAAAGTTGTGGCGACTTATTATAAAATGTTATCTTGACAGTAGACAGATATTAGTATTCGACAGTTTCAGTTGATGGATTACCCTGAACCATCCAGTTATTTCCGAAGTTAATATTATCTATACTTACTACTCGTAATATCGTAAAGTTGAAGTCTACGAGTATTTGAACACGTTAAACTCTAGAGCTAAGTTCTATTTCTAGAACCACTAGGACTTGAAATCAATATATTGTCATTTGATAATATAATTTGAAGGAAGATTATTTAATATTAATAGGACTATTTAATATCACGCTACGACTGTTAGGAGCTGGACAAAAAAAAAATAAGGTAAATATCTTTGAAGTGCGTGGTGGCCTGTTGGTTACGGACCAGACGCGGCTGCCACATGTTCACAGCGGTCGCGGGTTCAAATCCCAGGGCACACCTCTGACTTTTCGGAGTTATGTGTGTATTGATAGTCAATCACCACGCACTTTAACGGTGAAGGAAAACATCGTGAGGAAACCTGCATACCGTAAAGATTTAAAAAAAAAATCTTCGATATGTAAGTCCGCCAACCCGCAATAGGCCAGCGTGGTGGACTATATGGCCTAACCACTCTCAATCGATTCTCTCGATTGTAGAGTAGGCCCGTGCCCAGTGGGACGTATACGGGCTGATATAGAAGGTAAATAAGTTTCTGGTGATCATTTTTTTTATTGTTGTGATTGAGACATAAGATGTTAAGTCTCATTATTATCACTAGTTATCATTGTCGAAAAGGTACAAAACCTCTACATGAAACAATATTTTTTCTCTAAACAATATGATTTATCTAGGCTAATTCCACTTCGATTTCGATACAAATCCGATTTGTTTTGGGAGATCCTTGTGTCTGAAGAAGGATTTATAAAATCCAGCAATAATACCCAAAAGGGCAAGGGCATCTGGGTCCTCATTGTATGTATTCATGTAAGTTTATTTTTGGTTTCATGGATAAATAACTATTTCGAGACGAATATTATTCTTTTTAAATAAAATAAAAATAAATAAATACACCCAACAGTCAGATACATAGTCCTGACCCCACACTAAGATCGAGTCTTGTGTCGTGGGTATCAGAAACTACGAGAGACTTTTCGGTCTCACAAACACCCAGACCCGAAACAAATACCTGTGGATCACACAAATATTTGTTTCGGTGCGGGGATCAAACCCGCGGCCTCTCGTTTCACAGGCGGCGTCTAACCGAAGGCCGTCAAAAAATGTATTTCTAAAGGGTTTTTGGTTTATTTACTGGCCAATAGTTGAGTTTTAATTATATTTATGCACCAAGTGACCAAAGGAACTATAATTCCCTAGAAGGAAACTATGATGGGAGTGACTTGGGCTCGTCAGGTCAAGTTGGAGTCATTAAGTAGCCCGAGGTCCTTCACAACAGGGCACCAAACGATGGCTGTCCCATTATTGATAACAGGTGGGATTGTGGTAAAATATACTTCATTTAGCATGCGATGGATGCGAAGCATTATATTATATTATCTATCTATCTATATCAGCCCATATACCTCCCACTGCAGGGCACGGGCCTACTCTACAATCGAGGGAATCGATTGAGAGTGGTTAGGGCATATAGTCCACCACGCTGGCCTAGTTGGCGGGTTGGCGGACTTACATACCGTAGAAATTGTTTAAAATCGCTACGGTATGCACGTTTCCTCACGATGTTTTCCTTCACCGTTAAAGTGCATGGTGATTGACTATCAATACACACATAACTCCGAAAAGTCAGAGGTGTGCCCTGGGATTTGAACCCGCGACCACCGCGAACATGTAGGCAGCCGCGTCTGGTCCGTTACCAACAGGCCACCACGCACCTATTATTAATTAATTATTAATTAATTATTAATATAAATTATTTATGACCTGCTCTGATTTCAACTGCGCTGCGACTCCTGTATAATCAATGTATTGTAAACTTGGTATGAAAAGAGCAACCCTAGAGTTTCTTGCCCTTTCTTCTCTCGCGAAACCAACCTGTGATCCGGGTGGTAGTGGAAAAAGAGATTGAATCTAAATAATGTATGACATTTCATGGGTTCAATAGAATATTTTCATTTCATTTATAGCTTGGCATTTGGTCGGGTTCAATTTATATGTATGTTGTTTACTTCTCACTGTTGCTGACTGTTGAAAACCTGATATACATAAGCTGACCAATTGCACCAGATTGTCTTAAAACATTGATGTTATTTTAAATAATAAGACTGTGTAAAACTCAAGACGTGTATTTTCTAGAACAACTTAGAACTAACATGAAAACAATTGAGTAAAAGCAAAACAGCCAACATCAACATAAAACCTATAACTACCAACATAAGAATAATATATAACATTGATTCTCTTTTAACACCCCTTCTCAATGGAAATATATTATAAAATAAAGAAAAAAACTAAATCTAACATGTATTCATACTAGTGAGCTTTAGACCACACTTGTTTAAATATTTAGTAATCAATTCCTTACTCAAAGGCTTAGTTAATATGTCTGCAGGTTGCTCATTAGTACTAACATAAGTAATAGATATTTTATTTTGTTTTACAAGTTCTTTTACAAAATGATATCGAATATCTATATGTTTCAATCGCTTTATTGCATCCGTTTTGGCATTTATTATTGCAGATTGATTGTCACAACACAAGACCACTGGACATACATGTTCATAATTAAAATCAGCTAATAAATTTATAAGCCAGGATGCATCACTAGCAGCCATACTTAATGATACATACTCTGCCTCTGTAGAAGACAAACTTACTGAAGCTTGCTTCTTGGAAGACCACACAACCAAACAGTTTGACAACATGAACATATAACCTGATGTAGACTTTCTGTCTCTTATATCACCTCCCCAATCTGCATCACAATAGCCTTGCAACATAGTATCATTACATTTAAAAACTAACTTATAATTTAAACTATACTTTACATATCTTAACACTCTCTTTAATGCATTTAATAACTCTTTATTAGCACAGGATTGGTATCTACTTAATACAGACACAGGAAAACATAGGTCGGGCCTAGTACCACATGCAGCATACATAAGACACCCTATCATTTGTCTACATACATTCTCAATATATTTATCAGCAGGAACACTACAATTAGTAAATATTTTAGTATTAAAATTAAGATCCATAGGACTCAACATGGCCTTGCAATTAAACATATTAAATCTTTTAAGAACTTTTTCTAAATAATCATGTTGATCTAATTCTGTAGTTCCAGTCTCAAAGTTTTGTTTTACACATATGCCTAGGAAATTTGATATAAGTCCCATATCTTTCATTTCAAATTCTCTATTCAAAACTTCTTTTAATTGTAAAATATGTCCCTCATTTGATCCAAACATTAAGATATCATCAACATATAACAAAACAAACATTTTATCTTTAGAAAAACATCTTTTGAACAAACATGGATCACAACTTGAGTTCACAAAACCTTCTCTACACATAACAGAATTAAATTTATTGTTCCAACACTTTGGTGAACTCTTTAAGCCATATAATGATTTCTTTAATTTAACAATATTGTTCTCTCCAGAATAAGCCCCTTCTGGCAATCTAATATAAACCTCTTTATCAATATCACCATACAAAAATGCTCCGGTAACATCCATTTGATATATGGGATAATTTAACTTAGTTGCTACTGCCACAAAGACTCTAAAAGTTGATAACTTAGCTACAGGAGCATAAATATCACCCAAATCAAGATCATTACTTTGTTCAAAACCCCTAGCAACTAATCTTGCCTTATACTGTTGACAGTTGTTACTACTCTTTATTCTAAATACCCACTTACTACTAATAATATCTTTATCTACTGTTGAAGAACATAAATCCCAGGTGTTATTGTCTTTTAAAGTTTGCAATTCTCTACTAATAGCTTCCAGCCACTTACTTGCATCTGGCCTATTTATAGCTTCCTTGTAAGTTGTTGGCTCGCTGCTTTCGGTTATAACATTTTGACACTGGTAAAATGATGTTTGTTTCCTCACCCTTTTGCTTCTCTCATTTGGTACTTGCGAGGTATCAGTATCATCGGACAGGCATTCATCAGATGGTACATAGTCACTGTAAAATTCACTTTCACCTGTGGAAGAATCTATATTAGTATCAGTATTGGTATTGTTTGGCGAACCTTCTATTTCTTCAGTTATTGTCTCTGGTGTTGCCTTCTCTGGTGTTGACTGACTATTAAAATCCAACTTTATAGTAGTTGAGGCTGATTCAGTCCCTTTATTTCCCTCAGACTTTAATAAAACTATATCTCTTTTAGTATCTATATAGTTTTTCTTTTGGAAATATATTCTGTACCCTTTAATATTTTCACCATAACCAACTAATATTCCTTTTTCACTCTTTTGATCCCATTTCTTTCTTCTTTCTTTTGGAATGTGTACATAAACTTCAGAACCAAAAACTTTAAGTTGATTTATGTCATATTTTTTTATTTGTCCACAACTCAAATGGCGACTTTCCATCTTTGCCTTTTCCTGTTCTATTCAAAACATATGCTGCAGTATTTACTGCTTCAGCCCATAATTTCTTGGATAGATTCTTGGCATGTAACATAGTCCTCGCCGCTTCAACTAGGGTTCTATTTTCCCTTTCAGCTTTTCCGTTTTGTTCAGGGGTATAAGTTACACTCGTTTGATGTATTATACCGCGATTAGAACACATATCCATAACTTCTCTATTAATAAATTCCAGTCCATTGTCTGTTCTTAATATTTTCACTTTGTTGCCAGTTACATTTTCAGCCTTATTAAAGAAATCCTCAAGACAATGTTTGATTTCACGTTTGGTTTTAACGAAATAAACAGTTCTGTAATTTGAATAATCATCTTTGAGAGCAACAAAATATCTCGATCCACCGATTGATTCTTCCTCCATGGGCCCGCAGGTATCTCCATGTATTATTTCACATGTTCTTGTGCTTACAGTCTCACTCTTCTTAAATGGTAATCTATGTATTTTACCCTTTATACAACTTTCACATTGAGGTACATTAGTTTGTTTTATTTCAATGTTGTTTTCTTTTAATATTTTGTTAACATAATCGAAATTTTGGTGTGCCAGTTTTTCGTGCCATTCGAACAAATCATTTTCCACTGGTTTTGCAACATTCGCAGTTTCGCATTTAAAACGAAACTCCATATAATAAGAGTTTTCAACTCTATTTGCGATAGCACAAACAATACCATTTTTATAAAATTTGCAAAAGCCATTATTTGTCACAATGACATATCCTCGGTCAGCAATACGGTTCACAGACAATAAATTTGTCTTAAGAGCGGGAACATATAAAACATTATCTATGGTTGTATCTAACCATTCATTCCCATTGCTCACTTGCACCGCCATCTGTCCGTAGCCTAAGGCGTTAATTACGTCACCATTACCGACGATTACAGATTTCGGCGAAATATTTGTAAATGAAGAAAAAAGCGACAAATCACAACACATGTGCTCACTAGCTCCAGAGTCCACTAGCCACTTTGATTTTTCATATTTTTCGTGCACTGTGTTCGACATAATAAATGCATTACTCGTCTTTTTATTTTCCTTTATCTTCCTAAATTTACATTGCGCTTTGTAGTGTCCAAACTTGCCACAATAAAAGCATTTATTGCCGTCCATCCTTTTCTCACTGTCTTTGTTACTCCTACAATCCGCTTGGTAATGTCCGGTTTTACCACATTTGAAACATTTCACGTTTCTTTTAGCTATAAACGCCGATGACGATGGAGTTTCCTGGATTTCTCTTAACTTTTCCTTCATCCTCTCCTCCTCTAGTAATAGTCTAGCCACAAGGTTGTCGAACGTTTGTTTTTCTTCAGGCGCTGACTCCCAAGCCGATACAAAGTGCTTATACTCCTCCGGCAGGCTCATCAACACTTTAGTGATCGCGAACTTTTCAGAGATTTCTTCTCCCATTTGACTCAATTGATTTTGCATTTCTTGAATCTTAGATAGAAAGATTGACATATCACTACCTTTTTCGTAATTGTATTGAAAAAAACGCTGATGTACTATGTGTATGCTTGTTTCTGTTCTCTGCTCATATACACTATGGAGCTTTTTCCACATTTCCGCAGAACTTGTGCAGGTAATAATATGGAGCATCACATCTTCCGTCATTCGCGTAACCAACAAAGTTTGCGCTTTCGCATCTTTTTCTTCCCATGTACATATTTCTGCATGAATTTTTGGTTTTAAACATTTTCCTTCCACGACTTCCAACCAGCCTTGACCTTTCAACAAAACCCTTGTTTGGAATTTCCAGATATTCCAATTTCTAGATCCTTCCAGCTTGATAAAATGGCTGTTCTCCATTTTCTAACCGCGTTCACAACACGTTATCTTTCTCGACGATATTCTGTCGTACCTTCTTCCGTCGATATACAAGTACTTGTAACTGATTGTACTTTACTCTTTTTGCTGGTTCAAACAATCAGGTTAAGCATGGTCTGGGCCCATAACCTGATGTTATTTTAAATAATAAGACTGTGTAAAACTCAAGACGTGTATTTTCTAGAACAACTTAGAACTAACATGAAAACAATTGAGTAAAAGCAAAACAGCCAACATCAACATAAAACCTATAACTACCAACATAAGAATAATATATAACATTGATTCTCTTTTAACAAACATTTACTACAATACCTACATTAATCATCACTGCTTCGGTGGCGTAGTTGTACTACGGTACGACTGCAAAGCTGAGGTCTCGGGTTCGAATCCCGGGTCGGGCAGTGATATTGTGTTTTTCTATTCATTATTCAGAGTCAGGAATTTGTGCCCGATATGGCGATAGACTCGCCCCCTATCACATGGGACGGAACATACAAGGCGAAACGTAAGTGTCCTGGAGGCGCTCTGCCTACCCCTTCTGGGATAAAGGCGTGAGCTTATGTATGTACATTAATCATATTTCTTGACATCAAGTTGAAACCCATGTTTACAATAGTGAAGTACGTGATATGGGTAGACGTGCTGCGGTAAACAACTGAGTAACTTGTCAACGGGTTATTAACGAAGTTACGCCTGCGTTATAGTCATTACGTCTTAGACCTAGCATCTTGCTGGTATGTTGTATACCTACTTATGACCTAGGTAACTCTGATATATGAGATGCTGATATTCGTACCCGCCTGTGTAGTGATGTGTGTAATCTGTATACTGTGATAAAAGATTTGTCAGTGAGAAATTAAATTTACCACGTTTTGAGCTCTTTGTTTTTCTACAAGGCATGGGTACCTCTCACGTGGACAATAATATCAACTGAATTATACTTACTAGCATAGGCATTATACTATTTTCAACGTGGCTTGTTATTAATTGATAATAGTTCGATTTTACAACCCGGACTAGGCCAGCGTCGTGGACTATATGGCCTAACCACTTTTAAACGTACCCTCGATTGTAGAGGAGGCCCTTGCCCTGCAGTGGAACAATATGGCTTTTCCTCTTGGACACAAAAAAAAAAGTGGAACAATAAAGGCTTATACAATACAAAAAAGTTCGATATTCTCGGGCAGTTCAAAATTTACCATTAACACTGAATTGTTTGTTTATGACCATAATCCAAGAGTATGAGGAAGAGGACAATAATTTATTTCCAACTCCCCCTATTAATTTAACTTTTTGATTGATTTCGTTGCGGGTTAAAGACAAGTTAGACATTCCCGGAGACTCGCTGTGCTTCAATGCTCAGTTTCATTACAATGCGTGCGACTGTTGATCCTAGCTTACAGGAGTTGCAGTGGCGTGTGTGAGGGCGGGACAGTCTCATAAAAAAGGCAATAGTAAACAATATTAATTCTATTTTCTATGTTCCAGGTAAATGAAAAATTATACCAGGACTACAAAGCTCAAATCATTTCAATGCGGTAAGTCAGAACTTGTGAATAGTCAAAGAATCGGAAAATATTATAAAACTATTCTGGCTTTGACACCTTAATAGTCTAAAGTAATTACTTTTAAATTTAACACGTTTTAAGCACTTATTTTCCTTATTTAATACTTAATTTTGTGCTCAATTTTTATATTTTTCCGTCTCAGCCTTAATCAGGGGAATGAAAGTATTAAGAGCCCTTTACATCTTAATAAACCGATAAAGCAAGTATCGGTCAAGTACTTCACAAAAACTTCTATCACGGATAAGCATAAAATCTGCGGTAAGGCGTAAAATACCTTTTTTTATAGGCTTTTGCTATAGGACAAACCTTTTTTTATAGTGTCTGAACGGCCAATAATATTATAATCGTTCTGTGAATGATGTTACGAAAAAATATGTAAGGAAAATATTGAGTTATCATTACAAAAGTTATCATTACTTAGGACTTAGAACGCAATTTATTTATTTTATTTATTTATTTTATTAAGCACTGCTACATCTTATATATTTAAACTTTACACAGTGTTATTTATGTTAAATTAAATATTTCTGATACATAAGACAATTAGAGCGTACATACAATTTTCCAACATTATTGGCTAAATCTATGTGACTTTATAAATAAGGATACAAAATGAAATTAAATGTAAACAACTATTACAGACAAAATTACAATGACAATTAAATGCACAAGAACAAAAACAAAAACTAAATAAAAACAAAACAATTAACAGTTAATACTAGGTAACAATAATTACTAAGACTTTTTATAACTATATGTAAAGTCACAAGCGATGTGAGGAGGGAGGCTATTTTAAATTATTAAAGGGATACAGTAAAATGAATAAATCGATAAAGTATACAACCAATTGTACTCCATTTGACAACAAAAAGATAAGAATTAGTCAAGAAATAAAATATAATTTAAATTTTTCTGGAAAAATTATAATAGAAATAATACACATTGTATTCCGAATTACCAATCACATGTACATTTGAACAGCGCTAACTATTTTTGAACGACGCATTTTGTACCTGCCCTATATAATTTCAAATTTGACTCCAAATGAAACAATAACCACCTTAAATCTACCCACCAACTAACTCCGTAGAAATCATCGGACACGCCCGACCCCGTTAAAACTGATGGATCAGTCCCGAGATGCGAATACTGTCCGTATTATGATGGATCACCGACACCCGTATCAATCAGACGCCGACCGCAGTCTTACCAAGAAACATTAATACGCTCCTTTCGTACCTTTAAAAAGGATGTGTATATTGAGTTGGACATTTAAATGTTTTCCGGTGTTCTGTTGTGTATTTGAACAAGCTCTTGTTTAAGGGTTAATAGAATGAGAAATGATAGCTATTTACGGCCTGATTCACACAGTTTTAAAACCTAATTTAGCTATCGAACGTTTTGTCTTCTTCGTTAAAAGTTAATTCAAAAGTCATTCAAGAAACGGACAAAACATTCGATAACTAGGTATAGGTTTTAAAACTGTTTATGAATAAGGCCGTTAGAAGCTGAATTTACGGGTAGGCGGTTACGGATTAGAAATTTAATGCATGAAAATTTAAAGTAATACTAATACGGGTGGTTACTATATTATTTATATATAATTAAAATCTAATTTTGTACATTTAAAGTACAGTGTTTTATTCAGCGATTTCTCAACGCATTCAGAAGGTTGTTTTAAACTCAATATTTAATAATTCGTTAATACCAATTTAATTTAACAGCAATAGATTCCTGGAACTATTAACATAAACCTCGTTCCCCTCTGTCACTATAATTATTATGAATTCCCCTTATTGCCTCTAGGAATACAAAATGACAGGAATTCCCCTTATTGATGTGGCTGAGTCATAACGCAGTGACCCGTGTGTAGGGAAAGTTTAAAGCTACACTTATTTCATATTGATGGCTGTCATTTTGTCTTTCACATTGTGATAGAAGGAAGTATAAAATTTCGGCTTTTAGCTATCGTATGTGTTCTCCCTTTCGAACGACTTTTGAGTTCAGTTTGAGCGAAGAAGACAAAACATTCGATAACTAACATAGGTTTTAAAATTGTCTATGAATAAGACCATTTGTGTCAAATTCCTTATTGAATTGATCTGAAAGAAGGTCAATTTCTTGACTGGTTAGATTAGTTTATGTCCCGGAAACTCGTTGAGCTTTGATGCTCGGTGTTTATTGTTTTCGAGCCATGTGTGGTCTAGGCCACTGTCTGTTTCTGTTAAAATATTTTGCCCAATTTTTTTGGTATCAATTTTTTTGTAAGCTGATAAATTATAAATAATCAAAATTTAGTAAATAAACTTATTTTAAACCACACACTTATTTTGGTTACAAATAATTACAGAAACAAGCATAAATAGAATGGATAATATACTGCGTATGTAAGAAAATACATACATAAACTCACGCCTTTGTCCCAGAAGGGTAGGGTAGGCAGAGACGCCACCAGGACACCCACATTTCGCCTTGTATGTTCCGTCCCATGATGTAATAAGCCATAAGGGGCGAGCTAATTTCTGACTCCGGGCTGTTAACGAATAGAAAAATCCAATATCACTTTGCCCGACCCGGGATTCAATCCTGAGACCTCAGCTTTGTAACCATACCGTAGTACAACTACGCCACCGAGGCAGTAAAAAATATTATCCTCCTATTGCACATAAACATATAATAGGTACTCGTATCAACGAATAGGCTAGTGACAAATCTCGAAGGATTTAAGATCCAAGCTATTGCATTTAATTTATGGAGAGATTCGAATATGTAATGCGAGAGTTATGTGGTTTCGCTCCTAACGAAGACGTGTTAGCGTTCGCGAACCACAGCGATATATGATATCCGTACGTAGCTTCTGGGCAATATTTCCATACTTGATGCTCGTGATTTCTCACGTGACAGGCATTATTATACCAGCACCTATTATGTGTTATACTGATAGGCATCATATTATGATACCTTTATTATTGGCATGGCGATTCGCCTGTCCCCTTTTACATCTTGAGATAGAAATTAGTGAACTATCGCCCGAATACTCAAACGCCATTAAAATATTAAGTTGCACTTAACTACACACGTCCCACTTAATCAGTACATTTCAGCGGGACTTGCGTAGTTAAGTGCAACTTAATATTTAAGTGGCGTTTGATTATTCGGGCATATGAGTGGCAATACTAACTACTAGTGTAAACACTCGACGTATCCCTTCCGCCATATAGCCGTGTTCTTTTGAGACGACCTCAAAACCTCAGTCTTTACATTCTTCCTCCCATAAGTCAACAAATTATTTAATAAAATTAAATTGTTTAACTCAATTCTCCTGAAAGAGTTAATCTACTAAGGCAAGCTTAGCAGTAGCCACGTATCGCCAGCTGGTTTGTGTTTCCAGCGGTTTGAATGGATTGCGATAAAAACTGGAAATTTTAGAACCTCGGAAGGCGTTAAGCCAACGGTTTCATGTAAGCTGCTTCAGTTTTTGTGGAACACTACGGCCACAGTGTAGAGTTTTGCGGTGTGTAAACGCAAAAACGAGTAGAATTGAGTTGGGAGACTTTTTATTGGATAATCGTATAGTTCTTAGTGCGTTGCTCGATGTGCAGCCTCTATGTATTTTCATAGCATTAATATAATTAATTTTACTTCACGAGTTTAAAAAGATGGTTGCAATATATGCCGTATGCCCTAATACATACGTATATGTATAGGTTGGTGTAAAAACTATGAATTCCAAGTCTTTAGTTACTTAGCTGGTTTTTCCTCGACGATGCGGCGAAGGCTGTCACTTCCCTGTTAACCTACTTATTAATCAAAATAATGTTTCGTGCAAAATTACATGAAAATTCAATTTGCTTGTTATTTTCCGCCGACGCCTAGAATGTTAATTAAAATAATTTTGTTAAGTACGTAGTGAAAATTAGTTGCTAAAAGGGATTATTTATCTAATCAACATTTTAGTTCTGCAATTAAGTTTGTGTTTCTAATATTTATGAGTAGATAGGCTCTCTTATGAAGTTGGTTAAAAAACAAGCTCATAAATGAGTGCCGCGGATTCCATGCCCAAACTGAGGCAAATGTTTGTGTTATATACGTAATACGGGACACAAGTGAAACCAACGTTTGCTTACGCACTAATTTATTGGCCCATAGACAGGTACGTGAACGCAGCATGACACACAGATACAACAAACAACAGTTTGTATGTCTCATATGCTTAAAGCCTAATTTACACGGGGAGAACTTCGCCTCGAAGACACGATTATCGTGAGGATATTAAAAAGTTGCATTGTGTAAACGTTTGTCAGAACACAATAATCTATGGCGGTTATGTTATGCATTAATCGCATACGATTCTCGCTGCGAGAAACTCTCAGTGTAAACGGAATTTTATTTCTGTTTTAGTTGTTGCCAAACCAAAACAAATCTATCCTTCTGATACCCACGATACAACACGTGTATCTTTGTATAGAGCTGAAACCACGTGTGACGATGTTTTTATTACATATTTTAATAATTTATGATACTCAATACATACATAAAGCCACGCCTATGTCCCATTGGAGTAGGCATAGACTATTAAGCGCCAACTGCTACCGTCCATACATACCTCTTTCGCTTCATCAACTGTCATTAATTTCTTCATATACGCTCGTTGGTTTCGAGGACTCGTTTGTTGCATTTTTAACTTGCTAACAATTTTCTATTTTCTTGAACCCGTCTAGCTTGTGCAAGCTGTGCACGATTATAGTAATTGGATAGCCAGATAGATTATATTGACTGGCGAGAGTTAATTAAGCATTAGCTTTCCCCAGTCAATTATGCCAGCATGCTCTGAACCGTTGGTTCGTCCGTCTAGTGGCGGGAAATATTGCTATGTGCTAAAAATTCTGAGTTCGATTTCCAGGTCACACAAGCTACGTTTTGTTAATGTTGACGAAGTTCAGATATAGTTGGCCCGTAACTGATTTTTATGTCTAATATGGTAACAAGCATGTCTCGTATATCATTTAGCGTTGAAATGAAGCTTGGACCATTGTCTGCCCCATTAGAATAACAAGCATGAATTTATATGTATGTATGTTTATATTAATTGGTTATTTAAGGCTTTAGGTATTTTTTTTGGGTCTGGGTGTTTGTGAGACCGAAAAGTCGTTCGTAGTTTCTGAAACCCACGACACGAGACTTGATTTTACTGTGGGGTCAGGACTATGCATGTGAGTGTTGGGAGTTATTAATTATTATTATTTGTATTATTTATTTGCTACAAATTTATTTTACCCACCATAGAATCATATTTTTATAAATATTTTTCACGCAAAATGGCGTTAATTGATTAAATCCGGACGAAACTAGATGAAATTAATTAGAACGGCGCTCTCCTCTTATTGTTCACTGTTTTGACGCTTTGTTTTTATTCACTTTGATGCAAATTTTAATTGGATTGAGGGCCGTAACAATGCTTTTGTGTGAATATTCCATTCGGCTGCGGTAATGGGCGGCGCTACATTAGTTTTTTTGTTTTGTATTTTTTTCAATGCATTTTTCTTAAAAATAAATAAAATCTTTTTCGAAAATGACTTCCTTTTATATTTGTAATTGTAATACAGCCTTTTCATGCACTTAAAATGTGGGAAATATATAGTTACATATTTTTTAAGTATAGTAAAAACAATATGAAAATAAACGATTTCGCATTTGTTTATTGGTATCATATTTTCTGCGGTCTCGGTGACCAACTTCATTTTAGGTAATTATTCTCGCACTTATAAAAGATGTCCCTATTATTATGTGTAATTTGAAAAAATGCTTACAATTAGAGCCGGCGGAGATTAGAATAATAAGAGTGCTCATGATAAAGAACCTTTTAACACTGTTTTCATCCACATATTGTTTCAAGCGATGCATACAAAATTATATACATCTATTTTATTGTGCTCGAATTTTAAACTGTTGAAACTGTTGTGGATTGTGTAATTCTAACTGTTATTAATTATACGTAATATTGTATCTGTTGTTTCCCAAATAAATAATAAAAAAAAATATACAGAAATTTATTTTTTGCGGTTCTTTCACATCTCAGTTTGCAAGTCGGTCAGAATTTTTGCGTGGTAGAATACTTTTCAAAAAGTAGGTATCAGATCGTATTTAAACCAAATCATTTTGCAACATTCATGAAAATGAATATTGCGACGATATCATGTTAGTAGGTTAAAGGTTTAATAAAAATCAAAACTGTTTAAATCAGCTCCACAATTCCAAACTACTTCGATTGAAGCAATCTTTTGCCTCGTGTAATATCACGATTTCTATACATGGTGATAATTCTCTTAAGGTCTAAACAATAGGATGCCCTTTTGCGATTAATAGTGAAATTGAACCACAGTATACCAATTAAAATTTGTGAACGTTGAATTAATTTTGCGCTGATTTGCGGCTCGCTTATTGAAAGTTGCGGTGTTGTAATAATTTACAAATTACCGGAACATCAATCACGCACCGGAATATTGATTGAGTATCTGGTTGAAGTGATGCGGACTTTTGACTGGTATAAACTTGTTCTTTGATGATAAAAACACCTATCGTAGTATCTTTGCGTCAGTCTACGCGGCTTAGAAGCAGTCTTCAACAGAAATCAAGGACAGCCCGTGAATATAGAGCTATTATAGTAAAAATCGTAGAAAAACAGAAACGAATAACTTAGAATCAAACGCAGCATGTCTGAATTAATGACCATAAACATTATATTATAAAATAATCAGGTTATCCAATTGTTTGCTTTTTATAACATACTAGCGGCCCGACCCAACTTCGCCTGGGTGCAGATATCTTTTGATTCCATTTCAGATCAGACAGATGTTATTTTTCATACAAACTCTTGTATACCTAAACCTCTTGAAACCTAAACTCGACCTAACTATCCTATTCGTGATCGCAGTGCAAGATTCAGTACAGGTACAGGGTCAACAGATCTATTTCGTGCATTAGTGATGCTGCGATGCAATAGCTTGTGCGCGTTCATCTGTAGTCTGTGATCGTCTTAGTAATGCCACAACATTTGCATTACGCGTTCGCCGGCCTATATTTGCTTGTCTGGCTCGTGGCATTTTTCCTTCATTTAAAAAAGAATAAAGCAAATTAAAAAAAAATTGCTACATTAATAGTGTTGTATGAATTGAAAGATTCAAGACTCAAACAACAGTATGTTTAAAAATATAAACACAATGCAATAATTATCGCTGACAATTTGCTTTAATCGAAGCACGTCCAAAATGAAATGACCGCGTGAATGACATAAGAACATGCTTGTACTGTCGACACTGAAAGAGTTTCAATTTGAAAGCAAAATCGCCATTAACAAAATGATCCGCCATTTATGACAGCCTCCGTGGCGCAATTGGTTGGACGCCAGCTGTGAAACGAGAGGCCGCGGGTTCGATCCCCGCACCAAGAGAAATGTTTGTGCGGTCCACAAATATTTCTTTCGGGTCTGGGTGTTTGTGAGACCGAAAAGTCTCTCGTAGTTCTGATACCTGCGACACAAGACTTAATTGATCTTAATGTGGGGTCAGGACTATGTATGTGACTGTTGGGTGTATTTATTTATTTATTTAATTAATTTGTTACAAAAAATGTGATAAATGAAGAACCGGTTAACTGATTTTGTGCAAACTTCACATAAATCATCTACTGAAAAGTCCGAACAAAGCCTCAACATTTAGTTTGGATAGGTGAGCCCGTTCTTGAGTTATAAAATTACAACGAAAAGTGGCATTGATTTTTATAATATATTAGAAGAAGAAGCTTCCGAAATATATGTGTAAAAATGTTAATTTGACTCATAAAAATGCAGATTCAATGTTGTATACATAATACAATACCTATGTGGTAGGAAAAACATAGAAACATTCGCTACAAATCACATTTACATGCACCGGAAATCGATTCCTCGAAGCTGAAATTACATGACGCACTAAATCAATTTGTCGACGGATGTGTTTCTGCAAATTACCTTATGCGACTTGTGGAAATATGCGATGGCAGTGAAACAGGTGTTAAACGTACAAATGTGGTAGGTCTTTTCAAATTTCAGATGATGATTTAGCACCGATTAGGTACTATAAATTCGTTCTTATTACATACAAAGTTGTGTATTGAGAAAGTGATTCTAATTTGTACTGATTTCTTACGGCCTTATTCATAGACACATTTAAACCTATTTTAGTTATCGAATGTTTTATCCCTTTCGAACGACTTTAGAATTAAGTTTGAGCGAAGAAGACACAACATTCTATAACTAAAATAGGTTTAAATCTGTCTATGAATAATTAGGCCATTGGTGTTTAACACTAGCAATTAATACAACTGGGAAACCATGGATGCATTGTCAGCCGTTGAAGCCACCGACAGCCTCCGAGGCGTAGTTGGCTAGACAGTAGTAGTAAAAGAAAAAGCAGCGGGTTTGATCCCCTTACCGAACCAATTGTTTGTATTTTCCGAAAACCTAAATACCTTGTTCAGTTAAGATAAAAAAAAACCTAATTTCTAATACAACACATGACTTCATATCTTATTGTGGCCTCTGTTTGTTACTGTTGAGTGTATTTATTTATTTATAACAATAATTAGTACATCCAACAGTCACATACAGAGTCCTGACCCCACACTAAGATCGAGTCTTGTGTCGTGGGTATCAGAAACTACGAGAGACTTTTCGGTGTCACAAACACCGAGACCTGAAACAAATATCTGTTAGTCACACAAAATATATTGGTTCCGGTGCGGGGATCGAACCTGCGGCGTCATCCTTCACAGACCAACTGTGGTTAGACGCCGACGCAGTCGCCACGGCTGTCAATCGATAATTTTATCTATTGACCAAGTGTAATAATGGCAGGTTGTCGTGATGTAACTTTATTTTATGGTGCTATTGTCCTCGCGTCGTATTTGTGCGGTCCAAAACATCATAAAGTTTGCAGGTAATCAATAAATATGATTGCACGCGAAAGTTATGTCATGAAATAAAATTAAATGAAATGAAATTCGTATTATGACAAGTCATAATCAATCAATAAACGATTATCGATAATAACGATAGTACTTGATCACTATTTACAAAACAATAGATAATAGATATAATATTATTTCGTTTTCGGTACTCTTCTTATTAATTATTTATAACTATTTTATGCCTAGAAAAAAATATATTCAAATTGTATTGTATCAGCCCATATACGTCCCACTGCTGGGCACGGGCCTACTCTACAATCGAGAGAATCGATTGATAGTGGTTAGGCCATATAGTCCACCACGCTGGCCTAGTGCGGGTTGGCGGACTTACATACCGTAGAAATTCTTTAAAATCGCTACGGAATGCAGGTTTCCTCACGATGTTTTCCTTCACCGTTAAAGTGCGTGGTGATTGACTATCAATACACACATAACTCCGAAAAGTCAGCGGTGTGCCCTGGGATTTGAACCCGCGACCACCGTGAACATGTAGGCAGCCGCGTCTGGTCCGTTACCAACAGGCCACCACGCACTCAATATATTCAAAGAAATACATTATTTACGTTAATCAATGTCTGAGTGGACAATGAGTAGGTATTACTAAAACGACGCGCAGCAATTTAATGTTACCACCGAATCCAACGTGGCCCTGCCTGAGAAGACCCGGCGAAACAAAATCAGTGGGCAGATGGCTTGTGCTAATGGTTTTGTGGATTACACCATCGCGGTCGTTTCTGCGGTTCTTATCTCGCGCGTTAAGGAGTTAAAACGTTCTAAAGAACTGTCTCAGCAATTTAATGTACAAAAAAATGTTGTTTCAAAATATCACTAATTTATTTAATTCTTACTTTAAAGTAAGAATTAGTTCCGTAGTAAAAATTACGATTTTCATGTTTTTCTTTCTAATCTAATAGACAGTCGAGCATTTATTCATAAAGAGAAAACTTTTATGAAACAATATCATAATAATTATTCATTACTTAGAAAAATCTAAAAAATTAATTTATAAAACAGTGTTGACAATCTACTACTCGTAATATTAAGAAATAAACCCCATAAATCATACAATCAACAAAACCTTATTCAATAATGATTAGTTCCCATTAAACATCAAACAAAAACTCATTCACCGATTTAAAACTATTCAATTAAGCCTTCCCACTTTCGAGGTCGTCAGTGCTTCATACTATTTCCGACCGATCGACAACCCTTGACCAAGCATACCCTGACCTCCTGGAGGCCGAATATTTCCGGCACAGCGAGTGACATTCATTCCATTTAAATTTTCATTTGGTTTGCAAACAGATCGATGCTCACCTTGAATGTCTGCTCGGATTGAGAATAGATCTCACATTAACAGCTTTATATGAACTTTTGCCGTATACAGGCTCCGTGGCGATATTGGTTATGGCCGCCACACACGTAACGATATAATTGTGCAAGGCTGAGTTTACACAAGTATACAGGCACGTGTCTGGGCAAATAACTGAGCAAACTTCGTTCCAATTTTCGATTTGAGACTTGTGCAAAGGCGCTTGAACGTGTGTGGCGGTTTTAGATACCGGCTGTAAAATGAGAGTTCGCGGTTTCCATCCCCGCACCGAAACAAATGTTTGTGTGATACAAATATTTGTCTCAGGCCTGCGTGTTTGTAAGACCGAAGTCTCTTGTAGTTTCTGATACGTACGACACAAAACTCGATGTTAGTGTGAGCGAAGACTATGTATTTGACAGTTAGTTGTGTTTATTAATTATTTATTTATAAATATTTCCTTTAAAAACTTACTGCAATGTTGCTGGTGGGAGAATATTCGTCTCAGCCTTCGTCAACTACAGTAGAGTGTTTAAGAACCCATCATAGGTTTTTGGACTTAATGGAGACACAAAATGTGACACTTGACAGCCTTTCAGCATTATCCTGTGAATTCCTGTGTATATTCAGATACAATCAGACCGACGCGAGATCAGACTCGAGTTGCAGCAAACTCGTAACTTGACTGTGCTTGCTACCAAAGGTCATTCTGTAGTTAAGTGCCAGTATTAAAATATGCCTCGGTGGCGTAGTTGTACTACGGTACGACTACAAAGCTGAGGTCTCGGGTTCGAATCCCGGGTCGGGCAAAGTGATATTGGGTTTTTCTATTCATTATCAGCCCGGAGTCAGGAATTTGTGTCCGATATGGCGATAGGCTCGCCCCCTATCAGATCATGGGACGGAACATACAAGGCGAAATGTGGGTGTACTGGTGGCTCCTCTGCCTACCCCTTCTGGGATAAAGGCGTGAGTTTATGTATGTATGTATGGCCGCTTCCAACAGGTCGATGTGGAGATGCTATGGGAAGGCATATGGCCAGCAGTGGACTTCCTGTGGCTGAATAGACAGATAAATTAAAAAATTACGTTGTTACATTATTAAAACTGACTAATAACTAAAATTACAACACCCGCAAATCACAGAACTTATATCCATTGTATGTGACTAAAATAGGCACTATCTCCTTACCGCGATCAAATTGCAGTCTCGAGAAGCTATATTAGATATCTCAAACCGTAGAACTCACACCAAGTGGAAAATTCAACTTAAAATGCAAACATTTCACGGTTAATTTGTTATCTATACATTATAAAAGCTCTTTTGCAATTAAGGAAAAATAAACTACGAATCGACAATTTTTTTAAATTCCAAGGCATAAAATAGGTTAACATAAATCGGAACAGCGCCATCTATGATCAAAGCTCGCAACAAAGTTATCACACAAGGCTTCAAGGCTTGAACGGAACATCCTCTTTCCCGTCTATAATTTGAAATACTTTTTGGATTCTCTCCTAGATGGCGGTTTCCGAGTTAGTTCTCAGATAGTCGGATAGAGGGCGTAAAGATACATGAAGAAAGATACTTTATATAGAATAAAATTTAATTAATTTTATTTCGGTTATATTTAATGAAAATATTCAAAAGCTGATGCTTATATACAACGTGTTTGGCGTTGTAAAAATAAAATCCGAGTAAGCAGATTAGGTATAAAATTAGGTATAAAATGGCTCTAAAAATATATTTTCCGTTGACATAATGTTTGGTGATAATTTTATGAAAAAGTAATTTTATTTCCATTTTTCTAACTGTGTCGCAGTTGCTATCATAATTACCTATGACTCCTTTTCTGAAAATAATTTTCATTGAAATGATTGTTGTTTTTGTTTACATATATTTTTTCCTGTTCAACGGATTATGTTAAAAATGAAAATTATTAGTAATAGGTATTATTCCAAAAAAAATCTAAGTCATAGAAGAATACAATTTATTATTCGTAAAAAAAGTATGACAAACAAATTGACGAGACGTCAGTTATAATCACCAAATTGGCGGGAGTTGTGAAAGCGCGGCTGAAAGTAGGACAATGATTAACGTGTCAGTCGAAACGAGAGTTCCCTTTGTTTCAGCCTTTTGTGAAGCGCCGACACAATACCAATTGGGGATGGATTCGGATAAAATTACGACACAAGTGGTGTATATACCTTTAGTTTGCTTTAGGTGCTGCGTATGTTATAAGACTTGGAAAATGACTATAGGTAAAATTACCTACAGAAATTTTCCAAGTCTTATAACTTACATACAGGTGTACGTACATAGACGGCCCAGTGCAGGGCACGGGCCTCCTCTACAATCAAGACTACGATGGCCTAGTGCGCGTCGGCGGATTTTTACATACTTACCATAGAAATTTTTACAAATCGCTAGGGTTTGCAGGTTTCCACTCGATGTTTTCCTTCACCGTCATAGTGCGTGGCGATTGACCACCAAATACACCCATGACTCCGAAAAGTCATAGGTGTGCCCTGTGATTTAAACTTGTATCCACCGTGAAAATGTAGGCAGCTGCGTCTGGTCCGTTACCAAGAAGCCACCACGCACTTGGAAAATATAATCTCTTAATATTAATTTTGGGAAAATATAGGGAATGCTTGTATCACTGACTTCTTATCTTCTACATCCTGTAAGGGAGACAAAAAAATATAATCATTTATTAAATAGATTGGCGTTATTGTCCCAAACCGCAAGATCAACGGCAACGGTAGTTTTTTAAGTCAATAAAACATGTATTCTTACTCGTAATTTTCATAATAAGGTCGTTCCCTATGCTGGATTCGAACCTACTTATTATATATTTTAGTAAAACGATAATGACATCAATTCTAGGAAGATCAATACTATAATCTTTATTGCATTCAATGCGACCTTCACATCTCGCTTTTACGACGGAAAAACCTAAAATAAATGATTATTCCGAGCACATTTATATTTAGCTTTGCATTATATAAACAAGATAAATATTTATTAGATAAGAATATCACGGATTATCTATTGTTACGTTTTTTTAAAGCGAGCTAAATGGATGCGCATAAATGGTTAATAAATACGTGGTCCAACCAGTTTATTAAAAAGGAATTTATTTTTTTAATGCATAGATCCGGCATGATGCAGATGATGAGCAAATGGCTCATCTGGTGGTAAATGATAACCATAAACATCTACAATTGGATCATAGTTGCGTTGCTGTCTCAAAATAAGAAGATATAGCCAAAGACAAGAATGAGTAAGAATGGCAATACATCTCTGTATTACCTAAGACTTACATAATAATGGACATCTCAACCGTGGTGGCATCACCACTACCTCAGTGACAATCGATCAGAAGTGTCACCACAACAATTTTACTCTCTGTCGTGTTTTGTTAGTAATCTCAATACCGCTTCCCTTCAATTTTTTATTTCCCTCCCTGTTCCCTCATATTATGAAAGGCTTGCAAATATCCACGAACTAAATGTTATAGTAAATAAGTCAAAAAAATTATAAATGACCTTTTTCCCTTCATAAAGTTTTTGATAACTAGTCACTTGAGCCTTATTTTAAGCATTATATCTACTAGATGTTCAGAAGCGGCTGTGTTTCATAATCATTCACCTTCGGGTAATTTGTTTACTCGTTTGTTTTGCATAAGCAATAAAAAAACAACAAATATGTTAATATGCGCAAATATGTTAAGGCCATCGAAATTAATTGTTAAACAGATAAGCCTGAATTAGACGTGAATAGCTCCCGAGATGAGGTCGGCGCTGTCGATGTCAACTGTCACATTAATTCCCAATCTGATGTATGGAATTTGCCTATTACAGCGCATATTGCAGATTTAATATTGAAACGGAATTTCGCGATAGATTAACTTGATTTTATTGAACGTCGTTCGGGGCTTAGGTGTTTGGTATATAACAAGCTTCTTATTTTTCAGCCTGTATGCCTATATATCTATTTAATGCTGAGTGAAGGCCTTTTGTAATGCATGCCAGATTGTTGTGTCCAGGGCAGCTCTCATCTAGGTCCTTTTCTTGAGTAAAATTGATGTAAAATAAATATATTTATGAGATTGATTATATCCATCTTCAGCTACAGCAATTCCACTGAGCATTATTCTAGACTTTAAGAAATAGTAACCTACGTGAGTGTGTCGCCATTCAAGTTCTGCCTTTGTATATTCGAAAGCAATTAGGCCGGCATAATTGCGTTGGCCTGTGAATAATAGCCCTCTCGCGTCTGTGGAAACTATATCTGAATTGTATCAGCCTATATACGTCCCACTGCAGGGCACGGGCCTATTCTACAATCGAGGGTACGATTGACAGTGGTTAGGCCATATAGTCCTCCAGGCTGGCCTAGTGCATCTGAATTACATTGCACATAAATCCTTATGTGCAATGTAATTCAGATGCATCCGCATCATTAGCATTCTAAGCATGTAACAGAATCAATATGCTATAACAATGTATAGTATAGCGTAACCTTCCCTCATTGCATGCCATTGATCACCTCTGTTTATCTCATCTATCCACTAGCTAGCTTCACTGCGAAATTCGCCACTCCATCTGGCGTCTTGAGCAATTGATTATAGTGCTCATGTGAAAACGGGAGCTGTATCTGGATGTGGGTTAAGGGGTGATAAGTTTTGCTGACATAAATCTCGAGGCTGACTATTGATGTAGACCATGCTAAGCAGTTTTTAGGTATAATATACAGACTTAAATAAACAGAGTAAAAATGCTATAACATATTCGATCCACCTTTGAAATTGGCGACAATGAATTTTTATAGTTAGCCGTGAACAAGGATTTATCTGCCAGATCAGCTTGACAGTCGTTCCTAGCTTACATATCTGTCAATGTGTGACTAATTTAGGCGCTATCTATTTGCCTCTGTTCGTGCTCAAAACCTAATTATAATCAATCTGGCGCATAACTGATGTTCAATAACTTGTGTGGTCTCACAAATCAGATCTGAGGCACATCATATACATTTGTGCCAACATGACTAACTAATCAGTAATCATAAAAAAGGAAAATACCATGGTATTTTATAGTCTTATTGGATGTCATTCGAGATCCAGGGCGTTTTCTGCAAACACGCGATCCAATTCTGTACATGACATTTCCGCCTTTGTTCGTCAATATTCTGAAGCTAGCTCCAAACTCATTCATCCATACTATCTACGGGAGTTTACCGCTACTATTTGATACTATCGATGACTTTTCACTGTTTAACTCCAGTGGCTGTAGAGTTTAATCATAATGTCATTATATCTACATGCGAAAGTGTATTTTAGTCGTTTTTGGTTGCATGCGATAATTAATAATAGAATGGTATTTCGTATAGAAATAATTTATGGGTCCAAAAGGCACTTTACACGCGGAAAAAGTGCTCGAATCGAATGGTATAACTCTGAAACATAACCCTATGTGAATGCGAATATAATATTTCAATATTGTTTTCATTTCCTCAAAACAAATAACTATCAGAATCCTTTGTCGTTAGCTGGTGTCAATCAAATAATGGATTTGCGAGGCAAAATGCTTGCAAAGTTTGATTAAAGTAGAGACGTTATCTCATACGCTCAAGGATTTTGACTGAATTGACCGAATTTTAAATATACAATACTTACGACGGGAAAATTATTAATCGATCTAGCAATTAAGCATATAGCTTGATTTCATGTGTTACCATCATATTAAAACAGACCGCAGGTTATTGTCAAATTTTATTATTGTACGTATCGTAACCCGTAAAAGCTAGAATCGACAATAGCACACATTTTAGTAATACCAGCATGAAGCTCAGTTTTCTGCCAAGATTTTTTCTTCATTTTACTTTCGAGTTTTATCTGTGGTCAGTAGTAGGGGCCAGCGCTCGCGGTCGATACAGCCTGCCCGGGCCTAGCACCGGGCGCGGCGCTATACCACGTACAGACGTAGCTACACTTTTTGTCATTTAAATATTGATTCAGATTTTCAGTTCATTGCGTGCTTGGTACGATGCTTGGATTTGTGTGACTGTTATGTGTAAGCAATACGAGTAGTAGCCTATATGAGTTAATGGCTGTTAATAGACGTTGAGTAATTCGCAAAAATATTACTGCGGTAATAGGGATTGATAGAGCTACGGACAGAACGTTGTAACACAGGAAAATTTCTTCCATAATATGGTTAACTATACCAGTCTGAGGACATTAGTAAAGTCACTTGTAAAATTTGTTAACGTTACATCAAAATTTCGGCGCGGTAATGACGAAAAATCTAAGTTTGCTTCTTTGGGTACACGCCTTGCTTTTCTATGTCTGATGCTTTAATATTTTATTACTACTATATCGAATTTTAATCAAGTATATAAAATTATTTGTTGTATACATTTCAGGTAATTAATTCGTTGACCTTTTCTTTATCAATCAGCCCTCGGCGTATCATTGTCTGACCTATTGGTATTGCCTTCATTACAAACTAGCCACATAGCGTAGGTGTTACCAAACATATATTTTATGACCGATCTTGATCATAAAGATTAAAATCAGCCGTTTTAATTCCAATATGATGAATTAATCATAAGTACATTCCGCATTGGTACCATTTTATGGCTACGTAGGGCTGTAAAACCGTTTACACAATAAATTGATTGAAACTGTTCGACTTAATTATGTCGTTGCGTGTTGATTTACGACATTTAAAATGCGTTGACAATAAATTGCAGAAGGTTGCTCTTGACGTATATGAAATGGCCGCGCCCGAGTAGGAAGTGAAATGTGGGCATATTTTATTCGGTGATAAAAATCAGATCCGGTTCTTCGCAAGAGGTTTACGTTAGGATACCCTTCAGATATATTCAGCTCTTCCTTGACTAGGTTTTTGAATGTAAAAAAGATGGCAATAAAAGATATAAAATAAAGAAACTATGGTTATTTGATCACATTCACCATTATGTTCAATGATTGTGTTATATTTATTTTCTAATGTATTGCTTAATTCAAAGCCTAAATAATTACCTAATTTTTGCTTTTGTATGAATATTTAAATTTTCATTCTGTGGTCTTCTGTAATTGAAGAACACGTCACAATTGTAAACTACAATGACGCTACACCATTGTCTTCATTAGATATTGTATGTCCTTCGTAAGAGGTCTTTAAATAAATAAATCAAATAGTTAAAAGGTAAAGAGGGTTGCTTAATGTCCTCACATCATTAAGCCCGAATTGGATAATGATAAATTAGCAGCACGTAATTAGTGTAATTTCACGTGATACTTGATTTAAAATTGAATTTTGAAATCGTCTTTTTAACACGTTCTCGTTTTATATTTTTGCTATTTAAGATGTACGGAATTTTCTCTTACAATGTGCTTTTAAAAATCGAGTTTTTGTGTTTCTATTGTGGTAAAAAATATAGTTTTTGCAGAACCAATGAAATAGTTACCGCAAGAGCTCAAAAGATGGCGTTCTTCTCCATAAAGTGTGGCAATGTTGCTTATGAAGAAACGGGCTCGCATTATGTAAATTGTAAGCGTTTACTTCAAAAATATAATGTTTTCAAAATTAACAATAGCCTAGTTGGGAGTGCAAATGACGCCGAAATTTATTTGAAATGCCCCAAACCACATTAGGTCAATGTCGTGGTGAAGGGTGAAGAGTCCATCTATTTTCCCGAAAGGGTCGATGTCGAGCGAGAGGACAATCGTGAAATCATAAGACAAATAATTTTGAAAAAGTAAGACCCAACCACATTAAACAACTGATATGTGAAATAAGATCAGATAGAAGAGTACAATAAGTTCCTGATCTCTACCGTATCTTGATCGATAGAGTTCACACCTATAATATATTCAAAGGGGTAGGCAGTGGTGCCACTGTGGCCGACCATCTATTTTATCCCTAGATAGGTAGAAGAAGGCTAAACCCTTAGATAGAAGGCTTAGATAGAAGGCGAGGCTATCGCTATGTCGGACAGTAATTCCAATAAGGGGAACTCTTATGTGAAAAAAGTGCGTAGTGGCCTGTTGGTAACGAACCAGACGCAGCTGCCAACATCTTGACGGTGGTCGCGGGTTCAAATCCTAAGGCACACTTCTAAGTTTTCGGGCTCGTTTGTTGATTCATAGTCAACAAATTTACAATTTTTTGGAAGTGTTGTGTGGGATTTTTTCGACCTTAATATCTAAGAACCTAAAGTTGACAGTCAAAACGTGTTGTCACTTATTCATGAGGCGACCAATCGTACCTCGATCTATAATTATTACTCTACATATCTAAATGTCGCATTGACTTATGGCCGCGTCCCGCCCACGTCACTCATCATTTACTCATTCTACCCTCATATCTGCTGAATTTTTTATATACGTTGGAGATTTTGATTTCAAATGCCAGCTCCAATAACCTGACTAGATTGAAAAAAGCATGACGAACGAATTACTTGACTCCGGACTCATAATGAATAGAAAAATCCAATATATTCATTATATTAATAGGAATTTATGCCTGATATGACGATATGCTCGCTCCTTATCACATTGTGGGATGAAAATACAAGGCGACCTCTGCCTACCCCTACTGGGAAAAAGGCGTGAGTTTATGTATGTATGTAACGAATCCCTATATTATACACCCATGTATGTGTCTCCACATACAGTCTCGTGTACCGTTTGTTATCCAGGTTTTATTATAATTTGATTTTGAGGACGGGCAGTAGGCAAGCATGCAGGCAATCGATAAGTACCTGCACACACTCTTGCCATACAATAAAATCAAGGAAATTTGGTAGTTAAATCCTTGTGTGTGTTTAGAAAATTGAGTCATATACATTAGACGTAGACGCAATCATTTAGTAAGAAAACCCTTGAAAAAGAGGAAATACCAACTACATCCGAAGCGTCCTGAAGTCACCTCAATACTCTGCTTACATTGCAAATATTACCGCTCTATCTAGAACTTACTTCTTTTTATTTTTCATTTCTTAAAGCGCCGCTTCTTAAACTGGGTTACTGAAAAAATGTTTATATAGAAGCTAGTATTTCACATTTTATGAGGTAAAATACTGCGTCGGAATCAAATCACGTCGGCCAACGTTGATCCCGCTATTGTGGTGAAATAATAACTTGGCCAACAATGAGTGACGTATCTCGAGCTCGTGAATGGATAAAAATAATGATACCTTTCATCCTTTATTTAATGTGGAAATACGGGGCTTCGAAACTGTTCTATACAATTTCGCGGTAACGATGGGTTTATTGTCATCGTTTTGAATATGGAACTCATCTATTTTATAATTCTATTTTTTTAAGACCAACTGATGCTTTTTTCTATACTAATAGGACAAAGTGACAACAACTATAATAAAAGTTATGTATTTAGTCCGAAATTTTCGAGCACTCAAAATTACGTAACACTTTTAAAATGTGATACAAATTCGCAAACTTGTATGAATAAATTTCCTCCGTCCAGCTCAGTCGATTCCACTTGCATTCAAGACGTTCGGATAATCCTCTTACAACGGTTTGTTGACTCTACAAGGCGAGTAAATCGAGGAACGTGGTTCCGAATTATTTGATATTATATTTTTGTAAACCATTGGCCTTTTTGGTGTTTTAATATGAGCTAATATAAAAAGTAGCTCATATTCTAAAATTTATTTTTCAATTTTAATAACCGTTTTCCGACGGTATTAAACTAACTATATTATACATACATACACAAACTCACGCCTTTATCCCAGAAGGGGTAGGCAGAGGCGCCATCAGGACACCCACATTTCGCCTTGTATGTTTCGTCCCGTGATGTGATAGGGGGCGAGCCTATCATCATATCGGGCACAAATTCCTGACTCCGGGCTGATAATGAATAAAAAAACCCAATATCACTTTCTCCGACCCGGGATTCGAACCGTGAGACCTCAGCCTCAATATATTAAAAATATTTTATTTTATGCGTAGTTCCAACTTTTGCCACTCGCCAATAGATGATAGATGACTTATAGTCTTAAATGCTGTGCTGTTGTTTTGGTGTGTCAATATTAAAAAAAATATATATATTTCTGCAGATCTATGTTTTATGAAAATAAATCACATCTAGGCTTATTATCGCATTTTAATAGACGCAAAATAGTCAATATAAAAGTAAAAAATCTGAATGAATGACATCCTCTCAATGTAAATGATGGAAATATTTTTTTATGTAAGTCAATCTGTTTATCTAGCAATTCTTGTATTCATTTCCTGTCTATATTTTTTTGCATAATATTAATTGGAATTTACGTGTTTCTAATCTAGATTTTATTATATATTTATTTATTGCCACCTGATAGTAAATGCTCACTGCGCCCAAGATTATTTAGGCCCAGCATCAATAAACTTAAACACAATTTTTTACTTTACTGAAAGCAATACTTATAGCATCTCAAATGTATGGAGTTGAGTTGGTTAAAGGTACTGACCTAACTGAACCTTACAATGCTTGGATCATAGGTGCGTTTTTGGTCTCTAAAAATGGGAGAAGGAAAATTATGGGTACACGGAAGAGGTAGAGAGTCTTCGGCAATCATACCTTAAGAATTACAGCTACAAAGTTGTTGCTTCAGGTCGTTTTATTAGGAAACTATAGTACCATCGTGCTCAACTAATTTCAACTATAGTCTATATTCACTAGGCAAAATTACAGAATATAACAGCTAATGTATAAAGTATCGTAGGAAACGGATAATATGCAGTTTGTAATAAATTAAACACCAACAAAAAATCTTTCCTTGGGAACCGAATTTAGTAAAATACATAATATGTTTATGATCCTTTAAAAATATTAATAAAAGAAACCATAATTTTAACATTAAGTTCCCAGCAATGACAAGTGACGACATAAAAAATATAATATTTTGAACGCGAATATGTTATGTAAATCAAATAGCTCTTTTTACTTAAAATCGATAAATTATTGAATATTAAGATAATATTCTTAAATGGATATACGCAGAAATATCTAGACACCACGAGGCTAGGTAAGGAAATATATGCAAATATTACATTTGTAAAGGAAATAGGTACGCTAAAAAAAATGCGTCTATTAATAATAATCTATCAACCTAACTTATGTAAATTATCCTATATAATTATTCTCCTTGTGGAATATAATATACCCTAAATTAATCGTTTAATCTGTATAAATAATTTCGATGTTAAATCCGAATCAATTTTTCGAGCTGCAATTTATTTCCATACCTATTTGAAACAAGCTGTTGCGTGCGCCTTCATCTGTGTAGCTTATTATGTTGTGTAATTGCATGATTTTAATAATAGAATCTAATGATATTATAAGGAACAGCAGGCTAACTATTACCCTACATTCAAACATAAACTTACTAAGATACATAAGGGTTAAATAGATAACTTCCTTTTTTTGAGGTCGGTTAACATATAGCCGTCCAAAATCAAACTAAAAATGCTAGAATTGATATCGTGAGTGCGAAAACACGTGCGAAATACACCCCACGCAGGTTGTAAGTAAAAGATTCGGCCACATCACGCCAACATTTCAAATCGATTAGCCAGAAAAAAGCGTAATAACAAACCCGGGGAAAGATTGATGCGGTTTAAGGTTGCCTGGAGGACGAATTAAGGCCAAGAAACATGAAAAAATATTAGTATTATTATTTCTAACAGTAATACCGTGGCTGTATAAAATGGTCATTAGAATTATAGACCTTTTTTTTAAGCTCGGTAAACGAGCAAACTAGTGGTAGGTCTCATATATGTGAGAGCCCGCCTGTGTAGGTACCACCGCAATGCCTATTTCTTCCGCCAAACAGCAGTGTAAATGCATTGTTGTGTTCCGGTTTGAATGGCATTGTAGCCAGAGTAGCTACAAGACATGATGAGTCTTAAATCTTAAGTCACAGGATGGCGAGCGCAGTGGAATACCAAGCATTGTTTTGTAATTGATGGTGTTGTTTGGTTTTGCTACTATCCATGAGCTGTCGTATCGCTTACCATCAGGCGAATGGCCTGCTCGTCTGGCCAATCATGGCAATAAAAAATACTAAAAACATCTGGTTATCTGATGGTAGATGATTACCGTCCGTAAATATCTGCAACACTTGGATTGTCGCAGCGTTGTTCGCTTTTCAAAATGGTAGGTAATGCGTAGGAAACAGAACTGCAGCCCTACCATGACCGTTGTATAAGCGATTCAATTGCGATGCAATTCAGTTTAGGTTATCGTTTTATTTCGTACTATGACCATGTTTATACTGAATCGCAAGTGAGTCGCAAACTAAACCAAATGAGTGAACGAAAAGTCTCTGATCCGTAAAGTTAGAAAGAGACAGCGCTATAGAATCACCATATCCTTTGTTTCTTTCTCACCGCACCAGTTAGCAGCGTTCTGAAACTTAATCGTGGAAAAGTTACGATAATATTTTCGATTGATAATTTATATAATTGTACTATGTATTAACTTTTGGATAAGATTTCCTTCAATGTGAATGTTGCAGATTGACACAGAATAGTATTTTAGCTGACGTTATATCAATTTGTATTATTTTTAATTGATTATAATATCATGAATATTATGCCCATCAACTTGCAGAATTACGTGTCAAACTTATGAATGTTTCTATATGATATAATATGACATTCAAGATTGTGAATTGTCACATTCTCGGAACGCGGGTGTTTTGATTATTATGCTAAAGTGATATTGAATTGTTGTTGTTTCATAAATTTTACGGCGTGAAATATTATCCTCATTATCACACTCCAAATATTCGAAGAATAATAAATTATGCGACATCTAAAATAATATAAATTATGCTTTTACAATGTACATTACTTAGAAATTTAATTAAAAAACCACTATTGACCGTTACCTACTTTGCTAATGAATTCATTTCACTGAAATATCTAATTTATTCAATAACGATTCAGTTTCGGTAGTAAATAAAGAACTTTATTTGAATCGTAAGTTTTGACAGATAAGCGACTCAACTGAGGTCTTGAAGTTTAGTCATGGTACGAATTGAATGAATGAAAACGCGATTTGCGAACGTTTTGCGATTCAGTTTAGGCGCTAACCTAAATTGATCGGCTAAAGCGATGTCATGGTACGAAAACACAAAGCGGTTCAGAATAGGTCCTGAATTGCGTCGCATTAAGAGGTCATGGTAAGGCTGCGGGAGGAGAAAATGAGTTATGACACCTGAGTGAAAACCGAGATAAAAACCGTCGCTTCATGTATAGTTAATATTAACTGAATGCACTATTATATTATTATTCCATTCACAAATTACTAAATCTAAATGATGTTTAAAATATTCATAGATTCAATTAATTAATTTCATTTTCATTGGCAAAATATTCTGATGGTCTCTTCACTGAATATTCAGAATGGATTTTAACATTAAAACGAACATACGTTCGTAGTTCGTACATACGAATTACGAACCATCAGATGCGAAAAAATCCTATATTTATCCAATCTCCACTCAAGTTATAAATTAGATTTCTTATATATTTTGTTGAAAAAGAGGACTCAGTGCTATAAGGTGTTTGCCCTGTGGTCCGGGGGTGCAAGAATTCCGCCACGGTATTCCCTGCCCGTCGTAAGAGGCGACCTAAAGGGGTCATCGGAGTCGCTGGGCACACAGCGGGGGCGGTGTGCCCACACGTATAACGACTCCGAGATGTACGATGGAGCCTCGTCTCTGTCAGGGACGCCTACAGCATCTTAAACGAGCGTCCAAAAAAATAGGCGTAAGTGGGTGTCATCCTACACTGAAGGACCAGCGATGGTTTTGCGCGGGGCGGTAATGCGGACGTAAATCAGGGCGCTTTTCGCCCTGGGATGTCCGGTACCGCCCACAATGCGTGTGACGATTAACGAGGGGTTTTTAGTCAGTATGCTGGCGTAGATATTGTTAGGGACCCAGCTCGGTCACAACATCCGCATTGTTCCGAGCTGGAAGGCCAATGACAATGACATACCCCTTTCGACCTCCCCCGGGGTACCGAAAGGGAAGCTTAATAGCTTTTCCTCTCGAAACAAAAAAAAAGTGCTATAAGGTGTTCTTAGCCCAAATAATGACCAAGGTTAAATACAATAATTAATTACAAATTCAGTTTCTTATCTATGATAAGACTTTTATGTGACAGCAAGCATTAAGCAACTTTTGCTTACCAAAGAAAATATCATTTTAGAGCTTTGGTGGCATTTTGGATGGTTTATTACTTAGGCCGTAAATTTTTATAAATTTTAATGATTATAAAAAGCTCGTTCAAAATATTCAATTGCGAAATAATGTGGAGAGCCTATTAAGACTGTCGCTATAAATTAAGGCCTACTAAATTTATATGTATGAACATATTTTATTTTAAATGTCAGTGGTTCTGAACTGGTGGTCTGCAAATTAATAATATTTTTGTAGAAAGGGATTTTTTTACACATATCCGGTGAAATTATTTAATTACACGTAATTAAAATTAACATAAATAAAATGTGAAAAAAATAATTTATTTTAAAAATATATTTTAACCTAAGTAACAGTTAATAATGAAGATAAATTACACTGAAATAAAAAAATAATACTAGTGGTTTAACATGTCCTATTTTACACATTTTCATATAGAAAGAGATAAGAAAAAAAACCATGACAATTTACATATAGTCGTAATTTATATAGTGACAATTAAGTCACTCCACAAAACTTTTACGCAAATGCAGGCACGTGCAAAAGTCACGTGTCATTATTTGTAGAATGTTTTTTTTATGTTTATTTTCTAGACAAGTTAGACCACATTTTTGTTTAAATCTATTACATTATACAGCCGCTTATCTAATGGCCATGATAAGGAATTTAGTTCGTAAATATATAAGTATTTACAAGTTTGTGGGTATCAGAAAGTACAAGAGACTTTTCGGTCTCCGAGTCTTGTCAATAGCCAGATTCGAAACCATTTCTAGTAGGCTACACGAATATTTGTTTTGGTGTGGACATCGAACCCACGGCTTCTCGTTTCATTGCTTCTAACAAGCTACGCTACAGCGCAGCGCCGCGCTATATATTTTTGAATTCCAAATTCCCCAGCCTTAACTCCGTCCAACACGAAGGGTTCATAATGGCAGCCCTTGAGCGCGCCGCGTAACGCGCTAACTGTGAAAAACCGACCTATGTAGCTATATTTTTATATTATCTAAAATTGTTTGAATACATTTGTATGGCGGGGGAATTTATCACACAAATTCACAGGTCGCTGAGTTATATGACGTGATGATGTCAATTATTCCTGTTTTAATTCACATTTTATATTTTGAGCTGACGATGGTATAACGTTCAGGAGAAGGAGACTGTCCCGCCCTCACACCCGCAACTGCAACTCCTGTAAGCCTTGAAGCCATTGAAGCTCAGCGCGTCTCCGGGAATGTCTAACTTGTCTTTAACCCGCAACGAAATCAATCAAAAAGTTAAATTAATAGGAGGAGTTGGAAATAAACTATTGTCCACTTCCCTCCCTAATAAAGCGGGTCACAAAACAATGAACTAAAGAGGCAAACAACCTCGCATAAATACATTTACAGCCAGAGAAGCCAGCTGTAAAGCACCACGGAATAGTGATTATTACATTTAAATGGGACCTAATATGTAAGCTGCTATACTTGATTCCAATAAAAGGTATGGCAAAATCGCCGGAAAGCACGGAAATTCTTCCTAGTCTCCACAAGGTCCATGTAGTATACAACACCAGATGTTATTTGCATACTATCTAGCATGGTTTTACGCTCATTCTGCCAAAGACTACACTCCCAAAGTACATGATGCGCGGACTGCTCATATTCGCAATAAGGTGTTGAACATGAGCACGCAGGCGAATCAACGAGCTTAAATGAGTACAGTTTAGACTTAAAGTTACCATGGCCCGTAAGAAACTGTGATACGTAATAATCGATATCTAGCCAAGTCTTTGTCAAACGATCACGCACGCATGGAAAATATTGGTATAGATGCCGACCCTTCAAAGATACATCCCATCTATTCTGCCATTCATCTATTAATTCGTTATATACAATTGAGAGCGGCTTAAATAATCTGTCTACTTTTACAAGTTCACGTGAATTTAAGAATCTTTTGTCCATATTCTCTCTAGTTGAGTAATACATCGCGGCGCGACGTTGTACCTCCAGGTCAACTGGAAGTACACCCGCTAGGACAGGCAACGCTTCGGTACTAACAGTCCTATATGCCTTACACAAGAATATCAGGAGAAAGTGACTCTACCACAAGATGATGGAAAACATGCTCTCTCGATTTGTCGTGTGTTAGGTTAAGTCCGGATATCCGGTTTGAACCAGGCCGACATTGTGTGAGAGATTTTCTTTTGCTGGAGGTAAGTTTATTGGGACTACACTGCAGTTATCATTGAATTGTTCTTTGTTGAGGTGGCTGTGCCGGACACTGGGATTTTTACAGGCTGGATCAAGATTATTAGTATCGTCACATGCATTGTAATTATTTATATTATGACACATCTGCCTGAATTCAACACTATCCATAATAAAATCTTGCACCCTCGTCAGTCTAAATTAATAATATGAATATTGACGATGATAATAGAAAAACCGCACATTTTTAGGCAGTGTCATTCATCAAAGTGATTTTTCTAGAGTGTTTCATCTGTAGGTACTTGAATACTGGAGTATGGAATGGTTAAAAAGAAACGGAAAAAATCGTAAAATAATTTAATAAAATCAAATATTATATTTACGCAAATTAACGTATTAAATTATAATAACAATACTATTTCTTCCTCATAAAGAATTCGATTGGCCATAAAACTAAACATGGTATGCAGCACACGCTTAGGGCGTAGAAAGCGGGTGTGTAATCTTCGAAATGATCTTTTAACATACCTGTAACAACCACAATAAGATTATAGTATTATCGTCTTATGCATAGATAGTTTTAAAACCTATTTTAGTTATCGAATGTTGTCTTCTTCGCTCAAATTGAATTCTAAAGTCGTTCGAAAGGGAAAAAACATTCGATAACCTAAATAGGTTGTTAAACTGTCTATGATTAAAGCCTTTAGTATTTATTTATTTTCCTTAACGATTACTATACTTTTCTTGTACATGTCACAAATATTATATTCAGGAATATTATAGCAACGAATATAAAATTTAAATATACAGGGTATATCAAGACCGCGACCGAAAACGAAGCCAGGTGGTAGTTTTAGCGGTTACAGACACAATGCAATTAAAAATTTTGCAAAAACAGCGACGGATTTTTATTTACAGTATTTTAAAAATCATTGTGTTTGGGGGGTAAATACCTAGTTATTGCAAAAATAGTAATTTAAACCCTTACGTACCATTGCTTGTTTAAAAATAAAGCGGTGTACATCATAATTTTAGAAAAACTATGTATTTATCACTCAAATACGACGTTAAGTAAAAATTTACAAAAAAAAAATTGACGATTTCTTTTGTGAAATTTTACTTGCATTGTGTTTGATATCACTAATACTACCAACTGGCTTCGTTTTCGGTCGCGGTCTTGATATACCCTGTATTTATTTGCAACATGGAAAAGCTCCGTAAATAGTGTAGATTGTATATTATAATAAACTACTTCAGGTCAATGTTTTATAATTGATTTATTTCAATAAAAATGTCCTAAACAGTATTAATATAGATAGAATCGATTGTTTCTCGTTTACATAGATAATTGAGGCAAAATTAATAAACAAATATTGAAAGAATTTTTCAGAGCATCAGATAAATACGTTACGAACATGAATTTCACAATTTATACCAAAATAATACAAAGTTACACGAAAAGTAACAGCACAGAGACCAGCCTTGCGGGTTTTTAATCATCATCCATCATTCTGTAGCCGGCGGCTGCAAAAACTCTTTCATACATTTACACGTTTGTATGTTTTACGAGTCCATTACACCCATTTATTAAAAAAAACGAAGCGATAAACCGAATATTCATTTTGTACGAATGTTTTAAAATAATTTCAAAGCATCGGTTCATACAAAAAGTAATTGATAGAAACGCCGCGAGATGACGCTGATCGCTACATAATAAAATAAACAATTCAAAATATTTGATAGGCTCCTTGAAGGATTTTAATATTATAATGATTATTTCGAATTAAGTCAATCAAGTGGCAATTATAGATAATAATAGGCCTTTATATACACGACAGGCACACTTCAATTTGTAAATAGTTTTTTTCTAAGATAATTATTTAAATTACCTAACACTCAAACAGAAATTTGAAACAAACGTACAATAAAAATGTTTAATATAGCAATTTCGACCAGGATCTAAATTTCATTCAATTCTTATCTCGCATTCTACACATATATGTTGATATTTCTAAGTTATGACAATTTGGAAAACTACGAATAAAATTATCTATTCTACACTATAAGATTTAAAAAACGTATAAATTCGATATATACACGTTTGCTAGTTGTGAGGATAGGCGAGTGGAGTTTTGTTTTATTTCGATGAATTTCAAGACGATCAATAAGCATGCCATTTGCCTGATGGTAAGCGATACGACCGCTTATAGACACTAGAAAGCCAAACAACTCCATGAATTCCCAAGCAATTATTGCCATTCCACTGCGCTCGCCATCCTGAGACATCAGATGTTAAGTCTCAATTTATCCAGTAGTAACGCTGGCTACAATGGCCTTTAAACCGGAACTCACCAGTGCATTTACACTGCTGTTTGGCGGGAGTACTGGCCACTCACATATGAGAGACCAACATCCAGTAAGTATATTTTTCTAAAACAAGCTTGATTTACAATATAATTTGTAATAACGAAGGCTGTAGGTACTTATGTAAAATTGTATGCAATAGTGAAGACAGTTTATTTTCTAGGGACAAAGGTTTCACGTCTCTATTCATAGCATGACTGAGTTAATATCATATAAAATCAAAATACATACATACATAAACTCACGCCTTTATCCGAGAAAGGGTAGGCAGAGGCACCACCAGGACACCCACATTTCGCCTTGTATGTTCCGTCTCATGATGTAATAGGGGCGAGCCTATCGCCATATTGGGCACAAATTCCTGACTCCGAGCTGATATTGAATAGAATAACCAATATCACTTTGCCCGACCCGGGATTCGAACCCGAGACATCAGCATTGTAGTCGTACCGTAGTACAACTACGCCGAGGCAGTCAAAATCAAAATCTTTGCAATAAATATATTTCATTATCAGTATACATACTATAATATGTATAGTACGGTCCACAAGGAATTTCCTATTCGCTTAAGTACCCGACTAACGAAAACTGGAAAATCACCGGAAGATAAAATTATTTTAAAGAGCTCATTTTATTGGCTATTTATATAATAATATTAATTTTACGCTCATATAAAATATTTTAAAACATAAACAACGATATAAATTTCAATATAAGAATCAAGTGCGAGTCGAATTTTCTTTTCATGGGTTCAGCATTCGCTCATAATTTAAATCATAAATCATATTTCATATAAAATCAACCTCATATATCAATCATGATTTATTACACATGCATTAAGAACCTACAGAAGCTCACACTCGCACCCACAAAGAGGTAAGCAGAGATGATACTAGCGTGATCGATAATATAATTCTTCAAGTTTATGAATATTCGTTCCGAGATGTGTTAGAGAGCGGACCTATCGCCATATCGAGTACAAATTCCAGTCCTAATTAATGAAATCAATCAAAATATGATAAATCATAAAGAGAGGTTCGATCCCCGCACCGAAACAAATGTTTGTGAAACATAGATATTTGTTCTGGGTGTTTGTGAGACCGAAAAGTCTCTCGTAGTTCTTAATTTTTAGTGTGGGGTCAGAACTATGTATGTGACTGTTGGATGTGGTTGACATGTATTATTTGTAGTTACTAAGAAACTTTTCATACCGCTCTCGAAAGTGGCTTTAATGCACCTTACGATAAATGCAGTTCAAATTATTTGCGAAATTATGTATTATTCTCATGAAACTAGAGGCCACGGTCGCTATCAGCCCCGGACTAATAATTGATGGTCTAGGCCAGGATTGATGCTATAAAAACGTTTGCAATTTGTCACGGAGATCTATATCGCAAACGGCAATTCATCACATTGTACGGCCGAAGCGGTATTTTCTATTCCACCTACCATACAAGTAGCTTCAATCGATAAATAAATATTTAGTTAATTTATATTTTGTGTTGCCTCGATTGTAGTTGTGACTGCATCGGGGGCGTAGTTGGACTACGATACGGTTACAAAGCTGAGGTCTCGGGTTCGAACCCTGTCGAGCATTGGATTTTTCTATTCATTATCAACCCGGTGTCAGGATTTTGTGCCCTATATAGCGATAGGCTCGCCCCCATCATGAACGGAACACGCAAGGCGAAACGTAGGTAGGTCTCCTTTTAAGCACCTTTGCCTACCCATTCTTGAAAAAAGGTGTGAGTTTATGTATGTATTTGGTGTTATCCCGGCCGGTGCCAGAGTCTTTTCTTGTTAAGCTGATTCTAATATCTTCACTACATTAACCTAGTACTTTTTGATTTATTTCGAAACCAAACCCTCTTTAAGTTGAGGAGATCTCTATTGCCGATACACTCCTGAAGCTTTATCAAGTCATGTCTATAGCCACTATGCCATCGCATTTCGAGGTGATAAATATGATGTAAAAATATACCAACCAATAAACGGAGAGAATGTGACATTGACTATTCCAGTAGCTAGCAGGAACAATGCGTAAGCTCCAGGGAAGTCCTCATGAGTCACGTAGTTGGAAACCACCAATGGACTGGATATGTGAAGCCAAGCTCGGAGTACGCCCAAAGTAACATTCGCTGTGGCAACCCACACGAACTCACGGATTTGGAGAATCACTAGAAAAGGAAAGAAAACGATTAGAAAGAGCAAAACAGATTTAGGAGAAAGGAAAAGAGGGAGATAGCAATATGCTACAGCAGTATGGAGTGCAGAAGGACGTTGCTGAATGAAATAAAAACATCTACATTCGTTTTGAAATGGATAGATCAAATTTATATTTTGTTATTTGCTGTGGTTATCTGTATAATGCATTACTTAGTTAATGTAAAGTATCAAACTTTTATAGAGTCCATACCGATCCATCAGTCTAGACATGTGGAAATGAAATAGCTAGTAATAAAACGGTCCCCCTAACTCATTTTGATGACGCCATAAAGTATTTAACTGTAGGTTCACACGATACACGTAACACGACGGATGCAAATAAACGCATCCGGAGTATACAATCGTATATACTTATCTATTTAGGGTCTCTTCTTGGCTTTTTAAAGAGACAGGGATTGAATGACTCAATTTTCTTATACAGAGGTAAAACCAACGTCATTTTTCAAAACAATTTATCACAATTTATACACGATCGGAACTTTAATATTGAACAGTTTTACTACAAAAGAAAATTGAAGAAATTAACTCTTAATACCTTATTTAGTTTACTTTAACAGTATCGTTTGTAGTATCAACATTTCTAATTAAATTCAGTTCAGTAATTTTAAACTAGCATTTTAAATCTCGAACCCTCTTCAACATTTAATATATTCAATTTTTATTCTATTGAATGTGGCTTCTAACTTTAAATAAAATTGTTAAGTAAATGCTTTTAAAATATAACTTTTTAGTCTTTTGTAACGTAATGTAATTTCAATACTTTAAAATCTCTATTCAGACTAATTACAGCCGTGCATCAAAAGAAACCTAATTACTTCATTCTCATTTCTCTCAAAATCACGTCTCAAAGATCAAAGATTGCCAGGTCTCGTAAACAAGCGATAATCCCTGTCAAAGAATACTTACATATCCTGATAATGAGTGTCAGCAACGTCGTGACAAAGAAAAGAGTCCTTGTGTCGATATTAATAAAGGTGCTTAGTGCGGTGAGAAGACATCGACCGGCTACGTCAGCGCCCGCCACTATAGCTATACAAGTCGCCACCTGTGCCTGTAACAAAGTATCAGTCAGTGACCTTAATATTGAGACCTACATTGTGATGATCGACTAAGAATTATGTCTTGTTCATGTGTATTGTGTTGTATTGTTATTGCCAGAGTGCATCGTACCTCGTGTTGAATACAATGTCAGTACAGAGCATCGACTGGCAATATATGATTAGGTATGTCTGGTGAAACAAATCATGGAAGCTTGTGCAGCGATTTTGTTGTTGTGTTTAGTTGATGAGATATTTTGAACTTCGCAAATTCTTATGATTCAAAGTGTGACGAATGTAAAATGTAAGACGTGACAAATAAATATTGTTGAAAGATAGCTATCAGCGTGGAGGACTTAAATAGACATAAAAATGACATGTTGGTGATATTGATTAAAATAAATTCATGTATTAAATTATTAGCTTCCATCTTATAATCTCATCGATTAGAATATCAGATGCTGATATCGATCAAGATAAAAATCTACAAGTTATAAATGAACGTGATTATGTTACTGACCTTATCGTATTTGTATTGGAACAACAACATCGGCTGTAGAATGAAAAACATCAAGTCTGAGAAATTCACGAAGCTCTGTCCGATACAAATGTTGCAGTATACCGGATCTTTTAACATTTTTAAATTCAATATCTCCAATATTCCACGTCTAGAACACATAAACAACGTTTATAAATATACTTTTTATTTAAATGTACCAATTTTTAAGAATTATCTTATCATATATTTTCATTAAATGTAATTTGCATGTCTGTGATAAGGATGCCGGTTTGGTTAATTTTTGTATTACCATACCGTTTAAAATGACAGACCTACCTTAGTCGTTTGACAATTCTTTTATTATTACTTTCGAGGTCATCGTCATTTGTTTCTTTTTCTTGAAGTAAATCAACATTTTCAAAATCTTTTCCAAGTTTTACATCATCTGTAATAATATGTTAATTTTTATTTTCCTCGTCATCGTTATATCATATTACAAGTTATCTGCTAAACAAAAGAATACTTGCTGTTTTTATGCTTTTTGCCACACTCTCCATTTTATTCCTCATTGCGATCATTCCGGGAATTGTGTGTAAGGATATTCCGGAAATTATCAACAATGTCCCTCGTAACCCGTACAGGAACATCGTTCTTCTTATCAACATTGGATACCATATTAGAACTACCCCTTGTATTGATTTACAAAGGCTCATGACAGCTGTTCTTTTCTTAACAAAATAATGATTAAGTGTTGAATAAGCCACTGGTACCATTATCCCAAAACCGATGCCTTGAAAGACTCCGAATGTTAAGGGCAATTGATTAGTATTCGATATTAGTATCGTTGAAAGAGATCCAATTGTAAACAATACTGCCCCTATGAGTCCAGCCGTTCTTAAAGAAATTCTCTTGGACATAATGTTGAGAGCTATTCCTGAAACAAAACCCAAAAATATTCCAGCGACTTTTTGACATTATAGATATATTTATAATGCAGTTTGTGATAGTGATCTTACTTTAATGTTTACTTAAAATCCACAAAAACAAGTTTTGGAGTAAAAAAATATTTTGCATAGGAATTGACAATATTTTAGTCTAGCACACAATGATGCGAGGTTAGGTCAGAATGTGAGATAAATGAATATGGATGAGAACGCTGTGGTCTGATAGTTATTTGCGTCACATAAATATAATATGTGGTTAACCGCAATGTAACAGATATATGTATTGAGTAATAAATACTTATAATTATAGAAAAAAAAAACACAGGAACACACTAAAAAGTGTCATTATAACCTTATCAATAGAGTTACCTATTTTATGCTCTAACACAAAATATATACCTCAATTTACGTAAGAGGATGGTAACATATTAGAGTGATGGAGTTTTGGGTCGTAATTTATATAAAACTTTTTGCCGTTTGTTCGACAGATGAATGTAATTAGATAGCGGGCCAATTTCATTTTAAGCCACTCATTGGACTTTCAATGCGTTTATCTAAAATACTTGGCTTACAAATATTTCCCCAAAACAGAGTAATTTTCAGAGCCGAGGTTCTATTTTATTCGTGATAAATAAGTTGCTTTACTGCTATATAAAAATCAACATTAAAAATTCGATTACAAATTAGAATCAATTTTCAGAAATGATATAAACAAGAACACACCTCCAACAGCTAACATAATTGCAAACACTCCATGTGCTGTTGTCAACGACTTAGCCGATGAACCAGTTTCGTTCATAAAATCAACGTATATCAATCCAAATGAATTGACATGACCGATGCCTGCTATCTGCGAAAGATAAACGTATTAGAAACACATTAATTAAAGGCATTACGTTACATTTGTAAATACATTCACGCAATTGGAAAGTGGATTAAATTATCGACCTCCAATATATCAATTAGTTTATTCAGGGCATTGGAAAGATGAATACAAATTTTATTCTACAGATACAAAACAACATTAACCTTGTTTTAAATTTGGAAAAACACCCAAGAACTTACAAACAACGCAGTTTTAGACACCCAAATTGGCTATGAACATAATTTGCGTAATTTAGTCAACAACGTTGCTATTTGTTACTTTGTGAAAGTAAGGTGATAATTAGGCTATTTTTATCATCGTCATTAACCATCAACCAAAAGAAGTCCAATGCAGAACTAGCCTTTCCAAGGATTTTCAAAGGATCTACTGAAAACAATCTGACTGCATCTAACGAATACTGCAACCTTTATTAAGTCATTCGTTCCCAATACTAGGGTGGTTCCTGGCTAATATCTAAAGACGATGGTTTGGTCACAAAAATTGTTGGATACATTCTATATGATCATTCAATTAAAGATTCGGAGTGTTTGTATATTCCCAAAGTGCTGCTAACCGCTCATCCAGTTCTCTAGTAGCTCTAACTAGTCACGAAACTAATTTCCGTTAGATCCCACTCGACTCGCCATTGGGAAATGTGAAAAATGGTTTAATGCTGATATTGATTTGACAGGTAACATGATCGATTTATCATTGCCAAAAGACTTTGATTGAGCTAACATCTATCACAGTCTCTTGACGTAATAATTTTAATATTAATCTTTAGTATTTAGGTCTATTCCGGCTGTGAAACGAGAGGCCTCGGCTTGGTTCCTCGTACCGAGACAAATATTTGTGTGATCCAAAGATATTTGTTTCGGTCTGGGTGTTTGTGAGACCGAAAAGTCTCTCGTAGTTTCTGATTCCCACGACACAAGACTCGATCTCTGTGTGGGGTCAAGATTATGTGATTGTTGGGTGTATTTATATTTATACAGGGTATATCAAGACCGCGACCGAAAACGAAGCCAGGTGATAGTATTAGTGATATCAAACACAAAGCAAGTAAAAATTTTACAAAAAAAAATTATCAATATATTTTTTGAAATTTTTTTTCTTATCGTCGTTTTAGGGTGAAAAAATACTATGTTTCCTAAATAATGATGAACACCTTTTTATTTTTAAAGACGCAATGGTACGTAACGGTTTAAATAATTATTTTCGCAAAAACTAAGGATTTACCAAGTAAAAACAATGATTTTTAATAAATTGCAAAAAATAATCTGTCGCTTATTTTGGGAAATTTTTAGTTGCATTGTGTCTATAACCACTAAAACTACCACCCGGCTTCGTTTTCGGTCGCGGTCTTGATATACCCGGTATATTCATTCCACTCCAGTTACAATAATTATTGGAGGATTAAACACCGAATCCGATTAAAGGAGTGGCTTTATTACATAAAAATATCGATTTGTAAATTAATTACCTACTAATAAAGAAACCAGTTTCTAAACAAATTTTATCAGTACAGAAGCTACTTCATAAGTTAGTAATTAATATTTGTCTATACAATCTAAAGTTGTTTATTGATTAAGTCGACGTAGCACATTTACATTTGGGTTAACATCAAGGGTAAACATCAGTTTACCATGAAGTTTCAGTAGATTAGCATAAAATCTAACGCAAATTATATAACCTGTTGATATATTGTTTGCGTTAGCTATAAACTATTCTTATTATTTATTATTCAGAATATATTCATATTACGATAATTTACCACCTGGCCCACCTAACCCTATAAACTAGAAACATTATAATCTTATTTTCCTATTGCTAGGAATCCAATAAATATAAGATTTGAGAACCAAAATTATTTGTATACAAATTGGAGAAAGTCGAAACCTTTATACTCTATATCAGATACGAAGAAATAATTAATGTAAACAAAGAATACGTTAATTACAATCAGGAGTTTGTTTTGATCAATCACAATAGGGATACATGTTAGTGTAGAGGTATTTTGTTTGTAAATTATCCAATTCCAAGTAAATTATGTAGCAATTCCTAGATCCTGGATCTCTTATGCTAGGTTAATGAGGCAATATCACCTAGATGCTACATGAAAAAAACAAAAAGACTTTTCGGTCTCAAAAACACCCAGACCCGAAACAAATGTGGATCACACAAATATTTGTTTCGGTAAGGGAATCGAAACCGCGGCCTCTTGTTTCACAGGCGGCGTCTAACCAACTGCGCCCCCAAACTGCCACAAAACCCAATGAAATATATTTTTGTTGACCGAGACATGTGATATATTTATTATGTACAGGAATATCTCCAATATGCTTATAGGTATAAATATGTAGGTCGCTGGCCGGTAATACAAAGAAGCGTCAACATGACCTATTTATATCTGAACACACGTGTATCGTATTCGTGTTTTGATACAAAAGAGTGTTTCTATTAACCTCAACACTAAAGAATGTTATTCCACTGGCTATGCATGATAATATAATTTATGCTAATAATAATTAATTCTGTGACATAAAACATTAGATTGTTGCGAAAAACAAGTCATATAATTTTAAACAAATATTTTGCATCTAGATATAGATTTTGTAATCAAATACCGGCAACTACATAACATTATCTATTTCTTTGTTTGCAATGTATATCATATGCTTATACTTAATGCAAAGGTGATAAATCAGCTGATTGTGAGTGTCAATATTGTTTCAAATGTCATTGGGCGACAAATATTAAAAAAAATTTAATCAATGAACTAGAACCACTTCAAATGCATTCTTTATAGAGGTATAATATTTGGCATGTTTCTAACATAGGTAACACCGTGATAACTATTATAAATATAGAAATATTTACCAAAACATAACCTCAAATTCACAACAAAGATACGGTGTTTATCAAATAGGTATCGTTGATCTGAATTCAAAGTAAATTTTGTACTTACAAATGTAATAACCGTTCCGAAACACACAACCAGGCCCCAACAATCGTATTTTGATTCACTACCTTTCGATTTAGTTTCTTGATCCATTTTACAGAAGGGACTACCGCTCGTCAATGCTATATCTGTACTGCCGAGTCGGATGCACGATAAACAAATGTAGGTAATTGTATATGTACTATGTACATACTGTACGTTAGATTAAATCCTTTGTCCGCTATTTGCAAAGTCAGTGTCTGTGTGTCACTTTATAGCATCATTTACGATCTTTTCGTGCTCATTTCGTGGCTTGAAAATTTTACTAATACTTAGTTTGGTTTTAAAATAAGAAATGTTTGCTTCGTGTTTGGGTAATAAGGAACCGAAAGCTGTCAGCAGGTTTTCTGCGCGGTTTTCTGATTTGGCGTGAAATACCATGGGATCATGCAAACTACATTACTAGACCTTTAAATAATTTAGTAATATTTTGCAAAGTATAGTATAAATGATTTGTAGCTAATAATCTTTATTTGATGTCCACGATGTCTGACCAAAAGTTATAGTGACCTAATATTAAAAGTAATGGGTTGATTATAGTAAACACCATATTAATACTGATAAAGATAGATTATCAGTAATTAAAAAATAATATCAATCTAATTGCAGGTAATTTAAACAGTGATCCAAACTGTGTCGTAGTACAAGGCGTATGTAAATCGATAAAAAAATACTTTTATAATAAAACGCTTCATAGTATCAAGCAAGTAAACTAAAATTTTATTGATGAAATAAATGTTGCGATAAGATTGTCATTATCATGATGTCTGGGGTTCAGCATAATTATTTTAACTCTAGATATTACAGGAATGAAACTCAAGAAATATAGCTAGTGCATCAACATTAATATTACAAGTATTTGAAGATCAAAAATAAATTGTTTAAAGTTGGATTTTCGTTTTATCGCGTACAGAAATATAGAGGAGTTGCTTCAGCTTTCTTATGACGATCGGAATAGAGGCCACTTTTCAATGCTGTTCATCACGAGTAACATCGCATGGTATAATGGCCGCCACTAACATTCAAGTGCGTTTGCGCAAACGCGAGTTTGCACCAATCTCGAACCGAAAATTTGTACAGGGCTTGAACTGTTATTTTCCCACACACGTTTCAGTATACTAGTACAAACTCAGGCTTGCACAGTTATATCGTTACGTGTGTGGCGGCCATAATACGTCTACGATCTTCTGTCGCCGAAAGCGCTGTTGTCAAATAAGAATAGATTTTCTCTCTTCGCATTTTATTACATGGTTATGTTAATACTATTAGATTATGAGAATACATGGTTGTTCTTTATATTATGAAAACATATCTCAAACAACGCCATAAATAGATATTTGCAAAAAAAATGTAGTTCCAAATTTCGCCACGCGCCAATAGAAGATGACTTATAGAAACGAAATAACGTACGGTCTAGAAATAATTAAGGGAAGTCGATGTTTCTGAAGCTGTTATCGAAGATTATGACGCCATTTCCAATTAAAATGTTCGGATTTTAAATTTTTGAACAGCTCATAATTACATCCAGGATTTATAAATTCAACATTATATTGGAATGAGTTTCAAATTCATAAGCATTTTAAATCCATAGCTTGTATGAACTAGTAATTTTTTTTTTATTGCAATGAATGGCGATATTTAAAAACTATAACAATATTTTTTTAGGATTTTGTTATATTATAGTTATGCATAATATGTTGCTATATAATGTGGGAACTGGGGAATCTAATTAAAAATCTATCTTCAAGAGGTTAAACATGATTGCACTTTTGTCCCCCTCCCACCAGACACAGGCGTGAACATATTAATTATATGTTATCTTACCGATATTAACCGTGACTTTGGCATATTATAAAGACGTATAAGTTATCGTAAGATCATAATTTATATAATTTTGACATCGTATAGATATAACACCTCATAAATGTATGAACATCTTGTCCTTTTTTTTGTCAGAAATGAGTAAATCCAAAACGATTCCATTTTTAAAATTGAAACTTTAATTTAGATATTCTTATTTTCAGGTACGGTTGTGGTTCATTAAGACATCTATGCTACAAACCTAGAATGGTGAGAAACTTTTTCGGTAGCAAAACACTGGTCGATCATTCGACTATCGCCTACTAGAAGGGGCAAAATAGTATCATTTTAATAAGATATGTTATTAAAAACCAGGCTGGTATGATTGTCTCAAATGGTGAAACATAATAATTACTTATATGTTTCTCCTTTTGATACTCTATACGTATGGCATTATATTCATAAAATTTCGTGAAATCACTTTGCTATAATAATTAAGTTATGATTAATATGAAGTAATACTACTTTATTTTAATTTTGGTGAGGCTAAAAAATCTCTGTAATTTGTGATACACGTCACACGACTTGATTTCTTAAGGTAGGATTAAGATTTAAGCCAATGATTAAGCCCATGTTATGTGTGACGATTCGCTGTTGTAAATTTTTCATACTTTTTTGTCTACAACTACAATCCATCTATAGATTTGTCGCTTTAATGTAAAAGCTTCGTGCCTACTTTTTAAATTCCTCTTTTCGATTCCCAACCGAAGTCTTCACTTTCCAATACGTTTAAATATCGAATATGTTTAAATAAATAAATAAATAAATACACCCAACAGTCACATACATAGTCCTGACCCCACACTAAGATCGAGTCTTGTGTCGTGGGTATCAGAAGCTACGAGAGACTTTTCGGTCTCACAAACACCCAGACCCGAAACAATTACCTGTGGATCACACAAGTATTTGTTTTCGTTGCGGGGATCGAACCCGCGGCCTCTGGTTTCACAGGCGGCGTCTAACCAACTGGGCCACGGAGGCTGTCAAATTCCAACACAATTAAAACATTATGTACGGGTAACAAGGTAAGATTAAATAAATTCCGGAGTTTACTTTGATTTACAATGAACAAGTGTTTATGACGCAAACATGGCCATAGCCTAAACTAATAAAAAAAATATAGTTCGTTAATTAAAATATTTTTATTGATATCCAATAGGCCTGTCAAGGTCCGAAGGGCTGAATATAAACGATTTTAATTAAATAGACAATTTTTCATATCGACCAAAATATTTGATACTGATTTCCTGTATGGTAACAATAGACAAAATCTTCCGGAGGTCTGTCGAGGTTAACGATTCTATTATGTAAATTATATTCGTCCTACGTATAGTGTGTAGTGTCTTACGTTTTTAATGTTTAACAAACTCAATCAGAGCTAATAATTACTTTTCAATCATGTTGCAGTCATTTGAAATTTTATTTTCCTCACCCTGTCCAGTTAGTAGACTACATTTACTTTCGAAATGTTTTTGTAGAACTTTCATGTTTCTTCAAAATGGTTTTCTTCTCTTTTAAAGCAAAATAAAAATATATATAAATAGACGTGTTACTGCAAAAAGTCGGTCTAAACATCCACTCTACGTAGTGAAGAAATTGTCATGTTAACTTTCCAATTCACGCTTCGTTTCGTTTCGTCTCTATGGAAGTATTATATCCCTTAAACGCACTACATACCAAAGCCGCCGGCCCAGCGAAACAACCCGCTGTCGAAACCCGGCGGCCAATAATAAAATAATCATGTCGGCAACAAGCGCCCGCCGACATGTTCGCGGCATGTCAAGCTCTCATCTGACAGCTCAGTTGCCCGGCGACACTCAACGACGTAATAAAATTTTCCTCAAGTCATGTTGAGCCGCCGACATGTCGCCAACAAAGTTTTTCGACTTGCAATGAGTGAACTCGCCGACTAGCCCGCCCACAAAAGTTGCCGACATATGACGGCGGGTCGGCGGCTTCGGTGTGTGCGTTTTACTTCGGGGAAACTGTGTAGCCAAAGAAAAAAACAATAGTATTTTCATATTATAACACTGATATAATAATGACAGGAGTTAATAAATAACATAATTATTTCTAAGATTTGCTAATTAACGGAAAAGCGCTTCAATACTTTGCCGGGCAAGAAAGCAGAAATCGAATTTCTACGAACTCGACAGGATATCGTTTACGAGATTTCGCAGTAGGTGTTCTTATAATGAATAGTAAATAATATGTGAAATTATAAAAGTTTTCTAGCAGCATCGCTTACGTGGTCAGGATTTTCTTATTGCTCAATTTATAGCCATTGTCTTAATATTATAATGCATAAAGTATGACTGTAAATTTTCATTAAAATTCATTCAGTAATTTTTGAATCAAAATTACATCTTGCTCTCAAAATTCTATATTTATATAGGATAAAAATTAGAGTCTTCCTTGACTAATTGTATTACTTAAAATGTTTCTGTCTATTTATGGTTAAGTTTGAATGTGGAAGTTTTCAAAGCGTGTTTTTTGAAAGTGATAAAGCCGTACTGTAGGAAGGAACATGAGACTACAGTAGGAATGGGCCGGGTCGTCTATAATGTATACCAATTACCACTGTCTTAAAAAACCAACGTAAAGCTAGCACTTAATAATCGTGGTTAGTCCGCTAAGTGGTAGTTCGGTAGTGCCAGCATGTATCCCTTTTTTCCTTCCACTTCTCCTCCCATTTGGAAAGGCTACAGCGAAAACTATGAGCCAAGTGTATATGTTCATGGGAGATGGTAGTTACTTACCATTTAGTTTACTCGGGTCTCATAACTATGAAATAAAAATGAATGGTCAGATTTTTATCAAAGCTGTGAAGTACCTAATGTTTTTTTTTATTAAGTGACTTGCTGGTACCTGATTGGTTGTGGCTGCCAACATGTTCACGATGGTCGCGGGTTCAAAAACAAGGATTTTCAAATAATTGCAAAAAAAAATCTGTCGCTTATTTTGCGAAATTTTTATTTGCATTGTGTCTGTAACCATTAAAACTACCACCCGGCTTCGTTTTCGGTCGCGGTCTTGATATACCCTGTATATTGTTTTGCGTACAAACACAAATTCCATTAAAATAAACAATTCTGTCAAAACAGTATTATAGGAGCTTGTAACATTTATAAGGCAAATATTAGTATTTCAAATAAAAGAGCGGGAGTGTAGTGGGGTCATCTCACCATCTCTTTCACACCTGCACACTGTAATGCATATCAGGACTAGTGACGTCACTAGTTTAGTTTTGCATCCCTTTTCTTTTACTCCCACTACAAGATTTAAAACGTTTCTAACTTGTATAATTGTGAAAGGATTTACAAAATTCTTTGTTTGCTAGACTTTGGATATGGAAATCTTTTGATAAATACAATAATAAAAATTAAGTAAAATACTCAATTTGCAGTATCTGACTGTAATGTAAAGGTATAGAGTCGTTGCGTGACCTGGATACTGATCAACCCGACTCAAAGACGAAATTCCCGGGGCCAGTGTGACCGGTATTACATCATTTCCGCTTGTTATCAGACAATGGAGCTCGGTGAGATCCCTTGTGGGTGGATTACTGTGATGTGAATACTGTTGCGAGATGAATTAATGAAAGAGCCACAGTTGCGTGAGATGTGGCTTGTTTACGCTGAGAAATTAATATGTTTGAGTGTAGCAGGTAGCTGCGTAGTGGAAATATACAATTGATAATATTTTTGGTTTTAATGTATAATGCTGGCTTTATTTAATGACTCCAGAGCATTTATAAGTAAATGTAGATAGAGATTGAAATTGAGTGAATCACCTACCGATCGTTACATTATGAAGGCATACTAAACGAAAATGCCATTAGCTGGACCCAAAATGCAACATCTTCCTTTAGTTCACTAACACGGGTTTCACGGTCGTTATTCGGTCGGATAAGAATAACTAGATATAACGATTTTTTTTTACGGACTACGTCTTATAAAATATGTATTTTTTAGAATATTAACCTAAGCTAAGATTTCTGATATCATGACTCATGAGTAGTTATGCCTTTCATCAATTTACCTCAGTCAAAAATGTTCGCAATGCGTGCCATTTTATAGCACGGTTTAAAACGTTGTAGCAACCAAAGAAATAAAACAAAAGAATATAATAAAACATAATATATTAATCACTAATATTTAATATCACGGTGGGAGTTAGACGACTAACTCTTAGTAATAACTATTGACTATCAGCATTCAGCAGTGACTCTTTGAGTTAAGCCGCCTCTGCTTCATGTGTATGAGGATGTATTCGATGGCCCACGGGACGGCGCAGCAAAGGTTGCAGACTGTTAACATGTTGAAGGCGATGATGTAACTGCCGGTGTAGTCCCGGATGAACCCTGTAAAAGAATTAGTTTATAAGAATACTTGAAAGGACTATCTTTGCTGTATTGAGGGAAGGTTAGATCTATGTTACAAGTTTACGGAAAGTCTGTTAATTAGGAACTATAGACGGTGATTTAGTCGATCTTCTTTAAGAAGTGAACTTTTTTATTCTCTCTGCCGCCCATGAACACCCACAACGCTTGGATCACAGATGTGTGACCAGCCTATCAGATTCATGCAATGGTCCCATCATTTTGTCATCAGTTCTTCATAGTTATATTGAAAATAAGAGTTCAGGAGATATGACAAATTTTGTATGAGTTCTTTCTGTATGACGCGAATTGGAAATGTCCTTCATTCGCATCAAAATCTTCCGTAATAAACAGTTTTCGTGATAATTTTAAGTAAACACTACTTCGCATCATTTATAAGTTTCTTATCTATTAATAATTGTCTTTCAAAGATAATACTCAACTTATTACGACGCTAATCTCAAGGTTGAAGAAAATATTATAACTAAGGATAATCCTATTTGGCAATTGACATCTACGTGAGATGAATCAGTAACCTGCTCTTGTTACTGATAAAACCAATACTTGTGCGTCATACTGGGTATATCAAGACTGCGATCGAAATTGAAGCCAGGTTACAGGAACAACGCAACAAAAAATTTCAAAAAAAAAGAAAATATTTTTTTTTGTATTTTTTTAAAGTATATTTTTTGGGTGGTAAATATCTAGTTTTTCTGAAAATATTAATTTAAACCATTGCGTCCTTAAAAATAAAAATAAATTACGATTTTTTTTTTTGCGAAAATTTTAGTTGCATTGTGTCTGAAGTCACTAATACCATCTGGCTTCGTTTTCGTTCGCAGTCTTGACATACCCTGTATATAGCTAATTGTGACATTTGGTTCAGGATCAATACACCCAAATGACACAGGAAACACATGTGGCAAATCAGAACACGTTGAATGCAATTTTTATAAAATATTACTAATCCCCAATATAGGGCACGGATATTAATAATTCCAGTTTCATGTTTGTTAAACATTAGCCCAATGATCAAATTGCCGAGCTGCAGTGCAGAAACCGCACATTTCAAACATTTGCAAATTCTTGTTCAAATATTTGATAGCGTACTTGTTACTAGCATCCAACTGAGGTTTTGCTCGCATGCTACATTGGTAAATACAACTTTCATCATGTTATATTTGAAATAATATTCAGACATGTAATACAGAATTTCGTTTTGAATAATCTGGTTGGTTATAGTATGAACGGACTCAAATTGGATAATATGTTTTACTGGTGGTGGGTCTCATATCTCATACTCATACTCTCTATCTAATTCTCCCACCAAACAGCAGTGCAGTGTAGATGTGTGTGTTGTGTTCCGGTTTGAAGGGCATTGGACCCAGAATAACTATTGGACATAATGAGACTTAACATCTTATGTATCAGGATGCCAACCGCATTGGAATACCAAGCATTGCCTTATCGCTTACCATCAGGCATGCTCGTCTCGCCTTTCACTGCAATAATAAATAAATGTTCAATAGCAAACAGCTGATCCGTCCCCAGATTGATGATTGAAACTACAATTTGCGCTCGCCAATCAACCTACTAAGCGTGTTGAGTATTGGCAGGATCCCACCAAAATGATCCTTGTAGAGGCCTATAATTATGGCTGATGAATAGCGTGTGCAAAAAGGAAGAAGGGCAATTTTTTTAAACAAAGCAGACATGTGAATTTCAATATGTGTTGTGAATACTTTTGGACGATTTTATGATCTGCTAAACCTTGTATTTAAAACGTCTGACTACACATGAAAAAACAAACAAAAAACAGACATACGATTACACCAACGGTAGCAACCTGATACATTTATATTTCGACATCGCTCAAACATTTCCGGAGGCTTGAGAACTGTTGCGTGTATTTTCGGTTTGTATAATTAATAGGTTAGCCCCGAGTGAGTCTATCGAACCGGTTCTAATCGGATTTTTCTAGTTTACTGGCTAATGGATGCTGTGTTTTTATTTTGTACTTACATTGCCTCGAAGGTTGTTAACCCAATAAGTGCATTTTATTTGGTTTTTAATTAATCGTTGTTTATAGTTGTTGCATTGATGTTTTGGACGCAACTAAATTCTTAAGAAGAACTTGTACTAGCATGGATTGATTACAATACCCCAGGTGATAAGTCCAGTGGAGTCTAGTCTATTCACCAGCAAGTCATTATATATAAATAAATACATATAGTACATCCAACAGTCCCACACATAGTCCTGGCCTCAGAATAAGATTGAGTCTTTTGTCGTGAGTATCACAAATCTCATGAAACTTTTCGGTCTCACAAATACCCAGACCCAAAACAAATACCTGTGTTTAACACAAATATTTGTTTCGGTGTGGGGATCGAACCCGCAGCCTCTCGTTTCACAGCCGGCGTCCAACCAACTGCGCCACGGAGGCTGAAGTCAAAATTATCTCCCTTAAATTGTTACTATTATATCGATCTGATCAAAAGAAGGTAGACCAGATTAGAAATGAAGAGTGTCTCGTAAACTTGGTATCATGGATTTTCCACTCTTGTATCCTGCTCTCGCTCTTCTGGCAGATTCAAATATACTACTACCAACTATTGTAGTTTCGGCATGTAACTGTTAATCTTGAATCCTAATGATAATTGAAATAAAACATATTTTTCCGGATTTTATCGCTAATTTGTTATGATTGTTTACCCTCAGTCACTGAGCGGTTTACTCTCACCTCAGTCCATCCCATGACAACGAAAGCTGTAAAGCAATCGAAACGCCGGGAAGTAATTAATGTAAAAAATTAAACCAATCCGCGATAAAATGCTTAAAAATTAGTTTCATTTCAATTTGTAACATTTGTAGTTCGCGTAAATATAAGAAACCATTATCCTAATAATAAATTTATTTCTTCAAACTCACCAATCATGGGTCCGATCGTAAGACTTATTCCGCCAGCGAGCAGCATGTATAGCCCATACGCCGGTGGATATCGTTCTATAGGCACATATTCAGCCATTACTATGGGCTGGGCTATATGGACTAAGGACCTGATAGCTCCAAGGACCCCCGTCAGTACTAGCAACGGTAAGTACGTTGTAAACTGGATGAACACTGAAAATAAAAAGATTTTTGTAATGCTGGTTCCATATTAATATATATCGTAATATAGAGAGTATATTCCTCGCGACAACTGAAGTTATGTTAGACTTGACATATGTCACAGGATAGCGATCACAGTGGATTGCCAAGCATTGCTTTGTTATTCATGGTGTTGTTTGGTTTTGCCACTTTTGAGCGGTCATATCGCTTGCCATCAGGCGAATGGCATGCTCGTCTCGCCATTCATCACAATAAAAAAAAGTTAAATAGCTTGGTCATATTAATAAGTTCGCATGTTATAAGTAGTAATGGTAATACACATGTAATAATTATTAATCAATAGAATTCAACGGAAAAAATATTAAATAGAATTTATTTGAACCAAAATATTTAAAAAAGACCCAAGAAATACCTACTGATAAATACGCAAATTCATATTTTATTGATTGAAATTTCAAATATTTATATTCGTAAACAAAATGTGATTGACTAAATATTCGTTTATTATACGCGTATAATTTTATTATAGAAGAAAAATACCAAAACGAAATGTTGCCAATTCTGGCAATATTTCCATATTTGTAAATGTATTTATTATAATAAAAATGCCTACAAACTATTTCGCCTTGACTGTCTATCGTATATTGAGTTGTATAGGATGAAATGCGAATTTCGAATATATTATTATTTATTATTTACATTAATTATAAGTTTTTTATCTTCTTTGGAGATGGTTATCTGTGACATCTCTATAAAAATTGTCCTAGGTTATAACTTAGGTATCATTTGCTTAAACTGGTTGCCACTTCCTAACGATGTTTAGAATACATTGTGAGTTCATTCATTCGTAAAATATTTATATATTTAGGCTGTGCTCAACGTATATTATTAACTGTAAATTGACTATCGAAAATATATGGTTTAAGTCCAATGGCAATTGCAAAATCTAACTGTATTTGCTTTTAAGTTATTTATACCTATATATTCTTTAACAATATAAAAACACTCTCCTTATTCCTCTTTTGAAAGAATTTGGTATGTTAAGTCCGCCAACCCAGACTAGGCCGGCGTGGTGGACTATATGGCCTAACCCCTCCCAATCGTACTCTAGATTGCATAGGAGGCTCGTGCCCAGCAGTGGGACGTATATGGGCTGATACAGTACAGTACAGTTAGTCCTCTTACCATCAGGCGAATAAATAAATAAATAAATACACCCAACAGTCACACACATAGTCCCGAACCCACATTAAGATCAATTAAGTCTTGCGTCGCAGGTATCAGAACTACGAGAGACTTTTCGGTCTCACAAACACCCAGACCCGAAAGAAATATTTGTGGGCCGCACAATCATTTCTCTCGGTGCGGGGATCGAACCCGCGGCCTCTCGTTTCACAGCCGGCGTCTAACCAACTTCGCCACGGAGGCTGTCAAAAATTAATGGCATGCTCGCCTCGCCACCCAACGCAATAAAAAAGACTTACCCAATCTGACTATAGCAGTCAAAAAAGCTCCTGTGAAGAACATGTATCGACTGTTCATTCTGAAGAATTGCCCTGCGACGCCCAGGAACAACCGGGCACACATGTCAGTGGCGCCTCCTAGCGCTATAATGTTAGCAATCTCCGCCTGTGGAAAATGTAGTTATTAGAACTTAGGAAGTAATCTTACTGCTTATTTATAAAATTATTGTATTGAATTGATTAATAAAATAACGAATAAAAATTTCTCAATTTATTTCGTAAGGTTATGGGTAAAGAAATCATCTGTGAAACGAGTGGTTGTGGGTTCGATTCCCGCTGGGAAATGTTAAATGACTCAAAACTATTTACTGCAGGGTTTTTAAATTTTGTTAGACTCAAAAGTCTGTTGTTGTTTATAATACATACATAACATACATTTATAAGAACAAAACGAAATGCTAAGTATAAAAAAAACTGAGTCAAAGAATTATCTTATTGAATATAAGACCGCAAAGCGCAAAAATATAATGTAAAACAGGCCACGATTATTTACACAAATTACCGATTAATAATTATCATAATATCAAAGTCTATTTAAAACAACGGCCACTTTACGTTGGAAATAAACAACAATAAATAATTATTGACAACAATTAGCATTTTAATATCTCTGCTGATATTCAAATTAATTCTGACATTTTAAGGTTTCTTTTCTTTAATTTGATTATATATAATTTTCAATTAATTAATTCCAAAAATTAATACAAATCTAATATAAAATGCGATGTTTATTGAAATACTTCAATTCAATCAATTCAATTCAAATGACAATGGCGTGGCGCAATTGGTTAGACACCGGCTGTCAAACGAGAGGCCGCGGGTTCGATCCCCGCACCGAAACAAATGTTTGTGTGATCCACAGGTATTTGTTTCAGGTCTGGCCTCTGGGTATTTGTGAGACCGAAAAGTCTCTCGTAGCTTCTGATACCCACGACACAAGACTCGATCTAAGTGTGGGGTCAGGACTATGTATGGGACTGTTAGGTGTATTTATATTTATATGTAATCCTGGTACAATGAAAATCAAAATTATTCATATATTTCGATTTATTTCCATCCTAAGATGTCATAGGGTGCATGGGGGGATGAGTATTGTTATTCCGGGGAATAACCTTAAGTTCAAAGTTCCAAACCGAAAATTGTTACAAAGTAAAGTGCTGCGATTTGAAGCCATGATGTCACTCTTCATAGCTTTTACATGGTGTCACATACCAACGAGTCGAATGAGGGAAGAAAAAATCTGATGTGCCAAAATTATTTATCATTCCAATACCTACTACAATTTGAAAAATTTGATAATTAAATTACAAATAAATCATAATTAGCATATTAAAATATTTATATACGATTTAGTTTTAATGTATTGCGATCATTAAAACTTAACACATTTTATTACGTAGCTAATGATCTGTTTCAGCAATAATTTAAACCAGTATTGTATTTATAAATACATAATGTTGCAAATAAAATACAAAAAACAATAATATTAGCTTATATGTATAATGTAAAGGTTGAAGACAAATGCTATTTCGTCTTTTTTCTATGCTATTTTAGTTAATTCTAATTTCAATCAAATATTGTTAATAATTAATTAACACAAAATGTCTTTATAATGTTGACCCCAAACCGACGCTAAGTGGTAATCATCCAAATCTTTTTAACATAATTATCTTGAACTTCGAATGTAGATTTAAAGGCAATGAATAGAGCAAGAAGTCCTTTTTTTTTAATGTAAAATATTATTTTATTTTAAGTCTTCAGAAGTAAATACAAATCGTATGGTCACGACGGTTTCCGTTCTACGATACGAATGCGAATTTATCTCCATGACGGACACAATTTTCAGTTTAGGGATAATCATATAAGTACATTTTTTAAAACTGTGTTTCAATATATAAAATAACGAATAAAAAAAAAGAATTTAGAATCCAATCTAATTCATAATCCGTAATTAAATTGTTATTAATAAAAAGTACCTGGACAATATTAAATTTAATAATTATTTTATAATTTAAAAACCATCTTACCCGACTTAAATTGTTCTTGTCTAAGAACAAAGGTTCCACTGTGAAGAATGTAAGGTCGGCGAAAAACGTCAACGCCATACCAAATATTATATTGTCGTACACTAAATCTTTCAATAAAGTTAAATCTAGGAACTCTGCTACTGTTTGCCTGAAAACAAAATCATTGTTAGAAACAATAAAATAATAGAAAAAAAATTCAACGCAAAAGCAAAAGTATTAGTATTTTCTCTATACTTTATCAAAGAAATATTACTTAAGTCAGAAACGTAGTTTAGTTTTAAAATAGAAGAACTTAGAGAATATTTTCAGAGAGATTAAGTTCTTGAGGAAAGTCCGGAAGGAGTTGAGTCGTGGCAAGAGTTCACAAACTAAATTGCTACTAAATTGCTAAATTGCTTACGCTCGCAAAAGAAAGTATTTTGAATGTTCGGAATAATTTTATTTAAAAAAAAACACGGTAGCTGTGTATCACTGACCTAACAACCTTTGGCAGCCTCCACAACAATTTACATAAATACCATTTGAATTATCATAATATAAATTGATGTGATTTTATTTATAAAATGGTGATAATATTTCAAATCTTAATAGAGACGTCATAGAGAATAGAGAGATAAAAATTAGCTTACCACTTTCCTTCCCTGTTTTTAATAATAGGCATAGGTTCTACAGCGATGCTACCGAAATTCCCCAAACTGGAGACGGAGGCAGCTTTGTACAAGTTTTCTAAATATACGTTGTCAGTTGAATTAAATTTACTGTCAGTCTTTCCGTCTTCCGGTATCAACACCACTGGAATGCTCAACCTTCTGGAATCGGCTAATTTCGGCACGAATAATAATTCCGACCCTTTTTGCGTTTCCGTGCGTTTGATCTGGTACAAATTTTCCATTGATTTCGCGTTGTCCGTGGCTGCTATTGGTTCGGTATTTTTGGTGAAATTAAATTTGTCGTTTTCAGTTTCTACAGCTGGTGTAGGCGGGATCACTGTAAATTGAGATTTGTTTTAATCAAAACATTCAATTTATGTATCAAATATCGCTTTCAGAATTAATTTGCCGTTGGAATTAAATTTTGATTGAAAGCAGATATTACGGTAACATAATATTTCAAAGCTGAGGTGATTATCACTGTAATATTTTAAGCAATAAATGTTTCAAATGTCCCTGGTTGTATTGTTTAGAGAATTTAAATAGCAGTATCTTTTTGTTCAACATTTTTAATGATTGCTTCTCGTCATTGTTCTTGATCTCAACTCAATGTCCCTATGGCATCTATCAATTTATTAGTGTCATTCATCATAATTCACTATGACATACATATGTGTATCGTTTATAGCTCAGTACAAATATTTTCCTCTTTAACCTTCATTGTCGTCATGAGCATTGTTCGTAATATAGATATGGAATAAATATAGTATAAAAGATTCCCTATGCTTCCGAAGTGCCTCTTTTATTAATTACTTTTTGAGGTCGCCATGCCATACCCATCAGGTACACTCTACCGCCTATGACTACATCTATAAACATACAGGGTATATCTAGACTACGACCGAAAACGAAGCCAGGTGGTAGTTTTACTGACTACCATTGCATGTTTAAAAATAAAAGGGTTACATTATTATTTTAGGAAAAACTACGCACGTTCCACCCAAAGACGACACTTAAAAAATTGTGAAAAAAAATTCTTCGCTTTTTTTGTGATATGTTTGGTTACATTGTCTGAAGTCACTTAAACTACCACCTGGCTTCGTTTCACGTCTATGTGTTCAGTAGAATAATCTGTTGTGTAAAAAAATACTTACAAACAATTTTCTCGCAAGTCTTCAATTGCTTCACCATGTGCCATTCCACTGGATGCATGACAAGCGCTCCTAAAATACTGTGAGCTGATATCGCGCAAAGAATAGCTAATGTTCCTCTAAACCCGTACTCATTCATGGTAAACTTCACGAAGAGGGGGTACACCATCGTGATCAACCCAATTGAAGCCTTACAAAAACTAAGATAAAGCACTTTTTTCTTTGTAAAGTAGCTGTTGAAACTGGTGTACGAGACAGGGATAAGGAGTCCCATGCCCAAACCTTGTAGGAAGCCATTGGTTATTATTAGCTGTGTTGTGGATACCACAAATATTGCTAGGAACGATGCTAGTGTGTATATAATAGCCCCTATAAGGCCTACTTGTCTTAATGATAACTTCTTTAGCGCTATGTTTGCTGAGAAACCTGGAACAAATTAATTTAATTACTTTACCGTTTCATTAAAATCATATTGCTTTGTTCAAGTATTCAGAGTGAGATGTCCTAGCGCTAATAGTTATTTGTGTAAGACTTATTTAGTGCTTCAGTGTGTTATTATTTAATTGAAAATTCTGTTAACCAAGTATCGACCACATATAGAGCAAATAAAAAATCCAATGGTACAATAATACTGCAATGATGTAGCAGATTCAGGCCAATATGCCACAAGCACAAGCCACGACATTTCAGTACGTAATCATGTGAATCCTGTTAATGATGACATATTAAGCCAAGCAAAATGCAAACTTAAGTGTAATTACAATGTTTGCCAAACAAATTTGAGTTAAGATAACCATGTAACACGGCGAGAAAACAAAACTTAATATTTGAGTTAGTTCACGCTCCAAACGGGATCAAGAAATGAAGTTAAACGAACAGCAGCTGCGACTGTATTGCTAGGGCTCATTATAAATTAAATTACTGGTTTTATTGTGGTTAAGTAATGGTTTTAAATCCATAGAATATTTTTTAAATAATAATCAAAAATTGACCCCAAACAATCTGTAAATGTGGGATCAAAATTCGGACACCATTTTGTAATGTAAATGTTATGGTATTCAATAATAGGAATGGCATTGATAAATTGTAAAATAATTCACAAAATTAAAAGACTTCATTTAGAAATTATATTTTTCGCGTAATAGATGACCGTTTTAAGAAAAATATTATGATAACATCTAATCCGAGAAATCCATAATAATAAAAGTTTAATGACATCAAAATAATAATCATTATCAGTATTGGAAGTCCACTACTGGACACATATCGAGATAACTACCCTCAAAGACATTATACACATTGATTTTATTACATAACCAGTCGAAATTACACAGCTAATTTATCTACTAAAATCACTAATTAAAATACTGTTAAGGTGCTTAAAATGCAATAAAAAGACAGCTTTTAATCCATCTAACCGACACTATTTTGTGCTCCTATCATTTAATAATTATCATGTTTTTTAGGCAAGTAGGTATCCTGAAGAACTATATCTTTTAATCAGTATGTCGACATATTTTTAGAGAGAAAAGGAGAGAGAGAACAAATAAATTATGGCGCATACAGAATGGAAAAATGCACTTTAATGCTTTAGAAAACGATATTACAGATCTACCGCAATATACTAGACAGAACTTCTAGAAGATACTGGAAAATTCTAACCTTTGTTATTCTTATACATGATAAAAATATATTTTTGGTAAAGATATTCAAATAGCTGTATCTACTATGAATAAATAAATTACAAACTAGTTGTTACGTATTAGCTGTCATATTAATAAATTATGAGTTATTATGGAAATGGTTTGGAATCATTTCAGTCCTATACCAATATTTAATGACTATCAATAATAGGGACTAAAGAATTCATATAAGCTATAATTTATAACTGAATAACCGGAATTATTGACGTCGATTTGACGTCATATTTTTTACGGCAGTTGCTATTGAGCAATTGTGTTGTAATAAGATTCGGGATAAACCTTCAAATTATAATGCGCAAGTAAATTGTCTAATGCGTTAGAGTTTGTTTTATTGCCATGAATGGCGAGACGAGCATGCCCTTAACCTGATGGCATGCCATGGACAGTAGCAAAACCAAACAACACCATGATTTACAAAGCAATGATTGCCATCCCACTGCGCTCGCCATTCTGAGACACAAGATGTTAAGTCTCATTATATCCAGTAGTTACCTACTATGGCTACAACACATCCGTTCTGGTATGGAGGACACTCCATACCGGAACGATGTTTTATATAGAAAATATTTAACACCGGGCAAATAATCACTGGTGGTAGGTCTCTCATATGTGAGAGGCCGCTTGGGTAGGTGCCACCGGGACACAACAGTGCATTTACACTGCTATTTCTTCCACCAAATAGCAGTGTAAATGGACTGTTGTGTCCCGATTTAAAGGACATTGTAGCCAGAGAAACTACTGGACATAATCAGACTTACATCTTACTACAAGCAATGCTTTGTAATTCACGGTGTTGTTTGGTTTGCTACTGTGCATGAGCGGTCGTATCGCTTACCATCAGGCCAAGTGCAAGCTCATCTCGCCATTCATAGCAATAAAAAAAAACAAAAGGCTATCGACCTGCTTCTCATAACGCTAATAAAAAGAAAGGAGTAGGTACAATGGTTACGATACGCACGGATATTTAAATTCTAGTAAAAAATCTAGTCTAATATCAAGCCTGAACTGAACTGGCCTTGAAGCGGTCATGCGTCTCGCACGTGAGTTCATATTTGTTATATAATAGTTTAATTAATTCAAATGCATACATTACGAATGCACTTGATTGACCTTAGGAAACATTCGTTAGAATCATGTCAGGAAAAATTGATGCTTATTTTGTAATAATTTTTAGTGTAAAAGGTGTAAGAATGATAGTGTTCTTACAAGCTAGTAAGTTGCTTATACAAATTTATTAATTTCATTCATTTGCCAATATTTTGTAGCGTATTTGTATAAGCTCATTGATATATAAAGAGAAAAATATGCAGTAGAAGATCTGTAATACAGAATATAAAAATTAAAAGTTTAGTAAAATATTGACGATCCTGAAGTTTAACATTTCATGCATTCATTGCTTGAACGATGGCAATTTGTAAGAATTTCTATGGTATGTAAAGTCCGCCAACCCGCACTAGGCTAGTGCGGTGGACCATATTATGGCCTTACCACTTTCAATCGTACCCTCGATTGTAGAGGAAGCAAGTGCCCTGCAGTGGGACCTAAATGGGCTGTTGCAATACAATTGAACATAATTTTGTTGCAGCAATGTTGCTTACCTACATAATGTCTACTTACGAATAAAAGGTGATAGATATTTGTCACACAATACTTCTAAATGACCAATTTAATCAAAGTAATCTTGATATGTTTTATGCTAAATATTACATTAATTAATTACTTTACTTTCAAAATAAAACTTACTCTTAGATAACATAAATAAATAAAAATTTTATTGCGTTCAATTAATGGTTAGTTGGGAAATTATCTTTTTACTTTTTAATTGATATTGATACCTACTTAATTATCTGTAATAGATTCATTACATCACATATTCCTACTCAAATCGGTATTTTTATTTAATAAAAAATACTTGTCAATAATTACGCTACAAACATAATTTACAACTGCATTCGTATTTTTTATGAAATTTTTCCCTCATCATTAAACGAACAGTTAACTAAATCATCGTCGTAATTGCTTAACTAATATTTTAATCAATTTTGACATTGGAATGCGTTGTTAAAGATTGCGTTATATTATTTGTCTAAAGGCACGTGGTATTTGTATTATGCCCTCAAATTATACAAGGAAATAAACAATTCGAGGCCTCACGTTCTCAAGGTGTTCCATTTAATATGATTGCTGACAAAATTTATAAGTAACTGATTACAAATATACAGAATGAACACATTAACCTAACAAGCATTTTATTTATATACCGGTATAAAAAAGTAATATTATTGCACCGGCGCGGCGAGTCATCTTACCAATCGAAATAATTATGTCGGCCTGTTTGATTCCGAATACGCAAATTGATTCGGAAACCTGACACCCTGTACGGTTGTCATTATTCGCACAGCTACTAGCTGTAGCATCTATTGTCATCTTATTAAAGCACAAATAATGTTACGACATATCTATATTAAAATACAAAATTATTTTATGGTATACATTACACCTACCACCACCTTAGAATCCAGTGCGAAGGAATTTGACATTATGAAACACTATATTATAAGATAAAACTAAATTTTAATCTATTCAAATATAATTGTTACAAATCATTGGTCTTATAATACGCTTAATTTTAAAAGCAGTATAAAATAATTTTGCTTACCAGATACAGCTAGGGTAACTTGAAACACCCCGTATACGACGGTGACTGCTCCCGTGCCAACACCTAGATCGTCCAAAAACTCATTGTATATGAAACCGAACACTGGCTGATGCGCTGTGCCCGCTATCTAAAAAAAAAATATTTTTAAAAAATAGAACACAGATATGCAGCCTATATGCAAGTACATTTTATAGAAAAAAATATTTGGAAAAAGAGGTTTTAAAATAGAATACAAACAAATAAGGCCAGTACGTAAATGCAATTATAAAAAGATCATTCAACCATGGAACATTTATTCATGAATGAATAAACAATATAAAATTGGTTTTGTCATAGCATAATGATAGCCTACTATGAATTTTGGTAAAATCCGTTTCGAGATAATGTTAAAGACATTTAATTAAATTTAATAGTCATAAATTATTGCATGTTATAAATATTCTTAATTCCAAATCCTTTTTAATTACTAGAATGACTAGGTCCAACGTCTCTTAATACCTCATTAGCAACAGTGCTAAGTATTCCAAACAGATATTTATTTCCATATATTATATCTAAATGGCGTATACTTAATTGAGTGTTGTTAAATCAATCGCTATGATCTAGTGCGTATCAATTTTCTTACAACAATCACTGAACTTTGCTCGAATTTCTGGAGTATCTCAAGTTTCTAGCCTTTGACGACGTCAGTTTTAAACAAATATGAGTAGTTTAGAGTTTCATCGCCATTTACTTCGCTGTGTAAGGAGAAACTTGTATAGTCGGGATGATAGCATTTTTTGTCGGCTGATGCATGAATTGGTGTCAATTCTGTCTTAGAAATAGTATTTGAGTTGTCACCATTAATAGATGATCAATTTCTTTTAAATATAAAATATCCCGGGTCGGGTAAAGTGATATTGGGTTTTTCTATTCATTATCAGCCCGGAGTGTGTGTGTCTTGGTGGCGCCTCTGCATACCCCTTCTGGGATAAAGGCGTGAGTTTATGTATGTAAGTATAAAATATTTTTAAATATTCCATTGACACAATAGATATGAAATAGCCATTGAGAACGGCAAATAAGTAATTGAATGAAAATTATGTTAATTCGGGAACCGCAGAATATGAAGTAAACATGTGAGTGCAGATAGCTGGAAACCGAAATTATTATGTACTGAGAAGAACCTTGTCTATATGTACACAGAATATTGATGGTTACAACAACCATCATATCAATTTGGAAAATCCCTAGTCCAAAGCAGGAAATGCACCATTTATTACAGTCATTTAGATGGTAATACAAAATTTCAAACAGGTTAGTAATTATGTGAAGTAATAGATCCGTATAGTATTATTGGTTAGATTTTATCTATTTTAATAAAACGACGTCTGACATAGAGTTAAGGTCATAGACAATCACGCATTTTGCAAGATATTGATCGAAACGCGCTTACGATGTTACGGATCGTTGAGAACCGTTCCGAGCATGACCAAATTTAAAGCGATTTGTTAAACTATTGGAAAAATGGTAATCAGTTTAAAAGTAGAGCAATATACATATATGTACATTAAAACAATTACATAAGTGTGATATTCTTGCACGATACGGATTGACGTAGATTCACTTTTAAGTATTTGGGAATGATGCAGTAATCACAAAAAAAATTGATACGGTAAAGATGCAACTTTACTGCTTGCTTAGTGTTTTCCATGGATGATGTGGTATGGTATGAGAAATGGTTCAACCATACCCCATTTCGTATCTAAGATGTTTGTTTATTCTCACATTAGTTCGCCAGCCTGTTTCTGACAAAACTACAGTTCTTTTATACATATCATGAGGAACCATTTGGATAAGCTACCATCATTATTCCGACTAGTCCAAGGATCTCTAACTGAATGGAACTTCGCAAATCATTACACGCAGTCTCTAATTTGTCTTATCAGGAAAAATCTCATACAACAGAACTTTTAAATCGATATAAAAATAATCATAAAGATCCTTTTGAATCAGCAATTTTAGTCTCATTCACGAACATCTTTCGTCACTTCCATTATTTTTAAAATTCAGACTGATTTCCAACTGTGACACAAATAGTTATCACATATTTCATTAGAACATCAATAGAAATTCCAACTAAAGCCATTCTAAAAATACTTTAGACTCGAATAAAAAATATATTACCATACGAAAGCCCAATACAACCGACGTCACATTGACTCAACACTCTAGCAGTCAATTATTATATACCAGTTTCGTCATACAAATATTTAACAAACCTACATTTTTTTCTTTCGATCTTACCTACTGAATCACGCCACGCTTCCATCCTCGTGTATTTTTTTTTTTTTTTTTATTTTATTTTATTTACACAACACAGGTTACAATCTTAAAGCTGCTAAATAGTTACAATAATGTTTTTTATCTTGAATATAACCCAAAACTTGTGTTTCACGAACAATATTATACTACGAGGCGAATATACTGCTATATAACTATATACTGTATATTTGACCTTTATATCTACGGAATGAAAAAAAGCAAGGAGTATAAAATACTAAAACGTAAAGAGATTCTCGATATCGTGACATAACGGGTACGCCTATTCTATATTTGGTTGTATTTGTACAGCTATTTATCTATTGTTTGTTTTTTTTTTTATTTTTTTATTTAAGTTTTTTTTCGTGAGGCGGAAAATACCAGGCGAAACGTGGGTGTCCTGGTTGCACCTTTGCCTACCCCTTCTAAAAAAGGCGTAAGTTTATTTAGTATGTATGCATAGCTATTTCAATTCATCTCTACACCATTTAGCTAGCTTTGCTTCGGGTGGTAGAGGCATAACCGACTTAATTTAAGCCACGTACAGAGTTTGACAGCGATTTGTAAACCACAAATAATATAAACACCCAGTCAATATTTTTATCAGGGGTATAGGCGTGCCCTGGGATTTTAACCTGCAACTACAGTAAACATGTTGGCAACCGAGTCTAGTCCGTTACAAACAGGCCCCCAAGCAATGTAAGGTTGTCATGTAAAATAAACAAGTTATAATTAATTCCTATTTGAGTATGAGACTAGAGTTTATTGCTTCTGAAACACGATAGGAAGGCGCATTCAACGGACGCGCGGCTGTTTTTTTATGAATAAATATTTGTAGATAAAATGTAAATTACTTTTCGTAAAATAGATTATTTCCACAAGCATTAGAATATACGTAGATAGTACTAATGGACACGTTTAATCGATAAAAATGTAATACATAAGACAGCGCTCGCTATTAATCAATATATTTTTTTAATTCAAACTTAAAATAATAATCTACAAATATTAATAAAACAAAAAATAATCTTCCTAAAAAGCAAATGGCTATGTCTATACTAATATTATAAAGAGGAAAGATTTGTATGTAAGTGTGTTGGTAACGAATTGGCTCATAAAGTACTGGACCGATTTTAAAAATTATTTCACCATTTGAATGCTACATTATCACTGATATAATAATATAGGCTTTTTCAATTGCAATAAAAAAATAAGGATCCCTACTAAAATTACAATACTGTTAGCCAAGGTGTAAAAAAATGCCTGTAAAATAACTTGCATGGTATGCGCTGCGAAATCTATCGATGATGGAACAAAAAAATGTTCCATATCTAGCGCGGAACGTTCACTGTTGATATGGACTTGACTTAAAAACCATCTGCATCCGGGGGAAGCAAGGCCGGGCCGCCATCAAAAATAAAATTTGATAAAAAATTTGACTGCTTCCCATTATTGATATTTCGCTGTAAGAGCCTACGGTTTTTGTACAAGTTATATAGGCAACAATATAGAAATTATGACGTAAAATTCCATTAAACAAAATTTTATCCTGATTGTAACTTTTAGCCATAAACCTTCATTGAATTCGGAAAGCGATGCTCTCAGCTTAATGTTTTGTTTTATATTCCATGGTGTAACCATCACTCTTCATAAAAACGGCTTCAAACTAGCGAACTTTCTTTATTTTTCCCTCTTTTTAAATAGTGAATAATTATTCTAAATTTATGTTTTAATAGTTCATGCGACACCTGAAGGATATTTCACAGCTTCGCTTCTAAGAAACCATTTATGTCCATACATATGTATTAAATAAATTATTTTCATAGAAATACACTTATCTATATTTATATTTTTAAATATCAATACTTATATAGAATATTTTATTACCTTGGTATTCAAAATCAAATGCTTCATATGTGTAACTAGACCTATTATTCCAGGTATTTAAAAAATGACCTTCGGTACTGTAACTTTTTTATTTTATTTTAAATTAAACCAGGAACTATGACAACCAATTGATAGCCTTCGAAATAGCCAAGACAATTTCTTTTGGGCTCCACAAGTATTTATTTTAGGTGTGGGCGTTTATGAGACCAAAAATTATCTCGTAGTTTCTTAAAATCTACGACATAAGACATGTTAGTGCGGAATCAAGATTATGTATGTGACTATTGAGTGACTACAGAGTGATCATTTTTAGAGTAATAACATCATGTTTTCTTTTTTTTTTTGTGTACAAGAGGAAAAGCTATTAAGCTCCCCTTTCGGTACCCCGGGGGAGGCCGAAAGGGGGTATGTCAGTGTCTCTGTCCTTCCAACCCGCCACATTACGGATTGTGGTCGAGCTGGGACCCTAACAAAACCTACGCCAGCATACTGACTAAAAACCCCTCGGTGACCTTCACACGCATTATGGGCGGCACCGGACATCCCAGGGCGACAATATCCCCGATATACGTCCGCGTAACCGCCCGGCGCAAAACCGTTGCTGGTCCTTACGTAGTGGGGGTCTGAATGCCCCACATTTACTTCAAGTTTGGACGCCCGTTTAGAATGTAATAACATCATGTTAAGCTCATTTTAGGCTTTATGTATAGGTAGATTATTTCAGCTTTACCCTAAATTTTATCATATAAGGACGCTTTTTTTACATAATAATAAATTTTTATACTTATTGATTTTATGATCAGCCAGCCTGTCGTGAACTCCTCGGTTATAAATGTTGGTGGGTTCGATAAATTTGTTTTTATATCCAATAAAAATTATAGAGGCGGTCGAATGGCGTTTTTATTCACAATTAGATTATTCCGGTCGTTTTTAGTCTACGAGCAATTTTATTACCAATTCATAAATTTCAATAATTTAGTAATTTAAAATTAGTTAACGACTGCCTACTTACTGTTTTATCGGATTCAATGTTTTTATTATTAAAATTGTAGACTGTAACGGTGAAGGAAAACATCGTGAAACCTGCATAGCATAACGATTTGTAAGAATTTCTATTGTATGTAAAGTCCGCCAACCCGCACTAGGCCAGCATGGTGAACTATAAAACCTAACCACTCTCAATCGTACTCTCGATTATAGAGTAAGCCCGTGCCTTGCACTAGGACGTATATGGGCTAATGCAATACAATATAAACCCGATAATTAAAAATATCAAAACTTAGCTTGCAAAGGTGTAGACAGAGTTAGTACGAATGTACACAGATTTTGGTAGTGGTTTATTTAAATAAGTAAAGGTGCATATAAGAGTGGGTCTGTGAATTAAGTGATTATAAAAATGAAATAGCAAATCAATAAATATTTTCTGCGAAAATGAATTACTAAAAAATATAAAGGAAAGTTAAAAAAAAATTGGGTGCGACAACAAACTTTAAATTTTATCATGTTTATCTCATTGTTTATCACATTATCTCCGCTGAGTTAAAACTGTTTCTGGCACCAGTGATATGCCTGAATCCAGAAAAGTGGATTAATTTTATACTAAAAAAGAATAGCGTGAATAATGCCAATATTTCACAAATAATAAGTGGCAGAATTAGAGACATTGTATTAATAATAAAAATATGTAACATTCATAAAAAGTAAAGATGAATAAGCAAACAAAATAATGTTTTTTTTTTTTTAAATTAATCAGTAGGCTAATTCACGTAATTTATTGACGCGCCGATCAAGTTTCGATGCAGTTTCGATTAGGTTTACGTCTTCATCGTACGTACGTCAAAATGGTATTCTTGTAATTGTTTAGCTGCGCGTAAGATATGCATAAACTGCGCATGTGCAGCTGCACGTTGGTGGGACTAAACTGTCATTGGAGACGTCAAATGAATAGGTAATTTACCAATCAGGTTACGATCTGAATCAGGCATGTATAAAACGCGCAGCCGTAGAATACGCTAAAGCGATCGCGTGACGCGAACTTGACGCGAGCGTATCTGACAGCGGTTATTCTAAATTACGAGAATACAAAACGGGCTGTTTTGATCGAAACTTAACTGCAACTGCACTGCAACTGAACTTATTTAATTACGTGAATTGGCCTACAGGTCTTGTACTTTATCTTTATCTGTACTTATGTGTATCTAACATTTTCATGTTAGATTAAACACGAAAGCCAGAAATATAGTGATCATTATTTATTTAAATTGATGTAATTAATACTAGCCAAAGATCTGATACGGAAGATTTATGAAATATTTAGTTAAAATTAAACTTTTAATATATTTTTAAACATGATCAGTGGAAATTCAAATGAATACCTAAATTATTTTTAGAAACAATTATTTCCTCGATGCTATTTTGGTACTGAAGTATTTGGTGAGGCTTAGATTGTTTGTATCCTGGGTTTGATCTCAACTTGGGAAATAATTTATATATTTTATTTTTTCGCAAGATTTGATAACCACCATCGGTACACGATGGCGCATGAGGTTATTCTACTCTAGTATTGTTTGTACGCCTGACATTTTACTGTCTTATTTGTCTTATAATTTTGCGATCGCATGTTGAAAATAGCTCTGAAATATATCGTCGGTGATATTCTGAAACCGCGGAACTAACAGTGTTTAAAACCGCGTAAGGTAGGCCCAGTGAATTTTACAGGAACGAGGAAAAACATAATATTTACTAAACCACATGACTTTCTATTGTTTAAACTTTTAAATTGTCAAATTATAATATTCTTCTTGGTATTGTAGGCATTAGTTGTGTTAAATATGTTTTAATTAATTAGTAAATCGACTTTCGCGGTTTTATTATCACAAATAAAATCAAAATGAGTTTTTTTATGTCACTTACGCGGAATTGTCCGCCGAAATAAAACAAAAGAATAGAATTAACATCTTATAATTATTTATTCAGTCAACTTCAGGGTTTAATTTTTGTCACATATTTATCACCGGTTTATTAGGTAATCAACAATATACAGGAAATTAACACCATAAATCCCCATAATGTTAAAAAAAATACCTCTATATAGCTAAGTATGTTAAACATACCTTGTTGAGAGGGTACTTACTAATTAACAGTTAAAACTAAAAATGATGAACAAAACGTATAAAAATATTACTTCTGAGTAGAGTAATAATTGCACATTGAGGTCTTTGTTAAAAATGAGATCAATAAAACATTACTTTTTCTTAAATGCCAAATTATCGTAAAATAAGTGACAATCTGCAGGTATCACACTCTTTGATTGCTGTAAGTGCTGATACTTACTGCCTAATATAGGCAGTCTAGATGAATACAGGGGAGGTACATTATTAACTACAGCTGAAATAGGTTTTGGTCTCCGAGGAAGTGGGCTGAAATCATCTTTAAAGTGTTTTTTAAACTCTATTGTGCCGTTAGGATTATACTTTAAAACCCTCAGATCCACTACGCAGTCATCTCCAGCAGAACGCCCAGGACGAATGGAATCATAAAATCATTGCTCTTTTAGATTTTTTTGTTTCTGAATAGCATTGTCAATTTTGTTTAAGCCTATGTACTCTTTCCCTAACATTCTATTTTTCTTATTAATTGATACTGCCCATGAACTGCGATCAGCCTTTCTTTTTATTGTACGTGACTCTTTGGCAACTTCAGGCTCAATTTCTCTCTCCACATACCATTCAAAGTTTTCATTAGAAATAGACTCAGATGGAGTAGCAATAGGCTGTAAATTTGTTATTTCGGATAATGGAACGTAATTGGAATCATTATTTACATCATCCGTAGAAAAATCGAAAGCCTCTGGAACATTTAAAATCATCATAGATGATGCGCTAGGGCCAGGAGAAGGCTCAGAAACTGTTGTCAGAGTTTCACAGTATGCAATGCTGTCATGAACTTTTTCGGGTGTAGTGGCAATTGGGAAACATGGCAGTTGTGTCGCTGGAGACGGTTCAATTAATGTTTGAGGGATGTGTAAGTTAGTGTAATTAACTTTATCCAATATGAGCTGCTTTTTACGCATAAGTTCGGCGCGACGTTTTGCTAGATCTCTTAAAGTGACAACAGCCACATCCGCACATTCATTTTATTGCTCCATGATGTAAACTTAAAAAAAGCAATGGTTTGGTCAGTTACTAGAACTTTTTAAAATATTTTATTGACAAAGAAAAAATACATAAACTCTAACTAAACTAAAACTTTAATTAAATAGTAGTTGAATTCTCAAAGATAGGTTCAAAATTTCCAGAGATAACTTTCTACAAACAGAAAACCTTTACCTCCTATTTACTATTATTACCTACTAGTGGGGTAGTAGGTATTAGTAAACTACCAAAAACACTTACCAGTTCATGCAGCATTTATAATAAAAATCACACTGTTTCACGCACGCTTCGTTAAACAAACACACCTTTCATGTTATGATGCGCAGATACGCGGTTTGGGCACAATAAACAATCACCTGACGTTACGCGGATTAAAAGACATTCGATTTCACGGCTTCCTAGTGGATAATAGGCCCAGCCATCATCACAGAACGCAGGCAATCACTACAACGAAGCTAAGCCCGCGAAATCTCGATTTTGCTAGTTTTGTAAATACGCGGTTTTAAACACTGTTAGTTCCGCGGTTTCAGAATATCACCGACGATATACAATCGTGAACATCAATTATGTTTTATGAATCAAAAGTTCACGTAACTTGAATTACCTGACTAGACAAAAATAACTAATGAGCAGTCTGGAAAAGATTACTGGTAAAATAAAAAAAGTAATTGTAACGACTATCAAAAACGCGATACAAGCATTTTCCAAAAAAAAAAAAAAAGTAAAGAATAGTAAATGTACTTTATGAAAGCAATACTAAAAAACCTAATTTTTGGCTACCTCTGTTTGGGAATAAACTATTTTTGTTAATTACAAGAGTAGATAACATTATTTACAGCTAATTAAAGTATTCAAACTTTGGAGACTAATTTAATCAAATAAAACCGGCACCTGACTAAAAAGGTCTAAATTGTTACTTCTAACATACATAAGAAAAAAAAAATTACGAATTGATAACCTCCTCTGAAGTCGGTCAAAAAGCATGTCACACTGCAGCAGTTTACGTGGGTGTCACAATGAATTGTTTCGGTGTAAGAATCGAACCCGCCGCGTTTCGTTTCACAGCTGGCTATTTAACCGAAACTTAACCAACTGCACTACACTAACTGTTTACATGCTCCATTTTGCCGAACCATTCAGACAGTGGATAAACAGCAACTGCCAAAAAATTCAGGTTTGTTTTACTGAAACGCGACGAAAATATAAATTTAGAAGCGTCGCGGGACGTTTAATACATATTACACTAAGTTATTTTTTTTATTTAAATTGCAGCAAAATAAATAGTCATATGGAATATAAGTTTTTTATATTTAAATGTATGATATTTTATTTGTGGACAAAAAATAACTTGAATACATCTTTAATAATAGTTTTAGATATTAAGATCTAATTCGGTGGAATTGACTTAGTTTTGATTATTAAGTCATTCAATGTTATTTTTTATGTCTACAAATTAAATTCATAAATCTTTTTTGTTTTTGCGACCTTTTTATTTTTTATTGCTTTATTCAATATTTGTTTATGTCATATTTTTTCCTTGTTTTCCAATCGAACCCTACTAAACAAATAGCGTACTATAGCGAGTGTTGTTATAGGGCATATAAAATTATATATTTTTAGAAATATTATTGACTACTTACAAATATGACTGAAAGGCCGACACACACCGCGTAGCCCCATCCTCCTTCAGGAGGGACCATCTCGTATTTGTCTTCATCACTGCACTCTATATGTTTTCCCACACTCATTTTCGCACAAACAAAACCTTTTGCCTTTGATGTTGAGAAACGTCTTTATATATTACAGCTGGGGTCCATAAATCCTTTGTTATCTCTATGCACGGATGCTGTTTGTTTAAGGGTTTAAATTATAACACCTTAATTGAGCATACGCTTACAAAAGCAAACAATATCCTCGGATTTCCCGCAAACAATAGACAAACATGTTTATGTTAGATGTTTTCGTAGTTACTCTTCGGATGTAACTGGTTTATTTTATTTTCACATTTTTCCACGACGCGGCACGACCAGTTGACAGGTCGAAAGATGACCCATATGAGGCTTGGTTAGACAATATTAAAAATTGTAGATATAACACGTTCGGTGCGTGGCGCGTGTGATGGATCCGAAACATCGACACATTGACACCGAAGCGTTATATTAACGCCGCGTCGGTTTTTGTCGCTTTTTTATTACGCCACTCTCACATCTCGATCAGATACATGTAAATTAACTCTTAATAATTTGATACCGTGATAATCCGCTCACTTTGCGCTCGGGGCTTGTATAAATATTATGCAACCAATGCGTCTGTGCTTCGAAGTACTGCGCGTTTTTCTATCTATAAATTTGATCTAAAAGGCGTGTTTTATGTACGTATTATTATTAGATTGTCAGAGGTTTGATATGAATGTAACGGACGGCGAAGAAAAATTTGCTTAGTCACATAATTACATGTTAGTTTATGTGCAGTGGTAATTATTGAAAATGTATTATTGTTCTTTGTGCAATCTGCAGTGTCGTATAATTATAGTTTAATTTGTTTTAAAATTAATTTGAGAAGTGTATTTCTGGTTGTAGGGTGTGCGTAGATATCTACTTAGTAGGCATAAGTTTATCGCGTTTCGGAATCACCGATGTAATGTACATTTAGTTTTGATAATTAAAGCATAATAATGCCTATTTTCTACCCGGTATATGAACAACTATGTAGTTTTAAATACCAATATACTGTGAGTTACCCCACCGAGTCGATAAGAAGTAGTCAAGTCTTTTTTGGAACGAAGTTCCTTATTTTTTAATCGTTAAATAATACCATCGCGTGAAAAGAAGTAACTACTGTGAAGAAAAACGCTTTCAATCGGATCTTATTTAATAATACTGTTAAGAGTCCAAACATCATTATCACCTTGAATCTTTTTTTCATATTTCGAATCTGTTAAAGTCGGAAATGCAACCAGAATTTCTGGTTTTGATGATAATACTGCTGCAAGTATTGTACCGGAACACAACAGTGCGTTTACACTGCTGTTTGACGGAATAAGACATTGCTGCCTCTCATATATGAGAGTACCAGGAAAAATCATCATTTAAATTAATAATATATTTATCGGTAACCTAATAACAGATCTTTATTCCATCGTTTCTACCGCATACGCATTATTAGTCATAAGCAGTTCGGCGTACATTTCCACAATCAATTCGTCCAATAGACATTATGGCGCACTCCATATTATTAAAATGTGCTGCTCGTTGCGTAATTGTACATGCCTTGTCTACTGTTACGCATGATGTGGAAAAGTTTAAAAATTATAGATTGATCATTTAAGAACATAAGGTTTTCTATTCTTCCTTCTAGTAAAGAAAGAAGATAATGGTGTGTATGAAAGAGTGACGCAGATGGAAATAGAAATAGTGGTAAGGTACTTCTTTATTTTGTAACACATTTCGTTCGCAATGTTCCTTCTAGTTGTAATATTTCAGTGAATCAATATACAGAGCATCTAAAATCTACTGTCCTGTGGCGAAATTAGGAACTACAAAAATATATTATAAATCTATTAAAAGCATTGTTTGAGATAATATGTTTTCATAATATTAACAACAAACATTTATAATTATAATCTAATAGTATTAACATGTCCAATTTAATACAATTTAAAGATAGAAAAACTATATCTTTTGTTTTGACAACAGCGCTTTCGGCGACAGAAGAACGTATAAACCTTTAAGTGCTTTGGATTATTCAATACCCATCGTAGGTACAAAATGCGTAATAATTTTAATGTAGGTTTAAGTATGATTGTTACGTATGTTATAAATGATTATTATTAAGTAAATCGACCTTAATCAACGACGAAGTCATACATTGGAATATGTCAATGCATTCCGATTATTCGATTATCATCAAGGAAAATGGCTTTTTGCTAACATTATTGACAACTTCAGTGGCGCCGTTGGTTAGACGCCGGCTGTGAAAAGAGATGCCGCGGGTTCAATCCCCGCACGGAGACAAATATTTGTGGGATCCACAGGTATTAGTTTCGGGTCAGGGTGTTTGTGAGGCCGAAAAGTCTCTCGTAGTTTCTGATACTTACGACATAAGACTCGATCTTAGTGTAGTTTTAGGACTATATATGTGACTATTGGGTTTATTTATTTATTATTACTCAAATATATTTATTCGTGTCGACATTTATATGCATTTCACCTAAATATCGTTCGTAAATGAGGATCACGAGATGAAGAGTAATCATTATCTTCTGTCATTAAAATAAATACACTAATATTTTTTACAATACTGCCTTTTCATTATATGCAGATGTTTATAAGCTACGGTAACTGTTTACCATCAGACGGGCTATTTGCTTGTTTGCCGCCTTAGTTGTATAAAATAAATGACACATCCGGTAGGGATTATTTCCATTTTCCCAATATTTAAATAATTTCATGTATTGCCCGGAATTGTTCATTGCCTTTACCAAGTATATGTGAGTGTTACTAATAGCACATAAAACCACGTCAGAAATAAACTCGTTAATACATTTTTCTGTGATTACAATCAAACTGATGTTGAATATTCTTTCGCTTTTATGTAATTTACAATAAGCCTTATCTCTGGATTTAATAAAATAATCAGTTTTAAATGTCATGCATAATGTCAAAGGCATAGGTATAATATGTAAGAAATTAGAATCTTTAATTATTCGCTGCACGTATTAAAACGCTAAATTATTTAGTATTATGCTAAATCTGTGGTTTAAGGTTAATATTTATGATATATCAAATATCTGATGCTGATAAGATCAATGACATTTTTATTTGTCTTATAGTAAAATCTATTATTGCGTCATTGGAAGATATGCATCTGATCAGAATTGCATTTAAATTGCAATATTATCTGCTGGAAATATATTGATACTTCGTGCATGAAAATTGGCTTTTTCTGCAATAAATCCGACGTCTATTTGAAAAAGTCAATTTTTAATGCTTATAATTGACTGACAGCCTCCGTGGTGCAGTTGGTTAGACGCCACCTGTGAAACGAGAGGCCGCGGGTTCAATCCCCGCACCAAGACAAATGTTTGTGAGAACCACAAGTATTTGTTTCGGGTCTGGGTGTTTGTGAGACCGAAAAGTCTCTCGTAGTTCCTGATACCCACGACACAAGACTCGATCTTAGTGAGGGGTCAGGACTATGTATGTGACTGTTGGGTGTATTTATTTATTTATTAAGATTCTGTTAGTGTAATATTTACTCATGAAAGTAATTACATTTGCTGATTTGCGATATCTGTTGTAAAATGAAGATATTCATCGCTCGTTTCTCACTCCATCTGGACTTTACTGTAATTACCATTAACTGCAAACCTCTCATGCCAGTCTTCTTATTTAGTACTATCCAAGCTTTGCCTTGGACCGTGGTATTGACCAGGTCCGCCTTTCAGCATACTTTCCTCCATTTCCTCCTTTTACTATTACTTTCTTGGTGGACCTCAAGATTGAGGCCTCGCTGTGGTGAGTCTGAAGTACCTAAATATTGCTGATGTCTTGCCAAATGTTGATATGATCAAATAAACTCAAGGGACTCTCCGAAAGTAGTCCATGCAGGTGTTATTTTGTAGGATAAAAATTTAGCCGCTCTAAGCGTTTAACAACACATTAACAATGTTCTTCAGTCGCCCGTAAATTTTCCTTTCAAGATAGTTGCTATGGAAGATTTCATCAAAATACATTTGAATGGCAACAATAACATATGCACAAAACGCTATCTAAATCCACAGATGTTACAGTTACTGCATTCGGTAAATATTTGTGTAGTTGAGGTAGGCGCTTGTTGAAAATGTTCGTGCTTGCTTATATTTTCTATAGGGGAGAATAATTTACTGATTTTATTATTATTTAGTGCCCAAACTTTGGACAATGCTCCTTCCCTCCTTCTTCCCATATTGTCGACCGATTGGTAATTTATTACTGTCTCGTTGGTTTAAATTGATGGTGATGTTCAGGATTTTATTTCAAGTTTGGGAAATACATTTGTATTAATTGTGGGAATCAGATTTTTGGATAAAAATGTTCTGGCATCATTACCTCTATGCCCTATGGTGTTGCAGATGGTCATGGGTGGCAATGATTATCTACCATCAGTTGATACGTATGCTCGTTTGCCCCCTATAACATAAAAAAGTATCGAAACTCTATATAGAGTTCCCTGTACTTACCATCATTTGCAATATACTTACTAGTTATTTTAGAAAGAAATCGTGGGTCATATCTTAATACATTCGGATACATCGATGACATAATATTCAAACATAAACCTATCAATCGTTTTAATACCGATATCAAAATGTCAATTAATATTGTTTAGTGTATTTGTAACGAGTATTCGTTCGTAAAGTGCGTTGTGGCCTGTTGGTAACGGACCAGACGCGGCTGCCTACATGATCACGGTGGTCGCGGGTTCAAATCCTAGGGCACACCTCTGGCTTTTCGGAGTTATTTGTGTATTGATAGTCAATCACCACGCACTTTAACGGTGAAGGAAAACATCGTGAGGAAACCTGCATACCGTAGCGATTTTAAAGAATTTCTACGGTATGTAAGTCCGCCAACCCGCACTAGGCCAGCGTGGTGGACTATATGGCCTAACCACTCTCAATCGATTCTTTCGATTGTAGAGTAGGCCCGTGCCCTGCAGTGGGACGTATATGGGCTGATATAGATATAGATAGATTCGTTCGACATATTGATGTTGAGCACAAAAGGCATACCTGCTATTATTTAAATAAAGATTAATTTGTTAACTAGAATGACGAGCAAAGCAGGTCGCTCGCTTCCCATAGAGGAGTAACACTCATAACTTGTTATTACTAAGCATTGCATGGCGCAGCAATGCGCTTGTCATTGCGAGTTATTGGGTGTTAAGTATTTTAAAGCTCAGTAATTTCACTATTGCTTAGCGGCGATAATAGACAACGCGTAAACACCTACTCTAAGTGCGGTGGTCTGTTCGTAATGGACCAGATGCGACTGCCAATATGTTAATTGTGGTCGCGGGTTCAAATCCCAGGGCATACCTCTGACTTTTCGGAGTCATGTGTGTATTGATAAATCAATCACCACGCACTATAACGGTGAAGGAAAACTCGTTAGGAAACCTGCATACCATAGCGATTTAGAAGCATTTCTATGATATGTAAAGTCCGCCAACTCGCACTAGGCGTGGTGGACGATATGGCTTCACCCCTCTCAATCGTACTATCGATTGTTGAGGAGGCCCGAGCCCTGCAGTGGGACGTATAATGACTGATACAGTACAGTACAGTAAGTACCTACTCAGACCGCTTGTCGCATATGAGGGACCTACCTAGTATTAAGAATAGTACTAATTAAGCCCATATACCTTACTCTACTGAGCATCGGCATCATCTACGAAGGATTTCAAATGTTATTAACCTCTTGAGATCCGATAATGGAAGTAATATTTTACATGCTGAAACATGTACCATATTCTCAGGCGACCTCTGCTGGAAGTTGGAACTGTAAATGAGTGGTTATGCTAACTATTATGAACGCAAATTTAGTAATAGAAGCTATATGGTCGCTTACTAAAATTCAATGAGAATTAAATATATCTACCTGATCGGGATGCCATAAGCAGAAGTTATTTAGGTATTTTTTTAATAGATAAAAGGGCATACATAAAGAAATATAACCTGCCAGTTTTTTTTGAAGAATATGTTATAAAATTATAATATCTGGATGCGACATCCTGAAGAATATTACGAGTTTGCGAGAAAATATGTAATAGCACGGTACTAGAACACGCAATATAATTTCGCTTACATTTAAAACAACTTAGTGTGTGCGTCAAATTCCTATGAAGTGAAAACAATGATCTTCCCTACATAACAATATTTGCATCACCGATTTCCAGTAACAAGTAATTTTATGATTGTCATCAATGTCTTTCTCTGTAATCACAACGAGGTTAGCGGCAGCCTGATTGTGCCCTGGCCTTGCCAAATCCGTATGATTGGTTACCACGAGGCGAACCTCGCCACTGGAACACTGTTTAGCTCATTAGATTCATCACGATCTTCAGCTGTAGGATATCCATCCCTAGCTCTTAGCCTAGCCTTTATTCCTTTTACGTCTCTCAGAAGAATCTCCACAACGAACTGTTAGAAGCGGCCTGCATCCAGTATTACCTATAACCTTGATTACATAATTCATGTATTGTTTCTTTCATCACGTTTATTTCTTTTATGCTCACTGAAGCAATAAAAATTCATAAAACAAGTAAAACAACAAACAAACAAACAAACAAACAAACAAAAGCGGGTGTGTATTGACCAGGAATGTTTAAAACAACCGAGTATTGTTCTTAATATGAAACAAAATTGTTGGAGTGAATGAAAAACAAAAACTCAGCACGTTGCGCACGAACCGTTGTTTTAATTGAATTTTTTATTCATTCCCATTTGAGCATTCTCCGCTCTGAATGTACGGAATTCTAATAATAAAATTTGCGTTATTATTGCTGTCTGGATCGGGAAAATCAAATTACAATAGAAATAAATATCTGACGTTTTAATTGTGGGAAAAAAATATTTGAGATTGTGTTACTCTGTCATATGATACTGTAGGCGACCTTTTTCCACTTCATAGAATGTAGGGGGGCCTCTTTGTCCTCTCGTATAGAGTCTCGCCCTTGATGTTATTTGTCACGAGGCCACACCGTGTTCTTGAAGGCCGGCTGGGTGTGAAAGTCATTGTTCGTAATGATGGCCCTAAAAAATCCTAGTATCGTTATGAAAAAGGGTATCCATCTACCTGTATCAAACTTGTAAGTAGAACACGAATGATTCCACATACTTGTTCGAAATAAATTTAAGAGTTACCACTATAAATTTAACACGGTCGGTGAAATGCACAATTATCAGTCATAAAAATAAACAGAAAATATTTTTTCTATTGTATAAGCCCATATATTTCCCACCACAGGGCAAGAGCCTCCTCTACAATCGAGAGTACAGTTGAGAGTGTTTAGGCCATATAGTCCACACTGACCTAGTGCGAGTTGGCGGACTTTACATACCATAGAAATAAATATCTTACGAATCGCCATGGTATGCAGGTTTCCTCACGATGTTATCCTTCGCCGTTATAGTGCGTGGTGATTGACTATCAATACACACGTAACTCCGAAAAGTTGGAGTTGTGCTCTAGTATTTGAACCCGCGGCTACCTATGATACCATACAAATAATATGTTGTCTTGCTTTTAATCAACAATAACGTATCGATTGGACCTAAAGCTAAGTAGTTTTAAACCATGCAGATGAAAATTATTCAATGTTTCTCGATCAATTAGATCTTATATGTGGATAAAACCTTATCTAGATGATTTATTTATTAATTTAAATCTTTATTGCACACATATATAAACAAAAAATCACTATACAGAAACAATAATTTTAAAAAATACAAATGGCGGCCTTATCGCTCTACAGCAATGTCTTACAGATAACTATGGGATGGATTTTAAAGGAAGGAGAGGGCGCACTATAAATTATAGACTTAAATCTAAATGATTGTACTATATTATACTTTCTCCTACAACTTTGATACAAGATATTGCAATACCAACCGTGTTTGCTATAGGCTCCTCACTAAGTAGCATCTTGGAAGCCATGACACCAATTAACCATATTTATAACATCGAAAATGTCAACTTTCCGTACACAGTTCTACCCTTAACCATAATTTGGTATAAAAATGTATATTCAAAATCGTTTCTCAATAAAATATCGTTATAAAATTTCTAGTACGCAAAATTACTTCTTAAATCTTGATCCGGTTTAGCTTGTGCATATTCTTATAATCAGTTTTAAGTAGATATTTTCCGATATAACATAGACTTTTGATATTCAGTAGGTTGAATAATGTTAAAAATGCTAATAAAAACGTGGTTCTATATCTGAGATTTTATTATTCATGCATATCGATTTTAATGTTGTACGTCGATACCGTGGCGTGATTTCCATCGTCGTCTATCTTCATCATAATATAATTTAAATACTGAGTTAATGATAAGATTGTGCGGCTGATGTTTGGTTTAGCTGCGATATTGTAAGGGAAATTCTGATGATTGTTTGTGATTACGCTCGGATTTTCCCTGCAGTAAAAGTTATGTTATTTGTAAAGTGATTTCTTTAGAAATACTATTTATTATCCTAAAGTTGAGAGGATCTGTTTTTACGTTCATTCCATACTCTTCCTTAAAAAGCAGAAAATTACGTACGATTTTCATGTAATTTAAATATTCAAAGAAAGGAGGACAAAATTATTATTTTCAATCAAAATATTACTAAATATAAATATGTTTTAAATTTAGCAAATGTGCATCAAAATGGTTATGTGATAGATAACAGATGCGAGATAAGGTTTCATTAAAACCCACGCATTTAAAATCAAAACAGCACGCTTAATATAAATTTATGATTTCTGAAATATTTAAATTATTTAAATAAGATAATTATGTTATATAGGAAGATAGTCTACTCAATCCCGTGAAGCGAAATTTTAAAGTGTGACGATTTAATTTGTGTAAAGTTTCCGATTTTATAATCTCATGCGAGAGCAAAGTTATCTCAGTGCGACTATGTGTGTGTATTATGTATGTGTGTGTGTTCACACTCACACATAAAAAAAACAAATAAGGTCAATGAGGGCAAGACCGGCATATTTTTTTGCGAGTTGAATTTGACTGACTATATCTCATGTCCTATACACTTTGTTACTGATATTCTTGGACTAAGCTACTATATATTTAAGGTTATATTAAGTTAATGTTTTAAATAGCGGCAATTTTTGTTAATGTGTTAATAAATATGTTTTTTAAAAACTTAGTTAGTAGCCGGACTTTCCCACCTTTTTTGGGGAGGTTCGTCTAGCAACAGTTTCATCTATAAAATTACAATATTTTTGAATAAACATGAATTACATACGTGTAAAATAGGATGCTATTGAAATATGTGTTTTAATGGCACCTTTATACGGCACTAGTGAGATTTTATTGTATAAAAATATTTCAGGGGGCTAGTCCGGCATACTTTCTGGATCAGGGGTTACCAACCCCATTAAGATTCAATAAATTATTAGAAACTTTTATAACATGTTATATAATTAATGGCTATACAAATGATGAACTAGATAATAATCAATTATATATTATTTATTAAAAAAATCACAAATTATTTAATGAACACAATACTTTGGCAAATAACAAACTTATTTATTTAAGAAATTAGATATAAAAATCAAAAGTAAATCACATCATCATCGTCAGCTAAAATATAGTCGTTTAATTTTGTTGGATCTTTTGCTAGATTAACCTTTTTTACGATCGATATCTCTGGGACCACATCTCTATCAATTTTTCTGGGCTGCTTAAATACAAGTTTTGGTTTCTTAACAGTTTTGTAAAATCTTACGCTGTAATATGTTTCTTTATTTTGTGCTTCTACGTGTTCTATAACTCCGACATAGTATGTCCATTTCTTGGTGAAATATCTTACTAAAACGTAATCATTTGTATCATAAAGAGCATCAACCTCATCTAAACCAGAACCGGCAGTCATCAAATCGGAATCACTGTGTATACTCATAGAGCCTGATACGCTAGTGGTTGAACTTTTTGAGGAGAAAGAATGTGTTTCCTTTTTTTCTTTGTAAGAAATTATATTATCAGTCTTTTCGATTTGAGTGGAAGGTATTTTATTTTCTTTACCACTTTTCTTGCCAATTCCTTTGCCTTTAAAAGATGTTACAGTTGGTTGGTTTTTAGGATAAATTTTATAAGACTCCGCAAATTTATTTCGTGTCTTATTACTTTTGTCTTTAATTTTATTAATACCAGATGAACCTGGTTCCGTCAGTAAATATTCTTCATTTGGTTTTGTTGAGCTTTTGATTATAGTATTCGATAGAATTTGAATTTTATTTAATTCCGACTTTTGTTTTTGTAGACATCGAGGCAGCTCTTTTGTATTACGTGCGATAAATGCTTGTAAGTCTGTATCACTTTTTGAAACATCACATAGGCGGACGACATTGTTGTGTTTTGTTAATAAAATGGATTCAACTTTTAACTTTTTCTTCTTATTTTCTTTTTGAAGCTTTCTCTGTTGTTCTTCAGATTTAAGATTAACTACTTCATCGTGGGTAATTACTTCTGCACCCGTAGCCACTTTGCGCCTAACAATCTTAGTGGTGTCACCAAGTTTTACTTTCTCAAGAAGTAATTCTTCAAATGTAACACTTTTTTCCCCGGTAATTTGGTCAAATTTGAAGTCATTGTTCTCTTGTACTTTATCCTGTAGATTTTTTCCATTACTGACTTCGCAATTGTTAATTATAATAATATTATTTAAGATGTTTAGAACTATCGATGACAAAGTTTTAGGTTCCATTTTCGTGATATTAGTATTCAGTTTTATGAGTTCATTTGATGATCCTTTGTGTGTTAATTCATAATTAGTTGTAGATTGGTTATTATTGATAAGTGTTAAATTTTGAAGTCGTAGTAATCTCTCCGAAGTACTCATGAATTCTTTCCAACTTTTTAACTTTAAAGCATCAAACTTGTCTTCTGAAATTACGCTTGGATTAAATGGATAAATACCACTTTTTCTAAATCCGTTGCACAATACTTGTGGGTCAATTTGTTCCCATACTAGCCCAATCAGGCGTGCAAATTCTTTTTTCGGTAATGGTTTACCAACGTTCATCCGTTGCCACTTAACTAGTAAAGGATCCCAACGATCCTTAAAAGATTTCATAACTGCCACATCTAGCGGCTGTAAAATATGGCTGGTGTGGGCAGGAAGTTTTAATATCGTGATATTTGATTTCCTGGCTTCCTGTATTAAATTCAATCCCACATGTGTAGAATGACCATCATATATCAGTAAAATGGGACGTTGATTACCTACAGTCGGTAAAAATGTTTTTTTAAAAAATGCTTCAAAAACTTGCGTCTCCATCCACCCGTTTTTAGTTGCAGCGTATGTAGTACCTGGAAACGCATTGGGTGAGGTCCATTCGTCCCACACATTCTTACCTTTAAATATTATTAACGGTGGCGTTTTTTCTCCTATCGCATTTGCTCCAAGTAAAACAGTTGTGTTGTCCTTTCCGGGTGTAGAGATTATTCTGGTGGCTGCGTGACCTTTAAGGCCAATAATTTTAGTTTTTGATGGATCTTTAGAGAAGCATGTTTCATCTAAATTCCAAATAGACGAAGGTTTGTCTCTCAAACCTAAGTCTTCAAGTGTCTTCTGAAGTATGTCGAAGTAAGGGTATACTAAAAAAGGATTTACAGCTTTTTTTCTTGCATATTCTACTGCTTGTGGTTTTTTTATTGATAGATTGTGCCGTTTTTGAAACGCATACAGCCAGTCCTTGCCTGGTATACCATTTTTGAAAGGTGTTAATATCTCGTTTCGGCTAACATAATCTCCAACCATACTTAGAACTTCTTCTCTGCTCAGTCCAAAACCATTTTTTTCCATAGTGTGCAAGCAAGAAGCAAGATTTTTCTCACTTTCCAATGACAAAGCAGTGCTCCTTCCGAGAGTTTTTGACTTGCCTCTCTTCTTATGCACGTGGTCCATAATTGTCATACGTGGTATTCGGTACAATATTGAAGCCTTGTATCCACTCAAGGACCCATTCTGAACGGCTCGAACGGCTTCTTGTAATTTGTCATCACTATAAGATCCCTTATCGGTTTTCCTTTTATAGTTTCTAACCATAGTGATACGTTAACCTGTAAGAATATAATACATTTTATGGAGTAAAATTAAAAGATTGAACTTTATTTATAATATGGAATAATTATCTATATTATATTAGGTTATTAATTTAATTTTTATTGCAATGAATGGCAAGACGATCATGCTGTTCGCCTGATGGTAAGCAATACGACAGCTCATGGACAGTAGCAAACCAAACAACACCTTGAATTATAAAGCGATACTTGGTATTCCACTGCGCACGCCATTATGAGACAAGATGTTAAGACTCAGTATGTCCAGTAGTTGCTCTGGCTACAATGTCCTTGCTACCTACCACCAGTAAAGTGTATAAGGCCTCTCATATGTCAGGGACCATCTGGGTAGGTACCACCGTAATGTCTATTTCTCTCGCCAAATAGCAGTGTTAATGCACTGTTGTGTTTCGGATTGAAGGTCATTGTCGCCAGAGTAACTACTGGACATATTGAGACCTAACATTGTATGATGGGGAGCGTGGTGGAATGCCAAGAATTGCTTTGTAATTTAAGGTATTGTTTGGTTTTGCTACTGTTCATAAGCGGTCGTATTGCTTACCATCAGGCGAGCGGCAGGCTCGTCTCGCCATTCATTGGAATAATAAAAAAAGACCTACCACAAATAAATTAAATATATAACAAATAAATCAATCACACAATAAATCACAAAACATTTTTTAAAAGTAGGATCATTACAATTTTGGCAAAGCGACATTCTGGTACATACTTTGTTCTAAGTCATATCAACAAAGTAGTTTCATTAGAAATAACAAAATACAATGCAAAAAGGTTTGTGATATATGTCTTGGGCTAAGTCCGGCATATGACGGTTTAGCCCCGCGTGGAATAGACGGACTTCGCCACTTTACCATTTTGATGATAATCAATTGTTTTACGGTATAATTCTTTACTGTACGTAGTACTATTTAAAACAAATAGTAAAAACACTAAAAGAGACATTACGCTATACATATACAAAAAGGTAAAATTGTAACTATCTTAATTTAATACTTACAATTTTTTGAACACTGCACACTGCACTCTGCTTCAGAGTTCAAAACGCACTAAAACTTTGGTGGCTGTTATTTCAACTTTTCGATCCCATAGCGCCATCTATGTGATATAGTTAGGACCCTAAAATCATGCTGCTTTACCGACCTAACTGTTGACATTCTGACCGTTACAGTTAAGAAAATATTGAATGCTGATGGTCTTACCCCGCAGACGGACTTACCCACATTGACCTTACAACGAAAATCATGGTACATAAAAAGGTTTGGTGGTCTTATAGCTCAAAGTAATCAAGACAAGTAGACCGAAATTTATACTTTAGTATAATACTCTGCATCCGTGGATATTATAGGTATGCCTGGATGCAGGCTGTGTTTATTAGTTGATATTCTTTAATGATAATAAAATATGAATAATATGTAAAAAAACTAATAAAAGTTATGTGGTACGTAAGTTTCTAATAATGACGACCAAAGCCGTGTTAGTTTCGTCTGAAAAAAATACTTACATTTTGGCAATAATCAAATTTTAAAGCGAAATAATTTATATGGAATTTCAAATTGTCATATAAAAATATTTTCACATAAACAGCCATTATAGGTGAAATAAAAATCTTCATAAATTTTCGTTTACATAAAGAAACATGCTAAAAAAGTGCATTTAAAAATATATTTATGACTCAATTTTGTAACGGAAAGCATAAAATGTAGGATATAAGTTTAAAATGTATGATACATTTTTAATACATAATTTTACAGAATTATAAAAAACAAAATATTATTTCATTTTAATCGCTTTTATTTTTTTGCATAGTCCGAAAAAAACAAGCAAGTGATTCACATATCTAATGCTCCGGCATGTGAGAACAGATTTTTGGCAGGAAACTGTCATACAGGTTCGTAAAAATCTTTCAAAGCCTGTTTTATTTCACATAAGTAATATAAATAATTTAATAATTTTGATTTTTTCCATAATGGGACTGTTTTAAATTACAGTCTACATGTGTACTTGTCCATGACCCGCCTCTATATAGTCCAATAGACCAGAATCTTTATGCAAAAAAAAGACATATTATTTATGTTTAAAAATTCAAGAAACAAATCATCTTAGCAATCATATTTTTAAATTATTAATTTCTAGTATTATTCTAGCAGAATATCAAAACCAGTAGCTCATTTCATACATAAAGGACAGCAAAGTGTAAATTATAGTATCAATATAGAAACAACTGGGTTTTTAACTGTTGCTACAAAAAAAAAAAACAAACTTGTAACTATATTTCATAATTCGCGTAAATATTACAATCTGATAAATTATGCATACTTCGAATATTTCGTTCGCATCTGGTCAGTTGGGTTGTTTTTATCAATAGGATCGTTAGCATGGTCGGGTAAGGCCCTTGGAATTTTTCCGTTCAGATATAATATTGTGAAATATTGTAACATTTACATATTGTACCGGTAATAAATATTTTGTGTAGAATATTCCAGTGAGGTGGCCCAATACCACGGTATTGGGATAGAAGGATAAATGTTAAATATTTTAACACTTGAATTTAATGAAATTTGTTTAAATAATAATATGGTTGGATAGTGAAATTGCTGACAAAAACAATACATTGATTTTTTTGTACAGCGTATATCAAGACTGCGACTGAAAACTAACTGTATTTTACATTTCGTTTGTTTAAAAAATAGTTTTTTGATGAGACATCTTTATCAACAATTTGACTTTCGCAGCGTCTGTGTTGTTTAATCATAGTTTATTGGTATGTTTCCAGTTTACATCACTCTGTATCATAATGAGGATCGAAATAATTAATAAATTATTGGTTTATTTCACCTCTCATTATATTAAAGTTTATCTTTATGGCACTAGTCTAGACCTGCCATTTAAATAATTTGATAGCATAGATAAATCTATAAAAAAGTACCTACCTATTATTTTATTTGAATTTTTGTCGTAATATTATTTACAAGCGTATAACATTAAATACATTTTGCATACTTTATAATAATACATCGGGCATGTAATTAAACTGAAATTTTGAATGTACTGAAATGATTTATTATAAAGACTGAGTAACTATTTCAAGAACAGGACATAAATAAATAAATAGACCCAACAGTCACATACATAGTCCTGACCCCACACTAAGATCGAGTCTTGTGTCGTGGGTATCAGAAGCTACGAGAGACTTTTCGGTCTCACAAACACCCAGACCCGAAACAAATACCTGTGGATCACACAAATATTTGTTTCGGTGCGGGGATCGAACCCGCGGCCTCTCGTTTCACAGGCGGCGTCAAACCAACTTCGCCACGGAGGCTGTCAAAATTTTGGATTATTCTGTTAATATCCTAATTGTGTTTAGAGCAACTAAGACATTTAAATTTAAAAAAAAACATTTGAATAGGGCTCAATCGTTTTTTTTTATTAAATTATCAAAAATGTCACAAAGGAGCGTTGGTAAAACGGACCAGATGCGACTGCCAAAATATTCACGGTGGTCGCGGGTTCAAATCCCAGAGCACATCTCTGACTTTGTGTAGGTATTGATAGTCAATCACTACGCACTAGGTATAACGGTGAAGGAAAACATCGTGAGGAAACCTGCATACCATAGCGATTTGTAATAATTTCTATGGTATGTAAATTCCGCCAACCCACACTAGGCCAGCGTGGTGGACTATATGGCCTTACCCCTCTCAATTATACTCTCGATTGTAGAGGAGACTCGTGTCCTGCAGTGGGACGTATAGGGGCAGATACAGTTAGCGTTGCCAGGCGTCCGGATAAAGCCGGACATAGTTAGGCTTTTTGATTGCATGTCCGGCTAAAATAAACGGTGTCCGTCTTGTCCGGCTTTTGTTAGGCTTTTTACATTTCGCAAACAAGCGAGCACTGCCGCCGCGCCGCCGAGCGTGGCCGAGATTTATGATAATAATCAAAAAGACTTGATTTTACATAAAAAAATGTGTGTGTGTATTAGTGTACACACGTAAGAAGTGAAACATCTTTATGACATAATTTTTCGAAAAATGATCTACTATTTACAAATTTACAGAATTGGTAAAATAAAGCTAAATTAAATAAAGTTTAAGTTTAGGAGGGGGGAAATTTTTGAGGGAATTTGGGATTTCTATCGGGGCCAATTTGTAGCCCTCACCGAGACGGTTCCGAGGATACCAAGCTTGGTGGGTCCCCGACCTTTATTGGCCGAGATAGGTTTAGGGGGGGTGAGGTAAAAAATTTAGGTGGGGGTAGGGGCGGGGGGGGGGTGTTAGGTTTCGTGGGCGGGCTATTGGGCACCTTAAAATATTTTTGGGTGGGGAAAGTTGTGGAGGGGGAATTCGGGAATTCTGTTGGGGCAGGATTGTAGGCCTCACCGAGCCGGTTCTAATGAACCCAGGGTCGATGGGTCTACGATGGATATTGGCGGAGATAGGAATAGGGGGGGTGAGGTAAAAATTTTAGGTGGGGGTAGGGGCGGGGGTGGTTAGGTTTCGTGGCGAGGCTATTGGGCACCTTAAAATATTTTTGGGTGGGGAAAGTTGTGGAGGGGGAATTCGGGAATTCTGTTGGGGCAGGATTGTAGCCCTCACCGAGCCGGTTCCAATGAACCCAAGGTCGGTGGGTCTACGATGGATAATGCCGGAGATATGAGTAGGGGGGTGAGGTAAAATTTTTAGGGTGGGGGTAAGCGGGGGGGGGGGTTTCGTGGGGAGGCTATTGGGCACTGTTTTGGATTTAGGGTGGGGGAAGGCCAGAGGGGGGGTAAGGATCAAATTACAAAAAAGTGGGTGGGACTTAAAATTTTGGGTGGGGCTTGGAAACGGTTGGGGGTGTGGCTTACTGAAGTGGGTACTAATTTACTAAATAAAAAAAGATGGCGCGTAACGGAAGAATGTGACGCGTAACGAAAAATTTTTTCCAGCCCCGATAAAGAAGTTTCACTTCAAAAAAATTGTCGTACCTATTAATACTAAGACAAAATCCTCAATAATATAGGGTGTCCGGCTTTTTTAACCAAATGTCCGGCCAAACTGGCTGGTCTGTCCGGCTATTAGGTTTGGCGACCTGGCAACGCTACACGTAGCGTTGCCAGGCGTCCGGATAAAGCCGGACATAGTTAGGCTTTTTGATTGCATGTCCGGCTAAAATAAACGGTGTCCGTCTTGTCCGGCTTTTGTTAGGCTTTTTACATTTCGCAAACAAGCGAGCACTGCCGCCGCGCCGCCGAGCGTGGCCGAGATTTATGATAATAATCAAAAAGACTTGATTTTACATAAAAAAATGTGTGTGTGTATTAGTGTACACACGTAAGAAGTGAAACATCTTTATGACATAATTTTTCGAAAAATGATCTACTATTTACAAATTTACAGAATTGGTAAAATAAAGCTAAATTAAATAAAGTTTAAGTTTAGGAGGGGGGAAATTTTTGAGGGAATTTGGGATTTCTATCGGGGCCAATTTGTAGCCCTCACCGAGACGGTTCCGAGGATACCAAGCTTGGTGGGTCCCCGACCTTTATTGGCCGAGATAGGTTTAGGGGGGGTGAGGTAAAAAATTTAGGTGGGGGTAGGGGCGGGGGGGGGGTGTTAGGTTTCGTGGGCGGGCTATTGGGCACCTTAAAATATTTTTGGGTGGGGAAAGTTGTGGAGGGGGAATTCGGGAATTCTGTTGGGGCAGGATTGTAGGCCTCACCGAGCCGGTTCTAATGAACCCAGGGTCGATGGGTCTACGATGGATATTGGCGGAGATAGGAATAGGGGGGGTGAGGTAAAAATTTTAGGTGGGGGTAGGGGCGGGGGTGGTTAGGTTTCGTGGCGAGGCTATTGGGCACCTTAAAATATTTTTGGGTGGGGAAAGTTGTGGAGGGGGAATTCGGGAATTCTGTTGGGGCAGGATTGTAGCCCTCACCGAGCCGGTTCCAATGAACCCAAGGTCGGTGGGTCTACGATGGATAATGCCGGAGATATGAGTAGGGGGGTGAGGTAAAATTTTTAGGGTGGGGGTAAGCGGGGGGGGGGGTTTCGTGGGGAGGCTATTGGGCACTGTTTTGGATTTAGGGTGGGGGAAGGCCAGAGGGGGGGTAAGGATCAAATTACAAAAAAGTGGGTGGGACTTAAAATTTTGGGTGGGGCTTGGAAACGGTTGGGGGTGTGGCTTACTGAAGTGGGTACTAATTTACTAAATAAAAAAAGATGGCGCGTAACGGAAGAATGTGACGCGTAACGAAAAATTTTTTCCAGCCCCGATAAAGAAGTTTCACTTCAAAAAAATTGTCGTACCTATTAATACTAAGACAAAATCCTCAATAATATAGGGTGTCCGGCTTTTTTAACCAAATGTCCGGCCAAACTGGCTGGTCTGTCCGGCTATTAGGTTTGGCGACCTGGCAACGCTAGATACAGTACTAGTCACAACATATTATCAACATAAAAATATTGGATTGGTGTAATTTTTGAAGAGGTAGGCAGTTGAATGTTATACAAACCAGTTAAATGAAACAAATCAATATTTGCTAATAGGAAGAAAAACTTTTCATAAAAGACAACGGTAAAAGTGTTCAGTTTATTCTGGTGCAACTCGACTATGAGATGAAGGCCGCGTATTTAACAAATGTTACGAAACACAACGTGATTGTGTATCCATTAGGCCTAATTACAATAACTTGTTAGACCGATGGACGCCGAGTGTGACTCACTCAATTACTTTCGTGTTATCTATTTGTGTATGTGAAATTATTATGAAAGCGGTTGTTAATTGCAAGAATATTTAAAAACTGCAACTATTTTAATGCTTTTTTTAATTTCAAGGACATTGTAGAAATGCCTGTCAAAATGTACCTATGATAATGTAACAAATAGTTTTTGGAAAATTTTGGTATCGCCGGTGTTACTGCAAAACATGCTAAAAATTTCGTCTTTAACATTTTTTGCAAGAGAGAATTTTGTCTAGGATATAAAATCCACTATAACCCCACGGACACATCATAATATACTCAACGTAATATAAAAAAGGTTTCTTGCCCCATAAAAGTCTGATCACTGATTTTTGCATCTTATTTAATAATACTGTTAGAGTCCAAACATCCTTATGACCTTCAGTCTTTTTTCTTATTTTTTTCGAATCTGTAAAAGTCGGAAACATAACCAGATTTATCTGGTTTCGATTCTATGACTACTGCATATATTGTAGGTATTTTAAAATAAGAAGAAAAGACTAATGTAACTGATTATTGCTTGTAGTATACATCGCTAAATAATGCTAATGAACAGAAGCAGAAATAAATTAAAATAACTTAATTGATATGGAGTAATACAATCCTGACCTACGGTTTTGATTCATTCGCGTTTTAATATTCAAGACGATTATTTTATTTTTATATGCTCTGATAAACTGCTGTATACATATAAGGGAAGTGATTTTAAAGGCAATGGACAATTTTAAAAAAATACTTGTCCTATAATGTGCACAAAAAAAATCCATCTTTGTAGGTTCGAATCGGATTTCGAAGTTGAAACAAACTAAGTTTTCGTTTTCGGTACTTTATGCTGTTTCTGATGTGATATTTATTTTTTCTACGCCTATTTTGTTTAATGAAACTACTTTGAAAGTTTCGTAATTATTATTTTTTCTTTCCAGGTACGGCTATGCTGATGAAATTATTATGCAATCGTTGTATATAGGAATGCGATCGTGAGTATAGTTATACCAATGTGCAAAAGCATAGTTTGAATGCCTCTAACTTAAAATATCTTCAATATTTCATATTCTTTAAAATTATTGTATAATTTACGAGAAATATTTTGAAAATTGATCTCACTGAATACTATTTTACATTATGCAACTTTTTGTCATAATTTTATTATTTTCTTTCAAAATATTTTCTATGTCAAAGATAACTTCCTTCCAAAGATTTTCACGTAAATTATATGCGGCGTCTTGTGAAATTTGTCGGATTTTACCAATGTATCCAAAATTTTGGTTTTGCCTCTATAGATCTATAAACATGTTTACGCTCACGGCTGCATCCCCGAAAGTACACAGAGGTGTCACTAATTACACTCATAGTTGGCCGAGCTAATTTTAAAATAATAAGAATATACCAAATCATGCAAAAGATATCTTATACACATTTTTGTATTACGCACAGATACGCCTGCTCTCAGGACACATAAAATAGAATGACCTGTTTCAAACTTTTCTGACGTCCTCAATTGGTCTAGTCGAATACATTATTACATGTAAGAATGTCGTTAACCTTTCTACGCGGTCGCGCAGTTGCTCGTATGTAATATTTTTCCATGATGGTCTTATTTACAAGTTCACACTACCCACATGCTAGTTTTAACTTGTATGCAGGTTTGTTCAAGTTGCATGCAATTTGCAACTTGCATACAAGTTACTTGCCTAATGGAATCGTGCCTTAATGGAGGAAGCAATAAGAAGGGGATAGCAGTAAATATACCCATCTCACGAGAACACTAAATGTTTCGGGATAAGAAGTAGCCTAAATGTTAATCCAGGATGTCAACTACCTCCATAGCAAAATTTCATTGATATCCGTTAAGCCGTTTCTGAGTTCACCGCGGACGGCGCGGACAGCCGCATAGACAAACAGACAAAAATTCAAAACTCATTGTTTTGGGTTCTATTACGTTAATATGGACACTGTTAGTTTTTCTCATTTATCTTCCATGTAAAGACATCGATTGTTTACAAATTTATTATATGTATAGATTTATTAACGGAGCGTCAGATCTCTCCGCCGGAAAAAATCTTGTTTCTTAGGCTCATCTTTAGCCAAATGAAATTAGACAGAAAGAACATATTTTTTGTTGTTATTATATTTAAAATTATAATACAAACTATATAAATTTCTTTAAATAACGTCTTATTTCCTAGGACGACTAGATTTCAGGGAATTCTCCCTTTGCACCCGTTTGTGTTTGTTCTTCTTGTAGCACAGCTCGATGGACCAGAACAGCGCGATGATCGCGAATAAAGATGACAAGATGTAGAACGCTACCGAATAACTATTGGTGAGGTCTCGTATGGCGCCTGAAATAAACATTATAGTTAACATTATTTTATGTGATTTGATATTTTTATACATACATACATAATCGTCACGCCTGTATCCCATAGGGGTAGGCAGAGACTATGGATCGCCACTTTGCTCAATTCTGACATATAACTTTTGCTTCATCCACTTTCATCAATCTTTTCATGCTTTCTCGTCGGTTCAGGGTACTTATATTTTTATAATGTTATGAATATACAATAATACGAAGAAAAACATTAAATGTTTTTTTCCCTCTTTGAAGTTAATTGCTGAATGCAAGCCGTTTCCAATCGGTCGCTATACCAATCTTTGTGGGAGGCCTATGTTCAGCAATATTGACACAATAGCTTCAAATTCAAGACTTTACTGTACCATACGTATGGTTTGAATTTACTTATAATAAATTCAAAAATTTTAATACAGTCAGCTTATTTAATAATATACTTTTATATAATTAATGCAATAGCTTTAGCTGAGCAATGCTTTTAAATAATTAATCGTCGTAAATTGGAAATAATGATCATCCATAAATAACATGAAATCACTTAACGCAATTTAATGCAAAACTGATGTTTTAAATTGAACTTTGTAATTATTTATTTTTTATTTATTTTTTAATCCTTTTTTACTCTGGTAATAGATTAATCCTACTACTATGTTACCTACAGTAATTTAATAAATAATAATAAATACACCCAACAGTCACATACATAGTCCTGACCCCACACTAAGATCGAGTCTTGTGTCGTGGGTATCAGAAACTACGAGAGACTTTTCGGTCTCACAAACACCCAGACCCGAAACAAATACCTGTGGATCACACAAATATTTGTTTCGGTGCGGGGATCGAACCCGCGGCCTCGAGTTTCACAGCCGGCGTCTAACCAACTGCGCCACGGAGGCTGTCAAAAGTCTGTAAAGTGTCGATGTTGGTGTTTGTAGGCATTTATATGGCTTTTGGGACTGGAGAATCCTTTTACCAGCAAAGAAATAGTGGATAAAGGATAAGGATTTTGATCCGACATGTCAGATGGTAAAAATCATCATACTTAGTATTTTGCGGCCGTTGCGTTCACAGGCGGCATCTAACCAACTGCGCCACGGAGGCTGTCGATAAAGTAGTCTACAGTAAAGTAGCTATTGTTGATTTGAAAGTGGTGGAGCCACGTTATTGTCAGTCATGACTTAGCATGAATGGTCTCGTCCTGGGCGGTACCATTGTCTCACAGGACATCGACGTGAAGCGACAACTTCGCGTTTCGTTCAGTGAGTGAGATTGTCGGTTTCACAATACCTCTTCCTTTCCCAAGCGATCCCTTCTCGCTCTCCTCCCAATTTGATGATAAAATATTGATGGGTCGGTATCTCATTCAAGATCCAGCGTCGTGGATATTCATGGGCGGCAGTGATCACTCACCATTAGGTGACCTGTTTGCTCATTTGCCGGATCTATGTAATAAGAACATACTATTTGCATATTAAAAGGTAATTAAAATTGTTAATTTGAGTATATTTTATTATTGTCATATATAACGTCTGCATTCTATTTAAAGTCATTGCATGTTATTTACATACATTGATGGCAATGGAAGGGGGTAAAGTGTTACTTTACGCCTACGTTTTCAAAGGTATATATATAGCCAGAGGTGTTACTCTGCATATTATTTCTATTCCGAGATGTAATGAGTTGCGATCCTATTGCCATGTGATACAATTCTCTCTACAATTCGTTACAGGAATACAGTTGCCGAGAAATTTGCGATCAAACAAACACCCTTGCAACATGAACTGAAATGTTGCTTATTTAGATTTTTTAAATATATCTACGTAACAAATAAATTAAACTAACTAAGATTGAGTCTTGTGTCGTGGGTATTAGGAACTACGAGAGACTTTTCGGCCTCACAAACATCCAGACCCGAAACAAATACTTGTGGTTCACACAAACATTTGTATCGGTGCGGGTATCGAACCCGCGGCCTCACGTTTCACAGTCGGCGTTCAACCAAATGCGCCACAGAGGTTGTCAAAGTAAGTTGCATGTTACGTCTACACCTTGTGATATAATTAAATTTGATAAATGATAAGTGGCATTAATATCAACCTAATTGTGGGCGATCCAAGAGTAAGCTCCAAATTTAAAACACCATAAAATACTCACCCACAACAGGTCCAAGTATTAAACAAGTGACTCCAATTAACAATAGAATGGTTCCCATGGCTGATGTGAATTGATCTGCTGTGACAACATCAGACAATACCAGAGGTACGAGCACAGATACTGTGCAGCGAGAAACTCCCATCATACCTAGGCAGACGTAGGTTAAATATGTGTTTGGGGACCACATTATTGCTGCAAGAAATCAAATAAAACTTTAGTTGTAGAGCTAAAAAATATGATGAAACACTTAATATATATATTTAGAAGTTGAGACTTAACATCTTATGTCTCAGGATAGCGAGCGCAGTGAAATGCCAAGCATTGCTTTGTAGTTCATGATGTTGTTTGGTTTTGATACTGTCCATGAGCGGTCGTATCGCTTACCATCAGATGAATGGCATGCTCGTTTTTTTTTTTATTGCAATGAATGGCGAGACGAGCATGCCATTCGCCTGATGGTAAGCGATACGACCGCTCAGGGCAGTAGCAAAACCAATCAACACCATGAATTACAAGGCAATGCTTGGAATTCCACTGCGCTCGCCATGCTGAGACATAAGATGTTAAGTCTCAATATGTCCAGTAGTTACTCTGGCTACAATGTCCTTCAAACCGGAACACAACAGCGCATTTACACTGCTGTTTGGCGGGAGAAATAACTCACCAATTATTGCAATAAAAAAACATAAATGAAGCATATTTTTGTAATAAACGACGACAATAGACTTTGGAAGTTTAATGTTCTAAATGGGAAACTTACCAAGTCTAGATAAACATGCTAAAGCGAGTCCAATGACGTACATTTCTTGATTTCCTATTTTAGCTTGCCATTTGCTGGTAAATATGAGTAGAGTCCTCGTTGTCAAATCACCGAAGGCTGATATAGAGATCGCCAATGCTACATTATACTGAAATGAGAATAATAAAATAGAATAATAAATGGTCCACTCTTAACTCCCAAGTAAGATGTCTTGTGGCGTGAATATAATATGTATGTATAAGTAAAGACACGATCACAAGACTAGTCTTTCTACAGTCACGCCCGAATACTCAAACGTCATTTAAATATTAAGTTGCACTTCACTACCCACGTCACGCTTAATCAGTACATTTAAACGGGACTTACTTAGATAATTATCACTTATAAGTGGAAAATAATATTTAGTTAGTTTGAAGTGAGATAAAATTAAAATAAATGTGTAGCAAAGCTGATTGTTAAAGCAAAAAAAAATACAGCAAAAATGCTGTACATGAAAATAATTATGGTGATAATATAATTTGTTAAGGTTGAATTGTTTGATAGATCTATGTGGCGTGAATTTTTTTTACGTGCTATCTAACTGATTTTATATTTTTGGAGACCACAAAACAAATAAATCATGGTTATATTATTTAGGCTGAACATGACTTTACTTCTTTATTTAAAGCAATCGAAGATTGAATCTAGTCGAATCGTATTTACGATTAAAGTAAATGATTCTTTTTTTAACCACTATAGTGTCCCTAGTTTAGGCTATCGAACAAAAACATAAAGAGCCTGATGGTTTCTATACAACAATACGAGAATTGGCAGAAATTGAAAATCTCAAATGCACAGGTGAAACTTGAATATTTATTTCTAAACACTGGATGTTTATTGTGCGAAAATCAACTCAATTCAATGAATTATTTTTTTAAATTATGGCTTTTTCGCATTTGCGACAACTACGCCAAAGTGTCGGAAAATAAAATATATAAATGTGAAAATTAGAACAAAACAAACAAAAACTTTGTATTCATATTGAGAATTCAAAAATTATAACATTGATGAAATGAAGACAAATATATTTATGTACATTAACATTTCATTAAAATGATAAAACTTAATTAAACACACAAAGACAACAATTTTTTGTAACTTGTGAATATAAATAGAAGTTAAGATATATTAACCAGTTAGGTCTAGGGATAAGAAGAGCGAAGATTGCTGCAGTTAAAAATATATGATGCACGGTTTCTTCTTCCAGTCCACATTCGCAACATTCAACTCGAATTCGATTTCAATGTTCCAAATGTATTTCCGGATGTCGATCCGAATAATTAATTTATTGGAAAATTTGGTTTATTTTATTTTTTATTGCTATGAATGGCGAGACGAGCATGCCATACGCCTGATGGTAAGCGATCCGACCACTCATCGACAGTAGCAAAACCAAACAACACTATGAATTACAAAGCAAAGCTTGGCATCCCTCTGCGCTCGCCATCCATAAGCGGTTGTATTGCTTACCATCAGGCGAATGGCATGCTCGTCTCGCCATCCACTTCTATAAAAAAAAAATCCCTAAGACAAGAATTTATGTCTCATTATGTCCAGTAGTTACTATTGCTACAATGTTCTTCAAACCGGAATACAATAGTGAATTGACATTGCTGTTTAGCGGGAGAAAATAGACATTGCGTTGGTACTTACCGTACCAGGCGGCCTCTCACATATGAGAGATCTACCACCAGTAAAAGTGGTTTAACGACTTACTTGACTCCATCCTTCAGCATACAGAGCTTGGGGCAGGATAAGCGAGTAGGTAGAATCAGTGAAGATAGATAGAGCAATTCCGTGTGACACACATGACAGCAGCAACTTCTTACTAACAGACACGTCTACCAAACTCTCCAATATTCTCCTGGAATCATATAATTATATATAAACAAACAATGGAGAAGGATATTTTTAGCAGTTGACTTCCTGTGGGTGAAGAGAGAGAGAGAATCAAATCAATAACAATTTGGAATTTCCCTTGGAATTTCTAGATGCAGATCTAAGATTAACGGTTCATTTCAGCCTTATTATATATTCCTTGCTATTATTTGCCGTATTGAATTTTATAATTTTGTAAATTGTCTACAAAATTAACATCCAAATTCCAAACGCAAAAAATTTCCTTACCCTACATTTTCAGTTTCATATTTCACAAACGGTGGCAAAAGATTTCAATAGCCGAGATCCACTTATTGCTTTACACGAATATACGGAACAGAAGCCCGAAGAAATAAAGAAACACTTGAGTTTCCTCACATCCAATCCCATAGATATTTCACATTCAAGTTGCCGAAGGAAAGGCGAAATGGCTTCATTCGCGAACTCATTTTGTTATCTCGTCTTGCATTTGTGATTTGGCTTGGTACTGTTTTTGTTAAGTTCTTTTACAGTGTACTATTTTCATTGATGTAAATAAATAAATTATGGAAATAAACTTTTCATTAAAAATAATAGAAATACGCAAACACGATATTAATGACCCCTGAACTCGGGAGTTGTTTAAATTGCATGTAGATTTTAATAATATTTGTAAGGATTCGAAAATGCATAACGTGTATATTAACTTCATGCTACCTCCGATTTAGTAGTTTTTAAAGTAACTAGGTAGTCGTTCGATAAGCTATATCAGCAACCTCTCTCAGTATAATATTTCCTTTGACACCTTGAACCTATGAGCAATATAATATTATACCTATTAAAACATAAGATAAATGCCTTACATGAATATTGACTTATTCTTTGTTGCCAAATTGAAATCGTATACTTTTTCTTCCTGCATAGCCGCTGGTACTTCGACATCAGTTAGTTTAACTGTAGGCACTTTACTCTCCTCAGCTTCTTTCTCTTTCTTCTCCTCCATAAGTAGAATTTGCATTTCTGGAAAATGAACAATAGACCACTTGACTTATTTTGTTTCGTTGTCTTCTACAAAAGGCTACGTTTCCCAAAATGGAACAATTAAAAATCTTGTAAGTCCATTTATAATGAAGCAAGGTCGAAATTTCAAACCGTACAGTGGGGTAACAAAAAAAGGATGGATAACAAATAGTAACATCATCGTTATTACAGTGCGGCCATGCAAAGGAGATAGTGAGTTCCACTACGCCCCCACGTTCATTTTAAAAATACTCATTGCTGTACAATTATTCAAATATGATAAAAACATTTTGTTAGGATGGAAAATGTTTCAACCTAATTAAATGTTTTTTGGACACATTTATGTCCGAATTTGGCAGATTGCCCGCATTCTTGAGTTTTTTTTTTTTCTCCGTAAGAATACGAATATCACATTCTTGTTTTAACGATCAATTTGCTATTTTAACTCTTACATTAACACTTCTCTACGTTTCGACTTTAATATCAATCGACTCTAAATACTCAACGAGTGGTAGAGCCACGCTGTTGTCATTCATGACTCAGCATGAATGGGCAGGCTCGTCTCTCATCTCTCACTGTCTCACAGCAGATCAACGTGAAGCATTTCTTGCGGTGAGTGAGATTGTCGGATGCCTAATATCCCCCTCCTCTGCCCATCTTTTTTCCTTCCCGCTCCTTTCCATATTGATGGGCCGGCAACATAACTATTATCCAAGCGTGGGTGTTCATGGGCGGCAGTGATTACTTAACATCAGGCGACCTGTTTGCTCGTTTGCCGAACATGTATGAAAAACCTTAAAAATACGAACCATTATCGTCGATAATTTCAATCCTCTTCATATGCCATTGGACTGGCTGCATCAGAGCCACTGCTATGAAGTTCTGCATACTCAGCCCTGATATAATAAGCAGCGTGCCTCGATACCCGAACTCGCTGTAACACCACTTCACGAACATGGGCGCCAGCATATTACATATAGCTGAAATATAAAGTGTTAATTTACAAATCTATTTGAGGTATACTAGCAGCTTAAAACTTTATAAAATGAACATAGAAATATAATTATACATATACATAATATTATGCAATTACAGATAAGCACAGATAAAAAGTGCGTGGTGGCCTGTTGGTAAAGGACCAGATTCGGCTGCCAATATGTTCATGGTCGTCGTGGGTTCAAATCCTAGGGCACACCTCTGACTTTTTGGAGTCATGTGTGTATTGATAGCTGTCGATCATCACGCACCATAACGGTGAAGGAAAACATCGTAAGGAAACCTGCATAGCGATTTGTAAAAAATCTATGATATTTAAAGTCCGCCAAGTTCCAATGGTTTTATATCCAACTCTACAGAATCTAATTAGTGATATAAATAAATCACCATATTGACAGTAAGCGACTTAATTTTACTTGTAGGGTTGTACATATTTTTGTTTACTTTACATTAAAGTATGATATCTTACCACTTATAGTTTGTACGAAACTGACGGCGAAAATACGTCTCGTTACGAAATAGTCGTTGAGTATCGTACATGCTAGATTGTATAATACTCCCATTCCAAAGCCCTGGAATTAAATAAATCAATTAATTAATTGTAAATTATTTTAAATGCTAATTCCAAATATAAAATAATAGATACTACAAAAAAATACTACAAAAAATTCATTTGAGATACTACAAAATCAAATGAATTAAATATAAATAAATTGTATTTTAAATAAAGTATAAGTACTATGTATTGTCTTTGTACTGATTTGTGATAACTGATAAGCGTTACTTAATTGTCGACATGACGAATAACGGATTTGACGAGTATATTAATCAAAGGTAATTTCATTTCATTTCATACCTGCATTGCTCCTTGACAAATGTAAAACGGAATGTCAGAATACACGAAAACATTTCCAAATATTCCCAAGTTGAATATCACAGCGGCGATAAAAGCCAGCTTTCGCATGGAAACTAATTTCAACATGGAACTTGTCAGAAACCCTGAAATAGAAGCCGGGTTTAATACAAATATAATGTTTTATTCGATATGCAAGAGACCCATATTCAGAAGTAGAATATTGGTTGAAGAGAGACAAAATGAATTAATGCCTGTTGGTATTGGACCAGACGCGGCTGCCAACATATTTACAATGGTCGTGGGTAAAAATCCCAGGACACATCTCTGACATTTAGGAGTCATGTGTTTATTGATAGTTAAACACCACACACTATTAGGGTGAAGAAAAACATCCTGAGGAAACCTGCATACCATATTCTATATTCTATATCAGCCCATATACGTCCCACTGCAGGGCACGGGCCTACTCTACAATCGAGAGAATCGATTGAGAGTGTTTAGGCCATATAGTCCACCACGCTGGCCTAGTGCGGGTTGGCGGACTTACACACCGTAGAAATTCTTTAAAATCGCTACGGTATGCAGGTTTCCTCACGATGTTTTACTTCACCGTTGAAAGTGCGTGGTGATTGACTATCAATACACACGTAACTCCGAAAAGTCAGAGGTGTGCCCTGGGATTTGAACCCGCGACCACCGTGAACATGTAGGCAGCCGCGTCTGGTCCGGTACCAAACAGCGATTCGGAAAAAAAAATTATGATATGGGATGAGGAAAAGGGTATTGGCAATCTCACTCACTGAACAAAATGCGACAACAAAGCTGTCGCCTCACGTCTATTTCATGTGAGACAGTGGTTAAAAAAAATAGTTTTAAAAAAATAGTGTTAGTTTTTTTATTACAATGAATGGTGAGACAAACATGCCACTCGCCTGAAAGCGATACGACCGCTTAAGGCCAGTAGCAAAACCAAACAACACCATGAATTACATAGCAATGCTTGGAATTCCACTGCGCTCACCATCCTGAGACATATGTTAAGTCTAATTATGTCCAGTAGTTACTTTGGCTACAATTATCAACCACAAGGTTCATTTCGTATTTCTTTTACTTTTATTATTGTTACTTAATACATAACCTATACTTCTTTATAATGTAATATCTACCTTCATATTTCCATGAAAATACTCACAACAATCTATGAGTTCTATATTTCTTTTATAGTGTTAACCAATAGTATCATAAGTACTGCAAATGTGGTTGTAATGTACTTTTCACCTTACAAAGTTTTAAATAAATCTTTTAAATAACATCAAATACATACCTCCTATAGCTAAACAGAGCGAATTGATTCCGGTGACTAGAGTAACATTGGTTGAGGACATCCCAATCTCCTTTATGAAGTCGTCGAATATAATGCCGAAACATCCTAAGAACGCTGTTGTGGTACCCTAGAAAAATATTTAAAGCTTAATTATGCACATATTTTAGTATTGCCCAAGATATTACAATACTTTTTAAACTAATACAAGGACTGTCAAAAGCGTCTAGACTTCGCAAAAATCCTGAATATGTATGGCTTATGATAATTACTTGATAGTAATAATCATCTAGTCATTTACATCCCTCTCAATCGTACTCTCGATTGTGGAGGAGGCCCGTGCCCTGCAGTGGGACGTATATGGGCTGATACAGTTGTTTCCCTCTGGAAGACACGAGACTCCTTAACAATTGAGAGAAGTTAGGCGATAGTCCATTACGCTAGTCCGGTACGAATTTAGAAACAGCATATAGGTACCATAGGAACTTTTGATATTAGCCCAGCGGATTAGTAAGTTGAAATGGCAATGGGCAGGCCACATAGCGCGGAGAACTGATGGCCGATGGGGCCAAAAAGTTCTCGAATGAAGACCACGTAGCGGAAAGCGCAGCGTAGGACGTCCACCCACAAGGTGGTCAGACGACCTGGTAAAGGTCGCGGGACGTCGCTGGATGCAGGCTGCCTCCAACAGGTCACTGTGGAAATCTTTGGGAGAGGCCTATGTTCAGCAGTGGACGTCCTTTGGCTGATGGATGGATGGATGGATGTACCAGTGATAGGCGTGTCCGGTGTTCCTTTGATATCACTTAATGATATGGTAAAAATCACCGCTGTTCATCTGCAGCGGTGATTTTTACCATATCATTAAGTTATTTGTTACTCCATCTACATTATTAATATAAAAACCCAAATAGTATCTTTGTATTGTATTGTATTTGTTCAGCCTATACGTCCGACTGCAGGGCACGGGCCTATTCTACAATCGAGGGTATGGTTGAGAGTGGTGGGGCCAAATAGTAAAAAGTAAATGCGATAAAAGAATTGATGGGGAGAAATGTTTTGCCAGTCTTAAACAAAAATAAAAATATATTCACAGCATTATTCTCAACTTTAGCCGGAATTGCCTGGGTAAGCTGTTTTAGAAAACTAAATCTCCGGTGTCATGCAGTGCCATCGCAATTTCAGTGCGCGAGCCGTCTCGAGTGACTTAAAAATGTGCATTATTTATACGTGTTTTTCACAGTTTTTGCCCGAAATACGTGTATGTAGGTATGCTAGTACTGAATATTCAACCTTATTTGCTAAGCTAAAATAATTTGTTGATGAGAGTCGTAATTACGAATTAATTAATTGAATGGAGACGCTTAAATGCCGGCCTGCTGACAACTGACCTTATACATTTTAATTGACCACATGTGAAATAAATTACACCATAAATGAGCTGTTTTATCGTGTAAAATTGGAAAGTATTGTAATTGAAAAATATAAAAATATTTTACTTTGAATATGTTAAGACACACGAAATTGTACATCAGCATAAAATATATATATATTATAGATAAATATACATATGTGGGGTCCCAAACGTCATGGTGTCCTTGAGTAGACCCTTAAACATTATTATTAAGATACATTTTATCGATTAATAGATGTTTTTTGTCGTTTATTAATTTTCTCTAATTTCGATATTTCGTGGAGTTGTATTTCGACTGCTGACAAAGATTGCTACGTGCCGAAAATCTTGGCTTCCATCCAAAGGCAGGTGCTAGGGTGGCATACAATCTCTTGTACCGTATCTCAAACTTTGACTTGATGTCATAATATCGTACCGCGAAATAATTTTAACGCAACATCTGGACTTAAATGGCGATAGGCCCTCTATCACATCGTGGGACGGAAAATACAAGGTGAAACACTGGTGTCCTGGTTGCTACCATGGGAACCTCTTTCTACCTTTTCCGGGAAAAAGCCTGATTTTATGTACAATGTGAAGAAATTACCAAAATTGTTGGGACTAATAATAATTTTTTTTGTCCCTTTTTGTATAATTAGATACACATCTAACCCAATGCAACAGTGAATCTTAATTCCTTTTGGTTTTTAATGAGACGATAGTACTACACTGGTTGAGCCACCTCTAGTTTACTGTAGCTAAAGGTGTCAAGCAATACTTTACGCTTAATACTTTCGGTGGCGCAGTTGTACTACGGTATGATTGCAAAGCTAAGGTCTCGGGTTCGAATCCCGGGTCGGGCAACGTGACATTGGATTTTTCTATTCATTATCAGCCCGGAGTCAAGAAATTGTGCCTGATATGGCGATAGACTCGCCCCCTATCCCATCGTGGGACGGAAAATACAAGGCGAAACATGGGTGTCGTGGTTGCACCTCTGCCTACCTCTTCTGGGAAAAAGACGTGAGTTTATGTATGTACATATGTCAAAACATTTGCGAGATGCGCCAAACTACTGTACGAGCAACTTTCCCGGCGCCAATCTATTGTAGCGAAATGCCATTAACAATCTAACTCAATCAGCACGCATGGAAAACAGACTAGCAGAAAACTTCCCTTCTTTAATTTGACTTCTACAGAGAATTAACGAGTGCTCACATCTGACCAAAACATTCACTTTAATTCCACAAAAATCACTTACGAAGCAAATAATAACAGAGATGAATATGAAATATCCATAACCACCATCTGGGGCCACCAACTTGTACTTCTTATTTTTAACCGTAACAATGTCTTTGGCACTCATGTTGACTGCTCGTCAGTTAAACTGCCGCTCAATAGGAAGAGTTAATATTCACATCTCGCTGTTATCTCTGGTAAACATATTATTTGAACTTCTATAGATAATGTTGGCGTAATAATTATTAATTCTCACGTGTGAGAGAATTATGTATAGGGTGTGTGGGAACTGATTCTGAAGAAATGGTAGTTCTGGGGGCTATGGAATTGTAAGGTTTCCTATTGTAAACGAAGATCGTGAGATGAAAAAATTTCGAGAAACAAAATATCCTTGAAATAAAACTATTTTTTACGGATTTTATCGCGATTTGGTTTAATTTTTCCATTATTGACTTCCCGACGTTTCGATTGCTTAACAGCACTCAGTCCGCCCCGTGACAACGAAAGTTGTAAAGCAATCGAAACGTCGGGAAGTCAAAAAATGGAAAAATGAAACCAAATCGCGATAAAATCCGTAAAAAATAGTTTTATTTCAATGTGTAACATTCGCGAAGTCTAAGAAACCACTATACAAAATATCCTTTCTTTACTTTCTAACTGTTAGTTTATTAATAAGGGCGATAGAATATTACAAAAACGGAGCAATAATTTAAAAAACGGGTATATAAAAATATTTTTCCATATTTATCCTTTGCTGATAAAACATAATATAAATATGTCGTTCAGCAGTTCTTTGAAAAAAGAAGAAAAACAACTAAAAATTATAGTAATTTTTTTAAGAACGGTAATATAAAATCAGCTGACGCTAACAGTTTTTAAAACATTCGCTGCCATGACATTTTGTACGGATATGAGGCGTGCGGTTTTATGAGGGTTTTTAAAATGACTAACATAGAGCACATTATTATTGTTTTGTTTTTATTGAGCGTATAAGTATTGGTGTTTCATAAGCTTTTACAGAGATGTACCTACACAATGCGTTCAGGGGTAATATTTTTTCTTTTATTCAAACAAAGTAAAATATATATTATACTACTTTTATAGATTTTCACGACGTTTAAACAGTGGGGGTAAGGCTGGAGTAAAAAGTAATATTAACTTTGTCACTTACTAAATAAAATAATATATCAACGATACAATTCCACACTATGTTTTTATGATCAATTTCTGGTCTTTAGCATCCTCAATTCTAAGAATTTTCTGTATCAAAATATTTATTTTAACGAAGTCAACGAAGCGGTTTTTTGGCCGACCTCTGGGTTCAGATACGGTTAAATTTAGGCTTAGGCATATAATGTCTATATACTTCGTGTACGTGACGAAACCAAACTGCCTGACAACGTAAAATCTGTAACAATAAAAGAAAAGTATAGAAAGGGACACACTGTATTATATAATTAAGTTATAAAAATAACATGTATAATGAAACAAATAAAGTTAAAACAATAAAACGGCGACACAGCTCTACCGGGGACAGGTTGATAACACCATGTATCTATAAATCAAAAGTAAATATTGCTAAGTAAATATTGCTACTCCCAAATACTTTGTGGCTTTTACTATTATATTATTAATTGCTATTTTTAATTAGTACTAGACGTCCTAGCCTATAACATTCAGGAGTTAAAATGTAATGATTAAACTGTGTACAGTATAAATAAATAATAAATAAATAAATAAATACACCCAACAGTCACATACATAGTCCTGACCCCACACTAAGATCGAGTCTTGTGTCGTGAGTATCAGAAACTACGAGAGACTTTTTCGGTCTCACCAACACCCAGACCCGGAACAAATACCTGTGGATCACACAAACATTTCAGTGCGGGAATTGAACCCGCGGCCTCTCGTTTCACAGGCGGCGTCTAACCAACTGCGCCACGGAGGCTGTGGCAACTGTGTTACGGAGAAGGTCTGTGAAAAGGACGAAAAGTTAATCGGAAAGATGCACCAGAAGTGGCTGATTCATGTTCACAGCACACAACGTTGTGCCATCGTAGTTACCTGTGCACTGTTCGTATCTTATTATCGCGCAATTTAAAGGTGAAGGATAAAATAGTGAGATATTACCCAAAGAATTCCAAAGATATGTGAAGTCCTTCACCTTAACTAGGCAGACGTGTTGGTTGCTTTGTGGTTCAGGGGTGCAAGAATTTCGCCTCGGTATCCCTGCCCAGCGTGAGAAGCGACCTAAAGGGGCCATCGGGGTCGTTGGGCAAACTGCGGGGGCAGTGCGCCCTCACTTATAACGACTTCGAGATGTGCGATAGAGCGCATGGGCTAGTCTCTATCGTGGACGCCTACAACATCTCAAACGGGCGTCCAAAAACAGGGGTAAGTTTGGGGCATTCAGGCTCCCCACAATGGAAGGACCAGAAATGGTTTTGCGCCGGGCGGTTACGCGGACGTCAATCGGGGCGCCTCACGCCCTGGGATGTCCGGTGCCTCCCATAATGCGTGTGACGGTCACCGAGGGGTTTTTAGTCAGTATGCTGGCATAGGTTTTGCTCGGGACCCAGCCCAGCTACAATCTGCAGCGTGCCGGGCTAGAAGGCCAGAGACATTGACATACCCCTTTCGGCCTCCCCCGGGGTACTGAATGGGGAGCTTAATAGCTTTTCCTCTTGGGCAAAAAAAAGGCTGACGTGTTGGGTTAGGAGATGAACCACTCTCGATAGTAGAGGCGCCCCGTGTTGACTAGCTGTTTTTTATATTATGTATCTTGCAAAGTTTTTTACTTGACTAACTGCCGTACTCAGAGACATTTAATGTCAATTAAATAATTACTAAGTATAGATTTTACAAAGATAATCTATATTCGGGAACGATTTAATTGACATTAAACGTCTCTGAATGCGGCCGTTAGACGCTAATAACAAGAAAAATAATTAAAAAAAAAACAATTGAATGTCTGACCGAAGTATTTGTAAAAATTTTCATCATACATCGAGTATTGTTATTTCCTTAGCGCGCTACGGAGCAAAATCTTCAACGTGAACATTTATCGTGATAATTTCGTGGCGTAATCGTGTAGGCGCTGTATTCGTTGTCAAATTAACCTGTCTTCGCGCACAACGCCTTCAGCAAACGTTTGTAGAACTTAAACATATACATAAAATTGCCTTTTCTATTACGATAGTGTCGAAATATCATAATGTTAATGTTATAGGCATTTGCCTTTGTGTTTGGTGTAGAAATCACATGTCGCTTGTGATAAATAAATTAGATTTTAGAAATAATTGTGCCTTGGCTTGTCACAAATAAAATATTTAATTATTTAAATAAATGCACTCAACAGTCATACACTTTGAATAAATTTTGATTACTTATGTAGCAGAAAATATGAGACAGTTTTTCGGTCTCACAACAACAGGAACAGAATTAGCTAGTGCAATAGATGTTATCCTTTGAAGAACTTCATATCTGACATTGTATATTCAATACAGTACAATACTCTTTATTGTAAACCAAAAAAACAAACAATATACCGGGTATATCAAGACTGCGACCGAAAACGGAGCCAGGTGGTAGTTTTAGTGGTTACAGACGCTAAAAATGTTGCAGTAAAAGCAACAGATTTCTTTTGGCAAAAATATCGTCATATTTGGATGGTAAATACCTAGTTTTTGGGAAAATAGTACATCAAACCCTTCCGTACCATTGCGTCTTTAAAAATAAAAAGGTGAACATTATTATTTTAGGAAAACTATGTATTTACCACGAAATATGACGATAAATAAAAACGATTTTTTTTTGCGAAATTTTTAGTTGTATTGTGTCTGAAGTCACTAATACTACAACCTGGCTTCGTTTTTGGTCACAGTCTTCATATACCCGGTATATACAAAATCAGACAAAATACAACAACTTATGGTATTACAATGGGCGGGTCTTATGGCTTAAAACGATCTCTTCCAGACAACCTTTGTATATTTTCAGTGGTAAGGTATAATACCACCAATGGTTTTATTACATATTATTATCACTCGTATTAATCACCTGCATGATTCGTCATGACAAATTTCATATCTCGCATTACACAATGACTGCAGTTTTTAATATCGTGTGCGTAACAACACGCAACTGTTAACATTGTGTATTTAAGTAAAACCAAAACTCATGCATAATTAAATAATGTTTTATGGGTATTCTCTTTGTCAGATAAAGAGGAGAAGCATTCCATAACCATTACAAAGTAAAAAAATCATGTAGCCTCAAAAACGTAATGCATATAAGCACATGTCTTCTTTGGTGACAAATATTTGGCAAAATATTGCTCTCATCAAAATCTAAAGCCATAAAAATTGGAAACGCCCAGGATCTAGCAACTTCCTGCCTTTTACTAGGTTTTCTACACATTTTCTTATCATTTATTTATTTAAAGAATTAGAATTTATATAACGGAGAATGAGAGGACGGGTTGAAAGATTTTTGCATACACAGTAAATTGACAATTGCCGTACAATGACGCAGATTTTTATTCCGTTAAATTGTATTTTTCTTGCGTTAAATATGTGTAGCGTAACTACGATTCTAGAGTTGAGGCTTAAATCTACTTCTCTTTCTACCAGCTCCATTCAACTTATATGGAGTCGACATAATAGGACTTCAATTTTCCATAGTGCAAATTATTTTTCCAGCTTTCTAACACAGAATTTAAAAAAACATTTTATGCCCAAGTTGTCTGAGGCGAATTTATAATGGTTGTAGTCTGTTTGATTTAAATAAATAATTACAACATTAGGTAATGTATGCCAATATGTGGACAATGGTGTGCGTTATGTGTGCTTTATAACCACTTAGGTTAAATAGTTTTAAATAAGATAAGTACATGTAACCTTTTTTGTCCCAATATATAAAATAAAATAATCGACGGGCTGCCGGAACCGTAACTCTCAAAAGTTACTTGTGTACATTTGATTTAACAGTCTATTTCGCTGCCTATAAGACTATTTCACAAAGTAATAAACCTACAAAACGACGACAATCAGTATACTTTGCTTAGGTTTATAAGGGTCAATCTCCAAATCGGGCGTATTCGTGTGATCGCTCTGGTGCTTTTCAGTTATTGATATTTAATGGTAATTATGTATCTCATTAAAAAGAATGATATTCAAATAGCACATTTTTACTGTTGGCCTTCAATTTACACATATAGTTATTGAAATATTTAAGTTCAAAAAAATTCGCGACCAGAGCAATCATAATTGGTGCCAGAGCAATCATAAATGGTGAAATCAGTGAAACAAAATATAAATATATTGATAAAATATTATTTATTTAGCCGTTTTATTTATTCAGTCTTACAAATAAAAAAAAACGAAATATTTGATATAACATAATTGCTAAAAAAAACAAATTAACTTAAAAATTAAAATATCAACTTTTGGCTTAGTTTCATTTATTTGGACTTAATCAAATCACTTCTAGGTTAATGAGACAAAATTAAAAACCTTTTGAAATCAACTTTTAATACCTGCAGTCTTTTATAGTTATAAAATGACTTAGATTCATTAAAATTTAATTTAAAGTATTAAATATTAGTTTTTAAAAAGTATTTAAAGAAAACTAAGGTTTATAAAAAACAAAATTAAATTCTTAAAAATAAACATTTTATAAAAAAAAAGTATTTTCTAGATTATCTAAGAGATTTGTAATAATCACATTTTCCTTAACTATATATTTAGTGGAAAGTAAAGAATTAAATAGAACAACACAAAGTACAATGCAATTCTGAATATGATCAGATCAGATTGAAATATTGTTTGCAAATTATGATAACTAACAATTAACTAACAATTATATGGAATTCTATTCTGAAATCAATATTTAATAAAAAAATAAATAATAATAAATAAATGATACAAATTTTAACACCAAGTAAAAAAAAATACAATTTCTGTAAGGCTTAGTTGATCAACAAACTAAGAATATATTAAGGTTTATTGGAAGCTCAGAAAATTGAAAAGTCATCAGAGTCGGAGTCGGGTAAATCTTCTGCTGCAGCAACCTTTGTCAAGGTGTTATCGTTTTGCAACGAAGATAAAACTACCTCGGAAATACTTGGAGTAATTAAATTTTCATAGTCAATAGATGGAACTACATCCCAAAAACTGTCCGGCAGGTCCGAGTTGTGTAATGATTGTTGACTTTGATTTGCAGTTATAGTCTGTCTATTATTTAGCATTTGTGGAAGCTGAATTTGCTTCTATTGATTGTAATTTTTTGAACGCATAACCAGCGAAGGTCGGCTTGTCTTCCTTGGTACTCGTGACATGTTTGTTCTTGACAACCAAAGCATCTCTTTGGTTCGAATCGCTATTAAGTTGGTAAAAGCCTAAGTGTTTACCGTGCGGACATTGTATAGCCTCTTGTGAGCAGTTGTCTAAATCACAGCTTAGTCGCCTCATAGCCAAAATGTTTTGAGTATTTGCTGAAAAATAGATTTATAACGTACAATTAATGCAAAAAATCATCGCTCTGGTCTTTTAGGACAGAGCAATCACAGCCATAGCGATCAGAAAAAGTCACAAAATCATAAATATAGCCGAATTTAAAAGCAATAGAAAGTTGTGATTACGTCTCATAAAAAATATCATAATGATCACTTGATTCACATATAAAACACATTCACAAGCTTATTATTTAATTTTAATAACATGCCATAGCAATCATAAAATTCGAGAACCAAATCCAGAGCAATCATAGACTTACCTTCGTAATGTTGGAGCCCGGGGAAGTGGCACACAAGTATCCTCCTCGGCGGTTAGACCACTACTGGCGTTACCCCACGGGAGGGGAATAGAGTGTCTATAACGCGTAACCAGGGATGAGCGCGATGTTTTACCCCAGCGCAGAGCGATGAGATAAAATGCCCGGTCACGATTTTAAATTTAAATTGTGGCAAAAGTATTGTTCATATAACTAAAAATATTTTATTACGATGAAGATTAACTATCTGTTATGTAATCTTAATAAGTTGTTTCATATTAACCTTCTCATTAAAAAGTTAAAAAATATTTTTTTCATTCAATCGGGAGTTCGGTCAACCCAGAGCGATCAGGATTTTAGGGTTTAAGATTTTTTTTTAAATATTTATAATAAACTTATTCATAATATTAGCGTTGTATCACGTAGATTAGGCACCAAACTGTATATTAAAAAAAAACTTAAAAACGTTTTTCGATTTTAAACGGGGCTTATTCAGCCCGACACGAAAAAAAATGCCTTTGGAGATCGACCCATAAATATAAATAATCTCTTATCATAATTTTAATAATATAATATATATCATATAGACTTACTGCTTATTCTTCGTATACATAAAGCTGAGTAAATAGTTGATCGGTCTACGAGATAAAAACATATCAAATAAATGTTACACACATGTTACTCAATATTGGATAATTTCTCATTTTTTATTTCTATCAGCGTACAATATTTTCTTTGTAAAAACTACTTTAAAACCTCAAAAGGTACAGTAGAACGCCGATTATCCGAATCGCCAATTATCCGAATCGATCCTAAGCGTATTAGAAAAAATAAAAACCAAGTAATTTATGTTTTGTTTTATTGTAACAAGAATTCGCTGGAGTCCAGATATATTTCAACTGTTATGATTGAGGGCTTAATGAAGAAGGTTGTCAAACTTAATAAAGTGAAGAATTCTATGTGTGACAGTTTATTTTTCTTTATTACCAGTCTAAGTCCGATTATCCGAATCTTCGATTATCTGAATCGACCGCGGTCCCAATTAATTCGGATAATCGGCGTTCTACTATATGCCACGTTAAAAAAAATGAATCTACCCTGTAAATATGATGTGATTCTAGGAAGTTAGAAATGTATCTGTGTTTGCGTTATTGCTAGGGTTGTCGAAGACAGGACGCTCTGTCTCAACGACTTTGGCATCAGTACTGATTTTCTCCTACATAACTTGCCATTCCTTTATAGCGGGCTTGCAGAGAGAAGCTGTCTTTGTATTAAAGTATACAATATATTATCTCTATCTACACCACCCCATGGTCCACTTTCCTGGTCAGACTTTGTTGTTTTGTCCCATCTGTAATATCCAATACGAAGTAGTTTTATAATTAAAGATAATTTACTGGTGGTAGGTCTCTCATATGTGAGACACCGCCTGGGTAGGTACCACGACAATGTCTATTTATCCCGCCAAACAGCAGTGTAAATGCACTGTTGTAACTACTGGACATATTGTAACTTAACATTTTATGTCGCAGGAAGGCGAACGAAGCCGAATGCCAAGTAATGCTTTGTAATGTGTTGTTTGGTTTTCTACTGTACATGAGTGATCATATCGCTTACCATCAGGCGAATGGCATGCTCATCTCGCCATTCTACGTAAAAAAAGTAAAATCTGGATAATCTCTTCCACATAAATGTATCCAAGAGTACCAAACAACCTTAAATCAACACTAAACATAACCTCCTACACTAACAGATAACAGTGACTATTTAACAGACTGTCCTATTGATAACAACACTATAAAGAAGATAAGAGCTCCATACATCAAGGTGAGACAGGTAATCTGTGGGAGGATCGTCGTAAATATTCCGGGGATCGCGTGAATCACGAGATAGGGCTGGCGCAATATCACTGATTTGTATTCGACCGTAACAATTGTTAATATTGCCTTATTTATCCAGCTGCTCTAATTCTGCAATACATTAAGTTTTATACACAAATATTGGTGAGATTCTAGGGTCATTCCAATTGGTTTTAATTCTGGTACGATAAGGTTCATTTCCAATAGAGTATCTACTAGCGAGAGATAATTATCTCAGAGAGAGATGCCACTAATGCCACCCCCATTTTGCCAAGTCATTACAATATCCACACGTGGTCCAACCCTAACAGAAAGGATATACTTATTCCAATTTTTCACATTACATAATATTATTAGACCTTCAATACCCGACCTGGTGGTCGAGTCTAGGATCCCATGCATCGCAGTCCCATCTATATTACAACTAAAGTAACAAGGGAAAATATGCGATATTTTGACCGAGTATGAGAGGTAGAACGCGCATTTTAACAGTTTTTCAGAATAATAGTTTCTAGGGCGAACTCTTTTGAGAACAACGATTTTACGGTCGAATCGTTTTTTCTCTCCATAGCCCGCTGATTGGCAGCGAAAACTTTCCCCCGATGAAATCTCCCGGCGGAATTAAAAAGTTTATTTTTCAAGTCATAATATTCTAACCATCTGGAGAGAAGCAATTATTTTTCTATTTTTAATGGAGTTAAAAATATCGGAGGTTAAAGCGGAAGATACAAACCTCTGACCTTTCGAAGTTGTATATTTTTAGTTAATTACCACTCAAATTAGGAAACTGGCGCCACTGAAAGATAAAGAAAAAAAGAAGATAATGTTACCAAGGAAGTTTCTTGCGTCGTTTCTACTTCACAGACATAACACGTGGCGAAATGACGGAAGCATGTGGCTATTCGAAAGACCCTCATAAAACTACTTGTTTAAAGAATATATAGATTGGCTGGCCCAGGAGACTTAAAATGCTAAGCTGTTGTTATTTAACTACCTAACATTATGCAACAAAATACTAAAATTCATTTTCATGTACTCATTCATAAATTAAAAATACTCTATCTTGTTTCTTGGAATCGGTTTTATTAACATGTCGACATTTTTTATCAATATATTTTTAATCGTTATCTAAGCTTAAAATACTTATCGTGTAGAAGTGACCGCGATAAGTTTATAAACACAAATAATGTGTATAAAGAGAAATAGATATACAAATAAGTATTCGTAATCGTTTTAATCCTAGAGATAGTTGTAATTCCTTAGTAAATATTCTATATCTAGTGATAGTCAATTGGCACGTACTATACCAGTATAGGAAAATATGGTGAGGGCACCTGAATAGCACAGGGATTTCCAATAATTTCTATGCCCTGGCTAGCGTCCTGCACCTTGCGACGATTCCCCAATGGTGTGGGTCGTGAGTCATCAGGGAAACAATCCTTTGCGCACGATGTTGTGCCATTTGATCCGGTTTTTGGCGACATGAACCGCTTCAGCCACATTTATGTTGAATATGGTGCGGATCTGATCCATCCAGCGCTTTGAGTTCCTGCCTTTTAATCTCCAGCTAGCGTACTATAACTTAAATCCTCTCAATCTAATCTAGGTTCTAGAGAAGCCCTATGATCAGCAGCGAGTGCCTTTGGGCTGACACATAAAATAACAAATATATTACTCCAAATCCGGTGCTTAAACAGCCGACCGCCGCAAAAAGTTACAATACGGCGACGTTAATATGATTAATTCATCAGACGGATAAACTGTGCTAACAAAGTTACTACGTCAAAGTGTAGCCGGGGCGGAGTCATAAATAAAATTAAATAGCAAGGGATTGGACGGGATACGCCGGCGTGGATTAGTGAATTAAGTTCGTTTGCTAAAAGGAAAATCATTACACGGTGCGAATTTATGCGAATTCAATATGTTCTATGTTACGCACGAGACTGGGAATGATATTGATGGTTATGACGATAGTGGCTTGCTTGTAATCTGTGTTGCGAGGGTTGTAGGCACTTTGATAGCTTTTGGGAATGGAGAATCTTTTTACTAGCCAAGAAACAGTGGATAAGGATTTAGGAGGACAAGGATTTTTGATCCGACTTGTCGTATGGTAAAAAACATCTTACTTATTATTTGGCGGCCGTTTTCATCACATACCTAGAGTACCTACTTTACGTTGGTTTTAATTTTAATTTCTTTTTTTTAATGTCTCGATATAGATAATATTATCATTGGTCTAGCCTGTGTGATTTTTTGTGTTTAATCATATGGGTTAATAGAAATTTGAGTTTTTGTAGGTAACAATCGCCTTGAACTATCAAGTTTCGTTTGCACACATCTTGGGACGGAAATAAGCTCGTCGAACTGTGATATCAGTGATATTTCTGCCCACACCTAAGGGACCATTGGCGTTATCTTATTTATGGTTCTATCTATATCTATATCAGCCCATATACGTCCCACTGCAGGGCACTGGCCTACTCTACAATCGAGAGAATCGATTGAGAGTGGTTAGGCCATATAGTCCACCACGCTGGCCTAGTGCGGGTTGGCGGACTTACATACCGTAGAAATTCTTTAAAATCGCTACGGTATGCAGGTTTCCTCACGATGTTTTCCTTCACCGTTAAAGTGCGTGGTGATTGACTATCAATACACACATAACTCCGAAAAGTCAGAGGTGTGCCCTGGGATTTGAACCTGCGACCACCGTGAACATGTAGGCAGCCGCGTCTGGTCCGTTACCAACAGGCCACCACGCACTTTTTTATGGTTACTCTTGATTTATTTGTTGGTATACATACCACATATATGTATGTATAGTATTATTCACTGCACTACGTGGTTTCATAATTCAATCAATAACGCAGTTTCAGTTTCAATCACTCTAGCCAGGCTTTTAGCAAAAAGTAATAAAATTCCCGTCTAACTAACTCGCACGTGTCAATATACTCTCACCCGTGCGTGCCCGAAAATAATTCAATTTCACACTCCATGGATTCCCAGTTAAATTACAGAAACGATGAGTTCAAAATGGATACGGAATAGAAATAAACATTAAATAAATACACCCAACAGTCACACACATAGTCCTGACCCCAGATTAGGATCAATTAATTCTTGTGTCGCAGGTATCAGAACTACGAGAGACTTTTCGGTCTCACAAACACCCAGACCCGAAAGAAATATTTGTGGGCCGCACAAACATTTCTCTTGGTATCGAGCCCGCGGCCTCTCGTTTCACAGCCGGCGTCTAGCCAGCTGCGCCACGGAGGCAAATTACACTCCACGCTTAGCAGTCAGTTGATTAATAATAGTTTTCCTAGAGTCTGTCGCGTTTCGTTCGGTGAGACGGATGCCAATACCTATTTTCTCTTTCCATCCTTTTTCCTCCTCGCTCCCCTGATGTAATGAGCCGGCAACACATTTATGATCCAAGCGTTGTGGATATTCATCATGGCGGTTATCACTTACCATCAGATGACCTGTTTGTTCGTTTGCCGGTAGCTATGCAATAAAAAAAAGTTACTAGAGTATTGCTAGAATATTTTGTATTGAACTATAATTGAAATAAAACTATTTATACGGATTGTATCGCGATTCGGTTTAACTTTTACATTTTTTAACTTTTCGTTTCGATTACTTTACAGCTTTCGTGGTCACGGGGTCCGCCCCGGACGGATATATACGGAGTCCGTATAAATAGTTTTATTTCAATGTGTAACATTCGCGTAAATCTAAGAAACAATTAAACTCTATAATTCATGATTGAAGGCTACACGGCTATCATTTAGGAGATATGGTAGGATAATAACACCATATTTGGAAGAAATGAATTGAGCCGAATACTTCTAGATTGTAGACCACATAACGGTGAATGTAACATACGTTGTCTAGTGTCCACAAAGTGGATAGACATCCTAATCAAAGATCCTAGAAGTCACTGGATGGATGCAGGCTACTTCTAACAGGATACACTAGACCTATATTCGACAGTGCCTGACAATTCCTGTGACCAAAAGATAATGATTAATAGATTCGACGCTAGCGTTGTGTGCCAAGCTCTCCTTTAGTAACACTGATTCCTCTTAGTTTTTATAGAGAGCTTGCGGCTTGGCCTGTCTGCACCCGGGTGCAGATAGTTTTGAGTACAGTCCAAATTATCAACGTTATTCTTATCGCAGTGCAGGCGATGCAAAGAATATTTTAAGCCATTTTTTCACCTTGGGTTACATTATTCGTGTTTATTAAAGATCCCTATTTTTCGAAAATATAATATAGCCTATGTCACCCGAGGATAGTGGAGCTTCACAACAGTGAAAGAATTTCACAAATCGGTTCTGTAGTTTCGGAGCCTATTCAATGCAAACAAATATTTCCTCTTTTTAATATATTAAATATTATATTATATAGATAATTAAAATTAGGCAAAGTAGGTGAACTTCTATTTCCTTTAAACAAATAATATACTACATAATTCCATTTCAAGAAAAAAAAATATCTGATAACCATTTAAGTGCGCTAAGCTTCTATTAATACCGTCAAGCTGCAATATCATGTCACGCGATATATTATCGTTAAGTTTTAATCCAATGTAAGAATTATACAAATCCATCCTTTTCAATTTACATAATATACCAGAAAGTTCTTGACCATCCTTCTATTGCATGTTTCTTTTTTATTGCGATGAATGGCGAAACGCGCATGCCATTCGCCTAATGGTAAGCAATACGACCGCTCATGGACAGTAGCAAAACCAAATGACACCATGAATTACAAAGCAATGAAATGAAATTGAATTCTCTGAAATCGACCTTGACACCTCGATTGCAAAATATTTTTGTAAGTTTACGTGAATGTTAAACGTTGAAATGGAATTAAATTTTAAAATCGTGTGGCGTTTTTTGATTTATAAAAAAACCACAACGAAAATACATTTACCGACTCTTGGAAGACTTTAAGCCTTCGTGGTCACGAGACGGATTGCGGTGTTAATCATCCGCAAAGTTAGTCTTACAATGACCACCATTTTGTCACAATTTAACATTTATTACGCAGTGCGCTCCTTCATACCTATCATTCACTTTTATGCACCTAGCTAATTAATTGACTTTTGTAACGAACTGTGCATGGAGTGGCGAAAGTAAGGCGAGGCTCTGTGGATCGATAGAGGCGCGGTGCACCCGGCCACGGCTCGCCGCTTAAACGAATGGGTGTGCCATCTGCAACAATATATTGACATGGTTTGGTTTATTTGTCTGTCTACTCGGTTATTAATCAATTTGGGAATGAATACTATAGGAGTATTCCTGGCATTTTATAGACTGACCATTTCTCACACCTTGCACTGCAACTTCTGTAAGTCAAGATCTACAGTGCATACAAGGCGAGCGGCATTTTAATGCCACTGAGCGTTAAATCTCAGGGAATGTCTAACTTTTGAACTTTTATAATAAAAATGTACGAGCTCATATTAAATTAATATTCTAAAATCGACAGTTCGATTGAGAGGACTTAACTCATAGTTCCTTCCTATGGTATATTGCGGCTCTCTCATAGAAATTCTTTTAAATATATCTATCGTATGCAATTTTTTTCATGATATTTTCTGTCATTATTAATTAGCATGTATACGTCAACAATTTAGCATTCCCTTGGTGCCCACTATCGGTCATAGTCCGCGACTCATGGTTCACGGATACTAATACATTACATATGGTAGTGTAAACGTGTAGAAGAAATGATATTATAACTACTATGACTTTAGTTACGTTCACGGGCTAATAGCTATAAAATATTACAAGGAACTAGATAACATAATCCATTCGTATTAGTCATTCAATTGCTATAATCCTGTAAAAATATTTTCAATGAAAGATGACACATCGATTTGCTAACTGCTATGGTTGTGGTTTAGATAAGGTTTATAAGACTTAATTTTCAAAAATGACGAGTCAGCACAAATGTGTAAGGGGATTGAAATGTCGCCTTATATTAAGTTGTTATGTATGATAAATCCTGAATTCAGTATTCACGAGGGGCAATCCGCTTTGTGTTCTTTAATCGAAAAATCACATAAAATTTATTCAGGACTGGGATTGGTGCATGGGTTCTGACCTTCTTCTTCTTCACCGTTATATATTTCTACGGTATGTAAAGTCCGCCAATCCGCACTATGCCAGCGTGGTGGACTATATGGCCTAACCCTTCTCAATCGTACTTTCGATTGTAGAGGAGGCCCGTGCCCTGCAGTGGGACGTATATGGGCTGATACAATACAATACAATACAATACAATACAATACAATACAGAACTGTGAGTGACACCAGCGGTGCCTCAGTCTAGCTTTTCAAGAATATCTGAAGCGTAAGCATAAACACGGAAATATTGTAGAATAAATGATTAATTATAAATTAAAAGACGATTGATTATAATATATATCACTATCAAAAGATTACGTAGCTTTTTTGGGGAAAACCGACAGTAAATTATTCCTTTTATACACGGATTTAGTCTTAATCTTATGAATCTTGGCCTTAATCTTTGAGATAACTATAATAAAACTAACCGACATGTAACTACGCACTGTTGATTATATTAATTGAAATGAAAATGAATTTCTTTAGATGGTCTAAGTTCACCAATGGATTTGAAGCTGAAAAATATGATTAAATATTTTTATAAACCAAATAAACTGGCTGTAGTCAAAACACTTCTTATTAACTAACATATTAGAGCGAACTACGCGAGCACAATCTGTGTGACATCGTCTACCAGCCAGGACCATTAGAAATTAGTGAAGTCAGAGGGAAGATATGAGATGATATTATGATAAGAACATTGTAGCCAGAGTAACTACTGGACATATTGAGACTTAACATCTTATGTCTCAAGATGGCGAGAGCAATGGAATACCAGGCAATGCTTTGTAATTCATGGTGCTGTTTGGTTTTCTAATGTCCATGAGCGGTCGTATCGCTTACAATCAGGCGAATGGGATGCTCGTCTCGCCATTCAACGCAATAATAATAAGAAAAGAGTTACTGTGTAAGAGTGATAGATATAAAAACTGAAATAGAGGTGCATGTACCGCCCTTTTTACACAAATTTTGTCGCTGTATCCTCTGTAGAGTCCAAAACACGACATTTTTCATAGGTGTCTATGACAAGTATCTTATACTCGTTTACGTATCTCTCGTATCTGGGCATATACTACTGACAGCCTCCGTGGCGCAGTTGGTTAGACGCCGGCTGTGAAACCGGCTGTGAGAGGCCGCGGGTTCGATCCCCGCACCGAGAGAAATGTTTGTGCGGCCCACAAATATTTCTTTCGGGTCTGGGTGTTTGTGAGACCGAAAAGTCTCTCGTAGTTCTGATACCTGCGACACAAGACTTAATTGATCTTAATGTGGGGTCGGGACTATGTGTGTGACAGTTGGGTGTATTTATTTATTTTATTTATTTATTTATTTATATAAAACCATACGTCTTTCTGGTACAACTAAAATAAATATTCTGCTGTTGAATCGAATTCCCTAAGCGGGTAATGAATCATGCGGGACAAAATTAATTACAGCAAAGAGGTATATGAGTCAGTGATACCAAAAAACAACGAAAATGCTATCTATAATAAATATTTCGTGTTTATTACTCTAATTATTGTGATACCGATTAAAAAAATGAGTAATTGTAAAATTCAATAAGTATCAAAACAAAAAGTAAGCAATCAAAAATATGGCCAGAACTTATGGGTCTAGAAGCGTCGTGTATAAGCTTGGACTGTAAGGCCCCAGCTACAAACAACTCTGAGTATTCTGTGAGCAAGTTCTTCTATTTGAACCTAATACCATATTGGGTAGGAATTTACTCCCGGTATGGCTATAGGCTCGCTTCCTATCATGTCTTGGAGTAGAAATCAGCTCTGTAACATTTATGGAGTACTATTGGCATCTCTACCTACCTGCAAGGGGATTAAGGCGTTAAGGAATCTAAATATAAAAATCTCATTGATAACGACGACAAAACTAATTGGTATAAGATAAAAGTATTATCGAAAAAAGGAAATACCGATTTATATTATAAATTGTTGATAACATGGATTTTGATTATATATTTCATTACCGATATTTTATTAATGTTATAATTAATTCAGTTGATGCAATTAAACGGACTATAAACGATGAAATTATGGTATTAATTGGTTCAGTAGCACTATATAGGGTTTCTTACATAGCACTCATCATCATCATCATCATCATCATCATCAGCCCATACTAGTCCACTGCTGGACATAGGCCTCCTCAAAAAATGCGCCATTTCACCCTGTCTTCGGCTTGTCGCATCCAACATCTACCAGCGACCTTTCGCAAATCGTCACTCCACCTAGCTGGAGGGCGTCCTACACTACGCTTGCCAAGGCGCGGTCTCCACTCAAGAACACGTTTACTCCAGCGGTAGTCGGTTCTTCGACAAATGTGGCCAGCCCACTGCCACTTCAGCTTGCTGATCCTATGTGCTATGTCTATGACTTTGGTTCTCTGTCGGATAAGATCGTTACGGATCCTATCCTTCAGAGAGACTCCGAGCATAGCACGCTCCATAGCTCTGCACATAGCACTGCTAATAATGAACTCCTGCTTCTTGCCCAGGAAATCCAATTGGCGTAGTTCTTAATTTAAATAATATGTATGATCCGTATAACAATTTTTCTGAAAAGATTTGTTAGTGTTGGCTATGTTAAAATTTGAGGCTCTATGTTTCTGCAGATTTTCTATAGGTTCTCATGAAGAAGCTTAAATTCCCTTCACCTTAAAAATAACCCTTAACCTATGTTATGCTACATTTGTATAAAGTAATAGATTTGGTTAAAACATTTTCTTCAACCATAATAATCATGAAAAGCTTTTGAATATTTAATTACCTTTTACTTTTTGATAATTTGGTAAACTCTATTTTGAATCTGACGACTTCTCAAAGAGTATAAGATAAAATAAATAAAAAATCCCAAAGACACATAATAAAGTCCTGACTACACACTGACCTTATTCATAGACAGTTTTGAAACCTATTTTAATTATCGAATGTTTTGTGTTCTTCGCTCACACTGTGCCCCTAGCCGGAACGTTTTGAAGTATCGTATAGTAATTCTCGTATAATATCGTAAACGTTTCCCGCTGTCAAATTTGAGTTCCAAATACGCTCACAATAGCGCTGTTTAAATTCCCATACAAAATTTTACTATTACTATTCTATTACGATACTACAAAATGTTCCGGCTAGGGGCACTGAACTCAAAAGTCGTTCGAAAGGGACAAAACATTCGATCGCTAAAATTGGTATTAAAACTGTGTATGAATAAGGCCGTAAAATAATCAGTGATCTCTCGTGGTTAACATAAACTATAAGATACTTTTAGATGAGACCATTTTGCCAAATACGGACATGTCTTTCTAGTATTTATTATTGAATAAAATGAAATTTACAAATACAACTTCGTGAAATACATCGATGAACAATTTAAAGTATATTATCAGAATGTCAGGAAATAATTCATAATAATTAGTCCAACCATATCTTATACATTACCTTATTATAGTGTAATGTACCGATAACACAGACAATTAGTAAATTTTTTCATTAATTGGACACGTAACGTAGAGAAAATTAGTTACATATGCTTATTTAGACACATAAACGTCTGTATCTAGAAAGGGGTGGGTAGAGATGACCAATGCGGCACACAGTGCGCTTAAAATGTTTCCTCGAGACGGGACATGGCCGGTTTGTGGCCATGGCTGGCACAAGTTATATTAATAAGTCTCTCAAATCCAAAAAACTAGACTTAAAATCGAGCCAAGAACTCACTGTAACATAAAACGTTGCGCTTTGAATAAAAACATACCAAAGTGATGTGTTAAAAAAGCATTAAACTTTTCGAAAACATTTCCATAAAAGACTCTTAATTCAAGAACTCGTTAGATTCAATTTAACCTATAGCGCAAGATAAAGAAATACGCAATTTAGATCTAAGACAGATAGCAAAAAGGACCTTAGCAATTTATTGTCGCGCACATCCAGTAGATACTATCAAAGAAATTCGAAGAGAGGTCCTGTAGGTAAGTTCAGTTCAAATTTTTAGGTAGTTAAACTTCGGCCAAAATAGTACCATTGCCATCTTATGCTCAGAAAAAAACCTTTAAAATAGATGTGGTAAGTCCCTCGTATGCTAGTGATATATCTGACTACCAAAATGATAAGTTCGAAAACAAATGATTCAGTTATGGTGCTAATATCAAGCTGTAAGTATAGGAATTCCCTGATTTCGGAGACGTTAATGAAATTGTTGGGTGAAACCTTTACTAAATAATTTCTTACTACGCATGCAGGGGGAATAGGAAAAATAAAATGGGTTATACAAGTGCTTGATATAAATACAATTATATTTTTTACTCTTTTTATTTTTACAACCATTTAAGACTCTGAAACGTCGCCGCAGGCCCAGAAAAAGATAGCGAGATGTGTTGGACAGGTGGGAGAAAGACTAGCAGGATCGAGCTCTGAACCGGGACGAATGGAAGGATGGTAGAGAGGCATTTGCCCTCCAATGGTACAGTGGAGGCTGATGTATATATTTTTACGAATGTTGGCTGACCTGAAACCAATACTCGTGCGATCCACAAGTACTCGTTTCGGGTCATGATATTGTAAGGTCTCTCGTTGTTTACGATAGTGTGGAATCAGGACTATATATTATACGAATATTGGGTGTATTTATTAATAAAGTTATGTATAATTCTAAATACTAACGGCCTTATTCACAGACAGATGTAAAACCTATTTTAGTTAACGAATTTTAAAGTCCTTCGAAAGGGCTAAACATTCGAAATAAACAACTAAAATAGGTTTAAAATCTGTGTATGAATAGGGCTGTAAGTCATATGCTGCTGAAAATTAAAATATCAACGAATATTAATGAAGAAATCAACCTATCGCGATAACTACATTAGTAATGATTTTATATGCGTCACTCATTCTTTCGATTAAGCTATCAATGTGATAATTTCACAATCTTGGTAATACCCAATATCAGTTTGTCTGTAATTTCAATTGATTTACGGTCGATTAATGAATTAAATAAGATCAATTTTGTCAGAATATTTTTTTTTTGTAGACATCATGCTTAAATTATTAATAGTTCAAATTATTGAAGGTGGAAATAATTTTAGTCACTATGTTGACGTGAAATATGATTAAATGAATTGTTATCGTCGTAATATATTGATTACGGCATACACCACTAGGCACCTTTGAAAATCACAGTATTTCACCCGCTTCATAAAATCATTATCCTGTAGAAGGCTAAAATTCAGGCAAAATAAGCTTTTTTTTTGTTGGTATTTCACAACTCAAATTGAAATTAATATTGAAAGCAGGATTATTATCGAACAGCAAGAGCAAGACGGACTCTAACAATTTATAAAAACAACATTTTGGCTTGTTGATAATAATAACCACATGTAGGGTTCAATATACATGTAAACAACGTTTGGCGTCGAAACATTATTCAAAGTAAATAACATACATACATACATACATAAACTCACGCCTTTTACCCACAAGGGGTAGGCCGAAATGCTACCAGGACACCCACATTCCGCCTTGTATGTTCCGTCCCACGATGTGATAGGGGGTGAGCCTATTGCCAAGTAAATAACATTTTTTTTGTTTGTTTCAGGTACGTGTAAGATTTTTTCCCGATATGGCCACAATCAACACGAACAGCTCTGTAAACATACTTCATGGAATATTTAGAACGGTTAGATGAACTACGAATATCTTATCTGTGTTACTGCAAATCGGACTGTCATCATGAATTTTTTTTTTTCAGAATAATAAAAGTTTTAAATATACCATAAACAATGTCTATACAAACATATGTTTAACGACGACGCATAATGTTTATAACACCACAACTCATACTGTACATTATCATTTATAAATAAGGGTATGTTCTCTTATTTGATTTTATATGACGAAATAGAACATATCTTTTATCATGGGCGTTATAGGCATTTTATTATTTATACTTGCAAACGTAGGGCGGAAGGGAGAATCAAAAGCTGACCTACGCGATAATCTAGTTAGATACAGGGTGGCTACTTCCCCCTGACCTTGCTTCGAGCTTTTCGAATTAATGAGCTAATTTCATATCTAATCTCGGTTGCATTAATATACTCAAGACTGCGAAGATAGCCAATAATATTTTAATTGAGATGACGTCAAATGTTTAAGATTATATTTTGACACGCGTAGTTAATTTATTTTTTGAATATATTAGTTTAATAAGAATGAGGGTTATTTATATAATAAGCAAGAAACAATTATTTGTTGTCTAGAATGGAATTGGTACAAACCGAAATTAGCTGTCATGGTGGTAGGACATATTATAAAGAGAACGTTGAAAATGATAGCTATTTCCTCTAAAACCATTCTGTTTTATCTGATTTTAAATATAAAAATTCCTATTTTACTTGTAAGTCACTTGTCAAAAATGTTTTTATGTAAAAATACAGCATTCAACTCGACCTTTGCTGCCCTTTGGGATTTCTAGTTTTGTCAAAGGCTCTTTTGTTAACTTCGGATGTGAGCCAGCTGGATCCGTCCCAAAAACTTTGGAGGTGATTGATCTAAATATAAATGAGAGTCATTTTATACCTGTGCTGTGATCATTCTATTGTTTTTTTTTTTTTTATCGTAAAACAGAAGTGTTGGAAAACGACCGGAACAAAAAAGATTTTGTAATTTTTCTTATATTAGTTACAGCTGTCTTATTATGATTATAGGTACCAATAACTGAAACACAAAATGAAGAGACCTACATTTTAAATTATAACTAGTATTAATGGTTTCTTAGATTTATACGAATGTTATACATCGAAATAATACTATTTTTTATGGATTTTATCGTGGATTTTATTAAATTTTTATTTAGCTTAGGTATTTAAAAGCAGAATTTGTTAATTTACAGTAGCCAGTACATTCGGTTTTAACTTGACCTTTTCTCATGGTAATATACGATTTATATTGACTAAAATATGTTTTATGCATATAATAACAACTCGATAAAATAAAAATAATCTACAACCCATAAAAACAGTAGCTGATAATAAAATCACGCGATTACACATTGATAACATAATCGTTTATCAATGCGTAATTTTGGAAATACCCACTGTCGGGTTAAGGACGTATTTGAATGATTTATGAGTTAATTAATTTGGTATCATACACGTCACATTCACCAATTACCTATATGTTGCCCCGTATGAATATTTAATTTTAATTATTTTATTAATTGCTTTATTAATCCCGACAAACAGTAGTGTAAATGCACTGTTGTGTTCCGGTTTGAAGGACATTGTAGCCAGAGTAACTACTGGACATATGACTATGTATTGAGACTTAACATCTTACCTATGTCTCAGGATGGCGAGCGCAGTGAAATGCCAAGCTATTGTTGCTTTGTAATTTTGTGGTGTTGCTACTGTCAATGAGTAGTCGTATCGCTTACCATCAAGCGAATGGAATGCTCGTCTCGCCATTCATGGCAAAAAAAAAATACAGTTGGATTTTGTTTTGATCATGTCTGTATTTACTTTTTCTCTATGACTATACAAGTATTTTGACTATCTAATTTTTATATTTGCCATCTCATTTTCTTTGCTTAAGTCATAGTAATTCATTTATTTATTATTTTTTTATTCATGTACATAAACTTGTATTTAATGGTAAAGTAACGTTTATATTGATAGCTAATTGCGCATACTAGCTACTTAGTCCGCTGCAGTCGAGTGTAAGTAAATTAGTATTCACTAAGTCACCTGCTTAGTATGGTAATGGTATTATAAGAGCTGCATTAGATGATATAACAAAGCTATACTTGTATATGGCTGTTGGGACAGTACATAGTATACACAGGAGTAATAATAATAATAATTCAGCCCATACCCGTCCCACAGCAGGGCACGGGCCTCCTCTCCAATCGACAAATCGATTGGGAGGTAGAAATATAAGTTCAAATGCAGTGCTGAGATTGATTAAAATACGTATTAGAAACATAAGAGTCCGTTCATGAATAATAAAAAATGCTATAGGTACGATAGATTTTTTTGTATGTAGATTTTCAACTCTTTGCACAGTTTTCTTTTTTATCAATGGTCCAGCGAACGAGCAAACAGGCCACCTGATAAGTGATCACTGCCGCCCATGAACATCCATTACAAAAAACCGAATAAGACTAAAACTATGAACTGCTTATCTAATATCTATTGAGTATATGTTCAGAATAAATATTATTAATGCACTTTTTTGTCATTTTATGTATGATATCCTAATTTATTAAACATATTTTATATAATACGATCAGCTCACACACACGTGTTCCCTCCTTCCTATAATCTTGGGTCCTTCCGCCGTAACGTGAAGAGGCATCACAGCGGGCCGGCATGATTGTAGAGAAATGGTATGAGACTACCATCTGATACCATTCGATACTCTATCTGTACGGCATTAGCACTTACCATCAAGTGCAATGCAGTCACTACATATGCCGTGCCAGATTAAAAAAGAACTATTTTCATATTGAGCAGTGAACTTGTCATATCAAGTGTCAAAGCATTGTTTCTTGAACTTTAAAACAGACTCGGTTTATTATCACCCTGTATGTATTTAAAGCTTATCAAAAAAATGGAAAAACCCGAAAAAATAATCTTTATTTTACACTACATGCCGAGTAAAGTAACATCTCTAATTTTATCGTGAACAATTAATGCGATGGCTAGCATGATCAGAACCAATTATTCAGAAAAAACGTCAGTAGACAGTAGGATGAAAGTCGACATAAGAGGCTATAGGTTAGAAATTCGGACCAAGACATTTTTTTTTTGCTCCAATGAATGACGAAACGAGTGTGCAATTGATCTGATGGTAAGCGATATCACCGCTCATAGGCAGTAGCAAAACAAAATAACACCATGAATTACAAAACAATGCTTAAAATTCCACTGCACTCGCCATCCTGAGACATAAGGTGTTAAGTCTCAATATGTTAGTATATATTATAATGTTACTCAATAGTATGTTAGTTACTCTGGCTGCAATTTCCTTTAAACAGGAACACAACAGTCCATTACAGTCCATTTACACAATTGTTTGGCGGGAGAAAAAGACATCGAGTCATACCCACCCAGGCGGCCGTTTACATATGAGAGACCTACCTACCGCCAGTAGAGTTGTTTCTACGGACCCCAAAGATTTGAAATGAAATGAAATGAAATGAATTGAAAATTTGATTCGGGTTTGGGTATTGTGTGGCAAGACTTTCATAGTAGATTCCCACGATACAAAACTTGTATTTTGGTGTGGGGTCCAGAGCATGGGGGTGTTGGGTACATTTATTGAAAAAGGCAGGAACGAAAAGATTGTTTTAACTTGGTTAATAAGTTAAGAAATAATTTGACTACTTCCAACCCCATCGTCAAATTCTGAAACCTCACCTGGGTCTCACCACTGGTTCCCAACAAAAGCCTTTAAGACAAAATGCATAAAAAATCCATGACTTTTAATCTTCCCTTTTGTGACGTCCAAGCTTCCAATAGACATGATCATTTACATCACAAAGCAAAGTTTCAAATCTTATCTGCACAAGCCCCCGTCTCACCAGTTATCATTGTTTGTATTTTTTTTGCGAATTAACTCTTATTTGCTTTTTTTTTACTAAGTCGCTTCTGTCACAAATGTTACTTTTATGATGATTGTTAAGAATGGAATTTTTTAATACCAGATTTTTATAGTATAAGACTACATGACAGAAATAAAGGGACATGCCAACTCCCCCTAGGGATATCAACCCCAGATACATAAACTGCGTGCCTTTAGACTTTCTTCTTCCTCCTTGGGTCGTATTCCTTAGTATTGAGGATCGTGACTTCCGTTCTGTATCAGTTCCTTTTTTCTTTTTCTTAAGACTTTAGAGAGGGCAGTTGGAACACAGACGTATTGTACTTGTACTTACACAAATATGTCGAGGGCTACGATTTTTTTTGTACATATCATCCATCTATAAGCCAAAGAAAGTCCACTGCTGAACATAGGCCTCCCCAGTGATTTCTACAGTGACTAAGAGTGAATATAAGAGAGACAATATAAGAGGAAAGCTTTGACTGTTTGTTTGCATTGAACAGGCCATGAAACTACTGGACCAATTTTTCAAATTCTTTCACGATTAGAATCCCACATTATTGCTGATGAACATAGGCGATAGAATATACTCCAAAAATTGTATCTACACCCGGGCAGGGCTGGGCCGGGTTCTAGAAACTAATATAGATCAATCACAACACTCTGCAGCGATACGAGTCACTCCCCTATATGAGAAAAGACAGGCGGAAAAAAAGTGAAACCAAAAAATTACGTAAACTAAAACCTTTATCGTTATTTCATTTCGATGTAGCGTGATTTGGTGTCGATCAATAAGTAATGATAGCGTGAGGGCTCAGGTCGAGGTCACGGACATATTATGCAGTCACGAACCGCACTGAAAAATTCACGTGAGGGGCATTAGTGTCTGGTCATAGGTGAAGGCTAAATGAATGGGGGAAAACTGTTGCACTATTGATAATACCACTTTTTATCGACAAGAAGCTGCCAAAAACTTATTGCCTCAATGACGGGGTGACAGGCCTTTACACCGGCGCGTAGGCTTCTATTCTTTCTGCGCAGATGTTTTGACTGGTTCCCTAGAAGACATTTCCTAGAGCGATATGACCGCCATTTGTACTTTTATTGTTATTTCTGTGTATTATTTTTTATCTTAACTAATATTATAAAGAGGAAAGATCTGGTTGTTTGTTTGCATTGATAAGGCTCTGAAACTTCTGGACCGATTTGAAAATTTCATTCACCATTAGAATCTTACACTATCCCAGATGAGTTAGAATATTTTCAAAAAGTGTATCTACATCCGGGCCGCTAGTACAATAATGACTAAATTAATAAATAACCTAACCTAAGCTAAGCCCTCTTATCGCACTCCATGGTTAAGGCAATTCATGTTCAGCAATAGACGAGTATTCGGTTAAAACCGATACGTTATCCACCCACAGATTATGTGCTTCTTACCTACTTGTGTGATAATTGAAATTGAGGATGTTAAATTTATTTTTATGCAGTTTATCAGATAGATATATCTATTAATCTTAAGTATTTAATCATTGAGTTTGTGTTACATTATCAATAACGTAAAAATTCAATTGCATAATTATTTCGATATTTTTTCAATATTTGTTCAATTTTCAATATGTTTATTTATTTGGTTTTAATATATTTTCTAAGTTCTTTCAAAATGTACCGAATATTCTTATTTTATAACAACCTCCCTGGCCTAGTTGGTTGATAGCCAACTGTGAAAGTGGAAGCCGCAGGTTCGAAGACGAAAAAGTTTTTACAAGGCACATTTTTTTGGCTGGGTTTTGTGTTACTGAAAGTCTCTAGTTTCGGATTCCCTCGACACACGACTTGTGTATTAGTGTGGGAACAGTTCCATCTCAGTTCATATTAAACAAAGATTGGTTAAGTAATCTTTAAAAATAATTTCGTTTTCTTTTCTTCGTCTTCAGATTGCGTCTTCATTCTTCGTCCTCCACGTCTTCCATCGTATTCCAAACTGTTCTCTTATTCCATCAGAGATGACGAAAATATTTGACATCTTAATCATTCATCCTCTAACTCTTTTACACTTCAGTACTTCCATTCGTCATTTCTTTACATAACACGTTCGATATTAGTCATTCGTCTCACGTTTCGTGCTACTCATCTTTCATCCTGACATTAAAATCCTACATTAGTGTGGGAAAATATTATGTGCGAATGTTGACTTTATTAATTATTAAATAATAGAAGCAAATTGTCCTGTCATAGAAATGCTTTATCTTGATAAAATAGGTACTGCGAACATGGCGATTTTATACATATTGCATAAGAAGTCGCAATATTGTATTAAAGATACCTAGTATCAATAATTTATGTTCAATTTTTTTAACCGAAAATATATTGATATAAAACAAATTTTCATGGATTTTATCGCGATTTAAAAAATAAAATAAAAATAGTTTTATTTCTGTGTGTATATGTGTTACCATTCGCGTAAATCGAAGAAACCATAACTGAAAATATATTTTAGAAAATTTCAATGTCAGCTGTGGGCGTACCTACATGATCTGAAGGCCAATTCACGTAATTAAATAAGTTCAGTTGCAGTGCAGTTGCAGTTAAGTTTCGATCAAAACAGCCCGTTTTGTATTCTCGTAATTTAGAATAACCGCTGACAGATACGCTCGCGTCAAGTTCGCGTCACGCGATCGCTTTAGCGTATTCTACGGCTGCGCGTTTTATACATGCGTGATTCAGATCGCAACCTGATTGGTAAATTAACTATTCATTTGACGTCTCCAATGACAGTTTAGTCCCACCAACGTGCAGCACATGCGCAGTTTATGCATATCTTACGCGCAGCTAAACAATTACAAGAATACCATTTTGACGTACGTACGATTAAGACGTAAACCTAATCGAAACTGCATCGAAACTTGATCGGCGCGTCAATAAATTACGTGAATTAGCCTACTGAATTGCTGCACACCCAACCGTCACTTATATACTTCTGACCCCACACTAAGGCTAAGTTCCAAAAACTAGCTTTGCCCATTTTGCAATTTCAAATGTATGGCGATGACATTGTCAAAGTCAAAGTTCGGGGCTTTAGTTTATGCAACTGAGCCTAAGATTTAAATCTCGCTGTGGGAATCTTAGACCATAGAACAATTTTCAGTCTCACTGAGATAGCTACCTATATATTTACGTTAACATAATATTACACAATGGTATAATTGTTTTTCATACACACACGAATGCACTTCGGTACTTCAATGCATGATAAAAGCATGTTTTTATCTTAATCTATTATGTACACATCAGCTCTCGTGACATCAGCCTGTTTAAAAAAGTATTAATTATAAAATACGAACTGTAAAAACGCCTGGAATTACAACGTTATTTCACGTTTAATTTAGTGGTCCTGCCCAAAATTATCACGGTAAACAGCCTCCGTAGCGCAGTTGGTTAGACGCCGGCTGTGAAACGAGAGGCCGCGGGTTCAATTCCCGCAACGATACAAATGTTTGTTTAAGCCACACGTATTTGTTTCAGGTTTAGACCGAAAAGTCTCTCGTAGTTTCTGATACCCACGACACAAGATTCGATCTTAGTGTGGGGTCAGGACTATGTATGTGAGTGTCGGGTGTATTTAGTTATTTAATTAATAAAATCTTTTTATTGCATTTTTTTGTTTCGCGTTACTAATTAATTTTAAATTAATAATTTAAAATTTAATTTTATTTAATAAACGCGTTAATTTCAGAATATATTAATATTAAAGACATGTTTCACGTTGTAATTGTTTTCGTCATATTATTTATGATTTTAACATGAGCAGGTTTACACTAAAAAATATATTTTTTAATTGCGCTAGTAGTTTTTGAGTGATAAGCGCACCGACAGACAGACAATACCTACGTAAAAATTTTATCACATAAATTAAGTTTTGCATTAACGAGTGAATTTTATCAGTTTTAAATATTATATTGTCATTTGTTCCTATCTTCAATACGCAGATATAGAAATAAATAATTACATCATCAACATCCATGCGATTTACACATCTACAACGCGTGACCGCGGCTGAATACCTGATTTGGTTATTTGACAGTCTATATCAGCCCATATACGTCCCACTGCAGGGCACGGGCCTACTCTATAATCGAGAGAATCGATTGAGAGTGGTTAGGCCATATAGTCCACCACGCTGGCCTAGTGCGGGTTGGTGGACTTACATACCGTAGATTTTTTTTAAAATCGCTACTGTATGCAGGTTTCCTCACGATGTTTTCCTTCACCGTTAAAGTGCGTGGTGATTGACTATCAATACACACTTATCACATAAAAAGTGCGTGGTGGCCTGTTCGTAAGCGACCAGACGCGGCTGCCTACGTGTTCACGGTGGTCGCGGGTTCAAATCCCAGGGCACACCTCTGACTTTTCGGTTATTTGACAGTGTTTCAATTAAATTATATTATCTGTCTGCAATCTTCTGTCGCACGAAAGCGCTGTTGTGCAAAGTTATAAGAATAGTTTTTTTTTTCTCCTTTCGTTTTATTACATTGGACAAGTTATTACTATTAGATCTCTAGTATATATGTTCGATGTTTAAAATAACAAAGCATATGTCAAACAATGTGTTGTGCAGATATTTGTTAACTTTTATTTGTAGTTCCAAATTCTGCCACACGCTAACTTGTGGTAGACGCGCTATAACGTCTGCTTAATTTCCAGACTGAAAAGCTAGCATTGCTATTACCCCTTATAAACGAAGACTGAGGTGTAATTAACAATCTTAATACTAGCACAGATACTAGTTACAATTGACACCCGATCTAGTAAACATTAGTAAAGAAACAATCTATGAATCACAAACACGAAAAATAATTAAAGTGTCAGCATGACTGAAGTTTATTATTATGTACAAGCAATAAAAACATAAAATGCTGAAATTCACTGAATTATAATTCGTAAAAAATACTGATTCTCATAAATATAAGAAATATCAAATAATGTTTTAGTAGCATACATTATTTTGTGACATCGAAACAAATAGCACATATGATGCAATGCAACTATTCTTTATATACACTTTATTCCACCCACACAAAAGTGCAATTAAAACGAAAATCAAATATATCAAAAGTACAATTTGCTGTCTTATCGCGCAAAGATAATGTCTTACAGACAACCATGGGATAGATTTAAGAAAAGGATTAACAGAGGGCAGTTTAAAGTGTGAGGGATAAAATAATAATTTAATAACTACAAGTAATAATATATTGTACAGAAAAGAAAGAATGTGAGTATTCAGACGAATTCGTACGGGCAACCACTTGAGCTACAAAACTCGGAAATATAATCATATTTGCGTATCCCAATATGAATCTAATAATAAAGTTTTGAAGACGCTCAAGTTTCTTCATTCTTTCATCACAACGTAGATTCTACCGATTCTATTTTAATTATAATACGAGTATATCAACTGCAAATGTTTACACAAACTTCACCACGCACACACCCTTACAATTTACGCTAGTGGTACCACCACGGGGTGGTAGTGGCGTACCACCACCAGCCCCGGCGCGACGTCTCGGTGACTCGCGCACCATCGCCTTTCCTATCGACTTTTTATTTGAGGACTGTTTAGTGCAAAAATTGACATTTACCACAAAACCGGACTGTTTTAGTGCAAACATGTGGCTGAACAAAAAATAACAACGTTTTCAGTGTCAATTGCGTTGAATTCCAGTGTAAAATATAAATTTTCGTACTGCCAAAGAAAATTCTTACGAACTATATAGTAGATTTGAAAGTAATTGGATAAGCAAAACAATTGGAACATTAATACAAGTCGTAAACATACAATGTAGCTCCCGTTGTTTGGTGATGATTTATGAACGGCCGTGGTCCTTGGGGCGCCGCCTTGTGAAATTGCGAGGGTTTAATATCGTTCACTGAGCCTATATCTTAATCGAATGTACATAAATTTTAATGAAACAATGTATAATGGGGTGCAGATTAATACACTTGTGAAAAGCTTTCATAGTTTTCTTATGCTTTAAAATAAAACTTCCATAACATGCTTGTATATGGTTTTAAATAACTAAACGAAAAGTGATTATGAAGAAATCCAAGGATCTAAATGTAATGGATTCAATTACTCTTTGACCAAATTTGAATAGCGTGTGTGCTTGCGTTTTGTGATGACAAAAATTAAATTGTGAATGTCGATTTGTGAGTAGATTTCACTGTGCGACACAAGCAACAACAATGAATAGCTGTGGTGGGACACCTCTTATGACTCCAGATGGCTACAGCTCCATATCACAAGGTAGGTATGTGCAAACATTCATTACAAACACGTTACTGGCCTTTTTCAGCAATGAACTTCCTGTGACTAAAGAGAGAGAAAAATACATAATTATTACAGACACAAATTGCTGAAGATGCGACACCTATATGGCTATAACTATAAGCTACTTTTTCCAGTGCACCTTGGGATCATAAAAATAACTTATATCTCCCTCCCAACTACCGTTCGCCTCAACCGATCACACTTTTCGTAACGATCCGTCACGCATTGACCAACTTACTCCCCAAGTCAAGTGTGTGTAAAGAAGTTTTATCAAAATTAACATCTGTCTAGGTGCGAGGATAGAATCCGCAACCTCTTGTTTTACAGACGGCGTGGCGTCTAACCAACTGCGCCACGGAGGCTGTCAGTGTAATTAGTTGTAAAACTATGATGGTTTATAACTTAGTGTTTCTCAACCTTTAACAAATAAAGTTTGTTTCCGCGATATCATTTAAAGTAGTCAGGTCTGAATATAGTTATTATGTGCTATATTTAAAAAAAAATTCAAGGTCTATGCACTGCCACTTAGCCTACATTTGCATAAAATATACCCGTGCTACAGGGAATTTACACACCTCAACTGTTCCAGCAAACCAACCATTGAATAACTTCTTCCTTCCAGAAGCAGGCTTTTTAAGTATTTGGCTAGTATGTAATATCGAGCCAGTCGTCCATTTAAAAATCCGATACGTTTCCGTGATATCGTATTTATGTTCAGGTCAGGGCGAGTCAGTGGTCAGGTTATAAAAATATCGAGGATCAGTGCCGTCACGGACTCTCTCGAGGACGCGAGTAATAGCCCCGCGCACCTCGCGTCACAATGTCAATGAAGAAATTCAAGGTATCGGAACCAACGCGTATTGATCGTTGTTCATAAGTGTGTGTCCCGATAACAGAAATAAACCTCAACTGTATGGGCTCATATGTGAGAGGCCGCCTGGGTAGGTACCACCGCAATGTCTATTTCTCCCGCCAAACAGCAGTGTAAATACACTGTTGTGTTCCGGTTTGAAAGACATTGTAGCCCGAGTAACTACTGGACATGTTATGACAATGTTTTGACACTTAACATCTTACCTATATCTCAGGATGGCGAGCGCAGTGGAATGCCAAGCATTGCTTTGTAATTTATGGTGTTGCTACTGTCAATAAACGGTCGTATCGCTTACCATCAGGCGAATGGCATGCTCACCTCGCCATTCATTCCAATAAAAAAAATTGCGTACTTATCGCCAATAACAAAAAATAGCAAAATATAACCAATAATAATACAAAATATGACAATATTATCGATTGTTACTACACGTTGGGCAACATTACTTATTATTTGATAACACTGCAACAATATGCCTAAACATATAAAATAATTTTTAATAAAAAATAAAAACCGACTTCAAAGTGCTACTACAAAGTAACAAATAATATATATTTCATCGTGCTAGTACACAATGATTAATGTTCTTATTGACTTGACTAGCTAACAAATCTTAAATACGTAATATTTTGAAGGCGGGTCGCTAAGTGCCGAACATGTACCTACGCCTTACGCTTAACATTAATTTGTTTAAGAAATTCTAGCGAAAAACACGCAAGATTTACACGGAATATTAATTTGTCTTAATATATCAGGCCGTTATCGTCCACTGTTGAGCATGGGACACAACCTTTCTTGTACTTAAAGGCCTTTATGTCATGCAGGTTTCCTGACTATGATTTAAATATATCACTATTAAAGAGTTTGGTAATTGAATATCATCAACACACAAGTGACTCCGATAATTCCGGAGGTGTATACCCTGGAATTATAACCGAAACGGTGGTCAACCGTCCGTGGATCATATCTAGTTAATTATCAACAGGCTACCACACACATACATAAGACACATAGAAATTCTATCAAAACTTCAATAAATTTACACGTAGGATTAGCACATTATATTCATTTGTGTTTAATTTACTTACGTGCCTTTCTGAGCCAACATTGCAGGATCTACATGTAATATCAAATGGTGTAACATTTGCTTAAATTTATACGTGTTTGTTATTTAGCGACCCGCCTTCAAAATATTACGTATTTAAGATTTGTTAGCTAGTCAAGTCAATAAGAACATTAATCATTGTGTACTAGCACGATGAAATATATATTATTTCTTACTTTGTAGTAGCACTTTGAAGTCGGTTTTTATTTTTTATTAAAAATTATTTTATTTGTCCCTTTTTAGTTTTCATAGGCATCGTAATGATGAGAAAGGTGATCATAATATAATCAAAACGTAGTCTTAAAAATTTACGAATCCTTCAGACCAAACATGATATTATTGCTGTGAAATTATGAGAAGATTGTAAGTCATTATAATCATGATATCCGCTATTGTTAGACACTGACCAGGTCGGATTCTCTTAGTTTACGTCGTTAATTTACGTATCTATTTCTCTAACTCTCCCTCTTCTTCACCTACTGTTTATAGTAAAACTTTTATATTGAAAACGGAAATTCATTGTATCTTTTATCTACCCCCCCCCCTACACGCCTTTCCCGTTTTAACCCCCCCTCCCCCCTTTGTAGTAATACACTTATACTGAACCAGGTGCAAAAAGAATTATTGCTGTACCGTTCAATTTTGAGGAGTTCTGGTCTTCAGGTCCGAAGATATTCATCAGGTCTTCATCATTTTTAACGACACCAATCTAACATATCATACTTGTCGACAAAATTATTATTCTTTTAATCGTTTAAGTACTGCCACAGATATTGAGTATTTACATTAGTATCTATTCCCCCCCCCCCATACACCCCTTTTCCCTTTTAACCCCCCTTTGTAGTAATACACTTATACTGAACCAGATGCAAAAAGAATTATTGCTGTACCGTTCAATTTTGAGGAGTTCTGGTCTTCAGAATCGAAGATATTCATCAGGTCTTCACCAATTTTTTATGGTACCAACCTAGTATATCATGCTTTCCGACAAAAAATAAATTTTTAAATTCGGATCCCAAATACCAGCGTAATCGAGTAACAAACATACAACAAAAAAAAAATAATAATAAAAAAAATTCAGTCGAATTGATTACCTCCTCTTTTGAAGTCGGTCAAAAATAACATTTTGTTATCAGATGTTGCTGAGTAACATAAGGAAAAGTTACGCAACAAAAAATAAATGCGGTTTGGATACAGCCTTATTTTCATCTCTGGTCTCCCGTACGTACGTCACAGGAGTTTTACTTCGTAAAAAAAATATTCTCTTTTCAAGATGAAAAGTACATTTCTTTTTAATACTGACAACAAAACAAGCAATAAATACAAATTTTTATTTACGTGTTTACTCATTAGAATGTTTAATTGATAATGTTTCCTCGGGGGGTTTATGTTGTAGCTACTGCAATGAGAAGGAAAGAAACTAAACGTAAGTTTATTCATTATATATTTATTTTGTTATTCATTAAAACATAAACTTAAGCGTTGCTGTTGATCCAGGCAGTGTAGCGGGAGACACGAGCGTTGACACCAGGGAAGCGAGCCTGAGCGCAGCCCTCACCCCAGGAGCAGACACCGACGACCACGTTGTTGTGGTAGAGGGGACCACCGGAGTCACCTTGGCACTGGTCGCGACCACCAACATCGAGCCATCCAGAGCACAACATGTTGTCGGTAATAGTGTGGCCGATAGAGGCGTAGCGGGTTCTGCAAGTGGCCTGGTTTACGGTCCAGATCTGAACGTGGCGCAGCTGCTCAGAAGCAGATCCTCCTTGCTAGAATAAACATAAATTTATATTATAAGAAAATGAATTAGCCATATACCACGCGATTTCTAAGCTCCATAAAATGCCAGGGCGATCGAAAAAAAAAACAATTAAAACCGTGTGCCACTGTAGCATTTGATAGCACCAAACTAATAAGTTCCTTCATGTAAAATTTGAAACAAAACGGGTGTATTGAGTAAGCTATCGGACACTCAGTGAACCTCATGCTTTATTTCAAACTTCAAAATCACATATGGGTTTAAAAAAAAACTGCTTACCGAAGTGGTTCCCCAGCCAGTGGCCCAGACGACTTGGTTGTCACCGAGGTTGTAGTTGGCGCCAGCAATGGATGCGGGGCGGACATTGTTGTTGTGAGCGATAGTGCTAGAGACACGCATAATAGCGATGTCATTGTCAAGGGTAAAACGGTTGTAGCTGGGGTGAATTACGAAAGAGGCCAAGTTGTGGACAACACCACCACTGTTAGCGAAGGTGGATCCTACACGGACACGCCATCTGCCGGCTGCGTCACCGCTGCAAACAAAATTAAACGATCTTACACGTATGTTCATTTTACCTTTAGGGGCACTTAGCGGCATCCATTATCTACTATACTTACGAGGGACAGTGAGCGGCTGTGAGGATAGAGCGACTGTTGAGGATGGTACCTCCGCAAGCTTGCCAGAAGGTGGACAAGTTCCAGGTGTACAACAAAGCGGCCATTGTTGGGTACTGGGCAATGGTGGTGACGGAGCCCCCCACGATCCTCTGGGGATTTGTGGGGACAGCTGCGAAAAATTAAAATAGGTTCCTTAAATTTTGTTTCCTTCAAAAACTGGTCAAAGAAACCATTATTTGAGTAATGACTTACCGGCCACAGCCGCCAAGCAGAGGGCGAGCACGATGAAGGTACGCATGTTTCTGGCAACAAGTGTGCCCATTCATATTTGTAAACAGTATTTATACCACTCGATTATTAGGGATCATAAGTGTTATCTTAATTCGATAAGTATGAATAAGTTAAATATATGGCGCTTACCACCCGCCAGGTGTTATCCAATTATTTATCAGTGTGTTCGCTAGTTTCCACTGTGACAAACGTGTTCTGGTACGGTTTTGGTAATCTTTCGATTTCTTTCATAATAATGTAAAGTTACGGAGTTTTAGGTTACTTTTAAGCCATAGTTTCAATTCAAGATATACCGGGTATATCAAGACTGCTACCGAAAACGAAGCCGGGTGGTAGTTTTAGTGGTTACAGACAAAATGCAAATAAAAATTCCTGGCTTCGTTTTCGGTCGCGGTCTTCATATACCCTGTATACTTCAAAATCTAGAACGAATTGCTAAATTAAGATTCACGATCGTGTGTCGGCTAAGTTCATGAAGATTTTCATCGTGTATCATATTTGGCTAAAGCATTTCAAGTTATATTTGGTTCCAGCACAATAAAAACTTAAAAAAGTGTGTGTGTTTGTGTGCAACTCACACGCGGAAGTGAAATTTTAGAAAAGAAACCTACGAGAGAATGAGATAATAGACATAATACAAGTATACAGTGTTTTTAAAAGTCTTCGTCCTTTCTTACTTTTTATTTTCATATTTTTTTGGGATTTTGAGAGTAATCGGATCAATAACTAGAAGTTCTAAATGGCGGCCATGATATTCCGTTTTGTCTATCAATCTAGATCACCAGAGTCAAGGTTTCTCTAGATATTTACTTTGAGACCAATCGAACCAATAACTATAAAGTTCATAATGGCGGCCATAACATTCAATTCTGACTATCAGTTTAGAGTATCGGGAGAATCATTCTCTTAGATATCGAATTTGAGATTAATCAGGCCAATTGCAAAAAAAAATCAAATGGCGCCCACTATTTCAAATTCTGACTTTGAATTAAGATTATCAGGGCCCAGATATCGAATTTGAGACCAATCGAACAAAATATATTTCGTAATATAGTGCAACTTTAATAAAACGAACCTCAATATAACAGATTGGTCGATATTTTTTTTTAAATGCCCTAGGGAAGATCTCCCCATAGAACTAATTCTATGTTCTTTCATATACGTACGTCGCACATATAATGGAGACGGGTGAAAGAGTTCAAATTATATTGATATGTCGATATCGGTGTTTCGTCGAGGTCGTTTGATATCGATATTTTATATATATATCGATATTTATCGGCTTTGCGATATGTTGCGTCCTAAGCAACTCCGACTATCAATTTAGAATATCAGAAGAAAGGGTCCGCATATATAGATTTTGAAACTAATCGGATCAGTAACACTGAAGTTCAAAATGGCGCCCATTATTTTCAATTACAGCTCTGAATTAAGATTATATTTGATTTCAATCACAGAATACTATAGTATTTCTATCATGAATGTGAAAACAAAAGACCCAACAACTAAAATAAAAAATAATACAATTAATGTTATAGCTATATAAAATGAATTATACTATGTACTTAGGAAACTGCTCGATTATTATTTATAAGTTTACGCTCATAAAAGTATTTGTAAGTACTGGTACGTTATTAAATTATTTGTATTTGCTACATTTTGCCTTCTTAGCTTTTATCATAGACCGACAATTGTACTTTTCATGTATGTATGTAATTTCTCATTGTATTTGTTTTTTTTTTGTGTAATAAAATGTAAATAAAAGTTATCAAACCAATCAATCAAAATATAGTTTATCCAAGTAGTATTTTATAAGAATCTTTTGAATCGTTAATTACTAGTACCGAAACATGTTGTAGCTGTGAAAACGAAACAACGAAAGAAACTCCTTCAGGAACACAGCCTGTCTATTTTTTTTTTTTTTTCACCTTTCTAATATATATTTTTTTGTAATTGTGTCCACTAAGAACGTCTATTATTCGTTATCATTTTCATAATTTCATTGAAGTGAAACTTCTTTATCGGGGTTGGAAAAAATTTTTCGTTACGCGTCACATTCTTCCGTTACGCGCCATCTTTTTTTATTTAGTAAATTAGTACCCACTTCAGTAAGCCACACCCCCAACCGTTTCCAAGCCCCACCCAAAATTTTAAGTCCCACCCACTTTTTTGTAATTTGATCCTTACCCTCCCTCTGGCCTTCCCCCACCCTAAATCCAAAACAGTGCCCAATAGCCTCCCCACGAAACCTCCCCCCCCGCTTACCCGCACCCTAAAATTTTTACCTCACCCCCCCTACTCATATCTCCGGCATTATCCATCGTAGACCCACCGAGCTTGGGTTCATTGGAACCGGCTCGGTGAGGGCTACAATCCTGCCCAGACAGAATTCCCGAATTCCCCCTCCACAACTTTCCCCACCCAAAAATATTTAAAGGTGCCAAATAGCCTCCCCACGAAACCTACCCCCCCCGCCCCTACCCCCACCTAAAATTTTTACCTCACTCCCTATTCCTATCTCCGCCAATATCCATCGTAGACCCATCGACCCTGGGTTCATTAGAACCGGCTCGGTGAGGCCTACAATCCTGCCCCAACAGAATTCCCGAATTCCCCCTCCACAACTTTCCCCACCCAAAAATATTTTAAGGTGCCCAATAGCCCCCCCACAAAACCTAACCCCCCCCCCGCCCCTACCCCACCTAAATTTTTTACCTCACCCCCCCTAAACCTATCTCGGCCAATAAAGGTCGTGGACCCACCGAGCTTGGTATCCTCGGAACCGTCTCGGTGAGGGCTACAAATTGGCCCCGATAGAAATCCCAAATTCCCTCAAAAATTTCCCCTCTCCTAAACTTAAACTTTATTTAATTTAGCTTTATTTTACCAATTCTGTAAATTTGTAAATTGTAGATCATTTTTCGAAAAATGATGTCATAAAGAAGTTTCACTTCTTACGTGTGTACACTAATACACACACACATTTTTTTTTTGTTTTTAGTTACTTTTTTACTTCTGTACGCGCTCGATATTATTGAAGTGAAACTTCTTTATCGGGGTTGGAAAAAATTTTTCGTTACGCGTCACATTCTTCCGTTACGCGCCATCTTTTTTTATTTAGTAAATTAGTACCCACTTCAGTAAGCCACACCCCCAACCATTTCCAAGCCCCACCCAAAATTTTAAGTCCCACCCACTTTTTTGTAATTTGATCCTTACCCCCCCTCTGGCCTTCCCCCACCCTAAATCCAAAACAGTGCCCAATAGCCTCCCCACGAAACCTCCCCCCCCCCCCGCTTACCCCCATCCTAAAAAATTTACCTCACCCCCCCTACTCATATCTCCGGCATTATCCATCCTAGACCCACCGACCTTGGGTTCATTGGAACCGGCTCGGTGAGGGCTACAATCCTGCCCCAACAGAATTCCCGAATTCCCCCTCCACAACTTTCCCCACCCAAAAATATTGTAAGGTATTTTTTACCTCACCCCCCTAAACCTATCTCGGCCAATAAAGGTCGTGGACCCACCGAGCTTGGTATCCTCGGAACCGTCTCGGTGAGGGCTACAAATTGGCCCCGATAGAAATCCCAAAGTCCCTCAAAAATTTCCCCCCTCCTAAACTTAAACTTTATTTAATTTAGCTTTATTTTACCAATTCTGTTTTGTAAATAGTAGATCATTTTTCGAAAAATGATGTCATAAAGAAGTTTCACTTCTTACGTGTGTACACTAATACACACACACATTTTTTTTGTTTAGAATTCTTTAAATCATTCGTGATCTTTAAAGCCCACGATAAATCATAAATGGAAATGAGAGATTGTAACGATAACTTTAAAATTAGAACATTCGGTAGGAGTAAGTTCGATGGTATAAAATCGCGCTTTTAACCATTATGATGATAAAATATCACGTTGTTTAATTCACAGCTTATATTACTTATGATAACAATAAATAAATGAAAATATGATTCTTTGCTTTAATTGAGTGCTTCCTAATCGATTTCCTTTCCGTCCTTAAGTTATCGCCTCCCAGTTTCTCGTAACGCGATGATAAGTAATTGTTTAACATGCAGTGAATCTGATGGTTTTCCACGCGTCACGCCAGAGAAAATGGTCTCCTAATAACTGATTTTATATATTGTCATTCGTGTTGATATAACTCGATTTTTTATTTAAATAATAGAGACAATATTTATTAGCCTTTATTTATTAGGGGAGGACTACGTGCAGCAGTGGTTTCCAGCAATTTTTTTCTACGGTATGTAAAGCCAACCCGCACTAGGCCAGCGTGGTGAACTATAACATGGCCTTACTCCCCACAATCTTACTTTGGAAAAGTACAAATGGCAGTCTTATCGCATAAAGCAAAGCACAGACAACCATAGGATGGATTTAAAAATTGACTGTAACTCGTTTATTTTGTGGTTAAATGTTACACATTGAAATGAAACTAATTTTACGGAATTTATCGCAGATTTGATTTTTATCAATGAAATATTCTTAATTTTATTAGCATTTGAAATATTTTTTTTAGAAGACTTCCTGGTTGTTAAAAACAATTAAGTACACAGGGTAAGCGCTCATAAGCTATTAGATTGAAAAAAATGTAAATTTGTTATAATATGAGGTAAGCCCCTCGAATGCACGGGGCCATCTGGGTAGGTACCGGCGCTTTGTCTATTCCCGCCGCCAAGCAACTTGCAAGCGCAGTTATGATTTGATTTGAAGGTGTTTGTAACCAACGGGAACTAAAAAATCAGCACCAAATGCCTCGGGTTGACGATCCAACGTAGTGCCATGCAGTGTATAATAATAAGATGTTAGTGTTGTTGCTCTTATTTACAGGCAGGCGTAACAATAAGATCAAAGAGACCTGCAAAAACTATTTTTGCTGCTCATCAACGTCAGCTATCCGCTAAGGCTAACCTTTATATCCGATTGTTTTTTTATTTATTAGGATCTCCAACAAATAATACACTTAACAAGCTTTGCTATTGTACTGTTGCAGTTTAAACATTGTGTTTCTTTAATTAGAGAAGATCACAATATGCAATCAGGATTTCAAGAAAGCGTGCAAAACTGTGTTGATCGTTGAGAGATTTTGAGTTATTGCATTTGAATTGCTCTGCAGCTCAGGTGCATTGTAAAGCCGGGTATCGACATCACAAGGGTGCCTCTTGAACGTTGCCGCGCGCAAGCATCGCTCGCGCGAGCCGGCTCGCTGTTGGTAGATAACGGTGCTCAAAGGGCGTTCAGTGTGAGCCGCTCAGTTGCATGGGACGCATTTTTGTAATCTTATGTGTTTCATCCACCAACGTGTTTTTCTTCTCTTTTTTTATTAGTTTCATGTTTTATTTCAAAATTTTACATACATGATGTGATAGGGGGCGAGCCTATCGCCAAATCGGGCACAAATTCCTGACTCCGGACTAATAATGAATAGAAAAATCCAATATCACTTTGCCCAACCCGGGACTCGAACCCGAGACCTCAGCTTCGTAACCGTACCGTAGGCAGTCGATTTACACACGATGAAAAACGGTGTAAACGCAACTAAAGCGTTTGGTTCCATGGTCAAACGTATACTGACGACTCGCAGGCTCGGCGTGGCTCAGCGTAGCTTGGCCTGACTGTGTAGACGCTAAACGAGCGCTTCGCGAGGGTGCCTCTCGACCACAGATCACTCCCACTAGATACCTAATGCAAGGCAGCGGTTGCGCGCCACACGTATAAGCTATCGGACTGATATAAACCGATTCCAAATGTCGCGTCATCAGTGTCATCCAAGTAGTGGACCCGCACACATCGTTGAGCGTTGGCGAAAATTAAGTTTTAGAAATATCATATGACAGTTAAAAATGAATTGCTCAATAAAATGGTGTGGAAAAAACTCAAAAAATTCAAGTATCCAAAAAAAACGGAATAACTTTTCATCGGTAACTAATATTCTTTAAATTAATTTGTTCACGAGCGAGCTCAATTTATACTGGTTATTGTATCGATGTCAAACAGTCGAGTTTGAATCGAAAATTAGCCGTCTCTTTTTCGCATAGCAATAACCATAATAAGCCATCTTTTTCTGTGAAATCACGCGTTCTTCTAGTGCTTGACGCATGTTTATAATATAATTCCAAGCAATATCGATATTTTAAAACATTAATGTAAAATAATTTGATTAAATGACAATGTCACGAAATGTATATTGATTTAAATAAAAATTGCAAATCACCATGATAACGTTATTTAATGTAATTTGAAAAAGGTCAAGTTTTTAACTAGGTACTTTTTCAATAATTGTACTTTTCTGTTTCTTCTTGCTTTGCTATCGTCGGGTAAAAACTGTGGGTTAGTATATAACATTATGTTTGAATAATACCATTTTTATTTTAGAATCCCCACATGTCCCGAAAGTTAAAAATATGGGTAGATGCAACATGTCGAGGTGACGATTGGTGGCCTACAAAAAATAGCGTAATTTGTTCACGACATTTTACCCAAGAATGTTTCTTCCCAATGAAAAATCGTCGTCGTTTAATGGATACTTCTGTACCGACAGAATATTTACCAATTCTGGTACATTTTTATTTATTTAAAAATTTATAATTTCGTAGTTCTGTGTGGATATAATAATATGATTATCAAATAATATTATAATTTTATATTGATTTTGTCCAGCATCCAAGAGTAACATTTATAGCCTTGAGATGAAGCTCGTTTAAGCGTATTCGTCTGATGGTATTTCGGGTCCTATTTTTCGAATCAAGTATCTACTGACTATGTGTTTTAATACATTCATTTTTATTTTGACTGATATAAGTGATATTGGGGTTTTCTGCTTAATTACTAAGAACGTAATGTTAGAAATTCGTGCTTGATGCGTGGCGTTAGAACCGCCTTTTGTCAAATATCATGGGAAGGTATTTAACATAACTATTAGTATACTAAATTTATTGAGATTGAGTAGTACAAGCCGTTGCACTAATTTCAACATACGTTGTATTATCATCCCAAAAACATTCATAATTCGTCAAGTGGGTTTCATTGTCACTTGCCGATATTACCTACCATCTATTACAGCCGCCGTCGGAATTCAAGAAACAGAATAAGTTATTGTAGCCCTTTACGGCGTGAGGTTTAATCATTTAATATTTCATATTTTTATCTGATCTTTTAACCCAACACTTAATTCGGGTGTTTCGGCATTATGGTATACAAAAATTAACGGCGAATAATGGAAATAAAACCGTTACATACTAAAGTATGATCTAAGATGGTCAGACGACCTGGTAAAGGTGGCGGGACGTCGCTGGATGCAGGCTGCCTCCAACAGGTCACTGCGGAAATCATTGGGAGAGGCCTATGTTCAGCAGTGGACGTCCTTTGGCTGATGGATGGATACTAAAGTATAAATCTTAATCCTACTTTATTCGTGTTAGCGATTGGTATAATTTATTAGATCAGGCCAATGAAAACATATTATAAAACATTTAACAAGTTGGTAATCAAGTTATAAAAGCGGTCATAACACGTTAAACTTACTGGGAAATCGAACTATCGATACTTTTTATGTTATTTATCGACAAGCCTCATCTCTCGAGCGAAGTCCACGTGACAGCGCTGCAACCCGCCCACTGCCCCGCACCGTTCCCTTCGTTGGCGTTTTCAGTTCAAAACAAAACTAACGTAATGCGGTATCTATTGGGAGTGATCTGTGCTCTCGACACATTGCATCTTCAATCTGAATATCGTTATAATCTATTATATTTTAAAAAAATATTTCACTTAGCTTACATTTGCATAAAATATATCCGTGCTACAGGGAGTTTACACACCTCAACTGTTCCAGCAAAACAACCACTGAATAACTTCTTCCTTCCAGAAGCAGGCTTTTTAAGTATTTGGCTAGTATGTAATATCGAGCCAGTCGTCCATTTAAAAATCCGATACGTTTCCGTGATATCGTATTTATGTTCAGGTCAGGGCGAGTCAGTGGTCAGGTTATAAAAATATCGAGGATCAGTGCCGTCACGGGCTCTCTCGAGGACGCGAGTAATAGCCCCGCGCACCTCGCGTCACAATGTCAATAAAGAAATTCAAGGTATCGGAACCAACGCGTATTGATCGTTGTTCATAAGTGTGTGTCCCGATAACAGAAATAAACCTCAACTGTATGGGCTCATTTGTGGCCGCCTGGGTGGGTACCACCGCAATGTCTATTTCTCCCGCCAAACAGCAGTGTAAATGCACTATTGTGTTCCGGTTTGAAGGACATTGTAGCCAGAGTAACTACTGGACATGTTATGACCATGTATTGACAGTTAACATCTTACCTATGTCTCAGGATGGCGAGCGCAGTGGAATGCCAAGCATTGCTTTGTTATTTATGGTTTTGCTACTGTCAATGAGCGGTCGTATCGCTTACCATCAGACGAATGGCATGCTCGTCTCGCCATTTATTGCAATAAAAAAAATTACGTACATCCCGCCAATAACAGAAAATAGCAAAATATAATAAATAATAATACAAAATATGCCAATGTTATCAATTGTTACTACATGTTGGGCAACATTAATTAACATTTAATAACACGGCAACAATATGTAAAAACATAAAATAACATTTTGTTATCAGATGTTGCTGAGTAACATTTGGAAAAGTTGTTCAACAAAAAATAAATGCAGTTTGGATGCAGTCTTATTTTCATCTCGGGTCTCCCATACGTACGTCACAGGAGTTTTACTTCCTTATAGAAAATTAGAGATTTCGTAAAAAAACGATTCTGTTTTCAAAATGAAAAGTTCATTTCTTTTTAATACTGACACAACACAACACGCAATTAATAAATACATTTGTGATAGTAGGTACAGTGCAGTTTTGCCCTGTGGTCCGGGGGTGCGAGAATTCCGCCACGGTATTCCCTGCCTGTCGTCAGAGGCGACCTAAAGGGGTCATCGGAGTCGCTGGGCACACTGTGAGGGCGGTGCGTCCTCGCGTATAACAACTCCGAGATGTACGATAGAGCCTCGTCTCTGTCATGGACGACCACAAAACCTTAAACGACCGTCCAAAAATAGGCATAAGTGGGAGTCATCCGCGCCTCCTATATTCGAAGGACCAGCGATGGTATTGCGCGGGGCGGTAGCGCGGACGTAAATCGGGGCGCTCTTCGCCCTGGGATGTCTGGTGCCGACCGCAATGCGTGTGACGGTTATCGAGGGGTTTTTAGTCAGTATGCTGGCGTAGTTATTGTTAGGGACCCAGCTCGGTCTCAACATCCGCATTGTGTCGAGCTGGAAGGCCAGTGACACTGACATACCCCTTTCGACCTCCCCCGGGGTACCGAAAGGAGAGCTTAATAGCTTTTCCTCTTGAAAAAAAAGGGTACAGTGCAGTTCTTACAACTTTGTATGGATTCTTATTTTTATTTACGTGTTTATTCATTAGAATGTTTAATTTATCCAAATTTGATGATGTTTCCTCGTGGGATTGTGTTGTGGCTACCGTAATGAGTAAGCAATAAACTAAACGTGAGTTTAGACATTATATATTTATTTCGTTATTCATTAAAACATAAACTTAAGCGTTGCTGTTGATCCAGCTAGTGTAGCGGGAGACACGAGCGTTGACACCAGGGAAGCGAGCCTGAGCACAGCCCTCACCCCAGGAGCAGACACCGACGACCACGTTGTTGTGGTAGAGGGGACTACCGCAGTCACCTAGGCACTGGTCGCGACCACCAACATCGAGCCATCCAGAGCACAACATGTTGTCGGTGATAGTGTTGCGGATAGAGGCGTAGCGGGCTCTGCAAGTGGCCTGGTTTACGGTCCAGATCTGAACGTGGCGCAGCTGCTCAGAAGAAGATCCTCCTTGCTGGAATAAACATGAATTTATATTATAAGAAGATTAATTATCCATATGCCACTCGATTTCATAAGCTCCATTAAATGCCAGAGCGATCGAAAAAAAATCAAGTAAAACCGTGTGCCACTGTAGCATTTGTTAGCACGAAAATAATAAGTTACCTCATCCAAAATTTCAAACAAAACGAATGTATTGAGCAATCTATCAGGGAACCCTATGTTTCACTTCAAACTTCAAAATCACTTATGGGTATCAAAAAAACTGCTTACCGAGGTGGTTCCCCAGCCAGTGGCCCAGACGACTTGGTTGTCACCGAGGTTGTAGTTGGAGCCAGCAATGGATGCGGGGCGGACATTGTTGTTGTGAGAGATAGTGCCAGAGACACGCATAATAGCGATGTCATTGTCAAGGGTCCTGCTGTTGTAGTTGGGGTGATTTCTGTAAGAGGCCACGTTGTGGACAACACCACCACTGTTAGCCCAGGTGGATCCTACACGGATACGCCATCTGTAGGCTGCGTCACCCCTGCAAACAAAATTAAACTATATTCCACATATGTTCATTTTGCCTTTAGCGGCACATTTGGGTTATCTACTATACTTACAATAGGCAGTGAGCGGCTGTGAGGATAGAGCGAGTATTGAGGATGGTACCTCCGCAAGCTTGCCTGAAGGTGGATAAGTTCCAGGAGTACAACAAAGCGGCCATTGTTGGGTACCGGTCAATGGTTGTGACTGAACCCCCGACGATCCTCTGGGGACTTGCGGGGACAGCTGCGAATAATTAAAATAGGTTCCTTAAATTCTGTTTCCATCAATAAAATTTCAAAGTAACCATTGTTTGAGTCATGACTTACCGGCCACAGCCGCCAAGCAGAGGGCGAGCACGATCACGGTACGCATGTTTCTGGCGACAAGTGTGCTCATTCAAATTTGTAAACAGTATTTATACCACTCGATTATTAGGGATCATAAGTGTTATCTTAATTCGATAAGTATGAATAAGTTAAATATATGGCGCTTACCACCCGCCAAGTGATCACTAATTATTTATCAGTATGCTTGCTATAGGTCTCCAACTATCTTGAGAGCCGGGGCATGAAGTGAGGGGAGGTGTGCAGTGACAGCTATCATGCAAAGACCAAGAGAGATAGAGAATTTACAATTAACATGTAATACAACGCTTGGTGTTGCATGATTAAAACTATTACCCAATTTTAGGGGAGATCTCGAAGTAATATTAAAAAAAAAAGCGTTTATTGTTTACTAGGTAATTTTGGTGGCGGTTCTGCCCACGTACTTGAAACTGATAGCTCGGTAAAAGTGTCTTCCTAAATATGAGATTTTCGTCGAAGATACTTCAACACCTCCCTATTCATATTTAATGATATTGTATTGTATATTTAGTAAAAAAAAAAACAAGGCAATAATAATACTCGATACTTTATTGTCCAATAAATATAAGATATATTTTTGAATTGAATATTCCTAGTTAATCCTGATTATAAAATTATGTTTTATTACATTTTTTGTGGAGGCAGAGGTAGAGGTTAGTAGAGTGAGCTACTTTTATTATATTTTTGATAGCCCGTGTAGAGCTCTTTTTACTTTAAGAGCATTCTCATATATTACGAACAGATGTAATTATTCATTTCGTGCAGTGTCTCCTTATTTTAGAAGCTGTAAAAATATATAATATAATAATCATGTCTTTTTTATTGTATTGTTTATACAAAAAACTATTTAAATCATATTTATGGAAAATTACCTGTTTACTGTTGGCAACATTAATAATACGTAACTATTTGATATTTATTGTAGGATTTTTTTATATTGCATTTATCACGAATACCACGGGTTGGAATTGGGCCGATACAAACAAAAATACCAATTGAATTCTTTCTCTAAGTACAATGAATCAAAATACTCGTAAATTCGAATGAAAAGGAAGTTCTGTATTATTTTGCAGGCTGATGCTTTTATAATCATTTAATACCTAATATCGTTGCTTATATAAATACATATTGACATTATACACTTCACTTGATACAATTATACCTTTAAATACTTAAAACATGCGAAAATATATTAATTCATTTACGACGATGTGTCAAACGTCATGTTTGTTTACAATGTGTTTGCAATGACATCGCACTGACACCACACGAACACGAAGGATGGACATAGCGGTATTTATAACATAAAGAGATGCTCTCTGTCTCTTTTCTACTGCGTTGATTTATATGTCTGCTTGTGGAAACAAAACATTCACCGGGCTATTGACAGTTTCCCAGTACGGCGCACACCTGGAATGTAAGGCCCTCTAGATAGTTGGAGGGCTATAGTTTCCATTGTGATAAACGTGTTCTCAAATCGCTTGTATGGTTTTGGCAATCTTACGACTTCTATCATAGTAATGTAAAGTTACGGAGTTTTAGGTTACTTTTAAGCCATAGTTTAAATTCAAGATATACCGGGTATATCAAGACAAAATGCAAATAAAAATTTCCTGGCTTCGTTTTCGGTCGCGGTCTTCATATACCCTGTATACTTCAAAATCTAGAACGAATTGCAAAATTCATGAAGATTTTCATCGTGTATCATATTTGGCTAAAGCATTTCAAGTTATATTTGGTTCCAGCACAATAAAAACTTAAAAAAGTGTGTGTGTTTGTGTGCAACTCACACGCGGAAGTGAAATTTTAGAAAAGAAACCTACGAGAGAATGAGATAATAGACATAATACAAGTATACAGTGTTTTTAAAAGTCTTCGTCCTTTCTTACTTTTTATTTTCACATTTTTTTGGGATTTTGAGAGTAATCGGATCAATAACTAGAAAGTTCTAAATGGCGGCCATGATATTCAGTTTTGTCTATCAATCTAGATCATCAGAGTCAAGGTTTCTCTAGATATTTAATTTGAGACCAATTGAACCAATAACTATAAAGTTCATAATGGCGGCCATAATATTCAATTCTGACTATTAGTTTAGAGTATCGGGAGAATCATTCTCTTAGATATCGAATTTGAGATTAATCAGGCCAATTGCAAAAAAAAATCAAATGGCGCCCACTATTTCAAATTCTGACTTTGAATTAAGATTATCAGGGCCCAGATATCGAATTTGAGACCAATCGAACAAAATATATTTCGTAATATAGTGCAACTTTAATAAAACGAACCTCAATATAACAGATTTGTCGATATTTTTTTTTAATGCCCTAGGGAAGATCTCCCCATAAGAGCTAATTCTATGTTCTTTCATATACGTACGTCGCACATATAATGGTGACGGGTGAAAGAGTTCAAAATCGCGCCCAAAGTAAGCAAATCTAGGTATGTAAGGATTATAGAAAAATCCTTGTATCGATATCGACAAATATCGCATTAAGTCGATATCGATATATCAATATATCGGTCTAGTACCTCAATATACCGATTACCGATATGCTTCTTGGTTTTTTTTGGGTAAAAGTTTTTAACATTGTCAAGAATTTGGAAATTAGGACTCAAGTATTTTTTCCATCAATTAATAAAAATGTAACTGGTGGTAGGCCTCTCTTATATGGGATAATAATCTCAAAAACTTTCGATTTGATTTATCTTAATGTTGTTAGGTATTTTCAATAAATTTGTGAGTATTTTAAATATTTCGTTACGATGTATCGAGTTTTTTCGATATTGATATGTCGATATCGGTGTTTCGTCGATGTCGTTTGATATCGATATTTTATATATATATCGATATTAATCGGCTCCGATATATCGATATTTATAGGCTCCGATATATCGATATTTATCGGCTTTGCGATATGTTGCGTCCTAAGCAACTCCGACTATCAATTTAGAATATCAGAAGAAAGGGTCCGCATATATAGATTTTGAAACTAATCGGATCAGTAACACTGAAGTTCAAAATGGCGCCCACTATTTTTAATTACAGCTCTGAATTAAGATTATTTTTATTTTTTTTTAATTTATTTTCTTTATTGTACACAAAAAATGTTACAACAGATATATATATAGACAACAAAGTACAAATGGTGGTCTTATCGCACTAATGGCCATGATTAATAAACGATCTTCGTTTCTATCTAAAGATCGATCGTGAAAATAAACCAATGGGCTCAAGGTATTGCCGACACGCTCACATTTGATGTGTTCTGATTGGTCTATTTTCCGGATCGATCCTTAGATAGGGATTGGGATTGCTTATTAATTTTGGGTGTTAGGCAATCTCTACCAGACAACCATTGGATGGATTTATGAGATGGAGAAAGAAAGGGCAGTGTATGATAAAGGCAATAAAAGCTCAAATAGATAATAATATTTATACATAAATATACAAAAACTACCTAATTAATATATATATAGACATACATAAATACATTTATATTTGATAAAGATAAAGATTATATTTGATTTCAATCACAGAATACTATTTCTATCATGAATGTGAAAACAAAAGACCCAACAACTAAAATAAAAAAATAATACAATTAATGTTATAGCTATATAAAATTAATTATACTATGTACTTAGGAAACTGCTCGATTATTATTTATAAGTTTACGCTCATAAAAGTATTTGTAAGTACTGGTTCGTTATTAAATTATTTGTATTTGCTACATTTTGCCTTCTTAGCTTTTATCATAGACCGACAATTGTACATTTCATGTATGTATGTAATTTCTCATTGTATTTGTTTCTTTTTGTGTAATAAAATGTAAATAAAAGTTATCAAACCAATCAATCAAAATATAGTTTATCCAAGTAGTATTTTATAAGAATCTTTTGAATCGTTAATTACTAGTATCGAAACATGTTGTAGCTGTGAAAACGAAACAACGAAAGAAACTCCTTCAGGAACACCGCCTGTCTATTTTTTTTTTTTTTCACCTTTCTAAAATATATTTTTTTGTAATTGTGTCCACTAAGAACGTCTATTATTCGTTATCATTTTCATAATTTCATTTGTTTTTAGTTACTTTTTTACTTCTGTACGCGCTCGATATTATTTTGTTTAGAATTCTTTAAATCATTCGTGATCTTTAAAGCCCACGATAAATCATAAATGGAAATGAGAGATTGTAACGATAACTTTAAAATTAGAACATTCGGTAGGAGTAAGTTCGATGGTATAAAATCGCGCTTTTAACCATTATTATGATAAAATATCACGTTGTTTAATTCACAGCTTATATTACTTATGATAATGTTAAATAAATGAAAATATAATTCTTTGCTTTAATTGAATGCATCCTAATCGATTTCTTTTCCGTCCTTAAGTTATCGCATCCCAGTTTCTCGTAACGCGATGATAAGTAATTGTTTAACATGCAGTGAATCTGATGGTTTTCCACGCGTCACGCCAGAGAAAATGGTCTCCTAATTACTGATTTTATATATTGTCATTCGTGTTGATATAACTCGATTTTTTATTTAAATAATAGAGACAATATTTATTAGCCTTTATTTATTAGGGGAGGACTACGTGCAGCAGTGGTTTCCAGCAATTTTTTTCTACGGTATGTAAAGCCAACCCGCACTAGGCCAGCGTGGTGAACTATAACATGGCCTTACTCCCCACAATCTTACTTTGGAAAAGTACAAATGGCAGTCTTATCGCATAAAGCAAAGCACAGACAACCATAGGATGGATTTAAAAATTGACTGAAACTCGTTTATTTTGTGGTTAAATGTTACACATTGAAATGAAACTAATTTTACGGAATTTATCGCAGATTTGATTTTTGTCAATGTAATATTCTTAATTTTATTAGCATTTGAAATAAAAAAATTAGCAGACTTCCTGGTTATAACAAAAATAAGCACACAGGGTAAGCGCTCATAAGCTAACAGATTGAAAAAAATGTGAATTTGTTATATTATGAGGTTAAGCCCTTCGAATACACGGGGCCATTTGGGTAGGTACCGGCGCTTTGTCTATTCCTGCCGCCAAGTCACTTGCAAGCGCAGTTATAATCTTATTTGAAGGTGTTTGTAACCAACGGGAACTAAAAAATCAGCACCAAATGCCTCGGGTTGACGATCCAACGTAGTGCCATGCAGTGTATAATAATAAGATGTTAGTGTTGTTGCTCTTATTTACAGGCAGGCGTAACAATAAGATCAAAGAGACCTGCAAAAACTATTTTTGCTGCTCATCAACGTCAGCTATCCGCTAAGGCTAACTACCTTTAAATCCGATTGTTTTTTTAATTAATTAGGATCTCCAACAAATAATACACTTAACAAGCTTTGCTATTGTACTGTTGCAGTATAAACATTGTGTTTCTTTAATCAGAGAAGATCACAATATGCAATCAGGATTTCAAGAAAGCGTGCAAAACTGTGTTGATCGTTGAGAGATTTTGAGTTATTGCATTTGAATTGCTCTGCAGCTCAGTTGCATTGTAAAGCCGGGTATCGACATCACAAGGGTGCCTCTTGAACGTTGCCGCGCGCAAGCATCGCTCGCGCGAGCCGGCTCGCTGTTGGTAGATAACGGTGCTCGAAGGGCGTTCAGTGTGAGCCGCTCAGTTGCATGGGACGCATTTTTGTAATCTTATGTGTTTCATCCACCAACGTGTTTTTCTTCTCTTTTTTTATTAGTTTCATGTTTTATTTCAAAATTTTACATACATGATGTGATAGGGGGCGAGCCTATCGCCAAATCGGGCACAAATTCCTGACTCCGGACTAATAATGAATAGAAAAATCCAATATCACTTTGCCCAACCCGGGACTCGAACCCGAGACCTCAGCTTCGTAACCGTACCGTAGGCAGTCGATTTACACACGATGAAAAACGGTGTAAACGCAACTAAAGCGTTTGGTTCCATGGTCAAACGTATACTGACGACTCGCAGGCTCGACGTGGCTCAGCGTAGCTTGGCCTGACTGTGTAGACGCTAAACGAGCGCTTCGCGAGGGTGCCTCTCGACACATTGCATCTTCAATCTGAATATCGTTATAATCTATTATATTTTAAAAAAATATTTCACTTAGCTTACATTTGCATAAAATATACCCGTGCTACAGGGAGTTTACACACCTCAACTGTTCCAGCAAACCAACCACTGAATAACTTCTTCCTTCCAGAAGCAGGCTTTTTAAGTATTTGGCTAGTATGTAATATCGAGCCAGTCCTACTTTTAAAAATCCGATACGTTTCCGTGATATCATATTTATGTCAGGGCGAGTGTGGTCAGGTTATAAAAATATCGAGGATCAGTGCCGTCACGGACTCTCTCGAGGACGCGGGTAATAGCGCCGCGCACCTCGCGTCACAATGTCAATGAAGAATTTCAAGGTATCGCAAACAAGGCGTATTGATCTCTGTTCTGTGTGTGTGTCGCAATGCTAATTTTATAACAGACTAACCGTAACAGTATTGGATCCATCAATCTATGATTTTAGTTACTTAAACAGTCAAGGAAAACATCATCAAGAAATCTGTAAGCAACAGAGATTTTAACAAGATATTCTGTGGTGAAGTCCGCCTACCCGTACCCGTACCAGGCCAGTGAGGTGGATCATGGCCTAAGCCCTCTCAATCGAATTATCTGTAGTAGAGGAGTTCCTTGCACAGCAGTGGGTGATTATAGGCTGATACAGTACCTACAGTATGTAACATTCTTCTATACAATAGTGATAGTAGGTCCGGCAAACGAGCCAACAGGTCACCTGATGGTAAGTGGTTACTGCTGCCCATGAATATCCACAATGCTTCCAGCCCATCAAATCGAGAGGGGAGCTGGAAGGTAGAAGCTTCGGTACTTGATTGTTATATCAAAAATCCAAACTACTTATGTTATTTCTATGAAACTTTATACAGGGTATATCAAGACCGCGACCGAAAACGAAGCCAGGTGGTAGTTTTAGCGGCTACAGACACAATGCAACTAAAAATTTTGCAAAATAAGCGACAGATTTTTTTTAAGAATTTTTTAAAAATCATCGTTTTTGAGGGTTAAAAACCTAGTTTTTGCAAAAGTAGTAATTTAAACCCTTACATACCATTGCGTGTTTAAAAATTAAGCGATGTTCGTCATTATTTTAGAAAAACTATGTTTAATCACTCAAATATGACGATATGTAAAAAATAACAAAAAAAAAATTGACGATTTTTTTTGTAAAATTTTTACTTACATTGTGTTTGATATCACTAATACTACCACCTGGCTTCGTTTTCGGTCGCGGTCTTGATATACCCTGTATTTCAGTTCTTTATTACTAATTAAAAGTAACAGCGTGCAACAGCTTTTGGTAAAATAGCATTATGAGAGTGAAATAAGTACTGAAATATTGCATGGAAAATAAAAATCGCTGAAGTTTTTTGTATCAGCCCATATACGTCTCACTACAGGGCACGGGCCTCCTCTACAATCGAAAGTATGATTGAGAGGGGTAATGCCATATAGTCCACCACACGGACCTAGTGCGGGTTGCCGGACTTTACATCTTTAAAATTACCACGGTATGCAGCTTTCTTCATGATGTTTTACTTCACCGTCATATAGCGTGGTGATTGACTATCAATACACATATGATTGTAAAGTCAGGTGTCAGTCAGGTGTGGCCTGGGATTTGAGCCCGCAACCACCGTGAACATGCTGGCAGTCGCGTCTGGTCCGTTATCAACAGGCCACCACGCACTTATCTTACTACTTATTATATCGAAAATATCTTAAGTAATTATTATTATTGGTTAGACATAGATAAGATTATAGTTGTGATTATAGGTTGAAAAAAATCCAACAGATGACCTCCCCAAGTAAATAAATACTATTGTCTCTATTATTTAAATAGCAAATCGAGTTATATCAACACGAATGACAATTTATGTAAATCAGTTATCAGGAGATCATTTTCTCTGGCGTGACACGTGGAAAGCCATCAGGTTTACTGGATGTCGGACGATCACTTTTCATCCCGTTACGAGAAACTGGTATGCGATAAATAAAGGACGGAAATCCGACTGTTCTTGAAATTCGACAAAACAATAATATGGTTTTGTTTTTGAGCTATAAGGGTTTGAAATAAAAAATAATTTGATAGCTGAATAGAAGACGACAAGGACTAAGGGGAAAGTAGCAAATTGATTTTTGTAAAAAGCTTACTCAGAGGTTACTATGTAACAGTTGAAGCGATTTAACGTTGTTTTCCTTTTAGAAAGAAGAAAGAAAGAAAAACTGTTTGTGACTAGTAGGTGAACACTCAAAAAATGTTGCGCTGCGGTACGGACCACAGCGGTATATCTATTATCTTATTCTCTCGTAGGCTTCTTTTCAAAATTTCACTTCCGTGTGTGAATTGGACATACACACACACACACACATACTTTTTTAAGTTTTATATTGTGCTGGGATCAAATATAACTTAAAATGCTTCAGCCAAATACGATACACAATGAAATCTTTATGAACTTAGCCGACACACGATCGTGAATCTAAATTTTGCAATTCGGTCTAGATTTCTAAGTATATATCTTAAATTTAAACGACGGCTTTAAGATATCCTAATACTCCGTAACCTTACATTATTATGAAAGAAGTTGAAAGATTTACAAAACCAAGCGATCTGCGAGCACGTTTATCACAATGGAAACTAGCGAACACACTGATAAATAATCGGATAACCCCAGGCGGGTGGTAAGCGCCATATATTTACCTTATTCGTACTTATCGAATTGACATAACACTTCAGATCCCTAATAATCAAGTGGTATAAATATTGTTTAGAGATTTGAATGAGCACACTTGTTGCCAGAAACATGCGTACCTTCATCGTGCTCGCCCTCTGCTTGGCGGCTGTGGCCAGTAAGTCACGACTCAAAAAATGGTTTCTTTGACAAGTTTTTTGATGGAAACAAAATTTAAGGAACCTATTTTAATTATTCGCAGCTGTCCCCACAAATCCCCAGAGGATCGTGGGGGGCTCCGTCACCACCATTGCCCAGTACCCAACAATGGCAGCTTTATTGTACACTCACTGCCTCTTGTAAGTATATACGTAGTAGATAATTATTAATGCCGCTATGTGCCCCTAAAGGTAAAATGAACATACGTGTAATATAGTTTCATTTTGTTTGCAGCGGTGACGCAGCCAGCAGATGGCGTGTCCGTGTAGGATCCACCTTCGCTAATAGTGGTGGTGTTGTTCACAACTTGGCCTCTGTCATAATTCACCCCAGCTACAACCGCTGGACCCTTGACAATGACATCGCTATTATGCGTGTCTCTGGCACTATCGCTCACAACAACAATGTCCGCCCCGCATCCATTGCTGGCGCCAACTACAACCTCGGTGACAACCAAGTCGTCTGGGCCACTGGCTGGGGAACCACCTCGATAAGCACTTATTATGATACCCATTTGTGTGTTTGAGTTTGAAGTGAAACATGAGGTTCAATGAGTCTCTGATAGATTACTCAAAACACAGCTTTGTTTGAAATGTGACACGAGGAAACTTATTAGTTTGGTACTATTTTATGCTACAGTGGCACACGGTTTAACTTGTTTTCTTCGACCGCTCTGGCATTTGATGGGGCTGATGAAATCGAGTGGTATATGGCTGATTCATCTTCTTATAATATCAATTCATGTTTATTTCAGCAAGGAGGATCTCCTTCTGAGCATCTGCACCACGTTCAGATCTGGTCCGTAAACCAGGCCACTTGCAGAACCCGCTATGCCGCTGTTGGCCAAACTGTCACCGACAACACGCTGTGCTCCGGATGGCTCGATGTTGGTGGTCGCTACCAGTGCCAGGGTGACTCCGGTGGTCCCCTCTACCACAATAACGTGGTCGTCGGTGTCTGCCCCTGGGGTCAGAGCTGCGCTCAGGCTCGCTTTCCTGGTGTCAACGCTCGTGTCTCCCGCTACACTAGCTGGATCAACAGCAACGCTGAAGTTTATGTTTGAATGAATAACGAAATAAATTTAATAAACTCACGTTTAGTTTCTTTCTTACTCATTGCGGAGCCACAACACAATCCCCCGAGGTCACATTATTCTGATAAATTAAACATAATGTATATCCACACTGCGACCGAAAACGAAACCAGGTGGCAGTTGAAATAATCGTATTAGGATATCTTCAAACTTTAATAAAATGTAATTTTGCCATCGTTATAGTATAGAAACTGAATTTTATATGTATTTATTTATTCTTAACTACACACGAAAAAAGGAAAAACACTTAAAGATATTACAAAATAAACAAAAAAGTACAGATGGCGGTCTTATCGCACTAGGCGATTTCTTACAGACAACCTTAGGATGGATATAAGAAAAGAATAAGAAAGGGAGTGCAGTCGAGAATTCAAAGAACACAAGCTCTAATAAAAAAAAAAAAAAAAAATTTTAAGCGAATTATTCATATTATTATATACGCAATATATAACTTCCCCTTCCGCGGGGGCACAGTGCAGTGACATGTTTACGTGCTCCTTAATAATAATTGTATTTTGTGTGTTTTGAAGACGATTATCGGTTCGTTAGTTGTTTAGAGTTGTTTGGTATCGTATTGTACGTCACGTTTTGTAAGTTCTTAAAGTTTTCTATCGTTTATTTTTATAGTGGGAACCGCGAAATAAAATCTCGCCCGGCCGGTCAGTCAGTTGTTTTGTTTAAAATTTATTAGTTCTTGTTAGTACCAATAAACATAATAAATTAATTGAATTTAACTTCTTTAAAGTCAATGTTGACCCACAGTAACGATCCGCCCGCCCCTGGGCCAGACCCTTTCGTTCAAAGTAGGGTCACGCATCGGTCACCAAGTTCGGCCAAGCGGTTATTCAGCGGAGTGAGTTCGCCTACATATGTCTCCCCCGTTAAATCAAAACGTCTACAATTGACGTTATCGGCGGATACTTTGTCTGTATGATGTCGGAAGTATCAAGCTATTTATCGAAGATTAACGAACTCAATAATGACCAAGACATTACGCAACGAGTAACTTCAATTATTGTTTCCTTACTTGCGTTAAAATCGTCGTGCCGACTTTACAGAAGTTAAAGTCAATTAATTTATTACGTTTATTGGCACTAACAAGAACTAAGAAATGTTAAACAAAACAGCTGACTGATCGGCCGGGCGATATTTTATTTCGCCGTAACCACTATTGAAAAATAAAAGTACTTACCGAGAATACATTTGAATAAATCCACGAATTAAACGAAATAAAACTTTAAAAACTTACACAACGTTACGAGCAATACGATACCAAAAAACTGTAAACAACTCACGAACCGATAATCGTCTTCAAAACACACAAAACACAATTATTATTGAGGAGCACGTAAACATGTCACTGCACTGTGCCCCCGCGGGGGAGGAAGTAATATATTGTGTATATAATAATATAAATGATTCACTTATAATTTTTTATTCTTTTTTTTATTGGAGCTTGTGTCTTTTAAATTCTCGACAGCCCTCTCTTTCTTCTCCGTTTCTTATATTCATCCTAAGGTTGTCTGTAAGAAATCGCCGAGAGCGATAAGACCGCCACCTGTACATTTTTGTTAATTTGTAATATCTTTAAGTGTTTGTCCTTTTTGTGTGCAGTTAAGAATAAATAAATAAATAAATAAATAAATATAAAATTCAGCTTTTATACTATAACAATGGCAATATTACATTTTATTAAAGTTTAAATATATCGCAATACGATTATTTAAACTGCCGCCTGGCTTCGTTTTCTGTCGATATATGGATATACCTCGTATACATAATATATAGGTAAATTATAATGTTTAATTTATCTAATCATAATGTGACCTCGGGGGGTTTTTTTGTGGCTCCGCAATGAATAAGAAAGAAACTAAACGTAGTTTTATGAAGCTTAAATTTATTAAGTTATTCATTCAAACATAAACTTAAGCGTTGCTGTTGATCCAGGCAGTGTAGCGGGAGACACGAGCGTTGACACCAGGGAAGCGAGCCTGAGCGCAGCCCTGACCCCAGGAGCAGACACCGACGACCACGTTGTTGTGGTAGAGGGGACCACCAGAGTCACCCTGGCACTGGTCGCGACCACCAACATCGAGCCATCCGGAGCACAGCATGTTGTCGGTGACAGTTTGGCCAACAGCGGCATAGCGGGTTCTGCATGTGGCCTGGTTTACGGTCCAGATCTGAACGTGGCGCAGCTGCTCAGAAGGAGATCCTCCTTGCTGAAATAAACATGAATTAATATTATAAGAAGATGAATATGCCATATGCTACTCGATTTCATGAGCTCCATCCAATGCCAGAGCGATCGAAGAAAACAAGTTAAACCATGTGCCACTGTAGCATAAAATAGTACTAAATTAATAAGTTTCCGCATGTAACATTTAAAAAAAACGGGTGTTGAATAATCTATCAGAAACTCAGTGAACCTCATGTTTCACTTCAAACTCACGTACATACATATATACATACATCAGCCTCCACTGTCCCACTGCAGGGCAAAGGCCTCTCTATCCTCCTTCCATTCGTCTCGGTTTAGGGCTCGTTCCTGCCAGTATTTCTCCCACCTATCCAACTCATCTCGCCATTTTTTTCTGGGCCTGCCGCGACGTTTTGGAGTCAACTCACGTATGGGTATTATAATAAGTGCTTACCGAGGTGGTTCCCCAGCCAGTGGCCCAGACGACTTGGTTGTCACCGAGGTTGTAGTTTGCGCCAGCAATGGATGCAGGGCGGACATTGTTGTTGTGAGCGATAGTGCTAGAGACACGCATAATAGCGATGTCATTGTCAAGAGTAAAGCTGTTGTAGCTGGGGTGAATTATAACAGAGGCCAAGTTGTGGACAACACCACCACTGTTAGCGAATGTGGATCCTACACGGACACGCCATCTGCTGGCTGCGTCACCGCTGCAAACAAAATTAAACTATCTTACACGTATGTTCATTATACCTTTAGGGGCACATAGCGGCATCCATTATCTACTATACTTACAAGGGGCAGTGAGCGGCTGTGAGGATAGAGCGAGTGTTGAGGATGGTACCTCCGCAAGCTTGCCAGAAGGTCGACAAGTTCCAGGTGTACAATAAAGCGGCCATTGTTGGGTACTGGGCAATGGTGGTGACGGAGCCCCCCACGATCCTCTGGGGATTTGTGGGGACAGCTGCGAAAAATTAAAATAGGTTCCTTAAATTTTGTTTCCATCAAAAACTTGTCAAAGAAACCATTATTTGAGGAATGACTTACCGGCCACAGCCGCCAAGCAGAGGGCGAGCACGATGAAGGTACGCATGTTTCTGGCAACAAGTGTGCTCATTCAAATTTCTGATCAGTATTTATACCACTTGATTATTAGCGATCTTAAATGTTATCTTAATTCGATAAGTATGAATAAGGTAAATATATGGCGTTTACCACCCGCCTGGTGTTATCCAATTATTTATCAGTGCGTTTGCTAGTTTCCATTGAGATTAACGTGCTCTCCGATCGCTTGTACGGTTTTGGTAATCTTTCGACTACTTTCATAATAATTAAAAGTTACGGAGTTATAGGAAAAAATTAAGGCGTAGTTTAAATTCAAGATATATACTTAGAAATCTAAAACTGCAAAATTTAGATTCATGATCGTGTGTCAGCTAAATTTAGCTGAAGCATTTCAAGTTATATTTGATCCCAGCTCAATAAAAAACTTAAAAAAGTGTGTGGAAGTGAAATTTTTAACGGAAGCCTAAGAGAGAATAAGATAATAGATATACCGGTGTGATCCGTACCAACGCAACATTTTGCTCAGTGATCTAGTCGTCACAGCCACGACATGCAAAATTATTACTTCGTTTTATAAATTTTTATTTCTGTATATATTTCTTTTATTTACATCTGTATATGTACATCGATTTTTCGCTAGTGACAAAAAAATCAGTTTTTCTTTCTGTCTTCTTTCTAAAAGAAAAGCAACGTTAAATCGCTACAACTATTATATAACTATAGTATAACTATAGTTAAGTAATAATCACTTACTAAGTATAATAAATAACTATAGTATAACTATAGTTAAGTAACTATATTCTACGTAAGCTTTTTACAAAAACCCCGCCTAAAATGAGCAAATCTAGGGATGCAAGGTTTATAGAAAAATGTATGTATCGATATCGACAAATGTCGAAAATATAAGTCGATATCAATATTTTGGTCTAGTACCTCGATGTACCGATATGTTTCTAGGTTTAAGTATTAAACATTCACAAGAATTTGGAAAGAAAAACGTAAGTTTTTTTTCCATACATTTATAAAAATGTAACTGGTGGTAGGCCTCTTATACATGGGATAAAAATCTCAATAACTTTCGATTTTATTTATGGTAACTTTATTAGGTATTTTCATATTTGATAAATTATATTTTCACATTTTTATATTTGATTTCAATCGTTAATGTGAAAACAAAAGACCCAACAACTAAAATAAAAAATAATACAATGAATGTTCTAGATAATTTTTTTTTTATTCTTTCAATCAATATCTTAAAGACACAAAGACCACGGTCTTTAAAGACATAAATCATAAACGGGAATCAGGGATTGTAACGATAACTTGAACATTAGAACATTCGGTAGGAGTAGCTTCGATAGTTTAACATCGCGTTTTTAACCATTGTCATAATTATACAGGGTATATCAAGACTGCGACCGAAAACGAAGCCGGGTGGTAGTTAGAGTGGTTACAGACACAATGCAAATAAAAATTTCGCAAAATAAGCGACAGATTTTTTTTTGAAATTTTTTGAAAATCATTGTTTTTGGGTAATAAATACTTAGTTATTGCAAAAATAATAATTTAAACCCTATAGTACCATTGCGTCTTAAAAAATAAAAACGTGTACATCATTATTTAAGGGAAACTATGTATTTATCACCCAAATACGACGATAAGTAAAAAATTACTAAAAAAAAGTTGTCGATTTTTTTTTTGTGAAATTTTTCATTGCATTGTGTCTGAAGTCACTAATACTACCACCTGGCTTCGTTTTCGGTCGCGGTCTTGATATACCCTGTATATCACGTCGTTTAATTCCCAGCATAAGCTGTGAATAAAGTAAAACTTTTGCCCGCAAACTTCGTCTGCGTGATTAACTTTATTTGGAATTCCCATCCCGTCCCGTTATATCCTGCCCGTCTCATCTCATTCTCACTCAAGGCATGTAATCCCGTCCAATCCTATCCCTTTGAGTATAAAAAAGTAACAAATATAACGGAATTTTTTCCTCATCCCACGGGAACACAATTTTTTTCGGAATAAAAAGTAGCCTAAGCGTTAATCCAGGGTGTCAGCTACCTACATACCAAATTTCATCTAAGTTCGTTAAGCAATTTCTGAGTTCATCGCGCATACCCGCACAGACAAACAGATAAACAGACAAAAATTCTAATAATCATTGTTTTGGGTTCTATACATACCCTCCATATTCGTTTGTCTCATTTATCTTCCATGTACAGACATGGATCAGTTACAAATGTACATATATTATATGTATAGATGAAAACAATAAATAAATGAAAATATGATTCTTTGCTTTAATTGAATGCTTCCTAATCGATTTCCTTTCCGTGCTTAAGTTATCGCATACCCGTTTCTCGTAACGAGATGATAAGTAATTGTCCAACATGCAGTAAACCTGATGGTTTTCCACGCGTTACGCCAGAGAAAATGGTCTCCTAATAATTGATTTACATATATTGTCATTCGTGTTTATATAACACGATTTGTTATTTAAATAATAGAGACATCAGCGTTTATTTATTAGGGGAGGACTATGTGCAGCAGTAGCCCAAATATGGCTAAACAAATGGAGAGTAATTTTTAATCATCTGTGGGAATTTTATCAACCTATAATCTTTACTATAATCTTATCTATGTCTAGCCAATAAAAATAATTACCTAAGATATGTTTGATATAATAAGTAGTACGATAAGTGCGTGGTGGCCTGTTGATAATGGACTAGACGCGACTGCCAACATGTTCACGCTGGTTGCTGGTTCAAATCCCAGGCCACACCTCTGACTTTACGGGAGTCATGTGTGTATTGATACGATGAAGTAAAACATCGTGCAAAAACCTGCAATGCATGGCGATTTTAAAGATTTTCTAAAGTATGTAAAGTCCGGTAACCCGCACAAGGTCCGGATACTTGGTGGACTATATGGCCTTACTTCCTAAATCACACTTACGATTGTAGAGGAGGCTCGTGCCCTGCAGTGAGACGTATTAATATGGGCTGATACAAAAAAAACTTAGCGATTTTTTATTTTCCTTGCAATATTTTAATCCTTATTTCACTCTCATAATGCTATATATTTTACCAAAAATGTTGCACTCCGTTACTTTTAGTTAGTATTAAAGAGCTGAAATATAAAGTTTCATAGAAATAACGTAAGTAGTTTTGATTTTCGATATAACAATCAAGCAATCAATCAATTCCTAATCTTAAACTCATTATCAATTATTTTTTCTTGGGCCTTTTTCTAAAGCGTGTATTTTAGTTTTTTAAACTATTATTTACTTATTTTACTAAAAAAACTTCTATCTACGGCTATACTATCAAAGAAAAGCAGCTGCGCGCCAATTAAGCACTTTAATATTATTTTTGTTAATCCCTACTAATATAAATGTTACTTTGTTACGCTTTCACGCGAAAACTATTCAACCGATCATCATGAAACTTTGTACACATATTCTTGGAGGTATTAGTAATAAGGTACTTTGTATTCCGAAAAGTTTTGTGTTCCCGTGGGATGAAGAAGGAATTCCGATATATTTGCTACTTTTTTATACTCAAAAGGCTGGGATGGGACTGGATTACATTCCATTAGTGAGAATGAGACGGGGTGGGCGGGACATAACAGGATGGGACGGGACGGGATGGGAGATTTCAAATTAAGTTAACCACGCAGAGAAAGTTTGCGGGCAGAAGCTAGTTAATTATATTTCTGTAAGTTCTGGTTAGGATAATGCCACATACTTTTAAATTAATGTATTGTCATCGGCCCTTAACAAGCATGCATTTCAAGTCAATCCGACGCGACGTTTTGATGTGCTTGAAAATTGACTTCAAAAATTCCGTTACATACATACATCCATTCATACATACATACAGGCGAAGCTATTAAAATCGGGTTAAAAGCCGTTGTACTTCTATCAGAGTATTTCTATCTATACAAATAATAATAATTCCAATGAAATCAAACCAAACCTATAGTATGAGCTCTACACCTACTCGTGGCTTCTATAAAAAATAGTTCCTCAAGTTTGTACAGAGGGCGCTTAGCCACGCCGGTCTATTGCTAATTGATGCAATACCCATACCGCAGAAATGCTTATATAAACCACATTCATGCAGATTTCCTCACTATAAATGGTGAAGGAAGACATCAACAAGAAATCTGTAAGCAACAGAGATCTTATCAATATATTCTGTGGTGAAGTCCGCCAACCGGTACCAGGTCAGCGTGGTGGCCTAAACCCTCTCAATCGAATTATCTGTAGAAGAGGAATCTCTTGCACAGCAGTGGGTGATTATAGGCTGATACAGTACCTACAGTATGTAACTTCTTATACAATAATGACAATAGACTGCGTCGGTGGCGTAGTTGTACTACGGTACGACTACAAAGCTGAGGTCTCGGGATCGAATCCCGAGTCGAGCAAAGTGATATTGGGCTTGTCCATTAATTATTATCAGCCCGGAGTCAGGAATTTATGTCCAATATGGCGATAGGCTCGCCCCCTATCACAATATAATGGGACGAAACATACAAGGCGAAATGTGGATGTCCTGGTGACGCCTCTGTCATAAAGCGACCCCTTTTGCGATAAAGGCGTGAGTTTATGTATATATGTATGTACGACAATAGGTCCAGACAACGAGCAAGCAGGTCACCTGATGGTAAGTGATCACTGCTACCTATGAACATCCACAACGCTTCGCGCCCATCAAATCGAGAGGGGAGTTGGAAGGTAAAAGAATGGGAAGTGTAACATTCTGGAAGCTCTTGAAATCAAAATGTGTATTTGTAATAAAACAGTGACCGTACTTGTAAACTCTGTAATCGCTGCTTCAATGATTACTGTGAATTTCGATTATCAACGATTACTACTGACGATAATACATATACAGGGTGAGTTTTTCAAGTGGGCGTGGATGGCCAAATCTGATATTATGAGGAATAGCGAAAAATACTGAAAGGAGTCACGAACCCACCAGATCAAACCTAACATTATTCATTAAATTCACGTTTAAATCACCGAATTTAACATCTTAGTATATTTTTGTATAAAATATCCAACAAAAAATGACAAATTCTAAAATTCCTTACACAACGCGGGAGGCAAGGTGTTAAGGTTACGGAAAAAAAATAGTATTTTGCTTAAAATGATCTATTTCCTTTAGTTTGCCGTATGTCATTACTTGCGAGAATTTGACACTTATTAGCAATATTACCGAATGATGGAAAAATATAGCATGTGTTATTTTTTTCAAAATCATCGGGTTCCATTCCTCGTTAGGCATATTGATTTATCAAAAATCCAAGTATGCAGTTTTAGTTTTGATCAAAATCGGGCTTGCAAATCCTTTCAGTATTTTTCGTTATTCTTCATAATTGCGGATTTGGCCATCCACGCCCACTTGAAAAATTAATTCTGTATAGATACAACAAACATATACGCTTCACTTTTTTTATTTATTTTTATTTTATTTTAAGCTAGCATTTGCCCGCAACTTCGTCTGCGTGTTTAAGATAATGTAGACGTTATATCGCTAAAACTATGCCATTGTAAGCTTTACGTAAACTAAATATCAACGTGCAACATTTCTATTTCTAATTCTGACTCTGAGTTTAGATTATCGGATCAATGGTTCCGTCAGTTATCGATTCAGAGACCAATCAGATCAATAAATAAAAAGTTCAAAATGACGGCCAACATTTTCAATTCTGAATACAAATTTAGATTATCGGAACTTTGATATCGATTATAAGACCAAACGGATCAATAGATAAACGGTCTTATTCATATACAGTTTTAACTGCCTTATTCATATAGACATTTTTCAACCCTTATTTTTACTACTTTAGGGTTTAATTTAAGTAAACAGAGTACACACTTATTTTTGGTATTAGATGAGTAATTATAGTGTCAAGTTTGAAATCTGCAACTTCACCGATTGCAGTTTTCCATACAAAATAATTTTACCCTTTTCATCCCCCTTAGGGGCTGAATTTCCATAAATCCTTTCTTAGTGCTACCCTACGTTATAAAAGAAATCCCTGTGTAAAATTTCAAGTTCCTAGATTGAAGATTCAGTAGTTTCGGCTGTGCGTTGATCCGGCAGTTCGGTTCTACAAAACTTCAAACCTTATTTTCATCCCTTTAGGGTTAATTTTAGATAGAAAAAATATGCAAATATTTTTGTCCTATAATGAATAACTTAAGTGTCAAGTTTGACAATTGTAACTTTAAGGGTTAAAATTTTCCCTATATCAGTTATTAACCCTTTACACCCCTTTAGGGGATGAACATCCAAAAATCCATCCTTAGTGCTACCCTACATCACAATAGGAACACCTGTGTAAATATTCAAGTTCCTAGCTTTGGTAGTTTCGGCTGTGCGTTGATCCGGCAGTTCGGTTTTACAATACTTCAACCCTTATTTTCACCCCTTAAGGGTTAATTATGAGAAAAGAGAGTATGCAGCTGTTGTTGTTTCTAGATGAGCAACTAAAAAGTAAAGTTTGATATCTGCAACTTCAACGGTTTCGCTTTTCCATACACCAGTATTTCACCTTTTTCACCCCCTTAGGGATCGAATTTCCAAAAATAAATAAATACACCCAACAGTCACATACATAGTCCTGACCCCACACTAAGATCGAGTCTTGTGTCGTAGGTATCAAGAACTACGAGAGACTTTTTCGGTCTCACAGACACCCAGACCCGAAACAAATACCTGTGGATCACACAAATACTTGTTTCGGTGCGGGGATCGAACCCGCGGCCTCTCGTTTCACAGGCGGCGTCTAACCAACTGCGCCACGGAGGCTGTCAAAAATCCTTCCTTAGTGCTACCTTACGTTACAATAGGAACCCTTATGTAAAATTTTACGTTTCTAGCTCCAGTAGTTTCGGCTGTGCGTTGATCGGGTAGGAAGGAAATCACCCAGTTTCTAAACATTTCAACCCTTATTTTAACCCCTTTAATGAAAATTTTTAGACAAATTGAGTATGCAATTAATTTTGTTTTTAATTGATTTAATTAACTGCGAAGTTTGACAATTGTAACTTTAACGGTTTAGATTTTCCATACCATGTTTATAACCCTTTTCACCCTCTTAGGGGTAGAATTTTCCAAAATCCCTTCTTAGTGCTACCCTACGTCACAATAGGAATCCCTGTGCAATATTTCAAGCTCCTAGCTCCAGTAGTTTCGGCTGTGCGTTGATAGGTCAGTCAGTCAGTCAGTTAGTCAATTAGGTTCCTCTTTTATACATATAGATTTAGAATTTTTGAAAAATAATCATTCCTAGCTACGAATCGAACCCGTTTATTTGAAAAACAAAAAAACATATCTATTACACCATTCAATAGTGTCACTAATAAGGACCAAATGCTGAAAAATAATGGTATACAGCAAACTAAAGGGAACAGTTGATTTTAAGAAAATAAAGTTCTTTTTTACAATGAAATAAATTGACAATAATTTATTGAAAACATATAATGTTATACATAATTTAGATTCAGTAAATTTTTTTAACTACCACCCGGTTCGGAGGGCGGTTTTCACTACATAACCCTAAGATCTAGTCTCATTGCGTTTACTATGTATTAATAAAAAAGAAACAACCTGTATGTAATTCTACCAACGTCAAATTAACTTTACAATTGCAGCAGACAAAAGTTTAATATTACCAGAGGTTTCTAAATCATATTTCCCTGTATTTTCTATTTGTTTAATAAAAAGAAACCACCTCTATGTAAATGAAATATATACCAAATATTAAGTCGAGCCTGCAACAATATAACGGTGAAAACCGTATCTCATTTCGTGTCGTAGTTTTTGTGTGATGTGCAAGCTAATACAAAGAAACAACCTGTATGTAAATGAAATATATACTAGTTTTCAAGTTGGACCTGCACCAACATAACTGTGAAAACTGCATCTCATTTCGTGCGGTAGTTTTTGAGTAATGTGCAAGCAAACAAAAATTAATATCCTGTATGTAAATGCAACCTATACTACTTTTTAAGTTGGACCTGCAGCAATATAACTGTTAAAACTGAATCTCATTTTGTTTGGTAGTTATTGAGTATTGTGCAAGCAAACGAAAAGAAACAACCTGTATGTAAATGAAATATACACCAGCTTTCAAGTTAGACCTGCACCAATATAACTGTGAAAACTGCATCTCACTTCGTGCTGTAATTTTTGAGTAATTTGCAAGCAAACGAAAAGAAACAACCTGTGTGTAAATGAAACATATACCACTTTTTAAATTGGACTTGCAGCAATATAACTGTGAAAACTACATCTCATTTGGTGCAGAAGTTTTTGCGTGATGCGCAAGCAAACATACAGACGGACAGACAGACAGACAGACAAAAATTCTAAAAAACATTGTTTTGGCTTCTGTTGCTGTTATAGAGACCCCTCGCGTTAAAATTTCTTATACATCTTCCATGTACAGACATCGACCATTTACATTTTTATTATATGTATAGATAAAACATACATATATACGAGTATACTCGTATATAGAATTCAGCGTTTACAACTATAACGATGGCAAAAATACATTTTATTGAAGTTTGAAGATATCGTGATACCATTATTTAATGTTTAATTTATCCAATGATAATGTTTTTTCGGGGGATTGCGTTGTGGCTACCGCAATGAGCAAGGAAGAAACGAAACGTAACTTTATTAATCATATATTTATTTTGTTATTCATTCAAAGATAAACTTAAGCATTGCTGTTGATCCAGCTAGTGTAGCGGGAGACACGAGCGTTGACACCAGGGAAGCGAGCCTGAGCGCAGCCCTGACCCCAGGAGCAGACACCGACGACTACGTTGTTGTGGTAGAGGGGACCACCAGAGTCACCCTGGCACTGGTCGCGACCACCAACATCGAGCCATCCGGAGCACAGCATGTTGTCGGTGACAGTTTGGCCAAGAGCGGCATAGCGGGTTCTGCAAGTGGCCTGGTTTACGGTCCAGATCTGAACGTGGCGCAGCTGCTCAGAAGGAGATCCTCCTTGCTGAAATAAATATGAATAAATAATAAATAATTTTGAGAAAATAAACATTTTTTATTTTATAAACAAAACGGGTGTATTGAGCTATCTATCAGGTGCTCAGTGAACCTCATTCACTTCAAACTTCATAATCAGATATGGGTATCAAAAAACTGCTTACCGAGGTGGTTCCCCAGCCAGTGGCCCAGACGACTTGGTTGTCACCGAGGTTGTAGTTGGCGCCAGCAATGGAAGCGGGGCGGACATTGTTGTTGTGAGCGATAGTGCTAGAGACACGCATAATAGCGATGTCATTGTCAAGGGTAAAACGGTTGTAGCTGGGGTGAATTATGATAGTGGCCAAGTTGTGGACAACACCACCACTGTTGGCATAGGTGGATCCTACACGGACACGCCATCTGCCGGCTGCGTCACCGCTGCAAACAAAATTAAACGATCTTACACGTATGTTCATTTTACCTTTAGCGGCACATAGCGGCATCCATTATCTACTATACTTACATGGGGCAGTGAGCGGCTGTGAGGATAGAGCGATTGTTGATGACGGTACCTCCGCAAGATTGCCTGAAGGTGGACAAGTTCCAGGAGTACAACAAAGCGGCCATTGTTGGGTATTGGGCAATGGTGGTGACAGAGCCCCCCACGATCCTCTGGGGATTGGTGGGGACAGCTGCGAAAAATTAATATAGGTGCCTTAAATTTTGTTTCCATCAAAAAATTGTCAAAGAAACCATTGTTTAAGTCTTGGCTTACCGGCTACAACCGCCAAGCAGAGGGCGAGCACGATGAAGGTACGCATGTTTCTGGCGACAAGTGTGCTCATTCAAGTTTCTGAACAGTATTTATACCACTTGATTATTAGGGATGTGAAGTGTTATCTCAATTCGTTAATTAAAGATAAGGATGAAAATGTAAAAGAGATATAGCGCGTGCCCTCGGCCAGGTCTTCACCAATTATTTATCAGTGCATTTGCTAATTTCAATTGTGATAAACGTGTTCTCAAATCCCTTGTATGGTTTTGATAATCTTTAGACCTCTTCACAGTAATATAAAATTACGAAATTTTAGATTATCTTTAGTTGGTAAGCAGTAGTTTAAGTTCAAGATATACAGGGCATAACAAGACTGCGACTGAAAACGAAGCCTAGAGGTATTATTCAGACAAAATGCAACTAAAATTTTTACAGTAATATTTGTCGTTCTTTTTGTAATATTTTACTGATCGTGATTTTTGTGTGACATAAACATAGTTTACCAAAAATAATAATAGACACCTTTTTATTTTTAAATACGCAATGGTATGCAAGAGCTAAAATTAAAATTTTCGCAAAAACTAGATATTTACCACTCAACCACGACGATATTTGAATAATTGCAATTTTTAGTTCAGGAAATTTTAAGTTGCATTGTGTCTGTAAAGTACCAAATCTATCACCTGGTTTCACCGACATTTCTAAACCGATTTTGATGATTTCTTATGCGTTTGCTTCAGTTCAGCTTCAACTTGGTCCTATTTTATTTTCATTGTTATTGGACTTTGAGATACGGTAGGAACTTGTATACTGTACATTTATAATATTTTTCGAACCAGGAGTACTTAGTGCATCTGTATCTGGATCAGGTCATATACGACCCACTGCAGGGCAAGGGCCTCCTCTACGATCGAGAGTATCTACGATTAAGAGGTATTAGGCCATAATTATAGTCAACCTCGTGGGCCTATAAAATAAATAATCAAATGGCAAAATAGATCACCACCATACAAGTCTTTACAACACCGCAACGTTAATGAAGTAATTAATCGATAAGGCCTCTGAGGAAATGGATTGAAAAGACCTTAACTCATATTCTTTGCCTAAAGCTGCCGGTGAAGCTGAAAGAATAAAAAAAGTAATAAAAAATAAATAAATAAATAAATAAATAAATACACCCAACAGTCACATACATAGTCCTGACCCAACACTAAGATCGAGTCTTGTGTCGTGGGTATCAGGAACTACAAGAGACTTTTCGGTCTCACAAACACCCAGACCCGAAACAAATATTTGTGGTTCACACAAACATTTGTTTTCGGTGCGGGGATCGAACCCGCGGCCTCTGGTTTCACAGGCGGCGTCTAACCAACTGCGCCACGGAGGCTATCAAATATATTATGAACTGAATATATTGCTATATGTATACGTGTTAGTGTATACGTATAAAGCTGAACTGTTTACATGGTACTTTGTCGTAATTTATTTATTTATTGTTAATACCTAATCTATATATTTGAAATGATTTGTACTAAGTATGTACTTTGGAAACTACTGGGTTCATTTATTTTGTAATATTTAACGTCTGCTATTAATACATTATTTATCAATGTTCCTGATAAAAGTTATCAAACCAATGAATCTAAATATAGTTTATCTAAGTAGTATTTTATAAGATACTACCAGCCCGTCCCAGCTTCGCCTGGGTGCAGATATGTTTTGATTCCATTCCAGTAGGCTAATTCACGTAATTAAATAAGTTCAGTTGCAGTTAAGTTTCGATCAAAACAGCCCTTTTTGTATTCTCGTAATTTAGACAACCCCTGTCAGATACGCTCGCATCAAGTTCGCGTCAGGCGAGCGCTTTAGCGTATTCTACTGCTGAGCGTTTAAAACATGCGTGATTCAGATCGCAACTTGATCGGTATTTACCTATTCATTTGACGTCTCCAATGACAGGTAAAGCCCTGGTCTGACGAACGGTACGCGCGGCACTGCGTCGCGCGAAATGCAGTGTCAGACTCGGTTTTGTATGAAAAACGTCATCATTTGTCTTTTGTTCTATTGCGGTATGCGTCAGCCAGCGCGCACGGTGAAGGGTCAACTCCATGATGACATTTTGGTCGCTTGATAGAAACTGACAGCGGTTTGCGGTAGCGCCACAGATTTATATGAAAAACGTTTGTGATTACTGTTTCGCCTTAAATTAGATTTAAACTTAAGTTTCAGATATTTCAAACACAAATTGTTTACCCAAGAAACAGGCTAAGCCTAGTTTGGGAACCCCTGACTACTGCTATTAGTTTTAGTAATTACTTTAATTGTAACTAGTTTTAAGAATTTGTAACGCAATTTGGTCTATGAATAAAATCTCTATTTCTATTTCTATTCATCATCAGCCCGGAGTCAGGAATTTGTGCCCGATATGGCGATAGGCTCGCCCCCTATCACATCATGGGACTGAACATACAAGGCGAAATGTGGGTATTCTGGTAGCGCCTAGGCCTACCCCTTCTGGGATAAAGGCGTGACTTTATGTATCTAAAGTTAAAGTAAATAAGTAAGCAAATAAAGTTAAACCTAGGATCAAGAACTGCTGATGTGCTGGAGGTTGTGTAGATATATACCTACTACCTACTTATACCTACGTGTATTATTTGAGCTCCGTATTGTGAATTTATATAAAAAGTACAATTAAGTGATTATTGTAAAAAGTGTCCATCAGTATTGATACAGGTTTTGCTTGTGATAATTTATAACAAAATAATTTATTTTTATAATAGTAATACAATGTGTTTTTATCAAATTACCGTACAGTCGGCGATAATTTAAGAGTAGGTATCTATATAAGTCCAGTGAAGTATAACTTGATCAAAGAATAGGTTTATTAGCAGAAAAAAATAAAATAATATAGTTAATAACACGCGAATTTACATGAGCAAATATAAACCAATTATGTCACGTATCAATATTTAAGTAAATGGTCTTATGTGCCTTTTTACCGACTTCGTTTAGAATGACGCACAAACAATTTTTTAAGAAATTCTATATATTTTTGAACTCAAATAATTGTTATCCGTTGTCATGGAGACCCGTGAAGACTTCAATGCAAAATGGTCATAATAACATTTGTTGTCAAGTTTTTTATTTATCCGATTGCGGATAAAGAAAATCGGATCAGTAATATGGAAGCTTCAGCGATTTTGGTTGCCATACAACATAATTATCATTCCTTATTTCACCTCCATAATGTTCTTTTCCAAAATTGTTGGATGCCATTATTTTTCGTTTGTAATCAAGAGCTGAAATATAATTTTTCATAGAAATAACTTAAGTGGTTTTGATTTTCGATACAACATTCAAACCTTTTTTCAACCCCTTTGGAACAAATATACCCTATGACACTCAGGGATGTTATATCTTTCTAAGGGTGAATTTATTTTTAAATCGATTCAGTAGTTCCGGAGATTATGATATTATGTTATTTTGAATGATACTCGTATAATGGTGGTGAAGGATAGGACATTGTAAAAAAATGTGATAAAAGTGATTCTCGATCTTAAAAAGAAGTTGAGTTTACACAAAATAAATTTCTGAACTCACGTATAAATATTTGACAACTAATTTAAATGTCAATCTTTAAATACGTTCTTTAATATGAGGGAAGAGTTTACTGTATCGACGGAGTGAACATTAAATGTTTGACAGTTGTCGAAACCTATAAAAAATTTGTATGAAGAAGATTCACTTAAAAAATTAAGTAACAAAACATTTTCCAGTGGACCAAATTCACCTTTTAAACCTTCACTGCACTTCCACAAATAATTCAAGACCAAAATTAGCTAAATCGGTCCAGCCGTTCTCGAGTTTTTGAAGCGTACACAAACCAACATAACATTGTTATTTAATGCTATTAAAACATAGGGGTTGAAAATTTATATATTTTTTTGTATATTTTTTAAAAATCATTATGTTTTGGTGGTATATACCTAGTTTTTGCGAAAATACTATTTTAAACCATTACGTACCAGTGCGAGTTTAAAAATAAAGAGGTGTCCATGTTTATTTTAGAAAAAATATGTATATATCATCTAAATACGACGGATAAGTAAAAATTACAAAAAAATGTGGTCGGTTTTTTTTTTGGGAAATTTTTATTTTATTTTATTTATTTTATACTTAAGGAAAACTTACAGCTAGTTACAATAATAAATAAATAAATACACCCAACAGTCACATACATAGTCCTGACCCCACACTAAGATCGAGTCTTGTGTCGTGGGTATCAGAAACTACGAGAGACTTTTCGGTCTCACAAACACCCAGACCCGAAACAAATACTTGTGGTTCACACAAATATTTGTCTCGGTGCGGGGATCGAACCCGCGGCCTCTCGTTTCACAGGCGGCGTCTAACCAACTGCGCCAATTACAAGTTTTCACATATTACAATTTGAATTTGTAAAAATAATACAGTGGTAGTCTTAACAGTTAATATAAGTTGTGTAGACATACATAGAAGACAAAATATTTGTAAAAAAGAAAGAAATAGAAAAAATTATAATAAATAATCCTTTGATTAACTTAAAGAAAGAAATTGTTACATAAATACCTTTTAAGTTCATCAAGTTTGGTATTAAATAAATCGTAATCTGAGTCGCATAAGGCTTCATTTACTGTAGAACTACCTCTTATAATAAATGAATTCTGTCGATAGTTTGTGGATGCGAAAGGGGTACTAAGAATAGAACGATTCCTTGTAGCAGCATAAGGTACACGAAAATTAATTTTAGATAATAATTGAAAACACTCAATATTGTTATTACAGATTTGAAACATATAGGAAATATCTGCTATTTTTCTGCGCTCATAAAGCGGTAATAGGTGAAAATGTTTACATCTTGTTATATAATTAGGAAGAAATGTCTTAGACTTAGAATGTTCTTTTACTTGCAATGAGTCTGAAGTCACTAACCCTACCACCTGGCTTCGTTTTCGTTCGCGGTCTTGATATACCCTGTATATATCATTCAGCTTTTATACTATAACGATATATTTTATACAGGGTATATCAAGACTGCGACCGAAAACGAAGCCAGGTGGTAGTTTTAGCGGCTACAGACACAATGAAACTAAACATTTTGCAAAATAAGCGACAGAATTTTTTTTACAATTTTTTAAAAATCATCGTTTTTGAGGGGTAAATTCCTAGTTTTTGCAAAAATAGTAATTTAAACCCTTACGTACCATTGCGTGTTTAAAAATTAAGCGATGTACGTCATTATTTTGGAAAAACTATGTTTAATCACTCAATTACGACGATATGTAAAAAATAACAAAAAAAAATTGACGATTTTTTTTGTAAAATTTTTACTTGCATTGTGTTTGATATCACTAATACTACCTCCTGGCTTCGTTTTCGGTCGCGGTCTTGATATACCCTGTATATACTGGCAAAATTGAATTTTATTAAAGTTTGAAGATATCATAATTTCCCATTATTTAATGTTTAATTTATCCAATGACAATGTTTCCTCGGGACCTTATATTGATGAGCAAGAAAGAAGCTAAGCGTAAGTTTATTCATTATATATTTATTTCGGTATTCATTAAAACATAAACTTAAGCGTTGCTGTTGATCCAGCTAGTGTAGCGGGAGACACGAGCGTTGACACCAGGGAAGCGAGCCTGAGCGCAGCCCTGACCCCAGGAGCAGACACCGACGACCACGTTGTTGTGGTAGAGGGGACCACCAGAGTCACCCTGGCACTGGTCGCGACCACCAACATCGAGCCATCCGGAGCACAGCATGTTGTCGGTGATAGTTTGGCCAAGAGAGGCATAGCGGGTTCTGCAAGTGGCCTGGTTTACGGTCCAGATCTGAACGTGGCGCAGCTGCTCAGAAGGAGATCCTCCTTGCTGAAATAAACATTAATTGATATTATAAGAAGATGAATCAGCCATATCCCACTCGATTTCATAAGCTCCATTAAATGCCAGGGCGATCGAATAAAATAAGTTAAACCGTGTGCCACTGTGGCATAAAATAGTACCAAACTAATAAGTTTCCGCATGTAACATTTCAAACAAAACGGGTGTATTGAGTAATCTATCAGGGGCTCAGTGAACCTCATGTTTCCCTTCAAACTTCATAATCAGATATGGGTATCAAAAAACTGCTTACCGAGGTGGTTCCCCAGCCAGTGGCCCAGACGACTTGATTGTCACCGAGGTTGTAGTTGGCGCCAGCAATGGAAGCGGGGCGGACATTGTTGTTGTGAGCGATAGTGCTAGAGACACGCATAATAGCGATGTCATTGTCAAGGGTAAAACGGTTGTAGCTGGGGTGAATTACGAAAGAGGCCAAGTTGTGGACAACACCACCACTGTTGGCATAGGTGGATCCTACACGGACACGCCAACTGCTGGCTGCGTCACCGCTGCAAACAAAATTAAACGATCTTACACGTATGTTCATTTTACCTTTAGCGGCACATAGCGGCATCCATTATCTACTATACTTACGAGGGACAGTGAGCGGCTGTGAGGATAGAGCGACTGTTGAGGATGGTACCTCCGCAAGCTTGCCAGAAAGTAGACAAGTTCCAGGAGTACAACAAAGCAGCCATAGTTGGGTACTGGGCAATGGTGGTAACGGAGCCCCCCACGATCCTCTGGGGATTTGCGGGGACAGCTGCGAATAATTAAAATAGGTTCCTTAAATTTTATTGCGATCAAAATCTTGTCAAAGAAACCATTGTTTGAGTCGTGACTTACCGGCCACAGCCGCCAAGCAGAGGGCGAGCACGATGAAGGTACGCATGTTTCTGGCGACAAGTGTGCTCATTCAAACTTCTGAACAGTATTTATACCATTTGATTATTAGGGATGTAAAGTGTTATCTCTATTCGTTAATTAAAGATAAGTATGAATTAGGAAAATAGATATAGTGCGTGCCCTCGGCCAGGTCTTCACCAGTAATTTATCAGTGCGTTTGCTAGTTTCAATTGTGATAAACGTGTTCTCAAATCCCTTGTATGGTTTTGGTAATCTTTGGATCTCTTCACAGTAATATAAAATTACGAAATTTTAGATTATCTTTAGTTGGTAAGCAGTAGTTTAAGTTCAACATATACAGGGTATATCAAGACTGCGACTGATAACGAAGCCTAGAGGTATTATTTAGACACAAAGCAATTAAAATTTTTACAGTAATATTTGTCATTTTTTTTGTAATAATTTACTGATCGTGGTATTTGTGTGACAAAAACATAGTTTTCCTTAAATAATAATTTACAACTTTTTATTTTTAAAAACGCAATGGTATGCAAGGGCTAAAATTACAATTTTCGCAATAAACTAAATATTTACCTCTCAAACACGATGATATTTAAGTTGCATTTTTTAGTTTACGAAATTTTAAATTGCATTGTGTCTGTAAATTACTAAATCTATCACTTGGTTTCACCGACATTTTTAAACCGATTTTGATGATTTCTTATGATTTTGGTTTAGTTCAGCTTCAACTTGGTCCTATTTTATTTTCATTGTTATTGGACTTTGAGATACAGTAGGAAACTGTAAACTGTACATTTACATTATTTTTCGAACCAGGAGTACTTAGTGCATCTGTATCTGGATCAGGTCATATACGACCCACTGCAGGGCAAGGGCCTCCTCTACGATCGAGAGTACCGATTAAGAGGTATTAGGCCATACAGTCCACCTCGTGGGCCTATAAAATAAATCAAATGGCAAAATTGATCACCACCTTAGAAAGAAAGAAAACACATTTATTGCCACAGAATACGACATACAAACATAAATTAACATGCAAAAATAAGGGGGAAAAAAATGTAATTTGCTCGTCGCGTCTGTGATACTACGGTGACCACTCAGCATAATGTGGAAATGCACTGCGGCGCGAGAAAAAAAATTACCATACAAGTCTTCACAACACAGCAATCTTTAGGGATTCAGTAATCCATACGGCCTTTGAGAAAAGGGATTAAAAAGACCTGAGTTCATAGTCTTTGCCAAAAGCTGCCGGTGAAGCCGAAAGAATATAAAAAATAATTACAACTGAATACTAACTATACAGGGTATATCAAGACCGCGACCGAAAACGAAGCCGGGTGGTAGTTTTAGTGGTTATAGACACAATGCAACTAAAATTATCGCAAAAAAAGCGACAGATAATTTTTTTTGCAATTTTTTTAAAATCTTTGATTTTAGGTGGTAAATCCTTATTTTTTGTGAAAATAGTAATTTAAACCCTTACGTACCATTGCGTATTTAAAAATAAAAAGGTGTACATCATTATTTGGGAAAAAATATGTATTTATCAACCAAATACGATGTTATGTAAAAAATTACAAAAAAAAAGTTGTTAATATTTTTTGCGAAATTTTTAGTTGCATTGTGTCTGCAGTCACTTATACTACCATCTGGCTTCGTTTTCGGTCGCAGTCTTGATATACCCTGTATAACTAACTATATAACTAATAACTATATGTATACGTGTTTGTGTATGCGAATAACGCTGAACAGTCTACATGACACTTTGTCGTAATTTATTTATATATTGATATTATGGCCTTATGCCGCGAAAACAGAATAGATATTCAAAGCTGAAAGGTTTAAAATAATCGTGTACCGCGACCTATCCAAACTACAGGTACAGGAAGTTAAGAACTAATTTTTTACATTCATTCCATATCACAACTCAGATTAAAATGTTTTACTTAAATCGTGAATGTAAAAACAAAAGCACCAACAACCCAAGAACAAATTTTCAAAATACAATGTTAGATATATCTATTTGAAATTATTTGTACTAAGTATGAACTTTGGAAACTACTGGGTTCATATATTTTGTAATATTTAACGTCTGCTATAAAACATTATTATTTATCAATGTGAGTGATAAAAATTATCAAACCAATGAATCTAAATATAGTTTTCCTACTATATTACTATATTCAGAATCTAAATATAGTAATATAGTATTATTTTATAAGATATTTTGAATCGTTCATTACTAGTACCGAAACGTGTCGTAGCTGTGAAGAAGAAACAACGCAAGAATCTCCTTGAGGAACACCTGTCTGTTTCGTTTTTGTTCACACTTCTAATCATCATCATCAGCCTTATATTGTCCACTGCTGGTGACACTGCACATATGATGATGGCCTCCTCCAAACGGCACCATTTCACCCAGTCTTCGGCTTGTAACATTCAGCATCTGCCAGCAACTTTTCGAAAATCGTCACTCCACCTGGCAGTTGGGCGTCCTATGCTACACTTGCCAAGACGCGGTCTCCACTCAAAAACGCGTTTACCCCAGCGTTTATTTGTTCTTCGATAGATATGACCAGCCCACTGCCACTTCAGCTTGCTAAACCTGCGTGCTATGTCGATAACTTTGGTTCTCTGTCGGATAATCTCATTACGGCTCTTATCCTTCATAGAGACACCGACATAGCACGCTCTTTAGCGCGCTCCATAGCTCGCCGAGGGACCTTAAGCTGGTGGACCAGTCGTACTGTGAGTATTCAAGTCTCAGCACCGTAGGTCATGACAGGTTGGATGCACTGGTTGAAAACTTTCGTTTCAGGCACTGTGGTAGGGGTGATTACTTGTGGTACTCGACGTAGTTTACCAAATGATGCCCAGCCCAGCCGGATCCTCCTAGTAGCCTCCTTCTTAAGGTTGTTTTTACCTAACGGTTTAAGGGTTTGGCCAAGGTTTTTATATTCGGAAACAACTTCGAGCTGGTGTCCACATACAGCGACAGGTCATAGATCAAGGTGCTGGTTGATCATTACTTTAGTTTTGCCAAAGTTAATTTTAAGACCTATTTGCTGTGAGACCGATGCTGGGCCGGCCAACTTCAACTGTAGCTCCTACAATTCCTCCCCTTCTAATCTAAACATGTTTTTTAGTAATCGTGTCCACTAATATCGTCCATTATTCATTATCATTTACAAAGTTACTTCTTGAACTTATGTACGCGCTTGAATTTTTTGTTAAATTCTTTGACTAATACTTTAATCTTTATTATCAGTTTTCAGTCGTGGTCTTTAAAAACCTCGATAAATAATGAGCGGGAATCAAAGATTGTTACGATATCTTTGAGATTAAAACATTCGGTAGGAATATGGTTGATAGTTATCATTAGGTATATCATGTTTTTTTTATACAATAGGTACGGCAAACGAGCAAACAGGTCATCTGATGATAAGTAGTCACCGCTGCTCATGAACATTCACAACGCTTGGATCATAGATGTGCTGCCAGCCGATGAAATAGGAAGCGAAGCGGGAAGGAAAAAGGATGCGAAGAGGAATTTTGTATTTATTACTTTTTTATACTCAAAGGGATGGGATGGGAGTGTATTACATGCCTTGAGTGAAAATGACGCGGGACGAAACGGAACGGGGCGGGAAATTCCAAATAAAATTTATTTCAAATATTATACTATGCACGATTAGATAGATTACTTGTACCTACTGTCTAAATTGCGTCATTTAATTACTGCGCAATATACATACATAAATCTTTTTCAGATTCTTGATAAGCGGTCAATGTATTGTTATTAAGGGTAGGGTATCTAAATCAATCATTGTAGCATTGTAAAAGGATTTTTTCAATATTTTTATTTGTAATGTGATATAAAAAAACATGCAAAAGGCATTAGCCTGTAAGTTTTCTTAAAAACCAATTTAAAAATCGATTTTATATATTGTCTCATCTTATTAAAAACTTTTATCTACAGATAGATTCTTATAATACTTCAGAACGGAACCTAGCTTGAAACGGGACAAATCAAGCTAAATTAAAACTTTAAAAAAATGCGGTGTCCATGAATGATAGAAAAAAAAAGAAACTATCCCCTTGCCTTACTCTCGTAACTGCAACTCCTGTAAATTAAGATCGGCAGCAACACGCACTGTTAATGATACCGAACATTGAAACTCTGGAAGTCTCTGGCAGTAATGTCAAGGAGGACCTAAAGAAGCTTTCGTAGTCATACTGAATATACAGGGTATATCAAGACTGCGACCTAAAACGAAGCCAGGTGGTATTAGTGACTTCAGACATAATGCAACTAAAAATTTCACAAAAAAAATATTGTCATTTTTTTATATTTTTTTACTGATCGTCGTATTTGGTTGATAAATACATAGTTTCACTAAAATAATAATGTACTCTTGTATATTTTTGAAAATGCAATGGTACGCTAGGGTTTAAATACTATTTTCGTAAAAACTAGGTATTAACCACCCAAACACGATGATATTTAAAAAAATGCAAAATAATATCGGTCGCTTTTTTGCGAGATTTTTAGTTCCATTGAGTCTGTAACCACTGAAACTACCAACTGGCTTGGTTTTCGGTTGCAGTCTTGATATACTCGGTATAAGTATGTACATGTGCTATCGGCTGTTGAGTCCACATGTTACGGCCTTTATTAGATAATTATCTATGGTTTTTTAAATGAATTGCGATGATTAACTAGCCTCGAACGAACAAATCTGATAACTTCTGTTAGAACATTTTACAAAACATTTGTGATTTGATGCTCTTGCGTATACCTAATACATGCTTTTTTGGTGTAGATATACTAAATTAAATAACGATTTGTTAATTTATTGATTTATAGTGGGTTTTTTAAATATTTGATTATCTTAAACAGGTATTAGTTGCATTATCTTAATTACGGTACTTGCTGTTAACCTGATTATGTATCTATAAGCCGTCGTGATAGACGGCATAATTATCGTTTTTGGGAAAAGCCTACAATTAGCAGTCGTGTTCCTGTGCTAGATAATAAATAATTTATCAGATGTTTTTGACATTATTGACCAATTATTAAATAAATTAAATTAGCTAACTGGACTGAAATGTATAACAAAATGTTTTGGAAAGTGTAAGATAACTAATACATAAAAATAATATCATCAAAATATGGTGTAGTGTTTATATGAATGTATCCATAGTAAAATATCCCGGACCCGTTGCAAATATCAACATAATTGCAAATATCAATACATACATAAAATATGTGTTAATATGTGTAGTGAGTACTATCTGCTCTTAAATAAAGTACAATTAACTCTGATTTACACCACCCATTTTTAGTTTATTATCAAAATTACGAAATAGCAAATCCGATAATCCGATCTTATAAAAAAAATGATATAACCCAATCATTGTGACTGTCTCGGTGGCGTAGTTGTACTACGGTACGATAACAAAGCTGAGGTCTCTTGTTCGAATCCCAGGTCGGGCAAATTGATATTGGATTTTTCTATCCATTATCAGTCCGGGAATTTGTTCCCGATATGGCAATAGGCTCACCCCCTATCACATCATGGGACGGAACATACAAGGCGAAATGTGGGTGTCCTGGTGGCGCCTCTGCCTACCCCCTCTGAGATAAAGTTGTGAGTCTATGTACGTACTTTAATTTACTTTGGAACAACTATTAAGTTAAATCTTAACAGTTATTGCGAAGCCAATCATTGTAGCGTGAGATACGAGTATTAACTCCGGAGTAGCGAGGATCAGCCCAGCCCTCTCCCCAGGAGGTGACACCGACGATCATGATTGTGTGGTAGAGAGGACCACCGGAGTCGCCCTGGCACTGGTCGCGGCCTCCGACGTCAAGCACTCCAGAGCACAACATGTTGGCGGTGACTGTACGACGGATAGGGTTGTAGCGCTCTTGGCACGCAGCCTGGTTTAATTTCCACACTTGAACATGGCGTAGTTGTTCCGAAGAATACCCGTTATCCTGAAAAAACAAGTCAAGCGCTGTACTGACTAGTTGAACTATAATGATACTACTGTCTCACAGACGACGGACCTGAAGAAACTGCCTTGATATTAAACTTGGTGCAACGAGTGAGATTGCAGAAAACCCAACAACCTTTCCCTTCCCCCGTCCAGTTGCTTCCTTTTTTCTTCCTATTTTAGAGACCGGCAACGTATATCCAAGCGTTGTAAGTATTCAAAGGCAGCAGCAGTCACTTATAATTGGAATTAAATTTATCGCCTATTTCCTCGTTTGCCGGACTCAACACCAAAATTGTAGTTCTTACAGTTTAATATTTATCCTTAATCATATACGTTGTATAGTTTAGACATTAACAGCCGATGCCAACAATCAATCCCAATCCAAAATTTGCTGTTTGACATTGACAGCTCAATCTTTTTTCTGATTATAGCTTGCCAATAATCAATCTCAGTAGGGAAAAAACTATCTAAAATATCAATCTACTTTTGGGAGGGCCAATCCCTGCTTGTGGATTGTCCTCTGTATGAAAATGACAGTTTAGGCTTGCCAATAAACAATTATCAGTGTTGACGTTTGGATGGATTGTTCAAAACAATCCAATATTGCAATCCGAGAATTTCCACGGATTATTCATGCAGATTTGCCAACAGCAATGAAACTAGAAAATAGAAACGAATGTAGATGAAGATGACACAACATTGATTAACGATTTCTTCAGTTAGATCTAAATTATTGTATTATTGTGTATATTTTATCTTGAACGAATTGATACTTTTTGTTTTACTTTGATAAATATGATTTCTGTTATGATATGTTCAGTGTGTTTGTGAAAAAAAACATTTATAATGAAATATTCTTTATTACTCACAATTTACAATAATAATAGAAATAATAAAAATAATAGAAAAGGGAATCAAATTTTGATCATGGGAAGTTGTAGAGCCACGCTGCTATCAGCCATGACTCAGTATGAATGGGCAGGCTATGGCCTTCTCGCTCTCCTCCCGATTTGATGGGCCGGAAACACAGCTGGATGTTCATGGGCGGCAGTGATCACTTTCCACGGAAATGCTCAATCACATTTCGCAATTTTCTCCACAATATTCTCATAATATTTCTATTAGAATGACAAGTGATAAGTCATTGTTTACTGGATATATATATATATATATATATATATTATATATATATATATATATTTATTGCAATGAATGGCGAGACGAGCATGCCATTCGCCTGATGGTAAGCGATACGACCGCTCATGGACAGTAGCAAAACCAAACAACACCATGAATTACAAGGCAATGCTTGGAATTCCACTGCGCTCGTCATCCTGAGACATAAGATGTCAAGTCTCAATATGTCCAGTAGTTACTCTGGCTACAATGTCCTTCAAACCGGAACACAGCAGCGCATTAACACTGCTGTTTGGCGGGAGAAATAGACATTGCGGTGGTACCCACCCAGGCGGCCTCTCACATATGAGAGACCTACCACCAGTAATGAGAGACCTACCACCAGTATGAGAGACCTACCACCAGTGAATATATTATTTTTCAGTGGCCAGAAACAACAATTCTGTAAAAATCTATATAATTGGGACAAATTGAATTGTTTTTATTGCAATTATTATTATTTCTAACGTTAATTTTTGTTTTTCACAAATTATTTATTTACGTAATGCTGAAAGTGCATTAATATGCAATGAAATATTCTGCGTCAAACTAAATTGTCAAGAGGGAACCGATTGTTTTCAATCTATCAACAGAGGCAATCGACTGTCGCCTGTTTTGTTTATTGGCAACAAGATATTCGACCAATCGAAAAGTAGAAACCAATCCGGATTGACTTCAATCTAAAATTTTTGATTGATTGTTGGCATCTGCTGTAAGAGTATACAACGTTAGTTTTTGTATACCATAAAGCCGAAACACCCAAATTAGATTTTGGTATAAAAGATCAGATAAAATAGAAAAATAATAATAATAATGAAAACTCACGCCGTGATAAGTTACGATAATTATCTCATTTCTTGAATAATGCATGGGAATAAACGCGCGCCGCGCATCTGCGGCGCCGCGATGCGCCGCGCCGTGGGTTTCGCGCAAACACACGCACAACACTGGTACTATTTACACTGTTTCGTTTATAAACAACATTTAAACAACACGTCTGCGTTTCAACCAAAGATAATGCTTTGCGAGGAATGTGTGTGTTAAGAACAAATCGAAACTCGGCTTAATATTTACCACTTCATTGTTATTACAATAACAACTAAACATACCTAAGTAATTGTTCAAAATGTCCACCCCTTTTCCTAATACATAGCCGAGCCCGCTTACGCATATTGCGGTCTAATTTGATAGCACAAAAGTGTTCTGTTTTATTGTATTAAAACTTTCAATTTTGTTTTTTTAGTTCATTTTCACTTTGCGGGTTTATAATATCTCACTGCCGCAGACACATTATCACCACAAATCGCGAGACTACGCACCATATCTGTATACTTAACATTGCTGTAAAGTGTAACGAAAAGCCATCGCGAAATCGGTACGTGCGCGGAGTAGTCTAAGCAAAATCACGAAAGATGCGTACGCGCCGAGACTTCCGGGGTCACTAATATTATTAGATGAAACGCACCGCACGCACCGCCGCGCCGTAGTTTGCGGGGCGTGGGGGAGGAATGGTGTCCTTGCATTTGGCATCGGCCGGCTGTGTAAGTACTTTAATAGGTGAACGACCGACACGCGCTGGATTTTTATTAATCAACAAGGTAACCAGCTTGACGGAATTTAAATGTTTTTTGGGATAAAATATAACGTATGTTAACATTTTGTGCAATGGATTGTGTTACTGATTCTCAACAAACTACTTTCGGCTTTGTAGTATACTAAAAATAACCTTGTATAAGCTTGCCGATGTAAGACCCCATCCAGCAGCCCGGAGTACCTCGTTGTCTGCGGGATTATAGCCGGCGAATAAGCCCGCCTGTGCGTTGCTGCCAAACGCTATGGCAGATGCAGTGCGAATAATAGCTATATCATTGCCATGAGTACTATGACGTAACTCGCCGCGCTGTATACTGTACCACCACTGTTGGCTCAGGTAGAGCCCACTCGAACACGCCATTTCTTCGAGGGCTCTTAGCTATTAACGAAATGATACGTTAATTAATTTGTTTTTACATTACGCATGATTTATTTACTTTATCCAGATATAAAATGAAACTTACTAAAGACAGTGGCCGGTTGTGAGGATGTGTCTGTTGGTAATGAAGCTACCGCTACAATCTTGCAAATAATCGTAATAGTTTTAGCTATACAAAAGAGCTACAATCGAGGGGTATTGATCAATGGTGGTCACGGAGCCCCCGACGATCTCTTCTGGGCCAGTAATAGTAAAATTATGAATTACTTTACTTTTTATCAGCTTTTTATCATACTTTTGTTTTTATTTAAATAGCTTCAGCAATTTTTATTTTCCATGCAATACTTCATCTCTTAAGGGTGTGACCCTTATACAAAATCGCTGAGCCTGTTGTAGACGGAGTCCACCAGCACAAAAAAAGAGCTAAGTGCCTCCTCCTTCTTCACAAGCTCAGTGATTTTGTAGGAAGAAGCTGAAGCGCCTGCATGCGGTCTCGTGTTTGTGACGCGTTATTGCAACCCTCGGACAATCTTCCAGCAGGTTCTCCAAATATATTTAGTTACATTTTAGAAAACATTGATATATAGATTCCTGTGCGAGTTTGTTGTTTGGGTTCTCAATTTCTACTTGAATTTAATATATCAAATCCACTTCGCCTAAGCTTTCATTATAACTGCAGCAGACAGATCGATTTTACAAAATGCATTTTTTTTTGTGCAGAACGGCTCAAGGTGTATTTTTCGCCTACCTGAAGAAGTATGGCGTTTTATCTCCCTTGCTTTTCGCGTTATTTGTTAACTCAATCTCCACTGATCTTATTTCTTCCTACCATCTGTATGCAGATGACCTGCAAATTTATTACCAAGCTCCAGTTGACCGGGTGACGGAGGCTATAGCTTCTATTAACAAGGACCTTGCACGCATTAGTGATTGGAGTAAGATGCATGGTCTGAAAGTCAATCCTACAAAAACTCAAGTCATTGTTGTCGGCAGCTCCAGGATGCTTTCCAGGATTGATACCAATCTGTTACCTCGATTGGTATTTGATGACTGCATTATCCCTTACAGTGAAAAAGTTAAAAACTTGGGATTAATATTGGATAAAACCCTGTCCTGGGGTCCCCAACTGCAAGAGCTCAGCCGCAAATTGTTTGCAGCTGCGGGGTCCTTGAGAAGACTACGGAATTTTCTTCCGATTCCCACGAAAGTTGCGCTCGTTCAGTCTCTACTTTTTCCTCTCCTTGATTATGCTGATGCTAGCTATCTCGATCTCACCGAAACCCAGTTTGATAAACTTGAGCGACTTCAAAATTTTTGTATCCGGTTCATATTTGGACTTCGTAAATATGACCATGTGTCTGAGTTTCGTACAAAGCTCAAGTGGCTATCAATACGCCTTCGCCGAAATACTCGTATTCTTTCACTTTTGTATACCATTCTTTTCCATCCCACAACTCCCCTCTACCTTAAAAAGCGTTTTAAATTTCTCAGTAGCACACACGAACGTTCACTTAGGTCCTCAGAGAATTTGATACTGGCTATTCCCGAGCATAGTAGTGCTTTTCTAGATAACTCGTTTACGGTCCATGCTGCTCGCCTATGGAACGATCTGCTACTTACAATAAGGAAAGCTAAATCTCTACCCATTTTTAAAAAGTGTCTGAGATCACATTACTTATCACTTTGATTTCTTTTTCTCCTACATTAATATAATATGATATTTTGTATGTATTATAGTCTATGTAGTATATTATTATATTGTAAAGCTAACTCTTCAAGATAAAGAAACTCTTCAATTCAACTTTCTATTACATTTTATTGAAATCTTCTAGAACATACTACTCACTTTCCAATATCACTTTTGTCACACGTGACATACATCGTCTTTTTAAAAAAACATATAATTACAACCAACCAGCATCAATACATTTAAAAAGGTACTTCATAATAAACTGCAAAACCAGCAAACTGCACCCAGTAGTATATTGAATCTAACAGCTCGGCCATCCTCTTAGAGTGAGTCCTCTCACTAGGCTTACACATGCGGGTACAACTAAATAACAGAAAAAAATATATACCGCGTTGATACGACAGATGGGCATTAAATTACACTATGTATACTATACGTCCTTAGTATTAATTCGACACGGCACAAAAATTATTAATACCAAAAATGAGATTTTGTTTGTTTCAAGCAAACTAAATAGCCTACAAATAAGAGTAAAACGCAACCATCCTTTGTAAATATATTTCACTGACCATTGATGAACTGAACTGGCAACGTCGCGCGGGGCGTGTGTTATCGTCGTGTCGTGGCGGGACGCCGCGCCGCAGGCGCACCGCGCGTAATTACGTAGTTTTGAAGGTAGTTTTAGATCTAAAATTCGTTCTTCCCAAGCAGCGGGTATTTGCCGCGCTGGCACTCCCTCCTGTTGCGGCACTATACTTTTGTTGTCTCGTATCTTTGTACTGCCAATGTTATTATGCGGGCGTTCCTGGGGCAATTGTGGCTGTCACCATACCTTTCGCGGTATGTACACAGAGCTAAATCTGTGTTTCCATGGCATTCGCCGTAAATAAAAACCAAGCAGTGTATTCTGACGCAGTGTAAGTTACACGAGGCATTGTTAAACAGTTTAATTACAAACACAAACACAAACACAATTTAATTACGTGTCCTTGACAATAAAAAACAGTCAATAACAAAAAAACATTAACTAATAATTATCCCAAGTTACATGTCATGTCACAATAAAAAAAAGAAATAATGTCTTAAACTCATTTAGTGTCCTATCATAATAACAATACAAAATCACAATTGTCGGCGCAAGATCGACAAGATAAAAGCGGCGCGGCGCGGCGGCGCAGGAGTTTCCGTGTCACATCCGTTCCGAAAGGATAGCGACGGCGCACTAAAATAACAATTTCTTTAGCAAACAATTTTTATTTGTCAAGATGCAATAGCAACACACTGACCTATTTCTATTTCTTTTACGTGCGGGATGTTTTGCTATGATTTGTCTCTCTCGTAATGAAAGTGCAGGTGTGTATTTATTGCTTCCTTATTTCCATCGCCAACTTTTTAAGTAATTTAGTTGTACTTATTTATGTGACTTGTGTAAGAGCGGCAACAGCGCGTAGATTTTAGTAGGATCTATCGTTTTAAGGTGTTTGACCTGTGCGTTAGACGTAATCAGCTGTTAGAAAAGCTACATCGTGTTCAAATGGGGCAAAAACTTACAAAACCATTAATGACTAAACTACTGCTCCTATTTAATAGATTTTTAGTACATAACTTTGAAATGGTACCTAGTATATGCAGCTTAAAAAAATGCCCAACGGTCGTATCAACTTTGTATATAATTATATGTACCACATCATCAATTATCTTTTCACATTCCAACAGCGTTACTGTGTACTCTGTAGAGTAAATATGATGGTCATCTGTGCGATGCCAATTTCTTAGCACCATTCGCTATCTGCACTGACCAATGTCGGTGTGTAGTGTCATGAATGGTCATCTGTGCGATGCCAAATACTTGGCACCGTTCGATATCTGCACTGACCAATGTCATGTGTAGTGTAGTGAATGGTCATCTGTGCAATGCCAATTGCTTGGCACCGTTCACTATCTGCACTGACCAATGTGAGTGTGCAACGTCGTATATGGTCATCTGTGCGATGCCAATTGCTTGGCACCTTTCGCTATCTGCACTGACCAGTCATAATCATGTCTAATCCAATTCGTCATCATATCAGAGTTACCTAATCATATCACAAACAATGTCGTATACGGTCATCTGTGCGATGCCAATTGCTTGACACCATTCACTATCTGCACTGACCAGTCATAATCATGTCTAATCAATTTCGTCATCATGTCAGAGTAACCTAATCACATCACAAACAATGTCGTATACGGTCATCTGTGCGATGCCAATTGCTTGACACCATTCACTGTCTGCACTGACCAGTCATAATCATGTCTAGTCAAATTCGTCATCATATCAAAGTTATCTAATCTGCATTTGTTAGTCTAGTCATATCTCACCATTTAAACCCAAAGAATCATACATTAACCATTTAGTTTATTGTTCACTCTCATTTGATATTTAGTCACTACTATCTTCTATTTCGCTATTGTCTCTGGACTGAAGTAAGGCACGGACGAATCTTGTCTACAGATACAATATTTTGATATTTCTTATTATCTCTTCTACATAAAGGAGTGTCTACAATCAGAAAAAAGTAGTTGCAGGAAAAGCGTCCTACTAAATCTCGAGAGAGCCCAACGAGCCGTTCTAAAAAGAATGTTGGACAAACCCTTCAGATTTCCCACAGACCTCCTTTACAATGAAGCCAAACTACTAAGAGTTCGACAACTTTTTATCCTATACGCAAGCCTTCAAAATCACAAAGCCATTTTAAAATCCGAGGTCTACACAGAACTACGTAAAAAACGTGTCTTTCGTTTGCCCATTCACCCCGCCAAAACACACTTTTCCAATAGATTCCCGTATATATATATCCCAATCCGTAGTATACAACTCAGTAAATGCACGCTGTGATATATCAAAAAAACTGTACTGTCAAAAAAAACTAAGAAAAATAACCACACTATTACTTCACCTCGATTACGACGAAACTGAAAATATTCTTTCCTCTTACATAAATCCACATGAATTATGAATGATTACTCATACTCAACCAACTTAAAACCATTTCTATAAGTAAATACTTAATCCGCCATCTTCCACAACGATGGAATTTTTCAATATATATACTCGTATATAGATACATATAAAATTATGTTATACACACATTATACTTTCATAGCTTAATCGAACCACATACACACACACATATGTACACATCACGCTCTCACACTCACACACCCAAATATTGTAAAAATAATTATATGTTAACTGGTTTCTCAAGACACAGGCAACGCCTAATTTGAAAACCCTTGCAATATTCTGTATGTATAATTAATATTTTCAAATAAAGATTTTTTTCATTCATTTTTCATTTTTCAGAAATCTATCTTTACCTAAAAAAATTAGCACAAAAATTGCCCTTCGAATGAGCGAGACGAAGTATATCATAGATAGATTATTTCACATCAGTAGACCAAATAGGCATAAACTATTTTAATATTACAAATATGCATTTATAGAGCCAGCTTTGGTGTTTCAAAAACTATGTGAGACCATTAGGCCTCTTACCGTCGGTGCGAATTAAACCAGGGGCTCAAGCAAACAAGGCACGTTTGCGGACACGAGAGCCCTATGGATGATATCGTTGAGAGCATGATAACGCGCAAATCTACCTCAACAACGGAAAGAACTCAATGCATGATAAAGAGATACAATTTATATAAGATGTCTAATTTCATGATTTGAATGTAAATAAAACTGATGTATATAAAACTGGTATAAACATGTTAATTTTTATTAATATTTATTTTCCAAGATTATAGTTCTGTCTATATAACTACCCATATTATACCCGACTCAAACCTGCTGAGGTAGACATCCCTACACATTTTCAATAAATTACAACTAAGTCTTCTTCGTTTTCCTCCATTATCTTAGACATTCCATCAAACAAATATGTAGTATTCGCGTATACTTAGACAATAATTTTAGAAAAGGTATAGGTAAATAAATTAATTCACCCATATAAGGTGTGATTGTTATGAAGTGTCTTATCTGTCTAAGAGATTCTGTTATTCTTTGACCATTTTTGTAATAATTCCAGTCAATGAACGTCAAATGTCGCCAGTATGCTTTTAAAATACGGGAACACTTTATTTCTATGACGCGTCTCGTCTATCGATAGAATTTAAGTCAATGCACGAAAACGTTTCAGCAAAACTATAGCCAATGTTTCTAATTCGAACAAATGCAATTTTGGTTCGTCTTCGCTTGTCTTCCGACTATAGTACGCTACGGGTCTAAGCAAATCACCACTGTACCTCTACATCAAAATGCCAGCGAGTCCTAGCTTGGAAGCATCGATGTGCAACTCAGTCTCTAGCGTGACTAAATGGGACGTTGAGCTAATTTCTGTTTCATAGTTTTGTATGCTCCAAAATGTTCATCGTTTCACTTCCATGTTAAATTTGACTCTAATAAATCGATAAGAGAAACGCAATTAAAGTAAAATCTCTAATAAAACGCATTAAGTAACTGCCGAGGCCTATAATACATCTAACATCGTGAACATTTTAAGGCACCGGAAAATTAGACACGGCTAAAATTGTATGGAATCTCGATCGTATACCCTCACCACTAACGTGGAAACCAAGAAAATCAATTTCTTTGTAAAATAACTTGCACTTTTTAAGGTTTAATGTAAGCCCGTAAAACTTATTATCAGTTAATTCGTTTTCCATCTGTTCTATGTTTGTGAACCCTAAGTCTTTAAAATTAATTGAAAAACATTCTTTATACCTAACCAATAAATAAATAAATAAATACACCCAACAGTCACACACATAGTCCCGACCCCACATTAAGATCAATTAAGTCTTGTGTCGCAGGTATCAGAACTACGAGAGACTTTTCGGTCTCACAAACACCCAGACCCGAAAGAAATATTTGTGGGTCGCACAAACATTTCTCTCGGTGCGGGGATCGAACCCGCGGCCTCTCGTTTCACAGCCAGCGTCTAACCAACCGCGCCACGGAGGCTGTCAACCAATAGCCCTTTTAATTTAATTAATTCAACGTTAGTCAATTTAGAATCAAAGTTAAATTCAAAGCAAAATGTATTACCATCCGTAGTTAAAACATTAACATCTATACAAGTATTCGAGCGAAGAGCATGTGTAACCAAAAAAATCAGCTTTTAAAACTACAATGTTATTAGTTACATTTTGTATAAGTAAACAACTCCTGCCACTTACCAAATCAAATTCACCTGGCATAAGATAATATTCGTAACTAGGTTTTCCGCAAAATAACCCTCGCACATAAACAGTTTCACAATAATCTTAATAACAATACCTATTGGCAATATAATATTACTGCTTATACCATTCATCGTAGGTAAATTGGAATCAATAAACCAAAATACCCAAATATAATACCCCGGAATACTCAAATCTTTTGCGTCACTACAAGGAAATGATTCTTCCATTCCACTCAGGAAAACGACATAGTAGGTATCGTTTGATACCAAGTTTTGCTACACCTACCAATTTTGGCAAAGCATAATGTATGATCTGATCATCACCCCATTTGTACAATTTTGCAATTTCTTCAACTGTATTAAGCCTCATTGGTATAGTCTGACCTTTTGCCATCGGATCAAAGTCTGGAATAACATTTCCCAACATTGGGAACTTGTTACCCTCGTGTCGATTATTATTTACTAAAGTATTCATCAATTCAGTCAAAAGTAAATTAGTCATATTATCAGTAGTCATTAGAACGTCTCATCGAAGAGCTGGGTCGTTGACGCGTCGTTCTTGTGACATCGCCCGCGTGTTCAACACTGCGACAAGACTGCCGCCACGAACTGCTGTCACGCATGTGGTGACGCCGATGCGGTTCATGACCCCAGTTGAAGCTGCTGGAACTCGTGCGGCTCCATGGACTGTTCGCGACGCCGAGTGCCACCACTGGAACTCAAACAGCTCCGGCAACGCTGGCGGTGAGGCCGGGTAGAACTACCCGAACCCGCACGGCTCCGCTGACGATGTCCACAACGTCGCGCGCGTCTACTCGAACTTCTGCGACTCTGCCATTGCCTTCTTCGCTTTCTTTTCTCTTTTCCGTGATCATCATCGTTAGAAGTTTTAATGTTACATTCACGATGCTTTCTCTTGCTCAAGCGTGAATCACATGTGGTTCTGACCTTACGTGGTGCTCCCAGAACGTTTACCATCACCTTACATGTAAATATCGCCACAAATATAATATGACGAAAAAAAACTAATGTGAGCGTTTGCACAAATATCCCACTTCTGAGATGTAAAGCTAACTCTTCAAGATAAAGAAACTCTTCAATTCAACTTTCTATTACATTTTATTGAAATCTTCTAGAACATACTACTCACTTTCCAATATCACTTTTGTCACACGTGACATACATCGTCTTTTTAAAAAAACATATAATTACAACCAACCAGCATCAATACATTTAAAAAGGTACTTCATAATAAACTGCAAAACCAGCAAACTGCACCCAGTAGTATATTGAATCTAACAATATATTATGTATATGTATTGATAGTTTATGTATTCTATTTATGTTTATTAATAATATGTTTTTTTTTCCTCTTATCACTATTTCATTTTGTATTATTTATATATTTTTTTTTCCTATGTTGTGACCACCCATTTCTTCCGTGCTTCCGTTCATTTCAGTCCATTTTAAGGTTGTCTGGAAGAAATCGCCGACAGCGATAAGACCGCCGATTGTTACACTTATTTATGCGCTTCACATTTTTGTATGTAATAATTTGTGTGGTGTGCAATAAAGTATTTATAAATAAAATAAAAATAAATAAATATGGCAAAAGGATCTTTTTTGGGTCAACAAGCAATCGGTCGCCTTTCGGTTCTCCGGAGGAGGTCGAAAGAGGTATGTCAGTGTCGCTGGCCTACCAGCCAAGTATGCTGGAGATATTGCGGCCGAGCCAGGTCCCTAACAAAACCTGAGCCAGCATACCGATTAAAACCCTTCGATGAGCGTTGCGCGCAACAACATTCGTGCCAACGGCGTCTCGGTTACCTTGTCTAAAGCATAATTAATTAATAAAAGAGATAATAATAATAATTAACACTTTATTATACCACCACAAAACCATATTACAAAATAAACAAAACAAAAAGGATAAAACAGACTAAAAAAATGGTGACATAATCGACGGTCTTATCGCTTTAAGCGATCTCTTGCAGACAACCGGGTAGCAGAAGAAACATTGAATTGTTGCTGGCGGTGCTTATTATCTACAATAAACATACATGCACATTACATAGATAAATACCGATAAAAACGAATAAATAAAAGTATAATAAACTTACATATAATATAATACATAAACATACATATATACTACATACTAATACTATACATATAAATGAGAACGGACATGAAGCTATTGCGAAAGATAGAGAGCTTTCACCTTCAGTTTGAATGTTTCCAGCGAAGACGATCGCTTAATTGTGAGAGGCAAAGCGTTCCACAGCCGGACTGCCTCAACGGTAAAGGAACGGTCATAAAACGACGTTCTGTGTGCTGGAAACTGCAATGTCAGATTCTCTGATGACCTAAGAGAATGTGAATTGGCAGTATGTAGGATAGTTACTATCTTTCTTTATATACTGATTGACAGTGAACTAAACCGTATATCGTAAAAATAAAAAAAGCTGAAATGAGATAATCATTTTAATAACATACAAAGAAGCAGCTTTAAATATTTAATTAAAAGTTAAGCTTCTACTTGAATATTACGTCTTAAGGTGACTTTTTAAATCAGTATTTATAGTTAAAGTGTATTCGGATTAATAAAACCCCTTATAGAATCTTACTCGCCAAAACAACAGCAAGCAACAAACTACAGCACAGCTCTACCACCTTGAGTAACAATTTACTAAGTTACCTCCACCTACGGATGCTAATCTAGATTTATTAGGAAATCCATTACTTATAATAAATTCAAGTTTTAAAAGCCTCGATAAATATGAATATTATCAAACTTGTAAGTAATCAAAAGTTTGAAGAATTGAAACAAAATATATATTAGTAAATATTGAGTTTTTAAACAATCGAATTGACAATACAATGGTAGACCTATATTTTTCGACCTTCCACCCTGTAGGTATACCTGAAAGTACCCCACAAGACCGAGTTACCGCTTGGCGACATTCCATAGTAGTTGATACAAAGTATATATTCCGTCTGACCTATAAATAGCAGCCATTGTAAACTAAATTGTAGTGGGCAAAAGCCCATAATTATATGAAAAAAAACACATAAACATTACATAACATAACAATAAATGCAGATGGAACATAAATAATATCTATAAATGTAATTTAACTTGTTGCACTTTTATTTACTTTGAAACAACTGTCAAATGAATATTTAAGAGTTCTGACGAAGCCAATCCGTGTAGCGTGAGACACGAACGTTGACGCCGGGATAGCGAGGATCAGCGCAGCCCTCTGCCCAGGAGCTGACACCGACGACGACCCCGTTGTGGTAGAGAGGGCCGCCGGAGTCACCCTGGCACTGGTCGCGACCGCCGACGTCGAGCCAGCCGGCGCACAGCATGTTGGTCGTTACAGTCGCTCTAATGACGCTGTACCGCTGTTGGCACACAGCCTGGTTTATAGTCCACACTTGGACATGACGCAGCTGCTCTGAAGGGGTTCCATTAGGCTGAAAATTCAAATCGCTATTGCAGATTTCAATGAACTTAGTTTTTTCTCATACATATATTTGACTTGAAGGAACTGCTTTGCTATTGAATTTCGGGCAGTGAGTGATATAGCAGAAAACCCAACCACACTTTCCTCGTTCCGTCCTGTTCGTTCCCTTTTTTCTTTTCAGTTTGAGACCGGCAACGTTTTTATATTTATTTATTCCCAGCATTTTATATATTCATAAGCAGCAGCAGCAGTAGTCACTCACAATTGTGCCTGTGTCACAATTTTACCTAATTAGGTAAACCGTTTGCGAGACTTTAGTACTATTTACTTTAAAAAAATTACTTTTTTAAAAATTTAGTACTATTTACAGGTTGATGTTTATCCCAAATTTATGAGACATTAGGAGAATAAAACACTATGTGACTCACCAATGTGTCACCCCATCCAGCAGCCCAGACCACTTGGTTGTCTCCGAGATTATAGTTAGCGCCTGCGAAAAAAGCTGCTTGCGCGTTGCTGCCGAACGCGATGGCATATGCGGTGCGTATAATAGCTACATCACTGTCAAGGGTTCTATGGTCGTAGTAGTGATGGATGACGTAGCTCGCCACGCTGTGAACTGCACCACCACTGTTGGCCCAGGTAGAGCCCACTCGAACACGCCATTTCGATGCAGGGTCTTGGCTATTAACGAAATGATACATTTTCAAATCATTTGTTTACGCATTATGCATATTTTATTAACTTTATCCAGATATAAAGTGAAACTCACTAAAGGCAGTGACCGGCTGTTAGAATATGTCTGTTGTTAATGATGCTGCCGCCACATGCTTGCCAATAATCGTTATAGTTCCAACTATACAAAAGTCCTACAATCGAGGGGTATTGATCAATGGTGGTCACGGAGCCCCCGACGATCCTCTGCGGTGTCCTTGGGGCAGCTGTCGAAATATATAATTAGTTTTTAATTGTACAAATCATACTACAATATATTTTACTGTTCTTTATCAGCCCATATACGACTCACCACAGGGTAAAGCCCTCTTCTATTATCGGGAGTACGATTGAAACATACATATATAACTTATGCTTTTCTATATATTCCCCGGCAAAGAGCTCACACGACAAGCAAAATTTCAATATTTTATTCTACAATCCATAGTTATTAACTTTTAAGCTGCATAAAAATTGTTTGGGTATTTTATTATTTTACTAAGACTTACATGTGACAAAGGCGAGCCCGAGGGCTAACAAGACAAATAGTGTACGCATATTTAATAACACCTAACCGTAACTAATGAGTTCCAAACTACAGTATGAATTTATATACTATACGATGTCATAAGAATACATACTTTCGATAAGTAAAGATAAGCTGCTCTTCATTTTTAAAGCCATACTTCTAAATTACTCGTGTATACTGTCAGTGGCGCGTAATTGAACTCTTAAAAGTGTGCAACAATATTCTTTAATGTATAAAAGTACACAGTTTGAAAACTAATAGTTGGCACATTCTAAAGGAAATACAAAAAACATACACATTAATTTAAAACTTGTGAATAAACTGTGGTAATAAAATATTAAAACTGATTTACCATATGCATTTTCGAAACCCCCTAAATTTTGATCCTTGATTTTAGCAGTATAAACTGCATAATATGATGATTATAATTTTCAATAAAAACTGCATTGTTGCGAAAGTATTCTGCAAGTGAGTGTAGCCTTTTTGCAAATAGCTGCTGAAGTTTTTCATTAGGGCAAAATTAAACTCTTGGCAATATCTCATTCTTTGATGTTTGAACTCTCATAAATTAACCTAAGGAGATGACATAGGTTCCATCAAATAGTTATTAGGAAATTAAACGTGTCAGTTTTTACTATCTGCTGTGGCATTACCACAGTGGTTTTTTGATGATTTTATCTATTTGCACTAAACTGATTTTAACTTTATTCATGATAATGGTATCGCAGTTTAGTAAAAAGTGTCTAAAGCCCCATTTATACGGGAATAGTGTCTCGCCTCGAATATACCATTATCGGGAGGATACAAAAAAGTTGCATCATTTAAACGTCTGCCAGAATACGATAGTCATATAGCAATTATCTCATGTGACAATGTCTCGATTATCGCCTGAAATCAAGCGAGAAACTCTCTCGGTGCAAATGGGGCTTTATAACTGGGGTCTGGGGACCAGTAGGCCAATTCACGTAATTAAATAAGTTCAGTTGCAGTGCAGTTGCAGTTAAGTTTCGATCAAAACAGCCCTTTTTGTATTCTCGTAATTTAGACAATCGCTGTCAGATACGCTCGCGTCGCGCTCGCGTGAAGTTCGCGTCACGCGATCGCTTTAGCGTATTCTACGGCTGCGCGTTTTATAAATGCGTGATTCAGATCGCACCTAGATTGGTATTTACCTATTCATTTGACGTCTCCAATGACAGTTTAGTCCGACCAACGTGCAGCACATGCGCAGTTTATGCATATCTTACTCGCAGCTAAATAACTACAAGAATACCATTTTGACGTACGTTCCATTAAGACGTAAACCTAATCGAAACTCCATCGAAACTTGATCGGCGCGTCAATAAATTACGTGAATTAACCTACAGGACATAAAATATCGTTGAAGCAAGCAAAGCAACATTACGTTGAAGCATATAATATTTTGATTTCTGTTTATGTTTAAAGCTATTGACTACTCAATTTCTAAATTTTTATTTGGCATTTATTTGGCTCAACGTAGCAACATAATTCACAAGAACATCGAGGCACGACGCCCTGTTTTTAATATATTGAATCCACGCCGTCTAAGCTTTGATTAAAATTGTAGCAGACGGATCGGTATTAAAAAATACGAAGTATTTATACGAAATGACTCAAAATATATTTTGCGCCACCCCGCTGAATTTTGGTAAGACGTTAATATTAGAAAAGTGCTCATAGTATTTTATTTTTGTTTCAGGTAAATGAGCGAAATTAATCTGAAACGGCGTCTTGCAAAAGATGAGGTAACAAAATATTGTTTACAAAATTATTTATTGCAAAAATTATAATTGTGTTAATACTTAAGCAATCATCCCCTACTGATCACCTTAGCGTCATCTGCAAAGCTGTCTGCATCCAGCGCGTTTCTGCAGCTCAAATGGTATATAAGAAACATAATTTAATATTAAACACGTTTCTCATAAGAACTTAAATATCTATTTAGCAATAAAACTATAGATAAATTACAAGTACATTTATCGATTTTTCTACTTAGAATAATGTTTTGTAATCAGCTTATAAATGAAGCAAGTGCCGATATTGCTTAATTTGTTTATTTAATTTACAAATTATCTTTGTATCATCAGCTACCTAAATACGATGCAATATCAATAGTACTAAACCAAAACATTTAATAGATAAGCTGTATTAGTCCCAAAGATAGTACAATTTACCTAAATGGATACAAAGTAATATATTTTATAGTAAAGGTGACATCAACACTCAATGGTGGAGTGATCACGCCTACTCAAAATGTTTGAGCAATTTTATGTTGATGTTACTCTGTCGATGCGTTTTATCTAGGCGTTTTTATAGTATTTTGGGGAAACCTCGGCAGGCAGCTCATTAAATATAAACATAACTTTATATCTTAAGCGTTCTGACGAAGCCAATCAGTGTATCGTGAGACACGAGCGTTGACTCCGGGGAAGAGAGGGTCGGCGCAGGATAATCCCCAGGAACAAACACCGACGACCACGTTGTTGTGGTAGAGAGGGCCGCCGGAGTCGCCCGCGCACTGGTCGCGGCCGCCGACGTCGAGCCAGCCGGAGCACAACATGTTGGCCGTGATGGCATTAGGGATGGCGCTGTACCTCTCTTGACACACAGCCTGGTTTATTGTCCACACTTGGACATGACGCAACTGCTCAGAACGGGGTCCACTAGGCTGAAAATCAAGTCGCATTTGTAGATTTAAATGAACCTTATTTTTCCCATCAATACATTATGATATATAGGTTCAATTCATTATCAATTTATGAAATTCTACTAATATTTTAATTTAAAAGATCAATCTGAGGATGCACGTAACATAACAAATAACTCTTTCAAACAAGGAATTACTAATTTTACTTTGAAAATGCCAATGCATTCGAAATCAATTAATCTCAATTGCAATCTCGAATGCCAGGGTACACCTCGGACTTTTCGGAGTAATGTGAACGTTGCTTGTCAAAAAAAATCGTGGGAAAATGTGCATGCCATAGAAATCTCAACAATGTTGACATGAAAAGTCCACTTAGTAAGGCCAGCCAGCCACTATGGCCCGCTGTAGACAATTATACAATGCATTTACAGTAATAAAGCTGGTCACTAAAGTGAAGAAGACAACATGGACTAGTTCGAAATATACTTGGGTAAAAAAGTTACCGTAATGTCACCCCATCCAGCAGCCCAGACAACCTGGTTGTCTCCGAGATTATAGTTAGTGCCGGCAAATAAAGCCGCCTGCGCGTTGCTGCCGAACGCAATGGCGGAAGAAGTGCGCACTATAGCAACATCATTGTCAAGGGTATTACGGTCGTAGTTGGGATGTGTGATGAAGCTCGCCGAAGTATGGACTGCACCACCGCTGTTAGCCCAGGTGGAGCCCACGCGAACACGCCATCTTACGACGGGATCCCGGCTGTAAACGGAACATACGTTAGGATCAGAATTTTCGGCAATTTCATACAACTGAAACCTACAACTTACAACACGCAGTGAGCAGCTGTGAGCACGCTTCGGCTGTTGATGATGATGCCGCCGCATGACTGCCACCATTGGCTTAAGTCCCTTGTTGCCAAAAGTGCCACAATGGTAGGATACCGTTCGATGGTAGTCACCGAACCACCGACGATCCTCTGCGGATTTGTTGGGACGGCTGTCCGAACACAGATTTGACATTATATTATTACCTATAGATTGTCAAATGTTACTTTTATTGATTTGTGTATTGTCTTTTGGTAAAGACTCACCCACAACCGCAGCAATGAGCCCGAGGGCCAGTACGGCGACCAGTGAACGCATGGTCAATTGTAGCTCAACACTACTGAAGATTCCACCAAAATGCCAATATTTATACCAAGTCCTAAGAGTAATTCTTAGGAATGATAACTGTTGATAAATATAATTTAAGTAGATAATCCTAAGGCTTTAGATTACGGTCCTTTTAGTCCAAATAAGTAGTAACTAATTAGACTTCCCGCAAGGACTACCACAAATGACACTAGACGGTAACACAGGAACAAACAGATTCTTTTGTACAGTCATTGTAAATAGGATGGTGTTGTTTAAAAAAATAAAATTATTAAATAAATACACTCAACAGTTACATATATAGTCATGACTCCACATTAACATCAATAAATTGTGTCGTGGATATCAAATCTCCATCTGTTATTACAATTTAAATTTATTTTATTCCTTGTTAATGTACAATTCCTTCCTTCATTACTATGTATATGAATGTTAGGTGTATTTATTTAAAGACGGTAAAAGGTTTCACTAAGTCATAAACAGGAACATTTTCAGATTTTATAGAATTTTCTTTGACTGATTTAATTATGTCCCTATAAATGTTACGTTTATTCGTAAATTTTCTTGCTGTCTTAGCGTTTAATTGAGCTATTAAAAGAAAAATCCTTTTTTTACACTGCCCTCTCTCTCTCTTCTTCTTTTAAATCCATCCCATGGTTGTCTGTAAGACATTGCTTTATGCGATAAGACCGCAATTTGTACTTTTTTTTGTTTTTCTTCTGTTTCTGTATGCTATTTTTCTGTGTACGATAAAGATTTAAATAAATAAATAAATAAATAACAAAATTTTTGTTTTAAAGATTGCATTAAAGTATGTACCAACGTAAGAAGGTTATTTATATTTACCACGCTATTATAATTACCATGTATCAGTTGGATGCATGCGAACATTACATCCATAAAATCTATACAAAGTACAAAAATACGAAGGAGGAAAAAAATGAGTTTTTTTTGCATAACAGTATTACGTTAATCTTTAAAATTGTGCAAATTGTACTACTAATCAGATAATTTATTGAAACAGAACTCAGAGCTGGTGACTTTATCAATCAAAGCAATAAATAGTTTCATCCTTTCTTATAATATTCTGTTTCATAGATATATTTATCAATACCTTCCATAACAACATATAATATAAATAAAATGTTTTCCTTGTTTTGTTATTATGCCGAGGCCCTTATATTTGCTTAGGGGCCACTTAAAAAATATAAATAAATCTAGAAAAAATCTTAGGGATGAAGTTGCTTATTTGCGCTTCCAAAACATTGTCACTACTAAGAGAACGCACCAGTTGTAAATAAATAAATAAAAATAAATAAATACACCCAAATACAACAGTCACATATATAGTCCTGACCCCACACTAAGATCGAGTCTTGTGTCATGGGTATCAGGAACTACGAGGGACTTTTCGGTCTCACAAACACCCAGTCCCGAAACAAATACCTGTGGTTTACACTTTACACAAACATTTGTTTCGGTGTCTACCAACTGCGCCACGGAGGCTGTTGTTGTTTTAATAAATAACTTTGATTTAATTTCTATAGTATACCGAGTTTGTATTAACAATGTTGATCGATGGTGCCGAGATATTATATAGCTTGTGACTTTTTCATAAAGTCAAAATCTTGTTTCCTATTTCTGAATTTCTAGGTTTTTTCACATAAACGAGCCATCGATATCACCTTACTTACTTTGATGTTTAATTTTGAACCTACATACAAAAACAGGGATTCATATATTTTTTATTCATATGGAATTAACAAAATGTATTTAAAAAGGTTAATAGGTAAATTATATGTTTGTTACACATTACATCAGTAGAATATACTTCAATAGTTCTAAGCGTTAGCTTGAATCCAGGGTGTGAAACTAGAGACGCGCGCGTTGACACCAGGAAGGTATGGATCGCCACAGGGTCCTCCAAAGGAGCAGACGCCGACGACCACGTTGTTGTGGTAGAGAGGGCCGCCGGAGTCGCCCTGGCACTGGTCACGGCCGCCGACGTCGAGCCAGCCGGAGCACAACATGTTGTCAGTTAAAAAGTTTCCATAACGCTGTCTACAGATTTGCTGGTTGACAGTCCAAATTTGCACATGACGAAGTTGCTCCGATGGTAAACCACCATCCTGAAAATAACAGAATGTATGTATGTATCAGCCCAAATACGTCCCACTGCTGGGCACGGGCCTACTCTTAAATCGAGAGAATCGATTGAGAGTGGTAAGGCCATATAGTTCACCACGCTGGCCAAGTGCGGGTTGGCAGACTTACATACCGTAGAAATTCTTTAAAATCGCTATGCAGGTTTCCTCGCGATGTTTTCCTTCACCGTTAAAGTGCGTGGTGATTGACTATCAATACACACATAACTTCGAAAAGCCAGAGGTGTGCCCTGGGATTTGAACCCGCGACCACCGTGAACATGTAGGCAGCCGCGTCTAGTCCGTTACCAACAGGCCACCACGCACTTAACAGAATAAATTGGATATATGGTGGTACGGTTCATATTATTTATTACGTGACCAGTATAGGATTAAGAGTTATCGGTTTGACTGATAAAAAAACAACACCTCAAACAGTCGCATGCATAGTTGTTGTCCCATAGAAAGTTACAAGTCGTGTGTCTGATACCCATGGTATCAGAAACTACTATAAATATTTCGGTGTCCCAAAACCAAGGCCGAAAACAAATGTTTGGGGATCGCACAAACATTGGCCTCGTTGCGGAGATCCAAGCTACGGCCCCTCGTTCACAGCTCGTGTCTAACCAACTGCTACTGTGGTCATCTGTATAGCAACGTTTCTGTCATATCAAATAAGGCAGGCTTATTTATAGTAACGTATGTTGATACAGATAGCAATAATAAAAAATAATCTTTAGATATCTACTAAAATAAGTTGTAGGTGATCAACAGGACTCTATTTATCAGAATATGTAAGGCAATAAACTAGGAATACACTTTTTTTCTTATACCTTGTATAATTGGTACAATTTATCCAAAATATATTATAATTTATAAATCACTAATTATGTCGATTAGCAATTTATTGATAACGAACTCATGATCTTTATCTTGATAACATCGTTTTATAAATAAAGCTAGAATGGAATGGACCGACACGACTGGGGAAAGCCAGAAAACCTACGTGGCGCGACGATGGTATTTCGTTTAGTGAGATTGCTGCTGTTTCTGTTTTCCTTCCCGTCATTAAAATAATATCGAAAGAAACTTACGGTAGTATAACCCCATCCAGCAGCCCACACAACTTCGTTATCGCCGAGATTGTAGTAGGCACCAGCGATAGATGCTATTTGCACTAAATTGTTCACGATCACAATCGTGGTGGAGGTGCGCATTACAGCGATGTCGTAGTCATAGCCCGTGACTCTGTAGTTAGGGTGGATGACGAAAGACTGCACGTTATGGGTAACACCACCACTGTTAGCCCAAGTGGAGCCCACGCGGACACTCCACCTGATAGGCTCGTCATTGCTGAAAATTTGAGTTGATTTTATAAGTATTGTATTGTATCAGCCCATATATGTCCCACTGCAGGGTACGGGCCTACTCTAATCGAGGGTACGATTGAGAGTGGTTAGGCCATATAGTCCACCACGCTGGCCTAGTGTGGGTTGGCTGATTTGTATTAGTACATAAAACATATTTTGTCTTGTTAGTAAATATAACAGTCCATATTCATCCCACTAGGGGGACACGTGCTTCCTCTATATGAAGAAGGGGTTAGGCCAGGCTAGCATACCGCGGCGCCGGTGAGTCAGACACACCCTCGTCCCTTCGAGGGTGGGATGGTCCGTAAATGGATTTTCTCCGTGGAAAAAAAGTCTTAGTGCGGGTTAGCAGAATTATATTACATAGAAATTCTTGAAAATCTCTATGCAGATTTCCTCTTGATATGTCCCTTCGCCAATAAAGTGTTATCGCGTCAAGTGCTCTTTCTCTCTCTCTCTCGTCAGTAACTAGAAGCCCACTGTTAAACACAAGTTGATAACTTACACGGGACAGTGAGCGGCGGTCAGTACACTTGTCGGTGTAATGATAGTACTGGCACATACTTGCCAATAGCTAGCTAGATCCCAGCTATACAGCAGAGCGGCGATACTGGGATAATTATGTATTGTAGTCTCATCACCACCTACAATCCTTTGGGACTTGGTTGGGACTGCTAAAATTATACAACAGTTTTTATAAACATTTATAATATAAAAATAGGAAACGATATATTTTACGCAAAAGATATGGTGTAATATCATAATATATAATCACAGTTATTTTATCACGTCTAGGTTGGTTTTCACTGGCGAGGGATTGTAATGATAAGTACCCCCAACAGTCATATAAATCCTGATCCTTCACTAAGGCTCAGTTGCACAAAGTAACTTTGCCCATAACTTTGCCTTTGAAAATGTCAATCCCATACATTAGCAATGTCAAATACGTCACAAATGTATGACGATGACATTTTTAAAGTCAAAGTTATGGGCAAAGTTACTTTGTGCAACTGACCCTAAGATACGTCCTGTATGATAGCTATCATAAACTACTAGAGACTTTTCCATCTAACAAACACCCAGACCCAAAACCATTGACATTAATTTTTTTTTTTATTGCTATGAATGGCGAGACGTGCATGCCATTTGCCTGATGGTAAGCGATACGACCGCTCATGGATAGTAGCAAAACCAAACAACACTATGAATTACAAGGCAATGCTTGGCATTCCACTGCGCTCGCCATCCTGAGACATAAGTTTTTTTTTTTTTTTTTTTTGGTATCGGGTTGGAAAATCCTCATGGACATCCTCCGCCCTGGGGAGGTGCGGAGGGGACTGTCAGACTCTTACTGACTAAAAACCAACCCGTGTTCCTCTCGTACCCGTGTGTCGGAGGGTCGGGTATCGCCGAAGCATTCGTCGCAACCCCCCGACGGGTATTGGCCCGCCATAGTCAGGCGGGCCCCGTCACCCACTGCGGCCGTCACCCCGGCCGCAGATCCTGAGACATAAGATGTTAAGTCTCAATATGTCCAGTAGTTACTCTGGCTACAATGTCCTTCAAACCGGAACACAACAGCGCGTTACACTGCTGTTTGGCGGGATTAGACATTGCGGTGGTACCTACCCAGGCGGCCTCTCTCATATGAGAGACCAACCACCAGTAATTTAAGGACATGCTGGAGTGCACGTAAAGTGTTCCGACGAAAGTGGTGCGGCGCTCCAGTGAAGCGTCAACAGCGCCACTGTATGTAGTTATGGCAACAATTTTGATAATAGTTACTTGTAATATGACAGAAAGTTAAGTATAAAATAGTTAATCAATTTTTACCACCGTTAATATTAAATAAATTACATTAAATTAATTAAATTTATGTATTTTAGCATTTTTCTTTGCACGTGTTTCCTAAACGAAACGAATTTATGGTGCGATTTCACTTAGTTTTTAATCATATCCTTAGTTTATAAATCCATGCCCAATATATTATAATAATGCTTGTCGTCTAACCTGCAGCATAGTCACATTACAATTATATTATTTCAAAAAATATCTTACCAGCAACACTCCCAAATCCCAGAGCCAACAAAGCGACATAGACACGCATATTCACCCTTCAAATTGAACTGATTAACTAATGTGGCAATGGTAAACCTCAAATCACTTGCAATCTATTAAAATCAAGATTTTCATTAAATATTCTCGTTAAAGATCTACTATTTGGAGATTTGTTGCCGCGATTGTTATTTTGGTGATAAAATATTACTGATTAGATATTGGACTATTTATAAAATAGCTATCCCTTCGATTTTATTTGTGTTCTCTTTGAAAAATTACATATTTTCTGTTTTAAACCATAATTTAACATAACCAGCGCAATTTGACAGACATTCGGATTCCCAATACCTATTTCCTTTTTCATTTTTGAAGTGAAACTTCTTTATCGGGGTTGGAAAAAATTTTTCGTTACGCGTCACATTCTTCTGTTACGCGCCATCTTTTTTTATTTAGTAAATTAGTACCCACTTCAGTAAGCCACACCCCCAACCGTTTCCAAGCCCCACCCAAAATTTTAAGTCCCACCCACTTTTTTGTAATTTGATCCTTACCCCCCCTCTGGCCTTCCCCCACCCTAAATCCAAAACAGTGTCCAATAGCCTCCCCACGAAACCTAACCCCCCACCGCCCCTACCCCCACCTAAAATTTTTACCTCACCCCCCCTAAACCTATCTCGGCCAATAAAGGTCGTGGACCCACCGAGCTTGGTATCCTCGGAACCGTCTCGGTGAGGGCTACAAATTGGCCCCGATAGAAATCCCAAATTCCCTCAAAAATTTCCCCCCTCCTAAACTTAAACTTTATTTAATTTAGCTTTATTTTACCAATTCTGTAAATTTGTAAATAGTAGATCATTTTTCGAAAAATGATGTCATAAAGAAGTTTCACTTCTTACGTGTGTACACTAATACACACACAATTTTTTTTTTTTATTGCCTTTATTGGCAGACGAGCTAGCGGTCCGCCTGATGGTAAGCGGCTACCGCTGCCCAGAGAACTTCGCAGTGCCAGGGGTCCAGCACAACAAAGTCGCTGCCTACCTTAAGGAGAGTACTCTCTTTAAGCCTCTTCCTTCCCGCTCCCGCTCCCTTCTCGATTTGATGGACCGGCAACACATGTGATCCAAGCATTGTGAATGTTCATGGGTGGCAGTCATCACTTACCATCAGGTGACCTGCTTGCTCATTTGCCGGACCTTTTGAATAAAAATGAATATATGCAAATATGTTTTGTCAGTGATATTAAAACTTTAAGCAGGAACCTCTTTTTCTCGATTGTTATTTGTTGTACATCGGCTTTCAGCGACACATAATATTTGAGGTCTTCGGCAACTTTTTTCACCGAACTAAGGGTCACGGCAAAGTGATTAATTATTCATTTCGGTTTTTTGTGCAGCAGTGATATCTAGCCCGCTCGTTTTTGTTCATACTGGCTGTATTATGAAAACTACCATTGCAAAATAATATTTATTTTGATAGCTTGGATTAGTTAAACAGACAGTGTTTAATGGATTTTAATAAAAGCAATAAATAAATGGCATAACAACCAAGTTTACGCGAATAAAGAAACCAAAATAATTAAAACAATATGTAATAAAATAAAATTTACAGATTTGGTTCATGTTCATAGTAACTCAGACACCAAAAATCTTAAGCGTTGCTTTGAATCCAGCTAGTGAAGCGAGAGACACGAACGTTGACGCCGGGGAAGCGACTATCAGCGCAGCCTTCACCCCAAGAAGTGACACCAACTACGATGTTGTTGTGGTAGAGAGGGCCGCCGGAGTCACCCTGACACTGGTCGCGGCCGCCGACGTCGAGCACTCCGGAACACAGCATGTTGGCGGTGATGGTTTGGCGTATGGCGTTGTAGCGCTGCTGGCACGCAGCCTGGTTGATGGTCCATACTTGAACGTGGCGCAATTGCTCGGAAGGACTGCCTTGAAACTGAAAATTTTACGCACAGTTTGTAAATCCCATTTAATTACATTTTTTGAGAACATTGCTGTGGTAGTAGATATAGAACAAATAAGAAATGAAAATGGACATCCAATACCAGCACAATACCAATGTGTAAAACTCACCGCTGTGTCACCCCATCCAGCAGCCCAGACCACTTGGTTGTCTCCCAGGTTGTAGTTGGCGCCAGCTATGAAGGCAGCCTGAGCGTTGTTGTTAAACGCAATACTGGTGATTGTGCGGAGCATAGCGATGTCGCTGTCAACCGTATTTCTATTGTAGTCGGGATGAATGCGAGTCCATTCCAAAAGGTGAACTACACCACCACTGTTGGCCCAAGTGGAGCCAGACCGAACACGCCATCTTGCAACTGCGTCACCGCTGTAATTACAATTACATATTTGATTTACAACTATTTTATTGGAATGATTGAATTCATCATCTTTAACCTTAGAAAGTCCAATGCTAAACAGCGCTCATCTCGCTTTCCAGGCGGGTTGGCAAGCATAGATAGTGTTTTTTGCTTCTAACGACGATGTTCTTCATCAACCTGTCATTTGGCTATGCCATCTTCGCACTAGTTTATTATTGCCACAATTATTGCATTGGTTGGTCTGACATTAATGTTAAACAAAACAGAAATTTCGATAGGAGAGGAGATAGCCAACGATCGCCCTAAACATTCATAAATAATAATCACACAACAGTCATACACAGAATCCCATAGCATGATGCTCGTCATGAAGTCATGAAGTCATGAGTCGTGATTCGTGAACGACAAGAAACTACGAGAACTTTCTGAAATCACAACATCTAGACCGGAAAGAAATATTCCATCAATCATCCATCCATCAGCCAAAGGACGTCCACTGCTGAACATAGGCCTCTCCCAATGATTTCCAAGAAATATTCAAATGAAAGAAATGTTCAAACATTTGAGCCGATTCGACTGTGTCTGTGCCTGACCAATCACTGGTAGTCAAGCTTCATATAGTTACTTTTGAAATGCGTCGCATAGATCTTATGCCAAATACATAATAAATACAAAGCAAATCGTAAGGCGAAGAGAGTATAGAATAATATGCCTTACTGAGGGCAGTGAGCGGCAGTGAGCACGTGTCTGCTGTTGAGGATGATGCCGCCGCAGGTTTGCCACCAACTGTTCATGTTATGACTGTACAGTAGCGACACGATGGACGGGTAGCGGTCGATGGTCGTCACTGATCCACCCACGATCCTCTGCGAGTTTTGAGGGGCGGCTATAAAAAGAAACACAATTCAGTCTTATACACAACATCTCCAACAGTTACTTTTTTGTGTTTATTTTGAGGTCCGGAAGTGCCTCCAAAGTGCAGATCGAAACCAACCTGGGGTTTTTACCCGGTAAACTTTTTTTTTATAATTTATGTGTTCTATCTTTGTTTATTTTGTTTACAAAATTCCAATTTGGTTATTTTGAATTCAAATATTTTAATTTTTAAATTATTATTTAGATAAAGATATTTGGATGATTACAATAATTATTATCCATTGTCTGATCTCAAATTCATTACTAATTAAATGTTACCACATTTTAGTTGAATCTTTTACGTGTGTTTTAGTTTTTTCTCTTATATTATTTTTATTAATACGTAAAACGTTTTACCTGTGACTGCTGCCACACCGAGGGCTAACAATGCGATGATGGTTTTCATCTTTAGCTACCACTGAACACAATTAAAAAATTTACTTGTGGTCCCCATTATATACCAAGCGACGATTAAGAATTTGATAATTAGGATAATAATAAAGATAAGACAAAATACGACGTGTCATTGCCTTCAATATCGTCGTGGATAGGAGTAGAATAATTCGATTTCCGTTTACTGGTAGGTAGGTACAACCGCAATGTATATTTCTCCCGCCAAACACCAGTGTAAATGGACTGTTATGTTCCGGTTTGATGGACATTGTAGGCAGAGTAACTACTAGACGTTATGAGACTTAACATTTCGTGCCTCAGGTTGGCAAGCGTATTGAAATGCCATGCATTGCTTTGTAATTCATGGTGTTGTTTGATTTTGCTACTGTCAATGCACGGTACCATCCGGCGAATGGCATGCTCTTCTCGCCATTCATGGCGATAAAAAAAACATATCCAGTAATTTTATATCAATACACAAAATCAATACATGTAGGCACATTTTTTTTCCGATTGCGAAGAAAATAATAAATTCAGTAGTCTGTGCTTTGTAGTGTATATCTCTCCGTCTAATCATCATTGTTGTGGTTATCTTCAGCCACAGGACGTACATTCATATGCCTCTACCAAGATTTTCCACAGAGATTGGTTGGCCTATATCCAAAGACCTATCAACACTTATATGAGGCCATCAGTCGATCCTGTAGATAGATGTCGGACACCAGTGACGCCTTTAACAGGTACAATATTAAGACTATCCTCAATCGACAGCTACCCATCGAGTGCCTGGTAAAAGTAAAGTGACCAATCAGGATCGAGCTAAGAGGCAAGTAGATATTGTCAATCTCCGTAGAATAAGGGACATAACATAAAGGTAGAAGAAGATGAAGGTGACACTTCCGTGTCAACAAAATACCGCCATAATTTAAAATTATGCATTAAGGCTAAATAGGTATAGAATGCATTAAAGCTATAAACCAAAGAAACAACAAATCGAATGGTCATGATTCTTCAAAAATATTGATAGGTAAGTACATCGTATAATGCTAAGCCGATGTTTTGGTAAAAGCCAACATATCGATCATCCTTATCGTATATATAAGCATCAAAACGATTTATTACTTATTTATTTAATTATCTATGGGTAATTCCTGAAGAACGGTCACTGCAATATTAGTGGTAAGTAGGAAAAGGTCCATCTACTATCGATCGATAATTTTTTCGACGGTTAGTCACTTTGTCGAATCAAGAAAAGCCACTTTCGTTATCAACAATCTGTATTTGCTATTGCCAAGGCTCACAAGATTAATCCTTAACGACAATGAACAAGAATGTACTGATGGCCTTTGCGGAAACTGTATCTATCGTAGATCAAAAGGTACTTAAATGCATTTCACAGCCATCGTGGCGCAATTAGTTAGACGCCGGTTGTGAAACGAGAGGCTGCAGGCTCGATCCCCGCACCGACATAAATATTTGTGAGGCCCACAAGTATTTGTCACGGGTCTAAGTGTTTGTGAGACCGAAAAGTCTCTCGTAGTTTCTCACGACACAAGACTTAATTGATCTTAATGTGGGGTCAGGACTATGTATGAGACTGTTGGGTGTATTCAAAATAGATAAAAAAAAGACAGTGTCCGTCATCGTAATTTTATAACTATTTTTAAAGTTGACCATAAACATATTATTTATTGTTTTGTTAAGAATCACGACACAAAGTTTAACACTTGAACCGCAAATAAAGATGATGCGAATTCATTTGTTTTTGTTTGTTTCAGGTACGAGTAAATGGCTGAACTCATTGTACGACAAAGGCGTGTAGGTAAAAATTGTATTCAGTATATTATTTTACACTAAAACAATTACTGTTTACCGTGTTACTCTTTATTTATTTTAAAATAATACATCAAGAATCAACATAATCTATTTCAATATTAGTATATTAAAAATATTTTTCATGTTTGTCTGGACACTGAAACACTCTATAATTAAACATAATAAGCTTATTACTATTATTTATACAAACTAACTTGTTTATAGATATAATTCTACCTTCGACTTACATCGCAAGCCAACTGTGGAATCGCAAATATAATAAACTGACGGAAATCCGATAACTCTAGTTAATGAATATTATTATGATAAATGACATCGTCAGAAATATGTATTTTAAAAATGTGGTCTGATCAAAGGAATGGGTAATCCTCATTATTGATGAACTTTGAAACATGATTATCCAATTTGCATTGAAGCTTCATCAATGTCAAAAGAAATTGCGACAGATTCGTGATAAGTGTTTTTACCTGTGTATTATAAATTGATCTTAAGATAAATTTATCGAACAGACTTATCCAAACAGCAACGTTAACAGCGTATACTGTATATAATGACGTGTTTTGTTTGTATGAAGGAAATTTATTTGGTTGTTGAAGTAACCTAAAATATGTATGACACGCTGAAATTCCAATTTTTTTGTAAAGCCTTGGGTAGAGCCACACCACAGGACAACGAGGTGAAGTGACAGTTTTTTGTCACGTTTCTTTCGGTGAGTGAGATTGCCGATTGCCTAACCCATTCCTCTATTCATCCTTTTTCCGCTCCCCACCTGATTTGATAGGCTGGACACAACGATGGCCCAAGCGTTGTGGATACTCATAGGTTAGTGTTTCCAAAACCCAATGTAACAAGTTGTCTAAGTCCTTACTTTAATTTATATTGAATCCTCCAAAAGCAATTCCTAATAAACCCTATAGTTCATCATCTAAAGTCGATAAATCATCAACAATTTTGGAAATACACGCGCCATATAACATCGTGTTGGGATTTTCCTGATGAAGTGATACTGTTAATCTTTGTCGATGGGGATTTTGATATTATGAAACTAATACTGTTTTGAAACAATAATCTTTCAATTAGGCATTCCCAGAATATTATCTATCTACCCCCCAATATTAATTTACACATTGTAAAATAAGTAGAGAGAAATTATTGTTATATTTAAAAATACTCAGAAGTAAATAAAGACACAAGAGCACTTTTCACTTAGATTTAATTTATCATCTTCAAGGTTCCATCTCAGGCGATAAACACAAGCCAACGCGTTAATTTATTACATTACATTTATGCTCTTAGGTTTTCATTCGGTTTTTTTTCAGCGTATTTATTTTATTTACATCAAACACTTCACATCAAGTGCCAGGGTTAATATGAGTTTCGGTAATAATTATTTAAAATTTGGTCGCGAAAGAAACCAGATACAAATAATTTGAACGCAAATGATGACGCACTTACGTGGGTAACTATGACAGATTATCAACCATTGCATGCTGTAATGAATATGTGGCCAAACGCGAATTTACTATCACTAGCAGTAAGATCTTTCATGCAGGCCTAATGTAGGTTAGTAAATCCTTAAACATTGGCATTGATCCAGGAAATGAAGCTAGAGATGCGCATGTTGACACCAGGACGGAAAGGGTCACCGCACACTCCTCCAAAGGAGCAGACACCGACAATTATGCCGTATAGAGGACCACCAGATTCCTGCTGGCACTGGTTGCGGCCGCCGACGTCGAGCCAGCGGAACACAGCATATTGCCAGTTATAATATTGTTGAAACACTGTCCACAGACTTGTTGGTTGACGGTCCATATTTGCACATGGCGAAGTTGTTCTGAAGGTGAACCACCAGCCTGAAAAAATAATGCACCTTAATATAATACTAAGTGGTTTGACCCAAGATCTACTCAGCATATTGCATAACAATAGTTCAGCGATCATTACCAACTAGTTATAATGCAGATACCAATTGCTGTACATTCACAATAGCAAATTAATAATTACGTATTACATTTTTGCTATCTACGTAGCATCATCCAAACCCAATCCATTATCAACGTAGCAAAGAGCTTAAAATCACCAAAAGACACTTACGCTTGTCAGACCCCATCCAGCAGCCCACACAACCTCATTGTCCCCGAGGTTGTAGTTGGGGCCAGCGTAAAAACCTCGCTGCACTAGATTCTCCACGAACACAATAGTGGTGGCGGTGCGCATAATGGCAATGTCGTAGTAAATTTGTTGTTATAGTCAGGGTGGACGATGTATTATTCTACTCTGTGGATGACACCGCCGCTATTGGCCCAAGTGGAGCCCACGCGGACTCTCCACCTAATAGGGTCATCGTTGCTGAAAATTATAAAAGGTTTAGTGGTACTTTTTATAAAAAAAATACGTGGATTATGCCGTGAATAGGATAATCGTATAGCCCGAATGGAAATCACGGCTAGCAACAAAAGACTCATACTGAGTAACATAAGTTGCTCGTGTTTTAGGTTCATCTCGTGCATACACGGATACAATCAGATTGACATAGTTGTGTCCACCAACGAGGGGAAGATATCTTGCATTGGTGCTTTCTAAATGGCATTACACTAACGATCACGTATATTGGTGTAAATCGAATTGCCGCGAGTCCAATTCCCGCACAAGAATATTTTGTGTGGTCAAAAAACATTTGTTTTAAGTCTGGGTGTTGTGTGACCGAAATGCCTCTTACATCCTTTTATCCGCGACACGAATTGCCATCTTACTGTGGGATAGGACCCATAAATGTATGTGTTTATCATTTAACTTACAAAGGACAATGAGCGGCCGTCAGAATATGTCTCTCGTTTAGTATGCTGCTCCGACAGTCCTGCCAATAGCTGTTTAAATTGGTGCTGCGAAGCAATGCGGCTATACTGGGATAATTATGTATTGTAGTCTCATCACCACCTACAATCCTTTGGGACTTGGTTGGGACTGCTAAAATTATACAACAGTTTTAATAAACATTTATAATATAAAAATAGGAAAAGATATATTTTACGCATAAGATATGGTGTGATATCATAATATATAATCACAGTTATTTTATCACGTCTAGGTTTGTTTTCACTGGCGAAGGATTATAATGATAAATACCCCCAACAGTCATACAAATCCTGATCCTTCACTAAGGCTCAGCTGCACAAAGTAACTTTGCCCATAACTTTGCCTTTGAAAATGTCAATCCCATACATTATCAATGTCAAATACGTCACAAATGTATGGCGATGACATTGTTAAAGTCATAGTTATAGGCAAAGTTACTTTGTGCAACTGACCCTACGATACGTCCTGTGTGATAGCTATCATAAACTATTAGAGACTTTTCTACCTAACAAACACCCAGACCCAAAACCATAGACATTAATTTAAGGACATGCTGGAGTGTGCGTAAAGTGTTCCGACGAAAGTGGTGCGGCGCTCCAGTGAAGCGTCAACAGCGCCACTGCAAGTAGTCATGGCAATGATTTTGATAATACTTACTTGGAATATGACAGAGAGTTACGAAAAAAGTACAAAAACAATTTTTATCGCCGTAAATATGAAATATATTACATTATGTTAATTTGATATGTATACTAGCATTTTTCTTTCCATGTCATTCCGGAAGAAAAAAACGAATAGATAGCGGCGTTTCGCTCAGTTTTTAATGATATCATTCGTTTTTAAATATATTATAATGCTCGCCCTCTAACCTGCAGCATAGTCACATTACAATTATATAATTTAAAAATTGACTTACCAGCAACACTCCCAAATCCCAGAGCCAACAAAACGACATAGACACGCATATTCACCCTTCAAATTGAACTGATTAACTAATTTGGCAATGGTAAACCTCAAATCACTTGCAATCTATTAAAATCAAGATTTACATTAAATATTCTCGTTAAATTCAATCTACGTTTCCGGAGATTTGTTGCCGCGATTGTTATTTCGGTGATAAAATATACTGATTAGATGTTGGGCTATTTATAAAATAGCTATCCCTACGATTTTATTTGTGTTCTCTTTGAAAAATTACATATTTTCTGTTTTAAACCATAATTTAACATAATCAACACAATTTGATATACATTCGGATGCCCAATACCTCTTTCCTTTTTCCTTTCCCGCTCCCCTCTCGATTTGATGGACCGGCAACACATCTATGATCCAAGCATTGTGAATGTTCATGGGTGGCAGTGATCACTTACCATCAGGTGACCTGCTTGCTCATTTGCCGGACCTTTTGAATAAAAAAGTAAAAAATAAAAAAAACTACGTTTAAAAAAACCGACTTCAACTACTAAAAAGTATAAAATAACTTAAAAAAGATTTAATTTAATATACCTCTTGTGCAAACCTATACCTTTCATAATATGAATAAAATACAATTATTTATATGTGCTACCTATTGATAGGTTTGAAATCGGTGCCAAGCCAAATGGAATAGTAGGTACCTACACTCGCCGCGCGTGCTTTTGATTCGTTGTAACCTAATTTATATATTATAGATTTGTATAATTTATCTGCTGCACGAAGGTATAGTATATAAGTTGTGTTTATAATTTATTATTACTTAATTCAATTATTAGTTTATTTTCAAAACAGAGGTACCAATACGCAAACCAAAATGTCCATTTCAGGGCCACAAATATATTCATGTATAAGCATAATATAGGTTTATTATAACCATATTCAGGTATTAATATTATAAATATATATATTTGTTGTAAAGTTTTCATCTGTTTCACATAAATGCACATTGCGTATTGGATTAATTATGTAGGTTAATCTTTAGAGTAAAACAATCTTTACAGGAACTAAGTTGTGTATAATATTAAGTTTTATTTTGTTTAAGGCTTGGCACCGACTTCAAATCTATCAATATGTAGCACATATAAATAATTGTATTTTATTGATATGAAAGGTATAGGTTTGCACAAGAGGTATATTAAATTAAATCTTTATTAAGTTATTTTATACTTTTTAGTAGTTGAAGTCGGTTTTTTTAAACGTAGATTTTTTTAATTTTTTACTTTTTAGTGTGAGCTAAACTCAATATTCGTTAACAACGCTCATAAGAGCAAAACGCCTACAGCAACTTAATTTTATCACACTCCTCCTAACCCCCACCACTTCTTCTGCCTCATTATAGTTTGACGTTAATACTGAACCTGTTAAAAAAGAACTATTGGAAACCTACTCAATTTTGAGAAGTTCTACTGTCTAGGTCCGAAGATATTCATCAGGTCTTCAGCAATTTTTTATGGGACCAAATGACAACTATTCCGCATCAAACTAAAGAAGAATCACTAAAATCGGTTCAAAGCTGCCGAAGATATTAAGTATTTACATTATTTTCATTTTCTCGCCCCCCTCCTCACCCCCACCCTTTTATCTCTACCTCACTAAAATTTGATTTTAATACTGAACCTGTTACAAAAAGAACCATTGGATATCTACTCAATTTTGAGGAGTACTAATGTATAGGTCCGAAGATATTCATCAGGTCTTCACCAATTTTTTATAGAACCAAATGGCAACTATTCCGCATCAAACTAAAGAAAAATCAATAAAATCGGTTCAAAGCTGCCGAAGATATTAAGTATTTACATGCATATTAATGGAAACTTACTCAATTTTGAGGAGTTCTGCTGTCTTGGTCCTAAGATATTCATCAGATCTTCAACACTTTTTTATGCAACCAAATGGCAACTATTCCGCATCAAACTAAAGAAGAACGACTAAAATCGGTTCAAAGTTCCCGAAGATATTAAGTATTTGCTTGCAAAATGATGGAAACTTACTCAATTTTGAGCAATTCTACTATCTAGGTCCAAAGATATTCACCAGATCTTCACCACTTTTTTAAAAAACCAAATGGCAACTATTCCGCATCAAACTAAATAAGAATTACTAAAATCGGTCCAAAGCTGCCGAAGATATTAAGGTTTTCTCTATCTCACTAAAATTTTACTTTTATTCTGAACCTATTGCAAAAAGAACCATTGGAAACCTGCTTAATTTCGAGGAGTTCTACTCTCCAAGTCCGAAGATATTCATCAGGTCTTCACCAACTTTTAATGGGACCAAATGGCAGCTATTTTGCATCCAACTAAAGAAGAATTACATAAATCGACTCAGAAATCTCAGAGCAATCGGTGAACATACATAAGAAAAAAAAATGTACGAATTGATAACCTCCTCTGAAGTCGGTTAAAAATGAATATATGCCAATATATTTTGTCAAAGATATTAAAACTTTAAGCAGAAGCCTCTTTTTCTCCATTGTTATTTGTTGTACATCGGCTTTCAGCGACACATAATATTTGAGGTCATCGGCAACTTTTTCACCGAACTAAGGGTCACGGCAAAGTGATTAATTATATTCATTTCGGTTTTTTGTGCAGCAGTGATATCTAGCCCGCTCGTTTTTGTTCATACTGGCTGTATTATGACAACTACCATTGCAAAATAATATATATTTTGATAGCTTGGATTAGTTAAACAGACAGTGTTTAATGGATTTTAATAAAAACAATAAATAAATGGCATAACAACCAAGTTTACGCGAATAAAGAAACCAAAATAATTAAAACAATATGTAATAAAATAAAATTTACAGATTTGGTTCATGTTCATAGTTACTCAGACACCAAAAATCTTAAGCGTTGCTTTGAATCCAGCTAGTGAAGCGAGAGACACGAGCGTTGACGCCGGGGAAGCGTCTATCAGCGCAGCCTTCACCCCAAGAAGTGACACCAACTACGACGTTGTTGTGGTAGAGAGGGCCGCCGGAGTCGCCTTGGCACTGGTCGCGGCCGCCGACGTCGAGCACTCCGGAACACAGCATGTTGGCGGTTATGGTTCGGCGAATGGCGTTGTAGCGCTGCTGGCACGCAGCCTGGTTGATGGTGAATACTTGAACGTGGCGCAATTGCTCGGAAGGTCTGCCTTGAAACTGAAAAATTTACGCACAGTTTGTAAATACAATTTTATTATATTTTTTGAGAACATTGCTGTGGTAGTGGATATAGAACAAATAAGAAATGAAAATGGACAAGCAATACCAGCACAATACCAATGTGTAAAACTCACCGATGTGAGACCCCATCCAGCAGCCCAGACCTGTTGGTTGTCTCCCAGGTTGTAGTTGGAGCCGGCTATGCGGCCAACCTGAGCGTTGTTGTTAAACGGAATATTGCTGGTTGTGCGGAGCATAGCGATGTCGTTGTCTAAGGTATTTCTATTGTAGTTGGGGTGAATGCGAACCCTTTCCAAAAGTTGAACTGAACCTCCACTGTTGGCCCAAGTGGAGCCAGACCGAACACGCCATCTTCCAACTGCGTCACCGCTGTAAATACAATTACAATATATTTGATTTACAATTGTATTATTGGAATGATTAAATTCATCAACTTTAACCTTAGAAAGTCCAATGCTAAACAGCGCTCATCTCGCTTTCCAGGCGGGTTGGCAAGTATAGATAGTGTTTTTTGCTTCTAACAAGGGTGCTCTTCATCAACCTGTCATTTGACTACGCCATCTCCGCGCTAGTTCATCACTGCATTGGTTGGTCAAACATTAATGCTAAACAAAACAGAAATATCGATGGCAGAGGAGATAGCCAACGATCGCACCGAACATTCATAAATAATAATCACACAACAGTCGTACACAGACACCTAATCCTATAGCATGATTCTCGTCATGAAGTCATGTGTCGTGATTCGTGAATGACCAGAAACTACGAGAGACTTTTTGAAATCACAACACCTAGACCGGAAATAATTATTTGTACCTGCCGTACAAACATTTGAGCCGGTGCGAAGATCGAATACGCGGCAACTAGTTTAGCAATGCTATGTTACTTTGTCGCGAAGTATGTTACATATTTATTTGTCCTCTCATCTAATAATGCGATTCAACTATTTTTTATCAATTTCCCAGAATGATTTGACTCATAATGCTTCTATTGGCCGACAATTCTTCTTAAATATTCTTGCGAATATGCCTACCCAATCACTGGTAGGCAAACTTCATATAGTTACGTTTGAAATGCGTCGCATAAACCTTATGCCAAATCGATGATAAAGTCAAAAGCAAGTCAGAATTGCGAGCCGAAGAGAGTATATAAAAATATGCATTACTGAGGGCAGTGAGCTGCGGTGAGCACGCTTCTGCTGTTGATGATGATGCCGCCGCAGGACTGCCACCAACTGCTCATGTCACGACTGAACAGTAGCGCCACGATGGACGGGTAGCGGTCGATGGTCGTCACTGATCCACCCACGATCCTCTGCGAGTTTTGTGGAGCGGCTATAAAAAGAAACACAGTTCAGTCCTATACATCTACAGCAGTAACTTTCTTGTATTCATTTTGAGGTCCCAAAGTAAATAAATAAATAAATAATAAATACACCCAACAGTCACATACATAGTCCTGACCCCACACTTAGATCGAGTCTTGTGTCGTGGGTATCAGGAACTACGAGAGACTTTTCGGTCTCACAAACACCCAGACCCGAAACAAATACTTGTGGTTCTCACAAACATTTGTCTCGGTGCGGGGATCGAACCCGTGTGACTCCAAAGTGTAGTGGACGTGGGGTTTTTACCCCGTAGGAGCTCGGCAAACAATTTTTCTTGTTAATAAATTGATGAACTACAGCATTGTTAATTTTATTTTTACAAAATAACATATGAGATTAATTTTAAATCGAAATTGAAAATTGAATTTTAATATTTTAGTTTTTAGATTATTATTTAGATAAAGATATTGAAGATATTTGGATGATTACAACAGTTATTATCCAGTACACTACGCTATTTTTTAATTTATCCTATGGACTCCACGCGTACACATTTTCTTCTCTTAAATTCATTACCAAATTAGTTGGATCGATTACTAAAGCTTACTTATTACTAAAGCATATTTTTTTAGTTTATTAGTCTATTATTATTTTTCAAAATAATAATTAACACGATTTACCTGTGACCGCCGCCACTCCGAGGACTAACAATGCAATGATGGTTTTCATCTTCGGCAACCACTGAACACTACTAAAAATTTTACTTGTGGTCCCCATTATATACCAAGAGACGATTAAGAATTTGATAATAGGGATGATAATAAAGATAAGACAATGTATGACGTGTCAGTGCATTCAATATCGTCGTGGATAGGGGTGCCTTAATTCGATATTTGTTTACTAGTGGCAGGTCTCTCATATGTGAGAGGCCGCCTGGGTAAGTACCACCGCAATGTCTATTCCTCCCGCCAAACAGCAGTGTAAATGCATTGATGACATTGTACCCAGAGTAACTACTGGACATATTGAGATTTAACTTCTTATGTCTCAGGATGGCGAGCGCAGTGGAATGCCAAGCATTACTTAGTAAGTCATGGTGTTGTTTGGTTTTGTTACTGTCAATGAGCAGTCGTATTACTTATAGCCTGTACTTACTTCGCTTACCATCAGGCGAATGGCATGCTCGTCTCGCGATTCATGGCAATAAAAAATCAAATCCATTAATTTTATATCAATACACAAAATCAAAACATATTGGCAGAATTGTTTTTCGGTTGAGAAGAAAAGAATAAATCCAGTAGTCTGTGCTTTGTTGTGTATATCTCTCCGTCTAATCATCATCGTTGTGGTCATCTTTAGCCACAGTACGTACACTTATATGCCTCTTTCAAGCTTTTCCACAGAGACCTGTTGGCCTATATCCAACGACTTCTTTACACTTATGAGACCATTAGTCGATCCTGGACATAGACGTCGGACGCTAGTGACGCCTTTAACAAGTACAATATTAAGACTGTCCTCAATCGACAACTACCCATCAAGTGCCTGGTAAAAGTAAAATGTCCAATCAGGATTGAGCTAAGAGGACAAGTAGATATTGCCAATCTCCGTAGAATAGGGACGTAACACGAAGGTAGAAGAAGATGAAGGTGACACTGTCCAGTGTTACGAGGTGTAATGTAACACGTTACGAAGCGAGCATTCGTGCAGCCAATAGGTGGAAACGAGTACGAAAATTATTACGAACGATTTAAGCGCACGGCGTTAAAGTCGGTACGATAGGTGCTACGCGGTGTAATATAACATTCGCAGCGAGCATTTATGTTACGCCGTGTGTTAAAATCGTTAGTAAAAATACAATGCCCGTGCTCGATTCCACGTACTGATTGCATGAATGCTCGCTTTGTAACATGTTACATTACGTCCCGTATCACCGGTCAGTACCAACCTTTACATAAATATGTTACATTACACTTCGTAATACCGGCCAGTACTCACCTTTAGATGCTACGAAATGTTTCATTTCTATGTCAAAAAAATACCGCCATTATTTAAAATTATGCTTTAAGGCTAGCTAGGTCTAGAATGCCTTAAAGCTATATAGAAAAAAACAACAAATCGAATAATCATGACTCATGATTCGTCAATTGGTGCATCGTATAATGCTAAGTCGATGTTTTGATAAAAGCGAACACATATCGATCATCCTTATCGTATATTAACTTATCAAAATGATTTATAACATATTTATGTAATTATCTATGTAATTCCTGTACTACGGCCACTGCAATATCAGTGGTAAGTAAGATTTTACATTCTTGGCTATGCTCTCGACTGGGACTAACTTTCAAAACACAGTATATTATCAAACTAGAGCAATTTCAAATTAGATTTCTCAAATTACTTCTTAATAAAAAGGTTAAAAATAGTTGTAAAGGTGATAGTTCAAAATCTGTAATATCTCATCCATAAGGCAAAAGCATATATTTTTATTGTCCACAAATCTTCATAGTAATCGAGAGCATTATTTAACTTAGAAAGAAAGAAAGAAAGAAAAACGATTTATTTGTCACAGTCGCAACATACACAAACATGGTAAAAAATAAACAATAATAAATTTAAAATAAATAACAAAATACAATAAAATAAAAATAAAAAATTGGTTGGTGGCGGATGTGATCGGTAGGTGTCCACTCAGCATAAATTGTGATGTGGTGAAACCACGACACAACACTGATTTTCAGTGGACATCTTAAGTGACGTCCGGGAAATCAAGCCATCTACCAACAACAACAATATTAAAGTAAACATAAAATCAAGTCATCTATCAACAACAAACGTAAACATAAAATACATAAAAAACAATGCATAACAAAAACATGTTTAAATATCGACGTGAACGTCTTACGTAACCTGTGCACATAGCAGCGTCGCTCGGTAACAAAAAACAATTTTTATTATAGTTGCGACTTTAGTACTGTACTCTTTGGTTGCGACCTGCACGCCGTCTCAGGCGCATGTGTACGCAGCGTGTGCATGAAGTAAAATATTTTAGACAATACAAGTATATTATTGCAGGTATAACGCTAATATTACGTGCCATCGTAAAACAGTAAACACTTATTAAACAATAGTTAAGCACCAGTTTCACATAAAAACCAAGCCACGTGAGATGGCACAACATCTTATTGAACATTCAACATATACACTCAATTAATTCGCTGCCAACTGCTTGGAGGTTGGAATTAGCCTTATATACGCCTAGGTCGAAAAACAAATGTAAGTACCTAGTCAGGTCATAAATTCTGTCACATGTTTAATCTATACTCTTCTATACATATAATAAAAATGTAAATGGTCGATGTCTGTACATGGAAGATATTTGAGGAATTTTAACGCGAGGGTTCTTTATAACAGCAACAGAAGCCAAAACAATTTTTTTTAGAATTTTTGTCTGTCTGTCTGTCTGTCTGTCTGTCTGTATGTTTGCTTGCGCATCACGCAAAAACTACTGCACCAAATGAGATGCGGTTTTCACAGTTGTATTGCTGCAGGTTCAACTTAAAAACTGGTATATGTTGCATTTGCATACAGGGTGTTTCTTTTTGTTTGCTTGCACATTACTCATAAACTACCGCACCAAATGAGATGCGGTTTTCACAGTTATAATGCTGCGGGTTCAACTTAAAAAATGGTATATGTTGCATTGACATACAGGCTGTTTCTTTTTGTTTGCTTGCACATTACTCATAAACTACCGCACCAAATGAGATGCAGTTTTCACAATTACATTGGTGCAGGTCCAACTTAAAAACTGGTATATATTTCATTTACATACAGGATGTTTCTTTTTGTTTGCTTGCACATTACTCAAAAACTACCATACGAAATGAGATGCAGTTTTCACAGTAATATTGGTGCACGTCCAATTTGAAAACTGGTATATGTTGCATTTACATACAGGGTGTTTCTTTTTGTTTACTGGGGTATAAAAAAAAACTAAAAGACGAAATGAGATGCGGTTTCACAGTTATATAGGTACAAGTCCAACTTAAAAACTGGTAAATGTCTTATTTATATACAGAATGTTTCTTTGTATTATGGAAGATAAATGAGAAAAACTAATATTCCCCATATTAACACTGGATTAACACTTAGGCTACATTTTATCCAGATAAATTAAGTGTTCCCGTGGGATGAGGACGGAAATCCGATAAATTTTGTTACTTTTTATACTCAAAGGGATGCGATGGGTGTGGATTACATACCTTGAGTGAGAATGAGATAGGACGGGCGGGATATAACGGGACGGGACGGGACGAGATGAGAAATACCAAATAATCTATACATGTATATCTTTTTAAACAAAGTTAATCACGCAGACGAAGTTAGCGGGCAGAAGCTAGTATAAAATAATTGAAACAAGTTTATTCATTATGTAACCATTTATATACCAAAATGAACTTAACAAAACATAGATTCTTATGACACTAAAGATTATTCAAAATGACCTCCGTGATTTTGAATACAGGCCTTCAATCTGCGCGGCCAGTCGTCTATCGCAGCACGAACGAGGTCCATGTCAATATCGGCGGCTGCCTTAATCAAGGATGTCTTGAGTGACTCCAAATTGGGATGAGGCTTTGAGCACGCCTTTTCCTCCAAGTGTTGCCATATCTTGTAATCTAACGGATTCAAATCTGGACTGGAGGAGGGCCAGTCTTCGTGCCTTCGCTCTATGAGCTGGCGCCGAATCTTGTTGGAATACCCAGTGCCTGTTATTGAACATGGTATAAGAAACAGGTTCCACAAGGTTCGTCTGGACTGTATTTTGATACACAACTGCATTCGTTTTTATACCTTTCTCACAAAAATGTACCTCTGTTAAGCCCCAATAAGAAACTCCCAACCATACCATGAGCGAGAATGGAAAATGACCTCATTGGACACGCGGAATACGGTTGCTCGCTTCTTCACTACTGTGTGCGTACACCTTATCATTTTGTTTGTTGTAGCTCTCTTCTACGGTAAAATTTTTTTCATCCGAAAAAAGAATTTCTCGATATTTTTTCCCGCGTACCGCTTCAACAAAGCGCGGCATCTCTTCAGTCTCAGGTCCATTAGACGAGCATTCAAACGAGGTCCTGTTTTTCTTCGATATGCCCGAAGCCTTAAGTCTTCATTTAACACCCTTTTCACCGTGGTTCTGCTTAACCCCATCTGAAGGGCCAACAGTTTCTGCTTACGTTTGGGATTGCTTTGAATTCGCGCCTTCACAGCTTTTATCACTGCTGGAGTCCTAACAGACCGAGGGCGACCACTTCTTGACCTGTCATCTACACTAGAGTCTTTATTGTATCGTTTGATGGTACGATAAACGAATCTTTTGGTTATATTCAAATTTTTCAGTATGTCAAAAATTTGAATTGGCGCGTAACCGCAACGATGCAACGCAATAACTGCAACACGGTCTTCTTTAAGCGTCCACTCCATATTTAAAAATATTAGTGTACACACGTAAGAAGTGAAACTTCTTTATGACATCATTTTTCGAAAAATGATCTACTATTTACAAATTTACAGAATTGGTAAAATAAAACTAAATTAAATAAAGTTTAAGCAAAAGGCTTTTATTATCATAAACAAGGATACAAATAATACAATTATTTCACCTTATTGCTACTTAGATTATGATATCTATATCAGCCCATATACGTCCCACTGCAGGGCACGGGCCTACTCTACAATCGAGAGAATCGATTGAGAGTGGTTAGGCCATATAGTTCACCACGCTGGCCTAGTGCGGGTTGGCGGACTTACATACCGTAGAAATTTTTTAAAATCGCTACGGTATGCAGGTTTCCTCACGATGTTTTCCTTCACCGTTAAAGTGCGTGGTGATTGACTATCAATACACACTAGATTATGATAGCTTTTCATTAATTATAATAGAATTATTACTATTATTGTTATCGTTATACATTCAAATATGAAGCTTTAAATAAATAAATATGGCACGTATCGGAAAAATGTGACTTAGAAATAAAGATGGCGCGTAACACAAAAACGTTACAATTTTTTGACATTGCTATAAAATTTCTCCCATACGTCGTTAAAGAAGTTTCACTTCAAAAAGATGGCGCGTAACGGAAGAATGTGACGCGTAACGAAAAAAATGTTACACTAAATTTTTTTCCAACCCCGATAAAGAAGTTTCACTTCAATGAGTAAAATTCTAAAAAGTATACATTTTTATTTTCATGAACAATTCGAAATTTGAATTCAATAAACTTTTTTTGTGGCCAGCATTCTAAAAGAAAAGTTTTTACTGTGTGACAATACTTATGACCTGACTGTGTATATAGCCTTATTAGGATAAACCGGTACATTAACCAAACCAATAATGACTTACAGAAAAATACAAAGGTATGTTTGCATAAAATTAGAAAGATAATTAAAAAAATGTATTTTAAATCTATTACGACGACCATATGGCGCTCACCTTCACGATAAACATAACGACAAATACTATAATTAAGATTAGGTTTGACATTATTGTAACTGTCTTATACAAAAACATTAACGGTTTTATCAAAATTCATTCTAAAACAATACAATAAAGGACTAAAACGACAAATATTATGCATCAGTACCAAAGACACGCTGAAGATCGCTCTCATTGCGAATGATGGACACCTTATCATCAGCATTGCGCCGCGCAAGTATACGACCGTGTTTTGTCCATACATATTTCCAGCCCAAACGCTGAGCTGCTTCACGTGCGCGCAGAAATAACAAGCGGTTGAATTTAGTTAGACGCTCGTTTAAATATAATTTACGAGGCTGTCCGGACATGTATCATGAGATCGCCAGTATTAACGCCCCGACCGACGCACCCTAGCGGCGCGCAACATTTCGTCGCGCAGGTCGCGGCGCACCAGACGCACTGCGATGAGACGTGGCTTTGTCTCAGTTGCGCCCGCGGCGCTCGTCGCGTTTATTCGCTTGCCACCGACACGTTCCACGCTCACAATGTCGCTGTCTTCTATTTGGATGCCCACTTTGGTACATATAAGCTTTACTGTGTGAGTGAGGCTTTCGTTGCTGCTTTCTGGTAAATTCAAAATCTCTAGATCATTAGAGAGCAGCTGCTGGTCACGGTCGTTCAAACTTCATGCAGCAATTGCCAAAATACGCGGTCTGTCACATGTGGTAAATACATAATACCAAGAGTGACAAACTACTATGGTGACAGAACAATTAAAAAACGGTTAACATATATTTTTAACAGTCTGCCTCCTGAAATCAGAAATGATACGAAGCATTCAAGCTTCAAAAGAAAATTAAAAAAAACATGTAATAATGACTCCAACTGTATACAATATTGTTTAATTATTATTATTATTATTTTTTTTTTAGTGTTTGTTATGTTATTTTAAGTTAAGGTTTTTTACTGTGATTGTTTAATTTGTTTAAACTTTAAAGTTTTATTTTTGTTTAATTTTTATTTAATGTATAAGTATAAGTGAGACTCACCCTCAAACGTGATTCCCCGGTCAAACCGAAATACGTTTTCTTGGGACCTATGCATAAACTTTTGTATTTCTTTGTATTTTAAAAAATAAATAAAAAAAAAAAGTAAAGTTTCATCTACCAATGATCGATAATGTTTTGGACGGCCTTGTACTTAGTCACTTTGTCGAATCAGGAAAAAACATTTTTGTTATCAACAATCTTTATTTCCTATTGCCAAGGCCCACAACGTAACTCCTTAACGAAAATGAATAAGAATGTGCATTGTGCCGATTTTCTTTTGCAAAAACTGTAATCGTAGAGCAATAGGTACTTAAATGCATACAATCTATTATCTACATTAGGAAGAAAAAAAGTAAACAAAATAAAATCCAACTTCAAAAAAGGACTAAAACCTAAAAAAATATATGTCAATATTTTTTTTTTCTTATTGGTAACGTATTAATTTATTCGACTAGCCATCAAATTATGTAAGATATATGTCTTAAAATTCAACTACGAGTATAATTCGTCAAGGGGAAATAGGCCGTACTACGGCGACACAATAACAAAAAACAGTGTCCCGCCTTTGATAGTTCTCAGAGGAGCCTTTTGAATAGTAAAAATAAAAATCTACTCTAACGCTTTGTAGCAATGTCACCGGTGTTTTCTTTTATTTAATATGTTTCATGAATGGCCGACGTTCACAACTGTAAGGTCAGTAAATGGAACTAAGGGTATTTATTTAGTGGAAACGGGCTTTTTAGAATAAATGGCCCTATAACATAACTCCGCATGGCTTCTTGACCCAATTAATTCTTTAATCACTGGCCAGATCAGCTGGAACTGGTCATGTTGTTCAGGTCCTCACGTAGTCCTCACGTAGTATGCCAAAATTCGAGCAGCTTCCTATGTGGTGGAGGTCATGGACGGTAGCCAATTATTCATTAATATGTAATAATGATTTGATCCGCTTGCTTCTCTCGCTGTTAAGTACAATAGGCGGCCTTATTGCACTAGGCAATCTGCTCAAGGCAATCTTAGAATGGAGATAAATCTCTCAAAGGAGAGAAAAAGGACAGTCTTTGGTGTATAGTGACAAAAAATAAAAATATACGAGTATATACAGAGTATCCTACAACTAGACAATAAACCGACAACGGCAGATAGACCAAACTATGACGGCACAGCAACAAAAAAATATATAGCCCTATCCGAGATAGTTTGCAAGAAATAGCCATTCTAGTAAACATTCAAAAAAACCTACTTTGACCCACACTTTGCGGCATTGCGACCAGTGATTTGGATAATGTATTACTTCAATTGACGTTTTGCAATGTTCAGCAGATAAGCTTGAAGTCTACATACCAACGTTGCGTCGTACTGAAAAAAATATGTTCTATAGTGTCCGTGGCAAATTTTATCAAAACTTGGCGCATTTAATCAACATTCTAAAATGCTACTACACTTGGTATTTTTCCACAGTTTTTTATTTATATTTAGATTTAGTTGTTGTACCATGTTACATAATAAACATCTTTATTTATTTTACAATAATACATCTTGAATCAACATAATCTATTACAATGATAGTATCTTAAAAATCTTTTGCCTGTTCTTCTAGACGCTGAGACACTCTTGACTCTATAATAATACATAATCATTTAAGCTTATTATTAATAATTATCTATACAAAATAAATTCTTTATAGATAAAATACTATCTTCGATCTACATAGCAAGCCAACGTTGGAATCGCAAAGATAATAAACTGAAAGAAATCCGATAACTCTAGTTAATGAACATTATTATGATGAACTAGCTTCTGCCTGCAAACTTCGTCTGCGTGATTAACTTTAATTGCAATTTATTTTATTTGGAATTTCCCATCCCATCCCGTCCCGTCTCGTTATATTCCGCCCGTCCTGTCTCATTCTCACCCAAGGCATGTAATCCAATCCTATTCTATCCTTTTGAGTTTAAACAAAAGACAAATATATCGGAATTCCTCAACCCATGGAAACACTAAATTTTTCGGGATATAATGTAGCCAAGTGTAATGCTAGGCTGTCAGCTATCTCTACCTTTCATTGAAATCCGTTAAGCCGTTTCTGAGTTCATCACGCACAACCGCACAGACAAAAATTGTAAAAATCTTTGTTTTGGGTTCTGTTACCTTGATACACCCCCTATTAGTTTTTTTTTTCATTTATCTTCCATGTACGGACATCGATCGATTAAAGATCATCTATATAACCCTTGTCTCCCCCCTCTAAAATGGGGATATACAAAAAACTAAATAGCCGCGAATCACCTCATGATTTGTTTGTGATAAGGAGATTTTAAAACCAATGAACCACTTACGAAATCAATTACGATTTAAATATTGTTTTTCCTGCCCTGTTCGAGATCTAAATTATACCATCAGGCTCAAATTTTCAAGGGATTTTTCGTACCTACGGAACCCTGAATCTTTTTGTCATCAAAATAAATCGAAGAAACCTAATGAACTCTTTCATATTCGTGTTATAATAACATGATAAAAAAATTACCTATAATTTTAAGGGTTTTTATTTTTTGTGCGGAACCCTAATTAGTTTTCCAAAATATACTTGTGGCCTATGTTACTCCCGCAAAAAATAGCTATCTGTCAGTGAAAGTCCGGTCAAAATCGGTCCAGCCGTTCTCGAGATTAGCGACAACAAACTGACAGACAGACAAAAAAAAATAAAGTTAATTTTCGGTATAGGTATCGTGTAAATAAAGATATGTACTTGAAGAAAAAAAGCAATTTTGACTTTACAAACATACACTCCAATTTTATTTATATGTATAGATGTATAGATATGACATCGTCAGAAATATGCATTTTAAAAATATGGTAGTATCCAACGAATGAGTAATCCTCATTATTAATTACCTTTGAATCATTTATCTTGTTTGCATTGAAGCTTGAATAGTGATAAGAGCTTTTATCTGTATATTTAAAAAAGATCTTATGACAAATTTATCGGACAGACTGATCGCAATAATCTGTAACCTTGACAGTTTATACCTATAATGAACACGTGTTATGTTTGTGTGAAGGAAACTTATTTGTTTGTTGAAGTAACCTGAAATACTGGTCCTGCTGAATTTCCGTATTGATTGTAAAGTCAATGTAGAATCACAACACACGACAACAACTTTATTGTCGCGTTTCGTTCGGTGACTGAGATCCGGCAGGATCGCCCAATACGGAATACCCCGTTTCCCATCCTTTTTTCTTCCCGCTCCCCTAATAATATTTTGTATTTGTATTTGTATCAGCCCATATACGTCCCACTGCTGGGCACGAGCCTACTCTACAATCGCGAGAATCGATTGAGAGTAGTGCCATATAGTCCACCACGCTGGCCTAGTGCGGGTTGGCGGACTTACCTACCGTAATAATTCTTTAAAATCGGTACGGTTTGCAGGTTTTCTCACGATGTTTTTCTTCACCGTTAAAGTGCGTGGTGATTGACTATCCATACACACCTAATAATATGGTCGTTAATAATAATAAATTATTTAATTTTCTAATGTTCCGCGCAACTTTCTGAAATGAAATGAAATGAAAATATTTATTGAACCCATGAAATGTCATACACTATTTAGATTCAGTCACTTTTTTCCACTACCACCCGGTTCACAAGGCTGTTTTCGCCAGAGAAGAACAGGCAAGAAACTCTAGCGTTGCTCTTTTTAAAACAAGTTTACAATACAGTATTTATACAGAGGTTGCAGCGCAGTTAAATTCTTATTTTTTTCTTCCATAAGATCCTGACAATAACAAACACAACAAAAAAGAATTAGCGAAATTGGTGCGTTAGCCAAATTATTAAACAAATTAGCCGTTCATGCGTGATACGATGACCAAGGAAGAAATATGTCAAATTAATTATTTTACAATTATGCAAATAAATAAAAATAATTATAATTTTGCTCGTGTTCCCCTAATTCTGCTGGCGTCTGTATTTACAAATGCGCCGATACCGCCGTCTCATGGAATACTGACGGAAAGGAATAGATTATGGTATAACGTTTGATATCCTAGGTTTGGAAACCCTAATAAAACCGAGTTTTCTAAATTATTACTTTCACTTATATTGAATCCTCCAAAAGCCATTCCTACTAAACCCTATAGTTCATCATCCAAAGGCAATAAATCATCAACAATCTTGGAAATACACGCGCCATATAACATCGTATTGGGGTGTCCTGATGAATTGATACTGTTAATCTTTTTAGATAGGGATTTAGATATTATGAAACTAATACTGTTTTAAACAATTATCTTTTAACTAGCTTCTACCCGCAAACTTCGTCTGTGTGAGAATTGAAGCTTGAAATTCAATCAATCATGGTTGCCGGCAGCCTTAGGATGATATCGAAACATGATTAGGATCAACTACCATCTGTGTCCTGTGATGGTGTGACTGTCCCATATAGTGATACTGTCAAAAACCATGGCCTATATAAGGACAAGTCCTGAGGTCCGCAGCTTCGAAAACTTAGCCGTAAGGTTTCTGACTCCGCCAGGTCATCGCGAAGGTCACAAAAGGGGGCGATAGAAGACAGATAGATTGAGAAGAATGTAGGGACCGTTAATATTGCCTTAATTAAAAATTGACATTATCAAATTGCTCATAAATTTTACGAACATTACATCTGTGCCCAAAACAGGTAATGATATACTAAATATTTGGGTTCTTTTACAAAACTGATAAAGTATTCAGATTAAAATACACACGGAAATTAAAACAGGATCGATGGCTTTCTTCTTTTCTTACATTTGCGTTATTTTAATATTGCTTGCAGGAAAGTTTAAAATTATACAAAAAAATATACTTCGAATGTACTTGGTAGTAACAAACATGCATTCTATTTTATAATGAATATCCTTTCGAACATCTATTCCATAATAGATTTTATCTTACATGATGAATATATTACACATTATACGCCTAAACATGTTACCTCAATAACTTATTATTATTTACTTATCAAAAACATCTGCAATAATGATGTAATTTTAGTAACTATGAATGTACACTGGAATATATTGTGTTTCCAGATACGAATATCCAATTCTATTTAATATTTCGTCAATTAGTAAGTTGGGCAAAGTGTTCAATGTGGTATCAATTTATAAATTTACATCAATAGATCCAAAATAACTTAAAATTTTGCATTGCTCAAGTTCTATCTCGCCAGAGTTTTGTAGGCAAAAAAACTATAATAGGTATTTAATAAAACATTTATTATAAGAATATTTTCAAGTTACATTTCAAACGTTCCAAATTAAAAAATCAAGCATTTACTTGGATCCAGGTGGTAAAGCGAGAGACGCGAGTGTTGACCCCGGGGTAGCTAGCGGCCGCGCAACCGTACCCCCAGGAGCAGACGCCGACGACAACCCCGTTGTGATACAGAGGACCGCCGGAGTCACCCTGGCACTGATCGCGACCGCCGACGTCGAGCCAGCCGGAGCACAGCATGTTGTCCGTCACGCTCATACCGAAGATAGCGTACCGAGACCGGCATGTCGCTTGGTTGACGGTCCAGATTTGCACGTGGCGGAGCTGCTCCGATAATGGTCCACCAACCTGATGAAAAAATTGATAAAACTTTAACTGGGTACAGCATATTATTTATACTTATCGTAGGTGCTACATCTATGGAGAAGAAGTCTTGTTTTTACAGTTTGTAGTTATATCGTGCTGTACACACGGGGAACAGTTCTACGCTTTTTTCCTTCCCACAACTTTATTTCGACCGGAATGCACTCGTAATGAACAGTTTCATCACTTTGTCAAACCGTTATACGCTATAAGCAGTGACTTGTTAGTGACTGGCATTGTTAAATCCCTAAGCGACGGCAGCTTATCATCAGACGGGGCTGCTACCTCATCTGTCAGCGTAAGTAATAAAAGAGTACTAACGTAAGTGGTTCCCCATCCCACAGCCCAGACCACTTGGTTGTCTGCCAGGTTGTAGTTAGCACCGGCGATGCTGGCTGGTTTCACAGCGTTGTTGACGTAAACAATGGCGGTTGCAGTTCGGAGGATGGCGATATCGTAATCCATGGTGTATTTGTTGTAGCTGGGGTGGATTATGGAACTGTTGACGTTGTGGACTACTCCACCGCTGTTAGCAAACGATGAGCCAACGCGAACTCGCCATCTGATACTCGGGTCGGCACTGAATGTAAAAAAATTAGATGAAGATAAATTAATTATTCTCATTAGACTGATTCAAATCCTGGCACTTCTAGATTAAACTATTAATTTAAATATATCAGTTTGTAAGATGTTTCAATTTTAAGAACCTCAGGTGCCCACTTTTTGATGAAAGCACACATTTTTCATGGAATAAATTATCCATAACAATTGTTTCTACAATCTCCAGTGTTATAGATATTCAAGCATCATCACATTATTAAATAAACTTGCATCTTTTGCGAATACTGTTAAAGTACCATAGTTCATAGCCTAAATCCTTGGGAGAGTCCTTCTTTCAGCGCTAGACTTCCTGTGGCTAAAGGAAGACAACACTTACCCGGGACAATGAGCGGCGGTAAGGACGGCTCTCGTGGTGAGGATGGATCCACCGCACCCTTGTGAATACACGTTGCTGTTCCACGCGTACAGAAGCGCTGCTATGCTGGGGTACTGACTTACGGTGGCCAGTGTACCACCCACGATCCTCTGCTGCCTTAGAAGATCCCCTATCAAATTATTTATTTATTTGAAACTAGCTTCTGCCCGCAAACTTCGTCTGCGTGGTTAACTTTATTTGAAATCTCCCATCCCGTCCCGTCCCGTCCCGTTACTTCCCGCCCGCCCCGTCTCATTCTCACTAATGGAATGTAATCCAGTCCTATCCCATCCTTTTGAGTATAAAAAAAGTAGCAAATTTATCGGAATTCCTTCTTCATCCCACGGGAACACTAAACTTTTCGGGATAAAAAGTAGCCTATGTTACTTCTAATACATCCAAGAATATGTGTACAAAGTTTCATGATGATCGGTTGAGTAGTTTTCGCGTGAAAGCGTAACAAACAAACTTACATTCACATTTATAATATTAGTAGGGATGGTACAAACTACAACAGCATAATACATTGGATGTTTTATAAGTTTTGAGATACATTGCTTATATTGAAATGTATGCCCACTATTATTTACATAGTAGTATTAATACTTGGCTTGGCTTTAACTTACTACTTCTTTTGGTCCTGAACATGAAGTTTCAAGTAATATTTAATAAACAAAATAAAAGTTTTAATAACTTTCCCGACCCCCTACTTTTAGAGGAAGTGTTTAATAAATAGAAACCATATATTTCTATAGTTCAGATCAATTGTTGACTAAATTTAATTTAGATCTGTTCTAGGATGTAATTCTTATTAGAATACTAATTAACGGGTACTATCAATTTAGGGGCCGTCCATCAATCACGTGATTTTTTTTAACGTTATTAATTGACTGCTCCTTATAACAAGTGATAATTATAACATTTGATTGTACTAAGAATTTGCGGTGTTATTGAAATTTACTGATAAAATAATAGTCAAGTAGGTACTAATGCTGCAAACATTAGTAAACTTAATTTAACGAAATCTTATAGATAAAATTTCTACGTATTATTTCTAGTAGCCTTATGTCTTATCTATAATATAGAATACGTAACTCTTACAGAGTATGTTTTGAGTGATAGCCATAGTAGGCAAGTGCTTAAATAAGTAGTAGCAAAGGTTTGTTCCCGGAATTTGAACTAATGCGTACCAAAGGCACCCTAATTAAATTACAAGAAAAGTACTATCAATTTAGGCCTTTGAAGAAACAAACGAACATCGTCAATTTAACAAACGTCGTCTTAATGTGACTGAGCAGTATAAAAGATATTTTTAAGACTAACTTTCTGCAGAAACATCTAAATAAATGTAACATTTTCACCACATAGAGAACAAAATTAATTAGAAATATACAAATGTAAAATATTTATTTGTATAAAGCAAATAATATAACGTGTTCACAAAGAGCTACATTTGTTACTGCTTTATTGCTTTTCAATTTAATTATATTACGTAGTGAAGCGAAATTGCTCATAAGCACACAAAAGCGGGCTGACCGTTCAGAAGAATGAAAAAAATAATCAACATTGTAGAGCTATGAAAAATGGAAACGAGCGGGATAAAAGAGCGCTCCATTTTCCCACAATACTAGTAATTGGACAAGAAACTATCAGTATTTGAAGCGAACTTGAAATATAAAGCGTATTTGCACTTGTGCGAGATTATGTTAATAGGTCTTCTGTGTAATTAATCTTCTATCTTCTTGTATTATTTCGTAGGTCAAATAATATTATCGGTTGTAAAATTGGGATTTTCCAGAGAGATCAAATATCCTGAAAGGAGGAGTCTTAGTACAACGGATTCTGTGCCAGCTGTAGCGGATATTTACTTAAACATTTATAAACTCACGATTATTTGAAATGGTAGGCAGAAATGCCATTTTATTATCCGTTCCACGATGTAATAGGGGGCGAGCCTATCACCATATCGGACACAAATTCAACTCCGGGCTAATAATGAATAGAAAAATATCACTGCCCGACCCGGGACTCGACCCGAGAACTCAGCTTCGCAATCATACCGTAGTACACCTGCGCCAGCGAGGACGCTGAAGATTGATAACGTTAATAACAAGATAAGTAAATTACTGTTGGAACTGGCTACAGCTCGATGTTCAAACACTTGCCGGCTTTACAACGACGCTTGGCTGCAAACTGCTTTACATGAGGGCTGCCAGATTTAACGCTAAGCTGGGTGTGGGATTATAATTTATTTTTAGCTATAGCGATTTTAAGCCATAAAGTCTATTAAATATAAGAATTTAATATGTTTATCAATTCATTCGGGAAACATCACTAACCCAAAGTTACATTATGTTTATGTCGCCATATGCGGTATCTAACGAACCAAAGAGTCTTTTTTACATTTAACATAATAATGACTATGATTTTTTTATTTTTATGTACGTCGGGTTCTACAAAAATATCAATGACATCATTTTAGATTAGAGTTTCAAGGTTACAATGACATTATACAATTCAATTATGCTACAAATTATAAAATTATATTTGCCACATTACACAGTAAGAATATAATATGTCAAATAATATCAATATTACCTGATGCCGCTGCGATGCATAAGCCCAACACAATAATAAGGCGAGCCATTTTAAGATTTAAAGGCTCCAAACTAAATAAATCTTCTCACTAACAATTCCCCACAGCAACTTCCTCTGGTAATTTATTACAAGAAGCAATAACCAGTCGTATTTATAATACTAATAATTGTTGTTATTGATAACACTGAAGAACCCAAGATATCAGTGTTTGGAAGACACTTGTGTAAATATTCATATCTATAAAGCTATGTAGGCCAAACCTTGCGTAGGTGATCTTATGTCTATTATCGAATGCCATTTATTTCCATAATAAATGTGGCAGAATGAAATAATTGAATTTAATATTAATAGGTCTCTCTTATGTGAGAGGCCGCCTAGGTGGGTACCACCACAATGTCTTTTTCTCCCGCCAAACAGCAGTTTAAATGCACTTGTATTCCGGCTTCAAGGACATTGTAGCTATTGTAGCCAGTAACTGCTGGACATGATGAGACTTAATCTTATGTCTACGGATGGGGAGCGCAGTGGAATGCCACGCATTGCGTTGTAATTCATCGTGTTGTTTGGTTTTGTTACTGTCCAAGAGCGGTCGTATCGTATACGAATGGCAAGCTCGTTTCGCCATGCGCTATGACCTGTCCTTCTTCAAACGAGGCTTAAAGAGATTACTATCCTTAAGGTAGGCAGCGACTTTGTTGTGCTGGACCCCTGGCATTGCAAAGGTTTATGGGCAGCGGTAGCCGCTTACCATCAGGCGGGCCGCTAGCTCGTCTGCCTATACGGCAATAAAAAAAAAAAAAAAAAATTTATTGCAATAATAAAACACTGAAAATTAATTAATAATTATATGTGTTTGAATATTGCAATATAATCAATAAACAACGACGTCCGTAGTCACAACATAATCCTACATCAAAACTATGAGGCACGGACCCAAAACACTCAAACGCGGCACAAACACTGGTGGATCACAGAAACATTAATTTCAGCGTGTGAATTAAACCCATGGTATTTCGTTTCATATTCAACTTAACCAACTATGCTGACTGTCTAGAAGGATTAAATTTATCGCTTATCTCAAAGTAAATCAAGCTTAACTCATTCTAAGAACTCCTTAGTTATATAAAACGTAAATTAATATAAATAAAAAACTAGCGAGAGCATGAAAACTATTTAATGATGAAATACAGGCTTAGTTAGAATCTTAAGAGTACCACTTGAGCCATTTTCGATCCATCACAGCAAGCTTATTCCGTTCCATACATCACGTCGGCAGCTGAAATTAATCACTTCTAAATTAATGGACCTTCTCGAGAAAAGCCACTATGTTATTCATAGTCTTATCACTGATACGTTAGCAATACAATGACGTTTAATCATAAGTACGTTTTATAAATAGTTGAAGTACTTACGTTTTCACATTATATTTTCTATGTAAAATCGGAATAGCCAAGGATTGATTGATGTAAGCACTCGTATAAAATACGCAGGGTGATGAAAAAAACTATAACATAATCACTTATAAGTCAATCAAACAAGTCTGAAATTGTTCATTTAGGAATAATAATACGATTTTCCATACAAACATAATGAAAATATGTATCCTTAAGAAATGTTTTAAATAATGCTAAATTGCTTGGATTAATACATTTTACTTCTACTGTATGTTTATTAATATCGTTATTTTAACCGCTTTACATTTTGTGAACAGTTTTGAGGATACTACGTACAAAATGCAAACTTAAATAAAACACAACATTTTTATTTGCACAAGTTAACCTTCCTCTCCAGATACAAATACAATACAAATCCATGAAAGAAACATTTAATGGAATTAAACAAACTTAACTTCACGAAACGAGCATCGTCAAACGACTGTTCAATATCGTGAAATCTTTAAACAAGCAGCAAATACTGGGCCGAACAATACCAGGATGTTTAACGAAGCAACTTATCCCAAACAAACAATCTACTTTCTTATTACGTCCGAGAGAACAGTTTTTGTTTCAAAAGCAATACAAAGTAAATGATACGAGCGAAAAGTTCTCATCCGGACCGCGCCGCGAGTCGGTTCCATTTGGGTCTCTTAATCTTGCGCCTTTAGAATTTAAATAGCTAACATGTACGTTGGGAATTAATTTAAAATGTAACATATAAGAAATGTCTTTAAAAAGTTGAAGATGTATGCAATGCCTGTTTAGGAATCTAATGTGTAGGGACGCACATAGCATGGTGCAATATGACACCAACGTTGCACATAGGTATTCGGCGGTACATGCGATGAGTCAGTCACTCCCCTCCCTCGTCCGTATATGCTCGTATGTGATTGATTCCGCGGAAATAAATTCGGTTTATGTCAATATCTTTTTTATTGTGTGAACACGCAGAACAATAAATTGAGTGACATTACAAAATGTACTGTAATCCGCTTAATTGCACGCCATTGACATTGATAAGTATATCTTAGTAATATGTACAAAATAATGTGTAAAAATATGTCATATTTCATCATAAATCACTCCACCAGTTTAATTCCAATTCACCCGATAAAACCCATAAAAGTACCGCTTTAAAGTGGCAAAAGGAACGCTCCGCGTCTGTGAAGGAAAGTTACATCCATTTTACTTTGCAAGTTTCGTTAAGCGTTTGGCCAGATAAGGGCTCACCGCTGCAACTCGCCACCAAAGTGCTTTCAATATAAACTTGTACTCGCTATATTTAAATACTAACTTCAAAATTAAGCGAGTCCAAAGAAACTAAGATAAATATGCTTTCGTCCCAATCTTCACCGTAAACTAAATTGTAACACGCAAGATTAATTTGCTTCAATATACTATCATTAGAGTCCAGATGAATAAACAGTGATTTCATTTACCTATACAAAATTTTACATTCCATGATTGATTCTCCTTCAATACTCCCTAATCTAAACATAAATTTTAGATGCCGCAGACCTAACACTTTCTGCCTTCAAGTTTTTCCCAATAATACCTAATTCTATAATCCAATCATACAAATGTGTAGACAACACAACAAATAAAATAAAATTAATCCATCTCTTGTATTTAGCAACGATCTCAGTTTATATAGACGGCATATCCAACATATCCTCAATGATTTATGGAGAAAACATTACCAAACCGTATATAGTTGTAATGGAGAAAACGCCATACCAAACCGGTTGGATATTATGATATCATGAAAATTTGCTTGCTAATTCCGTATGTAACTTAAAAGAAAATTAATTAAATTAGAAAAAGCCATTATGCATATGTTTATCTACGAAGTACTGCCAAGATATATAATTTGACCTCTTGCAGGACGCACGTTAGAACATTACTAACTAAGAGGTTTCTATGTTTTTCATTTCATATATTTTATTTCACCCTTACCCTTATTTTTGGTACAAATAATTGACTAAAAAGCTAATTTTATTTTTATTTTATTTTAGAAAGGCGTACAGACTAATTAAACTGTAGAAATAAATGTAACTGCCTCGGTGGCGTAGTTGTATTACGGTACGGTTACAAAGCTGAGGTCTCGGGTTCGAGTCCCGGGTCGGGCAAAGTGATATTTGATTTTTCTATTCATTATCAGCCCGGAGTCAGGAATTTGTGCCCGATATGGCGATAGGCTCGCCCCCTATCACATCGTGGGACTGAACATACAAGGCGAAATGTGGGTGTCCTAGTGGCGCCTCTGCCTACCCCTTCGGGGATAAAGGCGTGAGTTTATGTATGTGTGTATGTATGTATGTAGAAATAAATGTAATATAACTAAATTGCCGACAACAAGCCTCCACCAATACAAATAACACATTAAATGATTACACATTCATCCTGTTTCAAGTAAAACTGTTCGTAAAAAATACGTTTTTCGCTAAAACTCCAACGTGACTTAGTAAAGGTTTTAAAAAGTTAAGCGCACTCAATTTAGAAAAGGTGATTCTATCTCCTTAAAATGGCGTACCTATAAAGGATAAGAAGGAGCGATAGCTTCGACTTAATATTCTTATGTTGCCGTTTAAATGCATAGAGTTGATATAACCGATAGCGGATAGAGGATGCCACATCTTGTATGAAGCGTGGATCTGTTTTTAACAAAAATAAATTGTTCTTTTTTTATTAATAACTAGCTTCTACGGGCAAACTTCGTCTGCGTGGTTAACTTTATTTAAAACTAGCTTCTGCCAGCAAACTTCGTCAGCGTGATTAACTTTATTTGGTATTTCTCATCCCGCCCCGCCCCGTCCCATTATATCCCGCCCTTTCTGTCTCATTCTCACTCAAGGTATGTAATCCAGTCCCATCCCATCCCTTTGAGTATAAAAAGTAACAAATATATCGGAATTCCTTCCTTATCCTTACTCGTTACTCCAGGGTGTCAGCTACCATACCAATTTTCATCGAAAACCGTTAAGCCGTTTCAAGAGTTCATCGATCAAATAAGAGTTCATTGCGCACAACCGCACAGACAAACAGACAAAAATTCTAAAAATAATTATTTTGGGTTTTAATACGTTAATACAGACCCCCCATATAAGTTATTCTCATGTATCTTCCATGTACAAGCATCGAACGGTTACAAATTTATTATATGTATTGATTAAGATAATCTAATTAAGATACTGTGGCCGATCAACACAGCGTGGTTCGTCCATCTTGTGGGCAGACGGAAGCTTCCAATAGACCACTGCGAAACCCATTAGGGCCTTTATTTCGTAACGGAGTTCCTGTGGCTAAAAACGACGATGATGATAAAGAGACTTTTTATAAATGTCGCAATCACATTTCGTTAAGGTTATTTCCATCACAAGATGTGATAGAAGGCGCGACTATCATTACACTAGACGGAGGTTCAAATCACAGTAAAACTACAAAGCGAATAAGCCGAACTGGTTTTTTTTTATTCTAATGAATGGCGAGACGAGTACGCCACTTACCTGATGGTAAGCGATACGACCGCTCATGGACCGTAGCAAAACCAAACAACACAATTAATTACTAGGCAATGCTTGGCATTCCACTGCGCTCGCCAACCTGAGACATAAGATGTTAAGTCTCAATATATCCAGTAGTTACTCTGGCTACAATGTCCTTCAAACCGGAACACAACAGTGCATTTACACTTCTGTTTGGCGGGAGAAATAGACATTGCAATGGTACCTACCCAGGCGGCCCTTCACATATGAGAGACCTACCACCAGTGATTTCAAACCAATGAGGGTGTTTTAGTCTAAATTTGTATTTAGATTGTGTTTAATATGCAGATAGCCCATTTATTTGAAGATGACAGTGAAATATTATGGATTCATAAATAATGTCAATAACTTTGTGTTCGGAGCGTATTTGCATTATTTATTTAAAGCACTTTGAAGGCAATGTTTTGTTTTCAATGTTACGTATATTAGGAAAACTAACTCTGTTGTTCGTGAAATCGTATTTTCTAATGTAGCAGAAGTATTACCGGCCATGTCAAAACTAATAATCAGTTTATTTTCAAAATAAAAGACCACAGGTTTGATCTACGCACAGAGACAAATGTTTATGTGTTTTTATTTGCTTCGGGGCATTATAGCAACATTAATTTTATCATTTTTCAACATCATCAGCCCGTTGCAGTCCACCGCTAGACATAGGCCTCTCCCAAGGTACACCACAGAGCCTGATCTGCTGTTTTATGCATCCAGTCGCCAGAGGACGTCCAACATTTTATCATTAACTGTGGGTATTGTTAGCCCGGATATTATTTTTCACGTCACAAGATATATATTTTAGTATGGCTCCAGAAGTTCATACTCAGGATCTGTAATGTGTATTATCGCTGGGGTTTATTTATTTTTGAATGGTCCGAGCTGACAGCATACGCGGATCTCCCCGTATAGGGCCCAGAATGCAACAAGGACAAACGGTGAATTTTATATTGATTATACTTTCACATCTTTTGAATCAAATGCTACTACTTCTTCTGAACGTTATTTTTTCTAGTAATAATATTAAATATTCACTTAAACCCATAACAAACATGAAATTGCAGTAATATAGTTGATGCGTAATTGACCCAACGCGTTTTGTGCGGTGCGGGGGAGGCTAAAGTAAACCTGATTTTTCAAAAGGTGGGTATGTACCTATCTGATTCCTAAAGGGGCTGATGCTAAGCGGTAGCTAGGCGAGGTTGGCAGTACTGCAATGAGTGCTGTGTTGTGTCATATTCCCGCTATTTTCCCTTTCCCTCTAACGCACGCCTGACCTAATATGTCTGTACTCCTTGCGCGTACGTCGCGCGGGAGCTACGGGAAGTGGGGACGCGCTGTGCCCCACACGTACTTCGCTTCGAACCGCCGCACGCGCCGCACATGTACTCGTAAGGACGTAAGTGTTCCCGCCGCCGCTAATCCGCATGTGCAAATGGCGTTCCGCTAATCCGCGCTATACTGTGTAATCGCACCCCGCTTTGTGTGTACCAATTGATAACTAAGGACTTACAACCGCAAGGTTGATGCTAGCATAGCTATTTTACGGGACAAGCCCCTGTTCGCGCGAGTGTCGTAAAATAGCTATGCTAGCATCAACCTTGCGGTTGTAAGTCCTTAGTTATCAATTGGTACACACAAAGCGGGGTGCGATTACACAGTATAGCGCGGATTAGCGGAACGCCATTTGCACATGCGGATTAGCGGCGGCGGGAACACTTACGTCCTTACGAGTACATGTGCGGCGCGTACGTCGCGCGGGAGCTACGGGAAGTGGGGACGCGCTGTGCCCCACACGTACTTCGCTTCGAACCGCCGCACGCGCCGCACATGTACTCGTAAGGACGTAAGTGTTCCCGCCGCCGCTAATCCGCATGTGCAAATGGCGTTCCGCTAATCCGCGCTATACTGTGTAATCGCACCCCGCTTTGTGTGTACCAATTGATAACTAAGGACTTACAACCGCAAGGTTGATGCTAGCATAGCTATTTTACGGGACAAGCCCCTGTTCGCGCGAGTGTCGTGAATAAGTCGACGCCATCGCGCCGGGACCGCGTGCCACCTCGCCGAGGATGCAGATGTCAAGGTAAGGCGTGCACATCCCTTGCTCCCGATCCAACCGCATCGCACCGCGAATCAGCCCTTTGAAGGGGATGATAAAATACAGTCCACTCATTCGTACTTGCCAACTCCGCCTAGCTACCGCTTAGCATCAGCCCCTTTAGGAATCAGATAGGTACATACCCACCTTTTGAAAAATCAGGTTTACTTTAGCCTCCCCCGCACCGCACAAAACGCGTTGGGTCAATTACGCATCATAAATTTGGTTCTTCTATCCGGCTCGAAGGACCAAATTTATGATGCGTAATTGACCCAACGCGTTTTGTGCGGTGCGGGGGAGGCTAAAGTAAACCTGATTTTTCAAAAGGTGGGTATGTACCTATCTGATTCCTAAAGGGGCTGATGCTAAGCGGTAGCTAGGCGGAGTTGGCAAGTACGAATGAGTGGACTGTATTTTATCATCCCCTTCAAAGGGCTGATTCGCGGTGCGATGCGGTTGGATCGGGAGCAAGGGATGTGCACGCCTTACCTTGACATCTGCATCCTCGGCGAGGTGGCACGCGGTCCCGGCGCGATGGCGTCGACTTATTCACGACACTCGCGCGAACAGGGGCTTGTCCCGTAAAATAGCTATGCTAGCATCAACCTTGCGGTTGTAAGTCCTTAGTTATCAATTGGTACACACAAAGCGGGGTGCGATTACACAGTATAGCGCGGATTAGCGGAACGCCATTTGCACATGCGGATTAGCGGCGGCGGGAACACTTACGTCCTTACGAGTACATGTGCGGCGCGTGCGGCGGTTCGAAGCGAAGTACGTGTGGGGCACAGCGCGTCCCCACTTCCCGTAGCTCCCGCGCGACGTACGCGCAAGGAGTACAGACATATTAGGTCAGGCGTGCGTTAGAGGGAAAGGGAAAATAGCGGGAATATGACACAACACAGCACTCATTGCAGTACTGCCAACCTCGCGAAATATGTATAGAAAACATCGATCAATAATTATACAAATATATAAATATGGCGGAACCAATAGTTAAAATTGAGCATTTTATACCCAGACTCCGCCTGAAACTGTATAATAAGTTCTAATAAAATGCGGTGTAAAATATATGTGCTTATAAATAAAAATATTTATACAGAGATGAGAAATGCACCTCACTTAATCACGGAATTTTTTATTTTTCAAAGAAATTGTGTTTATATTTTTTGCGAACACATTTTTCTTTTTTGCGGCGTTCAGCGCTCAGCGTTCATTAGGCGTTATCTTAAGGAAATTCTTGATGTGCTTTTTTCTTTGTCCATCAAAAAGCGAAGGTTTTTGTGATATCTAATATTTTTGGGTCGGGTGGTCGTTACCGCGGCTTCGGATGCTTGTGACGAATTTAAGTATTGTTTTGTTGGAAATAAGTTAAAGCGAGGAATGAAATATGTTTTTGGATGTTGATAACCATTTTTTAAACACTAATAAACCTGAACATTGTAAAATATATTTAATTTTGATCAGTATTATCCAGTGATTGGCTCCTCGGTGTATTTTTCTGTTAAATTTTTATGTATATATATTGGTGTGGATGTGCATAATAATAAAACGAATGGGAAACACAAGCCCGTATTTCGTTATTTTTATTAAATTGTATTAATTAAACCTAAATACAAAAAATCACGTCACAGCCAATACTGATCGTATTATTTAAGCATAACTTAGTTACGACTTGAGTTAATATACAATTTCATAGCAAACTCACAGACTGCCAACGAACGCAACTCAAACTTTCTAAAAGTATGAAATGCGACGTAATTAGATCCAATTAGGTATTGTCTATAAAGTGGCCTCAACACTGGAACTTTACGTGGCACATTTCAGTTTTCCGAGTTTTTAAGAGCAATTTTTTGTTCCCTCACGTTCGTGCTAAATTTACGACGAGATGAGTACCGACTTGCGCATTGCGGTGTAATTTTTGTGTTTTTATATCACTTATGCTCCCTGAATATTTCGAGAGCACAGATCAAGGTAAAGGTAAGGATCGTAAAGATAATTTGCACGATATTCTTAAGATGTATAAGGGTAATGTTAAAAACTAATGCAACACTTTTTCCAAATATAAGTATATACATACATCATGATAGATATGATGATTGTGATAGGCAGTAACTATAGATTTTCATTTTTCTTGATCCTGACATATGAGTACCACTATCGCTATAAAACGTTCTTTAATTTATTATTGCAATTTCTTCGAATTGGCGTTAGATCCTGGTATAAAATATCGTAAACTATAAAATCGACTATCCACATTCGCCACGTGCAACCATTTTCTAACTATCCCATTAACTATATTCTCTGCATAATCAATTTCCCGCATTTTTGCATACAGGCTAGATTGCACCAATACGTATGGTTTATGTGATTTTCTTGAAATAAATTTATTATTATTTTTAATTACACATAACAATTTTTAAAGAGTAACTGCTGATGCTTACGCGTCTCTATACAACATTGACTTTATCTAAGTTAAAGTGAATTAGGTTAGATCCAGCGCCGGTGCTAGGGTAGGGCGCGGTTAGGCGACGGCCCTAGGACGCCAGTCTCGAAAGGGCGCGAAATGCCGGGATCTAATGTAACCAGTAACCTATATAGGTTACCTATACCCATATATTATCTATATACTATTTTTTGCTTGAATTTGGATAGTATTTTTAAGGCGCCGTAGGAATCTCGCCCAGAATGCATGCACAATGCTAAACCGATACTGGTTAGATCCTTACCGCACAACGCTCTATGATCACGCTATTCCTACCTCGTTCGCATACCGCTTTTTACGTAGGTGTGTCGAGGTTTCCATAATGCAACTAAAACCTAACAAGAAAATTCAACTGAACATCAAACATAGAACGTCGTCGAATTCTGGTACTAAACTAACGAAAGTTGTTCTTTTAATGAAACAAATTAATTTTCTGCTACTACATAGTCGCACATTCATAAACTCACGCCTTTTTCCCAGAAGGGATAGACTACCAGTACACTCACGTTTCGCCCTACGTGTTCCGTCCCACGATGTGACAAGAAAGATCAACTGAACATGAAACATAAAACGTCGTCGTCGTATTCTAGTACAAAATAAAAATAAATTGCTCGTTTAAAGAAAAAATATATTTTTTGCTACCAATACCAAAAATACTCAACTACTACGTTCAAGGTACCGTAAACGCTGACCTAGTTAGGAAATTCATTTTTTCTTAGACTCCCGACTAATATAGTATTTGTCTAGGGTTATTTTTGGCAAAAGTTTGATAAGCTTATCTTTTTTGTTTCATAGTAACGCCCTTTTAAACTTAAAATATTTTCAAAATACCTCAAACTCATATTCAGCGATAAGTATTTTTAACATGTCTATAGTCTATTTTTATTTCCTCATAATCATCATCCTCAGCGACAAGAAGTCCACTGCTGAACTCCGAAGATTTCCACATAGATCGTATTTATTTATTTCTTATTTTTCGCCTAAGACTTCTCTCTACCTCTTTTTGAGTCCAGCTAGACCCTGAATGTTGATGGGCATGACCACCACTATGTACAATTTAGATGAAAAACATTTTAAGTTCTATGTCATCTATAAACAACATTTTTTATTTTAGTATTGACTTTGAAATAATCACATGTTGTATTCCCAGGCCGTGAAACATTCCAATAACCGTCTGACCGTGGCTTAGAATACGAAAGCCTTGAAACAAATTCCGCTGTCCTTGTTCGAAGCAGTGCTATAAATGGGCTGTTGATTGCCGAAGCATGCATGAACTGTGGCAAGTTCAAGTAGAAAAATCGATTCAGGTGTTCGGCTAAGTCCGCCGCCGCTCGGCCGTCTCCGCTGACATTGGCATTCGCGGACCTGGGAAATAGAACAGTTATATCCAATGCCGTGTTTGAAGAAACATTAACGTATCATTGAGAATATTTTATTTGAAGGTTGTTTATTTATTGGACGGCGACCGTGGCTTTTGATTAGTGGTATTGAAAATAGATTATGTTTTCCTTTGGTACAAGTTCTACATATCGAGGGTTGATTCTTTAGTAATGAAAATTATTGTTCCTGGCTTGTACGTTCCGGTGATGGGTTAATCTCTAAAAAATAATGGCATCTTCATAGACATGAACATAATATGATGATGATTCGTTACAAAAAGCGACGTAGAATTTTTCAAAAGGACATCACAAATTCTTGAAATATTTTTGAATTCCGAACAGGCCGCAGATTTTCATAAGGCTAGAAAGACGTCGGGAAGTTAAAAAATGAAAAAATTAAACCAAATCGCGATAAAATCCGTAAAGATAGTTTTATTTCAATGTGTAACATTCGCGTAAATCTAAGAAACCACTAGGATTAGAGTCTTTATACATATAGTCAGAATGATCAAAATTACCTATGTACGCACCCTACCCTACTCTACTACCCTAATGATCCTACCTACCCTATATTCACAGCTACCCTGCCTAACCGACTCTCAAGGCAAATTATTTATCACTAAAGGTCTGAGCGGTGGAGAGCGATACGTCACGAGCCAGTCAGTCGGCGGCAACTTTCCCGCACAACTTTGTTTTATTACTAGTGCAATTTGTTCAAGCTGAAATACAGTTTGAGGTGATGAAAGTAATTAACGCTATTTTACGGTTAAAGTAAGCATTGACTATGAGTTCGCCTTGTATATTTTGTGGCAAATGTCTGTATCTCTGAGATGTAGGCAGAGGCGCAGTTAACCAATAAAAAATATAAGGCATGAGCTTACAGTCATGAACAATTCATACAAGTCTTTTCATACTGAAAAACGGATTGCTCAATCGGATACTTTCATAGTCATAGCACGATACGTTAATGTAAACAAAGGCCATAACTCTTCCAAAAAATAAAGAACCTCCTTATAAACGTGTTTTTAATTTCTTAAATTTTACGTATTAATTACTTTAAATAACAATTTATCCATATTTACAAATTACAGTAATTTTACAAATTACATAAATTCATTGGTTTAATAATCTTCTTATAACTAATACAAAATATATATCTAAAGTGGTCACAAAAAACGTCTACAAACTAATGATGCTCCGACTAGAGCTCAATATGAAGAGCCATCAAACAGGCTTGTTAAACCTTTCAGCATACTATGCCTTGACAACACAATTTTGGTATAGACAGGTTTGACGTCGCCCTTCGTTCAGTATCGCGTGAAAATTACCACGTCAGCCCTCGCGATAAAATCCAGCTATTTTTACCGGTATTGTTAGAGAACACGCACAGCGAAATAGCAAAAAGTATTATTAACTACCATTATTTTTATAATTTTAGATAAGGTCCAATTATAGACTATGATGTTGAAAAGTAAAAAATGTATAAACATAATATTTTGGTGCCATTGTCCCTTTTTACATCGCCTTAGAGTTCATATATGTTGAATCAACTACCTACAGCTGCACCCAGCGTTAAAAACAAGCAATAATACTAGGTTTTTTTTTTTTGTTCAATATGGAAATATAATAAACTCCCCTTTCGGTACGTCGGGGAAGGCCCAAAGAGGTATGTCAGTGTCACCGGCCTTCCAGCTCGAAACAATGCGGATGTTGTGACCGAGCTGGGTCCCTAACAATACCTACGCCAGCATACTGACTAAAAACATCTCGATAACCGTCACACGCATTGTGGGCGGCACCGGACATCCTAGGGCGAAGAGTCTCCTAAGTACTGTTTCTCAAACGTTATTTACTAAAATCATATTATTAATATATACTCGATACAACGAAAAGGCGGTAAAAATAACTTGAAATTCAGCTTTAAAACAAACTACTCGGCAACGGAACACGACTACAAAGTTACAGTCTACGAGTATTTTAAAAGCAATTCATTAGTGAAATCAATAACGCCAACTTAACTGCGGCGGGTCATTAATTATTCACGTTTAATTAAGTAATGGATTTTATATTTAATTTGTTTTAAGAACGTGCAATATTTATAGTGATATAAGGGAAATGCATAGTGCATTCGACTCCGATTAAAAGCAAAGTGCGACTTAGTTACTATTACTGTATTATAAAATGGATTTAAAAAGAGCAACAATAGAGTTTCTTGTCTATTCTTCTCTGGTGACACGGGATGGTATTCCGTTCGAACGGCAACGAAAAAAATGAACCTAAATGACGCATTAACATTTATTAACTCATGAATAATTGATTTTAATTTCAGTGAACCCCCAGTGCCTACCCTAATACACACATTTTTTATTCTTACTAGGAAATTGTTCATATTTATCTCAATAGATGTCGTTACATGAATCTTTGTAATACATATTTAACAGCAATAAATTAGAAAAATACCTACCATGGTTTTCTCTCTCTTCAGCAATCAGAAGTTCACTGCTGAACATTGGTCTCCCGCAAGAATTTCTATAGTGATCTGTTGGAAGCGAACTGAAATATTGATCCGGCCAAAAGGTTCTATGCAAACATCTCTTCCCATTTCTTTTAGAATATCATAGAACTTTGAAGATGATTACTTACCTTATCTAAGGCATAAAAAATCCTCTGCCTACTGTCTGCCTGTGTATGTTACCTTGCCAACCCTACGCAAAAAAAAACCTAAAGTAGAATACATGTCAAAATCAGTGCCAATTAAAATACTGGTGAATAATTAACGCATGTCTTAGCAATTGGTCAGTTCGAACAAACATAAAAGTTGGTCTGTTTGCAATGATCGTGCTACTAACCAGATAAGTTAAATCGGAACCTAACTTGTGTAGTTGTGAAACTGGCATCCGGCTGATTGCGAACTGTTTGAACTTATAACTAGGGCTGCCACCGTGCGGTGGGTAATTTAATTGTGGTTACAAAAGGTAATGCGTAAAAAACTTTTTGTAATCGAAATTATATTTTTATTTATCTTATGAAGCATAAATACAAAAAACTTTATTTTCGAAAGTATTGTAGCTATGATGAAGAAACTTCCTGAGCAAGACGAACTGTGTTCTTTTTCTTATGCTCTATGAATTAATATGAGAAAATTATTAGATCTAGAAGAAGAGACTGAAGTGCCAAGTATTACAGTCAAACATCCCTATTTTTTCGTAAAGTGATTAATGTCTTCGCTAACACTTGACGTTACGACCACCCTTGGTTTATTGAAATTAATAGCTCTACTAATATGTTGACAAAAATAATTCTAAAATTAGTTCATTTGTAAAGCACTATCAGTATAGTTAAATGTACAAAAACCTTGCAATAAATATTAATGAACAGAACACCGAAGCTCGGCTAGAGTCTTAGGGGCACCATGTTCAACCATTAAGCATATTAATCAGAACAAAATGAAATAACAAACGAAAAATAAGATTGTCTTCTATTTTTAAAATTACTAAAAGATAAGTAAGTGAAAAAATAAACGAATATAAAAATTAAGCTTTTTCTTTATCTGTAGTCGGTTAATCCTGGGCATTGGCATCCCTACAACGGCCGATCGTTTATAAGGGGCGGCACACACAGGCATCGAATGGCCAGTTGGCTCGCTGCCTGCGCGCTTATTACGCTCACCATTATTTAATTTTCTCTATAATAGATTGAAAAATGTGACAGGCTAATGGACAAGTGTTGTGGGTCGACAATGATTAAATGCGAAGTGTGGATGCCCCTTGTGATTCTTTGGGCTGCCAAAAGTTGTTTTGATTCGTTTCGATCTTTCTACTTTATTTGATTTCAACATTTGTGGCGCATTTTATTAAGAAGCCGGTTTTAAAATGTTATATCTGAAGTCCGATCTATGCATCTAATAATTGTACTAAATATTTGTTTCGAGACTGTTATGAGACCAAAAAGTCTCTCGTAACTTCCGACAGAAACAAGAATTGGTATCTTGATCTAACCATTACATTACTGTAAATTAGTGCCAATTATCGCGTTTCCTGATTGCAGTTATTTTACGAATCTATTTTATTATATCACAAAATAGATGCATGGATGTAATAGTTAAGTGTTATTCTTCCCCCTACAAACTTCATTATAACCAATTTTTTTTCAATATATCACTAAATAAACTTTTATATTAACAAAAAACATCGAAATAAAAATACTGCGCCCTCATCCATACATTTCGGCCTAGATTTATTCACCTGATCGAACTCCAAATGTCCATTTTTGCGATTTACGAACGCTTCTATGAATGCATACAAATGCACGTATTGAAATACCGGTTGCACAAAAATTTCTAGTCGCAACGCATTAAAGCTTCACGATAAATCTTATTTCCATTTATTACTGGTATTATGATCTTACGGTCACCACTATTAATGTTAATACATTAGATATAATAAATATTTTTTTAATAAATTAATATAATTTTTTTAAATTTTTTTTTTGTAAAGAGCTGATTTATAATTAATTATCAGTTATTGATATAGACCAACTAAATATCCCTTTTTTTGTTTCTCATGAATTGAATTATTATTGCACTCAAATTTCTGCATTAATATTATGTAAGCAATGACTGATCATTAGCAAATCGGCCCTAATTTAATCTGATCAACGATAATGACGATTACTTTATATAATTTCCTACTGACCCACTTCATTTTGTACTGTTTTCTATTTGCGAAAACTTTTAAATGGCCTTTTCGTATTGTCGTTCCCCTATTAATATGTAAACTAGCTGTAAGTTTTCCGTAAATGATAAAATAAAAAATAAAATAAAAAAATATCATAAAAGAAAACGTTTGTTATTAATTCACTTTTAATTTTTAATCTCCGCCCGCGAGAAATTTATTTACCATATATTATCAACGTGTCGCCCGTTTTCCTTAACTTAGTTGACTTACACCTTTTACACATTATAACGACATATTTATAAGATAGTGATTTGATAGGTTGCAGGAAATCGTTGTATGCAGGCCGCTTCTAACAGATCGATGTTGAGATTGGGGTGGCCTATGTTCAGCAGTGGACTTCCTATGTTTGAAGAGAGAGAGAGAGTGTTTTGGTCAGGATAGGAAGACAAAAAATATTCTAAATCTCTATATACCTCATTCTTGTTTATGTACAAATTCATCCTTATACACAGAATAGCTCACAGAGTAGATGATAATATTGCGAAAAGAAGTGAGCTGTAAATCAAAGTCGACCAGCCATGCTAGGGTTACTCTTACAGTTGACAGGGAACATTTGTTACGCCAGTTCATCTGCTTTGCTCCGAGGAAACCATAGGCGCAATTACTACATTCTTTCCATTTCAGTTTGTTTTAAAATGAAGCTTCTGGACAATTGTTGACCATCCATTTAATTTAAAATGTAAGCTAAGATTTAAGTTTCCATTTTAGTACTATTGCATGCTAAGTACATACAAAAGTCACGCCTTTTTTCCCAGAAAGGGTAGGCAGAGGTTCTCCTGGTAATAACACTCTATCTTTGTACCCAATCAGTTACTCATAAACATTTAAGACTTTGACCTGATAAGCGTACAGTAACATTCAAAATCAATTCACTCAATAAAATTACCCGCACACCCTCACACGACCTTCGGAGCTAATCATTCGACCGCGATCAAAGCGAGTCTAGATTTTGCGTTAGGTAATAAGCCGGCCATAGGAATGAGAACATTACACCTGCGGAATACAAATGGGCGGGCCGGCCAAATTGATTTATACTATACCCGGCGGAGAATATTTATTTTCTTCCTACCATAGCTTCAAAGGGCTGCGGAATTCATCCGTAATGGATATTAAATTCTCACAAGCACGTTTTTCAATTGAGTTTGTTTTTATTTCAACTGTTATGATCCTTAATTTTGGAATTAATTTGGGAGTCTAAAACAGTTTCAGAATCCCAAAAGGAAATTATGTTTTGATATTCGATTGGTGTTATAACGAAATGAGATTAAATTTTTGTAGAGAAAACCTCTTGGAAATCGAAAAGACAATAAAATAATTATTTAACCAAGTTGCCGTGATATCTTCATGTCTATAAATTGCGTCTGTCGCCACTGGTCCCATAAAAGCGCACACATAAACGAAATACGTAAGTTTTAAAAGCTTCTATTAGAGTATTAGTACCCACTAGGATAACAACCACTGTTCAGATAATTTCGACACATTTCGTATAAAACAATACAATTATATTTGAAATAAAACAACTAACAATACAATTATATTGCTTCCTCCTCTAGACCAGACAATATGTGAATTATCTTTTAAATAATTTTCAGCTCTGAAAAATAAAACACTTAAATAACTAATTCTGTACGTTTCCTCATAAAAGAATACAACTCGTAAACTGTTTTACCAGGTTTTCGTTTAATTTTGCTGTTGGTATATATCTCAAAGCAGAACCCGTTTTACACTTTCGTTTTACGACAAGTAATCTGGCAAAGATGCAACTGCACGTAATTTGTTTTATTGATATTTTGATTCGAGTTAAACTTTTAAACAATTCGATCCACGACAAGAATCTGTACATAATGTATCTGCACTCGGGCAAAGCCGGGCCGAGCCGCTAGTGTATTTATCAAATGTTAAATATAAAATTCAACTTTATTATATGATTTATAAAATGTTTCAAACATGCTTTTTTCTTCTTCTGAAAGTCGATCTAAACCATCCTTTCTCAAATACAATCAGAACAAATACGGTAGAAATAGCTTAGGTAATAACATGTATGTATGTCATTAAGGAATGAAATATAAGTATTCATTACAATTTCTTTCATTTAAAAAAATATTGATATCGTGTGATATGCAATGGATAATATGCAACTTTTAAAATTCAATTCATTTAATATCTTTAAAGATAATGAAAGAGTGCGAATGTTCCTTGAGAGTCATGTGAGATCGTTTGTGTACATGTAGTAAAAGTGTTGAAATGTTTTGTAATCTACTTCACGTTCAATATTAATCAGTGATAGAGCAATAATAAATAATCTAAATTATCTATTTGGTAAACAGTTTTCATCGTCGTTAGAACTCGAGTGTAGGAGACAAAATAAATATATTTTTATCCCTCAGACTTCCAGATTAATGTGTGTGTGACAGTCAATTCTCGCTTTCTAGGTGGAGAAAAATAACGTGAGAATACCTGCGTACCATAGAGATGTTTATAAGGTTTTCTATGGTACGTACGTAAAGTCCCCCAATTCATTTGTAGCCAGAGTAACTACTGGACATATTGAGACTTAACATCTTATGTCTCAGGATTGCGAGCGCAGTGGAATGTTGCTACTGTTTATGAGCGGTCGTATCGCTTACCATCAGGCGAACGGCTTGCTCGTCTCGTCATTAATTGCAACAAAAAAAAAAAAAATTCGCTATAATATACTTGTTAGTCTTACAAAAATATAGATCTTAACAGACAAGTTATTACTTAACATGCGGATTTTGTAATATGATTACCAAATGCTTATGCTAGTATACGATATTCCACATTTACATTACTCGAACTTGACATTTTTTACTTTTACAAGTAAAATCTATTACCTTTTAATGAATCCCTAAATTTGTGCCAAAAACTACTTACTATGCCGTAGACAAACCTGCTCGGTCCAGCTGCAGTGGCTACAACATTTTAATTAAATTCCTTTAAAGCTGCGCAACTCAGCAAATAGTAATTACAAGACGGAACTCTATCCATCTCCACACAGACGGATATTAATCCGAGCTAAGAAACTCAAACTTGAAAGTAGTCTGGAAATAACCGCAAATCCCATTTGAAATAAAACCGCGAAGGCAACTGCGTTTAAAATATTTTCGAAGCAAGCTCGCTGCATCCGAGCGGTGCAGTTGAGTGTCTTCATTGACCCCGTTTATGAAAACAAGACTTCGGATTTGCTAGCAGCGTTTAAAAACTTTTGTCTTTCGCACTTTATGTTTTGTTCGATTATGGCTTTTTATTGTGGTTTTTTTTTTAACCATACTCGAATATGAAACGTATATAATATAATAAAAAATAATTATACAATATATGGACTAATGTGAAATATGTATTGAGTTGGTCTTGTTTATGTTTCTTAAGATATGTAGTAGAATCATGGCAGTGGATCATATTGTAGGGTCCTTTAATTTATCCAGGCCTACTAATTTCCAATGCAATGGAATTGACTTTGTACTTTGAGTTCTCAATTATCAATCGTCTGAGGAAGCCTAGGTTTTAATTAACTTTATCTATGTAGCCTTCAAGCAGTGCTACCTACAACACTTACCGCGCGTAATAAGTTGCCTTTTCTAAGGAAATGTAACTTCATAGTTAATAGTTAAAGGTTTCTTAATATTTTCATGAGTAAAACTTGAACTTAATGCCATGCCCTCAAACTTAAACTAAAGTGGAAGCTAACTACTGGAACTGGTCTGTCGTAGCCGTAGAACTTACAGAAGACCTAAAACGCCAATTACACGGGGAGAGTTTCTCGCTCTCGCCGCGAGAAACGTATGCGATTATCGCATGACAACCGCCATAGATTATCGTGTTCTGTGCCCCTAGCCGGAACATTTTGCAGTATCGTAATAGAATAGTAATAGTAAAATTTTGTATGGGAATTTAAACAGCGCCATTGTGAGCGTATTTGGAACTAAAATTTCATAGCGGGAAACGTTTACTTTACTATACGAGAAATACTATACGATACTTCAAAATGTTCCGGCTAGGGGCACTGACAAATGTTTACACGATGCAACTTTTTTGTATCCTTACGATAATCGTATCTTTGAGGCTAGAAACTCTCCTCGTTGGGCACCATTGACTCAGCGATGATGCAGATCAAACATTGTTAAAACCGTTACAGTGCAAATCGCATAAAGTACCGTCTTATAAAAAATATTTTTAAAAGTACTAAAATAGTGTTACCTTCTTTACAACTACTAATAAATATACATTAACAATTATTTACAATCCTTTGTTGGTTATTGCAAATGACAATGACTTAAGCTGAGATAATTAAACGTGATAATCTGAAGTACAATGAACATATTGCAATATGATAAAAACGGCTTAGCGCTCGGTACTAGATGCAAGGCTTAAACAGTTCTTTGTGGTTCAAGTGAAAGTTTCTCGAGAAATATTAATGAATGTGGCGTTATTACTGCTAAATGTGACTTTAATGGTGGCAATATGAATATCGGTGTGAATGAAAATTCGATGATTAACGAGTCGGTACCTTTTGTGTTTGCATATAAAGGTAAGTATGATTTAATTGTAATATTGCAATCTTCATCATCGCATTTGAATTTGGACGAACTTCTGCCATATGAAGTTTGAAATATATTCATTGATCGAATCTTCAACTATTAACGTAAAAAGTGCGCCAACCGATTTCGATGATGCAGACTAAATTTGAACTAATATTAATATTTATCTAAAATATAATGTTAGTGTAAGTACATAAAACAGCAAGTCGACGACAAACTGAAAGTTCTCAGCGCATAGCTAAGGGGAACTACATTTTAAATGTTTTACGGGGATATTCTTTGAAAGTGCTATTTCAGCAGCTCACAAAAGAATTCACGACAGAACGGACTGAGAAAGGATTGAATTTACGGAAACATTAGAGAATGCTAGTGTCGAACAAGTGAAAATACGTCTGATAATTCACAGATCGCTTCAGAAATGTTTTCAGATATTATATTTTTAACAGAAATTCCTGTTCAAGTATATTTTAAGTCTACTTGGTATGTGAAACTTGCTACTGATTCAGCTCTCTTCTTAATACACCTATGTTTTTGGTTTAAAGAACGCTGTGATTTAGTCGGGTCTATAAAGATGATGATATCAATGAAAATAAATTAAACAGGTCATCATATTTTTAAGGACTACGAGTATACTCATATGCATGTTCAATTTTACTTTGCTCTTCTTATTAACCGTATTTTGTTTCCTACAAGATTACACTACAAGGCATATCTATTTTGTCTTTCACTTACAGTTTTAGAGAGCACTTCTCAGAAGCAATTCTGTTCCCACATTTCTTAGAAGTTGTACTTATTCAGCTCGTTCTAAGTGGTATCTCCAGCCCATTTAAAAGGGTTTTCTAAAAACCCTTTCAAAATAGGATAAAACTTTACTGAAATGATGAAATGCTATTTCAAGTAAGAACGACCGAGACCGCCGACTTAATGTCCTCTCCGAGGCATAGAATACCTCGAAATTATTACTGCTACCCGGGATCTTCTAACCGCAAACCTCATTTAAGCTCGCTGCCTACAGCTATCGCGAACACGGCCGAGTTTAATATCCAACCCGTCTATTTCAAAAATATTCCTATCTAAGGTCTTTATATAATTGAGAATTAAGAGGGTTTCGGCTTACATTGATGATAATCTGTAGGAAACAGTGAATTTTTGGGTAATAACTAGTATGTGTAGAAATTCCACCCTAAAATTTACTTTATGCAAAAAAAACTAATATTTACCCCGTAGCTGCGTAAAATCCTGACATTCCAAAACACTTTAATTTATAATATTTGGTAGGTATTTTTTACTGCATGTAATTCATTTAAGTAATAAAAATATATCAACACTATTTTAAACAATAAAATTTTATGTGATAACGTATTACCCAAACACAAACATATTGTATAATTTTATTGCACAGATTACAGTTAGTGGAGAGTTCAAGACCCTCTGGTAACTAACTGAGCGGTCAGAATCCTTTGTCCACGCCGATTTATCAGTCACATGAGCTACGATAAAGGATAACCTACTTTTAAATCGTATAAATGTAATTTCATAATACTAATTGTTTATTTAGTTTTGGAGTCGTTCTGTTTTCTCTATGGTTGTGAAAAATGCGGTTGTCTTCGGGACAAGATAAAGATGGCGGCGCGGCGGAAGTTGCTCTTAGAGGTCAGTTATGTGTATTTAAAATTGATATAGTTTAATTGTTATAAGCAATTATGTTTTTTTAATAACGGTTTATAAATAATGATTATTTTTTTAATTTGTTTACGTATTTGAAGGTAGATTTTTAACTTCATTAATGTCACTGCAAATATACCTACTATAAATATTGTAACAAATTGTGTTTACATTAATAAAATAACCTGCGTAATATTTCGCTCATTTGTTACTATTATATTTGTTAGTTATTATTATTGTTTAATAAGGAAATAAACAATATGACATCACATTTTACGCATACAATTTTATCCATAGTTATCTCAAAATAGTAACAAATTTTTGAACATAAAAAATGAAATATTTTCTAGTTACCATGGAATCGCTCAAAAAATGCTCGTAATGATCTTCTGCAAAATATCATACATTTGGATACTATTAAAAAATATATTATTATTGACTTATAGTTTACACAAAAGATATTCCTTTTGTAATTAAGGATTTAATTCCCCAAAAATAATAATAGAGTGAAAGCAGTAGAGACAAAACTGAAGTACATCAATCTCTTAGTTATTTTTTCCGGTGGCGCCAAACGATAGTAATTAAAAATAGGTATCATGATGCGCTTCCTTATATTAAGCACTACATTCTTTCTTGTTTTTGTGATTAATAATTATGGTGCAAATAATATCTCTATTGTTTATTGAATTAGCAGGGTAATTTATAATCTACCCTATATAATATTTAACTAGCGATATCATATCTTGTATCATGGTGAATGTCTCAATACCCTGTTATCTATAATTATTAGTTTATAGAATATATCAGGTGAGATATTTACCGTTCCAACGTTATCAATGCAATTATGCCCTTTAACAATATTACTACAATAGTGACCAGACACTGCGTGGTTCACCAATTAGTAATAATTTAATAATTTAATAAAAACCCAAAAATTATGTACCAACCGAAGGTTCATTATGCCTTTTCTCCTCCCGTGTTCTTTCGATTCCTTTCCCTTAATTTTTTGAGAGACCAGTGAAACACATAGAATTTGTGTGTTGTAGATGTATATGGGCGGTGGTGATGACTTCACATCATGCCTTAGGCATTATCTACCAGTCAACCTTTGGGTAATGCAGAAATTGTACTAAGTAGGTGTTTGTAGTTTAATAAAAATAAATAAATTATAATTAAATGTTATCTTCAGCCATCCATCCAATAAATGGGTTATTATTCTATCAGTCAAGAGCTCTTCAAATCAACGAAGCAAATTGTTTATCATCGTTCTATTCTAGGTCATAATACAAGGTCAACGTCGTTATAGTTATACAAACACATAAATATAACACTTCAGTTTGTTTATCAGATTATGACTCAAGTGATTTATTATGCTGCGTTGAACTTTGAGATAGCGCGATTTAGGCGCGTCGGGTATTTAAAAATTAATATCTCGAAAATTGAATCGATGACATATGGTTTTTATTAAAATTTTTTTTACTTATATAATATATTATAAGGTAAAAAATAAAACCTTACCCCCGTCCATACAAAAAGAATTATTTATAGCCCTTTGATTGTAAACAAATATCTGGCGCCGCGCGGATTAATTTATGTTCAATTTTACAAGGCCAAGATGCAAAAAACTACCACTATTTGGCTTGAAATAAAGTTACTACAGCATAAGTAGTCTAATATACTATTAATAAAAAATATACATTCATTAAGAAAATACAGCCAAATACGCCAAATTTAAAGGCAATCATAACGATGTCGTGCGCCAAAATGTACCTACAGTATATTTTGGGCTTCGAAAAAAAGGCACATTAATGCGTATTTCATGCTTGAATTTTTATATCTACGCGGTAGTGGTTTACATCTTGCGAAAAAAACAAAGAAACAGGAGCAAACACTTACGATTTATGAACTATTTCCAAAACAAAATGACTTCGCCGGCACCCACTCAACACGCACTCGAGTGAACTTCAAAACGTTTTTTTTTTTATTTGGTTCAAGATGCGGGGTATTGTTTTTGCATAGTTTTAAGCGTAAACTAACGGAGAAGCGAGATGAATAATACAAATTGTCCATAGAACGACCGAAACGGATATATTTCCTTTCGTCCCAAGGCATTCGGAACGCATCGCCATGTCAACTACTACTTGACACGGGCATAGCTGCGACACACGCCATGTCAACTCCTGCTTGACACGGGCAAGCCAGCGGATAAGAGGGAGGTCAGAGACAGTATCATAGGAATAATCTGTTCTTTTTCCATTATTTTGACCACGCTGTTTCCATAATCTTTTTAAAAAAATTACTACTATAGTTATTGTTTACACTGCTCTTAATTCTTCATAACGCCTTTATATAAATATTCTTGAGTCGCAATCAGAATACTTAGAATGTAAGTGTTTTGGTCTTAGGCGTACTGTTAACTTTACTTTGAATAAATAAATAAATGAATCAGCATTTCCGTCTTATCTAATTCACATTACGAACATGCCGCTTGTCATATCTTGAAAGGCTGAAGGCGCGCGTATGTTCAATATAATATTCCGGCGCGTGGGGACAATACGTTGATTGCTATCTGGTCGGCCGCACTGCTGATTAATTACCAACCACATCATCTGACTGCGCTAATTCCTTCCACATAATTACACTAAACCCGATACTGACGTGACTATGACATTGTAATCACATTATACAGAAGATCGCACCTATATCTTGAATGAGTAGATAAATAAATACAACACAAGTCAAACGTAGTCATGAGTCAACGGCGAAATACTGAGTCTTAGATTGCAGATCTCAGAAATGGATAAAGATTTTTGACGTACACTCCGTCCCAAAACACGTACTTATGGGTCGCACAAAATACACTGTTCTCGACTCTCGATCCGGGGTTTGAATCCACGGCCTGTCGTTTCTAACTGCCGTAACTAACTGCGCCACGGAGGCTGTCATGTTTTATATAGATGAGGAAATGCAAGTCAAACGCATTTAACAAAAAAACTAAGTTATACCTGAGCGAAGTCGATCCGCGCCGCTAGTATACAGATAAATTTTCTGAAACATAATTCTGCAACAAAACCCAACTTAATTCTATGTAAAACCTACTTTACATACTAAGGTTGAATATAAACTCCAGCAGAACTCGAGGCGTTCTAATAAAATGTATAATTACGTGTAATAAAAACGGTAAAAACATGAGAATTTCCATACAGAACGCCACCATGCAATGTCATAAAACATGGAATTGTTTTCACGCCATAAAAACGTTAGCTTGCATAATATATTGCTTAATGCATTTACGTTCGTATGCGGGAGAATATCGTCACGTATTCTTTGTTAAAGTTACTGCGGATGCTGAAAGAACTTTTACGATTCTGCACAGAAAACAAAAAGAGATATTGTTGTCTAAATAATATGATACCCTTCGTAGCTCAGTTGGTTATAATGGTTGTGAGACGGAAGGCTGCGGGTTCGATTCCACCATCGAGGCAATTTTTATGTATTTCTGATCTGATTGTTTGTGAGACCAAAGACTAGTAGTTTCTGGTATTCGCGACAAGGGACTTAGGAACTTAGGTTTTAGGTTCCAAAATATATTCATACTTATACATTTATAACAAAAAGTACAAAAAAAGCAAAAAGTAACAAAACTAAAGTACAAAAAGTGGGTACCGAACCGATGATCTCAGAGTTGAAAACCCACTAGAGATTAAACCAATGATATGAGCGCCTCGAGAAGAATCGTTCATATTTTATGGAATAAAAATATTTTTTGTACTTACAAGTCAACAATCCTGTAACAGTAATGGAAGTAATCTAAGTGTAAGATTTATAGTCATACTAGACACACGTCGGGACATAAAGGTGCCTCGGCGTCGTACAACATCGTAAAAAGCTCCCGGAATAGCAAATGAGACGATGCTGCTTAACCAAAATAGGAGTTTTTATCGACAGTACCCGTCTCGCCTGTGAATAATGTATTTGTTACGGCTACAATACTTTCGAAGTTTCTTGTGATATAACATGATTGGAAGATTGTGGTAATTATTTATTTTATTTTATACTAGCTTCTGCCCGCAAACTTCGTCGGCGTGATTAACTTTATTTGGAATTTCCCGGCCTGTCCCGTCCCTTTATATCCCGCCCGTCCCATCTCATTCTCATTTGAGGCAGGTAATCAAGTCCCATCTCATCCCTTTGAGTATAAATAAATAACAAATATATCGAAATTCCTTACTCATCACACAGGAACAAAAGATTTCGGGATAAAAATAGCCTAAGTGTTAATCCAGGGTTTCAGCTACCTCCTGACCAAATTTCATCGAATTCCGTTAACCGTTTCTTATCCTTATCATCATCATCATCAGCCCTTCTACGTCCACTGCTGGGCATAGGCCTCTCCCATAGCACGCCACGATGGTGACCTATATCTGTCCGTAATAGAAAGCGAGCCTATAACCATGCATGACATAAAACTCCCAAGTAACACGTGAGTAATCAAACCAGAAAACAGACAAAATGGATTAGCTGATCGTGGACTGTAAGCTAAAACCAGGGCGACGTTTTAGTATTTTCAAGTTATGTTCCGTGATACCCAACAAAGAAATTGTACGTACATTTGTATTTCAAACAAAACTAGTTTAAGCCTCCGCTTTGTGAACAAGTTGTAACAACGATTCGTCTATTTCAGAATAACAAGTAAACCCAGCCTCCATAAATTAATTAAGATATCTCAGCAAAGTTTAAAGTCTAATTTTGTGTAGCTCATCGTCATGAAAGTTAAATCATTAATCATCTGGAGTCGACTTCAGTTTAATATTTTGATAAGTTGTTGATCATGTCTAATTTTATATTAACAAGTTAATAGCTGCTTATATAGAGACTCATTTTAATACCGTCGTCGGGCGATCCAGTTTTAGATAAAATTTCAAATAGCAACCATCAAAACCTTTACTAATAGGTAATATTTGTAACTCATTTCTTCTTCAAAGCACCTTAACTAGTATTCATTATCGACTATACCTTCACATATATGTATTAAAGATTTACCAATACATATGTATTTATCAAAATGTTATATTAGATATACCCAATTGGATAATAAACGAATCCTTTTAGTAACAAAAGAAACCTCCCTGTCAGGTGGAATCCGAATTACAAAAGACGTGCCAATGAGAAATAAAAAGAACTTTCTCCACTATAAGAACATAATGAATATCGTCATTATTAATATAGTCAGAAAGTACAAAATCTATTCTTTACAAATTGGTTTTCAATAAGACAACAACGTAACAGATGAAAAGAAAACACGTAGTGTAGTGTAAATAACTTCAAGACAAAGAACCTCTCAATAACAGTGAACCCGATACAACCGCCGACCATACAATAGACTTCATAGGAAAGTAGTTAGATCACAATAAAGCGTTACACATAAGGGTAATATGATCCTTCTATATCTATCCCTATCTTAATGTCTAGGACGTATGAATGAGCAAGTTGACTACCTACTTTTTTTACTGCCAACAGTCAAATACTTACTCCTGACCACACATTAAGATCAATTAAGTTTTGGGTATCAGAAGCTACGAGAGACTTTTCGGTCTCATAAACACACAGACCGGGAACAAATATTTGTAGTCTCAGTGCGGAGATCGAACCCGCGGCCTCTTGTTTCACATTATAAGCATTAATTCATCCCCAGGCGTAAAATTACTATCTCTGACAGTAAATTCTGTCTGAAAATCAGAACCCCCATTTATAAGATCCAGCGTGGCCTTTTCGCTGCGTCAGTATCTATAGTATAAAGAAAGAGTTGCTTTTTTCTGGTACGCCAATATAATTATAGGCAAAATGATGCCGATATGGCGATAGGCTCGCCCCCTATCACATCGTGGGACGGAACATACTAGGCGAAATGTGGGTGTCCTGGTGGCGCCTCTGCCTACCCCTTCGGGAAAAAGGCGTGAGTTTATGTATGTATGTAAAATGATGCCGGCTTATTTTAAACCGAAAATATACATTTTCTTCCACGTACTACAAATCTGTGGAACCAATTTGACAGCCTCCGTGGCGTAGTTGGTTAGACGCCGGCTATAAAACGAGAGGCCGCGGGTTCGATCCCCGCACGGAGACAAATGTTTGTGAAGCCCACAAATATTTGTCCCGAGTCTGGGTGTTTGTGAGACCGAAAAGTCTCTCGTAGTTCCTGATACCCATGACACAAGACTTAATTGATCTTAATGTGGGGTCAGGACTATGTCTGTGACTGTTGGGTGTATTTATTATTTATTTATTAATTGCCAATAGCGGCATTTCGGCATTTCGGACAAATACGACCTGACAACTTTCAAAAAGCGAGCGTATTCCCACCTGAAAGGCCGGCTACACTTTTCCATGATCTTTGTTGTTGCAGATGTTCATGATGATTATCTACCATCAGGTAAACCGTATGCTCGTTTGCCCCCTTTAATATAAAAAAGCAGTAAAAACCAATCGCGACATATTTGCGTATGCCAATCACTATGACGAATTTTCCGCCGTCTTGTATGATGATAGCTTTACAGGCGAATACGATTAATTTACGAGTACACAGTGCACAGTATTATGTTGGTTTTTTATAAAACAGTGGTACCTCATAATACCTTGGTAGGGGCGTCGGCGGAAATAAGGTTGGTTGTTTATTACCTATATATCAGGATGCGGGGAATCCAGTTTGCGCCTCTATAACACCTCTTTATGTTTTCCATTTGATATAAAATAGAATTTCTTATTTCGGAGAGCTTGGAGTCGAGATATTTTGTTTTTTAATATGGAATTAGTTTAAGTACTCCGCATTGGGTGTTGCTATGTAATGTGAGTTGTAGTGGCGAAGGCTCCATGGAAGCCAATTCCCGCCGGGTTCCCTTTTGTAATTTATCATTACACTATAAACAAGCAAATTATTCAAACTTATTTATTTAATATCAAAACTCAATTATTATTTTTTACATTCAACGACATCTGTCGGCCAGATACGTAAATATTACTAGGAAGCGGCACAGTAAGCCCTTTTTACATTGCGACGCGCTGCGACCTCTGGCGAATTCCTTTAAAATTGTTCGGCTTATTCAATAACACTAGCGCGGCCCGTGCGCCGCCGCCCGCCGCCGCCCCGCCGCCACCGCGCCGCCACCGCGCCGCCGCCGCGCCGCCCCTTACGCATTGTATAGTATGCAACAAACCACGCAAAATTGTACCTTAAATTTATAATGATTTAAGGTTCAATTTACGTTAAAAAAGCAAGAGGTAAGCCGCAGCTTCTCCGGCATTTCGTGTGTTTACGTATAGATATTACTTATTATAATAGCGAAATGCGGAGTCTAATGTATTTATAAGTGTTGTATTTACATTTTTACAATATATTCATGGTTCATGCAATTAGTTTTAAATGTTTTTAATTACAAACTGTGTAATATTAATATTATGGTTTTAATGGAAATTACTAATCGTTAGGAGCGTACTAATATGTTTAGATTGTCGATTTTACAAATAAAGTTAGTGTTTAGATTTTAGGACGTGCTCGACCCTCGCTTGAGTAATACATTGTCTTACTATTGTTACAACTGATTAATGCGGGGCTACCGTACTTGTTAACATTGAGTCTAGGTTTTTATTTCTTTTATATTAATCTTATATTCACGTGCGGTTTAGAAATATACTTTTTTATTTTTCTCATTATGTAAGCATGGTTTAGTTTTTATTTCATGGACATTGTAAATATTGTATATGTACATAGGTAACGAAAATATTAAAATTTAATTGAGGGCCGCAATAGGCAGATGCCACAATATCACTTACCAAATGAAACCCAATAATTTGGTTTGGTGAGTAAGATTCTCGGAGTAATAATTTGCTGGTGGGAGGATATTCGCAAAGGTCCGAATATAAGGACACACGTGCATAAATGTGTCGCGTTTTGCGTTCATTCTGTGAAACATCACACAGTAAATTTGATCTCTATTCGGACTGCACTACGCTTACTATCAGTCGCATTGTAGTCATTTCGTAATCCCTTAACCCTACTAATATTATAAATGTTAATGTAAGTTTGTTTGTTACGCTTTCACGCAAAACCACTCAACCGATCATCATGAAACTTTGTAAGACATATTCTTGGAGGTATAAGAAGTAACAGGCTACTTTTTATCCCGAAAAGTTTAGTGTTTCCGTCGGATTAAGAAGGAATTCCGATATATTTGCTACTTTTTCATACTCAAAAAGATGGGATGGGACTGGATTACATTCCATTAGTGAGAATGAGACGGGGCGGGCGAAATATAACGGGATGGGACGGGACGGGATGGTAGATTTCAAATAAAATTAACCACGCAGACGAAGTTTGCGGGCAGAAGCTAGTAACAGGATAAAGAAAATAAACATATTTTGTGACTTGAGCTTCGGCTTCCCTTTTAAAAAATGTCACCCTTCGCCACTGGTGAGTTGTATATTAAACTTTTCTAAAAACTTGGCCGAATGCTACTCCAGGCCAGGATCGACAGCAACGTGCAAAATATTTACACCGAGCACTGAAGCTCGGCAATTCTCTGCGATTATCCAATCCGTCTTCAACCCCCAACGAAATACATCAAATAGTGAAACGGATAGGAATAACTGGAAATATAATACGTTAAATTACCCTTCAAATAATTTTCACTCACATTAAAGATACATGAGAAACAGTGTAACATTCATTTTTCCAAAAGGCTGAGTAAATTCATAAACCAAACCGCAACATGCACAAAATTCAAATACGTGAATTTATGCATACCACATACATATTTGATTAACATTTTACGACCGGCAAAGGGAACTTATACCTGAGTTTTTTGAACACCGGATTTTTCGTAATACCAGGTATCTGTTGATTTTTATATTACTGTGGTATTTTAAAAGATTTTATTTAACTTACATATTATGTTCGTGATGATCTTAAATTCGTATTATGATCATAAAAGCTTGTCGCGAGTACCTATTAGATTGAGTAACTTAATCTGCTAAGTTTATTTTTTTTAAATTTCAGTTTAATTAAATACTTATTGTAACTTACGCAAACCTCGCGACAAGCTTTTATGATCATATAAAATGTGTATGATGAGGTTATAAGTTAAAATTTTAAAGGAAAATTTTATTTTCTTCTTTTTAGAGCATTTAAATAAAAGCTTTTTTTATTATTTTTTTTATTGTATAAAATATAAAATGTATAATAAATATTAAAACTCTACGACTAAGTAAGTAGTATTACATAAAATGTGAGTCAACGACCCGAACGCTAAAAGGCTTTCTAATAATAGCTTTCTGCGCTAACTGTGTAATGGACAAAGAAACACACTCTTTGTATTAAATTCCTCAGGTAATACAAGGTGCTCTTACAAAATAGAGGGAACAATAAATGTACGTGTATGTGGGAATAGTTCCTTGTAAGGTCAAATCAAACAAAGATTGATCTGAAATTCTTCATTATAATATAATCGTCCTTAATTGATTCGTCGTACCTCGTTCACGTCTTCTTTCTTTTCCGTCCTTTCATACTTGACGTCTTAATCATTCATCCTCTAACTCTTTCACTCCTTATTCATCATCTCTTTTACATAAACTACGTTCCATATCAGTCATTCGTCTAACGTATCTTTCTACTCGTCTTTCATCATAACATTCAAATCCTACGTATATTAAAGAAAAATCATCATCGTCAGCCTGTAGCAGTTCTTTAATAAATATTCTCGGCCACTAACATTTTTCAATTATAAAAAATAGTCATACAAATAAAATACAAATCAACAAAAATCATGATGAAATTAACAATGTATACTTTAACTTTGACTTAAATTCTGTTCTCAACTTTAAATGTTGATAGCGATACTGCTCATTTCTTATAAAGCAATACCATATTTTCCTAACTTTTATGGTAAGAAAATTATAATATAAAGACGCATTAAATAATAGAGGATTGTCTCATGAATCTTGAGCGTGTTTCATGTAGAAATTGATCTAAACGTTAACATCTCAAGAAGTAACGATTAAACTCACTCACACTTTGAAATAATGACTCCTGAATTCAGGGCTGGTTACTCACATCTGCGCTGTAAAAGCTTTCAATAACTCCTTGCTAAATGTCACTAAACATTACTTGAACACAAAGAGCCGTTTAACGTGAACAAATTCTAATTATAAACCGAGAGCTATTTTCCCCGGGTTATATTAACCCCTCGGCGAACTATTTATTTTCCCGGGATAGAAACTCTTATGTTGCTTCGTCGCGTAGTATGTTTACAAAGTCGCCTTTTAACCATTGCTTATTATGTTGTGTTAAATAAGTTTTTATTTAATAAGAAAACTCGGAATTGATGTTTTTTTTACTGGCACTACAAAGAGATTGTAATGCATCCTATAGTAAGTGCAGTGCAGACCAGATGGTGAATATACTTTTTTATTTATTGCATTTAATGGCGAGACGAGCCTGCCATTCGCCTGATGGTAAGCGATACGACCGCTCATAGACAGTAGCAAAACCAAACAACACCATGAATTACAAGGCAATGCTTGGCATGCCACTGCGCTCACCATCTTGAGACATAAGATGATAAGTCTCATTATGTCCTGTAGTTACTCTGGCCACAGGGTCCTTCAAACCGGAACACAACAGTGCATTACACAATATTATAAGTACTCAATGACAGGGAGCACTTACCATTACTCACAATTAGCTCCTTCTCCGTTTGTTCATCCTAAAATACACGCATAAAATAATTAAGAAGCATTCATTATACACAAAGGAAAGACAAAAGGAAAAAAGCCTTTGTTAATTCGCACCGCTTTGATCCTGCATTGTCATTAGTATTTATTCCTCTGTCTGTAATCTTGGGATGACAACACTGAACACAATGGGGCAATATTTTTATATAGAATCCAATAACGATTGATTCTCAATGTGCGGACGACTGTACGGGACGCTTGTATCATATTAAATTGGGATACCGCCGTTATAAATGCTGCGGAATTTGTTTTTTACCATTTGGGATTTAAATTCTCGTCTTTTGTGGGATTTATTGGAAATATCTTTGTTTAAAACAGGTTCAAAAATAGCAAACATTTATTTTTTATTTATGATTCTCTGTGGCTCAGAATAGACGAATACAACGTTTGTACTGGGATAACAAAGGCCTTCGAAATGACGCGCATGACTTGAAATCTAATATCCAACAGCATTTCGAAAAATCTTTGATCTCGCATCATCGCAAAAAAGAAAAGATTTTCGTCTGGGTCAATGAGTTTTTTACAAGCGAAAAGCTCACACAATGTGAATTTCCCGACCTGAGAGTCGAATACAGGACTTTACACTCCATAGCCCGCTGCCATCCAATAACCCGAATAATCTCCACTCAGAAGGAGTGTTTATAACATAATTCTGCAGATACACCGTTGTTCTTAAAATGAGTTACAAAACTTTACACCGAAAAATACAAATATATTTTTTATAAAATATAATTCTTTATACTCCATTGCACCATATTTCATTTCAAAATATTTATACAACCTCATACAAAACTTAATGACACAAATATCCGAGTTAATTAATTGTTAATTAGATATCAATGCATAATAAGGTATTTATCGAAGTGTCATAATCAGTAGTAGGAAAGCACATACTCTGCGCGTAATCGGCACACGCACACACGCGCACGCCTAGGGGTTGCGTGATGACGTCACGAGAAAACGAGACACCCTCTCCAAAATCGCAGTGGTGAGAAAGAGAAGGAATATAGGCCAAGCACCGACCTACCTCTGAGCTGATACAGTGGCACCTCGGCAGCTATGTCGCTCGTAATAAGGTCGTCCACTTTGTATAGGCCTTCGAAATATTTCTGGTTCATTATTTTTATTCCACGTAATTAAGTCTATTACAGTTTTGCACAATGGTTAATTAAATAATTTTGAATATTGATACAAGTCTGCTAAAGCTCTTCCTGCTGTTAGTACTTGTCGTACTAATTCAGGATTCCATGCACCTCTTCGTCGAATTAGTAAAATTTGTAATGATTACCTTAACGACATTGACCTTTTCAATATGAATTCTAGTGCATTTCGTAACGCCCTGATCCGCAACATGAAAGTTCCAGATACAATTTAAGAATATGCACCAGAAATTGATATTAAATTTGTCTCCTCTCACTCGCCAAATTATGTTTTATATACGCTGAGGATAACAGTGCTGGTTGCGCATTTATATGTTTGTTGTATTTTATTATTTGTATTGAATACTATGTGTTACTGTTTGTGTATTCTAAATAAATAAAAAAAAGCTCGATAAAGCAACACCTAATTGATTTGTCACTCTGTTATGGTATTTAATGTACTTTAATAGTATTATACTTTTAGTTATTTACATACTTTCTGTTCTACTATTTTTATCAAATTACTGTAATAAATAATAATTTAATTATGATAAATATCTAACTTTTTGAGTCTGAAATACCGTAGTTGACGCTGCATTTGGTTTAATATAAATAAGTTTTGTGACTCACAACTAGTCGATTTGATGAGATTCAATATAAGTTGAAAATTCATCTGAACTTAAATTACTCGCCTCAAAAAATTCAATTTGTACTCCACAAAATAAAACTAAAAACATTCGTTGTTTTCTCTGTTAAAACATTAGGTGAACAAAGGAGCGATGCGACTCACTAAGTGGAAATAATATTCACGGGCCATTAACAGTCACGTTATAAAAAAATACACCCAAGTAGTAATATATCATAGATATCAGAAATTACGCGCGATATTTTTACTTCGCAACGATAATCCAAAAGAAACATTAAACATACATACCATAAACTCACGCCTTTATCCCAGAGGGGTAGGCAGAGGCGCCACCAGGACACCCACATTATGAAAAATAGGGAATTAGTATGGAATTCAACAACATTTACCTCGTTGTTGGAATTGAAGCAGCGGCCACTTATATTACAGTCGGCATCCTAACAATAAAGCTCAACGGAGAGGTTGAAACAAAATGTACATGGTAGGTCAAATGTTTATTTATTTATTTATTTTATTGTTTAAGGAAAACAAACAGTACAACAATAATACATATAACATTAAATATGGTAAAACTAATGCATAGACCAGTAAAGCTTTCACTGATAAATGTTAAATACACCGCAACATCAAAAACAGAACAAAATTTGTTTTACAGTTAAAAAAAAATAACAAAAGCAATAATAAATCAAACAAAACAAAAAAATATCGATTAGCAAAAATTAAAATAATATGAAAATTAGCAAAAATTTAAATCAAAACGACAAACATTCTGATATATCCTTTTTAAACTTTAAGAGGGAGGCTGTAAATACATCAACATGAGAATGAATGAATGAATTTTTTATAACATAAGTAGTTGTGTCTCCACCGAGCATGTCAATTTAAGCTAAAGTTGAAATTCACAAATAGCGCCATCAATTACCGTCCCGTTTCAATTTATATAAAATAAATATTTTACAATAATACGTACAGACAATATTGAACAATTATTGCGAAATACACACATCAGTTCACAAACAGCAAATAGGTCGCAATATACCAACTTTCTGCGAAATTGATTCAGCCAGCTATCAATTATAATTTCAAAGCGGGCGAACATGTTCCAACAACAAAGAACACGTACAGACCGTATTCAACATGTTTATGCCGATACTAGTTTGTTTTGGTTTCATTATCGAAATTCAGTAGGCTTTTTGAAGCGTGGGAAATGTTACACAATTATTTGCTGAGATATATTCTACGATTCTTGTTTACTGACCGTTTATTGGGGCCAATTGCACAAGCTAAGATTGAACATAACTTTGACTTTGAAAATGTCAATCCCATACATTAACAATGTCAAATACGTCACAAATGTATGGCGATGACATTGTCAAAGTCAAAGTTATGTTCAAACTTAGTTAATGCAACTGAGCTTAATATTTGTATGTATTGACATTCTTTTTTTTTTTTCATTTTCGCTGCATTGTCATAATCGTCAACCATAAAAAGTCTTCTGCTGATCATACATATGTACGTCTCTCCGAAGATTACAATCTTCGGAGAGACGGCCTACAGGCTGCTTCAACCAGGTCCTTCGAATTGCAATAACTATGGTATAACTATTGGGTAATGAAACAATATAACCACGGCAGCTTTAACAAAAGGAGAATCTATAAGTCACAAATCAAATCCAAAGTAAGTAATAAAACTTAAAGCAACTAGCCAAAGAGCTCTCGGATAAGACAAACTAGTACAAATCTATGCAAAGAGCGAAGCAATCACTGCCCAAGTGGATTCACGGTGCGATTTTACCGTGCTTTTGTTCGAACTCGACCCGGTGGGGTGCCGTCAAAGCTAACAGAAGCAAATAGCCATTGTCTGATCCCTATCCATTGTCTTTGTTCAAATTAATGCAGCCTGCGGAACCGGCAGTTTTCGAATCTATATCATTTTAATACATATTATTTGGAGCTGGATAGCGTTCGAACTTTCTTACTGGTGCGATTGATCTTTCAAATTAAAAATTATTGGGTGTTATTACATATTCTATATTATTCTTTTTTGTATCGTCTTGGTTGGAATCGAATATTATGACGGTCATATTTTGTATCATAATGTGTCCTTACCCTACGCAAGAACTTTAATGTGAAAAATGAATTATGTAAATAATAAATATATTAGTTTATGCCTCCAGGAATCTCAGTCACGTAACGAGAGTAGAGCTGCACCTCATCGGTTTTCCGAGGGATAGTGTTACCAACTGGGTCAATGTCTATAGGTTAAACAGGCTACAGGGTTTTAGGTTTACGGGCTACTCTACAGTATTACAGTCCACTCCCTGAGCACGAAAACTGTAAAGTAATCGTAACGTTGGGAAATTATAAACGTAAAAATTCAACCAAATTCGCGATAAAATCCGTAAAATAGTTTTACTTCATTTTGTAGCATTTGCGTAAATCTAAGAATCCATATTAAATAATAATTCAAGAAAAATAATCGGTATAATATCAAAACCGCAAAATAATCCATGAGATTGCCGAAGCGACTGAACACGTGATACAACTTACGACTGTGAAATAAGAAATAAAACAGGGGTGAAGCTAATATTTTCCTATAAGCACAAAAAGACTTATAGGTTTTTGATATCCAAATATATTTTAAAGGTGAATTATGTCCAAAGACTAATACAGCGAAATTAAATTCTTTTGCTCCACAAGCTTATTACCAAGGAAAAATATTGGTAGCCAATAAAGTCCATCAATTAGAAATGATCCGCATAAAACGGCGTTAGTTTAGGATCGGAAAATATTTTTTTAGGATCATCCGATAACTCAAATTAGATCTATTGATGACATTGGATAAATAGCTTATAGTATTGAAGAAGGTAATAATAGCTCTGATCAGTTACTTTGGGAACAACTTTCTGTTAACAATTTTTTTAATTTAGTGTTTTAAGTAATTCAATACTATTAACGGAATATATAAAGCTTTATTTATGTTACGAACCATGTCGTTGGAAAAATTGATTTATCAATAAGTCGTCATCCCACGACTCTTAAGTAACTAGTTCGGCCACTTAATATCCCTTTGCAGGCATATACACACAACTTTACCCCTCATAATCCATTGAATGGAACACACCAAATTAACTTGATCCGGCTCAGAAGGACCAAACTTTCCAATTATGCTTTACTCCTAATAAGAACCATTTCAAAGGCGAATTCATGTGTCTATCTGATTCTGGCGTTAATGGACTTGCAAACAAGTCAGAAATAGCTGAAATTCCTCACACTTCTAACACGAAGCATCTAAGTGCATTTGAGTGTTTGTAATCTAGCAAGGCTGTTGGACGTTTCAACATTAGTGTACCTGCCCTGAGCCGTTATTATCAAAGCTTTGCTCAGCCAGAACACGCCTTGCCTAAACCCCTTTGATTCTATTATTCCGTATCTCCTGGCGACGTAATTGTTTCAGTACCTTGTCTCAGTTCTATTCAGCGCGGGTCGACCCGTCCTATCTTTGACTTTATCTTTTGAGATAGGAACCTAAATCTCTAGCTGGAAATAGACAATTAATTTACTTTATAAGACGACAAAATAGACGCGTATTATTCTTTAAATATTGTTGTTTATTTATACACAGCTCACAATTATCATATGTATAAGTATATTATGTATAGTTCGTACATCGATTTTTTTTAAATCCTTTGTACTACCCATTAATTCTATATCATAATCATTTAATCCATCCAAAGGTTGCCTGGAAAGATCGCAGGTAGCGATAAGGCCACCAATTGTAACCATGCCTTTAGGTTTAAGTGATAATTGTTATTTTGTTACTTTTTTATTATGTAAATAAATAAAATAATAATTTTGGCATTACATTTCTGTTTTGAATATGGGTGCATAATTCCAGTGATTATTTTCGCAATGTCTTCCCTAATTAAATTAGGGGAATGTATTCCCTTCACAACATGACATCGCATACCTACACAAAGCAAATATTGAAAAAAAACACGAGTATCATTTTAATTAACGGAATTGACAGCAAAAAGATAGAAGTAAAAAGTGTTGGTCACAGTGGCCACGCGTAACATCGACAGGGCAACTTCGACCCGGAATTCTAGTCACAAAGGGTTAATTTTATTCCACCCCTGTTTCATTTAGTTACAGCATATTAAAAATTCTTTTGACGGCTACGTTTGAAAAATAAACTTATAATGGATTTCAAAGTTATATCACGTAATATGTGTATTTGTTGTATGGTATGATATTATGTTTTTACTTAGGTATCGGCTAAATATATTCATTAGCAATATTGTCTCAACGTAACACGTGCTAACAATTTGTTTGTATAAATATACCCACTCAAATAATTATTATCGACAAGCCTTAGTTTCGGTTCAAGCATCGAACTGTGACCTCACATTTTACAACTAGCGTCTCGCCAACTGCTTCATATAGCTTATCAAAACTACTATTCATAAACCCAATGACTTTACGATAATATCATCAAAAATTAAATTCTATCGGTGCTAAAACTAAAGTAATTCTAAGCCCAAATCGAGTTGGAGAGGGCCGATGAAAATTAATAGCTCCGGCAAATTTTAATTGAAATTTCTATATTAGCATTACGAGTTATCTTTGGGTGGCGAGATTCGCGCTTGCACTGAATACTAACCACGTGATTATGCTAGAACCGAACTTTCGCCAGTATTGTTTTAAGTGAACGCTGAATTGAACATTCTAGATTAAGTTTTGTAAAGAGTGATTACAACATTGTGAATTATATTAAATTATAATAGACACTTAGCATTCTTTTATGTCGTAATTTTTAAATTATGTACATACCTATCTATCTAGCTTATTTATACAATTTCGTTCGTTTACGCCGGAATACTCAAACGCCACTTATTTATTATGTCGCACTTAACTACACAAGTCTTGCTTAAATGTACTGACTAAGTAGGACGTCGGTAGTTAAGTACAACCTAATATTTAAATGGCGTTTGACTTTGAATATTCGGGCGTAAGTCTACTATTAATAATCATGCCAAGAAGTCATGAAAGGCGAGCTTATAGCCATACGGTGTAATTCATGAGACTTCTCAAACAGAACAAAGTTGTCAAAATCCATAGTAGAAAAGGGGATAAATAAAGAACGAAAAGATAAAACCAAACGTATAGATAGCAATTTGAAGAATCAGTGGGCAAAACGTCTGAAAAGTTTTCGAGTGGAGGCCATTACTGGCAAGTACAGATAGTTTAAAATACAAAATACTAAAGAGCCATTTCACCTCAAATATAGAGGTGAAATGATATTACGAACTAATTAATAGGACGGGTTAACCTGTCGCCTAACGGAATGAGCAGCGTCTTTACCGAACGGCCAAACAAGATTATGTTGGTTTAGGCTAAGTTTGCTCCGTGTATTAGTTGATTATGCAATTGGAATGTCTTCACTGTTTTTACATATCATTAGTTTTAAATTCAGTTTTAATTTATATCGTATATTATTTATTTATAACTTATTTATTTATGCCGATTATGTCCCCATATTTATGTCTGTTTATTCGTTTGTTTTTTTTTATTACTGTTTTTCATATGGTGGTATAATAAAGAGTTATTATTATGATTAATTTATGAGCTTCAAATTATTATTTTATTTGATTTTTACCCGGTATATTGACTACATTACCAGATTATGAGAAGAATGAGTACTAAGTAAAGTGTTGTAGAGATAAACTACTGATCAGTGACAGATGATTATCTCACGGCATTCGCCACAATTATGCCGGTCTGCTTAGTTGCTGTTTACGCCTTCTTAAAGAACAGATTATAGAAAAGAGCGAACGCGTGGGCCGGCGAACTATAACAAATACAACCAAACAACGTTACATCACAATATACTATCGCTTACTAACATTTTTAGAATTGAATTAATTCAAAGTTCCTATAAATCTCTAGGGTCATTACATTTTTACATAGGACAGCCTCCGTGGCGCAGTTGGTTAGACGCCGGCTGTGAAACGAGAGGCCGCGGGTTCGATCCCCGCACCGAGAGAAATGTTTGTGCGGCCCACAAATATTTCTTTCGGGTCTGGGTGTTTGTGAGACCGAAAAGTCTCTCGTAGTTCTGATACCTGCGACACAAGACTTAATTGATCTTAATGTGGGGTCGGGACTATGTGTGTGACTGTTGGGTGTATTTATTTATTTATTTAACTGTATATTAGTAATAGATAAATGACATGAAAATCGTGTAAATGCATCAATATTTTCATTATTTAATCATAATAAATGGTAACTGACACTAATTATAAGTATATTAAACTTTTGTACCGTATAAAACTATTGTACCATTTTATTTTCAGGTAAGACTGCGAAAAACACGACTTAATAAACTAGAGAGACATACCGTTATGTAAGTAATATTCAATGCATTACTTATTGTCGGCGCAACCCAAAATGAACACCATATTGTATCTCTGTATGTAATATGCGCTTCCACATGGATCCTGAGTATCGTTCACGCTTCCATGACCTCAAAATTCACATGCAAAAATATTCACTCCCTGAACAAATATTTATAGGCTATCCAAATATAAATTCGTGTGCATATTTTAAATAATGGTTATAATAATAAGCTTTTAAATATTATCAGTAATCAAGTAATACAAAGAACTGACGTGTATTTAAAAATGTTATACGAGTAATTGCAAACTAAACACACAAATACACACAAATCTGTGGACATCTTGTTATAACAAAACCGATAAAATAATTGGATAAAAAACAGACGAATATATTACCCTAAGCATAAAATTTCAGCACATTGCAGTTTCGAACGAAATAGCTACTGTAATCCGTAGAGGCCACAAGTGGGCCACAAGATGTCGAATATTTTCGGTCATATCGTTTCCCTACGAAAATGGGCACAAAGGGAACCGTTACAGGAAGCTTCGCTTATCAGATAACGGCCAATGTAATGCCGAGCCCTATTTGTTGATACTGGAAACCGATATGTTTAACCTGGCTTATAATGTAGGTTGTAGGTTTTTATCGATGCTAGTAAAATATTTATAACAAAATTTAATTATTGCCAAAATCAATGTATGAAACTTTCATAGTGAAATTATTATCTTGTTAAACAATACTTGGAATCGTTGAAATTGTGGCGGTAGCAACTCACCAACTTAGGTTTAGATTTTATATGCATTTGCTAATTAATTGTAATTTTAACGTTATTTAAATATGTATTTTTAATTTATATTTTTGTATAAATATTTATAATAATATATACGATAATTAATTTCCTGGAGATTTGTGCTCATTTTAATACCTTCACTGAAACACGCCAAAAAATGAATAAGAAGGATATGAAATTAAAAAATAAATAAAAAATGTTCGTCGGTATTAAAAAATCTCTCATTATTGAAACTAAAAGCCATTTAGCCGGATGAGTGAGTTTCACCTGGCCACCTTTACTCACCAAATTGTTACTGGAAAAAAAGTCAAGTGCACTTATCATTTAAAAATGAAACGTCACAAAATGCATTTGGATTGGATTAACCGACGCGTGAAAGGCAGAAAGGGTAACCTTTAAAGAGAAAAAATGGATGTTCTATATTTGAATTAAGAACATTTTATCACACCAAAAAGGTTGCGAACACGAGGTATTTTGCAAAGGATTGATGATTGATCAATACAATCCTTTGCAAAATACATAAATATAAGAGAAAGAAATTGATTTCCTAATCATTAACACGTAACACTTGCCATGGGGTTATTCCATTTTAAATTGATTATATATATATATATTATCTAAGTTTAGTTTTTCGTTAATCCAAATAAGCCCTGTAGGAGTTCCATATTATTATTTTATTAATTCATCAACCCCCATGACATATTGTAATGAATTTGTATGAAAGGTAATCTTCATGAAATAAGGATAACATATAATATGTCAAATTATAAAGAGAAACTTGAATTTAATCTAGTGTGTGCTTTATAAAACATGCATAAGCTGAAATAATTACAAAACACGTCAACAAAAATGTGCACACATTTTGCTTTTTTGTCGTAATATTTTCATATTGAAATTTCCCTTAGGTCCAATAGCGTTAGCGTGGTTCATGAATAATTCAATTTTTACCGCCTTAATTAACATTACGGTCGAAAGAATTGTGAAGGCATATTGCAAAAAATGATATTTCCGTATGGAAAAGAATTTGTGTTTATTAATTGGGATATTTGTCTCCACAGTAACGAGATAGACTAAGGTTGCTATATAACCACGGTTTGGTGCTAGTTTGTGCCGGACGTCCGGACGAGATTTCCCTAACCATACTTACGTATCTCGTACGAAATACACCCGCGTCCCGCCCCGCGCTTTCCCCTCGTGACCCGCGGCCGACCGACCTCGACCGATGCGTTTCGCTCAGTATTTCAGTAGTTGATTCGAGCTTAGATTTTAAATCCAACCAATACGAACTGTTCTTTTCGTGTTTAATGAGTTGCTATATTTCATACAGCCTTGTCAACAGTGATTTTTAAAGCTATGTGTCATATTTATTATTTAATGTGTGTTGTTTTTAATTAATTGTGAAATTTGGTATTGATGGAATTATCATGTGTATTTACGATGATTAAAATGTGCACTTTTCTGCTTTGTGAAAAATGTAATAAGATTTTTTTGGAAAGATGTGACTTAACATTTTTCGACTTATTATAAAAAACGGAATTTAACAATTAGACATATAATTCATACCACAATGAGATGCAAGTATTTTATCGTGCGTATCAAATATAAACTATTCGCTTCGGTCTTACGTCTGCCACGCCATAAAGGCCCCGCCACGGAAGCTTCAAAATTAACACAACCACCTCTTACGAACAAGACGAAATTAATTTTCTTTTACAAAACTTTTACAATTTTATAAGTAAAAGTAATATCATTAATAACCAGTAAAAATAAATAATATCGCACGGTCGGGAGAGCCATTAACAAACTTGGTGCCCAAGTAGAATCAATGCTCCGTATGTACTTGGGAAAGTTAGAGCACTTGGGAAGTTCCGCTAAGCGACCCTGGCCGCGACAGCTCAACAATGGGAGGCTCCGAGAACCAAGAATAATTAACTTTACCTTAAAGTGACGGATATACAAGGCGAATGTGGATGGAAACAGTTGGATTCGACCTTTCGTATCACCTTTTTATCCTGCCTCACTCTTACATAAGGATGGTTAAATAAGACTTTTCAGTCACAGATTTTGAAATTCTTGTGATGAACTCTCAAGTACGCAGACTTACTGTTACCTCCGAAAAATGTTAAACGTTGAGGCAATCCATTACTCGTTTACCACTCTTTAAAATTCTTAAAGGTCAATGAAGAAATTGAACAATTTTCTTAGAACCACCATTTCTATTAAATTTCAAATTATCTCCCCCAAAATATTGTAAAACATTTAGTTATACGTTTACGGGCAAACCTTATTTGGCAACGAAATATAACTTTATCATTTGGGTTATAAAACGGAAGGTTATTTGAGAAAGTCGGCGATATTAATTTTGAGTAAACGAGGGTCTGAAAACCCTGGGGAACTATTAGCCATGTATTAAGCAAACTTAATAAAGCCAATTTCACGTATTTTATTGACTGGTTTACGCGTAGGTACGTAATTAAAACTGTTTCAACTATAGGTTATCTGTTATTATTGTACGGTCTTTGTTGTGGTTTGATATTGTATAATTTGGACGTGGGAGCTGAATATTATGCAGAAATGTTTAGTAATTTACCGTTCCTGCTATTGCATCTGAAATTCAATTATTAGAAGTTTAATACGTCGCCTATATTTTTTGTGTTTATATAGATTTTTACTAAAGTCAGTATAATTAAACTTTGACTTTCACTAAATTTACTAATTATCCAATATTTCTATAATTGACGTAGCATAATATAGTTTAGGTGGAGACCAACTAACATCATGTAGCTGCCGTCTTTAACCAAAAAATGGTGACCGTAAGTATATCATTAAAACCACAGACACATTCTTCAAACATCGTTATTTAATATTCACATTTTTAATAACACTCGAGTAAAATTAAATTCGCAACTTGAGCGAAGAATCGGTAACAATAGCGTTTCATTCTCATCAATTTCCCGTGCGCATTTTAACAGAATACAAATGCACTATACAAGTTGCTAGTCAGCACGAAACAGTGTCTGAAAACAAACAAAGGGGCTCACTCGCGGCCATTGTACGCCGAGGCAGGCGCCCGTTTAACTAAATATATGAGCCTCGAATACTTTACACTACGTCAACAGTACGCGGGAATAAATATCAACATTCTGCCGTACCGTTCAAGTGGAGGCTTTAACATAATAATCCGAATTCTGGAGATTTTATGATTATAATTTGTGATTGTAGGTTAGCATACATTACCTGTTTTCTCGGGCTTGCTTTTGAATAATCTAAGTAGCTCAGAACTCATCACAATTAGAAAATGAGAAAAGAAAATATCGTGTGATTATCCATTACTAAGTATTTTCGATCATATTTCGAACACTATTGTCGAGAAAATGACACACGCCAGACAGGAGAACAACGATTAGTTTACAATTGTTATAAGTGGTCATGGAGATGATAACTTATGAACTTGTTCACTAATTTTAAACTAGCACTTACAGCTGTCCGATTTGGAACTTACATTGCGACCGCTCAGTTCACAGCATACGCCATCTTAACCTGTGGCATATCCCAGCTAAAACCCTTCCTAAAAAGACAAAGAGCAAGAAAGAAGCTCGGAAAAGCCACCTTACTAGTCGAGACTCGAGGTACACAAGCCGATTATAAGAGAATAAAGTGTTGTGCATAAAATAGACGCGGCTTTAAACCAGCTGCATATTTAACGAGCGGCGCGTTTACACGGAATATTTGATGGCAACATTGTTTTACTTAAATATGGAATAAAGGATGAGTCCGCGTTAATCTTTCACGATAGGCGACCATACTCAGCTAAATATTCCGCCAACGGCTTACGGTCTTATTCATAGACAGTTTTAACACGTATTTTAGTTACCGAATGTTTTGTCCCTTTCGACTGACATTTGAATTCAGTTTGAGCGAAGAAGACAAAACATTCGATAACTAAAATAGGTGTTAAAACTGTATGAATAAGTATTTTATTGTTACGTTTAAGATGAGTATATAGATTCGAGAAATCATCTGCGTGTTAGTATATGAAAACAAATATTAAAGGTAAATTCTTCAACGGTTGATACGACACGCTTAGGAACGATGCGCGCGATACGCTTTTCTTTTATGTCAAAAAAGAAAACAGGATCTTTTCTATGAAGTACGACGTGTTGGGTGAAAAGTGGTAGATGATACTATACTTTTTGCTTCATGCTAACTTATCTAGTCGATATTCTTAGGCCCAATTGCACAAACTAACTTTGCCCATAACTTGGACTTAGAAAATGTCAATCCCATAAATTTGCAATCTCAAATACGTTTCAAATGTATGGCGATGAATTGGGCCATAGAATTTTCCTTGTTCTAGAACTTAAAGTAGTAAATTTTCTACTTCTTACATTTACCACGCCCTTCAATGATTATGCTGCAAAATATAATTTACTCCCTAGAAAGAATCTTCCGTATTAATCTGCCTAGACTTATTTGCGCTAAGATGTAATATGCTATTAGTACTCGTATGTATGATCGTAAAATGAATTTTCCCAAAAATTTAGCTGGATTGCGGAAGTAAATAACTTTATTCTTGCAATAAATACAAAATCTATACTCTCAATCCGATCTGCAATAATAGCCAATTTCATTACTAAAAGTATGTCAATAAATTTCTCAGCATTCAAATGAGTCCTAGAAAAGGATTTACGATTATTTGCGATTTATTCCGCCCAACTCGTTGGTCGGAACAAATTGCAAAGTTACCGAGCATGGCTTCCTCCTTAGTTCGTAACCTTAATTAACAGACAACTCTTAAACATTTTATATTTAACGCTATAAGCAGAGGCTACTATAACTTTTCATTTATATTAAATTCATTAGCGAATAAGGTAGAAATATTCTTATTTCTAAGTTCATTATGCCGCCGACTGTAGTTGATATAAACACCAAAATAACCTAATAGATTGAACTCAAAGTATATACTAACTACCAATGTATCTTAGCTCTAACTCTCGAAAGTCCTACATATTGCCAACATTATATGACTTATGTATCGATGTATAATACATATGTATTAGGAACGCATTATGTTGTACAGAGACTAGGTATCACCCCATTTCAAGAATGTAACAATAAAAGTGTCACTGGATCGGATGCTGTGCCTACGCCTTTAATTAACCCGGCCCACTCAAAAGCCAAACTGATTGGCAACAAGATGAAAATCGACATGGCGACGATTATGCGGGGCCGACATAAAAGAGAAAATTATTCTCAGACGCGCCGGCGCGATTAGCCACCCGTAAAACGTTCAAAATTATCTCTAATTGAGCGCAATTTCGAACGGATATTTCAAGTATTAAATTCGTATATCCGGAAATTAATCGGAATGGAAATTGTTAATTACTTGCGGACTTCACAGCGGTGGCTAAAAACAAGGGTTAGTGATTAAGGATTGTACAATGTTGTTTAAATTCCAGTTGTTTGTTGGCGTGTCTACAAGTGTACGGTGTAGAGTATGGAGTTAAACATACGTTGCACGCTGGCAATATTATGGGCTTGGCAGTAACAGTCATGAGTATTAGAAATCTTTGAGATTTAATATTTGTTATCTTCGATTTTTTTTATTTGACTATAATTTTATAAATATACAGAATATCTCATAATTATCTCATAATTCATAGTATTAATACATCCACTATAAAAACAAATAAAGACACTACTAAAACCAATCTTTTCGTTCCGCTTATTTGCATGCACAATTCCAAATTTAATATAAACTCTTGTGAGTGTGTGAATACGACGGTGGCGTAGTTGTACTACCGTACGATTACAAAGCTGAGGTCTCGGGTTCGAATCCCTGGTCGGACAATGTGATATTCAATGTTTATATTCAGGAATTTATGTCCGATATGCCGATAGGCTCGCCCCCTATCACATTATGTGACGGAACATACAAGGCCAAATGTGGGTGTACTAGTAGAACCTCTGCCTACCTCTTCTGGGAAAAAGGCGTGAGTTTATGTATGTATATACATATGTCTAGTGAGTGTTAAAACGTTCTGTACAACCACATCTGTTTCAACTACGAATTGCCAAAGATTGAATTAATAATACCAAAGACACGTACGTACTTAAATCATACAAACAAACCTCCGTTGGAAATTAGGTTATGAAAAGATTCGCTCGCGTCGCTCATAACTCGGCGGCGTAATGGCAGGCTTATTTGCGACTGCGTTTTGGAAGCACGCCTCTCGTGTGTGTAAATTGTGCTTAAACTCCGTAGGTGGCAATATAGGCCTATTTATACTGTAGTTAATGGTTATTATCGCTTAATAGTGACTGTTAAAATAGTTTACCTACATCTGAGCAGATCTGTTAAGACATTTTAGTCTCACAAACACCCAGGCCCGCATAAACGAATACCTGTGGACCACACAAGTATTTGTCTCGGTGTGGGGGTCGAACCCGCGGCTTCACTTTTCACAGCTGGCGTTTAACCAACTACGCTACGGAGGCTATTAATGTAAATTATAACGGTAGTATGACTACAAGTACTCCATAAAGAAAATTACTTTGCCCCGGGCTTGTTGTAACACTTGTGTCCTTGTTTACTTTAGTATTTTTCTGCCTTTTGGAGTGACTCAAATTCTCCCAAGTTTATTGACGTAGGCTTGCTTATTTTGAGTCTTCATGTTTTAACAACAATATATATTACATGTTTAAATTATTTGCTATGAGGTATTTTTGCATGTATATACATGCAAAAATAATACAAAGGGGATATAAAATACTACTAATATAATTCTCAGTCCATTCAGCCTTTTCGACAAACCGAGTTTGAATACCTACTTTTTACCTGACTGAGACAAAAAACCGAAATAATGGCCAATGTGTGAAACAAACTGCTAAATTTTAATAATAATATTTTCGTAGCTCTTTTAATTTTCATTCATCAATTCATTTACTAACAATGAAACGCTGAAATTTAATAAAAATACCTCTCAGTTTCAACAATAAACGGGCCACACCGTGGTCACATAAATTAAAAAGCATCTCGGCCGCCTGACATGCGATCCGTAGAGTTCGCAGCAAGTACTCTCGATAATTTATCCCGTCGAAATAACAAAACGTAAATTTATTACCAGTGATTTCACTTAACAGGACCAAGCTTTTGATGTACCAATAATAAAACGTAATGACCATCGTAAAATCAGCAATTGCTATTCCAACATTCGATATTTAATTAAAGCCTGATATTTGTAAGAGATGCGATTGTAAAAGTCACGGGATCCCCCGAAAATACCCGTGAAAATCCCGGTTCCATTATTCAAATAAAAGCTCTATATTTTATTTAAAACATACTCACTTCTATAAGATAAATCTTTAAATTAATGGCACTCGTTTTTATTATATTTTTGATTCGTTTTATAAAGGATCCGTGAATCATGTCTTAACTAATTTTTACATTTTTTAACTTCCCAACGTTTCGATTAATATCTATCCATATGTTCCTAAACCTCTGTAATTACAGGTGTTTAGGTTTAATCGATACAACATGTGAGCGTGATTACTAAATCACTCATTTGCAATACTTCATACATGAGACTAATTATATTTTATTAATTATAATTATTATCATATTTATTTTATAAATATATTTCCTTGTGTGAAATTTCACGCCGTTTTAGTGAAATCGCCAGTAATTGTAGCTATTCTTGTCAATACCATGGTTAGACCGAAACAACTGAGGTAATACTACAGTCTAACGGAAAACGCTGTTGAAGCAACTGTTTAACTTACTCCTTAGTCTGTGTGTTTAACCAACAACAATAACCTGTCAAAATTATGTAGAACATAGGCACTAAAGAACCCATTTAACATTTAATTTTTTTGATCGTACTTTAGCCAACAAAGTATTCCAACAGTGTTATAATGTAAATAAAATAACATGTTGATCAACTCGAAACTCGCAAGCCATATTCCAGCGTTATGTTATATTTAAGGGAAAATTTCGGCTCAAAGTCTTAGACGAACAAAGTTGGGCACAAAAAGCGTAATTCAAAATTAATTTCATGGTGCTAATAATATACGGGGCCTCTGTCGACGTCCTATTTACTAACAATATTGAGTTAATAGTGATGCGAAATGAATAATTTCATTTTGTTTATGCTTTGCTAACTTCACAAATCCTATAACACTTACCCGCTCATGCATGATCTTGTTTTGTTCTTTATCCCGCCTTAAATCTGCCACTGCATCTTCTGTAAACCAGGTTTGACAATGGCGCACATTCTTATAACAACGAGCAAATAAATTGGGCGAGACTCTGGAAATGACAAGTTGCCTAATTTCTCAATGATTAAAAAATTACAAATATTTTTTTTGTTAACTGCCTCGGTGACGTAGTTGTACTACGGTACGACTACAAAGCTAGGGGGTTCGAATCCCGGGTCGGGCAAAGTGATATTGGGTTTTTCTGTTCATTATCAGCCCGGAGTCAGGAATTTGTGCCCGATATGGCGATAGGCTCGCCCCCTATCACATCATGGGACGGAACATACAAGGCCAAATGTGGGTGTCCTAGTGGCGCCTCTGCCTACCACTTCTGGGATAAAGGCGTGAGTTTATGTATGTATAATGCGACACAAAAGAGTAGAAATTAAATAATTGGGAACTAAAAAAAATACACTTCCTTGCAACACCAAAATAAAGTACACGAGCTGTCAGTCGTTGTCAGTTTTCGTCAGTTTTCCCGAGTTTTTTACAATATTGTGATAATTTGGAATCGTAAACAATAAAACAGTGTTATCATGTACAAAGTCATTCGAGGCGGTGCCCGTGAAATAATAAATATAGTTTTGCATGCGGTGTATGGCCGAATATCAAGCCGGAAAGTTATTATTATATTTAGACGATGTTTACAACCGTACGGCTGATTTTACTGGTAAGTAATAATTGAAAATTCTACAAAACACTAAAAAGAACGAGCCTATATTTGAAAATAATTGATATTTTTATGATTAACAGTGAATATTGTTCATTTAACTTTATGTTTGAGGTTATACAAACATAAACAGAACCTGGAGTATTTATAGCGCGAATGTCACATTTTGAGCATTTTGACTGTTTTTCTCATTGAATAAAAATCGATACCTATGTACAAATAAATGCACTAGAAGTAAACTTTTTCAATAAACAAAAGTAACAATACTTGTTTGTAAACATCTATATTACCTACTCTAAAATCAATTATTGTATAATGGAAACAAAAAAAGTAGAAAATGTTTGGTGTTTTCCTAAATTATTTATTTCTTGACTTCACATCTCAGTATACTTATATTTTTTGTTATTGTTTTAGGTGTTTCTGAGAGTACAGTACGTCGGATAGCGAAGCATGGTGCTGAAAATGGCGGAAAGTTTTCTACACCGGCTAAGCATAGAAAGGATCGTCCTAAAAAGGCCTTAGATGATTTTGATACATGTGCGATTCGACAAAAAAATCATTTCTGTTGTATATGTATAATATCAATGGTATCCAATAAAGTTTTATAAATAAACAAATAATTTAAAAATAAATAACTGTGAAATATGTTATAGTGATAAAAAGTCTATTAAAACATCGACTTGTTTTGATTTGTGACTTAATCATCGTTTAAAAATCCTTTATAATTAATTAATTAAATATATTTAAGACATCGATATTTAAGGAAATATAAACTTTATTATTATTTATTTAAGGTATAATAAATAAAGTATTAAGATGTATTGTCTCGTACTAACTATGTTGCCACACAAATGATGGTGGCGCCCTCATTTATTTTCTACTCTTTTGTGTCGCACTGTATGTATTTTTTTGTTAACTTCTCTACGAAGCTCATTTGAGTACCTGTATCGCATGAGTGATTTATTGACTCAACTTTGTCAGCTTTGTAACGGACACAATATTTCCAAATCCTCCTATTAATTTAACTTTATGATTGATTTCGTTACGGGCTAACGACAAGTTAGACATTCCAGGATACTCTCTGAGCTTCAATGCTCAGTGTCATTTAAATGCGTGCTACTGTACATAGTAGCTTACTGGAGATGCAGTGGTGGGTGTGAGGGTGAGACAGTCTCCAATATTGTAGAGATATTTATTCAACTGTATTATTTATTACTATATTATTTATTCCAACTGTAGAGACATTTATTTTTCACTAGCCTTAGTGCGTCTGTACGTCACTCAGAAACAGTGTAATTTTGCCATGTAAGTACAAAGTGGTTAAAAACTTCCTTAAGTGTTAAAATATTCTACTTCAACCATACAATCTCATGAGCTCGTAACAATGATCTATATCCATATCTGCCCATATACGTCCCACTGCAGGGCACGGGCCTACTCTATAATCGAGAGAATCGATTGAGAGTGGTTAGGCCATATAGTCCACCACGCTGACCTAGTGCGGGTTGGCGGACTTACATGCCGTAGATTTTTTTTTAAATCGCTACGGTATGCAGGTTTCCTCACGATGTTTTCCTTCACCGTTAAAGTGCGTGGTGATTGACTATCAATACACACATAACTCCGAAAAGTCAGAGGTGTGCCCTGGGATTTGAACCCGCGACCACCGTGAACATGTAGGCAGCCGCGTCTGGTCCGTTACCAACAGGCCACCACGCACAATGATAACGTTTCTTATTAACATTTAACATTTTCTTTATGCAAGAGCACTCACCAGCCCTTTCTACAGTAACCTGTTCACATATTTAAGCGACTCGCCTAACCTACGCAGCCTTGGCTCTGCCTAAAACGGTGAATATTTCAAATACCGAGCTTTGGTATGAGAATGGACATAAAATTTATTTTTAGCCTTGAAATTCTTAAACATTTCGTCTAGCGCACTATATTTTTAAGTACTAGGTCGCGTTATGCAAGGCCTTATAGGCTACTAGCCTATGCTTGACCCTCGATTTCATTTGTTTAGAGTTGGGATTAACAACCAATTATTAATTACGAGTATAATGCTATTGTATGCTACAGTACCCATCGAAATTCTGAAATTAGTTTTCCGCAGATGCAAGGGAAATTGTGGATTATGTTTGGTTGCCAAAAAGTAGGCCTCAAAAGCTCCGTAGCGTGGTTCACTTTTTGTGGTGAAACTTGTAGTAGCATCATGGAAATATCTAAATTAATCGATGAAAATAAAAAAAAAGAAATTCAAAAATTTCATTTGTTTTTGTTTATAACTTTTTATTTTTCATTCTACGAAAAAATGTAATAGAAATAATGTTGTGAACAATTTAATTTGCTACAAATAATGTCTTATAAATTGTCTATAGGGATTCTAGTTTGCGAGATACAGCGCGAAATCCCTTTGCACCCCTTTTTCCAAGATAGCGGCAGGAGGACAAGGGTGGCGACCCCACAAACTTGAACTTAAGCTTATAGTTACCTTTCCTACACTACACATCAAGAAAATAAAGCTGTGTCCTTTGAAAAACGCAAACCCAAATGTAACTTTTCAATGAACTAAACGCAGAAGTCAATATTTTGTTATGTCAGCAACAATCTTGCGATTTTATAAAAACTATATACTCGTAAATGTATAATAAATCAAATATCAAAATATATAAATATGCATGCATTTTCAAAAACAAATATGCGTTATGGCTGATACGATGTACAATTCCCAATCTGAATAAAACCGGTATTCTAAACAAAATACGTCATGTTTGTTCAAATCACGCCAAAAGTTTATGAAGCTGTACGGGGCACATGTTTGGCTCGAATTACGCGGTACACTCATGAATATAGATGGCGTCAATGTGTTTGCCTGCCGCGACGCGACAGCTATCACTGCCTGACAGGAGATGTTCAAGATATAATCCGGGCAGGGCGGACGCGTGACGTCACTGCCTTCACCGGCCCGCTCCCTGTTTCCTACAGGCAATGCGTTCTGACGGATTGGGTCAATAAGTTCATGACAAAATGCTTTTGTGACGGTTCTTGTTTGGTTTCGTTGTGTAAGTGATTCTTAATTCAAGATACTCTTTTTTTTTTAATTGATTCTTCCAGATTTAGCGATATTATGTTTTTGTTTGAAAAGTGTCGAAGGAGTTTTAAAATATATTTTAAATTTATATGTCCATAAATAATGGATGAGGACCGTTTCTAAATCAAAGACACGTGGTAGTGCAATAAACGGGGAAAACACACAGCTAACTGAGGATTACATTGAGAATTAATACTACTTGCGTAACACGCATACTGATAACTCCTCTAAAATCGAGAGTGCGATTGTGAGTGGTTAAGTCATATAGTCCACACACGCTGGCCTAGTGCGGTTTGGTGAACTTTAAGGGTGAATTGCCCTAGCAAAAAAAATACACGGCAATCCTGAAAACGGTAGTGCAAAGTTCTGGTTTATGCTTTTGTTTTTTTTTCTTAGTAAAGTAAGTACTTTTCTACCTTGGCAAAAAAAATATTGAGTAATAGCCTCTATTACATAAAAAAATAATTACAAAGTGGCATTTTATCAACATGGTGACCTGTCCTGAACCCAATTTGGTTCGTAAAATATCTTCCCCTGCAGTTACATTTATTATTTGAATTAAAATCTACTTTCGTACATACATACATACATAATCTCACGCCTTTATCCCCGAAGGAGTAGGCAGAGGCGCTACCAGGACACCCACATTTCGCCTTGTATATTCCGTCCCACGATGTGATAGGGGGCGAGCCTATCGCCATATCGGGCACAAATTCCTGACTCCGGGCTGATAATGAATAGAAAAATCCAATATCACTTTGCCCCACCCGGGACTCGAACCCGAGACCTCAGCTTTGTAACCGTACCGTAATACAACTACGCCACCGAGGCAGTTTAAAATCTACTTTTGTACCATTAAATTATAATATAGCCTATCAAAAACTGTTATTGTATGCTTATCTTCTTCCTTTAAATACATTTGACAAGCAGTCAACTTTTGTCCTGAAAAAAGTTATCATTTTCGTGGACAGTAACTTTTAGTTGAATAGGTTCTTCAACATTGCGTTGTTGCGCCCCCCTAGCCTTTTCTTACTTCGAATCCGTCCGCCTCAGCTCGTCGGAGCACACGCAGTGGTAATAACGTCATTGTGGGTTCCCACCAATAAGTAAGTATATCATTTCGTTGGTATGGCGACAAAAATGGTTTCTTTTCGGTGGCCGTATAACTGGTGCTAGTTTCATTTTCATTTTTCGAATTTTTGAGTAAATTCGCCGTAAATAATACTTTGTTGCAGTGGTGTTGACATTTTGATAATGATTTTAATGAGTTAAAAGTAAAACTTCCCTCTTTTTATCATTATTCATTATCATTGATTATAATTTCGGTGGTCTTTTTTACCATTTCAGTGGACACTTTTCATTTCAGTGGACTCTTAAAAATTCAACCTTAAATATTTCAGTAATTTTGATGTTATTTGAAGTCCACTCACGGATATGCTACAAATATGGTTAAAGATTGTTTTGTTGTTTAATTTATGAAGAAAGCATTGATATAAAAAAATCCCACCGAAATGACAAATAAAAATCATTTGTTGAATTTCACCCTTAACATACCATAGTAAAATTCTTCCAACTCGCTACGGTATGCAGATTTCCTCACGATGTTTTCCTTCGCCATCGTAGTGCGTGGTGATTGACTATCAATAAACACATGACTCCGGAAAGCCAGAGGTGTGCCCTGGGATTTGAACCCGCGATCACCGTAAATATGATGGCAGCCGCATCTGGTTCGTTACCAACAGGCCACCACGCACTAATTGCATTATTATACCTAATAATGCAATTATTGCATTCAGGCTACCTAGCCTGATACGATAATTTATTAAGCCAGTTTGAAGAGTCTTCAAGGCCATATTCACACGGTCCCCTACACAAACATGATGCGTGTTGTTTGGCCCGAAGTAGGCCACTGCACACGTACAACTCATCGCGACGCTAATGCGCGCAATATTTTTTCTTGATGACGGATATTATGGGCAGGAATGTTGCGAGATTACACCGCGTATTGCTGCAGACGATCTATTCCTTTTCCTTAAGGGTATTGCGTTTTATGCTGGCTCGTCAAATTAAGTACAATGCTGTACTAATGGTAATTATACTTAAAAATACACTTAAGATAGATAATTCAATTGATAATATTTCTTACAAAATCTAATATAAATAACTGAAGCTCAAGAGTCTGTTTGTATGGCCGCTATAATCTCAGGAATTTCTGGTTCGAATTGAAAACTCCTTTTTGTGTTGCGTCATCCATTTATTGAGAAAGGCTATAGGGTACTTTTTATCCCGGGATAACATACATATATCTCGGGAAAGCTATTCCTTATTACAATGGTTTCTTACTTCATGCTACTGAAACATGTTACTTAATAATATTATGTCAAATCACCCACGTCTCCTCAAGAGTATTCTAAAACTTGTAGTTGAAGTCATATTTTGATTTACAATCTGACACGGCGAGTCAACGGTACGCCACTGTAATTTCCCCAGGCGGTACAAAGGGCAGGTGGGCAATATTTGTACATGTACTTTATCACAAGGAAATTTACTATCTGCGAACCGGAATAATAGCTTTATAAACCTATTTGAGTCATCTCGCGACTTGGAGTGGATTTTTATACAGCAGCTATTACATGTTTACGAGTATTTTTGGACATGGCATATTCGATATAATATCGTCATACATAATATCTTTCTAGTTTATAGGCATAGTGAGACATACAGGGCCTTTATACACTAAACAATGAATGAATTTAGAACATGAATGCTGTTGACAATGCAGGTTGTTTAGTACAAGAATCTCCTACGCGAGATACAGAAAATATTAAGTTTTTATGCAGTTGGTAGTCTACGCTAAAGACAACAAATACGACGTACCCTACCCTGAAAAATATTCATAATCCCGTAAGAAGGTGAGCAATATAAGTCTAAAGTGGCTTATCGCCGCAATTTATTGCTCACATAACACGTTTATGTCAGTTTGGTAAACGTATCGTTAAACTCGTAATTTCGTAGCAACTTTTTGAGTAAACCTAAACAGCGCCCCTACCTGTAATATCCAAAACTTATTTTCATAAAAATAACTGACATGTTGCAAATTAGAATGCACATATATTAGAAGCAGATGTTCGTGGTAGACCCTGTGTTTTATTGCTATTTTGAGATCCATTAAGATGATGACGTAGCTTTTATATCATCTCACATGATCATAAAGTCGCATATTACCGCATTTTGGGGACAAAAACATCAACTTACGTACAACTTAGTTACTTACTTACTAACTTACAACGTGTCCGCAAGTATATTAATATTTTTAATCGGCAAAGCTCCACTACACGCAATAAACCAAAACTCTCAAAATTAAATTGCAAGAAATTTTCCGAATCTCGACTGTGCATTTGCGATAGAACCATAATTTAAAAAAAACTCGACTGAGATACTATTACATCCTCAATGATGTAAACAAAATGAACAAACAAATCAACTTTACAATATCAATATGGATGATTACGAGAACAATAACGCCCGGTACATTATGAACATGTCAGTTGTTTCATGAATAATTAAGCCGCCGCGCCGGATAGGATCAGCTGTGCACGTGCGTCGTGCAAATCGCAATTAATAACGGGAAGGCTCTCCCAGCCCGATATTGATGTAATTATTACGGATAATATTGTGTTTCAATACAGCTTCGCACAATATTATGATTAATTTGTGGAATAGTCCGACAGGTTAAATACATTTTGTTTAATGGTTTTGCAAAACGCATGATCTGGCGTTGTTGTAATTAAATTTATTAGTTTTTGCCCTCGTATCATTCGTGAGTTGATTTATTTTCTGTAAATAGTCAAAGATTTGTTACTTTTATTAGATATAATGTATATAATTGAGTATAATAACAATTAGTCATTCTGGTATTTTTTCATGTTTACTTCCATATTAAAATTAACACGATTTAAAAGCGTAACATAATAAATGTCTCATGACAATAATACAATAGGATTTTCTTCTCTATTCGTGGAAAAGCTTTTAACTTATTTTGGTACAGCTGCAATCATCGATCAAATTTTAACCCTCACTAAAAGCACAAAAAATGCTCTCGCAACGTCGTCGGTTATTTATGAACTTCATATAATTATGAATACGGTATGGATCCCATCGCTTTGCACCAGTTCGCATTAGGGTATTGAAAAAAGATTTTCAGTAAGGAAGTACGAACGAATGTGAAACATTTATATCAATTCTCATTTTCGCACAGATTAGTTATTTTGTATACTTAAATACGAAGGATGCGATTCAGGCCTAAAGCTTTAAGCTACTTGAAGATAATAATAATAGATGCAATTTTAAAGTACCAATAGAAAATCAAATAATTCTAATTTTATTGTATGTGTACATTTCGAATATGTTATATGCTGGAGGTACATCTTTCTTACTTTTCAATTTTACTTCAGAAAACCAAACACACTCAACAGAACATAGCATAGTACATCTTCTAAAACAGACAACAAAATGTAGTGTAATTTCATGAATGGTGTTTAGTCAATTTCGAGTCCTAGCTCTATTTTCAGACCTGAGTAATGAAACCCGCCGCGGCACCAGCGCGTAATAAATATGAATTTGGGCGGGTACAAATCTTTTCCGTCCTCCACCGAGGTAATCCTCGCTACTGATGCTAATTTAACTTTGCCATTATACGAACACAGATTGTAGGCTCAAACGGAATTGTTCGACACGAGGAATTCCAACTTTCAGACCTTCCCCAATTGGTTTTTAAAATATGATATAATTAAATTAAAGTGAAGGTTTTCGAAGAATACGTGTTTTCTATGTGAGCTTAATATATATTATTTGTTTATTAACAAATATAGATCATACGAAATATTTTTATTTTATTTTATTTTATTAAACTTCATACAATGAAATTGTACAGGCGGACTTAATGCCAACGGCATTTTCTACCAGTCAACCTTTGGGAGATGCAGTAATGAGACAAAAAGGGTGTTTGTAAAAAAATAAATAAAAGTAGATAATATATTAAATACATACAAACTAACAATAATATAATATTATACCAAGGTATATTCTTACAATATAAGTACATGCATAAAATATATATAAATATATATAAAATATTCATAATGAAAATAAAATGACTTTGTGATGACATTTAAATTTCGATTTAAAATGAACTTAACCTTCACCCGAACAGAATAGAAATCCATCCGCAAGATAACTCCTGGACCATCAATAAGATTTAATGCCTTCGATAAAGTTTTTTCGCCTAATTTATATTCAGGATACGAACCCCCAACGGTACCGTGGAAAAATATATTTCAAATGCTCTCCGAATTCAACGCACTTTATGTATAAATAAAACGTTAAATGTTTTCCTCATAGACTTGTAAACAAAGCTTTTGTACTGCTTTGTCTTAATTTTTAAGAAAATTAAATATTTATACCAACCAAGATTACCGAGACGGCGACGAAAATCTTGAATTCAAACAATAACAAAACTGATGCTGTCGGAATGTTAATTTATACATCGTTCGTCGAGATATTAAATGCGATAATGTGTGTTTACATCTGTAAAGTTTCATTATACATACATACATACATAAACTCACGCCTTTATCCCCGAAGGGGTAGGCAGAGGCGCCACTAGGACACCCACATTTCGCCTTGCATGTTCCGTCCCATCATGTGATAGGGGGCGAGCCTATCGCCATATCGGGCACAAATTCCTGACTCCGGGCTGATAATGAATAGAAAAATCCAATATCACTTTGCCCGACCCGGGATTCGAACCCGAGACCTCAGCTTTGTAACCGTACCGTATACAACTACGCCACCGAGGCAGTCACAACACACAACAAGTTTCATTATATAAAAAGAATTAAATAAATTAGAGGTACCTATTAGAAACTTTAAGAAGTTCGCAAGATGTTGCTGAATGCATGTCGCTTCCAACATATCTATGTGGCGATCCATGTGAGAGGCCTATGTTCAGCTGTGGACTTCCTGTAGCTGAAGAGAGAGAGAGAGATAAACTTTCAGTGGTTATAAGTAAAATGGCGCAATCCTAAATAAATGTTATGATACTAAATGTACGAAAGACTTCAGAATCTGTAGCAGAAAAATGCTAGATTTATAATTTTCATGGCTCTTATCTACTTGATATCATTAGTTTCGCAATATCAACATAGCTGTTATAACTGTTCATTTCTTCGTACATGCATCCTTGCCACAAAGTTATAAGTAGCAACTTCCTTATCACGTTACCTAGCAAAAGCTTTTTCTTCCATGATTCAATACGCCATGTCTTGAATGCCAGATCACTCCTTCAATTATTTATTCATATAATAATATTAGCGTATATCTTATCTTTAACAATTAGCATGGTGAACTAAATGGCGTAACCTATTCCAATCGTGCTCTCGATTGTAGAGGAAGCCCTTGCCATGAAATGGGACGTATATGGGCTGATCCAGATTAAAATCTACAAAATCTAGAAAAAAGCTTTATTAAAACCAGATCACAATTAGTTACGTACCTTCCTAATATTCCCCTAAAACAAACATATTTTCGCATTCCACTTTGAATTAAGAATGTACGCCCAACATGGCGTGGACTCGCCGGGCTACCTCATCTAAAGATGGAAATAAGTTCTGTAAAATGTAGATACAAGTAACGGGATTTGTAAAGCAGTTTTATTGAGTAAAATCTCCGAACGGCTGAACAAATAGCGTCGTTCTTTGTTATGAAAAAGAACATATATACGGTCATGAATGAATCTTCGAAATTACTTATAGGCAGTAATATAAGTAATTTCGAAGATTCATTCATGACCGTATATATGTTCTTTTTCATAACAAAGAACGACGCTATTTGTTCAGCCGTTCGGAGATTTTACTCAATAAAACTGCTTTACAAATCCCGTTACTCTACAAATAGATCAGCGAGGTAATCAGCAAACAAAATATACAACCTTTAAGCATCGTAGTGAATAATCCGTAGAGATTTTCCGTAAAGTATATGTTAGCTCCTCCTCCACGGTTAATGTGATCTCGGAGGGTATTAGTTACAGCGAAACTTGCCTTAATCTAGTAAATTATTCTGGGCAGATCGCATTAGGAGCTCGCCCACCTGCTCTCTGACAGTAAAAACATTTCCAGACTAACAAAATAATTCCACCGTGGAACTACTTTCGTTTTCATCTACTTTCAACTACTTAAGTGTTGTTTAAAGTGTATTAATTTCGGAAACAATTTCGGCCCGAACTATTCTCTCGCGGTTACTTAGCTCGTAGTTAGCTTGGAAATTGGCTTAAAATGGAAATGTAGTTTGTTTATTTTTTCTTTAACAGAGACTTTAAATTCTTCTTTTTATGGACGTCTCTACATGTCTATATATATCTTACCTGGTATTACAATATAAGCGGAGACCCCAGTGAACACCCTCCGAAGCATGAGCCTGTGGTGCTCGCGATATCTGAATTCGGCTCTTTATCTAAATACGGATTTAGTAATATATCAAGACAAGGCCTCGGTGGCGTAGTTGTACTACGGTACGATTACAAAGCTGAGGTCTCGGGTTCGAATCCCGGGTCGGGCAAAGTGATATTTGGTTTATCTATACATTACCAGCCCGGAGTCAGGAATTTGTGCCCGATATGGCGATGGGCTCGTCGCCTATCACATCATGGGACGGAACATACAAGGCGAAATGTGGGTGTCCTGGTGGCTCCTCTGCCTCCCCTTCTGAGATAAAGGCGTGAGTTTATGTATGTATGTATGTATCAACAGTAGATTCCTATAAATTTATAATAGTGATGATGATGGTTGTACCATTGTATTGAAATTCGTGTACTTTAATCACAGACAATGAAACCATGATTCAAAAGGGTAGTATTGCAAACAGTCGACAGGTGCAGATAATCCCCTCGATTGCCCGACACAATGTAATTCTAACAACAAACAACGTTGCCGATTCGCACGTCAGCAAACTTTGCTAGTTTACAAATCCCATTTTCAGTTCCGATCAGTTTTTGCGTCGTGTCGTTGTGGTACGCACAGTACACAGGGGGTTTTGTTTTCTTTCACTGCACGTTATTTGGTGACGTATTCGTTTGTCTGACAAATAAACATGCGATTGAATGAGTTTATTTTGCTTTGCGAAGCCCTTTAAGCCTTGATACTATTTTTCGAAACTGCGATACAAATGTGCGGGTACTGAATAAAATGCACTTTTATGACGTTGAATCAATTTTGCTAAATAACCGTCTTTGTTTGAGATGATATTATACACACTCCAATTTAACATTAATTTTAGCACTATTCATTCAGAACGATTTATTTACTTCATTATATTATTGTTTCAAGCTACTTGTTATCGACCTAAATAAAATAGATAAATGTACTATTTAACTATGTTAGTTACAATAATATACCCAAAAGGAATTACAAAATAAGAAATAAGAAACCGCTCCGTCTTTTTAAGAGAAAATAAAAAACGTTTGTCTCCAGCACTATAGTCACAAAATAATTATATTTTTCAACATTCGTTTTTGTATTTCACAATTGAAACATTCAACTTCAAAAAGGTCCTCTAAAAGGTAACATTCTCATAGGTATAATAGCTACCTGCCCTTATCCCACTTGTACTTTGGGGTCGACGCGACATCATTTTTATGTGTGGCAAAATAACGTATATTTTATGAGTGACCGATGGCCCCGTCAACCCTTTCGAGATGTTATAAGTCAAAATTCATATAATATATTTTTGCTCGCCAAATTCTCTGTACTATTGTCAGTATTGAAATATTTAAAATGTTATGTGCGTAACCAACGTCTGTCTTGGACTCTAAGGCAGCAAGTTCTAAAGCTTCACGTATAAACTAAAAAGAGAAAATCACATTGAACGCATTCAATATTTATGAATTTAAAACAAAATATTTCCATAAATCCATACCATTATTTTCTTTCCAAACTGGAATTTCAAATTCTATTTTGAAATAGTTAGCCCGCAGGCCTAAATATACGGGCAACGCGTTTCATTGTGAATTGTCGCAGTTTCTATAGAGATGCCTAACTCGCAGCCACGACGGAAGGCCTCTTTTATTATCTTCCTTATATTTTGATAGACGATTCGTTCTTTTTGTCCCCTTCCTCTGTTTATGTCTCTGAATCTTCCGCTATAGATTTTCTTTTTCGAGGACGTCGCGCAAAGTCGAATTGTGGCTGTAAAATTGACTGGTATTTTTAGTTTAAAAATATTCAGCTCCGGTAAGGGTTTCCATGAAATTGGTTCTTGTACATTATTTTTGTAAAGCAAATGGGCGTAACTTTAAATAGTTTCTCTTGAATGTAAAGTCCTCCGTCTAAAAATGGCTCATTTGGCTCATTATGATGGACTATGTCCTAAGCCTTTCTCAATCATAATCCCAATTAAATAGATTTGCCATTCTCAGCAATACATCATATTAAATTCACCTAAAAGAGGGTTCAATTTGACAATTTTAAAAGCAATAAAAATCGAATTAACACGTCATGCTTTCATTCACACCGTTTACATTTACGACATTTTAATGGGCGTCATATAAGAATTTTAAGAGGAAGTTAAAGGGATTGTCGGTGTACACGTTTATCGGCTGTCCCATCTGGTCTAATAAAATGCCAATACAAGTTTACGGCGCGGCACGGGGCCCGGGGTTCGGAAGCGGCGCCGTCACGTAACAACATAAATTCGATAGCTTCACACTATTCATACGTTTGAAGATGACATTTGCCCTGGAAGACAAATATATGTAGCCACCGAGAGATATAGGGAGAAATACGTGCGTTGAATTCCTTAGTGTATGTTCGCGCGTATTGGCTAGCTAGTCAAGAACCTAAATTATACGTTTTAGTAGTCGGACAGTGTCGGATTGGTTTTATTTTGATCAAAGACCGACTAAAGTTCTTATAATTAAACAAAAAGTATGCGTGTAACTGTAACGATTCGTCATACATTTCTACTGAATTTCGAAATAGCACAAGAAACCCAATATAGGGACATTGTTACAAAACTGTCTCATAAATTATAAGCACCCGAAGCGAAACTAACATCAATAATATAAGAACATTTCTCGAAATCTTAAAATTACTGTTTTAAAAATATTCATATTTCTGATATTAATATTTGATTGAAGGTTAATAATATCGCTGTGAAATATTAATCCATCAAAAACCAACTCAACACAACTTTAACTATTAATTAAACAAGTTTTCTATTTGTATTATTGTTATTTCTTAATATATATTTTCTCACTATACACCCTAGACTGTCCTTTCTCTCTCCTTTCTTCTATGTCTATCCTAAGGTTGCCTGGAAGAGATTCCCTTGTGCAATGAGGCCGGCTATTGTACTTTTTTTGTATATATTTAGTTATCATCTTTGTTTTTTTCCTGGTTTACTATAAAGAATATATAAATTAACAACAGGAGAAACTTAATTGCATTCAGCGTGAAATAACTAGGAATTCCTAGACAATTTATCAGCCAGCTAATCCAACTGTGTACACTGAATCCAATCAATCTAGCTTCACAGTGGATTTACAAAATGCTCCGATTCGAAAACCTATTTAACTATTTTGTCCTGGGACTGAATTATACGCAAACAAACAGCTTGTAAACTCGTGTGATCCAAAGCTCGTCATGAAACGGTATCTCATTAATTTGTGCAATGAATTACAATCACATTGGTGAGTTAATCTTTGCTTATAATTCAGTAATGATTAATAGAAAGCTAGAGCACAAGCAACAGTATACTAAGCCCCTTGGTTGTCTTTATTAAATAAATAAGTACACCCAACTATCACATACATTGTCCTGATCCTACACTAAGAATCGAATCTTGTGGCATGGTTATGAGAAACAAAGAGAGACTTTTCGGCCTCAGAAATACCCAGACCCGAAACAAATATTTGTATAGGTGCGGTGATCGAATCCGCGGCATCTCGTCTTACAGCCGGTGTCTAACCAACTGCGCCACCGAGGCTGTCATTTATTATAAATTAACAACCTATTTTTGATCCTGTAAGACACAACAAATTAAGATTTTTTTGTTAATCATACGTAAAATTTGTTTAAAAAAGACGCTTTCGGACGTGGCTTCTAAAATAACAGATCTATTCCCACACTCTGCTATAGAGTCCGTAATATAAAAGCATAAATTACATACTATTAAACAAAATTTATAATATTCCCGCTCAAAGCCCCCATGCCCTTTACTCGACCACGGCGCGGAGCTATGTGGAGGACAACGTTAGGTCATCCGTCCACAGAACAAAATGTCATATCAAGGGATATTGAACCCCACTCATATGAAACCTTCATTAGTGAAAACTCCCCACAAGACAACACCCCAATTGTATTGCAAATAGTTTCTAGAAATTAATTTTATATTCTAAAAGTATAATAACTTAAGAAGTTTCTAAAATTTTTACACAAAGAACTTATAAAAAAAAATTCTGAACATACGGCAATAGCTATTTGAAATTTCTTAATATTGAAATAGACAGTTATTTTAATAGAAAAATGAGACAAAGTATTAAATAACATGCTCGATTTTTATTCAAGAAATGAACACTAAGCTGTCTAAGACCTATCTATTCCATGACAGTCACGAGTAGTAAATATAAAATGTTAGATATATCGGAGTATAGATCATAATTATTATGGAAATTAAGCGTTAAAGCGCCCAACTTGCATGGTCAACAACTGCCTTTTGGTGCTGGTTGGTTTGGTGCGCTTTGACAGAATCGGGTTCTCAATTGCTCGTATATTCCATCCAAACTCTATTGGCATGTGGCAAAATTATGAACTACAATTAAAAAATATCTATTTAACGCCTTGTTTGAATGTGGAACTACAATTATAATTTAAGAAATATCTATTTAACACATTGTTTGATATATGTTTTCATGATATAAACAACAAGCATTGATACTCGTAATCTAATATTAACATCTCCAATGTATTAAAATGTAAAGAGAGAAAACTGTTCCTAATATTTTGACACCGGCATGACAAAATCGCATTCGGACCCAAAAGATCAATGTATAGTGAACATTCAAATCACACTTTTCAGACGCAACATTTGATAAAGAATAATTATGCCGAATAATTGATAATTGCCCACAGTATATATGACAAAGATGACGGAACAAATGTTATAACTTCGAAAGATATATGTATAAATTGAAAAAAAAAACCTTTTGTACTATATTTTCCTTCGTATTACCTTATAAGCACAACTAAGACTGTTCTTTCTCTCGTAGAAAAAACCGCCATTAGTGCTTTTTATACGATATTAACTGTTCTAGTATGCTTCGAGTGCACGAAAGTATAAAACCGACAAATATTCCAGAATTTTAATGAAAAGGCTTTATTTAATTACTCTGTGCTATATACCGATTTCATAATTCCGCGTAGCATGGAAATAATGAAAGCTGCATTTCCAGTTATTGTGTAAAGTTCAGATTACAACTAAATTAGTTTGTGAAATGAAATTCGTCGGCGGCGCGCGGAAGTAATAACCTTATTGTTACCGCATAGTTTGAACGTGTATGTGAAATAATCAACTAAATATTGTTATATTATTGTGTTGAAGATGATTTGTAGTGAATTATAGCTCTATTTAACGGTAATAGATAGCATTTTAGAGAAACCTGCACACATAAGAAAGAATGCATTTTTTCAAAGCTGATGGACCTAGAAAATCGCAGAAGAAACCTGTGCCGATACAGATTAAAATTATCTACTAACCTATTAAACACAGATCTACCTAATATTCATATAAAATTATCTATCATTTTCCTTATAATTGATGTACGTATATATTTACAAACCCACATGCAAGTATTTTCATGAACAATAAGCCATTTTCCAAAGAGCCTACTTGGACCTGATACTGCCTGTACTAATCGTAAATAATCGACCGTATTTGTGTAGTAAAACGCCAACGCAATAGGTCTTCCAACAAGTATTAGCTGTGTTCTACCACATCTCTCTCCATAATATTTGATAAGGGTCCTAAAATGTTCTTAGACATGTCTGTTACTATTACATGTCGGTAAATGGACATACAAGTATATCTTTTGAGGATTTATACAACATCACTTTATGTCACGTAAGTAATGATAGAGCAAAATTTTTAGTTGCTCCATAAAACGCTAATGCACTTCCAGCCCCGACGTGACGACGTATCAATATGTAATATGTGAAAAAAGACCACAAATACTTTTATTACACATTTTTTACATAAACATAACAGAAACCACACCTAGCCCACTTACTCCGCAAACCTTTATCGAGGTGTACCAGCAGTCTGTATTATATTGTCCCTGTCGCACACACGCACTGTATTATAATATCAGAATCAATCGCAACCACACAACAGCTCACGGCGTATTTGAATCACTTGAGAACGTCAAAAGGTACTTCGAACGCGGCCCTTGTACCTTTCATATACCAGAGTCGGCTTTCGCGAGATTCGAGAACAGGGCACGAGGCTCCGAGCCTTCATTAAACCCGATAAGACACGGTGCGCCGCGCCTATCGACATCTGAGCCATTCTGCTGAGAACCGACACTTTGCTAGACTTGCTGGGAAAACAGTGCCTGGCTTACTTTTTATATATTTCTTGTGATTTTATAAAAAGTAATACTAGAAAACATCATTTGCATGTTTCTCGTCGCCTTAAATAATGCATAAATTATACGAGATGTTTTTAAAGTTAATTTTTATCCATTCATTAGAATTTCATTAGCGAACCAATTATGTAACGAAGGTACACATTAAGGCTCTGCATACCCCTATGGAACAGAGGCTTGATATTTAGTGCTTGTGTTGTTTTTGCTACGGTTTTACGTAGTTAACATACACTAAACACGTATCACATTTGATCAGCCACTAATTAACATGAAATGAGATAATTTAAGCAAAGGTTCGAAATATAAATCCAATAACAAAGCTATTATTGAAATACAAAAGATATTTTTGGTAATATTTATCGTGCGTAAAAAAACAAAATAAATTAGAAACACGCTTCCGTAGTTATACTATAACACCCATTTATATTGAAATAGTTGTAGTATGTAATATTTTTTAAGTAAGCATTTTCTTTCTTCCAAACCAAGATTGCCGGCTGCCCAATTTATCGTTAGTAGGATATTGGTACTCGCCTTGTTAGCGACCACCGTATACAGGGTCCAAGCCAGCTATAATGACCCACGTAAGTGTATCCCTTACTCGGTTGACCCTGATTACATCCGGTTTTTAAAAGAGAAAAATATCTCGATTGAATCAATACTCAACTGTGAATTAACTGCACTTACCACCAGTCAAGTAGCGTCGTCTCTTTGCCTTGTCGGTACAAAAAGTCGCCCCATTAGTCTAATGACCAAGTGGACGGATGAAAATGAAGTCTTAAGCTCAAATCCCAGATGGAGATAATCGCTTTCTACGTCTCCATAAATATGACTTGACTGATCTTACATAATTTCCCGACAGGATTCACAACAACCAGGCGATTTTTATAAAGAAATAGGCGAAGGTAAAAAAATATATCAGTCGTTTTTAAATTCTGTTATAAGTATAGGCGAGGCTAGAATAAGTAAATCAGTCGTTTGGAATATTATTATATACGAATAACTGATTTTTATAATTTAAGAGTTGAACTTTAAGGCCAGTGGTGAAACTATGCTGTAAGTCGTCCAAACTACAATTCAAATGCTTCAGTTCCACCGGGGTGGCGTAGCTGTCACATTCAAAATGGACGTCAAGAGCTATTACTGTTGCGTTTCATTCGGTACGGGAGATTAACAAAGACTTAATAACTGGGGATAGAATACTAGCGTATAAGCAGATAACGACTATCATACAAAAAGAAGGTGGAAAACCCCTTATAGTGAGCCACGCAAATGTACCGTAGGTTTAGCTTTTATACATGCGGTTTCGAGAACTGACGAAATCATTGTGTCTGCTCGTGACCGACGACGAATGAGTGACGACAGTATTATTCGTATAATAACTCTATTTGAGTTGAATTTCACTCATCATTGGATGAATTTAGACACGTTTACGTGCCGGTTCAAAAAATAGCGAAAACGGCTAGTTTTGAATATTCCGATTCAATATTTTAGGCTATTCAACTTGCTAAGCCAGATAAAAAAGTATCGCAGATGCCTACGCTACTTGAGGTTGTTCGAGGCCCGGAGCCGACGGTCCCCAGTATTGTTAATAGGTCAATCGAGCATGTGGTGTGAGAACGAACTCAAACTTTATCTTATTATAGAGGTAATGTATCCAGACCAAAACCTCACTACTGTCAGTTGTCCTCGTTACAACTCTGAACATCCCATTTTGTTACAAAAAAACTACAACTTCGCTGACGGTTTTTTACCACATCATTAGTGTTCAATTTAGTTTGAAAGCAAAAAGAATTGATTGATACGTACTCATTGAAACCCAGGCGACGTGTACCAATAAGCCTGGATAAGCTTAATCATACAGTTACGTCTGTGGCTGAATACATAGTGGCGAGATTTACATATCATTAGATTACAATTTCTACTACGAGAGAAATCTATGCCCGACCTAGTTTGTTCCGAGCACCACAGATATCGCATTCGAAACCGATTCCACCTAAATTGAAGTTTTGCTCCACAAAATATCAGCTCACTACCTCAACGCCAAGAGAAGTTGAACAATTTCGCATCATCGCTCGTTACTCTTAAAAATTACGCAGAGATAAGATTTGAAGTACATTGAAGAGACGATGGAGTCGACGAGACCTCGTGAACTTATTTTTTCAACGACGATGTGACTTACAGATACCCGATGCCAATCTCGGAGGAAGATAAAAAATATTATTTTAAGATAGTACGTATCGTAAATCAGTACGGGATGAAGAGGGAATTGAAACGTCGGCGGCGATGTCGGTGGTGTCGGCGGTGCCGGCGGTGGCGGCGGCGCGGCGGGCTCGGGGCGCGTGCGCGGGTGCGCGGGCGGGCGGCGCGGGGCGGGCGGGCGCGGCGCAGCCTCCCAGCTGCTGCACTCCGCCGCCGCCCGCCGCCCGCATCGATCCCGCCCGGGCCGCAGCCTCCGGCGAGCCGGGCCTCATCGCGCGCGACCCGCGACCCTCGTCTCGCGTCCGACCGCGCGCCGCACGCCGCACGCGACTTGTGACTCCTCCGAGCTCGGCGCGCGTCCCGTCGCTCGCTGCGAGCCCTCAGCTGCACGCGCCCGGCACCGCTCGCGCCATCAACAATAACAACCGCCAGTGTTGCAGGTTATGCTCGTGGCTTACGTAACGGCCCTCATATCGTGCGTACATATCGACGGGCTGCGTGTGTGGACAGCCGCAGTCCTCCGCACTTCTCCTCATCACTCACCACTCTTGGCACCACTCACACTCATCATCATCCGCGGGTGACAGGCGCTCCAAGTTGGGGCGCGATAATTTCTGTGTCTATCATTTATAAATTCAGATATCACCTACATTTACATCAGTGTATTTTGTGACTTTGCTACGCGCACATTGTCTCGTTTCTACGCTAGCTTACCGTCGGATCGTAGTTTCCATGATCATTACAAATAAATTGCGACCGTAAAGTGAAGAGCGCAAAGTCGAGAATTCAATGTTAAACGCCGGTTACGCGGCCCAATTGTACGATTACAAATAGAACTTCGAAATTCCATGTCCTTCACTTGATAGTATTATATTAGTTATTAGTGATACAAAATTCATTCATAACTTCGCATATTATTCAACCTTTCGTGTTCATGAATGACCTTTTAAGGCGAAAATTCTCGCCAAGAACTTTATGAATAACCTTTACGCGGCCATTAACTTTTAGGACACCTTAACGCACACATTACTGTCGTAATCACCATCACTTTTCTATTCTTTGTCACACTTAACTAGAGCTATGAGGTCGAATGATATAATAAGCTTTAACAACAAAGCCGCATTGGCTTTATCGAGACAATGAAACTCAAATAGTACGTGAGCTAAAATAAGCTTGCTATCATTTTCACTTTCAGCCGTGGGCCGAGACCGTGGCTCGCCACTCGCTCACATTAGAACGGAAACATCTATTGTATTTATTGTATATCGCAATCCATTAAGCTGAACACACATTGATCATGCCACTTGGACAGTTATAGTTTGCATTTATTGAAGCATTTCATCATTTAATTCACAATAGGCGGTAACACAACTCTTACCAGGTATATTTTTTTATGTCACAGAGCATAATATTCCGAAAGCGCAAAAATATATTTTATTTCGCTTTTCATCATTACAACAATCGCTTCATTCAATATAATTAATATAAAATTAATTTAGAAAATATAACGACATTATTAGCCACATGCGCGTTGCAATTTTAAAACGCGCCATTTTTTCATTTCATAGCTCAATTAAATTACAAATATATATTACAGTCAGTCTGATTTCAATTAAAAAAAAGTAATATTGCATTCATCAGTAAACCCCATTATTATTCACATCAGTACAATCAATTGTAACATTCAGCAAAAGACAAGTTTAGAAAGCGGGTACCAGACACCACATCGAGCGGGCGTATAATCCAACGTTAATATGAGCATCTAGCAGTAATAGCCCCATTTTAATATATCAATGAGCCCATCACATACATAAAGCAAATAAAAATCGCCGGTTCCGATAAATCACTCATCTGCTTTTCATATTTAAATATTTTCATCCATATTTATATTTCCTAGTAATACATTAAATATCTGATATACTCGGAGCCTATTTGACGTGAATATGTTTACCATCCATGCCTCATAAAATTCAATGGATGCCTTTTGTCAGTAAAATAATATGATATTGGCGCATATTCCATGAATTCAGAGAGAAATATATTAAACATTTCCATTATATACATTTAATAATCAATATTTGACTCCGCGCTGCTGAAGCCTACTCGGCGGATTACATTTCATCGTTAACAGCAGAGGTATAAAATATTAAATTTTGCCCGTCACTATATAAAACGTGAATTAAATATCTTAAAATATATCACACAATGAGACGAATATTGAATAGGATACGATAATTAATCCGAGGGCACGAATAAGGAAAAAATATGAAACTAGTTCATTCATGTCATATTTCAGTCAACAAAGGATACTTTGTAAATCCCTATGCAAACACAATTTGACCTCTGCCTCAACTTGTTAATTAGTATGAATATTTATTTTGCGGTTAGCTCGTACTAACTATTTAATTAAAGTTGTAATACAGAGTAAATGGTCCCAGTACGTCTTGTCCTACATGCCTATGCAAATCGTGATCAAGCACCAATGAATACATCACGTTTGCGAATAACATAAAAGTGCCTCAACAGCACCACGACAAACATTAGGCCAATCACTTCATCCACATCCGTCGCGGCTATTTACTGTACACAAATATTTTGACAAGTATGACTCCGCGTTAATTTGCCCACTTTATTTGAATTTTTCCAAGTAATAGTAAATATGTTGGCTATTTGCGGAGGTATTTAATGATCTAAAATCAGTCATCGTTCATTATCCATCGGCCGAGGCGGTGTGGTCGGGCGCGGTCGGACCGCGCGCGTTTCGCGCAACTAACGCATACTATCACTGTCTAGTAATGAGCGGCATCGCGCCTGTATCGTGAATTCGGACGTCACCGGTTTGTGTTGACTACGCAGCATGGCTTCCGAAAAAGAGAAAATGGCTGCCGCCGAGACCAAATCCCCCTCCAACAAGGGCAACTGTACGTCGCCGGGAAAGAAAGGTAATTAGCACAACGAAACACTACAAAAACTTATTTGGCTGACAGCAATGTTGTACAAATGTTCATTGTCTCCGGTCTGGATTTTTGTGAGACCGAAAAGTCTTTCGCAGTTTCTGACACCCATAACACAAGACTTCATTGATCTTATTGTAAGATCAGGACTATGTATGTGACTTTTGGGTCTATTTATCATTATTATTGATATTATTATAAAAAAAAATTGGCACATACACATCACACTACAGTACACCTCCTTACAATTGAGAGGGATTTAGGCCTTCATTTACCTTACTGGCATAGTATGAGTTGGCGCACTTCGATTTAATTTTCAGAAATTATTTTTCTAAGCTGTCAATTATTATATTATATTTCTTCACATTTTTTTCTTTCACCGATATTTATTAAGTACGAATACATAACTTCGAAAAGTCTTAGATGCTATGAGCCAGTATAAGCAACCTAACGCTCATCAAACCAATCTACTCTCAACAAGACTACCTCTCTAAAATTAAGTTGTTCTCCTATATATGTACATTTAGCGAGACGCGGGCGGATACAGTTTATATTTTATAGACTTTTCTCTAATCCCTTAACAGCATTGAAACTACATTGTTCACATCAGCTAACAATGTACTCCTTTATTATAGTACACCAGTTTTTCTGGTTTATACTGACACAATTCCTTCGGTTATATCTTCCCGAAGATATAAAGTAGCATCATAAATATATTAAACTCCTTATTACGAAAAAGTGGTGAAAGAAAATTCACCAAATTGTTTTTCGCAGCAATGAATTAAGTTTTATGGAAAATTTTGTCGGCTTCATTTTTGTGAGCATAGTAAAATTGGTCATTTATTGACATAACTGTATAGTTTATAGTTCCAAAATTGTTAAAACATCACACCTTTAATATTTGGCGAAACTAGAATAAACACTTTTTATTATTGGTAAAACCCCAAACACGGTGTATAATCTTGTTCCAATAAGCACTCCTATTGCTAATCCTTATCTCGAGTATTAGTTTTGAATGACGAATTACAAATACAAGTATTTCAATATTTGGGTAACGAATCTTATAATGTTTCGCACTCATATTTATTTATTATCAGAAATACTCGTAATTCGTTAATGTGCCACGAAGACCACAGGAATACGTAGACAATGAATGTCGACTAAAAAGTTGCCGGTTTGGTGTCGTCAACGAGAATATGACAGCTCAAGTATCATATCTTACAGTCAAGGGTAGTAGAAACCTAGCAAAATCGCGAAGATTGAACAGAAAAGCGGAATGTGGAAATGGTCAGGTTAACACTAGGCAGAAATATAGAAAGGATTTACAATGAATAACTTCTACTCTAGTAAGGTAAAATATAACAATCATAACAAATTCGTGCATGCAAGCCATATCCGTGCAGGGTCGCCAACCAAATGCGTTACATAAGCCCACTCACTATTTATATACAGAGACAATTTAATGATTTATGCACAATTTATTGCACCAGTACAATTCACATTGACACTGTCCTTAGCCACCTATCAACAATCATTATGTATAAGAAATCAATACCAACCTTGAAGGCAATCTATGTTTATATCGACAAATGAAACGTAGGACTATCTTCGTAAGATTTTAAAACTTACCATATTTTTAGCACCTCAGAACTCCTTGATATTTTTATCGTAATAAAGAATTTTGTGGGTACTCAAAACTAGGAAATTAAGTCAAATTCTTTGAGGCAGATTACATTAATAATTCCATTGTCAAGACAAGAAAAATAGTGTCAGGTACAAGATATACACATCGACCTTACTGCGAATTGCGTAATAGACAAGGCGAAGGAAAAGCAGCGCGGAAATAAACTGGTAAGTGGTCACTTGCAGGACTTCACACCTTGGTGTCGAAGCCGCGGAATCGGCTTAGTTCAAAGTCAACGTGATTGCAGCTGTCTGCTTGTATTTCTATAAATAACACATCCTGGTGACCTTCTGTTTGTAACGCACGCGGGAGTGGATGAGATTATGGAAAATAAATATGATTCTTAGAATTTCAGATAAGATATCTACTGTGTGATTGTTTGGACTCATTAGGCCTGAGGCAATAATAACTACAGCCACTATGGAGCTATAGGCAAGAAGGTGGCTTTAAAAGAAAGTCATGCGAATTCTAATACTCCAAACATAATACACAGACATTTCAACGTAGAGTCGGAGCGATTTGGAGCTGCTCTATTTAAAATTTGCCTAAGATTAACTACATATATGCTTGCAAAGGTGATAATAGCAATAGATTTCTTTCTTACATGTTTTAACGTAATCAAAAAAGAAACTTTGATGTCTTAATTTATTCTTATACAGACGCAATTATGCTATTTTACAGCTAAGTTTTTTCAACACCTCTTAACCCACGATGGATATTTTGCATTCCACTTATACCAGTATTTTCTAAAGGTTTCAAGCTCATACCGCCATTTTTTCTTTCATTAACATCGTTGCTTATTATATTCTCGATAGAGCCGATCAGTAGTCTCTCGTATTCGCACTTGACCAGATGATAACATGCATAACTCTACCAGTCCGGTGAAAGCAATATTTAAAAGTTTAGTTATTAATTAATTTTCATTATATATTCCATCGGATCGGTTCAAGCAAGGTGTTCTACTTTGTAAATGCCTTTTGTAAATACTCGCCTCTTGCGTCTTCACCTTTCTCTAATATCAAATAATTTATCCAAATCATCCTACAAAAACCAAACAATTATATCATCCTGGCTATTCTAATTTCGTAACACATAATTACATTGGTATTACTGTTAGTAATTTGGCAAGTTGATTTAAGTAGTGGGAGGTAGCGTTTAGCCGTGGGACCAATAAACCCGGCTAACGCTAAACTAAAGCCCCTTTGTTCTCGTACAAAGGTCAGCTCGGCTGAATAGCGCAGTTTTGGATAGCTTTGACGCTCGCTACAATCGTTGCGGTGAGGGTACCGTACACGTTTCGGGCGGTGCTTTACTACACAATTATGGGGTTATACTCGTATTCTATTGATATTATTTCATTGTTATCTATAGCTCATTTGTATACTGTAAATTGACAGTGTATTGTCAACTTAGGTTCTTATTATAATTCTTTATGTTCTGTACGGGCTTATCTCACATTCACGTGGAGTTGGTTGGACTAGATTTTTTGGTAATAATAAATTAAATTTGTAGGCCAAACGGTATCATTTTAAACATTAATAATTTCCATGAATGGGCATTGTTATTTTTTGTTACGTCCAGTAGTTACTCTGGCTACAATTAGCCAGATTAACTACTGGACGTAATGAGACTTAACATCTTATGTCTCAGGATGACGAGCACAGTGGAATACCAAGCATTGCTTTGTATTTCATGGTTTGTTTGGTTTTGTTACTGACATGAGCGGTCGTATCGCTTACCATCGGACGAATGGCATGCTCGTCTCGCCATTCAATGCAATAAAAAAAGCCAATTTTAGTATAATCCAACTACTAATATTATAAATGCGAAAGTGTGTATGTTCCGTTTTCCCGCTAGAACGGGTGAACCGATAAATAAGAAAATTTGCAAATTGTCGTCGACTAATGGCAACTGGAAAGTACATAATTAAATAAGAAGACCCTTTTCATCTATTAACTTTTTTGCCAACTTATCTCTGGGGTACATCGTTACGAGAGCGAAATTGCGCAATTCGGCTATCTGGAGATTATTAAGTTTTTGCTTTCTTAATGTCCGGCTGGGACAGTCGCAGTTTCAATCGCACATTTAATGGATGGGTCGGCGAAGTTGGCAGTAACGCTGTAAAGTTTTTAAATTAAATCTGAATCCAGCGCCTCGTTGAAACTTCAGCCTCGGACTTACTTCTCTACATAATAAATAAATCTCGCCCTTTGACCGTTGACCTTTGAATTTTAACGAGCAAATTTAATTAGGCGCTTTATGACATTGAAATGTGCTGTACAAGCATTGAAGTTGATATTTCTGCTGGTATAAGATGTTCAGTTTTCTAATATCTATACCTCCGCAGGTTTAATTAAAAGAAGACCTTTAAGATTCTCAGCGAGTCTGTTCAAGTGTCTTTTGTAAGTTGAAGTTGTTTGTGGTCGGAATATAAATAAGATTTTTGAGGTTAGCATGAACATTTCCTGACAATAAAATTTGGCTTAGCTAATTAGGTTTAATGTTAGGCTACGCGTAGATAACGTTTTATTAATATGATACTAATATAAAATTATAGAAAGGTTTTTTTACACAGAAAAACGAAAATTATTTATTATAAAATTACACATAAATATTGACAAAACAATAAAATTCAAAACCTGTTGACCTTACAAAAATCACTTATTTCATCTGTTTCACCGACCATTAAAAATGGTGTGAGCGACACATTTTCGCAAAGATCAAACGAATTATAAAGGGGCAGCTTGACGCCGAGGCCCGGGACGCAGACTTGGCGAAGCATTGTTCTCTTGCTAAGTAGACATGAGCAAGTCCTTAGCGTAGCGCTCATTACTTTATTTCTAACGGTGCTCGGCGCCGCGACTCACTGGAACTGTGTGAACACACTACACATTTAAACCAGGCCTTGAGAAGGACCCGCTTACATTTTGTTATTTAATTTTCCTATTTTCAAGTACTGATTTTTTTATTCCATAGAACATCGGCTAACAAGAAAATAAGCTAACGGAAGGTAATAATTTAGTCCCGCCAACTTTGTACAATTGAAACACTTGGACCCCTAGAAATCAGACTCACCGAATGAAACACAGTAGCAAAACTGTCGTTTCATTTTGACTTTATATGAGTGGTATTACTCCAGTCTGGCGAACACATTTCTAGAGTAATCCAAGGAGTGTAGCGCACAGTGTGGCTCTACCACTTGCACACTTATACTTGTTCTCACATTGGTATAACAATTTAATATACGAGTAGTGTAAAGTTGTGCATTAAGTAAAGACTTAATGAGTTTACTTGTCGATACAATTATGCCGACGCGCTCGTAATCGTATACTAGTTGATTTCGGAACACGACACAATTTTCTGGGTCACAGTTGGTGTTAATTACGGTGAGTCTAGGCAATAGCCTCTCCCTCCCTCTCTCTCTCTCTCTCTTTCACTTTCAGCAATAAGTCCACTGCTGAACATAACGCCTCCTCCCAGAATCTCCTCATCGACCTGTTGGAAGCGCCCTGCATCCAGCGATTTCCTGGAACCTAAACTAAGGCGTCCGTTTACATTTTATACGGGCGTCCGACACTTAGCTTGACTGTACGTGGTCTCCACTCAGAATTTTTCGCCCTCATCGGCCATCATAGGCTATTGCCTGGATTGCCTTTGTAGATGAAATTAACGCCTTGCTTAAAAAGTGTATGTAAAATTTTTACTTTCATAAACCCAACGTCCCAAAAGAAGTATAACTTTAATAAAATATAAACGAGACATCTCAATAACTGTATCTAATTGCGAGAGATAATGTCCGACGCCACTCGATACTTCATCTGCTCTGTAATGCACTTACAACCAGGCGCGCTATTTCCACTTCGCCGGTCTACAAAAAAATAACACCAAGACCTTTTCGTTAAACAATTGCGAAATTAAAATATGTTTTTACAAGATGTTACGAATTTTTCCAGTTCTTAATTTTATGTAGATGCGAGAGTACTCCAGACTCTTAGGTTATATTTAGTGGCCAAAAGCTTTTAGCAGTTTAAAGTGAAATTAATTTAAAGGCTGCCTTGTGGGGCCGGAAGCGCGGTCAAATTTGCATACTCCATACAGGACTGACGGCAAACTGAAAACTCCTGTGTACAATAAATGAGAATTTGAAAATTAGCATATTTTTGCACATCATAATATGCCGTGTATTGAGTCAGTTTATATTTCCCTTTTAAACTTAATTTATTTGAAACTTAGGGTTAGGCAACTTGATTTTTATGCGTGTTGCGTAATGACCTGGTCGATAAATTTACGATAGGTCGCCTTTTTGACATAAACCCGTTATTTAAATTAAATATGTAGTGTCTGTTTGTATATACAGGGTATCTCAAGACCGCGACCGAAAACGAAGCCAGGTGGTAGTTTTAGTGGTTACAGACACGATGCAAATAAAAATTTCACCAAAACTGCGACAGATATTTTTTTAGAACTTTTTTAAAAATCATCTTGTTCGAGTGTTAAAAACCTAGTTTTTGCGAAAATAATAATTTACGCCCTTACGTACCATTGAATGTTGAAAAATAAAGAGGCCTGCATCATTACTTTAGGAAAACTATGTATTTATCACCCAAATACGACGATAAGTAAAATGTTTACAAAACAAAAGTTGTCGATTTTTTTTTGCGAAATTTTTACTTGCATTTTATCTGAACTTGAAGTCACTAATACTACCACCTGGCTTCGTTTTCGGTCGCAGTCTTGATATACCCTGTATAATAATAACACGTTGGTTCTCCCTCTTCGCAGAAATAGGTAAGACAATATTATGTTTGCAATATCTATGTATGGTATTCATCTATCCTATTTTAGAAACGATATACAATCTGCAGGAGACGCTAACTGCGTACGCACTGCATATTTAATTTATTTCTTTTAAAATATAGAAAATATGCTGTAATGGCTGTATTAATGTTTTCGCCTGAGTTGGCACGAGATGCGATTAAGTGGCATTTGCGTGTAACATTTTGCGACGAACATTTTACGGATTTTAAACGAGAGTTTTAACTTAGTTATAGCATACCGCCAGAGGCGCACTCAGTAAGCAACGTGACCAGGTTTAAATAAAACATACATATACATGTATTGGCGTTATGTATGTTAACTTAAGTTTACATATTTTTATTCTATACTTTTTATTTCAATAAGGTATTTTGGGTACATAGCACCTCACGAAACGTCACCAGCTGAACAATTATAATTTTATATTAAAATGATATACATTTATAATACATAAGCTTAAGCCAGTGACCCTGAAGTAGTTGGTAGGGAGGGCACTATTACCTCCCAAGTGTTCGTTTATTGGTCGTAGTTCGACAAGCCTAATACCAACACAAAATGTGATAATACTCAATACCTCGGTACCAGTGATTATACAATTAAAAACGAAACACAATTATCGAATGTCAATTAAGAACATTGTTGTACAGATTCCTATGATTATCGCCTACAGCCCCACCCCACTACTACTCCATCACATGAATATATAAGTCCCACTTTTTATTTCCATTTGTCAACAAAATCAAGCATTCTGTTTTGCGTGTTAATTAAAAACGGTAGTGAAAGCGCACGTAGTACGAGTTGAAACGCATTAAATATGTTATGAAGGCTGGATCCTCGGTAATCGCCTCGAGGCCCTTTGTCGCGGTGCACCCGCGTGGAATAATGACTGCTGTCATTACTGTAATATCTCGTTCTGTCTTCACTTTAATATGCAACTTTACTATTATTTAATTTTATACGTATATATTTCTAAAAGTTTGTAGGAGAATTGGGTTCTCCATTTTCATCGTTTTTCTACTGAGTTGTTGAATATGGTTTGACATTACTCAACCAATTCTCAGCACGATTTTATGAACCAATTACGTTTTTTTAAGTGAATATTCTCTTTTGGTTGTGATTTAAAATTTTATGAAACGAATATGCACCACGGAAAAGACTACCTGAAAAAGAGATTACATATCAAAGTGTAAAAACTTCTCTTTAAACATTTTTTTGTCCAATTGGTCTCAAATTCGATATCTGAGGGACCGCTTGCTACGATAATCTAAATTCAGAGCCAGAATTGGTATTAATAACAGTAGAGATAAAATATATATATTTATTCGTAACTATACATGTGTGAATGTGATTTTAAATTATATAAGTGATCATCTTAAAAAGAAGTATAGCTTGTTATGTGCGTAGGAATATACGTGCATAGGTACACACACGGTTTTTTAAAGAAAGAAAATGATTAATGTTATTTTATTTTTTGTTTCAGGTACTATTTTTAGGTGTAGAGATTTCTTCGTCCAATAGTTCATATTTGGTATGTTACTCTTACTATGACAAGTAAACCGACAGACTGTATTCTTTTTCTGATATACATACATATGTACGTCTATGCTGGATATATAATTTAAAATATGTATATACATGTAGGTACACAGGAAAATTTTAAGATAGCTTAATATTCTGTTGTTAAAATTACACCAATACACGAAATTGTCTGCGGTTGCCTATTTCTTTACAAAAGAACGATTTAGATTCTCTTCCGGCTGTCAAAACCTGTCATCCACAGGCGCTTTTGACTCCTTTCAACAATATAGGAACATCTTTTACTTGATTTAACAGGTAATTTTTGACGTTGGTTAGACACCAGCTGTGTAACGAGAGGCTGCGGGTTCGATCCCCCCACCGAAACAAATGTTTGTGTGAACCACAGGTATTTGTTTCGAGTCTAGTTGTTTGTGACACTGAAAAGTCCCTCGTAGTTTCTGATACCCACGAAACAAGACTCGATCTTAGTGTGGGGTCAGGACTATGTATGTGACTGTTGGGTGTATTTATTTATTAAATGGTCAAATTAATTCCCTGTACTCACATTTCCAATAATATATAAGCCTCTGTAAGAATAACCAATTTTCCCATAAATAGATGAGCCAAAAATAACACGTAAAAAGGGTTGTGACTTTTTATGTGTACTTACCAGGAAACCATATAACAACAAAGCGAAGCCTCTGTACTCCATTTCTTTGATTAATACATACGGTTATTGAGATACTAATTTCATTACATGTACGTTTGGGTTCCATATAGTTGTTAACTACAAAGGGAATGTATGTTGTCTATAAAGTTGGAAGTTCACTGCTTCATCTCGGTCCCACGTCTTGCTAACTTGTTGGTAGTTATGGCCGTCGGGAACGTTGTGAGACATGTTGTACCGATGAATGTCCTTGTTAGATCACTAACTAATAACACTAGAGAATATGGTTTTCAGTGTACTTCAAATGTTTAGGGAATGTACAATTTGGCGTACTAAAATACATTAAACTCGTTCAAGTTCTTTGTCTCATCCACTCTTCAAAGACTGACATTTCTTTTGATATATACGACATTCAAAATAAATACTATATTGCCAAACCGACAACACATTTGTCTAGTGTATTTCACTTTCCACAATCACATTGAAAGCAAACTGATCACGATAAATGCCCACATATTTTAGCGCAAGATATCTCTACTAAAACGATCTCAAATCTCAATGCAATCTATAGCATGAACAGTCATTGTGGATGTGTAGTGCTCGTGTATATGCTGAGTGTAAAATCAGCACATACAAAAGGAGTTGAGGGGCAGAGGGAGCCACTCTCACTGATAGACACTACGCTGTACCCCGATGAACAGCGCTGTAACCTTGTTGATTCAATCGAATGTTTGAAGAGACTGTACAGCTTCGCTAGCCAGCACCAGATAATAGCCCGAGACTCAATAACGAGGCAATGAATTCAAAATGGGGCTTTTGAAGCTGTGGTGATTTCAGGTGGCTGGCTACCGGGCTTTGAAATGAAAAGGAAATGTAATAAAATAGATTTTAGGCGGATAAGACACTTTTTAAAAAAAATTGTTATGTATTGTTTATTTCATAACTCACTACTGGTCATTCTGTTACCATATATTTTATGATTGCGTTGTTAGTTTTCATTGATTTGCCCTGGGATTGACTTGACATTTCGCATACCATCCATTAATTTCGGGCATGACAGGATAATTTACTGTTAGAATTAATATCCAACAAATCATAGCCAGATCGTCAAATACAGTTTACCTAGATCCCTTTGACGGGTTTTGTACAGATTAGGATCAAATTCAGATTTTCAAAAACATCACTACAAGCAATTGCACATTTGTTTAAGAACGTAGCATATTTATGAAGTTTGATTGAAGTATAGAGGGAGAGAGCAGGGATGAAAGTAATGATTTTCAATTTTCTTGTAATATCTCACAGACCTTATGAGATAAAATAATTTAAAAAAATACAGTCTTCAGAACTGTAATTAAAAAGTGATAAATAAAAATAATCTTAATAGTCTAAAATACTTAATATGCCAATTATTTTTTTCGCCAAAACTAAACCTTATGGCACAGCGCTGTGAGCGCAACTTATATAGGGTATATCAAGACTGTGACCGAAAACCAGGTGGTAGTATTAGTGACTTCAAACACAATGCCACTAAAAATTTCGCAAAAAAATCATCAACTTTTTTTGGTATTTTTTTAGTTATCGTCGTATTTGGGTGATAAATACATAGATTTTCTAAATAATGAAGTACACCTTTTTATTTTTTATATCACAATAGTACGTTAGGGTTTAAATTACTATTTTCGCAATAACTAGGCAATTACTACCCAAACACAAAGATTTTTAAAAAATTGCAAAAAAAAAACTGTCGCTTATTTTGCGAAATTTTTATTTGCATTGTGTCTGTAACCACTAAAACTGGCACCCGGCTATGTTTTCGGTCGCAGTCTTGATATACCCGGTATATAGGGAGGTTTGTGGAGACTAAAGTCCGTCATACAGACAGACAGCCTCCGTGGCACAGTCGGTTAGACGCTGGCTGTGAAATGAGAGCTTGCGGGTTCGACCCCCACACCGAGACAAGTGTTTGTGTGAGCCGCAAGTATTTGTTTCGGGTCAGGGTGTTTGTGAGACCGAAAAGTCTCTCGTAATTTCTGATATCCACGACACAAGACATAGCGTGGGTTCAGGACTATGTATGTGACTGTTGGGTATTATTTATTTATTTATACAGCATACCAGTGTCTTGGTCAGGGATGCTCCTATCTAGTGGTCATGGCCTGTCCCTAGAATAGGTGCTACGAGTACGCGACCTCGGCCCCCCGAGCTACTGCAGTGACTACCAACCTTCCCTTCCGTGACTGCAGTATCCACCCCCTACAGGCCATACTTCCCTTTCCCATAACATCCTCCAACCACAAACCCTATTTCCCTTCCCCCGGTTGATGACGGGCAGCAGCGTCATCAACGCGAGTCTCTCCCCCCCCCCCCTTCTGCGCTCGCCAACCCGCCTGCCAAGCGTGGCGAGTATTGGCAAAAACCTCCAATGATTGGCAACATCAGGACCAGGCCCCCAGTCCCCGGCAGCCCCGCTATTCCTGGCTATGGTAGCGGCCATGGTTACGGCGGGGCAGGGGGTGCTAAGAATCCCCGGGTTGGCCCCGGCTACCACCCCCGACGACGACTGGCCCTGGTAACACACAACATACGCACGTTGAGGACAGACGAGAAGATTGTCGAACTGGAAGAAGAATTGAGTGGGTTACACTGGGACATTTTGGGGTTATCGGAAGTCCGTAGAATCGGGGAGGATACGATAACCCTGAAGTCCGGTAACCTGCTCTTCTACCGGGGGGACGACCAACAGTCCCGAGGAGGTGTCGGATTTCTCGTCCACAGGTCTATCATCAACAACATCGTATCCATCGAAAGTGTGTCGAGCAGGGTAGTGTACCTTATACTCAGAATATCAAAAAGATATTCGTTGAAGGTCATACAGGTATACGCGCCGACCTCGACACACCCAGATGAAGAAGTAGAGGAGATGTATGAGGACATTAGTCGGGCCATACATACTTCCAAAACCTACTTCAATGTTGTTATGGGAGACTTCAACGCAAAGTTGGGCATGAGAAGCGATGCAGAGTTGAAAGTGGGGCAATTTGGACATGGGCAACGGAACCCCAGGGGCCAGAGGCTGGCCGACTTTCTGGAGAAAGAGGGACTCTTTGCGATGAACTCTTTTTTCCAGAAGCCGCCTCACAGGAAATGGACCTGGCTGAGCCCTGACGGTTCTACGAGAAACGAGATAGATTTCATCTTGACGACGAATAGACAGATGTTCAGTGATGTCTCTGTGATCAACAGGGTGAAAACCGGCAGTGATCACCGAATGGTAAGGGGCTCATTGAATATCAATGTCCAATTAGAAAGGCGTCGCTTGATGAAGTCTACGCTCCGACCTACTCGTGCCCATATCCAAAACCCCGAGAGCTTTCAACTTGAGCTGGCAAATCGCTTTGATTGTCTCAAAGAAAACTTTGCAGTGGACGAGCTAAACAGCGGTTTGGTAGAAGCTGTCCATACGGTGGGATCTAAGTATTTTAGACCTCGCCGTAGAGATAGACCACAAAAACTCTCGATCCACACTCTTGACCTCATGGCCGAACGTCGATCTATGGCGCTGCAGTCTTCCGATGATGCCGAAGCATATAGGCAGCTCAATAGACGGATCTGGAAGTCCTTGCGACACGATGTCCGTGCTCACAATACTGTGAGCATTAAAGAGACAATTGAGCGGAATGGAGGCTCCAAAGTGTTTGCAAGAGACTTGTCTATTGGGCAAAGCCAGTTGTGTAGGCTGAAGACGGACGGCGGCCGCGTAGTGTCGACGAGGGCAGAGGTTTTAAGGGAGATCGAGAGGTTCTACGGACGGCTTTACACCTCGGTTGCCGAACCTACTGTTAGCTCGGCCGAAGACCCGAGAGCCGAGTTGATCCGGCACTTTAGCGATGATATCCCGGACATCAGCCTGTGTGAGATTGAGATGGCCCTGAAGCAGCTTAAGAACAACAAGGCGCCGGGTGAGGACGGAATCACTTCAGAGCTTCTGAAAGCGGGCGGAGCGCCGATACTGAAAGTCCTTCAGAGGCTCTTCAATTCCGTTCTCCTCGAGGGATCAACACCAGAGGCATGGAGCAGGAGCGTGGTGGTACTGTTCTTCAAAAAAGGTGATAACACCTTGCTGAAGAACTACAGGCCCATCTCGCTCCTGAGTCATGTCTATAAGTTGTTTTCGAGGGTCATCACAAATCGTCTCGAACGCAGGTTTGATGACTTCCAGCCTCCCGAACAAGCCGGTTTCCGAAAAGGCTTTAGTACCATAGACCACATTCATACGCTTCGGCAAGTTGTACAAAAAACCGAGGAATATAACTTGCCGCTTTGTTTAGCGTTTGTGGACTATGAGAAAGCCTTTGATTCGATCGAGACCTGGGCTGTGCTAGAGTCTCTCCAGCGATGCCACATAGACTATCGGTACATCGAAGTGTTGAAGTGTATATACAACAACGCCACCATGTCGGTCCGAGTACAAGATCAGAGCACGAAGGCTATTCCACTACAGAGAGGCGTGAGACAGGGAGATGTCATATCTCCGAAACTGTTCACTGCCGCGCTGGAAAACGCCTTCAAGCTCTTGCAGTGGAAAGGATTCGGCATCAACATCAACGGCGAGTATATCACTCACCTTCGATTTGCCGACGATATTGTAGTCTTGGCAGAATCGCTGGAGAACCTTAGCACTATGCTCGAAGACCTCAACCGAGTCTCCCAACAGGTGGGTCTTAAAATGAACATGGACAAAACGAAGATCATGTCGAATGTCCATGTTGTGCCCACCACCATTGGAGTTGGGGGCTCGACTCTTGAAGTTGTAGACGAATATGTTTATTTAGGACAAGTGGTCCGGTTAGGCAGGTCCAACTTCGAGAGAGAGGTCAATCGTCGAATCCAACTCGGTTGGGCAGCGTTCGGGAAACTACGCGACGTCTTCTTGTCCAAAATACCTCAGTGCCTCAAATCGAAAGTCTTCGATAGTTGTGTGTTGCCAGTGATGACATACGGCACCGAGACGTGGCCTCTCACTATGGGCCTTATTAGGCGGCTCAAAGTCACTCAACGAGCTATGGAGAGGGCTATGCTCGGGGTTTCCCTACGAGATCGAATCAGAAATGAGGAGATCCGTAGGAGAACTAAAGTAACCGACATAGCCCAGCGGATTAGTAAGTTGAAGTGGCAATGGGCGGGGCACATAGCGCGGAGAACTGATGGCCGATGGGGCCAAAAAGTTCTCGAATGGAGGCCACGTAGCGGAAAGCGCAGCGTGGGACGTCCACCCACAAGATGGTCAGACGACCTGGTAAAGGTGGCGGGACGTCGCTGGATGCAGGCTGCCTCCAACAGGTCACTGTGGAAATCATTAGGAGAGGCCTATGTTCAGCAGTGGACGTCCTTTGGCTGATGGATGGATGGATACCAGTGTAGATAACATATTTATTTCACAAATCCACTTGTTACTATCGTCCTGTGTTACTTTCGTCTCTGCTCTCCCCTACATGTATTGCTCCCTGCGCTGATTTCGCAACGAACAAGACAATTACTTTAAACCCTTTACGTCATCGGTTGTAAAGAAGTTTTATGTAACTATACAGTGAGCATTTGGCTTCGCGCCAAACTGTGTGATGTTTTTTGTTTTAGTATCTCATGTATGGATTATTTGGATGGTATTAAAATCAGTTGCTCTGGAAAGAATGGTTATGAATGATAACTTAATGTTACCGTAAATGGATTTTAATGAGAACGATGGCGTTACACTATACATATTTATAGTTGTTATTTATATGTTATTATTTAAAATAAGTGGCTAGAAAACATACTAGACATCACGCAATAATCAGATCTTTTTCGAAACAATATGATTAGTAGAGTTATCATATCAGTTTTTAGAGCATCAAATGACTAATTTATGTCAGGCTACATGCATATAAATAATCTCAAGGGTCTTCGAAATTCAAAGATATTCCCTGTTTCACCCAAAAAAAATCTAACATGTTACTCTAATTACACTCAAATAATAATAAAAAAAATCCAAGATCATAGCAGTCGAAAAAATGACGTAATTATGAGGTGTGCAAGTAATTTAAACGTCTTTGGCTCTCAACGTACATAATGAGTTGTAGGGCCTCAGTCATCGCGGGTCAAATAATTTCATCGGAAAAGAAAATTAGGGCGCGGCTAATGGTCGAACGAAGTTTGGACGAGGGCCAACTGTTACGGTCCTGGGTTCGGGGACAAATCTTCGGAAAGCCGCGCCCTAATCCCGATGGAAAGTCAGCAGATATTGTTTGAATTGGTTTTTACGGTTTTTTTCCCGTTGATGACATTGAAATTATTAATTAATTGTATAGGAAAAATTAGATAAGTTGGTATTTATATTTAAGGGTTTATGTGGTTATAGTATTCCTTAATTAATTATCTTTATTATTGGAGTATAATAAAAGTGCCCTGAGTAAACAGCATGAACATATTGATGTAAAGTTGGCAAAGTCGCAACGAAAATACCTACTCTGGGCCAGAGTTTTATCTCTACGAAAAACCAATACAACTCATTAAACACGAGAACATCTATGCGAAACAAAATAGTTTACCGAATAATTACTCTCAATAAAACAAGCTAAGCACCGCCCGAGTCTGCACCGAATAGATCCTTTTAATCTCCACCGCCCACCTCGTTTGCTGTAAAAAAGCCGCAATCCAACGTCAATCGAGCGACCGACCGCTCTACAATCACCAGCCAGCAGTCCTGAAAGCCGAGCTAACTCGCAATTTGCTCTCAAGTTGACCGAGATAAAGTGATGTGCGAATTATAATTTCAAATGCGGACTCGTTGCATCCTAACTCGCCATCTTGTCATGCAAATCTTGTAGATGCCGTCGCGTTTCTTGTGCGCCAATCGATTCGAATATCCCCACGATTTGCATAGTTCGCCCCGATTTTGCTATTGTCGTCGGGAATAAATTTACTATTTTGTGAGGTTTTGTATAAGTGGCTTGTGCATTTTGCTTAACTTAACGTGATGGTTGGATGACGTTATATGATTAAGAAATAATATTTAACTTGCTAAATATAGGTATTATAATTCAGAAATATTTATTTCGGGCCATAGAAGTGCCTATACTAGGTTCCATGAATAACAAGTACTGCCTTTTGTACTGCTATCTAATTTAATGTTTTTTTTTTGTCAAGCTTCTGTAGTGTACAATAAAGATTGTAAATAAACAAATAATAAATAAGTAGCGACTCTAATAATAACATTTACAATATTTTACATTCATTAGTATTTTTCGCAATAAAAAGAAAAATGCGATTATACCATTTAAAAAAATCGTCATCGCTCATCAGTTTTAAAAACAAATTAAAATCCAACGGTAACGTATAAACTGATAGACGCAAATATACGTAAAGGAAAGACAAACGTTTCCCCGACAGCCAACAGTACGTAAGTACTTAAAGCGTACGCGTTTGTGGGTTTTCTCAAAAGAGAACTTATCTACTTAGCCGTTTGTCTCCGCACAAAGGTCATTGTTTACCGGACAAGAAATACGCAGAGCATTATGTCTTTGTAAACTGTGCGAGTGACTATTCAAGCCACTTGTGAACTTCGGACGATATGGATTAACAGACAAGTTATTCTACAATTTAAACTCGGCCTTCCTAAGTAGATTTTAGTTTAAGGATGCAACCGAAAAGTCCGTCTTTATAGGAATTTACATACGCTCATGCCTTTTTCCCAGAAGAAGTAGGCAGAGGTGCAACCAGGACACCCACGTTACGCCTTATATTTTCCGTGCCATGATGTGATAGGGGCGAGCTTATCGCTATATTGGGCACAAATTCCTGACTCCGGGCTATTAATGAATAGAAAAATCCAGTATCACTTTGACCGACCCGGAACTCGAACGCGAGACGTTATCTTTGCAAACATACCGTAGTACAACTACGCCACCGAGGCATAAGAACTTTTATGGTATAAAAAATTTGCCAAGCCGCAATAGGCGCATTAGAGCATGGTTTAAGTCATCTCAGTTGTAGAGGCGCCCAGCATCAGCACATTGAGGTGTAAATGGGCTGAATATTATGAAGGCACTTTAACACCCTTGACAATTTTATCCTGTCATGGCAAAGTTTGGTGAGCTCGCTGTTCGCCTTTAATATGTTATTCCAAATCACAGACTTCTTTCATTGCTTTATATGCAAACATGCTCACTCCCCGAACAATTACGAATATATTAACAGAAGCATAATCCCAAAATTCAATTATTATTGAAATTGAAGGTATATTATATATTTTTTAAAATACGTGAACAAAATTATATTCGAATATTATGCTTCCTAAAGTTAACTCGATTTATCAAGCTCACAAACTGCGCTCTGAATGAAACTTTGGCTTTAAAGCAATGACTACGCATATTAGCGCCGGCTTGTCGACGTTCGTTATAATTTTAATGACTACTTATCCGCTTCTGTTGTTTAAAGCATGTATTTTTGGATTGCCACATAATAATTCCTTTGAAGATAGGTTGCTAAAGAATTTTTAACAAACATTTATTCGTGAAACATTGACCACGGATAATAGAATAATGGTTAAAAAGTAATATTAATAAATATTTATAATTTATATTATAAAACATTTAAATTTTATGAATCCATATTTCATAAATTTCATGTATGAAAAATAACCAGTAGGTACAATGCTCATCTTTTCTTGAACCATCAATTTTTGAACCCAATAACAGATAATTTTTTGTATTTTTTCAAAACCAATTTCAAATTCACCTTTATTGATTAGCTTAGCTTAGCTTATTTTTTACAATTTCCATAAATGAAATAAAAACATCAACATCCATACAAAACACAATATCACATATTCAAAGCGATGTTATCTCAAACTAGTTTGCTCAGGTTATTACAAACAGGTCATGTACATTAAGATCCATTTGGTAAGATTTCATTAGCAGAGCACACACCCGCGGCTTTTACCTGCGCCCATCGCGTAATTAATATATTATAGTGTCCGTGATTACCGCTTGAACCATGTCCCTTTTCTGGACTTCACGTAGGCCCGGCTAACTCGTTTTACTAACATTTTACTTTATGTGCCTCGTATTTCAGGTTTATTTGTTGGTTGGTACTTAAGCGGGACGTATGTTTTACGTTTGCACGATAAGTACTTGTATGGTCGTTTGCTGGGTGTCCTTCGTGTTGAATTCATGTACTGCAATGTGTTGGTAAATTTTATGTAATAGTTCCGATAAATTAGGTAGGAATCAACTGATGAACGTCAAAACATTAAGGTATCGCAGGGATATGTAGTGTCGCCCATCATGATACGCGTGGCATCGGAGTAAGTCCGTATATTAACGTAGGAATTGTTAAGACCCTATGATATTCTCCTTTAGGCTTTCCCTCAGCCTTACGAAAGGAAGCTTAACCGCGATCTTCGTGAACAAAAAATGTTATGCATCCTTGGAAAATAAAGTATCACAAAGATTAAACGTAAGGGAATAAATTTATAAAACACAACTTTATCTAAATACAAAATCTTTAGAGCCATTTTCGAGAAACCGATTTCATACACAAATTGCCCGCTTGCAAGATAAGCGGGATGAATGTTGGTTGGCTTGAACGTTAAATTCGCGTGACTGTCGCCATTGCAACTTAGAATTTTCTGGCTTCTGACAGCGTTCCTAGTAAAAGCTAACGAGGCGTGCCATTTAGCGACAACCGCGTCCGACTACTTAACAAGCCCTATTGCTTGCACATATTTAGTGTGGTTAACTAAACGTGGCCGCTCTCCATTACAGTTTTTATTACGCAACAGAACCGCAGAGTAGCACAATTACTGTGTTACAGAATTTGTGATAAAGGAACATTAGTTAGAGTAAAATACATATATTTATGTGTAGGTATGTATAGCGTGGACGTTATATGTGTATATCTGTGACAAGGTGATCTATAAATATTGTTCTTATTATATCTCATACCGCCGTATATTATCTTAGCTACCTTCGCGTCTTCATTAATAATACCAACTTATTTGAAACAAAAGTTTTACGCCAAAAGGCCCATTATAAGTACAATTTTCATAGTTATGTTTCTCTTTTAAATGGGCTGTATGTGTATTTACATAAATCGCCTCATCACCCCAAAAACACTACTACAATACGACTGAAACTATCAACACCAAGGAAAATCATAACAGATATGAGAAAAGCCCCTCACACGATGAATATAATCATGAACGGAATGAGCGCAATAAGCATGACTACCTACAACAACACCCCTTGAATATTTTATGAGCAACAGCTGGAGCAAAAATGCGTTCCCTCACTGCATATTGAAATTAAAAATGTATACCTCACTCGGTACGGCGTGTTGTTTGCTGTCCTTATTACTTAGTAACTCCGAGCTTAGTCGACGTAGTGACGGGACAACAGCTACCTCGTTGCGACACTTTTCTCAACAAATACATTTTAGTTTCAAGACAAATAAGTCTTAACGATTGTTAGGTTGCCACGCTTGCCTCTGTCGCGAGGGACGGTTTCCAATTAGTGCGAGTATTTTACAAGCTTAATGTTTTAATTTAATAAATGAAGACACTGGGAGACATAAACGTGTAGTTTTCTTTTACATTGTTTTATCAACTATTACTTGTTACTAAATAATCAAATGGTACATGTAGGATATTTCTTGAGACTCGAAAACTCCTTCGAAAAAATAATAAAAGGTAAAGTTAGCAGAAGTCTAGAAGTTGCGTTTAACGAGTTAAAGACAAAGTAGGTTATCAACTGCTGTCAGAAAGTTAAGTTAAGAAGTAAAGAGATAATAGAAAACTGTGGAAATGTATTCAACGTAGCGAAGGAAGTTTGACGATAAGAATACGTAGGTTTTGCGTGAGGATATAGACACATAATTGAAGCTAGAGCGATTGGGTGTGAAATTACATTTCTTTTTGGTTGATGGCTCCCTAAACATTACATCTTTACATTGGAATTTAATTTTCAGTACTTTACTTGTTAATATCATAGTATCTAAATACAAATATTAAATTATTTTAAAGTTAATAAATTTCAAAATGGATTGCTTCCTAAACAACAACCCATAAAGATATAATATTATAGCATCATGTTTTTTTTACCACAATACACAAGTTGCACTACGCCACAATTTTCGTTTATTCTTATATTTCATTAGGAATTAATGTATAATTCAAAGGAGTTGAAGCAAAAACAAAAAAGAACTGATAAGCAGCGACTCAGCGCCTATAAAACATTGTTCAGATTATTATAGTTGAAGTCTAACCCATCTAAATATACCATAATTGTAGGTAGAAGAACGATGAATAGATTGTATAACACAATTATTTGCAACAGTACTGATTTCGTGTTATATAATCTAAAGTAGAAGTTGTATAAAGAACATGAGCGCAGTTTCACAAGCCACATAACAAAGTTGTGTGCAAGCAACTTTGTGTGCTCTCCCTTTATTCTGGCGTCTTGCTAACTCGCACTCTCTGGTTAACTTATGTATTGTGTAATGTTTGTACTCGTAGTCATTAAAACGTCTTTGTTAGCTGTTCTTTTCTATGGTCTCTTTGCCACGCCTTGACGAAACGCGCCTGCTTCTATATTTTATTGCCAAGTAAATACTGAAGTTTTCTAGTCTGGAATTTTTTATATGAATTTCAAAGGCAGGTATGAGTAGTACTTTAACCCGAACTAGACTAGAATAGCGGATTAAAACGTATACCCTTCTTAAAAGTAGGGGAAACCATGCCCAGCAATAAGACTAACATGGACTGATAGTATAATATATACGTATAAGCGGAATAAAGGCGAAACTCCGGCACACATCATAATCACACCTGAAAATGTTAAACAGTCGTTCCAAAACACTCTCATGCCTCAATTACCACGCCGCTATATGTGTTGTGTTATGTGTAAAACTATTCCTCAACACGAGCCAACAAACTCTCCAAGTATTTGAAGGTCCTACATTAGACCCCTATTCTGAACGCGCATTAACCATCAATTTGGAATAACACGCCGCTATAAAGGAGATAAATCGCTCTCTTACGCTCACAAAATCCTCGAGTGAATCTGTACGAATACGCGTGGATATAGAGCTACGTAAATACAAACGTACGAGGCTCATATTGTAAAGGCACTTTTGCAAACATAATATCCATAGAATATATTACTTTTTTCGACACGTCAGTGCCTGTATTGAATAGGGTTCGCCGCTGCCTAATAATATTGTGTATGCAAAATATAAAATCTCTTTGTAGGAACACGTTAAGGGATTACAATGGGTTGTTTGTACCATTGTACTGCTTTTAGCATATATTTGATTTCGTAAAATACGTAATATAGAACTTTTTGATATTATGAACAAAACATTCGTGATGGCTGATGTAATTACCCACTTACTAGATACGCTCTGAAAGATACTTTCCGTAAATCTTCATATAGGACAAAAATAACTTCTCCATTAAACCGGGCCATAGATATCTATAGGCATTACAATGACATTGACATCTTCAACGTGCCTATTGGGAGACTTAAGGACGTCTTATTAAGGTCTTTCAAAAGTGATTGAGCTTGATCAGCTTAGAGTTCCATCACCTAATTAAGTTTTTGTTTTTCTCGTTTTTAATTGTGTATTCCTCATTAATTAATATTTATTACTAAGTGTCTTAATTGTACCTGATCATTGTCCACTTCAATATTGTTTATTTTCAATTTGTTTAGTTTTAAGTAAATTGTATTCATTGAATTTAATGTTTCCAACGCTAGTTATAATGAATGTTGTATACACCTATAAGGATAGAACACACTGTCCATAATTTTAGTGTTATAAGTTTTTGTATGTTTTGTGTCTCTGTCATTGGTGTGTCTTTTATATAAATAAAATAAAAATAAAATAAATTACCTTAATCCCCGAAGCAATAGACAGAAGTACCACTACTGTTATCCACTGTCTGCTGAGCTTATTTTCATCCAAGACATAATAAGCGGTGATCATAACCCAGGCCATACACACTGTCATAGAAAATCGTGTCTAGTGCCAATGTGTGATTGGAATAATTATAATAATTACTAAATACAAATCCTCACTACTAAAAAAAATATTACATTTCTGCATTTTCCCAATATAGAACCTCAGTAATAGAATCAGCGCACTTACGAAGTGAGGCTGCCAAAGAGTCTGCCAACCGCAGCAAGTCATTTGACAGCGCGATGTCAATGAAGGGGCGCTGTCAACGCCGAGAGTTTTAGTGGCGCCCTCTGACCCTCCCCAAACAAAACAACCACCGCCGGACTAACTAACAAGGACATCTCTAATTAAAACTTAGCCCAGTTAAGCTAACAGAATTACGTCCCGAAAGTTTTTTGACCCTTAGAAAGTACCAAGATTCAATGGAAATTTGTACGAAATCAAGAGTTATTTCATCAATTAAAATTTCATGTCGATGTTGTTTACTGGAACCGTGTTTCCTGCCTTTAATTAATTTCATCCTTTTAGTTTTAAATAGAAATTATTATTAGAGAAATTACATGGCAGAAATTAAAAGTTACCCGAATGGCTTAACACCCCGCTACGCCTACAAATGTTTTCCTCAGTTCTATTTAATAATACCTCCCTGAATTCATTAATTAATGGACTCGCCCACTCCCCAAATTAATAAAAATATGAGAGGCAAATGAGAAAGTTGTTAAAAAACATAAAGTTTCGGCCAACTCCGCAGACAGGAGTTGTGAGCATCACACACAACTACTTAAATCTCCCAACCCGACGCCTACATCGGTTTTTGCTTTCACAAAACTTTTCCCGGTGCGAAATGGAAATTTCAAATGTCCCGGATTTAAGAGCACCAACGTTGGTCGCACGGCACACTTACATGAAGTCGTTGTGAACGCGGCATTTTGTCCCAAACACGATACCGGATGCTGCGGACTGTTCCACTCACAACCATCACGCACAAGTCTCATTTAACACGCTAACTTCCCTTATCAATTCATACTTGTTCTCAAGTAGCTTGTGACAAGTGGTATCTACTTACGGAGGTATCATCCATATACAAATGTCACACGTAAATCTATGTACTTGATAGTTATATTTATTTATAATCGTGCCACATTGCACTATCAATAAAAACAAGTCTATTAAATAAGCACAGAATACATAACTCCAGAGCAGTTACAGTAAAACAAAAGGAAAACACCGAATATCTCCTTATCATTACGCACAAAGAGGAAAAATAAATCTCAACCCGTTCGTGTAAAGCTCGTGAAATTCAGGAACAAATATACGATGAAAATAACAACGATTTATTTCTTACAGACGATTTGCTTTTAAATGTATAACAAGCATAAAATAAATAATCTCCAGCCTTAATCTGTAATAGTGGGCCGTTGTGCCGCGGGCTCGGTGGAGCTCGGTGGAGCTCGGCCGGGCTCGGCGGGCAGGCGACGCGGCGGCCGGCGCGAGCGTGCTCACGTCACCACAATTTATGAGCGGTTCCCCGCTTCTCCACTCTTGCTGTGTTCTTGACAGCGATGTATTTACTTGCGAGTGAACAGCGCCTTCGCAACAAAGAAACGGACAACTTTTATTGTTGGCCGACCTACTTGTGCTAACACGTGTACACAGACAACTGAACGAAGTAATCTCGAATAGCGCAAACGTTTGCCCGTATTGAAATCATTCGATATTGCATCTCGGAACCCGACTCGACGTGCGTTCACACAAAATGGATTGAAAACTGCACCGATGGAAACTTCAAAGCAATCGCTGTTCGCTTTGAAGCCCCGAAAATCCTTGGCAAACACATAAATTTATACAACGACGTTGTATGTTATTGTTGATGCTTTTTCTTTTGTTATTTACGACAACAACCAAGTAATATTCATATCTCGTCGATAAACTTGTTTTATTGTATTACGTAATACAAGCATGCAGTGCCCTGTAGATACATACTTGGTCGAGACAAAACTATCCCTTTTTGGCTCGCCGCCAAACTGCGAAGCCGGCGTATTGTCATCAATAAAAGTGATTATCCGAGCTCCGCTCCACCACATTTACCTAAAAACCCACATCTGGTTTCTGCTTTGTTACCCGGCATCGGTTTAGATAAAAACACACATTTATCTGTACCCAACACTTTAATAGGAACACCGAATTCGACCAAGAATAATATTTCTGTAATAAAAGACATTTTATGACTATAGGTATAGCTTTAGTGTAGTAACGTAGTTATGCCTTTAAAATACTAACATTAATGTGATTTATTTATTTATTTGAGATTTATTGAGAAAAAATATACAGTTTTTTATAAATAGAAACAAAATCTATACAAGGTCATATTATTCTCCTTTGAACGAAAACTTAAATAATTTCATTAAGGACCAAACTCAATAATCAAGTAAACATGAGAACCCGAACCCAACGAGCAACTTCGATAATATCTTTAAGGCAACATGTTTATTTGTAGCGAACACAAGTTCACATAATTACCTACAAAGCCTAACTTTTTTCAAAGCTTTTGCAACATTCACGAGTCGCGAGATGGATGACTTTTCACTTTCCCTCTAACAGCCTTTGAGAAAACGGATGCGAAAAGATATTACGGATCGCTTCGTGTCTTCTTTTGGCCTTTTAGAAACAGTTTGGGTCACACGTCAGTAAAAGTTATCGCGCAGCCTCTAGATGTATCGATTTAGAGCTTTCTCTGTAAATAATGTTTTGCAAATTGAATTATTTTTATTTCGCTTGAAGACGATGTCACGGTCCTTTGGGTTTAAGCAATAATAATAAAACCAGTACAAGCTTTAGTTTGAAACTTTCAAGAAACATGTTTTGTCTACATATTCGACGCCAAAGACAACGTTTAAACATACAATTATTGTCTAAGATAATTAATTCAATAGTTTTATCATGATTTTATAAATAGGGTGAATCTATATCATTTCAATCACAACATTCCCCGCAAATAACATTTCATATGACTTAACATCGATGCAATATTATACGAAATATTGTGAAATGTCAATTTCTAAATCGTAGTGGAAAATTTCATGGATATTTTCGTAGCGAAATATTACTGGTGATCTGCGGTGTCGTGTCGCGCAAAGATTGGTTTAATCGGTGATGCGTACAAACGTTCCGACCCGTGAAATACCGCGGTTTACGCCTTTGCTGTAATTTCGATGTCGATGTTTCGAGAGAACATTTTCGACACTTTCGGATTTTGTCACCTCCTGACTTTTATTTTTCGTAAAAATAGTACCACTTGATATCACTGCAGTTACTATGCGATTCGTTGTTAAAATAATAAAAAATAAAAGCAAAAATGAATGAAAATAGCAATCTAGAGATGAATGGTGCATTAATATGGCTCTCATTTAGCCGGTCAAACAAAAATAAGCGGCCACCAAGTCCCTCTGTGTTCAATTAATTGAATGCCATCGAGCCGATCACGTCGGCATTAAAATATTAATTGGATTCTGTATGCAGACAGTTTGCTTAATCACATTTTGTATGTCGGACGTGTGTTAATGAATACGTAATTGTTCATATTAAAATCTGTTGCTTGTCTTAATTTTTTTATGACTTTTGTTATCATGAACTCTGGCAACAAAATATTGTATTGATTGTATTAAATATTAAAGATTTAACATAATAATTAATCTCATCAGTACAATATTTGTGTGAAGTATTTTGAAAAGCAACTCTACCTAGGTTTAAGGCGTCTATGTTGATAGCATAAATATAGAATCATACAAGTAATTCAAAGAAGAAGAAAGAGTATTTTGATAATTATAAGTGACAGTAGTGTTATTCTCGGGTGTAATTTAATAAATTGCCCAGATTATTGTATTTCATGTAACAAGAATAACTTTCCTCCTTACAATAGCTACTGTGAGTCAATTCATAGCGCCAACAGAACAAAACATTGAAACGTCCATTAGTGATTGGTAAGGCGCCGGCGCAAAGGGAGCTTAAAGTATTTACGTAAACAAAGACGCAATGGGTCAACATTGTAATGAAATCTCCGAGGCTCGCATCAATCAATTGCGAGGCTTCCTTAACGCGAGCGGTATTGCGGCCAGTGGCGAAGGGTGACATTTTTTAAAAGGGAAGCCGAAGCTCAAGTCACAAAATATGTTTATTTTCTTTATCCTGTTACTAGCTTCTGCCCGCAAACTTCGTCTGCGTGGTTAATTTTATTTGAAATCTACCATCCCGTCCCGTCCCATCCCGTTAAATCCCGCCCGCCCCGTCTCATTCTCACTAATGGAATGTAACTCAGTCCCATCCCATCTTTTTGAGTATGAAAAAGTAGCAAATATATCGGAATTCCTTCTTCATCCCACGGAAACACTAAACTTTTCGGGATAAAAAGTAGCCTTTGTTACTTCTTATACCTCCAAGAATATGTCTACAAAGTTTCATGATGATCGGTTGAGTGGTTTTGCGTGAAAGCGTAACAAACAAACTTACATTCACATTTATAATATTAGTGGGGTTAAGGGATTACGAAATGACTACAATGCGACTGATAGTAAGCGTAGTGCAGTCCGAATAGAGATCAAATTTACTGTGTGATGTTTCACAGAATGAACGCAAAACGCGACACATTTATGCACGTGTGTCCTTATATTCGGACCTTTGCGAATATCCTCCCACCAGCAAATTATTGCTCCGAGAATCTTACTCACCAAACCAAATTATTGGGTTTCATTTGGTAAGTGATATTGTGGCATCTGCCTATTGCGGCCGTCAATTAAATTTTAATATTTTCGTTACCTATGTACTTATACAATATTTACAATGTCCATGAAATAAAAACTAAACCATGCTTACATAATGAGAAAAATAAAAAAGTATATTTCTAAACCGCACGTGAATATAAGATTAATATAAAAGAAATAAAAACCTAGACTCAATGTTAACAAGTACGGTAGCCCCGCATTAATCAGTTGTAACAATAGTAAGACAATGTATTAATCAGGCGAGGGTCGAGCACGTCCTAAAATCTAAACACTAACTTTATTTGTAAAATCGACAATCTAAACATATTAGTACGCTCCTAACGATTAGTAATTTCCATTAAAACCAGTAAACCAAAAATATTACACAGTTTGTAATTAAAAACATTTAAAACTAATTGCATGAACCATGAATATATTGTAAAAATGTAAATACAACACTTATAAATACATTAGACTCCGCATTTCGCTATTATAATAAGTAATATCTATACGTAAGTACACACGAAATGCCGGAGAAGCTCCGGCTTATTTCTTGCTTTTTTAACGTAAATTGAACCTTAAATCATTATAAATTTAAGGTACAAATTTGCGTGGTTTGTTGCATACTATACAATGCGTAAGGGGCGGCGCGGCGGCGGCGCGGTGGCGGCGCGGTGGCGGCGGGGCGGCGGCGGGCGGCGGCGCACGGGCCGCGCTAGTGTTATTGAATAAGCCGAACAATTTTACAGGAATTCGCCAGAGGTCGCAGCGCGTCGCAATGTAAAAAGGGCTTACTGTGCCGCTTCCTAGTAATATTTACGTATCTGGCCGACAGATGTCGTTGAATGTAAAAAATAATAATTGAGTTTTGATATTAAATAAATAAGTTTGAATATATTGCTTGTTTATAGTGTAATGATAAATTACAAAAGGGAACCCGGCGGGAATTGGCTTCCATGGAGCCTTCGCCACTAATTGCCACTTTGTCTTGTACTCTCAATCCCTCTTGATTAATTTAAATAGCTCGTGGGAGTAATAGACCGCTTGTTTTTCCTTATGTTCATTATGTGGATTAAGCACTGGTTTTGCATATGTGTTTTCAGGATTTGTTGACTGTTTCGTTATTTGAACTATTTTAAAGATGTGGGGATAATAAACTTATCACTGAAAGCGATACCTTCAGTATAACCTTTACTTATTTAGTTTAGTATTCCTCTTAATTAAAATATTAAAGTTCAATATTTTTGTAATACAATAATCATATTATTGCTGAATGGTAATATAAAAGAAGACCATCCCACTAAATATAAGCACAATGATCGATGTTTTCTATGTAAACTAAGTGAATCACATAATCTAACACCACTATAGATTCAAAGAAATGGTACCTCAAAGCTTTCAGAACACAATTGCAAGATTGTAATAACGCGGCGTTCCTAGTACGCGTATGAAAGAGCGTGCGTATTGAATAAGTTTCAATAATTGCGCGGCGCGTGCAGTATCTATGAATTGGGCCGTTGCACCACTCGGATTGCACGTCCGGCCGTCCGCGAGACAAGCCGGCTTACACGTCACCGAGGACCCAAATTGAAAATCGGTGAAGCGTTTAAATCCACGCTTGGTATAGACCGTTGTTTAATCTTTAGAAGTTTCTTACGGGTTATTTTGTGTTAGAAGTAGTATGTAGTTGCAGTGTATCTAATACATATTTAAAAATAAATAATAAATGATAACACAAAGCTTTTCTACCCTTAATTTTGTTACATATCGTGGGTAATGCATAAAATACATTGAAAAAGGGTTAAATGCCCACGTTGGAATACAGGTACTGTTAACATAAAAAGGTTAACAAGATAACTCGCAATTTTTCCCGACAATATAGGTATTCGTGCATCCATTTACTGTCTATTCCCGTCACTTTATTCACCCACCTTACAGCGTTTTACATGTCATCAAACAATTTTCAAATTGACGCATATTAAAGAAGCAATAAAATCCATTCTTAAGACGTGAAAGTTCTTCGAATTTTATGATGTGCGGCCATATTAATTCATACACGCTGTTTTCTCCTAACATTCTAGAAAAGGGCGAATTAAAATACGGTTATCTTTTTTTGTACTCCCAATATTAATAATATTTCTATTTGGAAGGTATTTTTTATAATAAAAAACATAATACAATAAGTAAATAATAATTAATCTGTCATTGACAGTTATCGTGATCGTCTCACAGATTATGTCGGTGTCAGTTTTCATCGCAGAAACCGCAACAAAGTAAAGTGGCTCAGGTAAACACGTGTTATGTCCAATACATAAAATATTTGGTGCATCTCTGCGTTGCAATGAAATTAAGCAAAATTTTAGCTATTAGAGGCCTTACATTACATACATACATACATAAACTCACGCCTTTATCCCCGAAGGGGTAGACAAAGGCGCCACTAGGACACCCGCATTTCGCCTTGCATGTTCCGTCCCACGATGTGATAGGGGGCGAGCCTATCGCCATATCGGGCACAAATTCCTGACTCCGGGCTGATAATGAATAGAAAAATCCAATATCACTTTGCCCGACCCGGGATTCGAACCCGAGACCTCAGCTTTGTAACCGTACCGTAATACAACTACGCCACCAATGCAGTCATTACATTAATTAAACCGAAATTCCCTCTTATATTTTTATATCAATATTTTAATGTATTTCAATAGTCTTTTCATAATTGATGTACGTTTACAAAAAGTGATATCTTTTCCACCCACGACTGCATTAGTGAAATCCAATAAAACCATATCACGTTGGAGACGGGTAAGTTCTGAATTCCCTAACAGAGCAAATCTTCGACGCAGTTACCTATGAGTTTACCGCAAGTGAATTAATTACCTACTCGTAGCCGAACTGTTTACCCGGCCGACGTGACGGGAGTTGCTCGTAATTAGCTTTCAGTGTTTGTTAACCACTCACGTTTGCAGCGATGCTCGTGTTAACATATCGGATTTTGATGTTATCATAATCGTGAAGCTCTTAATGACTCGTGTTTTGATACTTTTGTGTGAAATAAGCACATTATTGAGATATATTTTGTGCCGTCGGTTTTTGGACCTACCACAGCCTTTTTGGTCTCACTACAAATCAGGACATTACATACATACATAAACTCACGCCTGTTTCCTAGGAGGGGTAGGCAGAGGTGCTACCAGGACACCCACATTTCGTCTTATATTATGTTCCATCCCACAATGTGATAGGGGGCTAGCCTATCGCCATTTCGGATACAAATTCCTGACTCCGGCGCATAATGATAGAAAAATCCAATATCACTTTTCCCGACCGGGGATTCGAACCCGAAACCTCAGCTTTATAATCATACCGTAGTAAAACTACGCCACCGAGGCAGTCAGGTCATTACATAGAAGGAACTTTTGTAGATCACACAAGCGTTTGCCTTGGTGCGAAGTTCGAACCTGCAGATTCTTGTTTTGCAGTCAGGTCAACCAATTACGTCACAAAAGCTGTCTAATAAGATTTTATATGCAGTTTGGGTAGACTGTATAGGTTTTGAACCTTTTCCAGAACTTTTATTAAATGTATGTAATACTCGTATTGTGCATTATTCTCGTATAAAAATTGTTTTAAATTATATTAATAATACTTTAAGGGCAACATTCAGTAGAAGTAAAAACAATATCAACCTCATTAATTGAAACAGTAGTATTGTATTGAATCATTAATGGATTTAAAAGGTTTTAATAATAAAATAATATAGAGTTGTTATTGTAAACGCTTATATTATACGTTAAGTTTATCAGCTGTCTCACCTTTGGGTCAACGTCCATCGTATTAAAGATACGATAGCTTATCGCGGTCCCATCGAACCGCCGCTTAGCTACCTCCTGCTATCCTACTTTATCACATCGGCAATAGTTTCGATTATCGGTTTCGATACGGAGATTAATTTCATTCATACAAATGTTTCACCATTATCAACAATCTGTCACACTTTAATCGATTTATAAATTAACCAACTAGCCTTTATTAATTGTCTTTTTATGTTATAGTTCGGCGATCACTACAGCAATCATCTGTCAAGACGGTGATGACGAATATTCAACGTAATAATACCGAGACACTAAAATAAAATTAAAACAAATTGTATAACGGATTTTCTAAACTATTTTTATTATATGATTAGCAATGAAAATAAATAGCATTATTAATTATAACATTATTTTAACAATCAACAACTCAATGAAATCGCATTAATAGCTTCTAGGCGTTAGCTAGGACCCAGTTCTTAAACCGAGATACACGAACATTAACCCCGGGATAGTATGGGTGGCCACAATCGATCCCCCAGGAGGCGACGCCGACGATGATCCCGTTGTGGTAGAGAGGACCGCCGGAGTCGCCCTGGCACTGGTCGTGGCCGCCGACGTCGAGCCAGCCGGAGCACAACATGTTGGCCGTGATGGCGCCACCGTAGCGATATCTGCAGATCCTTTGGTTAATCTTCCGAATTTGGACGTGACGCAGCTGCTCGGAGGACGTGCCTAGTTCCTGAAAGTATTGCTGATATATAGACAACCTCAGCCACAATTCCACTGCTTGACTCATGCCTCCCCATAGACTAGAAGACGCTAAAAAAAGAGAATAAAATTTATTCTCTTTCAGTTGGTAATGGGATAATTTTATATATTCGCATACAAACCATCGTACATATTGGTGAAAAAAAAAAAACAAAAAACAAACGAACAAAACAGGGTGATCACCTACACCCACAGTCATGACGACGCCGCGCCGGTATGTCGAGTTCCCCGGTCAATCAGTGTACATCGGGCATCGCGTATTCCGATTTAATTATGTCAAAAATAACTTTGCGATAAATAATAAACCAACACTCTCTATAAGGCGCAATATACCCACTTGGCAAACGGTATTTCGAATGCATTAGTGTAGTTCGCATGTCACTCAAGGTGACCACTGAAAACCAGCGTTGCGCTGTGGCTTGCGTCGCAGTGCAACAATAAGCTGAGTGGTCACCTACGTGTCACATTTATGCGACGTACAAACTCCTTTTTATTTTCTTTTTGTTGTTAGTTATATATATATATATATATATATTTATGTTAAACGAGTGTGCGTCATCTTATTTGTGACTAATAAATGAGTTTTTTTTCTTTCTTTCTTTCTAGTTATAAATCTTGAACTCACATTAAAGACTCCCCACCCGGCGGCCCAGACGACCTCGTTGTCAGCGACGTAGTGGTCCGGAGACGCGAGAGTAGCAGGCTGCACCACGGTGCTATACACGACGTTAGTGCTGGTGCGCAGGATGGCCAGATCACTGTCCAGCGTGCACGGGTTGTAGTCAGGGTGGATAGTGATAGAGCTGAACGTGTGAACGGTGCCACCAATGTTGGCCCAGGTGGAGCCTACTCGGACACGCCATCTCGAAACTGCGTCCCCACTCAAAGAAAGAAATGCAGCTGCATTAATAAATATTGAGGATGATTTATCAATCACTGATATTATATTTGAATATTAATCCAAGTATCATTTCATGTTCAGTTTGTTTTTATTGACAGAAGCCTGCCAATTGGGTATTTGACTATCATCGAATTTTTGTATTATTTTGCAGACAAGCGGAAGTGCCATTAAAATAAAACATTTTTGTGAAAACAGTGATAAAGTAGCTTGTAATATGAGGTAATTATTAGTATTTTAAATGAAAGAGTGGGGACGTAGTGGGGACATCTTGCCGTCTCTTTCACACCCGCACACTGTAATGCATATTAAGAATAGTGACGTCACTAATTTTGTTTTGCATCCCTTTTCTTTTACCCCCACTACAAGATTTAAAACGTTTCTAACTTTTTAAATTCTGAATGGATTTACGAAATTCTTTGTTTGTTAGATTTTGGTTATGGATACTTTTTGACGAATACAATAAAAAAAATGAGTCAAATACCCAATTATAATTTGAACTTTTTTTTATGGAGACTATGTGGTTATAAGCGGCTCTGAAGTGTCAATCGGACATTGTAAGACATGTCGAGTTAATGACCAGGCACAAAATATCGTAACCAACCTGGGAATTAAACCCAGGTTTACAGATTTTATAAGCTACTTCTTGACCAATTAAAGAATAATAGTTGAATAAACCAATATCACGTTTTGTTGGTTAAACTCTTCGACATCAGACATTCATAGGAAATACTCTTACAATGTGCAGTGGGCTGCAGTTAAAACCGCCCTGCGGGAAATGATAATCGCAGCACACTCTTGGAAGTAAAATATTCCATTCCAAGAGTAAAGTAGAGCTGCGATATCCGGGTAGTTATTGATGGTGGTGACGGAGCCGCCTACTATCCTCGCCTGGCCTGTTGGCACGGCTGAAAACAAACATACATCAAAATAAAGTCAGGTAAAGTATAATAAATCCTTGCTTGTCACTGCAAATACACAGTTACATACTAAGACCTGACCCGAATTTGGTGTCAAGCGTATCGTATAATCGTGTTGGTCCGACCAACACGACACGACCACGACCAACACGACACCAACTTGGTCCCACAACATGACCACCAGACGCGAAGCAAATAATCGTAGATAACACAAACATTTGACTTAATGCAGGATAGAACTTATGGCCTGTTTTTTACAACCAGCGTTTTAATACCGACCGTCAAAATACCGACACATCTCAATAAAATTACATAATAATAAATAATAAATACACCCCACAGTCACATACATAGTCCTGACCCCACACCAAAATCGAGTCTTGTGTCGTGGGTATCAGAAACTACGAGAGACTTTTCGGTCTCACAAACACCCAGACCCGAAACAAACACCTGTGGATCACACAAATATTTGTTTCGGTGCGGGGATCGAACCCGCGGCCTCTCGTTTCACGGGCGGTGTCTAACCAACTGCGCCACGAAGGCTGTCAACATAGAAGCAATATTATTAGAATGACAAGGAAAACGAACAATCATGACCACAAAAGATGTCACTGTTACGCAACAAAACTTACCAGAGGCGACCGAGAAAGCCAAAGCCAAAATAAGGAAAAACATTTTTACTGGCACTTTCAGAGAGAGTAAGTAACGTTACAAGTGTTTCTGTTGTATTTATAGCTTGATTTAATCAATTGATGAATATCTTCTCCGAGATTGTAATGATTAATAAAAATACACAGATAAAAGTTAAAAATGGAAAATACTCATATACAATGTACAACTGTTAGTTTTTCCTTATTAAAATAAAATAAAAAATAAAATAAAATAAAATAAAAAATCGGGGCATTGCCATATTAATACAGCATTGACATTTGTGAAGATCATTCCAACAAGAAATCGCCTTTTAATCCCATATCAAAACAAGTTGTTCCGCAGCGCGTTAAATCGCTGGCTAGTGGCTTGATACGAGATGCCGGGTGTTCAATAAACGCACCGTGTTTGTATGATCCACAACTTATTGTCTCGAGTCTGGGTGTTTTAAGGCCAAAAAATCTCCCATATTTTTATATAAGTAAATTAATCCTGAAACACGCCATCCTTGCATGGACAATTATGGCGGGTTTCATACCTTCATTAATATCTATAGTTTAAAACTCCCTTCTAAAAAACAACTAACAACTTCGTCCATATATTACGCAGTTTATACAATATTCAAGACAATATAAAGCACATACACACAAGTTTACGGCTCCCACGATATATGGGACGGCGCTAAGCACACTCGCTGCGCCAATGTTTGTCTACAGTAACTCGCATACATAATGCCAAACATTACTGCTTGCACGGGAATTATGCTCCACTTCGACAGATATTTTATGACCCGTTGTCAAAATACTTAAATATTAAGATCAAGATGGCCTGCTAACCTGACGGCCAAGTCGTTAATTGGGTGTTCGAAACCTAGGGCATAAATATGACTATTCCCAATTTTGTGTTTTCTTCAAACGACCACATTGTAAAAGTATAGGAAAACAGCGCTAGTAAACCTCTTCGATTTTTCTTGTGTACCAAACCCACTAACCCGTCTGAGGATAGCACGGTGTACTAAAACATTGAAATAATGCCTCGCTGTTCATGTTAGGTTATATGGGTATTATATGGGTATCTGAAAAGCGTATTGGTGTACAGCTGTAGGTTCCGGCAAAGAGACAACACTTCGCTGTTTGATACGGTAGTACGCTCCTTATCGGCGAAGTATATGTTTAACAATGGATCTTTTGGGTTAAGATAAAATAAATCAGATTGGAATAAACATTTATAGAACTTATCGTACTTTATATTTTCAAAGTCATTGCAACTGTAATGTAATGTTAAAGTAATAAACAGCTCATTAAAGAAATGTTGGTTGGTCTATACAATCGGCCAACTTTCCCACTAGTGAGCCAACTGTCACCGCGCCGCGCCGGATGCTTGCTCCAGTTCGCTATGATGTGGGTATGGAGTTATATGGCTTAGCTGTTTCATTTTGTTGGACTAGTGAAGCGTAGTAAGTAGTAAGTTTATACGTATAAAATTATTTTATGAAGAGTACTCATTTAGAATTATAAGATACTCGGTACGAGGATATACCTATAAATTTTTTTTTTACTTAAAAATAACTGGAAACTAACAAGATAATTGTTTTCTCGAACATTTTTCCGTTTATTACATTGAATGATATTATTATTAATCATCAACATTGAGAGATGAGAGATTAGAATATTTTGTTCACATTGAAATAAAACTATTTTATACGGATTTTATCGCGATTTGGTTTAATTTTTACATTTTTTAACTTCCCGACGTTTCGATTACTTTACAGCTTTCGTGGTCACGGGGCGGACTGAGGTATTAGTCATCCGCTCAGTGACTGTTACAATTAAACTACCCTTAATTTATAATTATTAAATTAAAAAGTTAATTTAAAAAGTTAGCTAGTATTTGCGATCCGATCTACGCAGAATGAGCTCACTGTGTCTTGAGGTCTGGCAGCTGGTCTTTTGGGTTCCGATTTAATTAAATGTAGAATTGGATCCCATGATGGTGCAAGCTTCAAGCCATCTTCTCTATTGAAATTTGGATGTTTTTTAATTTCAATAGCCTCGCGAAACATCCTGGGCAGGAAACGGTGTTCTTTGGCAAGGATTTGGGGCTGGTCAAAGCGAAGGTAATGCTTGGAGCCTTCCTCTATGTGTTCAGCAACTGCAGACTTCGTTGAGCGTCGGTGTTTGACGTCAGCTATGTGTTCTTTTACGCGGGTCCCTATGCTTCGTTTGGTTTGGCCGATGTAAGAGAGGCCACAGTCGCTATATATGGCAATAGGAGTCACGGACAAGATTAGCTACATCCTGAAGCGTGCTTCTATTAAAACATACTACAAGCCGCCTAAGAAGATTAGTCAATTCTTACCACCTGTCAAGTGTCATATACCTTTGCAAGAACCGGGAGTATATAAAATAGATTGCGACTGTGGCCTCTCTTACATCGGCCAAACCAAACGAAGCATAGGGACCCGCGTAAAAGAACACATAGCTGACGTCAAACACCGACGCTCAACGAAGTCTGCAGTTGCTGAACACATAGAGGAAGGCTCCAAGCATTACCTTCGCTTTGACCAGCCCCAAATCCTTGCCAAAGAACACCGTTTCCTGCCCAGGATGTTTCGCGAGGCTATTGAAATTAAAAAACATCCAAATTTCAATAGAGAAGATGGCTTGAAGCTTGCACCATCATGGGATCCAATTCTACATTTAATTAAATCGGAACCCAAAAGACCAGCTGCCAGACCTCAAGACACAGTGAGCTCATTCTGCGTAGATCGGATCGCAAATACTAGCTAACTTTTTAAATTAACTTTTTAATTTAATAATTATAAATTAAGGGTAGTTTAATTGTAACAGTCACTGAGCGGATGACTAATACCTCAGTCCGCCCCGTGACCACGAAAGCTGTAAAGTAATCGAAACGTCGGGAAGTTAAAAAATGTAAAAATTAAACCAAATCGCGATAAAATCCGTATAAAATAGTTTTATTTCAATGTGTAACATTCGCGTAAATCTAAGAAACCATTATGCAAATTTTGTTCACATATTATGTCGAGCATATAATGTACTGCATGAAACTTAGAACTTGGGGTCCCCGCTACACCCGAATAAAAAAAACGTAAATGTCACAAATGTTGTCTCGTTGCTGTAATAAAGGCCGCAGCCTCTCGTTTCTCAGCCGGAGTCTTAACCGACGACGCTCCAAAAGTTGTTATATTAATATCAGATGAATAAATACGCGTACATCACATCGTATAAACCTTAAGTATATTTAAACATAAATAAACCAATGTTACATCCCTACGCCGTTATAATATATTAAATATGTCGACACGGCGAAGCCTAACAACATAAGTAGTTACAAAAATACGCTTGTACCCCCTGTACCGCCAACCCCGCCTCGTGGGAACATCCCCACATACCCCACGTTCCATGTACGCAAACATAATGTTATTTAGCTTTGTATGAGCAACTTAATAAATTATCGCTCGCGTTCCAGCGTTTCGCAACTATTTGTGTTATGATATCTAACATGGTAATTTTATTCCAGGTGACACCGACGACCATGGCCTGCCCTCAGAGAAGAATAAGGGCTGTGACACCAATCTCTATCTTTATCATGTAAGTATTATTCCATTATGATCATGTATTATTATGAACCGTAGACTATACTTGAATACATTTCCATATTATACAATATAGCTGAAAGATGATGAGGGAAAATGACTATATATTTTTTAAGATTAAAGCTAATGTATTGATACTGGCTGTAATTTATGCAATAACATCAGTCTATAATAATTTATCTAAAGACGCTTAGAACCTTGAAAGTAGTTCTAGTTTATTCTAGCTAAGTATTTCTCCTAAAATCCGCCCACTAAGAGGTTTCAGATCAGCGTTGTCAAGTAATACACAAATTATATACATTAAGCGACACCTGTGGCCTATAGTGTCCATGAAGGCTGGTGTAAATATCTTGATGAGGCTTCCGATTAACGTCCTAAATTCGTGGCAAGGGAGTTACTTATAGCACGCTATTCATTGCTGGGCTAAGACTATAATCTGTGGGATTACGCTCTGCTAGTTGGTGAGGCGAGCGCCGATGAAGCGAGCACAACGTTTACTTTATTGTTTATACTCACTGCTTAGTGACAAATATAAAAAGCTATTTCCTGCTGATATTACATGGATTTTGACTTGATTCTATCGTATTTATTGTTGTATCTTAATTTAAAATTCAGAGATAGATAATCGAAAAGAACATTATAGATAATAATTGAAAACAGTTATTTTTCAAATAATTTGTAAGACTCAATAAAAAAATATTATAGCCCATTTCTATACAATATTATTTAAATTAAGCGATTTATATACCTTACTTAGCGTATATATTTGTTATTATTTTTGAAGAATATTTCAAAGCTATGTAATCTAGACTTAATGAATGACTTTGTTCGTGTATTTAATCGCGATTATTAATATTCCTCGAGCTTTAAGTTAAAATGTAGATAGCTTATTCTATAATCAAAATCTCAGAGCCGTAGTGAGTAGCGCGGATCAATCAAAGCATCAAGGCTTACACGTTAGGTCAAAGAGCTGGTATATTATCTTGTCATCACACGACCTCGCTGTTATTAATGAACGGGATATTTACTTACTTACTTGCGATACGTCATACATCTTGGTTAAATTTTGCAAAATCGTGAACCACACGACTTTCATTCTTTAAGTTTCAGAGAGTTTTTAAAACAATCCCGTACGTTATCTTCATACTTATGGTAAAAATGCACCCGGCATTTGGCCAGCAACGTTGATTGAACCTAAATTCTCCAGATGATCTCTAGAAAGATAGTGTATACCAGTCAGAGACACATAACCCTATCTCCAGTCTAAATAATTAAAACCCATGCCAGTCATTATATTCGCTCGCCGAAACAGTATTTTTCTTTCCTTCTCTATTTATTTGTTTAGGTCTTGGCGCTGTGAGACCGCAAAGTCCCTCGTAATTTTTAATACCCACGACACGTATATTTGTGTAAGGTCTGTGTCTGTAGGGTGTACATTTTATTATTTATTTTTTATATTCGTTTATTTACGAGTTAGTTATACCAACATGTCTCTTTGGGTCCATATTACAAGTAGTAAATACAGACCCAATAGCCCGGAGGCTGTATAAAATACAGTAAATATAAATACGTATATTATGTTTACTGCAAAAACAGTTTGAGGGCGCCTCGTAAAAGTCTTGAGCAAATTATGGCAACAGTTTGTAAAGGGCCGGGCTATTTTACACCGCAGAGCTGCGACCTTACACGTGCCGGCGCTCTCGAGGCTAATAAATATACCGTTTTGTTACTTGCTAGTTTCGGTAAATTATGTGGGAACAATTTTTTATCTTTTATATCCAAGCCACACAGTTGTCTCTTGGTTTTGGTATAAGAGAAAATAAAAGTGATATTCTTTGTACATCTTTCATTGCTAATCGTTACAACAATTCACATACTGTAATTGTTTTGGCTTTTGAATAACTTAATCTTAATGCAATACATTTTGGTTTTTTAGTATCTGCCATCAACCTCAAATTACTAATGTTAAATTAATTTTAGTCATATATCAGTGTTGAAAAAGTCAGCTATGGTAATATTTAATATATTATACAACACTTAATTTTCCAATTCGTAGCAACTATAAGCATTAAAACACAGAATAGAGATATTCCAAATTAATTAATTCTATCATCGCACTTTCCATGGTCATAAAATTTGCATATTATTAAATTGTACAAGTCCTTTAACGACTCTTATTACAACTAATCTGATAAGTTTATAAAATACCCACAGAATAATTGATTTACTTTAATCGAATACCTTTTAGATTTCAATTTTATAAAGTTCATACATTATTACACGTAACGCTTCCGAGCCAATTTAGGGTTCACATTTGGAGAATTTCTTAAAGGAAATAAATCCAGCCTTATTGAAATTGAGTTTGGGGCGTATTACTTAGGCTACGAACTTGAGTGCGGGCACGTCTACGCGAACTCTCGATGACCTGTATAAATCGTAGCTTTCGTAGCTCGTTCGTAGCGCTCGCGTAGCTGTCGTAGCACTTCAATTTCTTACTCTATTGGCTCGATTTTCATGTTATTTTCCAGATCATATTATTTCTTTAAATGTGGATCCTGGGTAGCATTGGAAAATATCGTCATTATTTTAAATACAAAGAAACAAAAAATGTTCTTCAAACATATTATAAAATGTAATTCATATTCGTAATAAATGTTACTACAGCAATAAAGCTTGCTTATCTTTATAACACACAATTTAACACGCGAATATTAATTTACATAAAAGTACAGACGCGCGCGAGTCCGTGTGGGTAAATAATCCTTTTATATAAAAAAAAACTTTCGCTTAAGTAAATATAGGTTCCACACCTGCGGTGCTGGCTTGGCGGGGGGCGGGGGTGGGAATAATCCGAGGGTGTAATCTCGTATATAATTCACGCACCATTTGCGAGCCTCGTGACTTCTCGCCCGGCCACGTATATTGATGGCAATAGGCGAGACGGGATGGAACGTTTTATAAACACGTTCCGCAAACAACTTATGAGGTAATTTGTGACGCGAAACTGCCGCTGTTCAGCTCAGATGTGGCCTATTTACAGCTATAAGTGGGTGGTTCATTTAATTTGGAGCTACTTCTGTATGTGTAGCTTAATTATTGTAATATCAGGGCAAGTTTTAAACAGGCTATAAGTTGAATTTGCTTAAGACAGAACTGGACAAATGCGGCCAACAAGTAGCCAAGCTTTTATCTGTCGCAATATGAGGTGTACAGGAAAAACAATATCGGAATTACTAGTCATAAGCTATGGTTTGCATATTGTTACATTTTTTAAACAATTTAAGTCTAATCAAATTTATTATTTCATCAATGAGGATAAGTTTTAATTCCGACATCACAATATAGTATATGATACTGGACAATAAATAGAACAGATTTCTTACGCATGAGAATTCTTATGTCTCAGGATGGCGAGCGCAATGGAATGCCAAGCATTGCCTTGTAATTCATGGTGTTGTTTGGTTTTGTTGCCCATGAGCAATCGTATCGCTTACCATCAGGCGAATGGCATACTCGTCTCAACATTCATTGCAATAAAAAAAAACCTAATAACATATTGTTTTGTGACTTGCATTATTTCTGCGTAACAAGGTCAAAATATACAAAATTCATTTTTATTCCTAACAAGATTCTACCAACAAGTATCAATTACAATTGTTATATTTATGTACATTTTTATCTGTTATTTAACATCAAAGCTCAGTATAAAATGTAAATAAAAATTTGTTCGAACACAATACAAACGTAACAATATTTTTATGAGCGCGCCAGGCTTGCAAGGACCTTGTGTATTCGTTAAGGCCATTCATAGAGCAATGAATCCCTATAACAAGCGCCTCTGATTATATCATTCATGTCTAATAAAACTTTATTTTCTCACAACGAATAAGAAATATATTTAGGACAAGCCTGATGAAAAAACTAGTATTTTCGCAATTGATCTTATCTTTATATAGCTACAAATTATCTTTAACTTTGTAATTGGTTCTACTGCTTTGCATAAGTTTTATTGGTAGATAATATTTATAAAGTAAGTTTACCGCTGTCCTACTTATTGAAATTATTACAGTTTACACTCGTTTTTATTTATAATTTATTTTATCGCAATCACTATAATAGAAAGCAGAATCAAGATACCGGCCAATTTATTAAACGCGCCTACAATATATTTTCTCGGTGGTTGCTTTGTATTCAAAATTTTATGTAACTTATATGTTTATGCGAAGGTAAACTAGGCCCCGTTACGCAATAACAATTTACATTTACAACTGTTAACTTTAATTAGCGCTACATGCTTAGCTAAGCGTGTTTATGCCGAAACAAATCATGTCTATATCCGACGGATATTGGTCTGGGGAGCTTCCTCGATCTATAATGGAGGTTCTCAACACGACCCCAATCGTCCACTGCTCTGCGCCAAATGTAAGCCAAAATATAAGTACAAAGTTGTGGTGCGTAAAAATATCTTGGGTAATAACAAGAAAACTTTAGTTCGTCTTGGCTCTGACCCAAAAAATGTTGAGAATGTCTGCTCAGAACGTCTGAACGATCGAAGACCACTCGAACACACTCCACAACAAGGCCGACTGACACCGTAAGCAATGCTTTGATTTTAAACAATTTCATGAAGGTCAAGAATCCTCGAGATGTCGAGAGGACACCGCGTGGCTCGGAATTATTCATGGAGTATGAGCTTGAGCTTTGATGAGCATGCTTAATAACTACCTCTGGAAAGTTTCAATGCAAATAATCTATATAATACCGATATTTTAGAACAGTATCAGGATATTATAAGCAGAGGTAGTAGCTTCCATAGGTATACAATTAACAACGAAGTAAAGTATTATATTTAATTATTCATTCGTGCAACTTAGACATAAGATATTAAATCCCACTAGTTACGCAACGTAACATAAAATAATGCTATCGCGTACGTTGCCTACTCGCTTGTATAAATAGACGTGAGTTATAATTACACGGCTTATTAAATAGTCATGAAGCGCGCGAATGTGAATGAATCTACACAGAATCTCAATCTTGCTCGACGCAAACCACACCGCCAACATAAAATGAACAAAGGACTTCATTACGTTCACGATTTCAACAGCACCGCGTCGCGCCGCGTCGCAACCCGCACCGCCCGGACACCAAATAAACTGCCGAATAATGGCGACTGTACAAATGAAAACAAATAGGAAAAGCGGCCGGTGATAAATTACTTGTGTTGTGCTTCTTTATTTTACGGCCGAACATAATTTACGACGCTGTTTAGAACAATCATCGCCGCTTAAAAACGCTCTGCTTTTACTAAATTCAAAGGTTTTTGTACTAGCGCCGTGTACAGAGCACAGCTGGATTTATGACTGTGCGACACAGTTGTAATGCTTTGTTCCAGCTTTTAGTGCACGTTTTCGTACACAACTTTTAATGCATCACGTAGCGACGCTTTTATCACAAAAAGTAATTACAAAATGTAAATTAGAGTTACACATTTTAGAGCTATCTCGTTTTCATTTCCTACCTGACTATTATTATTAGCATTTTGATTACTCGGAGCGGAAAAAAATATTACATTATTAAACCAATCCAATACTCAGTCGCGGACGTGAGGTTTCGTTTTAAATTTAAACAGCTAATCCGTTCCATTCCGAATGGAACGCGACTGAAATCCCTGATTTACACTTGCATTTGGGAACGGGGATCGTGTGCTCGGAGTGGCGTCACATTCTCGGGAACTGAGTGACGATTACTCGCTTCGTTTGAAGCTATATACGGTGAGTGCCGAAGCGATGCAAATGGCACGTAAATAAAATACGAGCGTCGGGAGCTGACTTCGTGGATCTCATTCGAGCTGCTCAGCTGAGCGTGTGCTACACCTACGGCACATGAACTATGTGTGCCGTCGAGTGCTACATATTAAAAGATGAATTAAATGTCGACGCTTTGTATCCCATTTTGTAATTAGTTCACTTTACTATTCGAATTTTAAGCGTACAACATTTCTACTTTCGAGGATCTCGTTTTTTGTTACATTGTCGTTTAATTTATTGTTTTTTTCTTCTTACTCAACTGCAGCAAAAATCGAAATAAGTACTCATTTAATTAAAAGTTTATGAATTTGTAAAATTACCTTAGGATTCTAACAGACAAAGACAAACAGAGCTACCTATGTAATATTAGATAACATAGGTACAAAGGTCAATCAATATGCCAACGATAGCAATCAACAGCTTACCTATTTCTTGATTTTTGATTGACATCTTCATCTCCAAAATATCCAAAAATTAAATACATTCGCTGCGAAAACATGCCAAATTCCTGTTAATATTACATTTAAAAAATATATATAATTAAAAAAACATTAATATTTAGACTACTAAATTACAGTGGTTATTTAATTAATATGCATATAGAACTTTCAATTGATTTAGTAGTCTCACTTCACTAATAAATCAAACAGATTTTCAACAAGCGAAGTAGATTGCATTATTCATAACTCGAGTTTGGGAACGCAAACTATTAAGTACACTTAGAGCAGTTACACACGCATCAAAAGACGCGACTGCAATCCACGAAGTTTCTACAATCCCGGTATAAGTAGCCAGATATGTTTCAATTAGTGGTATTATGAACTACTACGAGTAGTACTAGTTTATGCCTAGTTATTTGTCTGTATCTATATCAGCCCAAATACGTCCCACTGCAAGGCATGGGCCTTCTCTACAACCGAGAGTACGATTGAGAGGGACTAGACCATATAGTCCGCCACCCTGGCCTAGTGCGGGTTGGCGGACTCTACATACCGTAGAAAATTTTAAAAATCGCTTCGGTGTGCAGGTTTCCTCACGATGTTTTCTTTTACCGTTACCGTGCATGGTGATTGACTTTCAAAACACTAGTTGAACTACAGTAAAATTACTTTGAAAATTAATAAATTAGCAAAAAGTAATTAGTATGTAAAAGCTAAATAAAAGTAAAACACAACCTGATTTAAACAAATTTTGGATAAATTTGCTTATGACGCGCTACTAAATCATTTTCAATTATTATTAAATTTAATAAGTTAAAGTCAATATATCCCCATAAACCAAAAGAAACACGCAACGACCTCAAAATAAACTTTCGAACATAATTGGGCAATGAACAAATTTGCAGACAAAGGCTTCAAGCTCACACAGTAAACCTACCTAAAAATTCTACCAATGTAAAAATGCTTACAAAACCTCAATTCAAAAGCTTAGTAATATTAAAACATTTAGCAGAGTTCTTTTTCGGAATATTTGTTAATATGGAACTAATAAAGATAAATTATATTGTGTTGAAAGATTTCTACGAACTAAAAAAATACGGATATTATATGATTATATTATACACTCGATAGTGTATCTAACTGCACGATAATGGAATTTCAAAGTATAAAACACAATAAGCTGGTTAAAATTTTCAATTGAAACACAAGTATTGAAAATGCAAGTATTGATCAATTTATTACTCATTGATATAGTACAGACTACGGCAGTTCCATAAGTTTACAACAAACTTATAACAATATAACCAAAAGCGCATAAATTTCCATAGGCCCAAAGTAAACAATTCCATTAGCGTTCTGTAAGACAAAGGACTCAATCTAGCCAACAATCGTGTTATCACAAAGAGCTGTCTGCGTAACTTTATGACGACTACCCTGGAGAAATAGTGATAGGACTTGGGCAATTACGTAACAGACAACCCTGTGCACGCAGCTTTACATTGTACTTTGTACCTTTTGTACCGTTCAGTTTTACGAATGGCCGACATATTTCACGTCCGCACGATACGTGATTCGAGTATCAATATCTCACGGCACTTTGCTCAAGGACCCTCCCAACAATATTAAGATCGCGCTGACTACATCAAACGTTACAGTGTCGTGTTGAATTTCACATGACATCAAAAATGTATGTACAATACACCTACATGTTTCTTTATATTTGCAACGTATATAAAGTATTGTTATGAATAAAATATGTCTCGTAGGTCGCTTTTATATGTGACACAGTTGACAAAGGCACAAGGCAACATGATCAAAGATTTGTTTTATGATTTTACGTACAGATTGCATATGTTTATACTTCATAGGAAAAGGACTGATAGGGAGAGCAAAAATATTGTCAAATAGAGGTGTACTATAATTTCTTTAAAAACATTATTTGGTCGGCCATAGGTCAATATCAAGATATTTATACCATCAGTACATAAGTATAAACCTATCAATGTCTTATTGTCTCAAACCTGAGGAGTTCTACCCGTTAGATCATAGTTTACTTTTTAGGCTTGTTAGATTTCTGTACACGCACTAATGTTAAGTGTTTTATTGATTGTTACAGGAAGAAATCGAGGACCGTCCGAGAGCGGCCACGTTCCTCAGCTCTCTGGCGGACTACTCCAACACCATCCCCACGGCGTCGGCCGCCGACCCCGACGCGCCCAAGCCGGCGCCCCCCGCCCGCATGGGCACGCTCATCGGCGTCTACCTGCCCTGCATCCAGAACATCTTCGGCGTGATCCTCTTCATCCGTCTCACGTGGGTTGTAGGCACCGCCGGCGCTATCCAAGGCTTTCTTATCGTCCTCACCTGTTGCTGCACGGTAAGTTACCTTGATGCCTTTGAGTACTTCAATACATCTACTCAATTAGCCTCCCAAACTAATAGCCAGGCGTCCTCACACTTTGATCTTAACTTATCTAATCAAAGTTATCCGCAGATAGCTAGGAGCATATATACAAGTAACTAGAAACGCAACGATCCCATTATTCTGTCGCTTATCTATCAGGCCCCATTACAGTAGCAATGCAGCAGCTCAGATTTCATCTTAGTTTAATAAGAGCGTAATAGCGGCATCTATAAAATTGATTCTCTCCAAAACTGAAAACCATTTAGATAGGTTATTGAGATAATGTGTATAACCCATAAAATATGTTGGCAGACTATGCTCACCGCAATATCGATGTCTGCTATCGCTACGAACGGCGTGGTACCGGCGGGCGGGTCGTATTTCATGATCGGTCGCTCTCTGGGGCCGGAGTGCGGCGGCGCGGTCGGCATGCTCTTCTACACGGGCACCACCCTGGCCGCCGCTATGTACATCGTTGGTGCTGTCGAAATTGTTCTGGTAAGTCTCATACATGAACTTCGGGCATCGACTACCCACTACTACTCCACCGCCCACACCCTACTTTTCTAAACAGGGTCAAAGGCAAACGTGCTACAAAACCCCGCATTCATAAAATGGAGAGCGTCTCGCAGTGTGAATAAAATTATATCCAAGGTAAATTGCGGCGCTTGCCGTCTGCTCGTACTTCAAAAGCGTCAGGCCGGTCAGCTCTCCAGGGACTCACGGTCAATTTACAATTTACACCGACGCCGCTCTGCCAGTTTTATTGCTGTATGCGGCCTGAAAAATTGCTTTCAAACCAAATAAATGTTTATAGCGACGTGCTCGCACACGTTCCTTGTTACTAACCTAATCACTTAGAATATAAGTTCTCTCGCTTATGTAAGACGCATAATTAAACATTTGTGAAAGAATAAGGGTCTTAAATGTTTAATTTAAGTAGATTTAGTATAATTGAAGATGTGATTCAAATATAATTAAGATCCTTTAAGCAGTCAGCCAATAATTTACCTACATAAAAATTAAGATATTGTTTGACTCACGCAAAGTCCAAAGTTGTAGAAAAATTAAAGTATGCGATCAAAAACAATTTAAGTGAAAAAATTATGATACTTCGTACGTAACATTTCAAGAAATTGTCTTACAAGCAGAGGTTTATCAGCTGAAATAAAAGAATTACGTACCTAATACAAATGAAGTAGAATTTAGCGAGGTTAAATCCAGAAAATATTGTAGGGTAAATATAAAAGGTTATTGGGTCCATTATGAGGATAGCCAGTACCAGTAGTAGGTATTGAATGCGTGTGGGTTACGATACGGCTCACAATGCGAACGACGTTAGCGTAATGATCGCTTCAAATTGGCCATACAGACCGAGCCACTCTCGATACCCATTATGTCCGGAGAGACTCAATTTCCTCTAAAAGATAAGAAAATACTTCAATAAAGGAGCTTCTCGGTTGTACCTTCATAAGATCATAATTCAATTACCGGCATTTTCTGATCACATCCGCGAGCCTCGACTCGTGTGCTGAATACTGCTCCTCCAAACTTGGGAAACGTCCGATCTTGTCTAAAAGTAATTGTTAACTGCGCTCGTGCCCACAATACTAATATTTTATCTTCAGTTTTCTTTTAACATTTATTACTGCTATAAAAATCGCAACATTGTTTGCTGAAATTGATTTTGTTACTTTCCTCATTGTTATTTTCTCCTTAAGGATATATTTTGCAGTCAGTGTACCGTATTGTTTGTTGTTTTATGTCGATTTCAACATGCAAGTTACTTTCAATTCCCATTTAAAGTAATGGAATATTGGTATTGTTAGCAGCTTATTTATTGTTACAATGAAATTTGAAACTGAAATCACTTAATATATAGTTTTTTCACAAAACGTTTTTCTCTGCTTCGTTTCAACAACGTTTGACTTCTCGGTATATGGAAGGAATGTACTAATTATGACATTCTACATATTTAATTAAACAGTACCTCTATGAATAAATTAAAAGCCTACTCTTTCAGAAATTTTTCCTAGTAGTCGTACGCTCTTGACATACTGGTCGTGGTCATGTTAAGACAATAATACAGATACCTACCAATGTTATTAAATGAAACATATTCAAATAAAAACTAAATAATTATCTATACATATAATAAAAATGTAAGTGGTCGATGTCTGTACATGGAAGATATTTAAGTAATTTTAACGCGAGGGGTCTTTATAACAGCAACAGAAGCCAAAACAATTTTTTTTAGAATTTTTGTCTGTCTGTCTTTCTGTCTGTCTGTCTGTCTGTATGTTTGCTTGCGCATCACGCAAAAACTACTGCACCAAATGACATGCGGTTTTCACAGTTGTATTGCTGTAGGTTCAACTTAAAAACTGGTATATGTTGCATTTACATACAGGGTGATTCTTTTTGTTTGCTTGCACATTACTCAAAATTTACCGCACAAAATGAGATGCAGTTTTCACAGTTATATTGATGCAGGTTCAACTTGAAAAGTGGTATATATTTATTTTACATACAGGCTGTTTATTTTTGTTTGCTTGCGCATAATGCAAAAAATACAAGACGAAATGAGACGCGGTTTTCAAATTTATATTGGTGCAAGTCCAACTTAAAACTGCTATATGTCTTATTTACATACAGGATGTTCCTTTCTATTATCTATACATATAATAAAAATGTAATGAAAGATAAATGAGAAAAACTAATATGGGGAGTCTGTATTAACGTAAAGAACCCAAAACAATGATTTGTAGAATTATTTTCTATTTGTCGGTTTGTCTGTGCGGTTGTGCGCGATAAACTCAATAACCGCTTAACAGATTTCGATTAAATTTGGTATGGAAGTAGCTGACACCCTGGATTAACACTTAGGTTACTTATTATCCCGAAAAATTAAGTGTTCCCGTTTGATGAGGAAAGAATTCCGATATATTTGTTACTTTTTATACTCAAAGGGATGGGATGGGACTGGATTACATGCCTTGAGTGAGAATAAGATGGGACGGTCGGGATATAACGGGACGGGACGGGATGAGAAGTACCAAATAAAGTTAATCACGCTGACGAAGTTTGCGGGCAGAAGCTAGTCTAAACTATAAAAGCTTTTGAGAATCGATACATAGAAACAATGCTTTGATTTTACAAAACTTCGCATCAAGTCGTATTCAGAAAAGCTTTCTCTATGAAATAGATTGCTCACACAAAATGTAAAATGATATGCTTGCCACCTCATAAGTTTTTTTAATACTTCAGACAAGGCCATACGCCACGATTTATCCACATTTAATTTTACATTAATCAACAGACATACATGGCTCCCTGGATATCGATCTTCGGTGACTTCACCAAGGACCCCGAGGCGATGTACAACAACTTCCGCGTGTACGGCACGGGGCTGCTGCTCGTCATGGGCATGGTGGTATTCGTAGGCGTCAAATTTGTCAACAAGTTCGCCACCATCGCCCTCGCCTGCGTCATACTGTCCATCTCCGCAGTGTACGCCGGCATCTTCGTCAACTTCAACGGCAATGATAAGCTGCAGTAAGCAAATAATATGTTAACATTTCTTATTTTGATCGGCATTACGATGCTTACTGCCAGATAGTTTATTAGGCATGTCTCTTGAATTTAGCAAATTACATTCACTATGTTTAAATACTCTTTAAAGTGGGTTTAAGTCATATTTTTAACAGGAAATATTATTGAGAGATGCCTGTGTGGCAGTAAGTGAATTTAATAATTATTTCTAAATATTTGTTTTAATGACATAAATTTTAATTCCTGCATCAGTTATTCTGCCTTATTCATTGGAAGGAATTATTGCAATATTTGGACATACAAATTAAGTTGGATTTAATAAACTTTCCCAATTTAAGATTAAATACAATTTCAGAATGTGCGTGCTCGGTCGTCGTCTCCTAAAGGATATTCATATTGAAAACTGCACGAAGGACGTCACTGGCGAACTGCACCAACTATTCTGCCCCAACAACACCTGTGACCCTTATTACGCCGCTCACAATATCAGCATTGTTCAGGGCATCAAGGTAAGAAGAAGCTGCTTGTTTTTGTCTTTTCTTTCTAACATTATTAAAACAATTGGTATGCGGAAACTAGTAATCTTATATAATTTCAGAGTTAATTAAACGGAAATCTTACAAATAACTCGTATAATTCAAGGCAGGTTATTAATATTTCATCATTTCTTGTAATGCAATTGTAGGGCCTGGCTAGCGGAGTGTTCTTCGACAACTTGCAAGACTCTTTCCTTCAACTGGGAGAGTACATCGCGTACGGCAAGGAACCCGATGACATCGAACAAATGGAGAGACCCACCTACAACCAGATCTACGCCGACCTTACCACCACCTTCACTATCCTTATCGGAATCTTCTTCCCATCGGTGACAGGTAAATACAATTAACAGTTAACTATATACTTACGGCCGTAATGTTTTGCCCCTATCCATCGACTTCGGAAATCAGCAAGTGTAAAACTAATTTCAAGCAGGTGTCCATAATTATGTCAGTTGGAGGAACAAATACTCGTAATTGCATTTGATTTTATTTTGTTTACACTTTACATTAAGAAAAAAATACTGGCTACGAACTATGCTTCTACCAATATGTTTAAAATCAAAGCACAATTCATTAAACCATATATAAATATTACAATTTATTTATATAATTATTTTGTGTGGAGGTATAATGGCTGGCTCTAATCGTTCCGGCGATCTGGCGGATGCGCAGAAGAGCATCCCGATAGGAACCATCTGCGCCATCCTCACAACCTCCACTGTGTACCTGTCTTGTGTATTGTTGTTCGCTGGCACCGTCGACAACCTCCTGCTTCGGGACAAGTAAGTCATTCTTATTTGAGTATTTTTGGTAATTAGACTACCTACTACAAATTTGGAAAGTGAATTATAAAAAACTGATGACTTATACGAATTAAATTCGGCAACATTTTAAAGGAATTCTGTGTTTGAATGAATTTTGATTCTTAACTTCTGAGACTACCGATTTACTTCTTTAATATTTACAATTGCGTATTCATCACTATCAATGTTAACAATTTATTTTTAAATGTTTCCAGATTCGGTCAGTCGATTGGTGGCAAGCTGGTGGTAGCTAACATGGCCTGGCCTAACCAGTGGGTGATCTTGATTGGTTCGTTCCTATCGACCCTCGGTGCCGGCCTGCAGTCTCTCACCGGAGCCCCGCGTCTACTGCAAGCGATCGCGAAAGACGAGATCATTCCGTTCCTCGCCCCGTTCGCTGTGTCTTCTAGCAGGGGTGAACCTACCAGGCAAGATCTTAACGTTTCATGTTTACTATTTTATATAGATTTTATTTAAGATATAAGTCCTGCCTTCAGTTTATTCTACAGGGTATATCAAGACCTCGACCGAAAATGAAGCCAGGAGGTAGTATTAGTGATATCAAACACAATGCAAGTAAAAATTTTACAAAAAAAATCGTCAATTTTTTTTTGTTATTTTTTACATATCGTCGTATTTGAGTGATTAAACATAGTTTTTCTAAAATAATGGCGTACATCGCTTAATCTTTAAACACGCAATGGTACGTAAGGGTTTAAATTACTATTTTTGCAAAAACTAGGTATTTACCCCCCAAAAACGATGATTTTTAAAAAATTGTAAAAAAAAATCCGTCGCTTATTTTGCAAAATTTTTAGTTGCATTGTGTCTGTAGCCGCTAAAACTACCACCTGGCTTCGTTTTCGGTCGCGGTCTTGATATACCCTGTATAAAACTCCGTGTTAATCTTCGTATTCCACATCGTAAATAAAAAAAATCAAATAAAATACATCGTAAATTATGTAAATTTTGCATTTCAACTGTAATTAGACTTTAAATGTTTCAGTAACTATTTCGAACCTCATTAACACGGCATTTATAAATTCTAATTAACTAAGTTTGTCGCACTACAGCTGTATTTCTCTACACCTAGAAAATTGTTTGACATTCTTAATGACGATTTTCGCAGGGCTCTTCTCCTGACGATGGCTATCTGCCAATGCGGCATCCTGCTCGGCAACGTCGACATCCTGGCTCCTCTGCTCTCCATGTTCTTCCTCATGTGCTACGGCTTCGTCAACTTGGCCTGCGCTCTCCAGACTTTACTGAAAACTCCAAACTGGCGTCCTCGCTTCAAGTACTACCACTGGTAAGAATTTATTTGGCTAGTCTCGGTGACAAATTAGCAAAACGGACTCCGACACTGAGATTAGATATCTCACTTTATGGATTTCTAATTTCCTAAAGTGTCGATTTCGTTTCCAGACCAAAATAAGCATTAATTATAAATTAATTGTATTTGTACTTACGAGATTAGTCCTTTCGAAAACTGTTATAATAAGATGTATACAACATTATTTTTTATTTACAGGTCTCTGTCACTCGCTGGATTGACTTTATGCATCTCTATAATGTTCATGACTTCCTGGTTCTATGCTCTGATCGCCATGGGCATGGCCGGTCTTATCTACAAATACATCGAATACCGAGGGTAGGTTGTTATGAGTATTATAATTTTAGCTTAACACTATGCAACTACTACTTTTAAAGATTACGAAAGATCTTACCAACGATATTTGAATCATTATACATTACATTACATTACATAAACTCACGCCTTTATCCCCGAAGGGGTAGGCAGAGGCGCCACCAGGACACCCACATTTCGCCTTGTATGTTCCGTCCCATGATGTGATAGGGGGCGAGCCTATCGCCATATCGGGCACAAATTCCTGACTCCGGGCTGATAATGAATAGAAAAATCCAATACCACTTTGCCCGACCCGGGACTCGAACCCGAGACCTCAGCTTTGTAGCCGTACCGTAATACAACTACGCCACCGAGGCAGTCATTGAATTTGGCATTGAGGATTGAGCATTGAGGCATTGAATCATTATAACTGCAGATATTTCGTTTTGACTTATTATTGATGTTTTCAATAATACATCTGCAAGTAAAATATTCCATTACTAAAATATTACTGGTAGATAAGATACCAGATTTCAGTAAGAAAGGGAAATAACTAAAAATTACTTTCCCTAGTGCGGAGAAAGAGTGGGGAGACGGTCTCCGCGGTCTGGCATTGTCGGCGGCGCGCTACTCGCTGCTGCGCCTGGAGGAGGGGCCGCCGCACACCAAGAACTGGCGCCCGCAGGTGCTGGTGCTCGCCAAGCTCAATAACGAACTCATGCCTACCTACCGCAAGATGCTCGCCTTCGCTAGCCAGCTTAAAGCCGGTAAAGTAGCATTTTAAACAAGATGTTCTGTTCTCTTGTATTTTCTTTGTTATTAGACAGGAACAGTCACATTTCAGCTATATTTCAGTTCAATGGTATTTGATTTTACTAATATACAACATTTTCTCAATTTTCCGATTGCCATAACTTTTGTTTATACTTTATAGGTCCGATATATACTCAAAACATTAATCATCTAAAATATTTAACAAATCAAGTAATAATTATGTTGTGTGACGCAGGCAAGGGTTTGACTGTGTGCGTGTCGGTGCTGGGAGGGGAGTTCCCCAAACGTTCTGGTGAGGCTGGCACCGCGCGCCAGAACCTCCGCCGCTGCATGGATGACGAGAAACTCAAGGGCTTCGTCGACGTACTCGTCGCGCCCAGCATACCCGATGGACTTAGCCACCTGTACGTACTTCCGAAACCTATAATACAACATGTTGTGTTTATTTTTTGTTTTTTAAATGCAACTTAAAAATTTTTGTACTACGAGTATTTACTAAGGGTAAGTAAAAAAGTGCGTGGTGGCCCGTTGGTAAACGGACCAGACGCGGCTGCCTACATGTTCACGGTGGTCGCGGGTTCAAATCCCAGGGCACACCTCTGACTTTTCGGAGTTATGTGTGTATTGATAGTCAATCACCACGCACTTTAACGGTGAAGGAAAACATCGTGAGGAAACCTGCATACCGTAGCGATTTTAAAGAATTTCTACGGTATGTAAGTCCGCCAACCCGCACTAGGCCAACGTGGTGGACTATATGGCCTAACCACTCTCAATCGATTCTCTCGATTGTAGAGTAGGCCCGTGCCCTGCAGTGGGACGTATATGGGCTGATATAGATAAGTAAAAAAATTGAAGTTAAAAATTTGCAGTACAAAATATATTATCGCAACTTAATTTAATTGTAGTCCTCGAGCAATTAATTCATCAATCAGCAATCATCGATTTCAGATTTACAGTATTACTTTCCATCTAGTGCTGTAATTCGTTGTAAACCTGCTCATCTATAAAAAGCATCCCTACAAGCTGCAACACTAAACACACTCATCATGTCAAAATCCCCAGTGTGCAAACTACTGGTCTGGGCGGTCTGAAGCCGAACACGGTGATCGTTGGCTGGCCGTACACGTGGCGCCACTCTGAGGAAGCCCTGGAGCCACGCTGGCGAGGCTTCCTGCACACCGTGCGCGCCGTCACCGCCGCACGCATGGCCATGCTCGTGCCCAAGGGAATTAACTTCTTCCCTGACTCTACTGAAAAGGTATACTCTTTCTCTAACTCTTACGAAATTTATAACTAATAGTCATTGATTCATTAAATTAAACTTAATAAGTAGAATATGAGTGAGCGAAGCATAATTGATACTGAAATACAGGCTATGAGTGAATCCTCTGAGCATATACGGGCCTCAGCACTACCTCCTTTAACTTCGAAATTAGGTGAATTGAGTAATTATTTTTATTAATAATAGTTCTCCATAGTCTTTAAAACAAAGCTATCTATCCCAGTAAGCAGTTATAGAAAAGCGTTGCAAAAATGATAAAACATATTTAGATAAAGTAACTCTTCATAATACACAATATAGGATAGAAACCTATCATAAACCGAAATGAAAACTTGGATACATTTTGTTTGTGAAATAGGTATCTGGCAACATCGACATCTGGTGGATAGTGCACGACGGAGGCATGCTGATGCTTCTGCCGTTCCTGCTGCGCCAGCACCGCACCTGGAAGAACTGCAAGATGCGCATCTTCACCGTGGCCCAGATGGAGGACAACTCTATCCAGATGAAGAAAGACCTCAAGATGTTCCTCTACCAACTACGCATTGAAGCCGAGGTGGAAGTTGTTGAAATGGTAAAAAACTTTTTTAATCCTAGTTCGTAAATCAATGAACAATATGAAGATTCTTTTTAAACATAGCGCAAAAATGTTTTACCAAATAACACCAATTGAATACTTCACAGACGGACAGCGATATATCTGCATACACATACGAACGTACTCTGATGATGGAACAGCGCAACCAAATGCTCCGCGAACTTAGACTCAACAAAAAGGAGACACTCGGAATGGTATGTATAATAAATATTGTAACCTAACCTGAAATAATATACGCAAAACCTGTAAGCTACACCACGCTAGAAGATCTAATTAAAGTTACAAGCGGTACTGTCGACTGTTACAATGTCTTGTTCCCCTACGTGTTGTAATCCCGTGTCCTTGTGGAAGTTATTGATGTAAAATACAGGAAGAATTAGCAACTATTTGGATACCGCAATTGTTACAATTTGGTCCATAAATTATAATTGTGGTTTATTAACTTCATAATTCTATGGGAATACGGGATCTGTGGTAAAACTAACTTATCTTTTACTCATGGATGAATTATTTTATTACCAGATATTTTATTTTCTATAAATTAATTTGATCATTAGTCACCAGTCTGTAAAATACCATCAGTCAAACTTTTGATAATTTACAAATGCTATTATTTTGGTATCATATACGTATTATAACCGAAACATGAATAACGAGTTACTTTAATAATTCTTCCAAAACCGTCAATTGGATGTTCTTATCTGAATAATTGTGTATATTAACAGATGTTTTCACCTGTGACTGCTTTCCACTATGTGTGCCGAGCGCGTATTGTACAAAGCTTTAACTTTAAATGTGTATGAACTAACATGTTTGTCTGTCGCTATCGGTGCAGATGCAAAATTTCGTGGACTATCGCGAAAATGCTGATGAGAAGTTGCCTCTGGTAAAACGGACACTTTACCCTGAGTCCACACATTTAGCTATACATTGATTTTTTTACTTCTTCTGCATTTTGCACTCATCTACACATTGACTAATTTTTGTCTTCTCTTCTTTACTCATACTTACTGAAGTTAATATCTATATCGTTGTTGTAGTTGGTATCATATCTAGTATAAAATTGAACAACAATTGTATTTATAGTAGCATTTCTACAAGTTAACAGAGCAATGTGTAAATGAAATATTCTTTATAGCTTTTAATTTTTACGTAATGTAGATAAATGTCGTGTTCCTTATGGTACGGGAGCTAGCAACGTCTGGAAAACAAGCATTTCAGGTGGGCCAGTTTTTAGATATGCTATCTCTCTCACTCTCCCGGACGTCATACAGGCTATCTGGCTGGCGGTAGTGGTTGCGTTCGTCAGTGCGCAGCCTACCTATACAGGTAAAATATCGAATTTTAAAATCATTTTAAGAAGCTTTTTGCCTTTATTATTATTTTTATTGAACTTTTTGCAACATGAATCTATTATTGCCAGATATTTCTATTGTTGTTTAAACTATGCCAGACGCTAATTTTGAATTAAAAAAATATTATTTTTCAAAGTATTTCAGTATGGCTGTAATTTTTATATGATGTTATTTAAGTATCTAAAAACCTAAATTTAATTTGCCAGACATTAATTCGATTGTTAAACCTTCAGCCAGACCGACCTAAAAGTGAAAAGTGATGTGGTATCATTTTGCTTGATCTAGGAATAGTAGTCGAATAAATTACATAGAACTAATTAAAAACTATTGAATTAATGTGTGGATTAATATAGTATCAAAATAACTATTTATCGTTGTACAAAATAATATAATAATCAATCTCAAGGATGAAAATAACCAAAAATTATATTTTTCAATCCATAATTTTATCACAAAAAAAACAGAGGCATCTTGATAATTATCATCATCATCATCATCTTCAGCACTGTTGTCATTTTTATTGTCATCGTCGTCTTTTGAAATGTCATCGTCTTGTAATAAGTTATTATCTGTAAAAGAATGAAACATTTTATAATCTATCGGCAAATAAATTTATTAGTATTTTATTTTTAATTTTTACCTTTAATGATAATGTCGGCAACTAATGATGGCAATTGCTCTCCAACAAACCAGATAAAATCATATTTATGGTCCAGCCGGAAACTTGAGGTGATAGAGATGTTGGTTGTTGTAAATGATCATTTCTCCAAAACTTTGTAACGTAACGAACTCGTAGTAAATGCTGATAAAATTCAGCTTTGCATGGTGGTAGGCTTGATGGATCAAAATTACGATTTTGTTTTTTCAAAATTATCATCTGATTTTGTAGACCGATATGTGTTTGAAAACAGATGACACCGAAGTTCATTGACGTTCCATGAATCCCGAGCTCCGTAAATATGACAAATTAACTTTTCTAAGATCTTAAATGTCTCATCCAGCAATTCTTCATCATCTGTTATAATATTTTGACAGGCTAATTGATACTCTTCTGATTGTTCTAACAGTTTAAAGATCGAAGTTTGCCTTTCCGGAAAAAACCTGGTGTGTAGTCGCATCCAGTGAGTGCATAAAAGCACGGTAGAGCTTTCGATAAAGAATTCTCTAGAATTTCGTGTACTTGATGACGCTTATAAATCGCTCATAATTCCCCACGCCCAAATTTACCCAGATTTTAGTGATGCATTCAAATGCTCCATGTTACCAAGAAGTATTATTAAAATATCTGTGTCTGAGCAGCGTATCACAACTTCGCCATCGACATTTATTTAACAAATGTGATATATTATTATTTGAGAATCGGCTTCTTCTTGTTCTTCGCAAGATAGTACATCTTCAACAGTTTTAATAACCTTATTACTTTCAACCCGGTATGAAAAGCACTTGTTAATTGCATTAGAAGTGTCAATTTCTTGGATATTAACTTCTGTATGTGAATTCTGAGACGTATTATCTGGCAGGGTTTCGCTAACATCTACTGCAGTATTTGATAACGAAGTTGAACTAGATGTGCTGGGAAGATCTACTGTTGACGAGAAATTAATTTCAGATAAATTACGATATTTTGTCATTAGAGCTGTAAAACGGACAACTCCTATTGAAGATATTATTATAGGGATTATTCTGACTTGATTTTGGTGCCACATCTGTTGTATTTCTTCAGCTAATGGTAGATACTGCTGGATTTTATCAATGTGTTTTTGGCGCAAATTTTCGGTATTCGGAACGGAAATATCGATTAAATATGTAGTCTTGTCGTCTTTCTTCATTAATGTTATGTCGGGTCTGTTATTGTTAGTAGTTCTGTCTGTAATTATTTCTCTATCCCAGTATAATTTAGCTTGATGATTCTCTAAGACACTTTTAGGTTTATATTATTTATAATAGGGTTCTATGTTATTTATTAGGTCATATTTTTTTGCTAGCAATGCATGTATCTGTTTGGCAACGTTATTATGCCTATCTGTGTATTGTTTGGTGGCTAGTAGTGGACATCCCGCAGTTATGTGTTCTATAGTTTCCGGTTATTATTATTATTTTTTATTATATGCACAATGAAAAGTCATCAAAGTCATGACAGCCTCCGTGGCGCAGTTGGTTAGACACCGCCTGTGAAACGAGAGGCCGCGGGTTCGATCCCCGCACCGAAACAAATATTTGTGTGATCCACAGGTATTTGTTTCGGGTCTGGGTGTTTGTGAGACCGAAAAGTCTCTCGTAGTTTCTGATACCCACGACACAAGACTCGATCTTAGTGTGGGGTCAGGACTATGTATGTGACTGTTGGGTGTATTTATTTATTTATTATTATTTATTTACTGTCGTAATGGTTCTCTGTATCATTCTCGACTTATTCTGCAACTGACTCTCTCGGACTACTAGCATTATACTGCAATACTTTTCATGACTTTTTCATTTTAATTCAAGACTTAACAATCGAATTAATGTCTGGCAAATTTATTTTAAGTTTTTTTATCTTTAAATAACATAATATTAAAATTACAGACATTATAAAATACTTTGAAATTTTTATAAAAAAATAATAAATAATCGCGTATGGCACATAGTTAGCATTGTCAAAAATGTCTGGCAATAAAAAAAGTATGTCAGGTAGACTTATTTAAAAACAAAAAATTAAAAATTACGCCTTCTAAAATGATATTAAAATCCAGGATTATTACCTGGACAGGTAGGATGCGCACTAAAGAACGCAACCGCTACCGCCAGCCAGATAGCCCAGACTCTAACCGAAAGTGCAAGAAGGACGACATATCACAAAATCAGCTGACCTAAAATTCTTTCTCGAAAACGTTGCTAGCTCCTATACTATTATCTGTGTGGCAATATGACTTCTCACTCACTACTTCAGTCTCATTTCACGGCATTCCAAACAATTCATCAACAAAAACTAACGCATCGCAATGTTTGCTTTTGATGTTCACCGTTACTAATATACTTTTTGTCACATTTTCTGTTTACACTGTTTTCTAGTTTTGAACTTACTTAGTTTAGCTTAAAATTAACAAACACACTTAATACACTTATGTGATTTCATTTTAAGATAAAAATTGAATCAAACAATATGTTTAACACAAAGTACAAAATCATAGTCTTGATCATTGTTTGGTTTTACTAATTTTGTTACATCAATCAAATCACATCGCTGTAAATACTAACTTACTATCTTCTTTCTTGTTCTTTAATCACTCTTTGCTTTGGTATTCTTCTTGTAAGATTATTAAGCTATGATCTTTGTAATTTATCTTCAAATGTATGTAGCAACTGCTCCTGTAACTCTTGATACACGATCTAATTATGACTGATTTATTGGAATAGCAAGGAATAGTTGAGTTGAATAATATTTGTGATATAGGTGCAAGCTATAGTCGATCACCACCACGCGGACGTGAAGACGGCGAGCAAGGTGCGCTTCGCGGAGCCCGGGGCGGTGGGCGAGGGCGCCGGGGAGGGCGCGCGCGAGGGCGACGCCGAGCCGCCCTCCCCGCCCCTCACCGACCACGATGACAAAGACAAGGACGATAAGGTGAACATATCCCGAATAATTGCAAGCTTGATGCCTGTTGCAGCATTCCATGGAACTTAAGCACTAAAATATGTTTTTGAGTTTCGAATTATAACACTATGAACCTGTGTATTACAGTAAAAATATGGCTCAATATTACACAGACCTCATGACTGATGTTTATCAATTATTTAAGCTTTCCGTGGAATGGATCAACTTTAGTGGAATAAGACAGATTTTATATAAATATAGCCAATTAAAGATTAGTACGCTTGGTTGCCTCAAAGATTCTGTCCCAAATTGTACAAAATACGACCCCCAGCACTAAATATTTTATTAAATACTACTTGCACTGTCTCTATGAATTACTTTATTATGGATGTATGATCTATACCAAAAATAAAATAATCTCTTATTTAACAAGAAAAAACGTACATCCACCTATCTCTCAGAAAGATTCACTTAAAACCGCAACTAATTAATCAATATTTTGTTAAAAATGCAAGAAAGACGATGTCGTTCTTACACCAATAAGTAATTATGGCGGACAAACCACTCTAATTGGCGAAATAATATCTAAGTTAAGAAACATAGATTAATATTCTTCAAAATTTGAACGTGATTTATGTGGGTATTCCAACGCGGTCTAAGAACGACGTAAGCGAAACGCCTACTTCGATGTCACGCGTTGCTACTGCACTTAATATCATGTAAAACCATATTTGTTTTGATATTTTGATTGTTTTTCTCATGTACATAATCTAACCATGTGCTATCACCTACGAGTCCTAGCGAATTTACACACGGTGGTCATATGTTTGCGACTAGTTCATTCACGATTGATTTGTTCACTTTAGTTTGTTTCGTTCTTCACATTAGATAAGAGATTGGATGTTTGAATGTCCGTAGTGATTTGTTTTGCAATTAAAATAATATATGACATCCCGTGTTTCATTCGCCTTGAATCCGTCATGTGCAACTGTCGGTTCGCGATCCAAATCACAAATTACCAAACGAAAAAACCCAATTGGAATGAGTAGGACGACTTTCGAAGTAGTTTGTTGCACATAATCGATTCAATGTGGGACTCGCCCGATGAACGGTCGCAGTGCGAGGGAACCAACTCGCCGCCCGCCGAGAACCACCACGACGCCAACCCCAACGGAGACGCTCTCAAGATGAAGCCCAACATGTCCGACATCACCCCGTGAGTTTTCTTCCATAATTGCTTTCAATACAACAATTGCACTTTTTTGAAATCTTTCAGTTTCTATTTAGCGTCCTCGCCGAGCCTTATTGGAGGCCTTAAGGTCAAAGCCTTAAGAGATCTCTGCTCAAAGCTACAAATAATAACAAGCGAATTATTAATTGTGCTACTAAAAGTTAGCGTATCAAGCCTCTAAAATTATAACTGCAACTGAAGGTAATACGAGAAATTTTACTAAGGAGTTTTCAATGAGTCACAAAATATATAACATGGCGAACATCATTGAACACTACGCTTATATATTCGACAGTGTATACAATTAATATAATCGACAGGGATGAAGGAACTGTGCGGAGGATGCACACGGCGGTGAAGCTGAATGAGGTGATTGTAGCCCGGTCCCACGACGCACAACTAGTCATACTCAACTTGCCCGGACCTCCACGAGACACTACCTTCGAGAGGGAATCCAACTGTAAGATTTTCAATTTCCTTTTGAAACTAATTTTGCAGTTAATATTATTGAAAAAATCGTCGGCTTACATAAGGCATACTGTTGATAGTTAAATAACATTGTGTACTTTTGATATTTTTTGTAAAATAATGAGTAAATTCCGTATTGTTGTATAATGCCGGCGCGTAATATTATGTGGTGTTGCTGCAGACATGGAGTTCCTGGAGGTGCTGACGGAGGGGCTGGAGAAGGTGCTGATGGTGCGCGGCGGCGGGCGCGAGGTGATCACCATCTACTCGTGAACGCGCTGCCTCCTCCTCAAGCTCTTTGTGATTCTCTCCTAACTGTTAGTGCTATGTTTTGAACTTTTGATTGGTCGCAGTTCGCGTCTGATTCATCGTTTTTTGATGTGATCAGGAGATCGATCCCGGGCCGACTCGCGCCCGCCTGCGGGTCGTCGGCTCGCTTCTATGACGGATGTTTTGTTAAATTTGCTGTTCTAGAGTGACGTTGTTTTGGAATTTATTCACTGTTGTGTAGATATGTACGTGTGGATCCGACGACGAGCCTTAAATCTTAGGTCTTTAGCTCTAAGTTTGTTTGTTTATTTAGTTATCTTAGTATTTCAATGTTGAGTTGACTGTTTTCGAAGTCTCTCAATTACCGTATGCCATATCGTTTTTATTTTAAGTTAGTACACATAATATGCGTAATGCGTTTGTTTTGTGACATTTTTTTTATAACGAATATTTTTAGTTTAATTGGTGTTGAAACGACGTAGATACTTTATATGCGTATACATTGGTGACTATCATGAAGATTTTTTAACTATACAAAGTGTATTTTGTAAATAATTATTCTGTTCTAAGGTTTTTACATCTGCTCAACTTAAAACTTAACGTGGAACTGATACGGGATTTTATGTGCCCGCATGTACTTTTTGAATTCAAATTGACATTGAAGGTAGAAACGATTCATTTTAATGAAGAATTAAACCAAATCTAGTCACTTTTTAATGTTATTTATGTTGGAAGCAGACTATACCAAAAACCGTTTATACTTAGACAAGTTTTAGTTTTATAGTTCATACGGTCTATGACCTAGTTAAGGTCTCCTCCGGGTTTTATGATGAGTAGACTCGTTAAATTATTTTCCTTTTTTTAATTAAATGAAAATATACGAAATTACCATACAATTATTTAGGGAATTATTTAAAATAATTCGGCGATCTGTGGGCGATATTTCTCGTTTAAGTTATTAGTATTTTACTCTCCCTTGATGTTAACTTTAGTGAGTTGGGAACTTGTGCGCACATTCGCGTAGTTAGATGATTTCTTACTGTGATCATTGTTATAATGTTTCTTTCTCAAGGTAAATGTTGACTAAGTACAAAGCAGAGAACGACTATTGACATCTATCTACTTTTGCATAACTGTTACAACCCATTTATTGAATGCACTCCCAAACACTACTTATATTGAAACTCTGCAGTGTCATCTGATAACAGTGTCAACGGCGGAGTATTGATTAATTATATCTGCAGTTGTGTTTTGTCTTCCTATGATTGAAACTGTAAAGTAAGGACAAAACACAAACATTGAAGATCAAAATCAAAAACACCAACAACATAGAGACCTGCTCCATCATACCGAAGAAGCGATGCGAGGCAAATGCTACAGATATTTTGCCTATTAAGAGTCGCATTTTGTCAGCGTTATGCCGTCGTACACGGGTCTTGATATGCAATTTTAAAATATGACGGTTATCAAAGTCGTAACGGTATACCAGATACCTATAAAGTCATCGTGCTAAGAGCATCGCTTCTTCAAACAGTTCCAACATTTGTAAAATCGCAATGTTACTCGTATAATAAAATTTAACTTGTCAATTTTTTTTCCCAAACACCGTAAATCTAAGATACTATTTTTAATTCATATAAAATGTTAGATAACTGCCAAATAGGAATCGGTGTTGTAATATATCCTAGTCCGTAAGCTACAGTTTACCTACTTACCATCATTAAAAATGCATTTTCATCAGGATAAAAACAAAACATTGTTAATGTAAGGAAAGTTTAGCGAATTATATCACTTTTTCGATTATTACATTAGAATGAATAGTAAAGTACATAGTAGATAATCATAGAATAATCATTTTAAATTCGGCATTCATAAATTTGCAGCGACTTATCTTGATTCACTAAAGACCACACCTAAGAAGGGTGCTAGTCGATTTCCCCGATTTTTTCCCGACCTCTCCATACTTACAAGCTATGGTGCATCCGGTGTGCAACAAAATTTGTGCACTGTGTACTGACAACAGGAAAGGAACAATGCAAGTACCTACCTGCCTATCTAGCTGTAACATTCGTTTCAACATGGTTGTAGTTGCCATAATAAAATAAGTAAGTAGATATTAGCTAATAGTGTGTAAGTGGAGTGTCGAATTACCGTCTATGGTCTATGAACATTTGAACAAGCCAGTGTGCACATACCAGTGTCCAGCGGGTACCGAGGCCAGGTCGCCTCGCCGACTGTGTCGGTGAGTTCAAGCTCGCGTGCGCTTGAGTACCTTCATCCTCATATTGAAGCATAGCGAGATTTTAAATTATTCACTTAATAAAATTAAGTATAAAACATTCTAAATTATGCTAATTGATAATCCAAATATTAACACGGCTGTTTTAAGTTCACAAACGTGTTCTTTATCACTTAGTGATATAAAATACATGGAAGTATTAAAATAGTGATCACATATCTTCCTTTCCACATAGAAAAAATATGTATTTAAACGTCTTTATGCCTATTAATAGGTACTGATTTATTATTTATCAAAATATAAATTTATTATATTGAATTATATACATTATCCATTTTTTAAATTATAATGTATCTATTTATGACTAAGTCAAAATTACGCAAAGTATTATGAGAATTCTGAGAAGAATAATAATTGTTTATCTATGTATGTATGTATGTTTATTTTATTCTGGACAATAACTGATTTCATAAATCGCATGTGAATAACGTCGCACCTGAACATGTTTGGAAACACGCTCCAAACATAGATCGGTGGTCAAATATATGACCGAATGGTTTAAAATATACAAATACCAATTAGTAATGACAGTGTTATGCTACTCATACCAGATAAGACAACAAGGAAGATACATAACTGACTAATGACTAAAACTTCGAATGACGATCAAAATGATGTCGCGTATGTGCCAAACCTCATTTTCATGCAGCATAGATTCTACAGAAATAAGAATCGCTACAGTCATATTATATTAAAAACTATCAATAACTTTGTCATCTTATAACTAGCTTTCGGAATTACATTGTGTGTTAGAGAAATCACGTTACTAACATAGTCGTAATTCAATAAATTTGCACATAGTTACCTACTTACTTCAGATAGATTAAAATCGTGTTCGTATTTCAGTCGTTACATATTAGCTTTACGGATGTCATAAAATTTGAAAAGTACAGTCGCCACTGATATTGATGCAGGCAAGTCGCAATCGTCGACTTTCGCCATTCGCGACTACACTAACGCATCACACGACACGGCGACTGTACATCGAGTGTCAAGTAATTATTGAAGTAAAATTATAAATCTACTTTAGATTTTAGGCTGTGAGTCAGCATTAACACAATTCTTTACAATTTAATATTCAAGCTAGAGTTGCTGTGATACACGATTATGGCTAAAATTATATTGTAGTCATTTCTGGCTATGGGTATCGCGGGGTGGAGACGTCAGACGTCCGCGACGCGACGTTTGTGATGTGTACTCTATCTGTGATTTCACTGATGTGTAGTTGCACCCGTACATACCCGACTTGACGAACATTTCACCTCCCATCGGCTAATTTGACTCTTGGGTAGGATTTATTCATAATTCTTTCGCCTCGTTTATAAACTATTTTACTATTAATAACGTTATAAAATTATAATAAACAAGGCTGTCTGTACTTTGAAAAATATTTTGGAAATGTATTTTATAGAATCTTAACTATCTGTAACAGCCAGAAACGTGTCTAGCGTTTTCTTCTGACATTAATAGAAAGTCGATTGTCTTCGAGATAAATTCCAAAATAAGAATTAGCCTACAGGAAATAAAAATGTCTTATTACAAGGCGCTGAGCAATAACGAAACATTAGATAGATGTTGCTGAGGTATGCTAGTTCTTATAATGTTTGAACATTTGATCTGGAACGAGTTTTTCATAGAAAAAAATATTTCAAAAGTAAAAGTTGTTTAAGAAATTATTAAAATATTCAAATAATAACTCTAGTGAACTAGTGAGTAAATTTAAGAAAAAGATGTTATGAGTATAATGAAATAAATTAATGATAAAATTAATGGGTTGTATTTATTTTTTTATTATTTAAATTATCTCTAATATACCCTCTCCCAAAATCCTTAAAATAATAAAATAAAACTAGAGTTTAAGATATTATATTTTTAATACACATATATATTGTTTATAAGACTAGAAAAATACTTTGCTAAATGTTAACTTACTTAATTAGTCTTAGAAAATCACAAAAGTATTTTATAAGTTGGCACATTATAACTGAGTCATGCATTTGAATATCACCATAGTAATAACCACAGAAGTATATTTCTGTGGTAATAACCTTTGTTTTTTTTTATATAAACTGGACTTGTTTTAAGTATAACTAGATATTACATACTGCTTAAACTTCATAAGATCACATCTCAAATTAGGCCACAGTTTATAACTGTACACAGTTAAAACAACTGTGATATTATGTTTGTGTATTGTTGGGATTTAAAACATAATAGAACACATATTTTTTTTTTTTTAAATGGAAGAATTTATAAAGTCAGCCTAAAGCAAACACAATATGTAAAGCTATAAAAGGAGCAGAACAATATTGAAAACGTTAGATATTCGAACTTAAAACTTAATCTACAAAATATTTAAACACATAAAATATAATATATTGATGTTTGTACAATAGGTGCTGGCTAAATAAAGTCCCTCAATATAATTTCCAAACCATTGGCTAGTCAAAATACCAACAGAATAATAGAAACATAGTAGGGGGTTCAAGGGTCTGTGATATAACAAGGGGAAACATTGTTACTTTGAGATTTAAGTACATGGCTCAGCATTTTCAATGCTATCAATTAGATATTGTCTCATACCTGCAGTATTGTAAGATGTATAAAACTGGCTAAGGATTGAATACTTCAAATTGACAACTTTAAAGCCCAATATTTTCAAATGTTTTTTTCTCATTAGCTGAGGGCCAATTAATCTTTCATTATCAGAACAAAAATGATCAGGCAAATTAATCAGTATTGCAATGTTTTCATTTCTGGCAGATTTAGATTTCCAATCAGCATTTTTGCTGACCAAACTTCTTGGATGTATCATAATATCAACTAAATATGTTTCATCAGAACAAAAATGTGGAATTAGAACTGAAGTTGATAGCTTGTTGACATCGCCAACTATGTTTACAAAGTGGTCCATAGTTTTACTAATAATATTTTTGATGCGGTGGTCTTGTGCTACTGGTTTCAACCACTGATCTTTGGGGAGTAAAGGCCCAGCATAGTCAGGACACTCCAATGAAAGAGCTGTATCAATCAAATGAAGCTTCTTCATCACAGCTGGATCATTTACTTTTATAAGATACTCTGCAGTGTATATCCTTCTGACCAATTTCAATGGATATTTCCCAGTATAAGTAAATGATAAAATAATGGAGCAAAGATCATCAGCAGTAATTTTTTCAAATTTGTCTTGCAATATCTCTTCAGTGACTGTCCAAAAATTCAAATTTGTTGGATCATAGTTTAAAACTCCATATGGATAAATAATGGATTTCAAGAAACTAGCTGGCATGTTGTGTCCTTCTTTTATGAAATACTCACTACATGCATTCAATATTTTCTCATTTCTTATTTGAAACTGCATAGTATAATTTAAAATGCCTACAATCAAAATGTGGTTTTTAATCTTATCACATTTCAAATTCATGTATTTGTCCACTGCCTTTTCTATTTGATCATCAGTGTAGTTGAGTCTAGTGAGTTTAGTTATAATATCCAACATTGAATCATCATCCAAAGCATGTATGCTGGTGTGCAGCCAACGTCCCACTACTGCAAATGATTGCATTGACAAGTATTTCTCCCGTACAAAAGTATCCAGTATTCCTTGCATACTAGAAATATTGATTTTATACCATAAATCATACAGTCTTTGTTCCAATAATGTCAACACAGTTCTCTTGCTTGATTTCAAACCATATAAAATGGCAAATATATTTGATATATTAGTCTCATTTATATCTGCTTGTCTCTCAACAAATCCTACCCAAAGTTTATCAATAGTCTCTGAATATTTCAAATCAGATTTATTTTCAATGAGGAATGTTAAGAATAGACAAAGTTGTTCTACTGAGAGCTTATTGTCTAACACTCGGAAAAGAAGTTCATCAGTGAACTTGTATTTGTAAGGCTCCATAAATGTGGACACTGTATTCAGTATATTTAAAATGGTGTTCGTATCCTCAGTCTTCACAACAACTTTCAAAAGTTTATCTAAAATAGCACCCTTAGCCAGATTGATATGAACACTTTTAGATTCTACATCAATAGCCAATGATTCTTTTTCCAAATCATATATTCGTTCTATGGCCCCCAACGCGATATTCGGCGTAATCTTTGTACACTTAGACAAAAGGGAGAACACATCACGCAGATCTGCGCACTGCTTAAACTCCTCCTGAATTAAATGATAGTTATGGGAATCGTTCGCAGATTTCGTTGGCTCTGTCGGAGCCTTGTCGACGATCTCGGAGAAATCTTTTAATTTCCTTACAACAACTGGTAATTCCTGAACATTGTATCCATGTTCCATCATTATTGTAGTACTGGTGAACTGTGGGTTGCTGCTAAACTTATCATCACTGTAATTTCTCGAGTGCGGATGAACCACTGGCGTCACATTAACACAAGTAGAACATAATAAATTGTTTTTCGCTTTCATGTATGATCTCCTTAATGCTAAAGCCATTTTTATGGCATATACAGAAACTTAAACATAAAATAAAAGGACAAACGCAAAAAGAAACAATAATAATGAAAATATTGAAATGACAGTACTGACCTTGCGTTATGTCAGTATCAAACATGGAAGTATTATCACAGTATTATACAAATAGGATTGCGCACTCACGAAATCGTGTGGCCCTGAAATACCACTTATTCCTGTGGAATAAGGTTTAATTTGCTAGGATAAAAGACATGGAGGCAAAACGAGCCGAACGAGATAGAACATGGAGGTCTGTGTCTCGTTTCATTCGCTACGGTGACCATAATAAAACCCTGTCGTATATCTTTTTTAACACGCTTTTATTAGCATTTATTAGTATGTATGTAAGTGCTTTTATTAGCATGTATTTATGTAATTGATTGATTGACTCGAATTTTTGCACACTTGTCATGGACCGATAACAATACAATAATTTAAAATGTATATAAGATTATCCTAACAGACGTTTAGAAATTAAATTTTGTTGAAAAAACAATAAAAGTTGGTAATTTACGCGTAACTGCCGTCCTTTGATAAGATAGACGTTTTTTCGGCACCCTCCGTTGACGTGAGGCCGCGGGTTCGATCCCCGCACAGAGACAAATGTTTGTGAAGCTCACAAGGATTTGTCGCGGGTCTGGGTATTTCTGAGACCGAAAAGTCTCTCATAGCTTCTGATACCCACGACACAAGACTCGATCTTACTGTGGGGTCCTGCCATGAATGTGATGTTGGGTGGGTGATCTGTTGGGTCTGTTTGTATATTAAATTTATTATGGTCACCCTATTAGAGCGGGACACAATCCTCTACTCAATATCTCTCGGTTGGCTCATTTTTTCCATCAGAGTACGCAGTCCTGCTTGTATAATATGTCCATGTCTTTGATACTACATCTATGGTTCTTCTCTATTGGTCTGTACTTGTTACGAATTAATCTGTGGAATGAAACGAAAATGACTTGTTTTTTATTGAAAGTATTTTGATATACGTTATTTCATTCTTCAGCGTATATTTTGTAAGTGCAGTAACGACCACTTCATATTTATGTACAATTATTGACGTCATAAGTAGTACCACAAACCCGGTTAATCTGACTGGTCGGACATCATTTATTTTGTATCTTCAGTGATCACTGATCAGTCAGTCAGCTGACTTGGTACGAGTGAGTATAATTTATTTCTAATTTTTTATTGTACTTGCTTGTTTAGTAAATACAAAAAAATATCAGCATACAATTTTTTATTTAAACGAATAGCGTTTGTGATTACTTAAATTGCATTTTCTTTTTACAAACAAGGTAAAGTTCAATGTTTTGAAGCTTTAGCGACAAATACCTACCGTTTAATTTGCGAAAAATCCTTTGCTAAGTTACGACGAATATATTATTGTCTCTGTCGTGATTTATAAATTGCTTGTGTGGTGATACTGTTCCATTACAATTTATATTATGATAGTAACTTTATAGTTTATATATTATAAAATCAAACAAGACACGAGTATCCGACCAGTAAAAAACAGCTTAACAAAGATTTTTTGCGTACTGTAATTTATGAAATTACAAAATGTGATAACTTATCTGATAATCTGACTGTACTTGTATCCAAAATGAGTGTGGAAAAGGTCAACTACTTTTACTAAATTTATTTTGGCCGAAATCATTATTATTACCATGTCTTCTGTGTCCAAGCACCAGAGGGTTAACGACTACAAATGGAATTAATTACACAAAGTGCTAATCATAATATACGGTAATTATTTGCATGTATAATGCTAATTTATTTATAACGCCTCTGTTAGGTATTGTGGGAAACCCGTAGTGTTAATTTAAAATATATTAATACTATACTGTATTAAAAATATATTGAATATATTAAGAAAACTCGTTTATGCATAACATTTTAACCACAGTAACAATACATACTACAGAAAATTATTTACTATAACCAATGTTTTAATTCAAAAATGTATTAAAAAAATATTATTATTCAACAAACATTATCTTTTATATGTTTACAAACTCTGATGCTGAAATACAGCCTCACATCTTCCCCATGTTTAAAATGATCCTTGACCCACATAAACTAGTTTAAATATGCCTCCAATTGAAATGGCATTGGCTGGACACAACTGTTTGTTTGTATACAGGCTTATTAAATGTTTAATTAATAACAGTTATTATGTTCCTCAGGTGGCCTTTGTTGACTCTACACCTCCTTGGTATGGTAAAATAACTCAGGATTATATAAAGTGACCTACAACATGCCAGAACAGACCACTGAGGTGAGTAATTAGCATATAAATTTATAGTAATAAACATGTATATCCAACTCATAATATGCATACTCATTGCATATGCAAGTACATGTAGCAAGTCTCTTAGTTTATTTCTGCCTTTTGACATAATTGATGTGTGTTGTATAGGCAGATATTGCATTGTTGTTTGTAGTTTAGGGGTGAAGAATAATATTGTCAGTAGTTAATATCCAGGTAGAGTTTGTCTTAATTTATAAAGAAAAATATTATGATATCCTTTTATTAGATTCATACTGTCACACATTTTCGTGGCTTTAATCCAGCTTGGATTAAATTACTGCAAAAAAAAGCTTTAGTTTTAATACTAGTCTATTGTTTAACTTTGCATCTGTGGAGATATTGTCCATTGGCCTAATAATATACATGTCGAACCTAAAAAGACAGACTTTTGTGTATTCATGTTGCTATATGACTCTATGCTCAAAGCTGTATGCATGTCGCTATGGAGCAATGAGCATGAGTAATTTAATATGTTAGAATGTGTATAAGAGCTTGTAATATATCTTCTGTGAATTGGTATTGGAATACATACACAACATACACAAAGCATTAGCGCTCGTTAAAGCATATTGCGCGTGTGCACGATGTCGCTCGGTGCCGGCGGCTCGTTGACACACATGTTAAACAATCATCAATCAAAAACGTTACGTGTACTAGCGTGTTCACAAAGGGATCACAAACAAACAGATATTCATACGAGCTAATAACTGCCAATCAACATGTTTGACCCATGGAAATGTTCCATAATGCTGTATAAATACAACAATGCATGTGAGATGCTCTCATTTCAATTAGAGACTCAAAGTGGCTAACGTAAATCGGACTCGGCGAGGACAAATCAAGGTACGAGTGGAAAGAAAACTCGCGATAACGTTTGTGTTATTTTTTCATTTTCAGTGTGATTATCTCTCACGATAAGTGTTCATTTTGATGCACTGTTATGTTTGTCCGGCTTATCAGCGTTTTGGAATACACGGTCGATTTTCTTTCGTAACGTAATCACAGTGTCGTATTACAGCGGCGCCGCGCCGGCGACATGAAATATAACATTTTATTGTAAAACAAACGTACTGAGTGACGCTCATTGTGTACATAATTAAGCAACGTGATACAACATATACAGGCCAGATAAAGGTACAGTCCACATAAATAAGTTACATTTTCCTTCCCCGGTTATGTTTCTGCGACAAAGAGTATTGACAATATTGAGATTACCGCCTACCGGGTCATAAAGACTACCAGGAAATATCGCCTATCTAACAAAGCGAAGACAAAAAAGAATTGCAACTTCAATTTCCTTGCAATTTATTTTTTGAAGTTGTTCCTGTATAAATCGATTGTAGGTATCAAACAAATGTTTTAGATTAATTGAATCTACATAAAAAAGAAGCAACCCAACACAAAATAATTACCATATAACGTCGCACACTAGATATATTTTTAATATAATTTGTTAATTATTTTTTTATTTTTGTAGTTTAAAATATCATCAGAGAGGGTTCTCGTGCTTTCAATTTTTGGAAGACTATAAACTTAAAATATTTAGGGACATATGAAGTTTCTAAATAGAAAGACAGGCAAATGCCTTCACTTGATGACTTTACAAAAGGCATCTCTTCTCGATACACGTTATGACTAAATGTTGAAATCAATCAGCTCCACTTCATTATTTTTAACAATTTTGTTATAAAATAAAATGTAAACACAACAAATGTTTACATAAAATAAGTTAGGTAGTTCTTTTATCATAATGTTGCATAATTTAACAATCTTAATCATCATTGATTACAAATTTTGCATATCGGTATTGATTCGGTAGTATGATATTGCTGCCTAAATACATTAAAATTATCTTCATATACCGATACAGCTGGCGACCTGGCCTTTGCGATCAATGTCAACATCTAAATGTATTAAATTTCAATCAGCATATACCCTTTTGTAAAGCTTTAAAAACAGTCCATCACCTTGATACATCCTACAATGATATCTTTCGATAAAAATCGGGCGTCAAATATGTCTTCATGCAAAACGAATCGTTCCAACAACTTAACGATTGTTGTTTTTATAACATTGGCCGAGACCCTGACTGACGATCTCTCGGATATTGATCATGTGCTGTTTTTGTTTTGTAGATTATCCTTGTCATTATTGGTCATTTGAACAGCTATACAAAATGACAAATGTGATAATGTAGTAGCGTAGATCAGAATTATCGTACTTTTAGCAAGTAAGAACATATTATGTTGCATTAGTTCTTATGTTTTGATAGTACATTGTGTGGCACAGTAACCTAGCCTCGTTCAAATGCACGTAACATTTTCCAGATGGTAAAGCAGTTGAAATGGGGCATAGCGGGGGTGGGCATGATATCGCACGACTTCCTGACGGCGCTGGCCACGCTGCCCAGCGAGCAGCACAAGGCGCTCGCCATCGCCGGCAAGGACCTCGACCGCGTGCACCGCCTGGCCACGCTCCACAACATACCCACGGCGTACGAAGGCTACGAGGCGCTCGCGCGTGATGACTCGATAGGTAATCAATCCGCTTTTAGTGCTCCATTGTTCACAAATAACATATTACATGATATGTCTACAACATTTAATATGAATTTTATAGCGTTCAATATATTGTACTGTGTAAACGCCTACTGGAATTACATATAAGTAAAAGGAAAATCCCAATTTGTAAATAGCTTTAACAATTAACTACAGTCTATACGCTTCTTATTCATTGCCTGATGTATTATTGCATTGACCCAAATTGAACCAGAATGCTTATTATACAAAAATTACTTGTAAATTCTGTTTTGCCAATACTTGAATATAGGCAACATTAAACCCATATCTACTACGATAAAAACGAATGTAGATTGACTAGACGTTTTCATTTGCAGACATCGTATTCGTGAGTGTTCTCAACTTGCAGCACTATGAAATAACAAAATTAATGCTAGAGAACGGCAAGCACGTGCTATGCGAAAAGCCAATGGGCATGACTTACAAACAGACCAAATCTCTAGTGGACTTGGCTCGCGAGAAGGAACTCTTTCTACTAGAGGGGATGTGGTCGAGGTTCTTCCCGGCTTACGACGCTTTGGACAAACACATTACTTCTGGCGGGCTTGGGGACATCTATCACATCAGCATACAGTTTGGGGTGCAAATTAACGACATTGAGAGGAATCTGTAAGATATTTTCGTTCACGCTGTCGTCTAATGCTTTGTCCATACTCCATACCTGCTTGTACATTGTCAACGTTTGTCTGAAGTATGTTTTCATTATGCTTTCGTGGATACATAGTTTTTGTGCTTGATTATTTGTTTGTGTGGGTGAAGGATTTGTGTCAAGTCAAGGTTGAATTTTGGAGTATTTATTACACTATAAATTTTAGTTTTATAGATACTTAATATCGGAGGTTGACGGGAAATATTAATCAATAACAACATGTCTACTCATGTCTAACATCCAGCCTTGACTTCATCAGACGCATCGCACAGTAAACGTACTATAAAAATCCGGTTGGTCTTGGTAACAAAGAACTCTTAGTGTGCTGTTTGTGTGGTAGCCTTAACCTGCATCACATGTACCTTTGACGCAATTGAAGCTTCGCTTATCAAACAACATTAATCTACCGTCTGTATTCTAATACAATAACCAACAGTATATTGACTTTGTACATAGCTGTGGCTCCTGCTCGTGTTTTTCCTTTTAAAGTACACAAAAACATTTACGTACACAAAACAAATATGTATACGTTTTTGGTGTGGAATTTTTAGGCGATGATTTCAAGCATAACCGTTGCGTTTTCAGTTATTATACGCTCACTCCTTTAATTTAAATATATAGATCATCATTCAAAATGTTGATTCAAAATCAGTTTTGTGCAGATGTTTTCGTACAGTATGTAGAGAAAAACACGCACAGGAGTCACATTTTAGCCCGTTGACTGCGGCTGACACAAACGTACTTTTAACCGACGCGTATGCAGCTATCACACTTCAGATGTGTTATTTTCATACAAAATACACCGTAGTCGCACTGGTGAATAAATATTGTTTAATAGTTCAATGAGTTTATCGTATTTAAGCGCAGTCAACGCGTTAATAAAACCTTATATTTAAAATTTAAAGACCTGATAAAACCATTCCAGGATGAAGGATTTAGGAGGTGGTGCGGTATTAGACTTGGGCGTGTACATGGTGCAATTGGCTCAGTTCGTGTATAAAGAGGCGCCTACAGACATAGTATGCACGGGACACCTCAGCAAGTGTGGAGTCGACGAGTCCATATCGTGTGCCCTCAAGTATAGAGATGGACGAACCGCCACGATCGCCGCACACACACGCGCCACCATGACCAATAGGGCCGAGATTATTGGAACTAAAGGGACAATTGCTGTGAGTAATTTATGAATATATGTCACATTGAATTAGACAATGATCTATCTATAATGCATTTATTGTGGGGTCTTGACTTGTTATGAACATAAATAACACGTATGGTGTGTTATAGCCGCACACAGGTTTAGTACAAAAAAAAAATAGCCACATCAGACTTTAGTTAAAATGCTCACTGGAACTAACAACCACTCACGTAATACGGATCATATGGTCAATACAAAATAACACATTTTGTATCAGATGAGAGAGACTTTTCGGTCTCGCAATATCTAGACCCAAAATAAATACTTCTGCATCACACACCTTTGTTTTAAAAACAGTTTCAATAACGGAGTCATGGTGACTACATTAAATAATTTGCACAAATTTTCGTTATATTGTGCAGATTTTGCACAAACTAATAGGTACCTATACCTACTTCTTCAAGGACATTAATTACGGATTTAACTCAGAAGGTAAACAACCGACGTAAATGTTAGTATGTTATTGCATATTATAAATATTATGTAATAATTCTAGAATCTGAAATGGGTAATCACGTTTCAATCTGAACACCTTTACGCATTTAAACACCATAACTAAAAAAGAAATAACAAGAATGCTTAATAAATATTGTAAACTGCGGATTTTAAGATACAGTTTAAAAATTAACATATAAATTGTAAACTCTATTATCCCATCTGACAGAGTAGAGTAACTTAAAAAGTCAAGTAGTTCATTTGCATATCCAAAACGTTTTGTGACGTAAACACTCGGTACCGCTGATTTTATGCGCGTTACAATGTATGAAAGAGCGTCAGTAATTCGTGACGAATTTTGTAAAATCATTTCACATGTATTTAGTATTATTTTATGGACAATTTTCAACATAGTATACTGAATAATTGCTTCTCTTACACTGCTGACAATGTTCTAGATATTATTATTATCATCTAGGCAATGAGCAATGAGATAAGTTTTTAGTTTGCTATGATAGCCAAGCATGTATTTAATTGTACCATTGGTTGAAATAACCATGTAATACTTAGTTTCCTATGCAACCTCTTTTAAACCTCCTCTATATGCTGAGTAAACAAAATGGTAATTTATCCATTGGTCTCATTGACAGCGTATTTTGACTGTTAGCCACTATATCTTGTATTCGAATTCCATGTCGGGCAAACTAATTTGTGAGAGCTTTCCGACTTGATAGATTTTATATGAGGTGCCCGTCATGTAAAGTGCCCGACCAAGCCTTTGGAACGTGAAATTACCGTCACACTTGTGTCTACCCCTGTGGACGTATAGGCATTAGCTTATAAACATACTAGTATAATATAATATTTAATTTTACCTACATAACTACTACGTTACAAATCGTTTTTGGGATTAAGGATAACAACAAAAATATCTTCAGAGAGTGCGCCAAACATAATATAAACATTATTTTATGAATGAAATGACGCGGAAAATAGTCTTGAAAAAAATAATGCGCAATAAAACATGTTAGCTTGGCCTTGATGCTCTTGATAACACTATCCATTGTTACGAATTAGCATTATTTCCTTATCCCAAGTAGGAAGTGGGCACACTTTGTTGTAAAAAGTCATTAACCCGAAGTGTTAGGGGAAATCTGTTGTTACATATTCGGGTCAGAGGTTAAGCGTGGGGATTGGCACTTGTACAACGTCACTACAAACCTATAACATAGGAGTTACGAGCGGTACTATGAACTGTGAATTAAAAAATAACAATCACATCATTTATCAACTTTCTATTCGATCTTACTAAGTTGACATACAAACTAAATTTTATTTGCTTAAAGTAGTTCAATCGTGATAGAAAGATAGCCCGCCTACAAGGTGGATGGACGACCAGGTTAAGGTTCAAGGAAGTCGCTGGATGCAGGTCGCTTCTAACAGATCGTTGTGGCAATCCTTGGGGAGGCCAGGTCCAGCAGTAGGCTTCCTGTGGCTGAAGAGAGAGAGATCGTTCGTATCCTCTCAGATACCTACCACCATATATGATGATGGAAACTCATAATAGTGGGACAATTTTATCGCATCGCGGGTTCAGTCTGTGTAGCTATATCTGAGTAAGTCGTCTAGCATAAGTATGTAATATAGCTAGAAATACACATCTGTCACCGGCGAGTAATCTATTTCAATTGCACTCATCATTGGGCACATTGCCGCAAATCTGGCGTGCCAGAAATAAAAATGTAAAACTCATTTTACGGATTTTAATATTTTAACTTACTGACGTTTCGAAGTCTTAGATTGCGGACTAACCCGGTAACGACGAATGCTGCAATAAATATAAAAAAACCCGCAAAATTAGTTTGATTCCAAAGCGTAACATAAGCGTTAACGAAAAAAATCTATAAAAAGTTTTGCTAGTAGTTTTGAAAGAAGAAATGTATTGTTCCAGTTGGACTACTTCTGGTGTCCGACGGTGCTGCACATATCGGCCGCCAACAGCACGGAGTGGACGCTGCCCAAGGGCAAGTACAAGTTCCACTTCCACAACAGCGCCGGCCTCAGCTACGAGATACAGGAGTGCTGGAACTGCATCAATGAAGGTACCTTTGTACTCATATGTATGGCAACTTTTTGGCGAATCATTCTTCAAAGCATACTAATATTTAACGTGAGAAAAGTAGACATAATATGTTTTTCTGTGCACATCTTACTGTGTCTTGTTTACTTTGCTAATTTGTTCATATTAGCACCATAACACAGCACAATCCCTGGAAATTAAAATCGCTATTGGAATAATAACCGTAGTAAAGATAATTGCAAACTCAAAATACGAACGGCAGTTACTGGAAAATTAATGATACCCAAAAAAATAAGTACATACTAAACATTCAAAATAAAGTAATTAGAATAATTAATGTGTATTATATAGGAAAAACATGTTTTATCTGTAGACGAGTTGGAGTAACAAATAAACGCGAACAATTGATATGACGAGCAAACAAGAAGAGAATTTCTTAATGCTCGTGTCGTTGACGTCAACATAATATCATTTAGGAATAAATTCAATGCCCTATCAGAACAATTACATTTATACACAATTCACTAGTATATTGACATAATTTCGACATGATTTGCAGGCTTATTTGTCGGAGCCGAGAATCGAATCAATACATTTCGCTTTAAACACACATGAAGTCCCAATATTAAACACTAGACTTGGAGGAGACCAGACCTAAGAAACTAATAAAAAACCATAATGTAGAAATTACTTTGTTGCAGGTTTACTAGAAAGTCCCAAGATGAGTTTAGACGAGAGCATCCTGATATCGAAGCTGACTGACACTATAAGAGCTCAAGTGGGGGTGCTCGATGCGGGATCATAAAACTACTCCACTACACTGCGGCGCACTACTCCATATCAGTTCACGAGAACAATCTAGAAAGGGTTCCGTGACTTCTATGACACTAAGACCTTGTTCAAACTAGGCGAATTCGCGAAAGTCACTTAAATTTTCGCGAGGCGGTATTGCATTAATTTCGCTTAAATGCCGCTTAGGTATAGAATAAAACTGTCTACATTCACGAACTATTTCACTTATCAAAGCGACGAATATTTTATAATTACATTGAATTGTCTACCGTGGTATTAAATTTGCCTATTTTGGACGGGGTCCTAGTAGTGTGGCAACAGTGCATTTAAAGACAGTATTTAAAGCCAGTATACACTTTATTTATAAGAAATGTCGTTTGGCATGTAGTTAGGGAAATTATATGAAATATTGCTTACATATGCAATGTCAGTGTAACGAATGAGCTTCGCGTTGTGATATTTACATGTTTATGTCTATTATATACCACGGACGTTGCCATTTTGCATTTATATAATTAAAATAAGTGCACAGAAAATTTTATGAAAATTTATTATGACTATTTTCGGTTATGAGCGATATTGAGATTTATTGAAGAATGTATTGTTATTACCTTTGTGCCTTTGTTGAGTGTGCCGGTTGTTGCTTGTAAATAAAAATAGCCATTGATGCAATGAAACATGTTCAATATGGTTAGTGTAAACTCCCACCGATTGTAATTTAGCTGATTTGGAAAACGCCTGTTTGTATTTTTGTCGAGACGAAATTGAAAATTTACGCGTGCAAAAGTTTTAAAACTATATATTGTAAGTTAATTATGAACAATCTTTTGTTACTGGAACTGGTGCATACTGGACAGATGTTAATTGCTATCGTTAAAGTTCAGTCAAATCTGGACCTGACCTGCCAGTTCACCAGGTCAAGCCATTTGGTTTATTTCATATCTTAGACTTGCATTTTAGGTTATTGCGACTGCTCAATTTTGTCCATATTGCAAAATGGATCTGTAATTCTTATTTGATCATTTAATACGCAAGCCGCCCGCTAATTGGCAGACTTCTTACACCTTTTATGGTATGGATAACTCAGTCATGCTGGTTTCCTTACCAAGTTTGCCTTTGCTGTTATTTTATTTCATAATTCGATGCTACGACCACTCTTATAAAAAACCGTTGTGCTAATAACTACACTGTTGCTGTTTATGTAGATATTGTTTAATACAAGTCATGTTTCGCTGCATCAACAATTAATTAATGTAGACACTTTTTTAATAAATGACATTTTGTAAGTTAGTAACGGCAGCGCTACGTTCATTTGTTTACTTAACTTTTAGTCCATATTTACCTCAACTAACTGTGATTCCGAGTGTGTTGTGAGGCATTTGTTATTTAATATTTAAATTAAAATACAGTTATTGTAACACAAATACGTACTTTAAATTCGAGCAATAAATATATTTGCGAAATTGACCAGTACCATTATTTATTATTGAAGTTGTATTTCTTTAGCACCGATTCTTTAGCACTGATTGAATATTGGATGAAACGACAAAACGACACCAAAAAGAGACAAAAGTGAGAGGGCGACAGAGAGAGAAAGGAGCTTTTGTTAAACCTATGTCATCAATATGCGCAATATTTCTTAGAACACAAAAAGTATTAGGGTGACAGAGAAAGGAGCTTTCGTTAAACCTATCAATATGCGCATAATGAACACAAAAAGTACTAGGGCGACAGAGAGAGAAAGGAGCTTTCGTTAAACCTATGTCATCAATATGCACAATATTTCTTAGAACACAAAAAGTACTAGGGTGACAGAGAGAGAAAGGAGCTTTCGTTAAACCTATGTCATCAATATGCGCAATATGAACACAAAAAGTACTAGGGTGACAGAGAGAGAAAGGAACTTTCGTTAAACCTATCAATATGCGCAATATGAATTATGAACACAAAAAGTACTAGGGCGACAGGGAGAGAAAGAAGCTTTCGTTAAACCTATGTCATCAATATTTCTCAGAACACAAAAAGTACTAGGGTGACAGAGAAAGGCAGGTTTCGTCAAACCTATGGCTATGTCATAAATAAATACGCACAAAAGTACTAGGGCGACAGAGAGAAAAAGGAGCTTTCGTTAAACCTATGTCATCAATATGCACAATATTTCTCAGAACACAAAAAATACTAGGGCGACAAAGAATGAAAGTGGTTTCTACCCACAGCCCGATGTCTAGCCGCAATTTTTTATCTACCTGCAGTTACATACCCCCCACTTAGAATATTCTGTCGTGAATTCAGTGACCCGTCATTGGACAAGAAGTGATCATTTTGCATTCAAATAAAAATAAATTTTTGAGCTTGGTTAAAATATTATAACAATATATAATTCTGGCAACACTAAAGATCATCTCTGACAAAATTGTTTTCTCTTAGATTTTTATTATTTAACGAAATATTTACAGTTTGAATCAATTATTGAACCCAATTATCAAATTTTTATAACAATATAATGTTTTACCGGAGCCACAGTTCTAAATAGAATAAATAAACACCATAAATAAAGGACAACAATTGCTGACAATGTCACACGTCAAAAAAAAATTATAATTTACAATATTACGCCGATGAGATGATCAGGACAACCAGACAACGAAACGCACGCATAAGATCTCCCAGCTCGTCGAGCTCCGCGTCGTGGGCGTCAGCTTCGGACGTGTTCGAAGTGACGCCGAACATTGACGCGTCGAGCCAGCGCGACGAGCTGCAGTCGTCCCCGCCGCCACTAAGACCTGCGCGACGAAGAGGACGACCCCCTCCAGCGGTGGGCTTGGGACCAGTGGGACAGAGTGTCCCATCTACGGTCCCCGCTACCGGTGGAGTAGTGCGCCGCATGAGATGGACTCGAGAAATCAATGAAAATGTCATGCGGGCCTACTTTGGGGCAACAAAGGGAGGAACTCACCTTACAGCGTATCGTGTTAAAATGCTGTCTCTGTTTCAGGCTTTTGAACCAACGGTTGTTGTATCATCCCAACGATTGTCGGATCAAGTGCGATTTATTCAGCGACGTAAGTTGTTGGATGATGAAGCACTTGAGCGGTTACGCACAGATTTATGTGTTGTCCAGGGTGTCAATGTGACGCCAGTCAGGAGAGATCAAGCAGCAGACCCAACATCCACACCTGTTGCGGATATCGAGCTGGCGGACAATTTGGACGACAACGTAAGTCCCCAAGACGAACAGTGCCTGAGAGGGGCTTTGGAACGTGCGATTTCGGAATTTGTATCTTTATCGGCGTCTTGTAGACCGCGTTTGCCGCGTTTGCCAACGCATAGACGAAATTTAGCGCTGGTGGGAGCTTTGGACTCCATGTTGCCTACGTATTTGGAGTCCAGTCGTGATCTTGTTGATACGCATTCGATTCTTTACTGCGCGGCCGTTGCAGCATGTCGAGTGGCTAATATAACATTTCCAAATGAATACAGAGCCACTCGAGGTGTTGCGACTGTGCCTGCCTGGCAGCGTAGGATCGAGGACCGTATCAACAGGGCTCGAACTCTCATCGGCAAGCTGGTTTCGTTTAGAGAAGGAAACAGTAGACCGAGGGTTATGCGTTTTGTGACGCAGGCTTTTTCTGGGACCAACACAAGTCCCCGGGATTACAGGCTTTGCGTCACAGAACGCATAGACTTCTTTAAACAAAAAGTCTATGCGTGGGCGAATCGCATTCGCCGCTACAGGAAGCGATGGGATCGATTTCAACAGAATCGTATGTTCCAAAGTGACCAAAAGAGGGTTTATAGATGTTGGGAGAGTTCTCCACAAAGTGTGATGGACGGGCGACTGCCTAGTGCCCGCGAAATGCGTGAGTACTGGGCCAATATCCGGGCGTCGCCTGTTTCCCACACAGAAGCCGCCTGGTTTAGTGTTGTTAATCAAGCCTGCGAGGCTTTACCGGCTATGGAAACCATTTCAATCAGCCCAGAGGATGTTCTGGCTGCGATTCGTCCAACACAAAATTGGAAGTCTCCGGGTCCGGACGGTCTGCACAATTTTTGGTTGAAATGGTTTCCAAGTTCGCATGCTAGATTGGCAACACAGTTCCAGGATGCGCTTGAGAGAGGATCCCTTCCAACATTTATGACAACAGGTGTCACTCACCTGCTCTTTAAATCCGGTTGTACCACGGATCCTAAAAATTATAGACCCATTACATGTCTTCCCACTATTTATAAAATTTTAACCTCCATAATCAAATCCAAAATTACCTGCCATATCACAACTAACAAAATTCTTTTTTCCGGCCAAACAGGTTGTAAGAGTGGGTCCCGTGGTACAAAGGAGCTCCTTCTCATCGACATGACCATTTGCCAACAGGTTCGTCACAACCGAAGGAATTTATCAGCTGCCTGGATTGACTACAAAAAGGCATATGATTCGGTGCCCCATACATGGCTCATGAGGGTGCTTAATTTGTATAAAATTGATACAAAGTTGAGCACCTTCCTTGAGGTATGTATGGGACAGTGGACCACTGTCCTTAAATATCCAGGTGCTATGAGTTCTTCGGATTGTGATGAACCGATTGCAATCAGGCGGGGTATATTCCAGGGTGACAGTCTGAGTCCACTATGGTTTTGCATGGCCCTGAATCCCCTCAGTACTCTGTTGTTGGATTCAGGGTTAGGCTACCGTCTGCGGAGAGGGACTGAGCCTATTTCTCACTTGCTTTACATGGATGATCTCAAGTTATTTGCATCAAAACAATCTGAATTGATTGAGTTGTTAAAAATAACTGAAAGATTTAGCAAATCAATCAATATGGAATTTGGTGTAAATAAATGTGCGGTTATCCATGTCAAGCGAGGAGAGGTTGCGGTCTCTGACGACATACAAGTCTCAGAGACTGTAAGACTCAGATCTCTCTCTGAGATGGAAACCTATAAATATCTGGGTATGCCTGAGGCTTTGGGTATTATGGGTGTAGACGTAAAACAATCGTTGAAAGAGCGTTTCTTTGGCCGCTTGACAAAAGTACTTAACAGTTTTCTGTCAGGTGGAAACAAGATTCGCGCTTTTAACGGTTGGGTTATGCCTGCACTCATGTACTCTTTCGGCATACTCAGATGGACTCAGACCGAATTGGACGCCCTGGATCGTAAAGTCCGAACTCTACTGACTGCACATCGTATGCACCATCCACGTTCGTCAGTAATGAGATTGTACATCCCGCGGAGATGTGGGGGCCGAGGTATGCTTAATGCTAAGGACCTGCATAATCGCGAGGTGTGCAATCTCAGGGATTATTTCCTTAACAGCGACGTGGATATGCATGGGGTTGTAGTCATGGTAGATAAAGGATTTACCCCGCTCTCTTTGGCGAATGAGAACTGGCGGAAACCTCTGGTGATGGGCATTAAGGATCGCGAGGAAATATGGAAGGGCAAGGAGCTGCATGGTCGGTTCTATCGGGCTCTCCATGGGCCTGATGTGGACCGATTAGCGTCTGTGTCTTGGCTACGTTTCGGTAACCTCTTTGGGGAAACTGAGGGTTTTGTCTTTGCAATTATGGACGAAGTTATTAAGACGAACAACTATAGGAAATACATCCTGAAGGACGGTACCGTCGACATCTGTCGGGCATGCCACCGTCCTGGCGAGTCCATCAGGCATGTTATCTCCGGTTGTTCGTATCTTGCTAACGGCGAGTATTTGCATAGACACAATCTAGTAGCCAAGATCATACATCAGCAAATTGCTCTTCGGTATGGACTTGTGACTCCTGAAGTGCCATATTACCAGTATGTTCCCCAACCAGTTCTTGAAAATGGTCATGCTACGCTGTATTGGGATCGGTCTGTTATCACGGACAGGACTATTGTTGCCAATAAGCCTGATATTGTGATAATAGATCGATTGGCGCGCCGGGCAATACTTGTTGACGTCACCATTCCGCATGACGATAACCTCGTTAAAGCAGAAAAAGATAAATTGACAAAATATTTAGACTTGGCACACGAGGTTACTGAATTGTGGGATGTCGACTCAATTATTGTCCCGATAGTTGTTTCTGCACATGGATTGATACCAAAGAGCCTTGACCAATATCTCCAGAGGCTCTCAATGGGCCGTTGGGTCATGAGCCAGATTCAGAAGGCAGTATTGCTTGACACGGCACGTATAGTGAGGAGGTTCCTCACTTTGGGGTCCTAACCACCGGTGGCTTGGGTCTCGAGCCTCGCCACTGTTGGGTTAATCTCTTTTTTTATATTTTTATATGTATTTTGATTTTTTATTATATATGTAAAAATGTAAAAAAATTGTATAATAAATAAAGAGAATAATAAAAACCTTATAATTAACCTAATACCAGGAGTATGAGGACAACTGCTCTATAAATATAGATTTATCTCGTTCTCTAGTAAGCTACTTTTCTGAAGCTTCACTTCTGCCGTGTGTGAATTGCACACACACTTCTTTTTTGAATAATAAAATTCCTTAGTACTACGATCGTCATTATAAAATATTTAATTTATAGAATACGAAAGAAAGCCTAAGAAGCCTTAAAAATATTTGTAGAAATAAAATAATCCTGTAGAATATCGTTCTCGAACTCTCGGGATGATTGAAGATGTTTATTGTAGGGGTATTACAGAAATGGCTATGTAGATATCCCGACAAGAACAAATTTCCAAAAATATGTTTCATTTTCATATTGCACCTCCGTCTGTGTCCTCACGGCTGCAGACGGTGCTCCACTGGACATGGCGTCATGTTTGGTTTGATTAGGCATCGACACCTATTCCTATTATAAATATTGCACCAAATAAAATTAAATAATTAACGACTGCGAAATTACGCTGCACAGTTAAAGTAAAAGATAATATAAATATAATATCTATTAATAATTATAATTCGAAAAAACGAGACTAATTAATTAAAACACTTTATCGTATTTAACTACTGGTTCCTTCCTTAAAAGAAATAACTGTCCAGGTCTACTGCAATAATTGCATTATTATTGTCAATATTTCGTTGCTTATCACTTATCAGTCAGCTGTCCAAAGGGCGGTGACCTGTGAAGACTGGCGCAATCATAATACATGTGACATAAATACACGCAATCTTCACGTAACTAAAAATAAACCTCCGATCTGATTAGTAATTATATATATTTACTTATTATAAACAAGTTGAATAAACATAAGGCAAAATTACTGAAATTCTGCAACTGTACAAAAATCAATACCTAACTAGTAACAACTTTTTATAAAAAAATATACAAAATATTTAGCGAATGGAGTTATTTAGCAAAGCTTTGGAAGACTTTGGCGATGATGGCGGCGCCCTCCTTGACCTGGTCTTCAGTGATGACGAGCGGAGGAGCCAACCTAATGGTCTGGCCATGCGTGGTCTTCGCCAACAACCCTGCGTCGCGCAGCCGCAAGCACACCTCGTATGCTGGAATACCTGGAAATAATAACAGGTTAGTGTCAGTTTCAAAAGTCTATTGTCTATACATGGACACCTGAAGGGTTAAGATTGCAGTCGGCAACATTTGTTCTTGTCAAAATAGGCAAGAAAAACGATAGAACCGTCAATTTGGTAATGATAAAGCAGCCACTTGTATCTTATTCAGATAGAGAATGACACTCGAGACAGAATTAATTCACCATTGAACAAATTATGAGTACCATGCCGCAGCGGTTAATTTTAAATATGGACGGATAAAGCAATTTTACGTTTACCTAAAAAACAAAATCATAGTGAAACTTACTGTCGTCAACAACAATGGCACACATAAGTCCTCTGCCACGGATCGTGTTCACCATTGACTTGGGGATTTTGGCTAACTCCGCGCGGAAGACGTGACCTAGCCTCTCTGCGTTCTCACTTAACTTCTCTTCTAATAATACCTGCATAATAAAGTATATTTTAAGATGTTTAAATTTAAATAGCCTCCGTGGTCCTGATCGTTATTTCGTTCGTAACGCCGGCTGTACACAGCAACAAATGTTTGTGCGCTCTGGAAACATTTGTGTTGAGTCTGGATATTTATGGGACGCACAGTCTCATAATTTCTGATACCTCCAACACCATATTGTATCAGCTCAGTGCAGGGCATTGGCCTTCTCTACAATAGAGAGTACGATTGCGAAGAGTCAGGCCATATAGTCCACCTCGCTGGATTTTAGTGCGGGGCCAGTAGCTAGAACGCTGTATGTGGCTGTTGGATGCGGTAAATGACATCTTAAAAAAACTTAAGACAAATATAAATATTAATTCACTCTCTGGACGTACCTTTATAGCTTCCGTGGCAACAGCACACGCCAAAGGATTCCCACCGTATGTGGAGCCGTGTGTACCAGGTTTAATAACCTATAAAATAAAGTATACAACTTTATTAACATTTCCATTAAACGGAAACAACACATTACACTTTATGGGTGTAATATATGACATTGTGAACAGGACAAAACTTATTAATGTAGATACCTATAGAATTATCACTAGATAATAGTTACCGAATTTATCACATCGTACAATATACTGGTGAATAAATATCTTAAATGAATGACGTACACCTCTAATGTAATTTTACAATATTGGCCAACATAAAACCGTGAAATGTCAATTATTGCCATAAAGGTATTTATTCATTTACTACTGTTATTATGGACTCGACACGTGTGTGTCCAAGTGTGTCAAAGTATATTTTTGAAGGCGTGGTAGTAACCAATTTGCAAATATAAATGATAAGATGATATTATGCCCATCTCACATTAGCACCACGTGCCTCGGGCACGTTGAATCAGGCGTGTCGCACTAAGTACACAGTGGTCAGTGGTCACGTCACTATAATATTTGAATCAAAATCAAATCAAATCAAAATATTCTTTATTCAAGTAGTCTTTTACAAGATCTTTTGAATCGTTAATTTCTGCTACCACCGCTTCGGAACGTGTTGTAGCTGTGAAGAAGAAACGGCGCAAGAAACTCCCTCAGCAACACGAACTGTCTTCTTTTTTTTCCTCTCTTTTCTTTTCTTTCTTTTTTTTTTTTAAAGGCCAGTTTAAAATACAATGGTTGATTTATATAACAGGTTTATGTCACAATTTTCTCTGTATATATAATTTTATTATGTCAATTGTCTTAATTTTAATAGAAATTGAGCAATTTATTCCCAAGCAGTTTTGTCTTCCAAATAGTCAGAAATACTATAATATGCCTTTTTACAGAGTTTTACTTTAATTATATTTTTAAACTTGCTAATTGGAAGTTCTCTAATACCATTGGGAAGTTTGTTAAAGAAGCGTACACTTTGACCCATAAAAGAACTATTTATCTTGTGGAGACGAGTAACATGGGAGGCAAGATTGAATGAGAAGTTGAAACACTATAGCCTTGTATAGTCTTGGTAGTCGTTAGTAGTGCGGTTATACAGGTATATACATATATTTGCGTTTAATGGCAAAACCAGCATCCCATACACCTAATGGTAAGCGATACGACCGCTCATGGATTGTACCAAAACCAAACAACACCATGTATTACAAAGCAATGCTTGGCATTCCACTGCGCTCGCCGGCCTGAGACATAAGATGTTAATTCTCATTATGTCCAGTACCTACTTACTCTAACTTCAATGTCCTTCAAACCGGAACACAACAGTGCATTTACACTGCTGTTTGGCGGGAAAGTTAATAACTCACCTCCATAACACTGTTGTTTGTCAATACAGCAGACACCGGCATCACTCCCCCACTGAGAGCCTTGCCGAGGATCAATATATCGGGCCTCACGCCCTCATGGTCGACTGCCAACAGCTTCCCAGTGCGACCTGAAATTGTATCGAATAATGATAATTATTATTATCACTATACATAGTGCAAATATGCAAATATATTATGCAAATGAACAGTGGCAGACAGTAGCAATACGATAAGCTAAATTATTTTGCACGTTGAGCTTATTCTATTTCAGGTAGTGTGACAAAACGACATGTAGGAGACGAAATAGACGTCAACATCGCATTTTTTTTAAGTTCTTGTAACTAGACAAGACGGCTATATAAAAGCGACGTTCGTTTATTAACTAAATAAGATAGGTAATATTCAACTCACCTAAACCAGTTTGTACTTCGTCAGCTATCCACAACACATTGTTTTTCGTGCAAAGTTCCCTAACTTTTTTCAAGTAACCGTCATCGGGTATTATTACACCGGCTTCACCTTGTATTGGTTCTACCATAAATGCAGCGACTGTGGGATCTTGAAGTGCTTTCTGCAAAGGGAATTCAATTACAATAAATAAGTTTTTTTATAACTAAGTGTGACCACTGACTAGTCAGAAACCATATTAATTAATTACATATATAAAAATCCTCTATAAAAAAAGAGCTGACCCCACTACTGGGATGTCTTAACATAATCATCAGCTAATATTATATTAAACATTTACCGCACCTCTAATGCTGGAATGTCGTTGTATGGAATGAGGATAAAACCAGGCATGTACGGTCCGAAACCGGCGTAGCAAGAGGGGTCTGATGATGCGGAAACTGCTGATAATGTTCTCCCCCAAAAGTTGCCTTCTGCGAAAATAATCTGAAAAATAGTTGGAATATAAACAGTACTGTAAACTCAAATCAAGTACTTGAAAGTTAATAATTTACGTAAGCCATAATAAAGATACATGTATGCAGTATTTTTTCAAGACTGAAAAATATTTCCTCATTTATATATACCTTTGCCTGACCGTCTGGTATCTTCTTAACTTCATATGCCCATTTGCGAGCTATCTTACATGCGCTTTCACCGCCCTCGACGCCAGTGTTCATGGGAAGTAAACGATCAAAACCAAATATCTCAGTCATAAACTTTTCATAATTTCCCAATTGATCCGAATAGAATGCCCTAAAACGTTAAATGCTTATTAAAGACTGCAACTACTGGCTCGATGGCGTAGTTGTACTACGGTACGACTACAAAGCTGAGGTCTCGGGTTCCAATCCCGGGACGGCCAAAGTGATATTAGGTTTTTCAATTCATTATAAGCCCGGAGTCAGGAATTTGTGCCCGATATCACATCATGGGACGGAACATGCAAGGCGAAATGTGGCTGTCCTGGTGGCGCCTCTGCCTAACCCTTCTGGGATAAAGGCGTGAGTTTATGTATGTACGTATTAGTATCTAGTATATACTTTATTGCAGCAACAAACGCTACATGTACCAAATGAAAAATAAAATAGGTAGATGCAGCTTGTTTCGGCATTGATTCAAGAAACTCATACATACATAAACTCACGCCTTTATCCCGGAAGGGATAGGCAGAGGTGCAACCATGCCCATAATAACTTAAATACAGAGCCTTACCATAAGCCCGGCAGACAAATTATAGAGATGGTCGGAAAGTTAACGAAAAATACGATTTAATAAATTAGTAAATACAATAGGTAATAGGAGTACCTACAACAAAACTCTTCAATGATGTAGTTGTTATTATTAAAGGCGTGAAGTTTTGTTACAAAGCCATTTATGTGCCTAATTATCACATTAACGTCAGTATAATAATGTAATAATTTTATGCACTTATTAGGAAATAGGAACCCATAAATTGACCGTCGCCGCATAAGCTAGCACTTAGCGGGTAACGTTTATTTCTCAGAAAATAAGTAACATCGGAGCTGGAATCGTGCATTACACAATCAGTAAGATGCTACGTCGCAGTTACGAGGTCCTTCATAAATCAATAAGTCCATAACATTTCTTTTGTAGTACCTATGCTAAGCACGGAACATTTTAGAAAAATAAAGCTGTCTTATTACCAAACGAAACATAAAAATCCTGCAAGTCAATTTTAATTTTACTTTTTTTTTTGCTATATACATATAAATAAATAATTAAAAATGAATATAATATTACCTGGATACCAATGTTAATTTGTCAGCTTGCTTCTTTAGTGCATTCAATATTCTAGGATGGCAGTGTCCTTGGTTAACGGCTGAGTACGCGCTCAAAAAGTCATAATAACGCTTGCCTTCCACATCCCAAACAAACACACCTGTAACAAAATCAAATAAATACACCCAACAGTCAGTATAGAGTATAAAAACAATTTAAATATCCGCCAAACAGCACTGTTGTTTTCCGGTTTAAAGTACATTGTAGCCAGAGTAACTAATGGACATAATGAGATTTAACATCTTATGTTTCAGGATGGCGAGCGCAGTTGAAAGCCAAGCATTGCTTTGTAAATCATGGTGTTTTTTGGTTTTGTTACTGGCCATGAGCGGTCGCATCATTTACCATCAGTCGAATGGCATGCTCGCCTTGCCGGTCATTGCAATACAAAAATCATTTGCTAAAATAATAGGTAAAGAAAATGATGGATTGATTATCTTCCTGCTGCGCACATATATATTATCAAAGTGTAATTGTAGGTAATGATAACGATGAAATTGTTTCATCCTGGGCTTAGGTTTTATAGAGCTTATAAAAGGATTACGCTTCTATAAAAGACACAGATTAAAGACAATGGATGACGTACTACGATACAACCTTTTCTTATGAAGCGAATATTTATCTCATATGACCATAAACAGTATAAACAAGTCGTAAATAGGCATGTTTCGTAAATAATTGCAGTCGTAGGGTATTAACAACTTAGAAAATAAATGTTATCTATGGAGGTCTCGCTTAATTGTCGTCATATAAACTATAAATACAAATGTTAATGTTTTAGAACTAGGTAAGTAAACAAATAATATAATTGCAACCTTCAACTATTTTTATGTCTTAATAATCTGGTTCAATTGCCCGCAATAAAGTTGCGAACGTTGTATAAACAATGATTTTTCTGGGTTCTTGCGTTGCAGCGTTTAATTTGGGATTGTGTTATCATATTATTTACCTATTCATCAATTGTCAAAAGATACTCATACTATTTTATCCATTCACCAAAATGTTTATCGACTCAGACATAAGTAAATAACCGGATAAAACCGCGTATAAATTATTAAGGTAAATGAACCTAGATATAAGTATAAAAATGTAAATAACAAATCCATTAAAGAATGGAACTATTCCTACACTCCATCTTCAATGCGTTAATTAAGAGGAGTACATATATTGAACAAATTAATTGTAATTATAGCAGTGGCACAAAAAACCTTGTTGTGATAAAAATAAATTTAAAAAATGTGAAGCGACAATCAAATAAGTAGTCATGAATATTTCTGTTGTACACATAAACACTACCTACTCCTTGGATAACGGCCTGTTCCACCAAGTGGTTATGAAATCCTTTGAAATAGACCTTTGTTCATTAGACTTTCTCTGTCTGAAGATGGCAACAGATGAATGGAATGATACGATACAAATATGTATTTATTCAGGCCGAGGCAATATTCGATCATCATTATAATTACCTGCCGCGGTATCAAATGTTTTTACCAAATTTATTATAATAAGAAAAATGAGGCAATCCCTTCATGATGTGCTACACAGAAACTACTATTTACCAAGTGCCTAAGCGTAAATAAAAAAAACTGGGTGGATTTAGAGCAAGCGAAAAAGTGAGATCGTAAAAAATCTACGTGATAATTACAAGGACGGAAATATATTAGAAAATGAAAAAAAAAAACAAAAACACAAACATCATCTCGGCTCGGAAATCCAACTTGCGATCCAAATTCTCACAGACGATTTCTTTACCAACTACGTTACGGTCGTCGGAGATGAAAAAAAAAACAAAAATATGATTTCGTTTATTAATTTTTTTTTGAAAAAGTACGGATTTCATCTATTTTTAGTCACAAATCAGATACAATTTTTATTCGAATTTGTCTAAAATCCTCCTACGTGATATGTTCTAGAATGTCGGTGGATTCAAGTGTAATCAATTAATTCCGCCAATTGAAAACGGTCTCCAGATCCAGTAATAAAGCTCAATTCACATACAGTATTCTAAGATATATTAAAGACTTTATTGAGACAGATATATGAGACTCGAATTGGCCTCAAGAAAAACCAATAATAAACTATATTTTTAAAAAACTTCTTTTTTTGCAGTTGGTTAAAAATCTTACCTTCTCCGCGACACAGAGCCACAGGAAGGGGAGCGTAATTATGACAACCATACTTGTCCTCCAGCGCGAAAATCTCTTTTGATGACAGGTTTTGTGCAGCCATTCTGTTGGAAAAAAATCAATATTATTAACAAAACCGATACATGAATTGCATATAAATATTAATTGAAAGATTATTCGATTAAGTATCAGGCTAACATTTTGACCGGTTTGCACCTTACAGTTCGTCTTTGAGATGTTGTATCAACAGTGGCTCCCAATTTAAATCGATTTCTTATATACTGTCATTACATCAATAAAGATTGCGACGCGTATGAGATAAATTTGTTTTGAATGGAAAGCATTATCGGAACTAATGGAACTATAAACAGTATTCATTGCATCATTATCAGTTCATGCAAATTGTTTTATGAATACCTATATTGAAAATGTAAAACATAATAAACATTAGATTTTTTTATTAAACTTTTAATCAAAGTACATTGCATGTTGTCAAGATATTGCATGTTGCACACGTATATTGCATGTTGTCAAGATTTGATAATATTTATTAATATACACAAAAATGATCATTAACAAATTGAAATAGTTGAAAAAATATGATGTTTCGTTTAAAAAAGTACTGAAAGGTATCGCCTTGTTTATGTTTTCATTGTATCATAACTCAAGATTTTCTACGACTGCCTTAAGATTTCTACGGTATGTAAGTCCGCCAACCCGCATTAGGCCAGCGTGGTGGACTATATGGCCTAACCACTCTCAATCGATTCTCTCGATTGTAGAGTAGGCCCGTGCCCTGCAGTGGGACGTATATGGGCTGATATAGATATAGATATAGAGCCTTAAGATTATGTTGTATGTTTAAAATGCTTATAATGGTGAAATAATGAAATTAATTAGTCCACTGGCTAATTTAGTGTCTGAAGTTCAAGCCCCACAACGATTTTGAAATGAACTAACGTGAAGTGTAGTAGTTTCTTAGATTTACGCGAATGTTACACATTGAAATAAAATAATTTTTACGGATTTTATCGCGATTTGGTTTAATTTTACATTTTTAACTTCCCGACGTTTCGATAGCTTTCCAGCTTTTGTGGTCACGGGGCGGACTGAAGTGAACGTTAAGTGTCTTATAAACCCACGTTAATATCCTATACAAATAAAAATCATCCATAATCTGAATTCAAACCCACGTCTCTCCAATGAAATGATATAATGGATTCGGCAATCACAACAAAGTTATGAGTATTTAGTATCAATATATTTTTATCTACCAAAATAAATTGTGTTTCATATTTTTTATTTCCTAAAAAAAAACAAATAAAACACTAAGAAACGCTTGTTGAAGTTTTAATTCAAAAATATAATAGTTTCACTCGTGATATTTCCTCTGGATTTATATTGAAAAATAGAAAAACTAATTCAACGAGCGAACTAATCAAAATCTGAATTGGTACAAAAATGGCCAAGAAGCTACTAAAACATAATATTATATATCGAGTGTAACTCACCTGACTATAAACGATTGATTGCGCTATGTGTGCCGTACGCGTGGATGAGACTGATTATACGTAGTATCTTCTTTGTAGTCTGTGGACGGATTGTTTGGCGGAGGTGTGTCTGCGTCCAAATATAAGTGTCGACTGAATAAGTACGATATGACGCGAGACCATCGGAAAAATACCACAGTTGATACTTTACTGTCCCTAAAAATTACGTCACATATCTAATTCACATGGAGTAATTCCATTGATACACGAATCAATTGATAAACATATCGTATCAATGTTCACGAATCGGCAAAGATATTGCGACTAGGCACGCTGTATCTATGTACCCGTATAAAAATAGGTTTTAGCTAAATTCCGTGTAGATAATGTTCGGGCTAAAAATAAGAACTACGTTTACTTTATGGATAACCCGAACTACTTCCACGGCTGAGTTTTTATTTCAGATGTAACTTGTTTTTAGTAATAGTGCAAATAGGTATGTGCACCTACAATGTCTCTCAATATATTTTTGCTTTAGTTAATTAACTCAGTTTTACGATTTACGGTAAGTACACTAAGTAGGTACGAAGATGGATTACCTATCATTTAATTAGGTAAGGCTACTTTCTATATACCTACATAATGATAAAAACATAATTAATTTTAACAATATGTATGTAGTAGGTTTTCCCAAATTTTTCTTTTTCTAAGACCGTGTCTGACTACTGGTATGATCTTATATAAACAATAAGTGGAAACTGATGCAATTCACGTTTTTATTACGGTAATAGTCTGAATACCACTTAGTTTTAATTAAGTACTTACATGAAATGTAGGTACCTATCAAAACAACTCAAATAATTCTGAGAACACACCATAATATCGTTTACTGGAATATTTCCTGTAAATTGATTATATAAAACCATTAATAGGCATCTATTAATGTTTTTTTATGTTTGCACAAGCTTGTAATGTAGGTATGTAGTTAATGTACAGTCCCATAAAACGGCCTCGATCGCATTCATAACACGCACATTCTGGTCAACGTCCTAATAATAAGAGTTATCTAAGTAATAAATATAATGAACGAGAACCAATTAATTATATTTAATTGTATTCTCAAAGAAGTTGTGTTAATTACACAGACCGAGCTGGTTAATTCTGGTAAGAACAATGACGATCAGGAAGTATGTTTGAGTAAACTTAACGCTATCGTAAAGTTTGTTTCCTTCTTTGCATTGCTGCATTATGTTTATACAAATAAACATATTACAATGTTTTCCTCGTCTAATAAATAGTGTTCGACAGCTGCTTTTCAAAGCCACACGGGGAAGGATTAACGCAACGTAATTATAACAATCGTAATATAAATATAATAAACTGGATATCTCTATACACATATAATACTCTAGCTTAACGTTACAACCTCCTCAACATGCACCTAGAAATAGGAAGTACCCACTACCTAGTTGTTCAGCTGATATCTTCACTTTAGCATATCGTATATTATGTAGGTATCCACATGATGTATCCCGAACGACTCGTCCATGATCGACTACAGCCATTCCCTCAAGTCTCAACTGAAATCCTGATTGCAAAGAAAATTCGGGCTCACAATAATTACGAAATCCACTTACAATATGTCTATAGTAAATCGAACCAGCACGATGGCTTGCAAAATACAAGGGTACATACAATTATTGACAAACAGACATACGAAACAGAAAGTTTTTTTTTTTTTGTACGAGGAAAATACTCCATTATTCTATTCATCATCATCAGCCCGTTGCAGTCCACTGCTGGACATAGGCCTCTCCCTAGGTACGCCACAGAGCCCGATTTGCTACTTTACGCTTCCAGTCATCCATCCGAATTATTCTATTAGCTAATTATAATTGCCTAAATTTATATTCGAGTCAACCAAATATCACATATTTAAAAATACCTTGTAGCAAACCGCGGCGATCGCATAACTCAGGGACGGTTACCACGGCGATATGCAATGTAATGAACGCAGCCGTGGACGCTTCCGTCTCCGCTCCCGCGCCTCACCTCACTTCATTTCTTCTTCCTTCCGTCCTTCCGGATGACGCCGCGTCGCGCTCACACGCACTTTTCTCATAAAACAATATTATTATCAATAGTCTTAGTCCATGTGTATTGTTGTAACTTACTTAAATTAATAAATAGGTACTAACTCGTATTGTTGAGAGAGTTTTACCTTATTGGAAGACACCCACGAAAACCTATCTTTTTTAAAGTTGAAGCCAATAATATGAAATACATAATATTATTCATATCGGTATCTGTACGGGCCCATATACATCTCACTGCAGGGCACGACCCTCCTCTGCAATCCAGAGTGCGATTGAGAGGGGTTAGGCCATATAGTCCACCACGCTGGCCTAGTGCGCGTTGGCAGACACATTATACATAACAATAAGGAATGTATTTTCCTCTTACTTGTGATTCCTTAATTTTGTACGAGAGGCTGCAGGTTCGATCCCCGCACCGAGACAAATTTTTGTGTCAACCACAAGTGTTTGTATAATTTGTGACTGTTAGGTGTATAATATTATTATAATTATATATTACTTCAGTTGAAAGTTAACGAGTCAGTACATAATCATTCATATAATACCTACACACAATATATAATGGGTACTACATAGGTATGTGAATTTTGCGCCGAATTATTGCGAAGACCACGTCTTGTACATGTGTTCATAGGGCCGGTTATCGAGATTGATTTATCACTATTAACATATTATGGTATACGTGTATTATATAATATATAATGGTATATACACTCCAAAGGTTATCAGTTTGTATAAAATAGATACGTGCATACAACTATTCGCCTTAACATGTGTATATCATTTTAAAATAAAAAGTCCACGGCTGATTTAGGTTTCCCCGAAAGATTTACACACTGACCTTGCCGTTACAGCTACATTCTGCAATTTTAATTAGGCGATTTCTCTACCATTTAAGTACAGAGTAGAAGTCCTATGCAGAGATTGCTGGTGCTCTTGAGAAGCTGCGGATTCCATCAGCGTATATTCCGTGACATCTGCCATTTCAACATGGTAATACGCGGCGCTACACCAGTATCTTTTGCTTTCTTATTGATCTACACACTTCTGATTCGATGCCACAGATAATGAATTAATAAGTAATAACCTAGTTATCTTTTGGCAGCCTCCGTAGCCCAGTTGGTTAGTCGCCGGCTGTGAAACGAGAGGCTGCTGGTTCAATCCCCACACCCAGACAAATGTTTGCTGTAGATCACAGATATTTCGGGTCTGAGTGTTTGTGAGATCGATAAGTCTCTTGTAGTTTCAGATACCCACAGCACAAAACTTGATCTTAGTGTCATCAAGACTATGTATATGACCGTTGGGTGTATTTATTTATTTACATACCTTCCTCGACTTGCTATATATCATATACGAGTATAATTAATATAAATTGGCATGATTTCTTTTGTCTAAAAATGTACATAGTTATATTTTTTACCTTATATTTGTTATTACCTAAATCCATTTGACTTTATATCCATAATTTAGTAGGTTTCCGTACAACTACGGTGGCCCTTAGATTACTCCTGAAACTAGACCTTCAAAACATACCACACTGGCCTAATGTGATAAGTAGACTTCGCATACCTCTGAAAACCTTGTGAAGAACTCTCAAATGTGGAAGTTTCGTCGATGAAGTGTATGACATAAAATATAATCGTTCTTTGGAGAAACCTAAATACGAATTTATTAAATTTTCTATTTGACACAATATGCACATATCTTAAAATAACTAAGTATTATTTGCAGGTGTGAAATAAAAGGTTTTTTTGCAATGAAATAGTACTATATTAATTAACTAACTCTAAATCACAGGCTGTATACTACTAGTCTAGCAAGCACTACACAGAACACAGTTACATATTTAACTGAATATAAGGTCACATCCCAAGTAAAGACTAAAGCAACCTTTTTTTGTGTAGGGAAAAATATATATTTTCAATAAAAATAAATATAATTGCGACCCAGACTCAGAATTCTTGGAGAAATTAACTTGAAGTTCAGTCAATCTGGTAGACCTATTTGTAGTAATGACTGACGTATAGTAAAATTTGATGATAATTACTGTATTTTATAACTGTCGCCCAGGATAAAACAGAAAAACATTTAAAGGCAAACCATAACAATGCTATAATGGATTTTAAGCATTATCGGTGTCGGGGTCTACAATATTTTCTATCAATATCAAAAAAGGGCTTTCTCCGTTTATCTGACATTACTTGAAGCTATATAAATTTCCTTCACACAATCACAGGCTGCATATTCTTCACTTAACCTGGTGCTTACAGCACTAAAGCATAATCTAAACTTAGTTGATGTATCTTTCTTAAGAACAACCAAGCCCTATTAGTTTGAAACTGCCAAGAACACTAAAATTTATCTATTAACAGTACTTTACATAACAATTTCATAAATTTATCAGAGAACTATATAAAATTATTCATGTTATTTTTTTTGCCATTTAGGATGGTTCTCAGGATCTCCTGTGTGGTACTCGTCATAAACTGGAAAGGATTCGGCACCCTTTTCTGGAACTGTTGGAAGGGAACCTCCTTCTTGCAACCTCTTTGCTTCAATTTTCGCTGCATTTTCTTTTTTCAGATTTGCTAGAGCTACATTCTTAGCAATTTCTTCTTCAGTAGGTGGCTCTTTCCTGTCAAAGAAATAATTACATAAGAATAATTGTATTGGTACTAAATCACATAAAAATTGGATACCAAAAACCTGCTTAATATAAATGATTTTGTCACTTTGACTATGGCACAGTCTTGTTACGTATGGAACCCCTGACATGTCAGTCAAGGTGTTAAATTATTTACAAGATCACAGTTCCTCTCTCCAAACACTTTTAGGTGAGTTTTTAATGTATTTGTGTGTGTGTGTGTGTGTGTGTGTGTGTGTGTGTGTGTATTTTCATGTGTCATGACTCCTGAGCTTGCACATTACCTTCTCATACGAAGCCAAGACTCCCACTCAGCAGGGATTGGATCATGGAAATCCTGACCTTTCGGTGGATCATACCACCTACTGGGCTTCCTCTTCCCAACACTGGGGTCAGCTGGTATCTCATAGTACACATTGCCTATGTAATCTTTACCTGAAACATGCAACATAAGCATTTTTTATTTGTTTGGATCAAAATTACAATTGATTACCTGGTGAAATATATAAAAATTGCCTTAAAGAACAACTTAAGACAATAACTGCTTAATACTTATTAACACGTCCACAAGAAAGATTTTATTTGTATCATGAACTATTGCCATCAATATAATATTGCTTAATGATCATGGTACCAGGCTCACAGTTTTATAACAAAATATGAGGTTTTTTTTTATATTTATCTAATCTTATGAATTATTACAAAAACAAGGCAACAATTTTTGACTGTTGAATGCATAGTATAAATTGGCGAAATTAAGAAGAATAAGCATTATTGGCAAGTTTAAAAAATTAACAAAATTATATTATGATTAATAATAATAAAAGAGAGCTACATGGATGGAGTAACCAATTGTATTAATTAATGTTGTGAGTAAGTAACTTACCAACCTATATTATTTCCTTTTATTTGTCTTGGTTTAAAAGAATTTATAAAGTTCCTAATTACGATGCGCCATACGTATCTGTACTCTCCGTTGGACATCTGAGAAATAAATGTCACATAATGAATAAAATATGTCTATTGACAGCGTTAATGGCGCAGTTGGTTAGACAGTGTGAAACTTGAGGTTGCGGATCCGATCACCGCACTGAGACAAATACTTGTGTGATCCACAGATATTTGTTTCGGATCTAGGTTATTCGTGAGACCATACTGTCGTAGTTTCTGATACCCACGACACAAGACTCGATCATAGTGTGGGGCCAAGACTATGCCCTACTAGCCTGTTGGCCTTGGGTGTATTTATTTATTATTATTATGGATCAAACTGTAACATCCAACTGCCTATATCGCGATCATTGTAAGTACAGCTACATTATTCAATCCTTATGCTGCATAAACTCATGTGCCGTTACATTGATATACAATTGAGTAATATAGTAAACTGTACCTTGTGGATTGGATTTTAATCGAATTCCTATTATTAGTACTAAGTAATCTGTGCCTAATAACGACGAGGATGAAACTATTTTCACGAAAACAATAATTGACAGTATAAAATGTCAATGTGACACAGTATACGCCGACCACAGACTACGAACAAACACAGATAAAAAGACTGTATGACTGAAGTGACGTCTTTTTTCAATCAGCATAGCCATTGCATATTGTCTTGGTATGACTTGATAGTGTAAAATTAACCTTTTTTAGAGATGGTCATGAACAAAATAGTCGATTATAAGTGAATGATACTCCACAAATTAATTGTTTATTCTTTTTAAGTTCTCGAACAAATACTCAACTCGACGTTCAAACCTCACTAAACTTGTAGTATCTGTTAATCTGTCACGTACTTGACTGTCTTTAGTCATTGTAATCCGCAAATATACGAAAATAAACGAGGATAAACAGTCTTCTCCGTCTGTACAGACTATTGGGAATATTTAACGATAGCTGTTGATAAAACAAACAGTAACCATGGCGAAGATGGCATTTCAGCACCAAGCCGGAACGGCTATGGAGTGCTTGAGCGTAAGTTTCCCAGACCACTCCCAGTAACTTGTTTTTATTTTGTAGTTGTCGTATTTACTGTATCAATTTTACAGATACCAATAACACTGCAAAAAGAAGCTGGTGTAGACGCCGAAGGCAGAGAGGTGATGAAATGTGGCTTTAAAATAGGCGGCGGGATTGATCAAGACTACCGTAAGAGCCCTCAGGGATACACTGATAATGTGAGTGCTTTCTGTTTTCGACAATGCCTAATTACCTATACCATATATCGAGTATGTTATTGATTAACTGGAGATATCGTTTCTACATGTAATATTTCCTGTGGAGGGAATTAGAAACTAGGCCCATAATTTTATTTGAGTAGTGTTTCTTATTGTTCCAATTGTCAATATTTACCATTAGTATGATATTGTTGATACAAAATATTGTACCAATTTATCAAGACTGTAACATAAGTCACTGGATTGATAAAACTTGTTATCTATGTGTTATTCATTCACTGCTTATTTTGTTTTTTTTTTTTATCACAATTACAATTCAGCTACATCATCCTTTTCTTTGTAAGTCAATAAAAGGTCATAATTAACTTTGTTCTCAATAACCATAATTTCTATTATTGATAAAGTAATTTAACCTGTGAAATGAATTCTTTGGAATATATTGACTTTATAGTGCTAAGAAATTGATAATTCAAAAGATCTCATGAAACTGATCAATTTATTTGATGAATATTCATCTGATTTGAAATTGAAGCATGTAAAATGCTGTTTGTATTAATTAATACATTTTATTTTCAGGGAATATATGTAACTGAAGTGCATGAGGGCAGTCCGGCAGCAAAATCAGGCTTGAGAATGCATGACAAAATCTTACAGTGTAATGGTTATGACTTTACAATGGTAACACACAAAAAAGCAGTTAGTTATATAAAGAAACATCCTGTTCTAAACTTATTAGTTGCAAGAAAGGGTGTAACATCCACATAAAACTGGTTGATGCAGTACCATGTTACTTATAAACATTGGTTTGTATTTAGGGATCTTGTGACTGTGTATATTAATATGTTATGATTGAAAAATATGCCTACAAAAATGAATGAAGCAGCTATAATCCCACAAAAGTATGCTTATTGTATAAGAGTTGATTTTAAGGCTAACTTACTCTGAAAATCCAATTTATATGATGAAACAAACAATACAAATTCACTGCCAAAGTACAAGATATCAAAAGAAATTCACAGGGTGATAATAATTATACTAATAAATGAATTTTACATGTCATTTGACAAACTTTTATATAGGTACTTATTACTTACAAACAAACTATACATTCCAACACTATTTTCACCATCAAATCATTTTACTTATGTTTTTTAACAGTTAAATTAAACTTTTTTGTACAATTATTGTAGATTGAAGTATATTAATTATAATGAGTTTTAATATTCAATTTATAATATATTTCTTATGGATTATTGTTACACCAAGTAATTCTTTTTAAAGTAGCAGTATTACATATTAATATATCCAGTCATAAAAAACAAATGACCTCTTTATACACCTATGGAGTTCTATTTAAATAATGCTCTATTTATTTTCAATGTCTATGCCATGAGCTAAATCATGCATTTAACGAATTATGCTTAATGTTGTGAAAAGTTGATATATGTAAGACATAAAAAGACCTTATCTAGAAAGTTTAATGAAATGACCACAATGTGTGAAGTTTATAAGTAAATTGGTATAATATGTTCTTTTAAGAGTCTAAGCACTGAGTTAGAAAAGTATTATATTACAATGAGTGATTATTATACTGTTATTTATTTTTATATGTAAGAATTTAGTTAGTAGTTAAATGATGAGACCATGCAGTGAGTCAGTGAAATCACAATACATTTACAAATATCTGTACTTGAATGTGCAATGCATGTACAAAATATACACAATTATTTTTATGAGTTACCAATAACATTTTGTATAACATTTTATATTTTTATACTGATCAGACTAGTTTTTCAGTTATAGGATTATTCACGATTTTGTCCGACACTGTCAAATTTCATTAGCTCAAATTATGATATGAACTTTGAACTTATTTGTAATTGTTTAAATATGAATTGATATTTAAAATTTATTAATTAGTTATATGAAAAAGCATTCACCACAATACTTGCTTCAATTTTAATGATACAAACTAGTGATGTAACGAATGTTCGCATTCGCATTCGCGAATAGCGAATATTCGCATATTTTTTGGCATTCGCATTCGCATTCGTATTCGCAAGAAACGAAGCGAATGTTAAGCGAATGTTTTTGACAAATAAAAAGAAAATTTATACAAATTTTGATGGTTAAAATAATACAACTATTATAATTACCGTATTTTTTAATTATTTATAATATTGATAATATCTACGTCTCGTAAGTCTTTTGACAGTACTTATTAAGTTATAGCTTCTATTTTTTTTAACAAAACCAAATGCTATTTACAGTTATAAAAAATAATCAACCAAAATGAAACATTTAATATCCAAAATGTTATATTTTTAAAACCTTCATTTTCAATTATTTTTCAATGCAATTAATAAACATACTCAAGAAAACAAAATAATAAATACCTACATGTAAATAAAATTACAATTTCTTCCTTACAATTAAGAAAACAATATTTATTTGCTTTTAAACATACAAAGTTTTTTGTCTACATTGATAATAATTAACCTTTGGTCTTATTTTAAATATTTTTCTACTATACTTATATTTATTGTATGATTTTATGATTTAAACTTTAAAGATAATTAAATGGCAATATGTTATTAACACAGTTGACTATTTCTGGCTTCCTAAACTTAAACTCTCCTTACTCTAATTCTTAGTAAGTAAACCTAAGTAAAGGAAAGTTAAATTTTAAAAATAATAATTTTGAAAAACAACATTCGCATTCGTATTCGCGAATGTTAGATATGAATATTCGCATCCGCATTCGCATTCGCGAATGTGAGAAAACTAACATTCGTTACATCACTAATACAAACCAACTATACATATGTGTAAAACAACAGCATGTCATAAAAAATAATGGAATTGTATACCTAGAAAATATTTCAATTTATTAAAAAATAATGTCCTACTAAATCATTAAGTTTATGGAATTGCTAATATAAATTTATATGGAAAGCTTTTGTAAAGGTAATGCAATAAGTTTTTTGATGTTTTTTTTTTCAGTATTTCTCACCATCTTACTTCTAAACAATATTAATAAATAAATAATTTACTTTTCACTCCAAAATTAAATATGTAAGTGTAAGTGTGTGAAGTGGTGAATGCTGTAAAATTAAGTGGAACCTTATCTTGTTATGGATCAGTTAATTATATTATTGTACATTGATATTGTACTTAAGAATTTATAACTACCTTATCTATGAGATTTGTCATTCATACAAATAAATGGTTTATGCACAGTGCCAAATAATATTGCATTTTATTGCACCCTTTTCTATATACAAGGTATAGTAGTAAGAAGCAGTAAAGTCATCTACTTACAGTTTTCTGTAGTACTGAATGACTAAAATATTTAGAAATTTTTAATTCATTTTCATTCATTCATTTCAATGTATTTTTACATTTTAATTTATACATACATTGTCTAGTGTTTCCAGATAGGGTCCCATTTATGTAAAATATTTGACTTGTTGACTTCAGATGGTGTTACTACAACATCTCATTCTGTTGTTTGTTTTCATGGATTTCCTTGGATAACATTTCAAATATCATGGTGGACATAATATGAATAAACGAATTAGTTTGCTGGGGTTTCTTTAAAATATTAATGATTTTAACTTTCAATCATTCTTAAGCACGAAATCTGCGAATTTACTTGATGAAAAGATAAATTCTAAATACTTGTTCTTGAACAGCAAACATATTAATTGTCTATTTTCTTTCAAATGGGATCTAACGAATGCTTTTGAAATAAGTATGACCATTTTCGTTTTAAAAAAATCCTCAGTGTCTTGCAACTGAGTTGTTTGGCTCATGGGTCATTTACACTAACCACCCAGGTGTATGTATTGTCCTGGATTCAATTCTCGATTGATAATGGCCTTTGTTTTTGGTGTGAAAAATCATACTAAGTTTCTTGGACTTGTGCTTGGCATTACATTGCATTGAACCTTAGGATGAAAATTAGAATATCAATCAGGAAAATGTCAGTGACACTAGTGGTACTTCCACAAACATCTTGGGAGTATATACACATATTGTGAAATAATTTATTCTGTTTTATTAATCAATCGATAATGCTAAAAAATTCTCACAACTTGTTTATCAATTAAACACCCAAATTGAAATATTTGAAATAAAACAAATTTATTGCATAGAATTCTTATAATCACAAGATTTTACTCAACATACGGCATTTGGGATGAATTGAGATATATTTTAAGGTAAAAAGTATTTGGTTAACACCTTTACCATGGCACAGAAACAATGATTTATCTATCAAAACAGCATTGTCAGATGTGCGAAAATAACTTGTCAACATGTGATAGTTGCATTATGAAATCTGCATAAAAGAAGCACAATGTGTGTAAAATATCAAATAAAACAGGTTTTCAACATAAAAATTATAACATCTATTATATTATTTTACTAAATCAGGGTGAAAATAATTATGCTTTTGCTGGGGGCCAGTCCCATTGTCCCTTGGGAGGTTTTGCCATAAGTGGTTCCCATGGCTTCCAGTTAAGCATCTTCCTAGCCAGGTTCAATTCATTTTCAGCTTGGATAATAAGCTCCTCTGCTTGCCCACAATTAATTTTCTGCTCAATTTCATACACCTCTTTAGTCTGAAATATTAAAAACCATTGTTCTGAATGCATGGATAAATAACATAATTATTAAATAAGTCAATATACAGACATTTAGTAAAATATGAATAATAATCATAAAATAAGAATACAATAAGTACATTTGTTTTATAGAAGCATGCACAATAACCAGCATAAAGTAGAAATCCACAAAAATAAGGCTGATGGAAATCACAAATATTTTTCTTACAGTAACATGTTCACTAATAACATCCTAGAGATTCTATGTGTTTAATATTTTTTTATAAGAATTTCTTTAAATTTATAATACTGAATATTGGAGGTATAACACTATTTATTGAAACCCCACACAAGGACCCAGATTAACAGTTTCTACATAACAAAAGTTTTAAATAGCTAAGTCCTACCTCCCTTGAAACTTTCAGGTAGAGTAATCTCCTTATGGTAGGTAGGGACATAGTTGTGCTAAACCCCTGGCACTGCAAAGGTCTGTAAGCGGCAGAGAGTGCTTACCATCAGGCCGACCTTATACTTGTACCTTGACCTTGTACTTGGCTAAGCTCGCAATATAGCCACTCGATGATTTTTAACAGTTTTCTAAAAGTATTGATTTTTGTATTTCAGAATAATTAATTTAACTTAAAGTGTTTTGATTAACTTATAGTTATTGTACGGTGGTTTAATCATGCATGTATTTCTAAGCTGCCTCGTTCTGTACGCCAGGAAGAATAAAATACAAGGAAACCAAGTCTGCCCACCTGTGTCAAAACTGCAGCCCTTTCTCGCACAATTTGTTCAGTATATTTTCTGTATACAGAAGACTCGGGCATACGCTGCAGTGTTCTCAAGATTTTACCGTATAGCGCTCCAAGCGTGTGGTGAGGGTTGGCAGCCACAGCTAAGCCGGTGAGGCCTGTGGTCTGTGCAATAAATATTTTATTTTTATTTTATTTTATTATTAAAGAAAAAAATCACGAAGCCCTTTTATGAGCTTATCGAAAACACTTTCATCACATTTCTTATATATTTAATTTATGAATTCATATTTTTTTTAATAAAATTAACCTTTTTTAATATTCCCATTTCCAGTCGATTAGATAATCAAACAGTTGACAGCTTAGTGCTTACCATAGATAATACACTATATAGGAAAGTGCTTACAATTGACCACAATTGACAATTCGTACGAAACCACAGACTAAGGAGTAAATTTTAGTACTGTACTCTTTGGAGTAAATACGAAACCTATGTGCCTATTGGTGCCTATCAAACAATAGATGGTATAACTTGATCAGCAATGTGAAAGAGTGAAAGAGATAGAACGATTTATCTCCATGGACGTAATAAACAAACAGGACAGCGCACTCTGATCGCGAAAACAAGCCGAGCAAGAGATGTTGAGTTGAGAATTGTGTCCCACGCTAATAGGGTGACCATATTAAATTTAATACACACTCAGACCCAACAGTCACATACATGGCAGGACCCCACACTAAGATCGAGTCTTGTCTCACAAACCCCACAAATACTTGTGGGGCTCACAAACATTTGTCTCAATGCAGGGATCGAACCCGCGGCAACTAGTTTCACAGCCAGCGTCTAACCAACTGCGCCTGGCTTCCAACTGGCTTCCAAAAAACATCTATCTACGACTACCTTATCAAAAGATGGCAGTTGCGCGCATATTACCAATTATTGTTTTTTCAACAAAATTAAATTTCTGAAGGTACTGGTTAGGATAATCTCATATACTTTTTAAATTATTGTTTTATCATTGGTTCTTGACAAGTGTGAAAAATTTCAAGTCAATCAATCAATTACATACATACAGGCGAAGCTAATAAAACCGCGTTAAAAAAATATTTAAGATAGGGTCTAATTATGGCCACCGTAGTGAATGAAAAGTGACACAGACCTCCATGTACGATCTCGCTCGGCTCATTTTGCCTCCCTGTCTTTTATTATAGCAAATTAAACCTTATTCCACAAACATATTATGTATTGTTTTAGGAAAAGACTATTTCGTGAGTGCGCAGTCCTGTTTGTATAATGCATAGATGTAGCATAACATAGATCGGCAATGTGAAAGAGATAGAATGATTTATATCATACATTAAAGCGAGATGCATGATGCGACCATGCGTTTACACGGAGAGCTAACTTTAGTGATTTGTGTGAAAATATGTCATTTAAGCGAACGACAAATTTCGCTTATTTTCTTGATTTATTTAATATTTCAGTACTAAGCTACTTTTATTAAATGTAATTTATCATGGTGAATTGTCCAGTGCCTGGATGTGATTGATTTTAGTGTAAAAACCCGAATAATCATAGTTTTTCATAAGATCGTATCACTTTTTTCAATGTTGTTTAGTGACAATATTGTAGATTTGTAAGACAAACCTTGTATGTATATCGGTAGAACAGAATGTCCTTATTCATTATTTAAATGCATAAAAAGCATCCATTGCCTATAAAAAATGATATCATATACGTGAATTTATAATAATTTCAACCAACATTTGCTAGAGATTGATTGACAGTTTCGATCAATAATATTATGTCGATAAAAATAGTCAATGACCATAGAGGTTTCACTTCATTTTATAATCTCGTAGTATATCAATTCTATAATAACAGTTATTACTTCACTTTATTTATTCACTATTGATATTTGCTAAATATTAATTAATATTTCGTGTGCGTAATTTACCATTTCTGAGCCGGTTTCAAATTAACTGTGCCACGGAGGCTGTCATTCTAATAAAACAATAGAACATTAGATATTATTATAAGAAATGCTTTACAAAACTTGTCAAATAAAATTATTCTCAAATATGACGATTTATCTTTATTTACTTGTGTTTACGTATCTGTGTTGAAATAAACATAATCATTATTTTTCTGTTAAAATACCATGAAATGTCTCACAAAATTTAATTTTATTGGTTGGGCCGTAAGGTATATCGATATGATAGTATCGACAGTGCATGGCGCAGCATTATCTGTCACGCACACATGCAAACTTCACGCACACATGCAAACTTCACGCACACTATTATATTCTCGTTTTGGTTTCACTCAAAATGATACATTGCCGATCTATGTTATACTACATCTATGGTATAATGTCTATCTGTCATAGACAGACCTAGAACAAATGAAAAATTTTACGAACTGAGAAAATTGTTTTTTTTTTACTTTATGAAAAACTTTCTTCAAAACTGAAGCCTTATTGTGCCTTCAGAATTGTTCAAAGGAAATGAAATGAAATTTTAAAATAGGTTTTTTCTATATGAATATTGTCGGTTACTTTTAACAATGTAACGAATATCTGTAATCCAAGTGTAAATAAAACGATTGTTGATTAATATTCCAAGATATAATTTAGTCGATTTTCCAATAGTGGTAGCCGATACTCTAGTACAATGGATTGTTGAAATATCAAATATGTCTATTTCATGTGAGTGTCTTGTGTGAATGTGTTTATGATGCGATAATATAATACAAAGTTTGTTCATTCGTATTTCGTACTACGTTAGTGCATAATTTTTTCTGCCGGAATATAAGTCGTATAATATTCGTTCTCGTGTAAAATATGTCTTTATTTAGATTAATCGTCGTTGAGAGTAGTAAAATTAAGCTTATTAACATTTGTAATAACAAGACATTACCAGCGTGAGTGATCGAATACGCTGATACTCGCCCATCACGTCACATTTACAGAGAAAACTGTCAAGATCACATAGCAGTGCGAAAACTAGGATATACATCTGTTTATTGGACATCCTGGATTTTTGTGAAATACGGTAATGCTATAGATATTTTTTAACATTACGTGACATCAAATGGTATATACATCGACTGCAGCAGATCGTTATGAAAATTTAATTGCAAGGGTTCCTTCTGTTATTAATTTGCAATTGTGCGAATGTAAAAATATGTTTCATAAAGGAAGTCTTTAACGTTGTCACCTCCATTTTATAGTATTGTGATTATGTTTGAAGATATATTGGGAGTCAACTTTAACCTTATCTATTCGTGAATACGAAAGATATTAAATTAATCATTCACAAAGTATATTAAACATTCGTTTTTCTTGGAATCAGTTTATGCCACATCCAAGATGTTCAATTGAAATGTATTTTAGGTACCTTGCTTTTAAATGGAAATTAAGATTTTTACTGAAACTCGTTATTAGAATGAAACCTATAAGACCAATTTTTTTTACCAAGAAATAAACAAAAGCTATAAAGAAAATAAACATTCCCAAAATGAAGTGTTTCTTCAGACATAACTTATTAGACAAAATCTCACATTATTTTTATGTTTGCCTGATTTTAATTAGTTTGCTTTATTATTTTATTTAGTGTAATGTAATGTTTAAGGTATTGTACTAAAAACATGATATTTTCGAAAATTCTTGTTCTATTTGAATAAACTGCTTTTATGAGAAATTATTTCTTGTAACTTATAAAATTCTTGATGCAGGGACTGAACAGGCTCATTTGAGAAATATTTTAGTATCTGAAGATTCCATGCATTTCATAAACATCTGGTTTAGCTCACTTTACAAAATCTCAATGGAAATTCTCTAAAATAATAATATATTATTGGATGTACTTAGTTCTAAACCTTCTGGTTAATTTGGATTGATATGTGAAGTTTAAAAAGTGTTTTAATATGAAACAGTGATTAAAGTAAGATCTTATTTCATATATCAAAGAAATGTTTATTTCATAAATATTTCAGCTTTTTTACAATAGTCAATACTGGTGAATGTATGTTTAGTGTTTAGAACAAGTTGTTAAAGATTACATCATATTTTGCAATATACAAGTGATGGCAAAACATATATTGTGATAACATTGGTTGTGGAAGTGAAATTATGTGATGACTGAATTGTTACTGAAGAGATAAGGGAAGAAGCCAGGTGGTAGATCACCTATAGTTCACTACAGAATAATTTATGTTGTTGACAATTTAATTGTATCGAAGTAAAAAATTAGCATTGGTGTTGTTTAATTTTACTTGCCTAAATATTTTTGATCTTTGAGACAAATAATATCAACTTTATTACATGTAATTTAAATATGTTATGCAGCCTATGTAAAGCCCAGTGCAAAGCACTGGCTTACTCTAAATTGGAGAGATTTAGGTCATTATACCTGCAATAGGACAATGTGATGGCACATTGTCACTTTACAATATGTGTGATAGTCATGTCATTTATTTATTTTTTACTTCTTTATTCTGACTGTTTCCTAACATAATTTAAGCATAGTAGTTAGCTCTGCTATATTTAAAACTGTAATGTGTACTCAGTAGTACACTGTACTGGTAGGTGTACAACTGTAAGGTGTGGCTTTTTGTTATTGGTTAAAAGCAATATTAGCTAACATACTTTGTTTTTCAACATCCTGCTTTGTTATGATTTAATATACTACACTGAACATTTATTACATAAATAACATGTCCTTAGGATAACACATGATAAAAAATTGTTTTGTTTAAATGTCATTTGAACTTTGGTTTTTGTGTTGATTCTTAAAACTCAAAGGATGGTGACTTAAACATCATGTTTGGAATTTGATGACATTTACTTAAAACCAGTTGATGTGATCAAGAAAAAATGAAAAATAAGTGTATGGGCTATTTTTTTTTAAACCTTACATGGTTTGTTAAAACAAGGAAAGCCCACCTGAGTTTCTCTTAAGTCTAGGCAAGACTATACCATAACTAGTCACTCTAGTAAAAGATGAATGATGATAGACAATGCAGAATGTCCTATTAATAAATGTGAACATGTGTGAACAATGTCTGGAGACATGTATAAGTAGTCTGCTTTGTAAAAAGTGGTTGTACAAAGATCTTGTATATCTATCCAATATATTGAAAACATGCAACAACTACTCGACATATTGAGACTTAACATCTTATGTCTCAGGATGATGAGCCCAATGGAATGCTAAGCAATGCTTTTTAATTCATGGTGTTATGTGGTTTTCTACTGTCCATGAGCGTTTGTATCGCTTACCATGAGGCAAATGGCATGCTTGTTTCGCCATTCAACACAATGAAATAAAAATTAATAATACAAGCTACAAGAAACATTACATCAAAAGTTGTCACATCTTCCCAGTGACAATATGTTCCAATAAAGATAGGGACATGGAGATAGAGATAGGAATAGTAATTGATGAATATAAAAAACATTGTTTAGATTAGTGTGGAAATCCCATCAATACAGAATGAAACCCAAAAAATAATTATAATTGTACTGCATTAGTTATCAATCCAATTTCAATATAGCAGATAAAAGCAAAAGTTTAATCACAACCATACATGCATCATACTGACACAAATTCCTGACTCCGGGCTGATAATGATTAGAAAAATCCAATATCACTTTGCCCGACCCGGGATTCGAACCCGAGACCTCAGCTTTGTTGTCGTACCGTAGTACAACTACGCCACCGAGGCAGTCAAGAATAATGTATTTGCTTAATTGACCAAGAATAAGGATGAATAATATAATATGATAATATAGTGAACATATTTTATGTTATGTTTAAATACAACTTGTTTTTATCTATTCAGTTTGTTTTTTTTCAAATCATTTTTTTCTTTACAACCAGTTCGTTCTTACTCATTGCCTTTGGAGATAGTGGTGTCCACTATTAAGCATTCTGTTTCATTTCTTGTGCACACGCGCCTGTACAACACCTATCCGTCTTCGGATCGTCGTCCGTGGCGTCAAATTCAGGAACAATAACCGCTAAAGATTACAAAAGCGGAACGATATTTGGCGTGAATAATCGCTAACAGCCGAAATGAATAAGCAATCCCAATTTCTATCTAAAGATTGATTCTGAAAATAAACTAATCGAAATATGTCAAATGTGTGTGTCTGTAAATCTTTCACCCGATTGGTCTATTTTTTAGATGGATCTATTTAATTTATTAATTTTAGGACCAGGAATTATCGTATAAGATTGGTTCTTAAGTACTGTTACGTATATTGTTATTGATTATTTAAAAACAATATTTCAGGAGCCATGGAGTCGGTACCTACGGTACAAGACGATAGTTCAGGCGCTAATCCGAGTAGCGTGAAAAGCGATGGCAGTAGTCCACGCCACGACGGCGGCCGAGGCTCGCCGCCGCCCAACTGTGCTATATGTCTCGGCACGTGCAGAAACAAATCATTCACAGACTCATGCCTTCACCAGTTTTGTTTCAAATGTCTATTAACATGGAGTAAAGTAAGTGTACTTTGTTGTTTGTTTGTTTTTCAGACTAGAAATTGCTACTGGTTTTTATGTTACTAGGTTTTATTAGACTGAAATATCTCTTGTAGATATTGATGCTCGCAATACAGGAGCTGTATTATAATGTGGATCACAATTATGAGTGTGATCACATTTTAACCACAGGTTCCTGGTTCTGATCAGGCTCAAGGGACTAAAATGATGCACTATCGAGCTTTTAATTAATTTTATAAAAAATAATCAGTGATAAGTGATAACTTAGAGGACTATTAATCATAAAATGATAAAAACTTTATTGATCTGAACGCCAACCAAATCAGATAATGATATTATTGTGAAAAATATGAATTTAATCCCCTCTTCTCCATTCGTAAGCAGAACCAAACCACGGCGCAAACTATAAGGTTCGCGAGTTCTTTATTGGGCCGCACCGTCAGGCTGTGGAATAGTTTGCTGTCACACGTGTTCCCTCCTTCCTATAATCTCGTTTCCCGGGTCCTTCCGCCGTAGTATAAAGAAGCGCTTTAGCAGGCAGGCATAATTGTACCACCTTAAAGGAAGTCACCAAAACTTATCAATAAGAGCCTAACGGCCGTACTCAGAGACGTTTAATGTCAATTAAATTGTTACTTAGTATAGATTCTCTTCGTAAAATCTACACTAAGTAATGATTTAATGGACATTAAATATCTCTGAGTACGGCAGAGAGTGTTTCAACTTATGCTAAGCGCAATGAAAAACTACAGTATTCTTCAAGAGAATATTTGAACTAATTGTTAAAATTGGTGGCATTCTAGGTAAAAGCGGAATGTCCCTTGTGTAAACAAAATTTCAAGTCGATAATACACAATGTGCGCTCGAACCACCAATACGAGGAGTACATGGTGGAGCAGCAGCAGGCAGAGGAGATGACGGCGCGCAGCGACGTGGACAACCTGCGCAACGTCACCAGGAGATTCAGATACAGGTACCACGAAAGCCATTTATTCTCTCATCTTCAGTGCTTGGTGCCATTCAAATCGGCATGTACTAATTAATGTCTTTTATATGGTTATTAATTATGCACATTCTTGAACTACACAATTTACGTAATCGTAAAATTTTCGATATTTAAATAAAATACAGTATATACATAGATAGAAAGCTTTTTTTCTATTCCTGTTGGCGATTACAGATTTACTCTGCCGTGTAAAGAATTCTGACATTTACAAGTCGTTAACGCATATTTCGCAGGCCGCAGAACATCCGTGAAACGCAAATGTGCAGTTTATTGTGAATTATTGAAGTGAAACTTCTTTATCGGGGTTGGAAAATATTTTTCGTTACGCGTCACATTCTTCCGTTACGCGCCATCTTTTTTTATTTAGTAAATTAGTACCCACTTCAGTAAGCCACACCCCCAACCGTTTCCAAGCCCCACCCAAAATTTTAAGTCCCACCCACTTTTTTGTAATTTGATCCTTACCCCCCCTCTGGCCTTCCCCCACCCTAAATCCAAAACAGTGCCCAATAGCCTCCCCACGAAACCTCCCCCCCCCCCGCTTACCCCCAACCTAAAAATTTTACCTCACCCCCCCTACTCATATCTCCGGCATTATCCATCGTAGACCCACCGACCTTGGGTTCATTGGAACCGGCTCGGTGAGGGCTACAATCCTGCCCCAACAGAATTCCCGAATTCCCCCTCCACAACTTTCCCCACCCAAAAATATTTTAAGGTGCCCAATAGCCTCCCCACGAAACCTAACCCCCCCCCGCCCCTACCCCCACCTAAAATTTTTACCTCACCCCCCCTAAACCTATCTCGGCCAATAAAGGTCGTGGACCCACCGAGCTTGGTATCCTCGGAACCGTCTCGGTGAGGGCTACAAATTGGCCCCGATAGAAATCCCAAATTCCCTCAAAAATGTCCCCCCTCCTAAACTTAAACTTTATTTAATTTAGCTTTATTTTACCAATTCTGTAAATTTGTAAATAGTAGATCATTTTTCGAAAAATGATGTCATAAAGAAGTTTCACTTCTTACGTGTGTACACTAATATTTTTGTAGTAAAAAAAATTCTTATCGTGTAAACACGTGCTCTGCGCGTGGGCGCCTTTCTCAATGTCCAAATGCGGTATAAATAGGCGTGTTGCTTGTATTCTCGTCATTATACTCGGCGAGCGCCGAGCGTCAAGTCATATGAAATGTCTTCCAGCTCAAGCTAACGAATTCTCCAAAATTACAAATATTGTTTAAAAACTTTACATATCGTGTCTGGATTAAATATAGACTTAATAAGATATTAATTAATCTAATAAATACGAATTAAATCTCAATAAATAATCCTGGCTTTTAAAACATCTTACCATGGAAGATCTAAGAACGTTTTCAAAGTACCGATATTTATCCCGGCTTGTGTCTGGCAGCACGACATTCACTCTGCCGCGGCACGAGACCATCGCCATCCAGCAGCTGCTCATGCACTACCCGCTGATGGCGGGCGTGCTGCCCCCCCCGCGCCGCCGCCGCTCCCCCGCCTCCTTCCGCCGCACCGTGTACCGACACAACCTGTGGGCGCGCCCGCTGCCCGACTTCACCGGCCGCTTCCGGGACTCCACGCCCGAATTCTACAGGTATTATAGCCAAACTTCACTCGCTACTAAATACACACACACGATATCCACTCAATGTTAAGGCATTCAATGTTCACTCTTTATCGTTGTTTCCTAACGTGTTTCCGAGATTTAATGATACGCGTCGACAGGTACAATGACACACAGATGCATCGGCTGGTTCCTTGGCTGAACAGGGAGCTGTCGTACCTGTTGAACGACAACGTCGGTCACATATCGTACGTGATGGCTCGAATCTTAGAACTACTTCCGCAATACGGCATCACGTCGCCAGAATTTCGGGAAAACTTGCGCCGCTATTTCGGAGACCGCACGGAGCACTTCCTGCATGAGCTGTACTGCTTCGCTTCGACGCCGTACGACATGACCGGTTACGACCGCAACGTGCAGTACACCACCGACTCCCGCATCTCTACCATGGTCAACGAAGTCATCTCCAGCTCCGAATCCGATGCGAGCGTCGACTCAGACATCGTCATGGTGTCCAGCTCCGAGCCCGCCGACACGCCCGCCGGACCCTCCGGCGTGCCGCCGCCCGCCGCCGACAACGTCATCCCCATCGAGACCATCTCGCAGTCCGACACCGACGACGACTCCTCCGAGGTCATGGTCGTCGGCTACATCAAGCCGCCGCAGGACCGCACGCCCGAGGTCGTCGACCTGCTCGGCTCCGACAGCGACGTGGTGGTGCAGGAGCCGCGCGCCGAGCCCGCGCCCGCGCCCGACGCCGAGCCGCGCCCCGCGCCGCTCGTCAAGCTCATCCTCAAGCGCCAGCGCGCCGCCGACCGCTCCGACGACTCCGACGACAGCGACGACAGCTCCTACCGCCCGCCCGCCGCGCGCCGCCGCCGCCGCCCGCACGACGCCGCCGACTCGCGCTCGCACTCGCCCGCCACGCCGCCCGCCGCCGCCGCCGACGCCGCGCCTGCGCTCGCGCCCATCGCGGCCGCGTCACGCGCACCCGTCGCCTCTTCGCCGAGCGTCTGCTATTCTTCCACTTCGAGCGATTCCGACGAATTCTCCGACGACGCGTCCGAATCGGACGAGCGTCGACAAAAATTCGTACGCAGGAAATCCAGAAAGAGAAATTGCAGGGAAGCACCCGCCCCACGGCGCGAACGGAAGCGCGGTGAGCGACGGCCGTCGCGGAGTCGCCGCGCCGACAAGAAACTCGCACAGGAGGCGCGCGCCGACAGAGAGAGGCGAAACAAAAGGAAATCGCATTCCGGCAAAGGCGTGAAATCGTCGAAACGAAGAGAGTCAGTGGCGACAGAGCGCGCGGCGGCGGGCGCGGGCGAGCGCGGCGCCGAGGCGGCGGAGGCGAGCGCGGCGGCGGCGGGCCCGAGCGGCTGCGGGCGACGGCGCCGCTCCACGCGCGAGGCGCGGCGCCGGCCCAGCCGCGAGGCGCGGCGGCTCAAGAGCGTGGTGAAGGTGATGCACGGCGGCGGCGGCTCGGGCGCGTCGGGCTCGGAGGCGGCGCCCGCCAGGCCGTGCTCGTCCGACTCGGACGACGACTTGCCGCTCAACCTCACCGTGCAGAAGACGCACCCCGTGGCTTAAGTCTCGCGGAGTTTTGGAATATTATAAATATTGTGATAAATTATTATTTAATTGCGAAGGCCGACGGGGACCCGGCGTCGGTTCGATGAGCGGTCGTTTCGGTTCCGTAGTGTGTATGTATATATTACGTCGTGAAGGGCATTTCGTGTGATCACTTGTAATTGAGACGATGATTGTGTATTTATTTCGTTTATCGAATTACGTTATTATTGAAGAAAGACTTGTAGTTCGGTTCGTAGTTGGTATTTAGTTGTGCATGGACGCCACTGTCGTGGTTATCTCAGTAAGACGTTTATCTCGCCCGTCGTATGTATTGAACAAACTGTAAATATGAGAGCGAGTCTGCCCGTGTATGAGCTGGTGTAACAGAGCCCGGAGTTAGCCAAGTGGTAGCCGCATTTATTTGTTACATAGAACTTCTTGATTTCATTGCAATGTTCACACATCACAGTTTTAAATTATTTGCTATTGTAGAAAGCCGATGTTTAGGATTGAAAGATTGTACCATTATCCTGTTGGTCGTGTGACTTTATATACGGGTATATTATTTAGAGAATTACATACAAGCCATTTCTTTTTAGACTTGATTAAATTCTAATAAATATTAATGAAGCTTTTAAATGAATAGGCCTAAATATAATGTTTTTAAATTGCTGTATTGACGTTGATTTTAACTCGTAAGAATGCAACGTTTCGATGTTTCTGACCGTCGAAGTTGATTATTGCAGAATATGGCGCGATCAGTTGGAACTGACGTAGCATTACGTTTGTATATTTTGTAAATTACAAATCAAGAAAGGATGTATTAACAATTTATGAAAATTGCTCGTGGCATTGGTGTAGCCCGAAATAAATGATAATGACAATGTGTTTTTTATTGTTTTAAGAACCTTTACGAGCTTACTAAATCGGCAAGCGACACAACGGTTAGTACTTGGTACGTAAGTGATCAGCGCTGCCCATACACATTTACAATACATAGTAAGTGCATCGCCGGTCTCTCAAAATACTACATAAGGGAAAGGGGAGGACAAAGGAAGTGGGAGGAAAGTGGGCGTCCAGTAATATCAATCCCCAAACAAAACAAGAGCACAGTTGTCGCTTCAATTCGGTTTTATGCAATACCTTGGTTCTAACCCGGTTGTACCAAACCAAAGATACTTAAGTGTGGCTGTACCATTTTAAAAGGCTAACGGCATTATTCATAGACAGTTTTAAAACCTATTTTAGTTATCGAATGTTTTGTCCCTTTCGAACGACTTTTGAATTCATTTTCAGCAAAGAAGACAAAACATTCGATAACTAAAATAGGTTTTAAACTGTCTATGATTAAAGCCGTGAGTGATCAGGAGAGACCTGGTTCTAAGAATAATTGCTTATTATGGACCTTATTACCGTTTGAATGTCTTCTTGTCTGTTAACTTACGTAACTTGGAATATGGAGATTACTAATGAAACATCAGGTATAGGAATTCGCAATTATCTTGTTTGCTAATTGTTTATCGGGAACACTGACGTTAGTTTATGCATGAAGGAAGGTATTCAGTCCTAAAATCATATGAAGATCATGCATTCAACCTGTGCAATAAAGAACCGGTTAGCAACAATTCTTTGATCAAAGGAACAATAAATAAATCCAAAATGGTATTGAAACAGAGTGAATAAAGACGCAGGGACGATGGTGATCGAACTGGTCGTATTTTACGAAGTGATATATTTGATTTTGTCTTTTTGAAAAATAAAGGAGAAGGCGCATCCCAGCCTACTGGCCAATAACGACGAGCGATATGTCATTGGAAAGGTCTTTTCAGATGCTACAACTTCTTCTACGACAACTAAACCCAAATCGCTGTATTTAAAAAAATATAGCTACTTAAAGACAGCCCGAAAATCACGCGAAAGCGCCTCGGCATTGTGAGCAATATTATCAAGCGATACGTCGTTGGAAAGGTCTTTTAAAATGCTACAACTTCTTCTACGACGACACTTCTCAAATCGGTGTGTGAAAAAAAATATCGCTGCGTAAAGGTAGCGCGAGGATGAAAACATGTATATGGACTCATAGCCTATTGTCCAATAACGACGAGCGACATGTCATTCGAAAGCTCTGTTTGTTTTCTACAACTTCTTCTTTGGCAAGAAATCCCGATTAGCTGTATTAAACAAGATATTTCGACATAAAGATATCGCGAGGGCCATATGTATGGACTCCAGCCTACTGGCCAATAACGACGAACGATATGTCATTGGAAAGGTCTTTTCAGACGCTACAACTTCTTCTATGACAACAAAACCCAAATCGCTGTATTAAAAAATATACATAGATAAATAACTACTTCATATCTATATAAATCTATATATTTAAATAATAGTTTATTTATTTATCAAAAGAACATAAACATGGTACTTATACAAACTAGGAATAAAAATATTATTTACATTATTAGCTTATACGACTATCTCGGCACTAAACGAAGCTTGTCGCAAAAATAAGTCAAGCCTAAAACATACATACATAAACTCACGCCTTTTTCCCAGGAGGGATAGGCAGAGGTGCTACCAGGACACCGACGTTTCGCCTTTTGTTCTGTTCCGATGTGATAGGGGGCGAGGCTAACACCATACCGGGCACAAATTCCTGACTCCATACTGATAATGAATAGAAAAATCCATTATCAATTTGCTGACCCGGGATTTGAACTCGAGACCTCCGCTTTGCAACCATACCGTCATACAATTGCGCTACCGAGGCAGTCCATACCTACATAATATCCTTATATTATTTGTTTCTCTATTTTATATTGTGTTTGTTTTTTATAACATCCCTCCAGATAGGATTATTAAACGCATTGCCAATAATCAACGCCACTGGTAAATGTAGAAATACCGGTAAAACAAAAAAAGTTTTACTTATTATTTTAAAATAAACTCTATAATGTCGCGCAACACTCCTTAGACAACTTCTGACCAATAGCTGGATTGAATTTTTATGGTATTTTATCATATTACAAAACTAAAACAGGACTCATTTCACATACAATAGCAGTATGTTGAAAATTCTTGTCTTGCGTAAATAATTAACAATTACATTTTAAAACGGTGGACGTTATTACAGATGCAGGAAATGCATATTTTTGGATTGTGATACAGCGCAATTTGCTGAATCTTGCAAGATATCGAACTATAAACACAGTGAGAGATTTATTGGATCGCTTTTCGTTATTAGACAATAGGCTATGAGACATACATATGGCCCTCGCGAATACAGCTTATCGGGATTTCTTGCCAAAGAAGAAAATGTTGTAGAAACCAAGAGAGTTTTCGAATGACATATCGCTCGTCGTTATTGGACAATAGCCTATGAGTTCATATACATGTTTTCATCTTTGCGCTACTTTTACGCAGCGATATTTTTTTTCACACACCGATTTGAGAAGTGTCGCCGTAGAAGAAGTTGTAGCATCTGAAAAGACCTTTCCAATGACATATCGCTCGTCGTTATTGGCCAGTAGGCTGGAGTCCATACATATGGCCCTCGCGATATCTTTATGTCGAAATATCTTGTTTAATACAGCTAATCGGGATTTCTTGACACAGAAGAAGTTGTAGAAAACAAACAGAGCTTTCGAATGACATATCGCTCGTCGTTATTGGACAATAGGCTATGAGTCCATATACATGTTTTCATCCTCGCGCTACCTTTACGCAGCGATATTTTTTTTCACACACCGATTTGAGAAGTGTCGTCGTAGAAGAAGTTGTAGCATTTTAAAAGACCTTTCCAACGACGTATCGCTTGTTATTATTGCTCACTATGCCGATGCGCTTTCGTGTGATTTTCGGGCTGTCTTTAAGTAGCTATATTTTTTTAAATACAGCGATGTGGGTTTAGTTGTCATAGAAGAAGTTGTAGCATCTGAAAAGACCTTTCCAATGACATATCGCTCGTCGTTATTGGCCAGTAGGCTGGAGTTCATACATGTTTGCCCCTTCTCCTTTAACTTCTAAAATTTTATATTTCATAGTTTAACACTTGAGTCGTATAATTCTAATTAACTCAGTTTACCTGTGATTATAAATAAAACCACTCTTGTAAAATCTATATATTTACTCAAATTCTAAACTCTTACAACTCAACAATAATACAATATTGTACATAAGAATAAATCGCTTATCGGTAAGAAATGTGTGCCTTTCTTGCTTACAATACGAAGATAAAATGGCAACCAGATTTAATTGTACGTATGTAAGCTAAGTCTACATTCGTGTCCGCACTACGCACCAACACAAACTCCCCTACACTCAAGAGCGCTTTCACACACACATCTATTTCAAAATCAGTGGTAAACTACAACTATTTGAATACATCTCGGCATATTTATTTATAGAAATACATATGTTATTTTAAAACTTGTAATATTTATTATTTACAATGTAATGTTTTTATTGACCTTACGCAGTGACAGTATCTTTTTGTGAGAATAGTATTTCTATGTGATCTCGTACAAGGTACCATAATATTGTGTAACAATACAAACGCGTAAATAATGGGTGCATTAATACCGGGCAAGATAATAATTGACATACCCTTTCCTGCCCCATTCTCCAAGGCTTGAATGAAACGATCCGTAATAGCTTTCACAAGTAAAAAAATCGTGTATTAAGCCTAACATTACTGACAAGACTGAATCAATGTCTGTTCAGTAAATTAAAAAAGTAACCAATAGCAAACGATAGTGATGAAAAGATTTGTTGCTGAAATTCCGTATCGTGTATTAGGTATACAATTTTTAACGCCATTATTACGCCTAAAAAGCACATTACTATTCTCAGCAATATACATAGGTACCTATTATCGTTGAAGTATCGAAATATTGATGACACTGCGTAGAAAACTATAATAATATTTCAATTTCTTGAGACTTTAGATTTTGACCTAAAAATAAATTCATCAAAGCATAGGCCGTTTTATATTTATATTTCATAGTCTTATGCACTATATTTGAAAACTCTAACCACGACTTTAGTTCAATATAAAAATGCAAATCGTGAAGTCTATTATAAATATAATTTTTATGTAATTTGAAAATATATAAAACATAATTCAGAAATTATGCCGCTCTTTTAGATTTCAAAACGAAATATAATATACATAGTTGCGTATTTAATTATACCATGTAAGGTAAATTGGCATAGTTAACAGAAGAAAAAAACACTGATCTATTCGTTGACAGAAGTTAAAATTAAATATTCCGGTTATTTCGGCAGTAATGGTGCGTTTTTTAAGTCTGATTTAAAGGGTTTAATAGGTCGGCATAATTATGTCGAATGGCGTAATAATCATTAGAGCTGGTCGCTTCGCCATTCCAGTATATAAAAATACAGCTTTGTAGCATTTAGTGCCCATAATCCTACAATATTGGTTTCGTGTAAACTATGCTAATTTGACTTATTAGTACTTCGAGGCGACGAAAGCCGCTTTAAAATATTGCAACCGTTGAAACTTGTACTATACATAATTGTAATATATATAATAGTATAGATCAATGTAATGGATATTATGAATGGAAAGCGCTCTCACTACGTGAACATACATGAGGCTGAGCAATGAACGTCACATGATGGACGGCTAGTCAAGTCTTACACTTACACTCGTTGTACACTCCACGTGCTTACAATTATATTGCAACGCCAGCTAATAACATCTACTTACTTCGTAACATTAACTGAAAGGATTTTACAATCGATACATTTTATAACACACTGTTCCATTCCACAAATCCTGTTTTAAAATTGATACCATTACCATCTTTCATTCAAAGTAAGCATTTGGTAAGTATGTATTATTATTGCCATATTATTGCGTTTTGTAAGTGTGCAAATTAAGGTGTGATAAAATTCAATAAATTCATATATAGCGGAATCTAAAATTTCCTTTCAGTTTAAGTTACTACCGAATAATTTACAAATAGAACCTTATAGGAATATTGATAATAGCAAAATAATTTGTAGCACCAGCACATAAGCCAATTAAATGGTACGTACTTATCTCGGATATTGACATGTAATGTCGTAAATTAAGGACGAGTCCAGCTGATTTCTAGGCCGTGTTATATCTGAGGCCTTTTTATATTTGCTTTGATATCACAATGGAAGTCTGAAATAGTATTCATTTAAATTGTTCAATTTTATTTCAAGTATTATTATAATGTGATCACAGGATCAGGCCCCTATTAATGACTTGTATGAATGAGAATGCTCCTGAGATCGAAGGCGAATGAATATTAACTGGTTATGATTTTTGCAATTTCACGCACCCTGTATATACAACTACTGTTAGATAAGGTTTCTTTAGTATACCATTGTCTTGTAGAAATATAATTTATAGACAATCTTAGTGTTTGTTTAATCAAACATGGAACGGAAAATGCGTTTTGAATGTCTTCGCATATCAGTCATCAGAGTAATCTCTTTACACTCTTTTCTATGTGTGCAATATTTAAATCACATAGCCAGTACATGCGATGTATCGTTACAAAAGAATTAAAAGTTATCTCAATAACTACCCTGATACGTAAAGACATTATCCTATCAATGGGTTATCAGAAATGTATACATAATACATATTTTTATCTGGACCCGTCTGTAAAGCCAGCGCGTGTTTATTATGCCTCAGACTGTTGCAGCTCAATATTGCTTCTGAATACTAACTTACAATAACATTATAGACTAGTTTCAAGAATATTATCATTTCACTCTTAAGGGAACTATGAATACTTAGCGATGCTCCATAGCAACCAAGTCCTTACAAGCCGAGGAGATATTCGTCCCACGTCGTCACAATTCATACTAGTTCATTCTATATGCAGTGATAAAAGCTAGTGACATGAACAATTATGTTTTAAAATTCTTGTGGGGCACACGACCCACAGAATGTGAATGTGTTAATATTATGACATCATATTGTTTCACAAAAATAAACCCGCCTTCAGATACAATCTTAAACATAAAACCATATACGTATAGTATTTTAATTACAACAAAGGATTATTATTTATTTGTAGACATAATTTAGCAGAAAGGAATCGCTTTTGAGGTACTGACTTTTGGATAATTCTGAGTGGCTTATTCTCAATTAAGCTATGGATTTCTTTGAAGACATAATTTTATTAAAAACGCGCCAAAAGTCGTATCAAAAGTAAATTCCAAATTTAATACAAATAAAGGACCCAATATGTGTCCGTAAAGTAGACAACATATCGGCTGAACTCCACTTTTATAAGTATTAGTTTGTATTAATAAGTCGATGATAATATAATAATGTAGACAATAGTGTGTATAGATTGTTTTCTGCTAAATTATTGATTTAAGACACTGGCCTCATACCTATGGATACTAGGAGCCGGGTTTTGTTTAATACTTATAGTAGTTAGGAGGGGTTGACCTCCACCACGGTGTTCATGTGCTGCGGGTGCGGCTTGAACTCCACCACTTCCTTCCACACCAACTCTGCAAACATACAATTTACATACTTATTATACAACGTAACTACATACATACATAAACTCACGCCTTTATCCCCGAAGGGGTAGGCAGAGGTGGCGACCAGGACACCCACATTTCGCCTTGTATGTTCCGTCCCATGATGTGATAGGGGGCGAGCCTATCGCCATATCGGGCACAAATTCCTGACTCCGGGCTGATAATGAATAGAAAAATCCAATACCACTTTGCCCGACCCGGGACTCGAACTCAAGACCTCAGCTTTGTAGCCGTACCGTAATACAACTACGCCACCGAGGCAGTCAACGTAACTATTTGACATAATAAGAATTAACACCCATATATGACGATCGCGAGTGCAGTGGGATGCCAAGCATTCCTTTGTAATTCATGGTGTTGTTTGGTTTTGCTACTGTCCATGAGCGGTCGTATCGCTCACCATCAGGCGCACGGCATGCTCGTCTCGCCATTCACCGCAATAATAGAAAAAAATATTATGACTTGAAATGCCGAACTGCCAACACCTCCTATTTGTTATTTTCGTTCTGATTAATTTGGATGCGGGTTGAAGATAAGCTGGTGTCCCTCAGAGATTCGCCGCGCTCCGGAGCTTCGGTAATCTGACTAAGTATCCGATAAAATCCGTAAAATTAATTTTATATCAATGTGTAACATTCTCGTAAATATAGAAACTATTGTTTTATGTTAGTCAATTATGACGCCATTTATTGGTAATGCAAAGGAACTGAGAGAACCTGTTTACTATAGAGGTTTGATAAGAATTTCTATGGTGTATGAAGGCCAGCGGAGCTTGGCTCAATCGGGAGAGGAGGCTCACGTTCTGTAGTGGGACGTATAAAGAGAAAAGTCCATATAGCACCAAAATAGGCCTGGGCCTTATTAATGTATAATGTAGGCAATAGTAAGGTGTAGATTACCCTTCCACTTGTCGACGGGCAGTTCCATGTCCTCGAAGCTCTGGTCGTAGGGCGCCGACACGGGCTCGTCGGTGGGGTCGGCGTACTGAGCTAAATACTCGTGTGCCAACGCCTGCTCTGCAGTTATACGCCTGCGACAAACACATCGATCGATAAACATCGCTTTATTATGTCTTTAACGACAAGGTATGGATTTTTTTTTTCGTAATGGCAAAGCTGGATTTAAAAGACGTGAGATCCTAGAAAATCTTACGTCAAACAAATATTTCGGGTCTTCGTGTTGTGAGACCGAAGTGACTCTCATAGTTTCCGATTCCCATGACAAATACTTGTTTCTTAGTGTGGGGATAGGATTGTACGTGACTGTAGGGTGTACGTATTCATTTCTCTAGATTTTTTTGTCAATCTTAATGTCGTTTTTAACAAGCATCTTTTTACTGGCATAGCAACTTCTTATATTGGTTAACGAGTTGGATAAACATTCAAGTTTGGAGAAGAAACTATTACATAGGAGAATGTGTCCTGTAAAATATAACCATTAACGGATGTACGTCATAAAGGGTTACACGTAGTTCTAGTTAGCGACTCGTGAAGCTTGACTATCACGTCGTGCTTCAGCGGCCTGCCAACATGTCCACACCATTCAATAAGTTAACTTTGTGTACCGCTTTATCATTCCACGAACGTCCGATATCGACCACCCACATAAAATATTAATAATTTGATACGTTGAACTTGCTGTATTTTTTGGCTTCTTTTAGACTGAAGATCTTCAAGTTGTCATTGTCCATAAAAAAATATTTTTATGTTGTCGTCAGACTTTGTGAAAAGTTCATATTCATTCATTTATTTTACCGAAGTATAACATTTAATTTCTCATATACATAAATGTATTTTCACATGCAGGCCCAGAATAAATATATTCTTTAGTCCATGCTAATAAGTATTTTCCGATGCGAAGCCAGAAATATAGTAGAATGCCTACGTTTAATCAACGTAAACCTAAACAATTAAAGAGCATTAATGATAACTCATAATACATTAATAGATATTAAGTATACATCGATCAACTAAAGAGTAAAGGTAGACGATTCTTACAAGTATGGTTAAATTCGGACATTAGATTCGTTTTATTTCAAAAATTTCATATTTTAAATTAATGTTCTAATAAGGATCGAACCGACAACATTAAGCGCAATAAGCTTACTCGCTACGCTTATTGATACTCTAATTTGGTATGGGAAGGTTACAAGGGTATTGCTAAGAATAAAATATTATTTTCCATGTGATATTGACATTTATATAAGCCCATGTCGGGCCATTATTGGGCCCGGACCTCTTTACTATATTAATTGAAGGTCTTACGTCCACCACGGCCACCAAGCCAAAGTAGGTTTTGGGGCAAAATAATTTACTAAAATTATATCTATATGGCACCATTATTTTAAAGGGAGCTATAGTTTCTGATTAAAATTTTACGAATTCTTATTGTATTGAAAGCAGTGGCAACATTAACATACCTGTTATTGTTTTTTTCTTTCTTGTCTATTATCGCCAGCTGATAATAAACGATTACTGAAATGGCAACCATTAAATAGGAAAGGAGATCCTAGCGCGCGCCGTCCTAATTATTGCTAGATGTATATAAATTAGAGATGAAACGGATAGTAGTTTGGCCGGATACCGGATATTCGGCAAGCTACTAGGCCGGAGCGCCGGGTATCCGACTGCCGGATATTCGGCCCTTTATTGCGTTAACGCGATCTGTGTGATTTGAATATTGGCGCGGTGAACGAGATCTAAAGTGCGTGGTGGCCTGTTGGTAACGGACCAGACGCGGCTGCCTACATTTCACGGTGGTCGCGGGTTCAAATCCCAGGGCACACCTCTGACTTTTCGGAGTTATGTGTGTATTGATAGTCAATCACCACGCACTTTAACGGTGAAGGAAAACATCGTGAGGAAACCTGCATACCGTAGCGATTTCAAAGAATTTCTACGGTATGTAAGTCCGCCAACCCGCACTAGGCCAGCGTGGTGGACTATATGGCCTAACCACTCTCAATCGATTCTCTCGATTGTAGAGTAGGCCCGTGCCCTGCAGTGGGACGTATATGGGCTGATATAGAACGAGATCGAAAATATTCAGGCGCATTCGGGCGAAGATCGGGTCGACTCGGGGGCGTTCGAGTGTTATCGCGCGTGTCAGTTTGTGTTTGTTTCTCAGTTCGGTTGTTGTTTATTTCATTGTTTATCACTTGTCGTCGTGATTTTATGTTTGAATTCTGATAGAATAACAAGAAATGTCAATAATTAACAAAACAAACATTTTTGATGTGCGATTATAAAAATAAACGGTGTCCATATATAGGAGTATGATTTGCCTTGTGTAAAATAATGAGATTTTTTAAAATTTTACTATCCGGTATCCGGCCGGATACTGTAATACTATCCGATATCCGGCCGGATAGTGAAAACAAGGCCGGATACCGGATAGTTACCGGATATCCGTTTCATCTCTAATATAAATACACAGACTATTTTTAACTGGTTCAGGATCCAATAAAACTATTCAGATTCTCTTTTCTAATATTTTTAGCCCAAAATAAATATAAATGATCGATGACAGAGTCTCGAAGCAATTTAAGGCGATATCAATCAAAGCGACACTGCATTATCAACGGTGCCAAATTCCCTGATAGCACAAGTTCATTCGCGTTTTGGCATGGTTAGCACTATTCGAGATAATAACCCAGATATTACAATTATTTACGCCGTCATAAAAGGTTTTGCTTGTTAGACAGAATCCTACGAAGTACCAACAGAACATTAGAAGTAAATAAACCGGAATACAAAATATGGAAACTATGCATAAAGTTTTGTCAATATGATATAAATAACAGCTCGCATTCTTATCTCCGGACGATACTACTGACAACATAATGTGATAACTAAAGTTTCGTATGCACTAGGAACACTTTCAGTATAGGTAGTAATACTAAGCTTTGCCTCGATAAAAAGTCTATATAAAAACATACACTCAACAACCACACAACACCAGATCCTATAGTAATAAATATGTCTTATTTCATGGTTAATATAAAATATATGACTTAAACACACCCACACTAGACTTTTTTATGTATTACATAAACGTGTTTGTTTATAGTGGGCACATTGCCCTCTGCGTCACGGCAACTGTCAAATTTCTGATTCTGATTTTTTTGCCTGTATGAAGTGTTAAGAATCTGAATTTCAATTATTATTATTAAAATCTTTATTATATCTATTAAGAACAAAAATACACAATATAGAAACAATAGAAAAAAAAGTACAAATGGCGGTCTTATCGCTCTACAGCAATATCTTGCTGACAACCATGGAATGGATTTAAAAAGAGAGAGAGAGAGTATTCAATTATATTAATATTAATTTCAATTCATGTAAATGTTTTGGCATACGCTGTAATTTTACATTGTATATGTTTTATAAACAAATAAGTTAAATAAACATAATAAATACACCCAACAGACACATAAATGATACATAGTCCTGACTCTACACCAACTACCAAGATCGAGTCTTGTGTCGTGGGTGTCAGAAAGTACGAGACTTTTCGATCTCACAAATACCCAGAACCGATACAAATACCTGTGGATCACACAAATATTTGTTTCGGTGCGGGGATCGAACCCGCGGCATCTCGTTTCACAGCCGGTGGGGCGTGTAACCAACTGCACCGTGGAGGCTGTCAGAATAGTGAATTAGTGAGGAAGAATAGTGAAGAAATATGAGTATATTGAGTTGGTATAAGTTGGTACTGACTTGTCAGCGTCCAGCTCCAGCATGAGCTCGAGCAGGTTGACGGCGAGCGGGTTGGCGCCGCGGAACACCTCGCGGAAGTCGCGCCTCCGCAGCGCCGGCAGCGACTGTATGTAGTTCCTGGCCTACAATATATCAAAACAGTACAAATAACACGTAATAAGTAGATGCCTATATTATCATGTCCCCATAAGCAATTATTGCGAAGTATTCGAAATTGAAAGAATAGAGAAATGTAAGAAGTAAAACACCATAAAATAATTTGATGTCTCAAATCAGGATGCCGTCGTTTATACCATCATAGCAAAATTTTCGATTTATCCATTCTAGAGGAGCAAAAGTATTTGCATCTATAATATTGTACTGTTAGTAAACTAGCCCGCAAAACGCTAAAATGTAAAATCATCATACTTGTTAACGATCGATTACGACATCACGCAACCGTGAACCTCTAATTTCATACAAAATGAAAACAGTAAATTGACGGTCATTTAGAATCAAACGATGGGGCATGTTTATTAAAAACGAGTATCACAAATGAGCAAAGCTAACACTCTTTTTACAATACACTTACAAAAAAACAGGGCCGACGTCACAAACAAATCATTTACATGACAATACGCGGCGCATATTTTGTATGGCTGTACAATGTTATTTGCATACGTGAAAAATTAATGCAATCGTCTCCAATTAAAAGTAGAACACTAAGATATGCATCATAAAGTATGAGGCGTAATCACTTGAGCAATTCATTTTATTGTATTAGATTAGAATCATATAATGGGACAAGTTCACTAGAAATATATGTTGTGGCTAATGGCTTAGCTATTATATTCTGCATTACATAGCTCGGTTATTATTATTCTTAATATTGTTAGCTGAAGTGCAAAATCCACGACCGAAAATCATATTCAAGCTTGCATTTATTCGTCGCCCTAACTGTAGTAGAGTTACGTCATTAGTGCTCTTACCTCTTCGCTTATAATTTTGTCAATAGTCTCTTGTTCAGGGTTGCCGCACAAAAACAATATCCTGGTAAGGTGATCAATATCTGAACGCACAGAGGTTAAGGTTACACAAGCACCAAACTGACAAGCGGATACAGAGAACACAAACATATTCCACAAGCAGGTTAACGCGAAGCTGGGTTATTGCCGAGGCTCTCACGCTGCCATACACATGTGATACATACTATATTACAAATATACCCTGTCTGCACCGTGTACATATTTCTCAAATGGAAATCTACTTACAGACTCAGAGGAGATTTTCTGCATGAACTCGTGACTGGGCGTTCCAAGTACCTCCATGATCAAGTTCAATTGATGAATATCTGTCTTGTGCATTAAGGTTTGAAACCACATAATATAATATCACCTACAAGCTAAGCGGTACATTGTATAAATCCACCAATATGGAATAAAATAATGGATAAAGCAATGAACATGAGCACAAGCATTTACCTAATGTTGATATTAATGGAAAATATAAATACATATCATAAAACACAAGTTCCTGTTTGACAGTCTAACAGCAACTTATTCAAACATCCACTTCATATTTAATAGTATGGAATTTTATATATTGATTTTGAGCACAACTCACAGAAAATGTAGAGGTAAAAAATTTACATTATTTTGACTATTATTGTGAAGTAATTTTCAAGGTTCAGTTTGAATAAATCACTGATGTAAAACCTGCCTAATACCTTACATCACTTGTAGTCGGTTTACACACACATCTAAATGAGTCTAATTAAACACAATAATTATGTTTGCTGGTAGCAATATATATATATTAATACCTAGAAACACCATATAATGTAGTAAATCATTGGAAAAGGATACGGTCTGTACCAGGGAACAGAGTTCTGCCAGTGAGCAGCTCAGCCATGATGCAACCCACCGACCAAATGTCTACAGTTTGGTTGTAATGCATCCAATTGAGCATGATTTCTGGGGCTCTGTACCATCTACAAACAACCAATATTCAGCTAATGTGACATTGACATTTTTGGACAATAATAATGATTTTTCTATGGTCTCAAAGTTAACAAATATAAGTACAACAAAAATGTTGCTGAATAATGCACGCAATTTCAAAATATTTATATATATAGCATTCATTTAAGCTACCGATCAATTGCTGACTTTCTACAAAAAGCTTATACCTACATGGCATACTACTTTTAATATTTTATGAATAATATTATTAGCTACATTGAATATAAAGATTAAAACATTGCTTATCAATGTCAGTTTTGTGCCTAACATTGAAACAATATTGCTACTTAAAATAATAATGAATGTATCATGTATATGAATAATGGATCATAATATAAATAATACAGCTGATGCACATACCTGGTTGCTACATAGCCTGTCATTTCAGTTTCAGTTGGTCTAGCTAATCCAAAATCTAATATTTTCAACTCACAATCTTCATTGACAGCTATGTTAGAAGGTTTTAAATCCTACAATATTAATAACTTATGTTAATTAAACCATTCATTCATGTAACAATGTATTAAATAAATACATTTTCATGCAGTCATATTTTGAAGGTGTTTTGATAAATTGTATATATCTAAGTAGTATTATTGTTTTTCTAAACAATAAGATATTGTTATTCTATTCTCAGTGATTAAAACTATGTTAACTTATTTATTTTTCACTTTTTATAAACTCACCCTGTGAATAATTCCGGCAGAGTGTATGTATTTGAGTCCACGTAATATCTGATACACCAGGAACTGGACATGGTCATCAGACAGTCTCTGAGTGCGCACAATGTTGTTCAGGTCTGCACCCATCAAGTGTGTAACAAGGTACACTTGCTGAAAGTCCTCTAGTGTTTTTTCTGGGCTGAATACATCCAACAACCCTGTATCAAACACCAGGCATGTTATTGACATAGTTTCTGCATGATTGGCTAGTTTATTGTGGGCCATAATCTTTGTATTACCTCAACACAGTAATATCTGATCTAAACTGTGTACTGAAGAAAAGAAAAACAATTTTCAATATATTTTTTAAGCACTGCTGCAGTAAAAACATATGTTTCAAACTTAACATATTCAGTACCATGTTGACATTTTCAATATATTTTTTCATAATGGTGTGAAAATTTAGGTATGTATTTGCTTGATTGTTGAAACATATTGTTCAGGAACTAATCATATTTAAATTGTAAGGAGTAATGCGATTTTTTTTGTCTTACTTTATATTACTTGGTTGCTGGTAACTAAGGAGAATACAAATGCATATATTGTACAATGCATGCGTATCACAGAAGGATCTTACTGAGTTTTCTGCATGTAATTTTTTTTTATGTATTCATACCCACCAATAACATTCTCATGGTTCATGTGTTTCAACATCCGAAGTTCGCGATACGTCCTCTTAGCATGAACGGCCGATTGAAATGGTCTGGCTAACTTTTTGATGGCCACTTTCATATTATGCAAGGTGTCTATGGACGAACTGTAAACAAATGTGAATCCGTGAATGTAATAATAGACGCACAACTAAACCTGTTCCGCCCACGTACGCCCAATGTACCTCTCCACCATTACTTTACAATTTACCGCTCCATATGTCTGTTGTCACAAAATTAATCATTATGTACTTATTAATAAATACTGGCATGTTGCCTGTCGCGCTGCCTAATCAAATACATACCAAACTTGACCGTAAGCGCCGGAGCCCACTGGTGTCAGCATCTGATACCTTTCCGGCACATTCCATTCTGTTTTGTTTATTTCTACCTTATGAAAACGAGGCATTTTAGATTTTCTATAAAATTTCTAGTTTGTTAATGGGAAATAACACAAATTATAATAAATATCACTGAATAAAATTAGGGAATAAGTTATCGCAACAGATATCAAAAAGCCTTTTGACGTTTCCGACATATTGACGACTGACGTCATTGTTTTTAAATTGTTATTTTAGACATCGTGTGTTTTTGCCCATTTGATCAATCATTCACTCCGTGGCTACTTGCTTTTATAAGGATTATTGATGCTTTGTTACCATCTTTATTTATTATCTGAATCAGTGCTGTCAAAATTTTCAGCCACTCGTTCACTAAACCGTTCATTCATTACAGTCATCTGAAAGTTGAGTTAGACAAAATTGTTAAATAAAATTTTTCAATCACTAAAATGGCTCAAACAGCGGGCGTTAAGCCCATGGCCATTGCTGGCCGGGTAATGATTGAAAGGGAAAGATGTCTGGGAATGACTGATGCCGAAAGAGCTTGGCGCAAGCAGTGGTTAAAAGACCAAGTTTTGGCTGCGAATGAGCCTGTTCATGTCGAGGAATATTGGAAAGAGCGCACGAATCCCATTCGCCGGTTCTATCGGAAACCTCTGGATGTGTTGTTTGCGAAGCTAACTCCTATGCTGGTAAGGTTACATAACAATAACCTAACCCCCAACTGTCAGCTGTTTGTGTTGATGTATACCTTTTTTTCGTTATCACTGATCTCACCGATTTGATTTCTCTAATTGTTTTTACCACTTTCATGCAAATTTCATTCCAGTGATCATTATACTATAAATGGCTACTGATGTTTTTTTACCCAATCTTGCTACATTAATTTTGTATTTATTTATATTAGTCTCATTTTAAAAATGTCCATGATGCTGTTTAGTTTATTACTATCACGACTATGGTATCTGAAATAATCCATTATAATCAAGAATTATTTATTTCTTTAAAATAATATAATATGTTATTACCAGAAAATCTAAAATTAAAATGTACCATAATTGAATATAAACTGAATGATAATTGCAAAATATATTTCAGGGTGCTGAACGTGCCACTGTGTACAGATACTTGACTGGGAAATTTGCTTTGATTGGGGCTGCTGCATTGGGTGCTCACTACTATTTCAAATATAATGGCAATGTGAGTATCTGAATATTATAAAATATACAATCAAACAAGATTATATGAATTTATAAGTGGCCTGTTAACCTATTTCTTTATTGTCAAATTGGAAAAAAATCCTAATTATATTTTTTTCCACGATATAATACATAAAGTTGCATTTACAATGATATTGTTAATTTCAGAACTGGACTAAGAAAGGTGGTTGGAGAACTATAAGAACCAAACCCATGGTATTACCGGGACAGCCTGGGTTCCCCTACAAATCAGAGCGCTGTACTGGTGCTGATTACGCTGATCGTGGCTTCAAGAATGCAGTCATATAAAGGAAACAAATTAAACTAAAACTGTGCATAGTAGCGTCTTTATTTTAAATTACATATAGTTAATACACAAAATGTTATTAAAACTTTATTTTCTGTGGAATTTATGGTTTATATAAATATAAGACTTTAGCAAGCCTTGTTTTTGAGAATAGACATCAGACATTTTCCATTGAAGGTTTCCATAATTCCAAAAGCCTTATTTAATATGGGTTGGATTTATTTCCATATAGCTTTTATGCAAAGTGTATGCCTTCAGAATTAAAAGCATGTAACAATTTCATAAAGTCGTCAACATCCATAGTTCTAGCTCTCATCTGGTCAGCTTCACAATTGGTTAATATGTCTTGCACTTTTTGTTTTATATCAAAGTCCTCTGGGATATCCTGAAAACAAAGTTGTATGCATAATTTGTAAAGATTTTCATTTCTGTATATTTCAATACTGCTATGCTACCAAGAGAAATATGAAGGCAACATTTAGTGATGGTTGTAATAATTGGTATCAACAAAATACAATTTTTACATTGAGAAAAATTAATACTTACTTTGTTATGTAATGAGCAGTGAACCCTGTAGTTTTTTTCTAAAACTGCCATTGTTGTTCCATGTTTGAATGTGGCTGATAAAGTCTTATTTTTCCTCACAAATGCTATCCTAGTTAATCCATCCCATTCAACAAAGTTAATTGGCGGTGGTGGATTTCTTGGCTCTATTCTGACAACACTTGATTCCACTTTCGGTGGGGGCTTAAAGTTATTTTTTCCAACCTGTTTTATAAATAAAACATTTGTTAATAAAAATGCATATTTTTACAATAAGTGTTACATTGTTTCTAAAATTGTTATGGATTATTATTTTTTTAGTTAAATTTATGTCACCTTACAACTGGACAATCTTCCAGCCCCATTTTTACCAAAAATAAAATATAATAAGGAAGTAATTAATACTATTTAGTATGTTGATTGCATACAAGTACATCTATGGTTAGTTGTGAGTCATGTTTCTTTAGTATTATGAATAACAAGAAGTGGAGTTCTTACCTTCATTAACATGTCAACTCGGGCAAGCAATTGTGTGTTTATTGATAGCCTGCAATATAATTTATCACCTGGCTTGGCCACTAATCTCTGTGCAAATTCCTTTTGAAACATGAGCACAGCACATCTGAAGAATGGTCTGTGAAGTAACAGTTTGAATACCAACGGAGAGCTTATTTGGTATGGTATATTAGCCACACATATGTCAAAGAAAGGTAATTCTGTTTTTAAGACATCACCAACAAGGATTTGCAGTTTCGCTTGATATGGAGTTCCTTGAACACGCTTTTGAAGTTCAGCAACCAGTCTAAAAACATACAGAGAGCTTTCTATAATTCTTGATCATATTCTTGCTGTGGGTTTATAAATTGTTATGCCATTATTATTAATAATGTATCACCAAGGCAATACTTGCGTATGTTACACTGATACAATAATATAATGCTCATACTCTGTGCTGTTTACACTATACAATCAAACACATCAATATTTACACATGGTCAATAAACCTACCTTGTATCAATTTCACAAGCTACTACTTTCTTAACTCTGTCCAGCAGCTTTACTGTCATGTTACCAGTACCAGGACCAATCTCAAGAGCTACATCTGTTGGCCTCAGTCCAGATTTATCCAGCATAGATGTGATTATGAGTGGATTCTTTAATATATGTTGACCAAAATCCTTGTTGAATTGTATACCTGAAGTAATTTTACACGTCAGTCATTTAAGTACCATTATTTTCAAAGTAAAATGGTGAGATAATATGTTTATATTTAGCACATACCATATTATTGAATAATAATGAATCTATATAACTATATCGGAAAAATGAAAGTACCTTGTTTTGCAATTTCATTATGGACTCTCGATTTTTTTTCAGCTTTAATTTTCGGCATTTTTACTCAATATTTTTATTTATAATACCATAAACCATTCACAAATAACTTTTATGCTTTTAGGTTATATTTATATGTCAAAACAAAGTTTCCATTTTTCACGTGGTGCACAAGGCGCACAACAAGATGTTTTATAAATACTGAAGATAATGCACTCAGCACTATTATTACTCATTCTTTACAAACGAATAACGATTGAATGAGACTCGACTATATCTGCATGTGACACTGGACACATCCCTTGACAATTAATCGATAGTAGAAGGTTTTTTTTGCACTGGCAATCGCAAGATTTTGGCATGGTTGATCTTTACGGGACCGAGTGAAATAAAACCGTTTTGTGAAATTATTATGAAAATGGAGTGGAAACCTGAACAGGAAGGGCTAAGACAAATTCTAACGCTTCTCAAGGAGTCACAGTCACCGGACACAGCCACACAAAGGGCCGTTCAACAAGTATCCTTTTCATAATTTTCACACCGATGCACTTATCGGCGTGGATATTTTTTATTACTCTAACCGCTTTATTTTTTGTTTATGTGTAGATCACTCATTACTTTTTCCAATTTCATTGCATAAATCATATATTTTGGTCGCTAGGCTCATTTATAACATTGGCGTTTCATCTCGACGCTTACGATAAAATCGATTTTTCCGACATGACAGTCATTGACAACCTTTATTTTCCTAACAATGTAATCTCAGAAATTGGAGGAATTGAACAAATATCCGGACTTCAACAATTATTTAATCTTCGTTTTAACAAAATTAGTAACCGAAGAAGAGCCCACTAGGTCTCTGAGTGGTTTAATTTTGAAAAACAATGTGAAGGCCCACTACAACAGCTTCTTGCCTGAAGTGGCGGAGTTTATAAAGCGGGAATGTTTGTCGGCGGTGGGAGATCCTTCGCCGCTCATCCGCGCGACCGTCGGCATCATCATCACGACCATAGCCAGCAAGGGAGAGCTAACTTCATGGCCTGAACTTTTGCCTGCACTGTGCCAAATGCTTGACTCTCAAGACTATAATGTTTGTGAGGTCAGTTTTAATTCCAATACTACATTATCACTTAAATAACATTGTTTTTAGGTAATAGAAAATCCTACTCAAAACAATACTATAATTATGATTATTTATTCAAATGTTTCTTTTAAATACATAATGCCTTTTTTGTTCTAAAATTAGATTACAAATGAACAATTATATTAGAAGCATGTTGAACTGAGTGGTTTTAAGTAATAATTTCCACAAAAAGATATGTGTTCAGTGTTGACTCTTAGTTTCATATTTTTGTAATGATTATTTGTTCCTACATATAACATTCGTTCTATGTGCCTATGAAGTGTGTCTGTTGGTTATGGACCAGATGTGACTGCATGTTCATGGTGGTTGCGGGCTCAAATCCCAGGGAAGTCAATCACCACACAATATAATGGTGAAGAAAAACATTGTGAGAAAACCCAACAATACCATAGAGATTTGTAATAATTTCTATGGTATGTAAAGTCCTGTGAACAATAAAAAAATGTGGACAATATTTTGCTTACCTACCCCTCTAAATCATACTCTTGATTGTAGAGGAGGCTCATACCTTGCAGTGGGATGTATGTGGACTGATACAGTACAGCAACAGTGTGTACATAATATGTGCTCTAGAATAATAAGTGTTAATAATTTATTCCTTTTTTTGATATCTTGTACAATGTAGTTAAAATTAAAAGCTATATAAATTTCTATCTAGCCTTATCTTATTATTAACTAGCTAACTATTAAATAAGTGCATAGGAGCCACTTGTATATACTTCCTTACATGTTTAACATTTATAAAAAAATGTATCCAATAAGTTTTATTTGCATGTGGTCATATTTTGCCTATGATTTTTGCTGGAGCACTATAGAGACTTCACAAATATTTTTTGATGACTGACATAATGCCAGATACAACAAAAAGTAAAGGTCTTTTGGCTTATAACACACATTAATTCTATTGTCTCATTAGACGTACAAATGTGCTTAAGGCAAAGAGATATTGTTTAATAAACTATAGATCACTATATTGCCAACCTTCACTAGTTGGAGAGGCACTGGAAAGAGAGAGAGAGAGAGATCACTATATTAGAAAAAGTATAAAGGCATTTATACAAGTTTCAATTTATCTCAAAGTACCTTGTTTGTTTTAGGGGGCATTTGGAGCACTACAGAAAATTTGTGAAGATACAGCAGAGATACTGGACAGTGATGCATTGAACAGACCTCTCAACATTTTGATACCAAAATTCCTGCAATTCTTCAGGCATTCATCACCTAAAATCAGATGCCATGCTATTGCATGTGTCAACTATTTCATAATGGGCAGAACTCAAGCACTGATGATGCATATTGATGCATTTATAGAGGTAAATAACTTTTGTATTTATCTTTTAAAATGCTTCACAGAAACAAAGAGTTGTACTAAAATGGAGATTATGTTGTTATATCTTATCTGTGTAGTATTTGTTTTCACCTATGTTTACATAATGCAAAGGGAACATTTTGATATTGATTTTTGTTTTTGATTTCCCAGAGTTGAGTTCCAGTATTATTTATTCATATTTATTTCCAGCATTAGAGGTATTGATGGAAACATAAGGATAGTTTTGTTAATATTATGTCAATGTAGCCTTTATTCATAAATAACTGCTGAAAATAATTCAATCAGTATTTTTATGCTATAAAAGAATATTTGCATATAATCTTATTGAGCACATAATAGTAAAATGTAATTTCTATTTCTTTTTTGTTTTTATTAACTATGTTGTTATGTTTTTAGAATCTATTCCACTTAGCAGCTGATGAAGACCCGGACGTGCGGAAGAATGTGTGTCACGCCCTGGTGTTGCTGTTGGAAGTCAGGCTCGACAGGCTTATCCCTCATCTACCCAATATTATTGAGGTACACAAAAATTTATATTCATTTGTCAATCCTTTCTCTGGTTGTGGAAAGGTAATAGTAATCTGATATAGAAATCAAGTGTAGCATTTACCACCGTCCACTAATATATACTTTTATATAAGTGTTCATATTAGCCATATCATCATCATCATCATCAGCCTTTTAGTGTCCACTGCTAGTCATATGCCACCTCCAAATAGCCATTTTTAATATATTAAATAGCCATTATTAATATATTTATTTATTACTTATTGACAATCGTGTCTACACAGTATATGTTGGTGCGCACACAAGATCCTGAAGAGGGCGTCGCCTTAGAAGCGTGCGAGTTTTGGCTCTCACTCGCCGACCAAAATATCTGCCGTGAGGTAAGTACTTTTATCAACTGTTATTTATTAGTTATCTATTAGAATAAAAACTCAAATTAGAGTGTGTTGTAGAGATTGATAAGATTTTCCACAAGTGTTTTGTGGTGACACAATAAGTTTTATTACTTCAATCACTTGTAGCAATTAAATACGTCATTATCCGTTAGCATATATGGAGGCCATGGTTACTGTGTACAAGTGTTCTCAAACCTCATTCCAATTTTCAAGGCAATTGAGACATTTAGTCTAGAACCTTTAAAGGTCATTGATAGTTTTATGAGATCAAAATTATTTTTATTGCAACAATGTATTGACCTTTGTCTGTGTTCAATTTAAATAATTTCTTTGATGCAGTTGATGATACCCTATATTAAGACCAAGTCTTGTGTCGTGGACATTGGGATAGAATTTATTTTTTCAGAACATTCATAGAATGTAATTTTGATGTTTTGAGTAATTTTTTATAGGCCTGTTTACTTGAAATAAATGTGTTTTATTTATTACTTATTATTTAATATTTGGGCTGATGGCTGCATAAATATGGTTGTTGGTGTGGAATGGAGATGTATAAAGGGGGATATGTGTGTGTGCAGGTGCTGGGGCCGCGGCTGCCCATGTTGCTGCCGGTGCTGGTGCGCGGCATGCGCTACTCGGAGATGGACGTGATCCTGCAGCGCGGCGACCGCGACGACGACGCCGACGAGGCCGAGCCCGACCGCGACTCCGACATCCGCCCGCGCTTCCACAAGCCGCGCTCGCACACCATCAAGCACAACGGTACCTTGCTCCTACATTATGCAACAATACTGTTATCTATGTCTTATTTCAACTAATATAAAGGTTATCGACTCGAAACGGAATACGGTAGTGAAACCGTTTAGTTCTGTATAAATATGAGTTTGCGTGTGTGTGCAGCGGGCGCGGGCGACAGCGCGATGTCGGGCGGCGGCGACTCGGACACGGAGTCGGAGGGCGGCGGCGAGGCGGACGACGGCTCGCTGTCGGACTGGAACCTGCGCAAGTGCAGCGCCGCCGCGCTCGACGTGCTCGCCAACGTGTTCGTCGCGGACCTGCTGCCCGTGCTCTTCCCCATACTCAAGGAGACGCTCTTCCACGACGACTGGGTCATTAAGGTACGCCGCACTCACCACTCACCACCTCCACATCCACAGATTTCACAACGTCGTTAAATTAATTTATTAGAGTTGACATGAGCCTTGTGCGTGCAGGAGAGCGGCATCCTGGCGCTGGGCGCGGTGGCGGACGGCTGCATGGGCGGCATGGTGCCGCACCTGCCGGACCTGGTGCCGTACCTGGTGTGCTGCCTGGGCGAGCGCAAGGCGCTGGTGCGCGCCATCACGTGCTGGACGCTGTCGCGCTACTCGCACTGGATCGTGTCGCAGAGCCACGACCTGTACCTGCGCCCCGTGCTCACCGAGGTACCCGCCGCCGCCACCGCCCGCACTGTAATGTATTCACCTTCATACCTCATACCTAACACGATCGCTTCCCTTGCAGCTGTTGAAACGCGTGCTGGACAACAACAAGCGAGTGCAAGAGGCGGCGTGCTCTGCGTTCGCGACCCTCGAAGAGGAGGCGTGCACGGAACTAGTGCCGTATCTCGGTTACATTTTACAGACTTTAGTGTACGCGTTCAGTAAATACCAACACAAGAACCTGCTCATATTGTACGACGCGATCGGAACGCTTGCGGACTCGGTCGGGCACCACCTCAACAAACCGGAATACATCAACTTGCTGATGCCTCCACTTATAAACAAGTGGAATGTGCTGAAGGACGAGGACAAAGACTTATTCCCATTACTTGAGGTCAGTACTTAATATTTAATTGTTCGAAATATGTTTACTTTTATGTAAAGTTTTCGTAATAAAATTATTAGGCTCGCTTTATAATTCGATCTTCTATTCTTGTGGTGATTAAATAGAAATAGATTTGTAATAGGTGTATGTTGGAATAAGGGGCTTATCTCGCCCTGTGATATCCGGTACCGCTCGTCATACGCGTAATGGCCACCAAGGGTATTAAGCGCATATGGCAACGTAGGATCGTTGGGTCCCACCGCAACATCCGATAGTTTTCCTGGCTCGACGACCGGAAGCACTGGCATACCCATATGAAGGTCCCAGAAAATGTCCCTGACAACTTGCTTATCCTTAAAAAAATATGGGTGCCTACATGTGATGCCACTTTATATGTAAAAATGAAAAGTACCCTACGTCCTTTTCTGTATCCTGACACTCAGGAATACACAATTGCATGAAAAATAACTAAGTAATTAAGGCGTAAAAACAAAACAAACATTGGTTTGGTTGCAGTTCTAATGTAACTCAAGTTAGAATGTTTAATGTTAGAATATGCAAGAAGGATGTATCACGGTCTTAAATAAATCGGTTGTTTAATTTCATACCTTGTATAATTCGTATTCATCATCCACGTCGGCAATGTAAAGTTTCTTAGTCCTCAGTATTACCGCTTAATCAACATATTATACTAAAATTAGTTTTACGTGTAAATATTAATATTAGCGGAAAAAGAAGACTCATATATATTGCAAAATGGTTGTTTTTTCTGGCACCAAAATTTACATTGACATCACGGTTTGATTGACTACAACTAGGTGTAATTATTATTAATCAAAATTAATTGTAGTTGCCAGACGACTTACAATAGTATTGATACTAATAAAGTAAAAAATTACTACCTTTTAATAGCGGCATAGTCATTCTATATTATTTTACATCATATTTTATTTTAGACTGCCTCGGTGGCGTAGTTGTACTACGGTACGATTACAAAGCTGAGGTCTTGGGTTCAAATCCCGGGTCGGGCAAAGATATTTTATTTGAGGAATATTAATAGCTACAATATTATAATAAAAGAGGGTGTATATTTGTTTTCAGTGTCTATCGTCAGTGGCGACGGCGCTGCAGTCTGGGTTCTTGCCGTACTGCGAGCCGGTGTTCAGGAGATGTGTGTCGCTAATAGAACAAACATTAAACCAGAACATTGTGAGTGTTTACACATTCTCTACTGCCTTATCGTGCGTTCACATGTTGTGACACATACTAATGGACACAGTGCGTGGTTTTTGCGAAGTCAAAAAACTCAGTTACAATGTTATTTTTTGTCCAAAATCTTTTGATCTGAAACAAATATAATGTGGTATTTTTATTGCATTGCAATAAATTAGTGATCGGAATGCACTCAATGAAACTTATTTGTGCACCTAAACGTCTTGCAATGCATTGTAAAATCCTTATAAAACATATAAAATAATTAAAAAAAAATGTTTAAAAGTGCCCCTGGTGGCCTTTATGCAAAAAGTGTAAAAATAAAAAAAAACCATTTAACAACATTAATTTTCGTCCCCAGGCAAACAGTCAAAGTCCAGAGCAGTTTGAGGCGCCGGACAAGGACTTCATGATAGTGGCTCTAGACTTGCTGAGCGGATTGGCAGAAGGACTAGATGGTCACATTGACCACCTTGTTTCAAATTCTAACTTGATGCAGCTCTTATACCAATGTATGCAAGACCCGATGCCTGAGGTATGCTATACACATTGTTCTAAATATTTGTAATCACTTTGACTTTAATTAAGAGTTGTTAAATTACGGACTGCCTCGGTGGCGTAGTTGTACTACGTTACTATTACAAAGCTGAGGTCTTGGGTTCGAGTCCCGGGTCTGGCAAAGTGATATTGGATTTTTCTATTCATTGTCATCCCGGAGTCAGGAATTTGTGCCCGATATAGCGATAGGCTCGCCCTCTATCACATCATGGGACGGAACATACAAGGCAAAATGTGGGTGTCCTGGTGGCGCCTCTGCCTACCCCTTTTGGGACAAGACGTGAGTTTATGTATGTTAAATTGTGTAAGAATTTCTTTCAGTATTTGCGAAAAACTGATTTATCCTTGTGTTGGATTGTAATGAATATTTCAAACTTTATCCTATTATTTATATTTATAAATCGGATTATAATACTATATTACTGTATCCTAAGTTGGAAATGTTTGTTTTCCCAAACAAGTTTGATTGAGAAGCTGCTGTGTTTTATTATATTCGTTAGTTATTGCGTTTATTATTAAGTGTGTATGTTTGTTTCGTGCTACAGGTACGGCAGTCATCGTTTGCGTTATTAGGCGACTTAACAAAAGCGTGTTTTCAACACGTGCTTCCTTATATACAAGAATTTTTACCCATCCTCGGCATGAACTTAAATCCAGAACTTATATCAGTATGTAATAACGCAACGTGGGCGATAGGCGAAATTAGTATTAAACTAGGTAAGAAAACATGTTTAGCTGTTAATACTAGAATGCCCAATTTGTATGTGCTTTGAACAATATCGCTCCTTGGGATATGCACAGTGCTCATCCAGTGAGCACAGGTGGAACCTATGAAATGATATCGTCAGGAGCGAGCGCATGGTTGAAATGAATGTTGTATTTCAGGACCGGACACTTCAAAGTATATACCTCTAGTGCTAAATCATTTAGTTGAAATCATTAACAGGCCTAACACTCCGAAGACGCTCCTGGAGAACACAGGTAAGCTCGCTCACTCTCTGTCAACACACCTCACTCACACAATACATATGACACACTAATTCTAAACTGTCCTCAATAATATGTTGAAATTACATATACATATATGTATCATTTATTCTTTGCTAGAATATTATCCAATAACAAAACTTGGTGGCAGTCATGTATGCTGTGACTATATGGTTTTATTTGTATTATATATATCTCCCCTTCACTGCTTCATATTGATTTACAGTTTGTTCGTGTCAATCGTCTTTAAGTTTTTAATTTCTTTTTTTTATTTTGTAGGGCATTTCTAACAAGATGAGCATGTCGAATGTTCTACATTTCGGTTTTTATTTGAGTTCGGCTCATCTGGCTTAGAGGATATTAGTTCAATTTATTTGAAGCTTGAATTTTTTCACCCAAACAAAAGAGAGTTATAGCTATGAGAAACGCTTTTTATTGAAAGGATGTAAAGAGATATTGACGTAGCGAGAGTGGATATAATTTATTTAGAAGTGTAACTGTAAATAAGAACACTTGTGTGCCTAATGCCTATGTCGCAAGATGGCCGGCGGCGCTGCGCCTGCCGCCCGTCTTGCGGCTGTACTCGTATGCATATACGTATATAATTTAATAGTATTACATAGCATAAATATGTTTCACGTTTTTTCCATTTGTAACACTAATTTGCTGTTGAATTATGTAATTTAACTATGTTTTGAATGGTTTGTTGATTTGTTTTCTTGGTTTTGTTCTCGGTATGTCGTGGCGTGTAGCGATTACTATCGGTCGGCTAGGTTATGTGTGCCCCCACGACGTCGCACCCGTATTACATCAATTTGTACGCCAGTGGTCTGTAGTCATTTTTTTTATTATTACTTTATATTATTATTACGATTACTTTTAATATTGAATAAGTTATTAACCGATATTATTTCGATCGTGGATGGTGTTTGTTCATGGCTTGTTAATATTATTGTTTGGTACTACCCGCTGTTTGATTTGAGTTCACCCAGCATGATATTGATAATGTTCGACAGGACCGACTGACCGTGACTGACGGGCTGACGGAACGGACTGCCACACAGACTGACTTGTTCATTAAATGTCTTGTAGTTTCTAATCATATTATTTTCAGTGTTGTATTTTATATGTGTTGAACACCATCCGCTTTCTACAAATATAACCTGCTAAATATTATATAAATTATTATTTAACCAAACTGCAAGACAAGTACCAATTGCCACGAGATCAAATACTATTTATTCACTGGACTAATTTACGATTGTGTTGTCAATAACTGTTTTGTATCAATCGACATTTTTTGTTTATTTGTATCGCTTTGCTTACAGTTTGGAATATTCATAAGTACCAATACTCATACGAATATATTTTATCGTGTGTAAGTCACTATCAATATTTCTCCTTGCTTCGAAATTACTCTATGTATTTTGTCGCACAAAGTTGCACTTTCTTTTTAGCTAATAATAAAAATGCAGCGGTTTTTGTTTTTCACGATTATTTAAATTATTTTACTTTAAAATATGCACTAATCATTCCAGATATCCATTTTCATCTTGCTGTTTTTGTTTCAATTTACAGATTAACAAAAGTTGTGCGGCATTTTACATGTGTAATGTTACATACTATATTCCAATTGATTGGTATATTTGCTTAATTGAATATAATTCACACATTCAAAAATCAAATATGATATCGGGTTGATATTTCGATACAACTAGCAAATAGAAAACAGCCACCATATCTCATTATCGAATAATGACAATCGAAACTGATGTTATGAATCTGTTGCAGATCTCTGTCATGAAAGTGTTCGTCATTTCAAGCCAACATGTTACAAATATTTAACCGCGTGCAATTTATCTATGCGTTGATGTTGTATATTGTTATATGAATCACTTCTTACAAGAAACTATACGAATCACATTCATGATAGAAGTACTGTTTTTTTTCCATTTTTCTTGACGATTATAATACTCATTAGCAATAATGGTTACAACCGTAGAAAACATGTATACATACATATATAGTTCCTAAGGAAGTTAATATCTTAATCAGATTATTTTATCTTCATTATTTTATAATCGTACGTTACCAGCATCTTTGTCAATACAGAAGGTTTCGATTGTAAATTTAAATTCCAGTCGGCTATTATAATAAAAGTAGTAAGAATTTTATTGAGTATACGGAATATCACCTGAGAAGCATAGTAGTTGTGGCATGGGTGTAACGCGCAGTTTGACGCAGGTGCACGTCTCTGCGTAACATTCGAGACAACGACGAGAAGGACTCTGCGTTCCGCGGCATCTGCCAGATGATCCAGGTGAACCCTGGCGGCGTGGTGCCCGACTTCATGTTCTTCTGCGACGCCGTAGCCTCCTGGTCGCACCCCAAGGAGGACCTCAAGGAAATGTTCACCAAGATCCTGCACGGCTTCAAGAACCAGGTGGGCGAGGAGAACTGGCGCCGCTTCACCGACCAGTTCCCCGTGCAGCTCAGCGCCAGGCTCTCGGCCATGTGCGGCATATAGGCTCCGCTCACTCGTCAAGGTGAGTGTCGCCGCGTGTGTGTGTGAGTGTAGCGGGAGGAGAGTGACGGCGTGTTGTTTGTTGCAGGGGATTCAATGTCAGCACGGGTCGGGAAGACATTGCGGGTGGGTCGAGCTGGCCGCCCGAGCGCGTAGGGACTCGTCATCGATGTACGCCGGCCTCGCTTCTGCCGCCACCATATGTGCCAACACCTGTCGCCTCGATACATAAGCGAGGATATTTTTGTGAATTGTTACACTCACTTTCCGTTTGTACCTGAAGTTTATCTGTTCGTTTTCGATGGATACTTGTGAGCGGCAATTCCACTTAATGCTGCGGTGTGCCGGCCGCGTGGCGCACTGGCACACGCGTGGACACGTACACACGTACACACGTACACACGTACTCACGTACTCACGTACACACGTACACTCGTACACTCCGCACATAGCAGGTCGCACGCCGCAAGCTTGCGTGCGCGTTTCTTTTGGACATCGCAACGAGTGCAACACATTTGGCCTGTAGATGTAGTGTTCGCTCACCGATTATTTATCGTGGTGATACAGCTACGTGTGTGACCTACATGTGGCAACTTGTTAAATAAATTTAATTGCATGCAACTTAGTGATAGTTCATAGTTTGTAAACTCGGAAATTGAGACTTTTGCGTAGTTTATTTTCGATTGACCATTTTTTATTTGTAGATAAAAATAATCGGATGACTAATCTATAAATCTTCACGTGTTGAAGTAAAATCGGCAGTATTTAATATTTAAATTTTCGGTCGCGTATTAAAATCTGGAATAATGAACGCTTATTTATGTATTATAAACATGGAGGTGTAAGTCGGAGCGACATGTGCAAAACGATTGCGACATTTCTTCACATGTACCATTCAACCTTGGATATTTTTATTAGTCTATTGCGTATACAATTATAGCAATAATATATTGTTGTTAGTCGCATAGCAGAATAATCAGCATCGTGAAAACTTGCGTTTATGTATGTGACAACAGTATATTTGATAGACAATATGACACAACGGAATTGTTGTAAGTCAATAAGTGTTCGTTGTCGGAGCTGCAGACTTGCGCTGATGTGCTTACCGTTCGCAGTCGCGATACAATATGATGTCAGTTAGCATTTAGGTTAACCGATCCTGTTCACTGCTCAATCTCACAGTACGTGTTCATTTTGGAGTTTCACTAACACTTGCTATGAGACAACTGAATGCAACCTGTGCAGTTCTGTTCACGAGTCTTGAACACGTAACACAAATGCAGTTCTTTGACAGTATACTGTAGACATGTTTGTCAAAAAGCATTTATTTATAACTCCACTAGAGCTTTTCAAACGTCTATTTTGGTAGGTGTGTAAAATTCATGTGTTAACTATTATTTTTTTATAAATTACAAGACTTAGTGAAATCGAGAATTTATGTCAACTGTGATTTGTGACTGGTTTTTTTTTTACTAATATATGTATGTACGATTACATGTCTGTCTGTGTACATATGATATATACGGCTTTGATAGATTTTATGACGGCTAGATTTCTGCTATATAATATACCAAATAGTATTTTTATGTTGTATATTGTTTAATGGATTTGTACGTGTTCGTCCGCGCTGGTAACGAGCGCGCCCGCACGGCATCGGTCCAATCCACGCGGACGACTTATTTCATTGGTATAAAGTACTATTTACATGTATATTTTAATGAAACTAATATTATGTATATGTAAATACATTTGCGATGTATATTATTATATTCAAGTAAAATTGTTATTTTTTGTTTATAAAAGCTAAAAGTCTGACTATAAACACTTGTTATAACGTCATTTAGTTGTTCAGACAACGGGGATCTGAAATAATGTAGTTCATGTGAACGTTAGACAACAAATTGCAATCGTAGCGTTAGGGTTCAGTAATATTATGGTTTTCGGGGACATAAGAAAATATTACATTCCGCTATATCGAAATTTTATTTTTGGCAGTAACGCAAGTTCTTATTGATTTTCGTCGTATTCTATTCACAATTGAATGCTATAGATACATATTAGCTTTTTGGCGTCTATTTGGCACCAACGATGTTGAATGATAGGTTGTTTGTATGAGCAAATACCTGAGTACCCTAGTTCCCTGGGATCCCGCGCAGTTCCTGTCCCAAGTCCTGTCTAGTCCCAATCCTTGTCATGTGCCAACGAAGCCCTGATGGTGTGCAGGTGAATGCTTACCATTACCGTCGCAGCCCAGGACATGTGATGTCTGCGGGCGCTGGCGAATTGAGTTTCATCCAGGTCTCGGTACCCGTAGGAACAAACGTAAATTATAGTAACTCAACGCTGGCTTTGGACAAATTTGAGAAATATTGTTTATATTTTAAGTAGAAACCATTTTTACAAATGTTACGGGTGACCTCGTAATGTATTTTTAAGGTTAGTAGATTTTATCGTCTTGATTTTTTTTTATTGATAATAGTTTGATTTTCCTAAAAAGAAGCCGTGATAATAGTTCGTTAAGTGATGCGTGCATGTTTGTGTGAGTGAGGTGGCATCGTGAGGCACTCCCCTCCTTGAGGCACTAGGTATATTGTGGAATTATACTTGTATATGCTACGAACGAACATTTGTGATGTATTGTCGATATAATTATAGGTTGTTTGCGTCGCATGTAGCTGTCATATTTTGTGTTGTGCATATTATATTTATTATATTCGATATTGCATTATATTTATTGATTAAATCTATTACGTTGTCGATGTACCTTCGCGAATCTAGTTTTGATACTCGAACATACTTTAGTAGTAGATAATGAATAATGTTTGTTACAAAAAAGATTTAATGCAATAACTCGGTGTACAATGTTTTAGTATAGTCTAATGTAACTGCAAAATATATACGTGTTCATAGTGGTAATATTCTTTGAATTATGTAATAATGTAATGTTGTTGAAACTTCTCACCCCATGGTTATGGTGTTATCTGTAGCAGTGAACATTTGTGCAGGCATATCGACAATGAAACACCCATTTCATCACTACTCAACATAATATTCTTGTATTGTATTGTCATTTTTTGAATAACGTATATTTTTATTTTAAAACATGGAATTATCAAATTATACAAATGTATATGTATATATCTATATATAATGATAATTTAGTTAGTGTTTACAAGTCACTTCGCTACCATTCTGAAAGTTCTGGTTGTGTAGCGCCCTCGCACTGCGCACTCGCTCGCTCCCGAGCGCTTCGTCCGTGTCTGAGCATTGAGCACCTCGTGGAAACGAATCTCGTGTGAAGGGTGTTACGGTCACTTCATTCAGGAACTCGAGTCTTCAACGTGTCGCTATAATAATTCTGTTTCAAATTTTTGTAACAACAACATAATTTTCCTCTTGACAAATTATAAAAAATGAGTTCACATTGTACATATGTAATTGAGTACCAGCCGACTCCATCTGATTGTAGGCCTAAATCCTTGTCGATATTGCGAGTCGTTGCAACTTCAATCTCGGAAACTATACTTACTAACATAATATTATTTCGTGTACTATTTGCACTCATTTTTTAAACATAGATATGTCGTGCAATTATCGAACAGTCGTTTATCATGTTAAGTTCTGGTTGTAATACATTGACCTCACGATAGACATTCTTTTACCATACATTTCGTTAATAAAGCACTCATTGTTCGAAAACGTTTATTATTTGTTAAGTACCTACTCAAATCTCAGTTGCTGATTTTAAAAAATTATGTGAAATGAAACAATAAAAATGTCATAGCTAAATTTAAAAAATGAACATTTCATGAAATAAACTAATATGTAAAGAAATGATGAACTATGCTTACACTACACATAATATTTAATGCCGCTAACATCAATGATATTATGTTCAAACGTTGAATGCCACATCATGAAATGCAACCATTTAATGATGAATTAGATTATTTAATTACATTTTCATTGCAAATCTCGCCACTACAAAATCGTCGAAATCTACATAGCAACATATAAATGAATGGCAGGCCGCTATAGACAAAACACAGCATTTTAAACACTGGTACCAATCGTTTTGATTTTTACAATAACTGTTATTTTTTCTGTGTGTTGTGTGACAAAAAATTGTAGTAATTTGCTAAAACTTCAACAAACTGAATACGAAGAGTACTCTTAAATTATGTTAATAAACTGGATTTACACTCAACATTTTTTGCAGTAATTGCAGATTTATCCAGACTACGACCTAAAACGAAGCCATGTGGTAGTTTTAGTGATTTGCAAACTCAATTTGCGAAATTTTTAGTTGCATTGTGTCTGAAGTCACTAAAACTACCCCTTCGTGTTCGTTGGCTATCTGGATACACCGGTATGTAGCAACGAATATTCGGACTTTAGTTTCTATGAACTTGAGTCTTGAACTGATGTTACTTCTTATACAAACATAGAAATATTTAACCATATTATTATCAGAACACCAACCGCACTAGGCTGGTGAGCAGGACTAATCTAAATCCCTCTCAATAACAGGAAGATAGTACCCCGTAAATGGAAATAGCTCAGAGATGTACGTTTGGATGGCTTATGGTAAAAAAAAAATATTGGTTCATTGTACTCCAATTATTGACTCAATGGAGAAGGAGAGTTTCTGTCGCTGCGGCTGTATCGGCACCGGAGCGTACGTGGTGAGGAGCGCGGCCAGGAGGTTCCTGCAGAGCAGCGCGGCGGGCGGCGCGGGGTGCGCGGGCGGCGGCGCGGGGTGCGCGGGCGGCGCGGGGGGAGCGAGCGGCGCGGCCAGCCCGCGCTCCAGCTCGGCGTCCGCGAATGTTCTGCGGCGACGAACACGCTCGCTCCACGCCGGATCACTTGCAAACGCCTTGTCGTTTCCTGACAATTTTTTTTTAAAGTTACAGTTTTAGTACATATGATGCCTATTGGCTTAAAAAGGACTGTCCCCGATATGATAACATCTGTTACCAAATGTTTATACGGTTCATAGTGGGGACTTTAGGACAATTTTTTATACCCGCTAATAACTATAAATTACACATTATTATCCACATTATAAAGGCATTCCTGGAGGCCGCAAAGTCCCAGATTATAATATTCTTCGAATGCTGTCAGAAGACTTCAGTAATCAAACTTTTAATGGTCGAGAAAAAGAAGCCAACGTAGGTACCTATATGATTTTAAATTATCCGTAAATTATGAATTCTTGAATGAATTGCTACATACATACACTTGGCCTAAATAAAAAGATACAATAAAACAAAAATATTGGTGGTATGAAGTATTTGGCACCCGCTGCGCTATCACTCAGCAGGACGGAAAGACATGTTTACAGTCAACAGTATTACTGTAACGTGACACGCGCACAAAGAGCCGCCTCCGCCTTCTCTTGTAAAACAATCTTCACACTTTTTTACTGCCCATAAAAATAGTTTAAAAGAAATTTTAGTTTTTTTGTGTTAATAGACAGTGAAATGTTGCCGAGTGTTGGATGACAGCTTTTGTTCTGTAATGAAGCGAGGACATTTTCAACTGTCGTTCAATTTTTTATTACGCCGGTAGTGATCTATTTTTAATCGTAGAACATTTAAAATTGTTTCATGACAAACATTTTCACATCAAATAAATATACATACATAATAAACTTCGTAACATTTCAAAAAATAGATTCTTTCAGTTGAGATATTCAAAATTAAGAATGCTTTATTGTGTTTTGTAAGAGTTCACATGAAAACTGCACTTACTACACGCAAAAAACTGGCACATCCTTACATACCTAAATTATACGCTTAGGCAAGGATTAGATAAAAACTAGATTGTCTAGTCGAGAACTCATACCGGGTATATCAAGACTGCGACCGAAAACGAAACCAGGTGGTAGTTGTAGTGATTACAGGCACGATGCAAATAAAATATTCACCAAAACAGCGACCGATATTTATAATTTTTAAAAATCATCTTGTTTGGGTGGTAAATACCTCGTTTTTGCGAAAATAAAGAGTGGAGTGGAGTGTTTAAAAATAAAGAGGAGTACATTATTATTTTAGGAGAACTTTGTATTTATCACCCAAATACGACGATAAGTAAAAAAAATACAAAAAAAAGTTGTATTTTTGTTGTGAAATTTTTACTTGCATTGTGTCTGAAGTCACTAATACTACCACCTGGCTTCGTTTTCGGTCGCAGTCTTGATATACCCTGTATAATATAAAATAAATAAAAGCGTAAGTATTGAATAATTAATCTCCTCTTTAGTGCATATTTTAACTTATTGCAAAAAAAAAAGGCATAGGCAATACATAATATAATATATATCCATTAGTAACAAACGAAAAAATTACAACCAGAATTCGTCGAGGACCAACATGATAAACTTGAGCGTACTTATTATTTGGCCTTAAAGTAGAGTCAGGAGAATTAGTGTGACTTTTGAACGTATAAAATTGTAATGGAGCACATTCATGCCGGTAATTAAATTATTAAGTTTGGCTGATTTCTTTAAATGCAGTTATTCCGTAACATAAAACTGAGAGCTTGTGCCTTAATAGGTACCAAACGAGATGATATCACCTAGGTATCCAAAAAAAATATTTAGACAACACTCTCAAAATATATAATTTTAACTCACTCCCAGTGTTCCAAAGAAAATATTTATCCAGCTAATTCGCATTTAGCGTTTCACGGATGAGAAACGAAACACTCGACAGTGTCGGCTCGGTTACAACAATAACAACAACGGGTGGAGTGGTGTCGACGACGCGACGCGACCCGCTCGCTGCCGGGAACAGTATTACACCGATATGTGGAAGGATTTATTTATATCATGCTAATGGATTGCCATTGTTATTGCAGACACTTGGTAGAAACTACATAATGGTTAATAAACACGTTATTCTCTTTCTCTGTTTATTGATGAAGAGTTAATTTCGCGGTCACTTTTATTCTTACAGCGTATAGTTTATTATCAACTGCCACCAAAATATCATACGCTTTTTAATGTTACGACCACATTATAGTCCCTTATTTTATTTCAAATTTAAAAGGCATTACTAAACCGAAAGGAAAGTGCGTGGTGGCCTTTTGGTACCTACTGTCAACATGTTTATGGTGGTCGCGGGTTCAAATCCCAGGGCCAACCTCTGCCTTTCCAAGTCATATGTGTACAGTGTATTGATAGTCAATCACCATGTAATATAACGCTGAAACAAAACACCATAAAGAAATCTACATACCATAGCGATTTGTAAGAATTTATATGGTAGATAAGTACCTAGAGTATTTCAAACGGCACTCGACCAGCGTGGTGGACTATATGGCCTAACCCTTCTCAATCGTACTTTCGATTGTAGATGGGCCTGTGTCCGGTAGTACTGACTGCCTCGGTGGCGTAGTTGTACGACTACAAATCAGAGGTCTCGGGTTCGAATCCCGGGTCGGGCAAAGTGATATTGGATTTTTCTATTCATTATTAGCCCGGTGTCAGGAATTTGTGCCCAATTTGGCGATAGGCTCGCCCCCTATCACATCATGGGTCGGAACATACAAAGCGAAATTTGGGTGTCCTGGCGGCTCCTCTGTCTACCCCTTATGGGATAGAGGCGTGAGTTTATGAGTTTATGTATGTGAGAGGGCCCCTGGGTAGGTAACACCGCAATGTCTATTTCTCCCGTCGAACAGCAGTGTAAATGCACTGTAGTGTTCCGGTTTGAAAGACATTGTAGCCAGAGTAACAAGTGGACATGAGACTTTACATCTTATCTCTCAGAATGGCGAGCGCAGTGAAATGCCAAGTATTACTTTGTAATTAATGGTGTGGTTGGGTTTTGCTACTGTCTATGAGCGGTCGTAGTGCTTACCATCAGGCGAATCGCATGCTCGTCGCTCTATTCATCGCAATAAAAATAATTTAATGATGCTGCTTTCATCACTGCAATCTTTTAAAAATAATGGGAAGATGTTACAAATACACCTACAATTCTCGGCTTCGAAAACATTCCAAAGATAAAAACTACAATGCCCGATCCTGTCACAAAACCCACGGAAACCTAAGATCAGTGGCAGAACGAGACCAAAGAGTGAGAATCCTATTCAGATTCTTGTAAGCCGGCGATATTAATTATTATAACGTTACAATGATTAATACTTTGACAGTCTCAATTACATCATAATTATGTAAGTATCTATTTTCCAGGAATTAAATGAAGTTTCTAAAGCTCCTATTCGTAGGTATTTTATTTTATTTTATTTTAATAGGAAAACATACAGTTTCTTATGTCTAATTACAATACAATTTAGTGATCTACTAACCATTTAAGAGTTTTCGCATTTATGATATATATGTATAATAATTTATGATATTTATGTATAAGCTCACGGTTCCTAAGGTCGTTAGCGGATCGATCCATTAAACCGTTTCTGTCTAAGGTTTTGTTCTTGTGATCGGAACGTAGAACGCAGCGCTATAAATGTTTCTTATTGCTGCTGGCTGCTGCATACTGTGGTTTAACAAAAGACGATTCTTTACGTTTCTCACACTAATCTCTTTGGGACACCGCATGTTGCGACACATAGCAAAGTTTTGCCCAGTTAATCAAAATATGGAAGAACGAAGAGATGAATATCTGTTGACGTACCATAAACCGAGGGTTGCACGGTGTAGTTCCTGGTCATCTGCATGCAGCGCAGGCGGGCGCGGTAGGCTCGCTTGCGCGCCGCCAGAGCCGCCGCCTCGCCGTCACGCACCTCCGACGAACCCGCTCCTTGCTGTCTGCGGAGCGCCACCTTTACCAAACAAACATGCATATAATTAATTTTTATTTAATTTAATGCTGAACAAAATAAGGAATTGCACATTTTTCAGCCAACGTGGCGCATTTGATTAGACGAAGGCTGTCAAACGTGAGGCCTCGGGTTCGATCCCTGCACCGAGACTAATGTTTATGTGATTCACAGGTATTTGTTTCGAGTCTGGGTGCTTGTGCACGCCTTTTTCCCAGAAAGGGTAGGCATAGGTGCTATCAGGACACCCACGTAGCGCCTTGTTTGTTCCGTCCCACGATGTGATAAGGGGCGAGTCTATAGCCACATCAGGCACAAATTCCTGACTCCGGGCTGATAGGTGCCTATTAGTAACATTTGTCTATAGTAGAAGCTAGTCCTTTGGGTTTAAGGAAGGAATCCCTGTTTTTAATGACGTCTAGCCCTGGAAAAAGTTCTAAAAATAGAAAGAATATTTTAAAAAGCCATCAACTTTTTGCTACAAATACCTACTTATGGAGAGTTAACGTTCGATGCGATAAGATAAACATATTTTTTTTAAATAACTACCTGTCGCGTGATATGTAGGTAATTACAAATTTGTGATAGAAATTAATATCTGAAATCTTGACTACGAGGAAACTGAGCGATTGGTAACACACACTGTTAGAATATTATAATTTTTATTTTTATGTTATTATTCTGCAACATTTTATTTTTATGTTATTATTCTGTACAGGCTAAATGGCCTTAACAAAAAAAAAATATTAATTACTTTTTAACTGTTTTAATTTTTTTTTTATGTTATTTTAGATTTAGATTTAGTCCTTTAAATGGGCCCACTAATTTTATAATTCCAATTGTTAATTGTATTTGGTATCCCAAGATACAGGCGTTGCCTAGTTTGGGTACCTTTGGTAATGCTATTTGTTTCGTCATGGTATTTAAAATATCAAGGTAGATATTAAAAATTAAGAAACCTATGTAACTAGAGGTATTGTTGCAAATGAAATGTAATAAATAGGTAAGTATTAAATAAGTTTAGTTACCTAGTAAGGCCCGATATTTCAGTCGTCAGATAAAAGTTATTCATAAAATAAGATAATAGTTTTACATTTATGGATACGTTTGTTACATTTAATGTAGTTAACCTTTAGATAGCCATCTAGTACCTAGGTATTCAAATGTAGGTAAGTACTTACACTGGTTCCCGACTCTACCATTTTTATTTATTATTTTATGATTGAAACAGATATGAAATTCGTATCAGCCAAAGGAAAATTAAAATAATGATGTAAACTAGTGCTGTTAGTAAATAAAGATAATTATTGTCAATTACCTGTGCTGCCATGACGCGTTGACGTTCAAGCACCAGCAGACATCCCGGACAACGACAATCCCGCCATCGACACAAACGTTTGTGTCCTTTTAAGCAGGATATGACTCCGTGATTGCGACATCGGGCACATTTCGGCGTTCTTAAAGCTTTGCGACTCCCATTACTCTCCAATTCCCCACAAGCTTCACTTTGCATGGCGTTTGTCCAGTAAAATCTCAACAAGCACTAATACATTTTAACTCGAGAGTCGAGAAGCGACCGCTCATAACACTACATAGTTCGTCATAGAGTCATGTTGACGCTGAAATATCTTTTCAGAGATTGACTAGTGTAAAGCGGGCAACAAGTTTAAAATGTTCAGCGGTTGCAGACGCTCCGCCCAGACACAATCTCTATTGGCGGAGCGCGATGTGGGCGGGCGGTCGCACGCACGCCGGCGGCACTCACAAGCGTTTGTATTGAAAAAGTTTTATTTTTCATGGTAAAGTGATACATTACACGGATCAAATTTTACTGTTTTCTGTGCAAGTATGATGCTTTTGATGTGCTCAATCAAAGAAAAACAATTTATGACTGATTATAAATAGTTTGTTATTATTAGCATGCGTGACTATAGTTTCGGTTAAAGTCAATCTTTAGTTCGACTTTCAACATTCATTCAACCAATTAATTTGACAATTCGTAGATACTCTCTGATACTCTCGTATCAGTTAAGATGCAGTTCCGCCGTGTATTTACCTGCCTATGTTAAACAAACACACTGATACTTCATACACACTCATTCATTGGCAGACAAGACCGTCTGGGAATACACTGATCACCTGATAACTTGAAGCTTGTAAGTATATAGGTAGGTACGTACAATATTTTTTACTTACTTATCTACTTATTATAATTTCTATCCGTCTTTAATCTTTATTTGATAGTAATATACACGAAACCGGCACAAAATGATTTCTTAATGTGTGCGTATGCATGTGATTTATTACGTTATAGGTAATATTATTGAACACTGTTTTTTTTATTCACATAAAACATGACATAAACTATATAATCTAGGATCCATGTTTATACGCCGGCTGTGAAACAAGAGGCCGCGGATTCGATCCCCGCACAGAGATAAATAGGTATCTGCAGGACCACAAATAAGAACTTATTTACCTACTACAGGTCTGGGTGCAACTTCTGTGGTGCAAGTGTGATCGAAAGGTCTAAAAGTTTCTGGTACCCAAATAGAAAGACTTGTACCTATCTTATTAGAATGTCAGGACTGTGTATGTGGCTAATGGGCGTATGATAGATAGTTAGATACACATAGGTCTTCTCCGTGGCCTGTCCCACACTTAATAATTAAGGTTAGTTGTTTTTCATAATAGCAAAATTGGCGACAATTGGCAGAATTCTCCTAAGTTTAAACTGACTACACTGAATCTTTAACAACTATTGGAAATTAAGTAATTAACTCAATTATCACTTAGGTACCCAAAACCATTTGTATCTACCACGCAATTTGGTACAAATTCGCAATGTCTATTTCTCCCGCCAAACAGCAGTGTTAATGCGCTGTTGTGTTCCGGTTTGAAGGACATTGTAGCCAGAGTAACTACTGGACATATTGAGACTTAACATCTTATGTCTCAGGATGGCGAGCGCAGTGGAATTCCAAGCATTCCCTTGTAATTCATGGTGTTGTTTGGTTTTGCTACTGTCCATGAGCGGTCATATCGCTTACCATCACGCGAATGGCATGCTCGTCTCGCCATTCATTGCAATAAAAAAAAAAAAAAAAAAAAAAAAAATGGTTGTGAGGGAAGGTCCCACCCGTCGACTCTCCACATTCTTACCATTTATCAATATCCATTGCTACTTATTGGAATGTAATTTTGTTACAAGAGCCGAGGATATTTATTATCAAGCAATATGTAACGGATACTTATCCAATCTACAGTGGCGATTGCCAATTAACTCTCCGATTTCAATCGCCTCTGTCCACCGCCGCGCCGCGCCGTCCGCGCCTACTGTTACCTGAGAATTTTCCTATAACTTGGCTTCTGCTATTTGAAGATGGATATAAATATTATAATTATTGATAAATTATTTTTTGGCCCAGTGACTTAAAACCGCAACTTGTTCAGTTTTGTTTTCATGTAGGTAAGCAGTAAGCAATAAGCACTATTATATTTATTTTCAAAAATATTTAATCATTTATGTAGGTAATTCTATCTATTTCACCTTTCATGTCTGTAGTATGTAGTAGAAAAAATCAGTCCTTAAATTCAAGTCCAATATTATCGTTATTTGTAAAGGGCAGAATGCCCTACGAGCTCTTTCCAAAATAGAGAGGTATATTATTTAGGTAAAACGAGAGATCTGGGGCTACGTAAATGAAGAAAGAGAGACTTGAGACATTGTATTTGTGTCTCAATGCGAGGAAACCATTGCTCAGTAGCCAATACGAGTTAAAAGCTCGCCTCTGTCTCCCCTAATTGTGTATAAACATAAAGCATACATTAATCGCACACGATGCGGCGTGGAACAAACGGCCACTCTGTCGTCTCATATTACTTGGATGCGCGCTTTTGATTCATTTTGTGGATGAGTAAGTTTGATTGTGCAATATCCATTGCTAACAAACCGACGCGTGCTTTAATTATACTTTATTTAAAGCTATAACAAATTAAAATCAATTATGATTTTCCTGTAACGATAAGAATGATTAATTTTAAATGTAAAATTAAACCCAATTCGCGATAAAATCCGTAAAACTTAGTTTAACATTCGCGTGAATCTAAGAAACCATGATGAATTTTAATTTTTAAACAAGCGTTGGCTAAGTATTATATTTTATTCAGCTAAATCCGAAAGTTTGGAAATTCCGATAATTACTAAATTGTTATCACTAATTTCTTTAAGGGAATCTAAGTCAACCGAGCAGAGCGAGCGAATAGGCATGGCGGTTAGATTAATGTTGTTGGAGCAAAATATACTGGCGTATTTGGGAGAATTAAGTGATTATCGGGATTCCCGACATTCTGATTTACCGAATAGACCCTATATTAACATTTTTAAGTTTTTCCAGTTGTACTAGCGCTGAGTACAATAAAATAGCTTGTCCTATATCTAGTATCTAGAGGATAAACTACATAGGTACCTAATATTTTTGTAGGCTGAGTATAGGCATGGTTATAAACAATTAATATTTTATAAAATGAATGTCTAACACTGAGCAGCATTGCTAGGTACGAGGTAGCCAGTACCTGTATGCCATTGATACCCAATTACCAATTACCACGCAGTTTAAATATGAAGAAATACATCGTGAGGAAACCTGCATACATAGAGATGTTAACAGAATTTTCTATTGTACACGTGTGAAGTCCGCCAACCCGCACTAGGCCAAGATGGTGGACTATAGCTACCCCAGGGGCCAAGCAAGGCAAGGTAAGGCGCCCCTCTAGCAGCCATATTTAAAAAAATACATACATTCCATGAATGTATAATGTATATGTTCATTTAGCGAACGAATGCGATTCGTATGTAACATAATTATAACATTAGATGGTTTTGTATAGAAACGAAGATATCCGAAATAATCTCACGGCTATCCTCTTAATCGAACTCTCAATTGTAGATTAGTTCTGTGCTCTGGGCGATTATGGGCTATAGTTATACATTATTACATAGAGCAAACAAAGTATTTTATACCCTAGGCATTTTTTTTAAACTCCTAAACATTACCTTTGTACAAATCCTCAAATTTTGACAGTACTTTTGGGTCTGCACCTACTTAGATTTAATGTTTGAATATAAAATTGTAACGCCCGAATACTGAAACTACCTACGTCCCACTTAACCAGTACATTTAAACGGGACTTTAAACTTGGTTTGAAAAGAGCAACGCTTATGTTTCTTGCCCGTTCTTCTCTGGCGAAAACAGCCTTGTGAACCGTGGTAGTGGAAAAAAGTTTCATTTGAAGTGCGTAAGAGACATAAATTGACTTTTGAAATACGTTCTTGTTGTCTTGGATAAGGGAATTTAAGGTTGGATTCCAGTGGACATATAATAACATCCCAATAAAAAAGTATTTGTAAAAAAATATTTATTTGATTAGGTATCGGTATATGAGATTTAAAAGGTTACAATAAATATGGATCCTCTCCGATCAACATTTCTTGTGCGACACACTTTTCCAACCAATCTTCGGATACTATTACAGCATCCTTATTTTGTTCTCGCAATTTATTAATCTCTTCCATGCTAGTCTTTTTACCAACAACAATATGAGTCAAATCACAAGTAGAAATATTACATATATTAGCGCCAAACATTTTGCTCAGTGTTTCATTAATGCTACTGCAATTTACAAGATGTAAGAAACAGGGTTTTAAAAATGAATAAGGATTGATTTCGCCAAATAACTCTTTGTCTAATTCCAGCATCTCTTGCACTGTGAGGTAAATATCTGGTTCCTGGAAGGAAATGTAAAAAGATTTAACAAAACCGATTGTAGAGATCCTTTTTAAACAATTCACGCTAAGTTGGTTTAATGTTTTCATTGTTTATTGTCCACAAATAATAATAAAGTAGAATAGCAAATGCATTCAAAACTGTAATTCAATTACTGAATATTATGGCCACATTCAGTCAAGTATAATTAAGCTGCATGCAATGAATGAAAAAATTACATGCACTGGCATGTACACTGCCAGCAATACTCACATCTCTGTCAATTTTGTCAAAACATTTAGTAAGATAATCTTGATCGACGGGTTCAGTGTAGGAGTCCCCGAAGGCGTCGTATCGTGCAGCCAGCGCGAGCTTGGTGGCGGGCTTGGCGGCGAGCAAGTGCACCGGCGGCAAGTCCACGCGCGCGTCGCCGCCGCGCAGCGCACGCAGCCACGCCGCGCGCAGCACGTCCGCCCGCCGTGACGTCAGCACGGCGCGCGCGCTCGCCGTCGCACGCCCCACCACGCAGCACCACGTGTCCGCCTCTACACGCAGTGGCGAGCTTACTTATATCGTTTATTTATGCTTTATATACAAAGTTTCTATAAAGGGTACTTAATGCCCGAGGCATTCTCTTCCAGTCAAACTTTGGGTGTTACAAAGAAATCGAAATAGGCATATATACTAAATATTCATACTACCCGTATAATAAAAATTATGGTGAATAATAATTAATATTAAAAGCTTACCTTACTCTACTCGCCTTGGATTACATTAAATTTAATAATCGCATATTACACCTAGATGATTTTGCTTATTATGCTATGCTTATATTTGTACACACTCTACACTAGGATGCGCATTTTATCAGCATATTTGACATTCAAAAAATCTAATCTCTGATTTTTCAGAATGACATACGCATTTGTACTTAAATATCCCTTTAATGGTAGAAAATATCTTGAAACCTAAAAACCTGAGAAATCTAGCCAGCGCGATGGGCTAGGCTTTTTTTGTTGACGCGGGGTAACCGAATTACCGCTACCGCTCCACCTAGGGAGAAAGTGGAACAATTATGTTGGGTTTACCCGGTCTACGGTTTATAAACCAAAACCCAGCATGGTCTTTCTCGGCGCATTTGGAACGGCCCTGGAACCCGAAGCGAGAAGCGCCCTAGCTTCTACCCAAACCATTTCTGCACACTGCCGCATAATTTGCGGTCCGTACCCGTAACTCATTTGTAATGACGCCCTAAGCGTCTAAGGCAACAGGCAGTTGCTTTCACCTCCAGCGATGGACTATAGCTTAAATCTTCTCTAATCTTTGAGGAGCTCAATGTACTGCAGTGGAACGTATATAATATGTATACTAATAAATATCGTAATAATAATCACCATATTGGATCACAGTTTTCCCTCCATGCATAGCCACGAGCTTTATGAGTTCCGACCTTGGGCAGTCTTCATCGTCCGACAGAATGCAAATTTTCCGCCCCGCCAATGCTTTGGACGTGGCCACCACATCTTCGCTTGTGTCAGTCCGGTATGGCTCGGCAACTTGCACCACTTTCACTGCACGTTTTTTGGATGTCTTGCCTTCACTGTCCACTATCTGATCTTCACTTATCCGTTTCGAAGCAAGTCTTACTATTTCACCTTTGTTCTGTTTAACGAAAATGTACATCTTTATATAAACTAGTAATGCGACATTTGACTTTTTTATTTTATTTAAAATAGTACAGCAACAGTATAATATTAAAGATCGTATTTTATACATTTTGAGATGTGACTACATGGCCGCTGCAAGGTAATCAAAATAGGTACTCGGGGAGTATTAAAATGTCGCATCATAATTCACATTTATATACCCTACATGCTTTAAAAATCCAATAGTCACAGAACTCACAATGGTAGGTCGCAGGTATTCCTGGAGAGTCATGGTGTCGCACACGGGCTTGTCGTCGCGCAGGTGCATGATGCGCGCGAACCGCATCGTGTACTCCGCGCCGTACCTGAACGTTTTCCGCAGCTCTGATGCGCGTATCTACAAAAATGGTTGGAATTATTTAACATTAACTTTTGGGCGTTTTAAAAATGTTCAATATTCATCATTACATTTCTGTCTTTCAATATCATTCACGGCATATTGTGTGGGTATGTGTTATAGATTACCTCTAAGACGAAGGACTGTTCTGGTGGTATCCAGAAATCCGGCTTGGCCTTGTTGAAAACTATGTTGCGATCTGGTGGAAAGTCTGTTGTCCGCTTCATGTGTTTTTCCAGGAGTGCAACGAGTCGGTTCCTTACGTCATACTTGAGCCCCGACGCCACGCAGCCCACGCACACCCAACGCTTCTCTGCACACACAAAACCGTCACCATTATCCATTACCACACACTGATCTCTTATTCCCATCTTCATAATGATTAACCGTAAAAATATTGTAAATCACCAAGGTCGATTTTAACGAATAATGGACTTGTGTGTGATTTAAGGACAGGATTTTTTTGTAGGACAGGGAACTTTGTACCTACCAAGTTTTTTTGAAGTAAGTAGTAAATAAAAAATCTGTAAATATTATTTAAGGATTTTCAATATATTTGGCCTGTTTACATACTACTGATATCACAATAGGCAAAATAATCTTTCACATAAATTAATAATGGCTACAGCTTTATTTTTCAATTTTATATCCTGGCATTTTAGCACTATTAAAATATAGTTTTTTAAAAATAGTCCATTACCTGTCCCTGTGTTATCTAGGCAAGCAACGTAAAAGCTCTTCGCTAGTCCCTGCCTTTTGTTGGTTGCAAGATCTATTCCCACTATGACTAAATCTAGTTCTGGCATGGCACCATCCGTGTACTGTAACAATATTATATTCATATCTTAAATTATATACAGGGGGGGGGAGAATCAATGCTTATGAGTAAGTTAGTACCTAGTACTCCTATTAAATACTGGCTCTTGGAAAGGTAACTCATTATAATTATGACGCTATATGGCAATGATATAGTCGACATTCATTATACAAAAAAAAAACCTAGTGTAACATAGCATCAATAATATTATATTTTTCTTCAAATTCCGACAACTGTAGAAAAGTAATGGCGATAGAATTCGCAGCGGCGATGGAAGTGTTAAAGAGCCCCATACACTGGCGAAGGTCTGAGTACTAGCCATTACCCGCACAACCACCGCTACACTCTATTAATTTTCAACTATACAGAGTGAATTTTTCAAGTGGGCGTGGATGGGCAAATTCAAAACTATGAGTAATAGTGAAATATGCTTAAAGGAGTCACGAGCCCGATTTTGCTGAAAACTAAATCTGCATACTTAGATTTTTGACAAATCAATATGCCTATCTAGGAATCGAAACCGATGATTTTGAAGGTGTTAAGGTAAAGGAAGCATAATAATATTTTGTGACTCCATTCAGCATTTTTCGCTAATTATGATGGTTTCGGATTTGGCCATGCACACCATCTTGAAAAATTATTTATAATGTATGTTATGTAAATCAGTACCTACAGAAGAGCTGTATCTAAGGGTATATACTGCGGACTGCCAAAGATAAAGTGCGACAATATTTGAAACTGTAGTTTAGTAGGTACCTGCCCACATACGTAAGGATTTCATGTGGTGACTGGTAATTAAAATATAGCGACAACTAATGTATCAAAATATCTACGGATAAATTTCTTACGCATATAAAAGTATTTTCCATCTTCAAAACCAGCTCTAGGTGTAAGAAAATAAATCAAACTGTCGTATTCAGAAATATTGGTAGATTAAAGATTTCATTTACATGTAGTTGGACTTAATCTAACAATATAATACCTCAGGTTTAAGTTTGTACCACCCGGCGGTGCGCGCGCCGGCTATGTAGTATGAGTCGATGTCTTTTACGACGATTCCTTCCTCCTGGTTCAACATTGCTGTGTTAAGCTCCTCCAATATTTCCGTTCTAAAAATTATTTTGTAGCTCAATAACGGAGTTTTTATTTTTTATTATTAAGACGAAAGTAAAGTAAATATTTAATATGCATTTCATCTTATTTGATAATTCACAATTCTTTAGGTACCTACGTTAAGAAATAATAATGTTATAAGTTATGTAAATACCTATTTTGAACAATTTTCCTCTTACTATGTTGAATAATGCCCGGCACGTCTGTGAACATTTCATCCAATATTGCAAGTCGCTTACTAAGAGGCAAGCCTCCCTTTTCTGCTGTACCAACAAGCGACTTGTCATTATAATATAGTAAATCAAATGCACAGAAACACGCTCTGTATGGTGATTTCTCCTTTATTTCTTTTATATCGTATGGCATTCCTAAAAACAAAAATGTGTTATTTTGTAGGTGCTGCTAGATAAATATAACAAATGTTATCTAAGTAATGTGTCGCAGAATGAATACCTTTACATCCGAAACACTGATCTACTTTATGCCAGCCCATCATTTCACCGTCTATAACAAAGTTTTTCACATGGTCCTTGAAACATCCCTTCAAAAAAGGCGTCAACGCACCTTCTTCGTAGGTTTTCCCGAATGTTTTGACAAATGGGTGTCCATTTCTCGAAAAGTATGCGAACTCTCCATCCTTCATGTGAATCTGATGAAAAAATAAGTACGAAATTTATTACAAAATTTACAGTAAATAATGTAATATATGGCTACGTTCTTAGGGTATTCTTCTTTTTGCATACATAAACTCACGCCTTTATCCCAGAAGGTACTTTGCCTGACCCGGGATTCGAAACCGTGACCTCAGCTTTGTAGTCGTACCGTAGTACAACTACGCCACCGAGGCAATCGTTTTGGAACTTAACTTTTATAGTGGCGTGTACGTCTGTCTATACACACAGATTATTCGTAGCCACAGCTAGTCCATTTCATTTATTAATAGCGATGTAAATTGGAAATGACAATAAAGTTGAAAGTAGGCGTACTCACCTGGAACCGCTCACCATCAAACTTCTGCTCCAATTGAAAAGTTTTATCAGTGGGCAAAAATGACACCTCTGTTACATTGAGTCGTTCAGATAACATCGGACTCGCTGGGCTCATTACCTTAACACCCTTTTCCACAGGCCGATTATTAGCATCGTCTAAATGCTTGCAAACCTTAAATTAAAATACTCCTGTCAATTTCCAGAGCGCCTTATGTTTCTGTACTATATTTTTAATGATTGTGCAAGAAACTACCGAAATTATAGATCTAGGTAAATAATTACATTTACTTAAAAATATTGGATATTTCTTATACAAAATAGGAATACCTCGGCAATATTACGACAGTTGTTATGCTCTTCTTGCGCGTCTGGGTGAAAACAATTAAGAACGCTGTTATCACTCATGCCAAGCTTTAAATCTTTCAAAACTATCCGAATAAACCATTGCATTTGTACAGCGTTTAAATTTCTTCGCGCGCAGCTAAAGGCTTCGTCAAGAGCATCTAAAATTATTTTTTAAGTTATTAAAATCCAATGCAATATTATGAATCGATTATCAAGAAGTAGGTAATGGTTTAAAACGATTGCCAACACTCACGTCCTTTATTTCCAACCTCGGCCGTCGCAATTTTATCAAGTATATCGTTAATATCTTTTACAGTTAAATTGCCTGTTTTTTCGTTTAATATTTTTTTTGCCACAAAATAAACTTTTCGGCCAAAATCCCGATCACGGGAGAATGTGCTGTCACCTAGTAGACTGTTGGCTTCCTGGGAACCTTTACGTAACGGCAAAACCTTCACCAATACTTCGCCAAGTCTTCGTTCTTTCAAGTTATAAGCGGGTCTTTCCCTTTCCAATTTGGGAACCAGAAGCCTCATAACCGGATATAACGTAGTATCCTTCAAAACAAAAAAAATTATAATTTATTCACACTCTAAAAATACAATAAATTGTTATAAAGCTAAAAGTTGTATTCCAAAGTACCTACTGAAAAATTCGGATTTACCTTTTCTCCTTCAGTTTCACGTATTTTTGATTTAAGCTCCTGAAAGAAATCAGCCAGTACTTTGTGGCGATCTCGTTTTACTTTCTTGTTAAATGCTTGCTCCAAAGCGCTACAAACTGCTTCAAATAAAACTGACTCTGCAGGTATGGGAATCATCTTTGATGAAATTTAATCAGTCTGTGAAAGACACAAAAAAATACTTTATTAACAGAGTATCACTGTATTTGCGAAGGATAAAGCTGTAATACCCAGCACACTTTGCACACTATACACTTCGTCAACAGTAATTCTTACCAGAATATTAAATGGAGATGACTTAAGTTCGGGGTTAATAAAAAAATAAAATTAACCAATTGAAGAATTTAGTGTGAGCTCTAGGGACATAAACTGTTGCCTGAAGGCAGCCCTATCATCTAGAATCTAGATCTTGCAAACATGGATAATAAGCATTACATCAGCAAAATAAAACAATATGTAAAATGAATAATTTTATTTCTACAAATACATAGTTCGTATTTATGATTGTTTTAATCTTATTCTATTACAAGATACGTGAGCATGTACTTTCTAGCTATTTCCGGAGAGTGATCTTTATAAAGAATATACAAATTAAAAGCTGTCTCTTTAGTTAAATCCACACTGCCATGTTTGTCACATACTGTGATGGGTTTACAGAGCAGGGCTCTTTCATAATATTCAATTGCCAAATTATTAATACCAAACATTTGAAAAGCTCTACCCATATTGTAATAAGTTTCCTGTTCACACTTTCTTAATTTTTTATATGTCATTAAATAAGACATTCCTTGTAAAATTAAATTGTGATGTTTGTCAAATGTTCGTTGCGCCGCCATTACCAAAATTGTAATGGAAATCAATAACGCTGACAATGGCTCCTGACATTGGTCATGGTATTCTAAAAAATACTTTAATGCCACTAAATATCGTCCTGATGCAAGGAAATTATTTCCTAGAAACAAACTTTTAACAACATTATAATCCTTCTGAAACAGTCTTGTCAAGAATTTAGAATGTGTGTTCTCTTCAACTGAGTTAATTACAAGATTTAACAGGTTCCAAGTTCTGGGTCCAGGATATTTTTGTGCAAATTCTCTTATAAACCTGAATGCATTTTGATAATCACATCTCATAAGGCAAGCCTGCAGGCAGTAAAATTCTATTTCTGATCGATGGGGTAATATATTTTTTGACATTATTGCACCAAAAGATAATCTCTGCATAGTAAAATATTGTTTGTGTTGACAAGCAATATTTAATAACTCCACAAATAAGTTCCATTCTTCTACAGGTGACAGCTTAAAGTTTTCCTCTTCATCAAACTGAAGATCATTCTCATGATAAGGATTTTCACCACGCATTGTACGGAATTCGTGTATTAAGTCTACACCGGCTTTGGGTTTATAATATGCGAGACTGAATTCTTCTGGACGTCTGAACTTTACAAAAGTTTTTGACAATAATGCTTCACCAACTTCCAGATATTTTAACATGTTGTTGTACTTTTTTAATGCAACACATTGATGATAAAGTAATTTTGCACTCACTACATCTTTATAGTCTTGTTGTAAAGAATTTAATGCTTCTGTGATGCGGCCTTTTTTTTCAAGTATAGTATATAATTTGTGGTGAGCCTCTGCATGACGTGGTGCATGCTTTAAAACTTTATAGTAGGACTCAATAGCATCATCTTCTCTACCTAAATTGAACAAACATTCTGCATGTTTTAACCAAACTGCACCCAGGTCAAAACTAGTATTTTTGACTAAGGGATCTAAGAGTTGCATAGCCATGTCATGGTGCCCAACGGCAGATAAGGCTTCTTCAATATCCATATATAAATCCCCAGTTTTTTCTACATCATTTGATAGAAAGTCATCTAACAAAGTTTTTACTAAATTTGTTGCTTCTAAATGTATGAAACACACAAGTAATTTACTCTTTAAATCAATTGGCAAACCATTAGGTATAGAACATTTAACATAATTTGTATGCTCACCTATAGAGCAATCAGCATTTTTTACTGTTTGGATCTCAGCTTCAATTTCAACCCCTACATGAGCTACAAATATTTCTAGGCAAGTTGTAAACATTTTTTGTGTAATGAGAATTTCAAGGAAAATATTTATATCTTCCATTGTAAATGATGAAGCACACTTTTTGTAGGCTGTTGACATAACTTCTAGCACTCTTTCAGTCTCATTATTGTTATGGTATATAGTTGCAGCCAGTTTAGCATACTTTAAAATTGTTTCACTCTGTGATGAAGGCAGACAATTCACGATTCTGTGATAGCATCGAACTTTGCTCACTTTCAAAGTATGCACAGGGTACTTGATTTCCTCAAGTTTAGTCAGTAATTCAATTCTTTTCAAGTGTAAATCTAAATTATGTGGATCTGCCGTTATTGCTTGAGTATAACAAATCATTTCTTGCTTTACGTCATTTCGCTGATTAGAAATTCCAGCTAGTCTTATCCATTCATTTGCATCATTAGGACTTAGACATGCAGCCAATAGCGAAAACTGTAAAGCCTTTTCTACATCATTTTCATGTATCTGTGCCAGTGTCTGGTAAGGTTCTGGAGCCCCTGGCGCAAGTTTAATAACTTCGTAGCACATTTTCTCAGCAGTTGCTTTATCACCGCGAACGAAACGGAGATTAGCTTCACCCATAAGACCGAGTAAAGCCGGTGATAGCTGTAAGCATCGACGACGTCTTTTCAAGGCTTTTTGTTGCGTAGTTACTAATACATTTGTTTCAGGATCACCGTCCCTATCTACATCATCGATATCTTCTTCATCGTCTTGATCGTACCATTCGTTAGAATAATCCGCAAAAGACATTTCTCCACTTAAGAACTTGTTTGTTAACTCCTTTTCGCGATCTATTTCGCCAATAATATTACTTGAAGAACATGGTTCACTGGGTATATTATCCATTTTTATCTAAAATATGAACTTATATTAAGCGAAAATCAACAATAACAACACTATTTACGAAAAAAATAACCTATAATATTTTTATGACAGACAAATATTTGATTTAAGAGCAGGCGGTAGTTAAATGTATGCAAAGAAGAACTATTATTATACTTACCTTCGATTATATTATATAATATCGTCAATTTTTTAAAACTTTTTCTGTAATTCGTTTTTTATACTGTGAACTATCGGCAAAATAAATAATTAACCACCATTTTATCAATAGACTACTTTAATTTTTAGTCAGTGGAAGTAATACCTGACAGCCTAGGTATACCGCAGTCTACTGGACAGTGGGCACCTGTGGTGGACACATTATGATTTGGCATGTCAGGAAATTTGAAAAACGGCTTGATCAAAGAATAGACCACTATACATTTTTGATTTTTCAACATAACAACTTCAGCGTACTAAGTAATCTGTGACTTCAGCTTTAATCTGTGACTGTGATTATTTCCAAAATTCATATGACACTTGTGACTTGTATAATTTTGTGTTTTGTTGCAGTTTTATTTAAAATAAAGTAGTTGTGAGATCATATGTGGCTTCTTTAAAAATTTAAAAAAAAATTGTATACTACACTCAAACGGTACTCATATATTTTTGTAACGTACAATTAAACTATGTGATTAATTTTGATATTATATACATGATTCTTTGTTTAGAAAATATTATGCTCAATATAAAAATATATTTAAGCCACAAATATTTTGGTATTTGCAATAATAATCTTACTATGTATATTGATGTAGAAAGTCAAAGATATTACACTCTAATGTTAGTAGATTTAACTACTGAGCACTATAAAAGTAAAGGATCAACGATCCTTTCTTTTGTCAAGTTTAATCTAAAATTGAAATAAAGGTCGTTATGTTTCTCTACAGTCTTTTGAAGCCTAGCTCTACAGCTTTTTGAAAATAGGCTGATACCCATAGTTGTTGTGTGGCTGAAAATATAAAGTGGAGAATTACTTCTTAATAATATTTGAATTACTACAAATATTGGATAAATGTCCCCTTATAGTTACGATATATGAACAACAAAATACGATTTTCTAGATAATATTAAGAGTGCTGATATGTGTGATACACTCCAATCTGTAAAGGATCAAATATTGGATATAGAAAATGATACAGTGGCAAAAAATGATAGCAGTGAAGAATATGAAGCAGCTGCACCTACTCTGCTTGATTTACCTGTTGAGGTATATTTCTAATTCAATAGCTCTTAGAATTTAACAAATACATATTTACTATAAAGTAGACAGCATAAATAAAGTGGGTTGATTTGATAAGTTGCTAATAGATTGTGAACTAATAGATAAACTTGTAAGATTTTACTTTGTCCACAGAGCACAGTTTTGAATAAGGAATTACATGTTAAACATTTTTTACATAACAATAAATATTGATATAAAAATTCTCCTTTCAGATAATTTTAAAGATTTGCTCATTATTAGATGCCCATTTTTTAAAATCCACACTAAGTAAAGTGTGTCAAAGGTTTGAAAACATTTTAGCTGATGATCACCTGTGGAAATATTGGGTGCACAGTAAAATAAAAGGATGCTACCCAACACTACCTCAACTAGAAGTATGGGAGGAGGAGCCAATAGATTGGGAAGAAGTATGTGTTGAGATGGATGTTGAAAGAAACAAATGGACCAATGTAAAGCATACAACAAAACACATTGTTGTAAAAGATGTCCATTTTGCATCAGTTGATACTGTGTTATTAATTAATGTAAGTCTCGCTTGTCAGTATATGTTTCCCCTTATTATAATAAATCACAATCAAACAATTGTTTTGTTTTGCTATAGAAAATGAACAAGCTTCAAACTGGTTTCTGTGGAAATCCTTGAAGGATGCCTATGTTCTGACAATGAAAATAATGATAATGGTGGAAAAATTGTATCTACTAGTGTCATTTATTTATTACATTGTAGAGATTATCAGATTTACTAGAATGAATATGCAAAACTGTATGGCATGTTGTTAAACTTGTTTTTACTTTTATTTTTTTAGAATGGTGAAATGTGTATATCAGGAGGTAGAGATCGAGGAATGGCCTTGTGGAATGTGTTGGATGTTTGTCCACATGATCAGAGTGATAATATCACAACATTCACAGACACTAAACCAAAACACATAAGGCATGATGCACATTCTGGTTGGGTGTGGGATTTGGCTCCAGATGACATCAAATCAACAACCAAAATATATTCTGCTTCATGGGACAACACTGTTAAAGCATGGGACTTGGCTACTGGACTTGAGTGTATACAAATCTTCAAGTAAACATTATTTTTACATTTAACTATTTTAGCTGATTCTCTCCACCCTAAGTTTACTCTTAGTTGACATGTAATTCTGATCTTTGGTTTCCTGACCGTCATAGGTGGTCACTGGGAATATTCTGGAGCCGGTGCGCCCTCACCCAACGGGACTCTGAGATGGGCGACAGAGGGTGTAACCTCGTCTTTATCGTGGACCCCCATAATATCTTAAATAGGTGTCTAAAAATAGTCATAAGTGGAGGCCATCCATGCTCCTTATAATAAAAGAAGAAGTTATCATATTACGCTGGACAATTACGCGGATGTAAATCGGGGCGCTTCTCGCGCTTGGATGTCTCGTGCCGCCCATAATTGGTGTGCTCCTCACCAAAAGTTTATGATAGGAAGTAGGTTTTGTTAGGAACCCGGCCAGATCGCAGCATCCGCAGCTTGCCGGGTTGTAAGGCTAGTGACAGCGACGGCCACAGAAGAGGCCACGAAAGTGGTATTTCATTTTATTTTACTGGGTATTGAAAGGAAAGTCTAATAAGAATACCGCCACGGTATCCCCTGCAAGTCGTAGGAGACGACCTAAAGAGGGCCTGATTCGGCGCCGGGCGAACACAGGGAAGGAATCGGGGCGCTTGTCGTTAAGAGGTATCCAGAGTCGCCCAAAATGCGCGCGACGGCCGCCAAGGGATTTTAGTTGGTATGCTCGTGTAGGATTTTTTGGGGACCCGGCTAAGTCGCATTATAATATATACAGTCAGATAGTTTTTATTCCTTATTGTGAATTGCTGAGAAATTAGAGGATAACATAATTACAACACAGGCAGAACGTAACATAGTTTACTTTTGTTAGGGATTTATGAAACCCCATATTTGTAATTCACCCATTTGTGGCATAATTTAAATTTATTTAGCTTATTTGAGTTATTAAGAGTATTAAGCATTCTATTTTGGGTATTCACAGATGTGGAATGTCAGCATTATCGTTGGTGACCATTGGCAATGAAGTTATGGCTGGATTGTACTCAAAAAAAGTATTATCATTTGACTTGCGTGCTGGACCAGGACCAACAAATACATATAAACCACATAAAGGTCCAGTATTAGCTCTGCATACATTCAACAATTTAGTTGCCTCTATAAGTGAAGATAAAACACTTGCAGTATGGGATAGAGTGGCAGGAAAGCTTTTGCTTAGTGATGTGAAAATACCCACAGATAAAGCATACCCAGTATGTATAAGTTGGAGTCCTGCTGCATTATACATTGGGGACTCGAAAGGAAGCTTGCATCTTTTCAACCCAGAAAATCAGACATATTTGAAGACAAATGTGATGTGGCCAGAACCACCTATAATAAAACCATCTAGCAAAATAACAGGTTGCTATCAGAGCAAGGGAAACATGATTGTATGTTCAGATAGAGGAGAAATTAAGTTTCTATATAATTCTGATCCACCACAAGAATATGCCAATGTGAAGAGCAGTACATATGATGTAACACAAGTAAGTGCTGTCTTGAATACCAGATGTGGAATGCATGCTACTTTAACATTATATATTGATGTAATATCAATTTATGCAGACGAGTTTTTTTTTATTTTGATTCTTTATTTGACGAATGATTTTTTATTTTCTTTTAAGTATTGTTTATCTAGATGTATCTATAATAGGTGCAGGTAACCTATTATAGATACATCTAGATACCAACATTGAACACTGTGTTATGTGAAGTGTTATTCTCACTGTACTTTACTATAATTGGTTCAACATAAAGTTGCACTGACTTAACATGCTCACCTACACATTTAACCATTTATAGCAATAATCTAGTATTATTTTAGAGAAACAAGTTATAAGGCAAGTAGTTTATTTTTCCAGACAAAACATATAATTTACTTCCTAAAATTCAAACTAAGAGTAATCTTTTAAGTATTTTTTTTAGCTTCTATGAAGTATAGGGCGCGATTTATACGGCGCCCATTAAGTATTATACAAATCCAAGCGAAAAGCAGTAAATCATAGAAAATACACTATAGGTAACAGTAAATCCCGGCATTCGCCGCCCTTTCGGCACTTGCGCCCTAGGGCCTTCTCCCAACTGAGCCATACCCTAACACCGAAAATGGCATTGGGTTTAATTATGGAAAGTATTGAGTATTTGATGTTCGACTCAAGCCTATAAAAGACAAGGTGCGTTGAGCTAACACCGTAATACAATTAAGGAAGTTCGATAAAATATAGGAGTTTATATGTTCTTACCCCCACGAACTACAATTACCCCAACCCACGGTTTTACCCCAACGCACTTTACGGTAATAAAGTTACTTTCGACGAAAGAACGAATAAAAATAGATAATCAACTGACACTAAGCAGACATAAAACGAGCAGTGATCACCAGTAAACGTTAGTCATCATGTGGTAAACACCTCGCCCTTTTTATTTGTGTGCTGCTACCGACCGCCGACTATGAGATGCGCGGGAGTATAGCCGCGCACAAAGGTCATTGCGTGACCATTGCGTCAATTTATAAGATCACAGTCAAACAATTCGGTAAAATGGTATCCACACTTTGTGTAGCTTATGAGTTATGCGACATGTTTTTTATTTTTTAGGATTTTCTTTATTATTCATTACTGTTATATTCGTATCATTTATTTAGTTACGTGCAAATATAAAACGTTGCTTGTATAAATATGTTCCTCGTTTAGCATCACACCTTGCATAAAAATCTGTCAACAGATTTAAATAAAGTGTTATTTATTATTTCAGCTGCGGTACCTAAATGGCGTATTAGTTATCGGCACCTGTGATTCATCGCTGGAATTTTGGGTACCTAATGAAAGGTATCCAGATCTCTGATCTCAGCAACTGACACGTATTTATGACAAATAAAAACAATAAATGTTTATAATAACACAAAAACTATTATAACAACAAATAATATTTTACTTTTGTACAAGGCTTATAAATCTGCAATATAAATTATTTTTAAAATCAATTGATTTTAATCTGTACTAAAATATTTTTTGTTTATTACATACTTAACAAAATGAATGAGTTTATAACATATTCAACTATTGTTGTATGTTTAGATAATATTACTGACATAAAATTTAAGCAAGTTTACGAGGCATCGAAATATTAATAACGACATGGGGGTTACTCTATAATCCAAAACGAAGTTCGAATGTTCGAACGTTCGACGTCAGAAAAAAGTTATAAGTTATCCACTTCTAAAAATCAATACTATTCTCTATGACACCTATCATTCACTTCAATCTTAGTCTAGGGTTACGACGTACATTAGAGGCTTCGAACATTTAGTGGAGTACCTAGGTACGTCCGTACAGTTTTACGTACGACGTTCGAACATTCCAACATTCGAACTTAGTTTTTGATCAAGCGTAACCCTGTGTGTAATGTATAGATTTTGGAGAGTTCGAGATTCAAAGTTTAATTTTTCATGTAGTACAAAAAATGGTACATGTTTAACGAAAATAAACAATATTACTATAAAATCAACCTAGTTATTAAAAGTGTAAAATGGAATGATTTAAAATTGTGCATATTTCACATAGAATTGTTGCTAAATTATTCCAATTATGATATGTATTATTATGTTATTTTATATAATTTAAAGCTGAACTGACATATCTAATATCTTTGTAAAAGAGTTTCTCAACTGGTCGCATTTACTAATATCATTGAAGTGAAATTTTGAATATCTTGATATAGGTAGAGGGTATATCCAGACTGCGACGACGACGAAAACGAAGCCAGGTGGTAGTTTTATAAACACATTGCAAACAAAAATCGAAATAGAAGCGACATATTTTGTTACAATTTTTTAAGTCTAAGTGCTTTGGTGGTTAATACATAGTTTTTGCTAAAATAACTATTCAAAGCCATCCCAACTTTTCCGTTTTTAAAAATAATAAGGTGTACACTATTATTTTAGCACTAGTTTCTGCCTGCAAACTTCGTCTGCGTTATTAACTTTATTTGAAATTAACTTAATTTCGAATTGCCCATCCCGTCCCGTTATATCCCACCCATCCCGTCTCATTCTCACTCAAGGCATGTATACAGTCCCATTCCATCCTTTTGAGTATTAAAAAGTAACAAATATAAAGAGAGTACTCTCCTTTAGGTAGGCAGCGACTTTGTTGTGCTGGACCCCTGACACTGCGAAGTTCTCTGGGCAGCGGTAGCCGCTTACCATTAGGCGGGCCGCTAGCTCATCTGACTATAAAGGCTATAAAAAAAGTATCGGAATTCCTTCCTCATCCCACGGGAACACTAAATTTTTCGGGATAAAAAGTAGCCTAAGTGTTATTCCGGGGTGTCAGCTACCTCCATACCAAATTTTATCAAAATCCTTCAAGCCCTTTTTGAGATCATCGCTCTCAACCGCACAGACTAATAAACAAACCGACATACTGACAAAATAAAACTATTTTATACGGATTTTATCGCGATTTGGTTTAATTTTTACATTTTTTAACTTCCCGACGTTTCGATTACTTTACAGCTTTCGTGGTCACGGGGCGGACTGAGGTATTAGTCATCCGCTCAGTGACTGTTACAATTAAACTACCCTTAATTTATTATTATTAAATTAAAAAGTTAATTTAAAAAAAGTTAGCTAGTATTTGCGATCCGATCTACGCAGAAGGAGTTCACGGTGTCTTGAGGTCTGGCAGCTGGTCTTTTGGGTTCCGATTTAATTAAATGTAGAATTGGATTCCATGATGGTGCAAGCTTCAAGCCATCTTCTCTATTGAAATTTGGATGTTTTTTAATTTCAATAGCCTCGCGAAACATCCTGGGCAGGAAACGGTGTTCTTTGGCAAGGATTTGGGGCTGGTCAAAGCGAAGGTAATGCTTGGAGCCTTCCTCTATGTGTTCAGCAACTGCAGACTTCGTTGAGCGTCGGTGTTTGACGTCAGCTATGTGTTCTTTTACGCGGGTCCCTATGCTTCGTTAAAAAAATCCGTATAAAATAGTTTTATTTCAATGTGTAACATTCGCGTAAATCTAAGAAACCATTATACTGACAAAAGTTTTAAAAGTTATAGTTTGGGTTCTATTACGTTAATACAGACCCACCATATTAGCTTTTCTCATTTATCTTCCATGTACAGACATCGATCGCTTACAAACATATTATATGTATAGATAAACTACATATTTACTACCCAAACACGCCGATAGGTAAAAATATCCAAAAAAATTGTCTTTCTTTTTCGAAATTTTCGTTGCATTGTGCCTGAAGTAACCAAACTACCATCTGGCTTCGTTTTCGGTCGCAGTGTGGATGTACCCTGTATGTACCTATCTACCTGTATGTACTTAATACTAGCATTCCTTTGAATCTATGTTCCAGTAATTTATGATAAAAAATTATTCAATAACGTCCACATTGTTTATGTATGTCATGTTTATTGTATTAGTATTTTGTTGGCGGCTATAATTTCAGAGGTCCAAACGGTTATTTATTCAAAGGCGTTTAGCATAATCATGAGCAGAAAATATCAGTTATGAAATCAATTTATTGTGATGGCATCCAATCATAACAACAAATCTTATAGGTTTTTTATAATAGTGGTTTTAAAAAACCTATAAGATTTATACAAGTTACAGCGATGTACCTGCACAATGAATTTTTTAATCGCGGGAATATATTTTAATTAACAATTCACTACGCGCGTTATTTGAGACTGAATTTCTAAATCTACTGTCACAGAATACTAACAGAAGTCAAGCTTGTGTACATAGCGTGTCGGTGAACGCTGTCTTATGTGTGCGTTGATTTAGCGCGCTTTGTATGGAGCTTGACTTCTGTTAGTATTCTGTGCTACTGTGTAGTTACGTCGTCGTCGTCGTGAAATTATTACATGATATCGAAATAGCACGGATTGGTCGATTTCAAATCTACACGAAAGTCGATAAAGCCTAAACCATAATGTCGTAAATGTTTATTTGCTCCTTATTATTGTTCGTAATATGTACAATATTAAAATTATATGTATTATGTTATTATAAAAAATATTAATATAGAAATTCGTCTCAAACTAGTTGATCTAAAAAAAATATGGTTTTTCTGTGAGATTTATGTATTCAAAGACTGTTATTAATTTTATTTCTTAAGTCTTAGTCAATCTTTATTGGCCAAAATTGATTAGGTATATTGTTTGTTATATGTATCAGTTTATTGTGAAATTATAACACAATATTAATAAATGGTTGCAAATTGTATTTGCTAATAATATTTACGACTCGGAAAATGTTTTAAAAAACTTTCGGTATACGTATACAATAATGTGTAACTCATAAAATCAAAATTTAACAAGACTTCACCTGTCAGGTTGTCATTATTTTTAAAATTCAAGAATAGGAAATTGCTATGCGTATGTTATGCTTATTAATTAAAACTTGCCTGCGTTACAGCCGCCACACACGTAACGTGTATATAATTGTGCATGTCTGAGTTTGCACCAGTATACTCCAGTATACTGGTGCAAACTCAGACACATATATTTCTATATAGTTATTTGCCCACACGTTCCAACGTGTGGGCAAATAACTATATAGAAATTTTCGATTCGGGTTTTGTGCAAAGTCGCGATTGCGAAAGCCTACGTTGTGGCGCCCATAAGTAAATTGACACACAAAGGACTGAGAGTTCAGCCGCAAGGCTCTTAAATATTGTTAGTATACCTAATTTACTTAGGCCACGAAAACAATGTAAACAAAAGTTATCACGTGAACCAGAAGCGGTCAACATTTAATACACTAGTATAAACACAAACAATGATAAAGTAACCAAAAATAATGAATAACAATTAATCCTATTGTTTAAGCTTACTTTCAGGCTTAAGTACTGAAAAAATCTAGCCACAATAATCATTGTTTGTGGCAAATATGTTGATATTAAAACAAATAAAAACTTTCGTGTTCCATAATTGGAATACATTTGTCATAAAAGAATTATTTATAGAAAATATAGATTAACACTTTAGTATGCAAAAACATTACCAGTAATGTAACTTTATTGAACAGCTATGTAATGCATAAAACTTTTTCATGGGCGCACCTGATTTCTGGTCTGAGAGGGGGTTTGCAACTAATCAGATATTTTCTTAATTGGGTTGACCCGGTTTAGCTCCCATATTTAGTACTGTTTTACCGAAATAACAACAAAAGATATGCTGGTGTACAAAATCTAGCATATGGCAACTCCTCCCTCCTCCCTCTTCCAGGTACGCCTACGTAGTGTAGAGGTTTAATACCTACCTACCTGCTGTAATACCCAACGCTACTAATTTTTTTACGATCTCTGTTTTTATTAACATCTTTTTAATAAACTTTTTATATAAATCACTATTTAAGCGTTTTTATATTTCTTATATGTTTTATACCTTTAGATTTGCTGTCTTATTAGTTACGCTCGATTTAAAAATATATTCGTTATCGACGTCATAATATTCATTTAATTTTAGGGAGTTCCCGTCGAAATCTTTAATGTCCAAACTCCCAAAGTCTAACAAGAATAATTGAATAAGGGACTATTTTGAAAGTTTAATAAGCCAAACACAACATTTATCATTGATACCTTTTTCTGATCTTGAGAAGTTCTCTACTGTATCGCCGAAGACCAAGGTCCATTAGTACAAAACCCATATAAAAATGGGGTTATGCTATTGAGCTAATATTACTACGTATAGAGAAGACACCGCACATTACAAATGTGTTCCGCTCGAGTGCGGGCACCCGGCTGCACATCACTTGTCGCTTCCTACCTCTCGAGCGACGTGACATCGTTTGTGTTCAAACGAAAAATATATAAACGCATTAAATATGCGTTGCACCTAGACGTATTCAAGTAATACGTCCTAGTGCAAATGAGTAACTTTGCAGCGGTGAGTAATAAGATATTCAATTTAATATATAATTTGGAATAAAATATTTAGCGGACACAATGTTGCGTCAATTGTGTTTCAGTCGGCAGTCTATGGAGTGTCAAGTTGTTTCAGTACGTTGAACTAAACGCGTAAGCGACATGAAAGCGGCTCTTGCGACCTATTCATCACGAGGAAATTACACCCTGAAAGCGGTCTACCGCTGCATGTTTATTGTTTATACTGTAAGGTTAGACGAAGAATTATTGTTTCCACGCTGCAGCGCACTTTAGTTTCAACTTTTACAAAAATGGAACATTACATTTGTATGGGATGGCTTCTCTATACGTACCTACTACCTAGTAATATAGCTCAATGGGTTACGCCAAATTGATTTAAAAAGTAAGGATAGGCCTTCCAAGTTCCAGTCAATGATTAAAGAATTCTATAATCATTGCTTCCAGTACATATGGAGTATCAGTAATATGCTATGATAAGCATGAAGATTGCTGTGAAAATCGCGCCATCTATTAATCTTTGTCATAACTACGTCGACTCAAAGATGCTTATATAAATACTAAATCAACATAATGTAATAGCTTTTGTTATAACGATGGTCCCATTGGACTTAAATTCAATATCTGACGCACCCTCCGCCTCGATAATCAAAATTGATAATCATACTCGTAATTGACCATTTCAGCCGCCATTTTGAACTTTTTAGTTTTTGGTTCGATTGGTCTCAAATAATATAAAAATAGAAGAAAAGAGGAGACGAAGATTATAAGAAATATTGTATACTTTTCTTATATCTCGTCCTCTCATAGGCTAAATCTTATTTTTAAATAATATGTTTATCTCGTTTTGGTGCCCCTTTTTCAAACTCTTCATTTATCTCATTCTATTGTAGATCTTAGTACTAAGTAATCTGTGTGTAGATCACATTTCTTAAGTTTCATTTCTGTCGTGTGTGTATACACACACCAAAGAGAATATAAAACACTACGTTAACACACACACGCACACACACACTTTTTTTATTGTTTTTATTTTTTATTGTACTGCTATTGAAGTATTGACAATAATAATGACAATATTTTTGTTGTACAAGATTGGTTGGAATCACAGATTACTTAGATCAGTTGGAATTTACATCATTTTTGGTATGGTTACACTACCGTCATGGCTGAATGAAATTGTTGACGACCTGTCAGTTTTGTGAAATCTTTTATTTTCGCCATGATCGGTAGTTTGTGAGTTGTGATTTACTAATGGATCGTGTTCAATAAATTCTAATGAGTAATTAAAACATTTCACAATGAACGGGTTAAGTTTTAGTGAACTCTGTTGCCTGTTTTGTTGTCCGCCATGCCCAGGGAAAATCGCGGCTAAGCTCGCATTTCTACCTCCAGAACCTACGTATGCATTCACACCCGATGAAACGGGGTCCAAATTTTCTCTGACTCTCACTGAACGAGCAGAGTGGCAATACTCCGAACGTGAAAAGGAGAATATCGAAGGTTTCTATTCGCGAACATCGAGAGGGAACAGAATAGCTTGTCTCTTTGTTCGATGCAGTCCTAATGCACGTTTTACGATATTATTCTCGCACGGAAACGCTGTAGACCTCGGACAAATGAGCAGTTTTTACTTAGGCTTAGGGACTCGTATAAACTGTAATATATTCAGCTACGACTACTCCGGGTACGGTGTGAGTGGCGGGAAGCCATCGGAGAAGAACCTGTACGCAGACATCGACGCTGCTTGGCAGGCGCTCCGGACGCGCTACGGAATCAGCCCCGAGAATATCATACTGTATGGGCAAAGCATAGGAACAGTGCCCACAGTGGACCTGGCGGCGCGGTATGAAGTGGGCGCGGTAGTGTTGCATTCGCCACTCATGTCTGGAATGAGAGTGGCCTTTCCCAATACGAAAAGGACATGGTTCTTTGATGCATTTCCCAGGTATGTGTTAAATATGTACATCATTTATCAATATCCAATTATAATTAATTGAGAGTCAGACATATAGTGTATAAGGAAATATCTAATTAAATAAATTAGACCATAATGAATTAGACCATGTATATGGTATAAATTTATTTCTCAGATATTTGTACATGTAGGGCACATCACATAGGTATATACATATTTTTTTACATTTGGATGTGATAAAACTACCATGTTTACATAGCAGGTCTTAAATACCAATTGTTATAAATATTGTATTATCAACAAAAGATATTTGTTGCAAATACATATTTGTCTATTGTTAACAACTTTTTACAATAGGCATAAAAGCAAGGTTTTTTGCATGCACTATACTTAAATAAGGTGGGGTCCGCTTTAATATAATTAATTATTGGTACATATATGTTATACATATTGCAAACAATTGTTTTAATTAATTACATGCATATTCAACTGTGCCAAAAAATACAACACCAGCCAGCCACTGCTTCCAGTAAAGTTTTGGAACACATGTTGCATAAGAATCATTAAATTTTATCTTTTTATATTAATCAATTGGAACTTTAACCAAGTTAACATCAGTGCAACTTAATTAATGTACAGCTACAACTAAACTGTACACTATTAGAAGTGTGCAGTCAAGTGAGTGTCAGACCTGAAATAGTCATGGTTTTTAAATTCAATGAGCTATTTCAATTAAGTATCTATTTGTATTCAAATTAAAACATAATCTAATTAATATATGCATTACTATTAGTGGTGACTTTAAACTAAGTTTGTTACAGTCATATAAGAATAACTAGAATTTACTGAAGAAGTAGATTAGGTAATTCTTTGATCAAATATCAGACTAATAAAATATTATAATTTACTTAATGTCATAATGGTTTCTTTGATTAACGGGAATGCTTCACATTGAAACAAAATGATTTATTACGGATTATTTTTTTCTGCCTGATCTGTGACCATGAAAACAGTAAAGTAATCTAAAAATGGTGTCGGGAAACTTAATTTAACCAAATTCGCGATAAAATCTGAAATTTTTTTTTTATTTCAATAACTTAATATTGGTTTACTATATGATGCAGTGGTAGTTTGTTTCAAATAGATTGGATGTTGGGGAAGCCCAATGTCATTAAAAATTGTAAAATTATGTAGTAAAGGCTTTATTCTAACTGATCCAGGCAATGCACTTCATAGGTGCTAATACAAACAGGCAACTTCTCTAGATCTATTTTATATCCAGTGTTCATATGAAATCACCAACATAATTGAATCAGTTTGCTTATTGGGAATAGTGATTTGACATAATTAATATAGGACAAGGCCAAATACCCTATTTAAAATTATAACCAAGTTTTGTCATTCTGTGTGGGTTACCTAGGTTACACAATATTTTTTTTCAAACTCATATTAATTTAATATGACTTCACCTTCATTTTTATCAAGGTAATGAATACATATTCTTTTTTATTATCATCATTTGAACATAATTATGTTATATTGTATTAGGAAAATTGTGTGTAGAGTTTTTAGACTCAAGGCAAAAATTTTAGATGTAAGTTAACAAAGCATGACTTTGCACTAAAGAAATTTACATATTTAAAACATTAATACACACACTATTAAATTTTATGAAACAAAGCATTTCTCTTTTTTACAAACCAGAAAATTATTCTTTATAATAAAGAATCACTTTATCAATATTCCAATATCAGATATATATCACACACTCAGCAAGACAAACATAGCTATTATCTACATGTAAGCCATGGTATCTGTTTTCCATTAGTTCCATATCAAGCTTATTACCATTTCGCTGAATTTATTTTTATAAATATGCATATTATATTTTAATTACAACTTTTTATCATTTATGTATTATTTAAAGGGATTTTCTTCCTCCCTGGTATTTGCTGTTTGGTATAAACATTTTGCAATGCACAAAACAAAATGTTTAACATATGCAATTGTTACTTTAGTTTCACATACTATTATGTAGATACGTAGAAATATTGCCTATTGATTTTCTGAAATATTGCTCATGGAATAATCAGTCACATGGTTATAGTTAGTAAATGAAATATATTTGTTTGAATGTGAATCGGAATATCAATGTTTACATAACATTGTTAAGTTTAACCTTACAGTGACTCATTAATTAATGTTGTTTTATTCAAGTTATCAATACTGATGTTTGTCTTGTATAGTAATGATATCTGTGGAAATTATTTAAAAGTCTCGAATTATCGATTTCATGGATAATTCAATAAAAAATCAACTGTTTAGCAACTGCCATAATATTATTAAATATGTATTACATAGTTATTTGTGCTTTGCTTTAGGTGCAAAACAATAGGTCTGACATTTTACAGTAGCTAAACATGCTTTGATATGTATATTATATGTGATACTATCACCTACCATATTAAATTGCTTTCCAGCAACTATCACTTAAGTATGAATTGATATGAGCTTATAAACACTATGATACATATGTAGTGCTGTCAAATTAGATATGCTGCATTATTATAATTTTTAATTAATAGTGTTACACAAATTTCACTAATACATACATTGTTGACTATTATAACTAAAGATGATGTAATCTGTACCTCTCCCACACCATGTAATGATCAATTTATAAAATATTATGATATAAGTAAAAGTAATTGTACTTATAAATAATTCACGTTTCTTCCGATATTTATAAGCTTATTAGGTGTTTTCTTAAGTGAGTATTTCCTGAGTTGAACAAACAGATGAAATTTGTTCACCCCTAGTTTTCCTTTGAAACTTTTCACGTCGCATCATATGTAGTTAATAATATAATGATCTTGCGTCTACCATTTTCAATTCATTTAAAGAACTGCTTTTTGTCATTCACAGTTTCAAATACTTAATCTTTTAATCCCATTACAATTAAAATTATTTAACATTATTTTATTAAAATTATTTAATATGTCTACCCTTGTCTATAAACTTTTTAACAACAGATCTTCCTTCAGTCCTCTAGTTAGTTCGCAAGAAATACAAATAATCGTGTGTTGCAATATCTCTTTGTTCGCAGATTGCTTACGCGCGTAATGCACGGTGTGTTTTGTTAAAATACGTTCTATGTGATAAGCTAAAAAAATCTACAAACGCATATTCCACGTTAGAGATAACACATTGGTATTGTGATTGCTGACGTGCCCGGTGCCACGTGCCACGTCCCACATAGTTATGAGGACTCATAATAGTTATGACTCGTCTAGCGGCTCCTCCACGGTTACATCAATGAACTGAATGTTAATATGCTTCGTACATAATATAACATAACTTCGCGCTTTCTCTATTTGGTTATTGTTATCGAATTATTATTGTCCGGTTTAGTGTTGAGTAGGACATGACTTGAAAAAGAGTTTGTAAGAGTAGCCTCATTTTTGTACTGAGCTAGTACAATGTCCCACTTCAATTGAAGCGAGGCGTACTGACGCTTGTCAATACGTTAGATAGTTTGAAGGTATTAGTACAAATGGTACAAATATTAGTACTGTCTGACACAGTACTTCTCCGTCATATAAAATATTCCTCTCTCCCTCGTTTGAAGCACGATCATGTAATTGACGTAGTATTGTTAGCATGTACATCACTCCCTCTCGCTCTCATCCTCTCATGTAGTTAATTACGTAGTGTAACGAGTACTGGGACACAAAATATGAAGTCGTACACTTTAAAAAGTTGAGCCGCTCTTACATTTTGACGTCATGTCCGGGACAAATGTACTACCTCTTGTATGTCCTACTCAACACTAGTCCGGTTCCAAACGAACCCACTTCATTCATTCATTAGTTTACTTTAATAATGACATCCTTTCAGAAACTTTATTATAAGTATTTTAAATAGTCATATTTAAAAGTCATTGTTATGTCTTGTACGTATTTACAGACTCGTTAAATTGTGAATACAGGTTAAATTCATTAAACAAAACGGTTTCATTTTGGTGATTATTGCAATCACACAATCTCATTACTTACAGGTTTTGTTACATGTAGAGGTGAATGATTAGATATTTGGCCATTACACTATCTAGCATACCCCCCTTTTTACGATGCGGAATGAATAATTAATGTATTTGGTAAAATACCACTAACTTAACGTAACCGCATTCTACAACAGATTTTTTTAAGAGAACCTTTTTAAATGATAACATAATAAGATGAAAGTTACAAAAGAACAGAACTACGACAATTATTTAGTACAATGTTTTTACAATACTCATTAAAATAATGTTAATATTTGAAACAAACGAACTTATTCCTAACTCTCGTTCCAAAACACACGAGTACTCATCGCACATTCGAAATTGGCAGAATTGTCGACATCGGCACTGCTTGCCATATACAAAAAATTGAATTGAATTGAACTACGACAATTTTCTAAAGGAGCTACACTACAGTCCTTTATCATCATATTAACAGTATTAACACGTTGACCACGGCCGATGGCGTCAATTAACAGGGAACTATTCACCATTGCGGCGCGGGCGACTTATATTAAACTTTGTTTTTGAATTAAAGTCCACCTACATTACAATACCTACATATATCACAAAATAGTGTTATATATATATTACCGGCCAAACCCAATTTTAGGATAAACTAGATTCGCCTAGGCCAAGCCAGTGTTACATGTGCATATATTTCCTACGAATTCTATGCAATTACGAAATACTCGACCGAAATGAAACAATCGTTAAGTTAAGTTAATTTATTTCAGTTTCTAAATTTTTGTTTTTGTACACTTTATCTCAATCCTATCCTAACCATTGTTTTGTCTAGACCTCTGTATTTGTACTCATTGACATCCAAATCGCCCGATAAATAACTGGTTTATCCTATCGGTGACAGGATGAACTAGTTTGGCCTAGGCGAAACTAGTTAATTGGGTATTTGACTATCATCGAATTTTTGTATTATTTTGCAGACAAGCGGAAGTGCCATTAAAATAAAACATTTTTGTGAAAACAGTGATAAAGTAGCTTGTAATATGAGGCAATTATTAGTATTTTAAATGAAAGAGTGGGGACGTAGTGGGGACATCTTGCCGTCTCTTTCACACCCGCACACTGTAATGCATATTAAGAATAGTGACGTCACTAATTTTGTTTTGCATCCCTTTTCTTTTACCCCCACTACAAGATTTAAAACGTTTCTAACTTTTTAAATTCTGAATGGATTTACGAAATTCTTTGTTTGTTAGATTTTGGTTACGGATACTTTTTGACGAATACAATAAAAAAAAAATGTGTGTGTGTATTAGTGTACACACGTAAGAAGTGAAACTTCTTTATGACATCATTTTTCGAAAAATGATCTACTATTTACAAATTTACAGAATTGGTAAAATAACATACATAAACTCACGCCTTTATCCCCGAAGGGGTAGGCAGAGGCGCCACCAGGACACCCACATTTCGCCTTGTATGTTTCGTCCCATGATGTGATAGGGGGCGAGCCTATCGCCATATCGGGCACAAATTCCTGACTCCGGGCTGATAATGAATAGAAAAATCCAATATCACTTTGCCCGACCCGGGACTCGAACCCGAGACCTCAGCTTTGTAACCGTACCGTAATACAACTACGCCACCGAGGCAGTCAGTTGGCTTTATTGGTAAAATAAAGCTAAATTAAATAAAGTTTAAGTTTAGGAGGGGGGAAATTTTTGAGGGAATTTTGGATTTCTATCGGGGCCAATTTGTAGCCCTCACCGAGACGGTTCCTAGGATACCAAGCTCGGTGGGTCCACGACCTTTATTGGCCGAGATAGGTTTAGGGGGGGTGAGGTAAAAATTTTAGGTGGGGTTAGGGGCGGGGGGGGGGGGGGGTTAGGTTTCGTGGGGAGGCTATTGGGCACCTTAAAATATTTTTGGGTGGGGAAAGTTGTGGAGAGGGAATTCGGGAATTCTGTTGGGGCAGGATTGTAGCCCTCACCGAGCCGGTTCCAATGAACCCAAGGTCGGTGGGTCTACGATGGATAATGCCGGAGATATGAGTAGGAGGGGTGAGGTAAAATTTTTAGGGTGGGGGTAAGCGGGGGGGGAGGTTTCGTGGGGAGGCTATTGGGCACTGTTTTGGATTTAGGGTGGGGGAAGGCCAGAGGGGGGGTAAGGATCAAATTACAAAAAAGTGGGTGGGACTTAAAATTTTGGGTGGGGCTTGGAAACGGTTGGGGGTGTGGCTTACTGAAGTGGGTACTAATTTACTAAATAAAAAAAGATGGCGCGTAACGGAAGAATGTGACGCGTAACGAAAAATTTTTTCCAACCCCGATAAAGAAGTTTCACTTCAAAAATGAGTCAAATACCCAATTCTGAAATAGGGTTTGGCCGCTAACAAATATAAGTATTTGTGATATCTTATGAGGAATTAAAATCAATTTTCGACATCGCATGTTGTTAATTAACGATGCTACAAAATAGGTTGGGGAAAAAGACATCCATTATTTTTTCGGTAGATTGGTGTATTGATCTATCTGGTAAAATATCGATCAAGCAACTTAAAATTTTTTCTCCGTTTTCAAGGTGACATTTCACACTAAATAAAATATTTTACTGCTTTTTGTTTGGTCCATTCAATTGTGAGTTACATGGTGTTAAAAATGGAAGTCAACCAAGAGATAATTCGGTACAATTTACAGTTTTTCTTCGATAAAGGCGAAAATGCAAGCCGGGGGGCTGAAATTGTGAATGGTGTTTGTGGTGCAGATACTGTAACAGCTATTTAAGTGGAATTTTGATTTTGTCGAATCCGTTCAGGTATTTTTGACGTTGAAGTTGTAACTCGTACAGGCAGGCCCGTCGTCGAAAATGTCGATAAAATCACAGAAATAATCGAAGTTGACCGGCATGATAGTAGTCTTAGCATCGCCCACGAGAGAGAAAAAGAAGCTCGATGTTTGGGTGCCACACCAATGGATTTTACGCAAAAATAATGGATTTATATATCCCCAGCCTATTATATTAATATCAGAACGGTAACGCATTGCGCGTATTTTTTGTTTTAGCTATACTAAGTATAGGCTTAAATTAAGTTGTACAGTCATAAAATTGCGCCTTTACTTTATCGATTTTTAAACTTCCTCATTGGCTTATTAGTTATATAAATAATAAATCTCACTCAATATCACATTATCTATGGAGCTTTATATGTGTATGTATTATAGATAAAGCATCTCCACTGATAACCTACTTCGCAGATGTAACAATACTCGAAAAGCCAATCTACAACTATTTCATTTTCTCATTATGGTAATGTTAGCACATGTCGATTTTTAACCGTGATGACCTAATAACAAGATAATTAAAAAGGATTTTAGCTTACGTCCTTCCGAATACGAGAGTAACATTATTTAATAAGAAGAAATCCAGACGAAACCTAAATCATAGTAGCATTAATTTATAGCATATATTGCTTACCAGTGGCCCGGGCCAGCTTCGCCCCAATGCAGGTACTTGTTGAGTCAATTCCATATCAACTCTTACCTGTAAGCGAAATTGGTTTAGCCGTTTCCGCTCACAAAGACACAAACAGGCAAACTTTCTAACATTTTTTTTTAGGTTTTATTACGTTATTACAGTCCCACCCCCCCATAATAGTTTTTCTCATATATCTTCAATTTATAGACATCGATCAGTTAGAAAATGATATGTATGGAATGTGAATGTGTATTAAAATATATTTCAATTTGTTTTCAGTATCGACAAAATACCTAAAGTGACCTCGCCAGTTCTGGTGATACACGGAACTGAGGACGAGGTAATAGACTTCTCCCACGGACTGGCCATATACGAGCGCTGTCCACGTGCTGTGGAACCACTCTGGGTTGAGGTAACATTAATATTATTCACAAGTTTAATTTGTAGCAGTCGCATTTTATGATTTTAAATGATTTTTAATATTCCACCAAACCTACGAGAGTGGTGTACTTTGCTTTTTTGAATCGGAAATCAAGAGATGCACGAGATTAGATTATTTCACAATATTTTTGACATCACCACTTATGCAGCCGAAACATGGACGCTCACCCAAGACCATATGCACAATGTAAAGGTGGCTCAACGTGCCATGGAGCGTTCCATGTTAGGCATATCCTTGAGAGATAGTGTCCGCAATGAAAAGATCCGACAGCAAACATGCGTGTCTGACGTCGGAAAACGTATTGCTAGGCTCAAGTGGAGGTGGGCACGACACTTGGCTCGACGAGACGATAGTCGATGGATAAAGGCGGTAACAGAATGGTGGCCTAGAGAGGCCAGACGAAAGATAGGCAGACCACCTTGTAGATGGAGTGATGACATCGTTAAGCTTCAGGGCAAGGCTTGGACGAGATTGGCGCAAGACCGAACAGAGTGTTGCAATAAAGAGGAGGCCTATGTCCAGCAGTGGATAAATACGGGCTGAAATGATGATGATGATGATGATTTTTGACATTATGCAACCAACATGCGGCTGCTGATAAAATTAACATCCAATTTCGTTTCACTACATAGGTAAATGATAAAAAGTGAATTAACCCTCGCCTATGTAAGTGTATGTAATGAACAGTATATGTAGATTAAGTCTATGTTGTGGCTTGTTACAGGGTGCTGGACATAATGATGTCGAACTCTTCAATCAATATCTAGACAGACTGAAACGTTTTGTATCTGTAGAATTGCTCAACTGACAAAGACTGCCGGCCACGGGCCAGACTACTCAAGGTAAGTTAAAATACTTTCTTTACTATGAGTGTGTATATTACAGGACAGATGTGTCATATTTTGAAATATATTTCATATGGAGCTACAACAGCATGATAAACCATCCGTTTACAAATAATGTTGTCTTGTGCCACAGCAAACTTAGTGCTTACAAGTACCTATTTCATAACGACATGTTGTAATGTTCTGCATCCAGGTGCTTTCTGCAATCATCGTTAGGGCGTCCTCACAAAAAAAATGTGAATCAAAGTAGATTTCTTTAATTTTTTTCAAAATTGCTATTTTTCGAAAACTATCTATATTTTACATCTTGGGGCGGAAAATAGAAGGCGACACGTGGGTGTCCTGGTTGCTACCAGGGGTACCCCTGCCTACCCCTTCCGACACACAGGTCATAAGACGACACAGTCAGGTCATAAGTATTGTCACACAGTAAAAACTTTTCTTTTAGAATGCTGGCCACAGAAAAGTTTATTGAATTCGAATTTCGAATTGTTTATGAAAATAAAAATGTATACTTTTAGAATTTTACTCATTTTTAAATATGGAGTGGACGCTTAAAGAAGACCGTGTTGCAATTATTGCGTTGCATCGTTGCGGTTACGCGCCAATTCAAATTTTTGACACACTGAAAAATTTGAATATAACCAAAAGATTCGTTTATCGTACAATGACGTAGACGTAGACGTTGATCGTAGACGTATCAAACGATACAATGAAGACTCTAGTGTAGACGACAGGTCAAGAAGTGGTCGCCCTCGGTCTGTTAGGACTCCAGCAGTGATAAAAGCTGTGAAGGCGCGAATTCAAAGAAATCCCAAACGTAAGCAGAAACTGTTGGCCCTTCAGATGGGGTTAAGCAGAACCACGATGAAAAGGGTGTTAAATGAAGACTTAGGGCTTCGGGCATATCGAAGAAAAACAGGACATCGTTTGAATGCTCGTCCAATGGACCTGAGACTGAAGAGATGCCGCGCTTTGTTGAAGCGGTACGCGGGAAAAAAATTACGGCAAATTCTTTTTTCGGATGAAAAAATGTTTACCGTAGAAGAGAGCTACAACAAACAAAATGATAAGGTGTACGCACACAGTAGTGAAGAAGCGAGCAACCGTATTCCGCGTGTCCAATGCAGTTGTGTATCAAAATACAGTCCTGACGAACCTTGTGGAACCTGTTTCTCATACCATGTTCAATAACAGGCACTGGGTATTCCAACAAGATTCGGCGCCAGCTCATAGAGCGAAGAGCACACAAGACTGGCTGGCGGCGCGTGAAATCGACTTCATCCGGTACGAAGTCTGGCCCTCCTCCAGTCCAGATTTGAATCCATTAGATTACAAGATATGGCAACACTTGGAAGAAAAGGCGTGCTCAAAGCCTCATCCCAATTTGCAGTCACTCAAGACATCCTTGATTAAGGCAGCCGCCGATATTGACATGGACCTCGTTCGTGCTGCGATAGACGCCTGGCCGCGCAGATTGAAGGCCTGTATTCAAAATCACGGAGGTCATTTTGAATAAACTTTAGTGTCATAAGAATCTATGTTTTGTTAAGTTCATTTTGGTATATAAATGGTTACATAATGAATAAACTTGTTTCAATTATTTTATATTAAACATGTGACAGAATTTATGACCTGACTAGGTATATTTCTTAGTGTGTGCGGAGGCTGTGCCGTCATAGTTTGATCTATCTCCCGTTACTGGTTTATTGTCTAGTTCTTGTACATCCTGTATTTGAATTCCAAACAACACAACAGCCCGGAGTCAGGAATTTGTGCACGATATGGCGACAGGCTCGCCTCCTATCACATCGTGGGACGGAACATACAAGGCGAAATGTGGGTGTCCTGGTGGCGCCTCTGCCTACCCCTTCGGGGATAAAGGCGTGAGTTTATGTATGTATGTATGTAACAACACAACAGTACAGAAACACTACATTTTTCGGGATAAAAAGTAGGCTATGTGTTAAGTGTGTGTCAAGTCCGCCAACCAAGTCCAAGTATGCCAGCGACGTGGAGTATATGTCCTAACCCCTCTAAATCGTACTTTCGGTTGTAGAGAAGGGTCGTCCCATGCAGTGGGACATATATATATGTCATATATATATACTCATATATATATATATATATGAGTTGATACAGTACATTAAAGTACTATATGTTAAGTGTTAATTCAGGGTGGCAGCTAAACCCATAACAAATTTAAGCGAAATTGGTTCAGCCGTTTCTGAAATTAGCGCACTTAAAGGCACAGACGAACAGACAAAAATTGTAACATTCATAGTTTTGGGTTATATTACGTTAATACAGTGCCCCATAATAGTTTTTACATATATCTTCCATGTATGTACAAGCATCGATCAGTTTCAAATGTATTATATGATAGATAGGTACTTTGAATGGGAACAAACCATATCGCGTTTCATTTCGATCAGGCATCATTTTTTAACGATTTTACTAACTATTTACTATACGGTAGCTTTTGTACTTGTGTGCTACTTAAGCTATTGCTAGTTTTGTTTCATATCAATAATGACTTAGTTTGACTGCGAGTACAGGCTGCGGAGCTTATTTGTCCAAACGCCTATTGAAAGTATTTTTATAATAGGTAATTGGAACACTATCCTCATATTTTATATTAAATTCCTTTTTTGTTACAACTTACAGGTGACGACCAAAATCCGGCTTCGACATTGAGCTCCGGCACTTCTAGTTCGGTCACAGAGAGACTCCTCTAGCTAGCGGGGGCCGGGCCCAGCAGGGCCGGCCCCAACAAAAACAATAACGCCAACAACGGCACCGCCACGCCGCAGCGGGACCTCGCACCCGACGCCGCGTCCCCCGCGCCCCTCGCGCCCGCGCACAACATCAGCATCAACGTCACCGACACCGACTCGCCCAATGGCGCTCGTCGCCGCATACACCTGCGCTCCCTCAGCGACGTCACGCCCGCCAGCCGCGCGCACACGCCGCGCGCGCGCTCACACTCCGAGCGCCCGCGCGCCTCGCCCGCGCCCTCGCTCGCGCCCTCGCCCGCGCCCTCCCCCGCGCGCCCTCGCGCCGCCCTCGTGCCGCGCCAGGCGCGCAGCGAGCGCTCCTCGCCCGACGCCTCCCCGCTGCCGCTCGACGACGGCAGGCGCGTGCGCGAGCGCGCCGCCTCCGTGCTCGCCGACCCGTGGCGCAAGATGAGCGAACTCGACTTAGCCGCGGCGCGGTCCACGCGCGACCCCTGGGTGCGCTTCCCGCCGCGCGCCGGCGACCTTTCCGCCGCGGAGCCGGAGCGAAGGCGCGATCCGCGGCGTCCTCGCCTCGAAAGACGTTCGCCCGTGTCTTGCGACTCCTGCGGCAGCGAAAGCTGTGAGTGTTGGCGCGCCGGCAGCGCGGCGGTGAGCGTGACGGCGGGCGGCGCGGGCGCGGGGCCGCGCGTGCGCACGCCGCTGCGTCGAGCGGGCGCGTCGCTGGGCGCGGCGTGCGCGGTGCAGTGCACGTGCGAGTCGCGGTCGGCGCGCGTGTCGCCGGCGCGGCGGGCGGCGCGGGGCGCGGCGCGCGCGCTGTCGGACGAGGAGGATCGTCCGCGGCGGCTGTACAAGTGCGCGTCGCAGCGCGTGGTGAGCTCGAGCTCGGAGCCGGAGCGCGCGCGGGTGGACCCGCTGCTGGAGACCACGTGTTGATGGTCCCGTGGCTCGGAGCGCGTCGTCGCCTTGAACGTGCGAGTATTATTAGTGCGAATTTTGTATCCCTTTAGTTTTAAGAGTTCAAAATTGTATTTGTATCGTGTTGGATAGTCCGTGGAGCGCGAGGCGGCCGGAAGCCGCGCGGTGGGTTCCGCCGGTTGAGTGATTGTTTTTCATTTATAGCCACGTGATAATTATCGCAATAGTCTGAGACGCGAGTAAAGCGATGAGCCGTCTGGTTCCTGCGAAGTTGATTTTACTGCATGCTATGAAATTAACGCACAAGTAAGTATGTGAGGATATCCATTTCGATTTTATTTCCTACAAAATATTACATTATCCTATACGATGTGTACTTCCATAATATTGTAAATAATTCTAGATAATTATGATATAAAATAAATCATTGTTTAAAGTCGTTACCATAATCAGACATATTATTGCTATACCATAATGCAATAACAAATAAATTTGTGTGATTAATACGGTAGGTCCGATCAATGAGTCATGAGTCATACGCGTACATAATACATTCCATGTCTTAATGTGTGCGCCCGTCACCTGAGCGTCGTCGTCACTCGTCGCCGCACTCTGCAGCATGGCCCCCAGTGATCCACCAGAGGGGCGAATCTCTGTGTTGTGAAATGTTTATACATTATATTTGTCTACGTTCTCAGTAATTATATGCCTGTTTAATTGTTACTCCTCTGTGATTCGTGGGTTGCCATATATGTGGTGGACAGTGCCAAACGGTAACAATAAATGACCTGCGGTGACGGCACATGTTCTGATGTACAATTGTTGGAAATAATAATACTATGGAAAAAGCTGTTATTGCCATTCAATAATTTTCATAATATTGTACAAGTTATGAAATACATAAAATAGCATTTTATACTTTTTTATTTGTCTGGTTATATTTTATTCAAATTCGAGTTTACAACTAATGTTTATTGTATTTTTGTTACGCATTTCACTATTAAAAGTATGTATTTTAAAAATGATTGCTGTCTGCTGTATGGTATAATAATTAATTGAAAGAGTTTCTGTGAGTAGTAAGCGTTTTCATTTAACTTAATTTATTTTCGTGTCCGTTTTCTGTTTTGTAAATGCTGACCCATTGATGACCTTTTTGTTCATTTATTTTCAGTGCCATTTACAATTTTATTATTGTTTATCAGATACTCATTTTATATTCTTTCATTTTAATTGTATGTACTTATTTTCAATTATAATTGTAATAAATAAGATGAGATGGACTTGTGTGGTCGTCTTAACTGTTATTTACTTATTATTACAAAATATGTAAAATACTTATCTCTGACGTGTAATATAACAGGTAATTTTTATTAAATTAAAGTGCACATATCTAAATAATTGTTTATTACTGATATTGTAATACGGTATTTTATTATTTTAACCTCATAGAAAAATTGGTAATCTCCATAAAATAATTTATTTCATTCTAGCGACAGGCCAGACTTTGTAGCTGCCGATCATTCGCGGCGGGCATCGGTATCAGATGTAGGGTGACGTAGTCATGAAGTTGCACGACCGTGTAACCTTGCTGAAATCTGTATGATGATAAAATATAATGCGCTCAATGTCTGCTATTCAATGTCAGTTTAGACATTTCTGGGGCCTTTTGCGGAATTGTTACATTTATCTGCAAACAAAGCTTAATTCAAAAAACAAATGATGAGGCCCCCTGCGCCGCTCCTTCATCTGTGGCGTCGCGTCGTGTCCTTACGCTGCTACTGTTCGTAGATCGCCTGTTTGCTTTATATACAATTTAGATCCTGTCTTTGCGAAGTTCCTATCGACCAATTTTTTTTACTAAAGGTATTTTTATTATTAAAGGTCGCACATAGAACTTATCCTTCCCCCTCTATCAACACCCTCTCAAGTCTCATACCTTGCCTCACAGCCCCCCCCCCCCCCCCCCTCCCAATCCTTTCTCCACCAATACCTGAATTGGTATTTCGCGGTCTTCACTGATGTAAAGCAAAACAAGCACAAATTCTAGTCCCAGGTAACTTTTATAAAAAAATCGCCATCGAATAATCACAAACTGATGAGTACCTACTTGCCCTGGGTTCGAACCTAGGACCTAACTGACCCACAGCCTATATTATGCGCGTTAACAACGTTCACACGGTATCGAACGACACCGATAAAGATAATATTAAATAATAATATAATACATATACAGGGTATATCAAGACCGCGACCGAAAACGAAGCCAGGTGGTAGTATTAGTGACTTCAGACACAATGCAAGTAAAAATTTCGCAAAAAAATAAATAATCGCCAACTTTTTTTTTGTAATTTTTTACTTATCGTCGTTTTTGGGTGATACATAGTTTTCCTAAAATAATATGTACACCTCTTTATGTACGTAAGGGTTTAAATTAGTATTTTAGCAAAAACTAGGTATTTACCACCCAAACAAGATGATTTAAAAAAAAAACAAAAAAAAAATATCACTTTTTTGGCGAAATTTTTATTTGCATCGTGTTTGTAACCACTAAAACTACCACCTAGCTTCGTTTTCGGTCGCAGTCTTGAAATACCCGGTATATAGATAACTATTTATTCCAATAATGTCCAACTCTACTTCCAGTTAATTAATATACATGAATGGAGGGGTACAAAGGCACAAGTTACGATCTGTATTATTTTTATGTATTCCAAGCCTAATACAAGCTCGGGCCCCACTGGATGGATGAGGCAACTTACTGTAATTTCTATCAAAATAGTTGAGGCATGTTGAATATTCTTAATTTTACGAGGTACAATGTTCAAACAAAGCATTGCCACTAGTTTTTCGGTCCAGCTCGAGTGGCCCCGCTCGATCGAAACACACATGTCGCTTCTGTACAAGTTTTCTAGTCTGCATTCTGTAATAAGCTGAATGCTCTGAAAAGTTGACCAATTTAATAAAACGATGTGTCGATTAGCCAAATACTACATTATGAAGTCATCAACCGATAAAAGTCATAAGATCAAATCTCAATAAGGAAACTTTTCCAAGCATATTCTCGTATCCGACATAGCTCTATCAGCTAGAGTCTAGAAGGCAGCCAATGACCACTTCACATTAATGAAACTTCATGTTTTAATCCAATTATTATTTTAATGTTTTATAATATCAATATTATCTACATATGTAATCACCCCCAGAAAGAGGTAGGCAAGAACGTTACCAACTTTTTACAAGTATATTAGTATCTGAATGGGAATCGGAAATATTTTCGGCAGACAGAACGCCGGGCCAATAAACTTCCCAACAAATAGAATCTAAGACTTCACAGTTCAAAGCATGTTAAAAATAATGATTTGGTACATAAAACAAGTATAGGTACTTTAAGAGATAAATTGTTGGTAAGTACCAAACATAAGTATTTTTGTAGTTATATAAATAAAAAAATATTTTTCAAAAAGTTCCTCAATACACCAGCATGTTACATATTAAAAACATTTACCCATATATTGACGCCTCGTTGCTAGAGTTCGAATACCTATTTTTTTAGGTTCTATTTCTCACTTAATTTTAGTTTTATATAATCTGAAACCATTTCGGCTACAATTTCAGATGACTTTAAAACAAAAGCGTGGTCAATTTTTACTTTTTTCATTTCTAGAGATGGTTGGAAACATATGAGGTCCTCAATGTAGGAAACAGGTGCCCAATCATCATATTCACTGTATATTACATTGGTTATATGTTTTATTTTATTTATAATAATTGTGTTTAGTGATTTGACTCTGTCCATTTCATCATAAGCTAAAAAAAGGACCTTTTCACCCACAATTGGATTACAATATTTATATATTCTGTCTTTATAGTGTGGCGGCAGAGATTTAAGTTTTAAATAAATATTGAGTAAGAGAGATTTAATAAATTCTGGTAAAACATATGCGAATGTAAATAGCAGCAACACAGCCTTATGAAATCTTCTTACAAAATTATTTAAGAATATTCCATTTTTTGTCTTAGCCATATTTTGTATAGTTGGAAATAATAAATTTATTGATGAAACTCTTTGTATTAAATCAGTGTGCTGTTGTAATGCTTCTAAAATAATCCATGAGCCAATGGAATGTCCTATTAAATGCAACTTGCTATGTTTGTCAATGTAATTGCAGATAAGATCCAATTTGTGTTCTATTTGACCTTCTAGATTAAATAATTTTTCTTGTCCTTTTAACTGATTTGATTTTTTGTCTGGAACTTCTTCATGCCCAGCATGACCTGTAAAAGTAAAGAAACATTCAACAACTACAATTTCTAAAATTAAAGGGCTATAATAATATGTACATTATTCAGGGCATGTGTATCTTACTGATATAAGTATTTACTTTGCTATGTATTATTATCACCAGCTAAAGTATATTTTCTTCATTTCCATAAGCATTTATTCAAGTAAAATGAACTAATTTATAGCAACCATAAAAAACATAAAAATTGCGGAGAATATCTACTTAATTTTTTCATAGGTTTTGACTTTTGATATGAAAACATGAGACTTACCTATGACACAAACTGGCACTCCAGTGCTTTTATGAAGTTCTGTACCAAATTCTATGTAAAAGTCTGTGACTCCAGGATTTCCAGTGATACATATAATTACATCTTTCCCATTACAATCAAAAGGATCTCCCCACGTTATCAAATGAGTTTGAACACAATGTAATACCTTTAGAATATTTGTCATTTTCTAAACCAATAACTAAAAAACAACTATGTCGGCTGAGAAACTAATGTTTAATTAAGTCTAACCAATTTGATAAACTTTTTCAGTCACTGTTTTAAAAGTTTTAATAGTATTTTGAGCCGACGTCAGTCTGAATCACAGTCCACAGATTACTTAGATCACTGCAGATCAATGTGGATCACTGTCTGACTTGATCTAAGTAATCTGTGGTCTGACTTTAGAGCACAATGACTACAGCCGATGCCAACAATCAATCAAAAATTTTAGATTGAAGTCAATCCGGATTGGTTTCTACTTTTCGATTGGTCGAATATCTTGTTGCCAATAAACAAAACAGGCGACAGTCGATTGCCTCTGTTGATAGATTGAAAACAATCGGTTCCCTCTTGGCAATTTAGTTTGACGCAGAATATAATTTTCATTGCATATTTATGCACTTTCAGTATTTTGTAAATAAATAATTTGTGAAAAACAAAAATCAACGTTAGAAATAATAATAATTGCAATAAAAACAATTCAATTTGTCCCAATTATATAGATTTTTACAGAATTGTTGTGTTTCTGGCCACTGAAAAATAATATATCCAGTAAACAATGACTTATCACTTGTCATTCTAATAGAAATATTATGAGAATATTGTGGAGAAAATTGCGAAACGTTATTATACTGTTTCCATTCGTTTATTTTATTTTTGACACATCGAGTACTGAATCAAATAGTGATGGCCTGATGCGTTATCGAATCAATTTTTTATAACAAACGATTTTATTTTTGAACAAGTTTTAATCGATTTAATACATATTTTATTTTTTGCTCCATGCATTGTTTTATAAAACTTCAGGGATATTTAAGTTACTTGATTTAATAATTATATTAAAATAAACCATTTACTCATGTTAAGTTAATATTCTTATCACTTCCGTCGGCAATAGTAATGTTGTTAAAAACAAATTGTGAAACGGCAACACTGGGCAGACAGGTGACGCGCGCCGCCATTTTGTGGTCACTCACAACGAGACGCCCGCGCCCGTGCTAGTGTTTTCCGTTCGCTGAATTTTAATTCACATTTTTCATACGTCGAGTTGAGTATTTATATTCCTCCGTATTGTTTTACCCGTGAATTCCTACATTTGGTTGAATTGAGAACATCGTACCTGCCTTCATCACTTTCAAAATGCCTAAAGGAAAGGTGCTTAAAGGACAAACAAGGGAGTTTGTGTTGCGACTTCATGAGTACTTTGAAAGGGAAAGCCGTAATGGTGGACCTCTTATACCAGTGACTCAAATCAGAGACCGTGTTTCAGCAGCATTAGGTATTACTGCTCCAACAGTTTCAAAAATAATTAAAGAAGGCTACGGCAGTAGTGGCATGGAACAAAACAAGCCATCTACACCTAAGAAAAAACGTCAGCCCTTTAAAGTGACAGCAATTGACAGTTTTGATGGTGATGCTATTCGTCGTCATATATACGATTATTACCAAAGAAAAGAGATTCCTACTTTACATAACCTAGTACAATCTCTGAAAACTAGTGGCTTGTTCCGTGGTCAAAAGTCTTCTTTGGCGAAGGTATTGAATAGGATTGGATTCCAATACAAAAAATGTGACAAAAGAAAAATATTGATGGAACGCAATGATGTTGCTTTGTATCGATGCGAATTTTTAAGACAAGCTAAAAAAATAGAAGACTGGTCGAATGTTGTTTTCACCGATGAAACTTGGCTCAATGCGAATCACACGGTATCAAAAACTTGGACTGACAACACTGCTAGCTCCTCGACCGCAGTGCCAATGGGAAAAGGTGAAAGAATTATAATTTGTCATGCAGGAACCGCAAAAGGATTTGTGCAAGATGCTATGTTAGCTTTTAAATCAAAGAAAACAGGGGATTACCACGAAGAAATGAATTCCGAAGTATATGAAAAATGGTTTCGGGAAATGTTATTGTCACTCGAACAGCCATCAACAATATTTATAGATAATGCGTCCTATCACTCTCGGCAAATTAACAAAATGCCAACGCAAGCCAGTAAAAAAAATGAAATAATAAACTGGCTTCGTAACAATGGCGAGGAGGTGGACGAGTCCCTATTAAAAGTAGAGTTACTTAAAATATTAAAAATGAGGAAGCAGCCTAAACGATACGTTATAGATGAAATGGCTGCAGAACATGGGCACACCGTCCTTAGAATTCCTCCATATCATTGCCAGTATAATGCCATAGAGCTAATATGGGCGCAAGTGAAAGGATATGCTGCGAGAATAAATACAACTCCTCCTTTCACCGCAAACAAAATGCTGGAGTTGCTTAAAAATGCGTGTGAAAATGTGACGCCTCATAACTGGGCGAGTGTCGTAGATAAGACGAAGAAAAAAATAATGTCTGATTGGGATCGTGATGTCGCATTTGACAACTTACCCATGCACTCATTAATAATTAGTGTTACTGGGGATACGAGTGACGACGACGCCGATTCCGACGAAACAGACGATTGTTTATAAATAAAAATATTAACAAATTACCTTTTAGTTGTTTTAATTATTTAATCCTTAAAGTACTATGAATTCCAACATGGTTTAACTGTTTATTACAAGTAGGTACTAAACATTTATTTTCGTTGTAATCATTGTAATTATTTTAAATTAAACTCTTATTAAAAGTCACTTCAATACGTATACCTTTATTCATATTAATTAATTTGCAGCAAATACATTCGATCCTAATATTGGGTACTATATTACGTTTAACTGTTTTCATTAGCATTTTAATGTAATTTTATTTCAAATGATTCCGATTGATTGATTCTATTCAAAATCGTTTTTGTTATCTGTGGTCATTCGTTACGAATGGCACAACTCTAAGTGGGCGTTACCCGTCAAGAAAGTATCTACTTTTATTTCAAAATATTGTTCTACTGTAATGTCGTACTTTATAGGCGTGAACTGTCAAAAATAAAATAAACGAATGGAAACAGTATAAACATTTACATAGATCCGTGGAAAGTGATCACTGCCGCCCATGAACATCCGCTACGATTGAATCATGGCTGTGTTGCCGGCCCATCAAATCGGGAGGAGAGCGAGAAGGCCATAGCCTGCCCATTCATACTGAGTCATGGCTGATAGCAGCGTGGCTCTACAACTTCCCATGATCAAAATTTGATCTTCCCTTTTCTATTATTTTTATTCTTTCTATTATTATTGTAAATTGTGAGTAATAAAGAATATTTCATTATAAATGTTTTTTTCACAAAACACACTGAACAATTAAATAAAAATACAACTATGAAATTAAGAAACATATCATAACAGAAATCATATATATCAAAATAAAACAAAAAGTATCAATTCGTTCAAGGTAATATATACACAACAATACAATATTTTAGATCTAAATGAAGAAATCGTTAATCAATGTTGTGTCATCTTCATCTACATTCGTTTCTACTTTCTAGTTTCATTGCTGTTGGCAAATCTGCATAAATAATCCGTGGAAATTCTCGGATTGCAATATTGGATTGTTTTGAACAATCCATCCAAACGTCAAAACTGATAATTGTTTATTGGCAAGCCTAAACTGTCATTTCCATACAGAGGACAATCCTCAAGCAGGGATTGGCCCTCCCAAAAGTAAATAGACTAAAATCTAATAGACTGCTGTATAGTGCCTATTCAGTCCCACAGAAAGAGATGCCGCTTATAGGTTTTGCTATAAGATAGAAAGAGATCGAAATATACATTTTCTGTCCTGCACCGCGTGCCGGTTTTTTCAAGGTCGGAATTGAAATTGCTAAACAAATTTTGACATAAGACTGTCGTATCGTGTTTGTGTTTAGTGTCGGAAGTTTTCAAAGTGATTTATAATTGTTTAAATTCTAAAATCTTTGCTAAATCCATCACAAAATGGTGCGGTGTAGCGTACTTGGTTGTAAAAGCGACAGTGGTGTGAAAATAACAGGATTATCATTCCATTTGTAAGTAAATAACTTTAGTAACAATTAATAGTATCCAGCAGTATTCAAATTAACTAGTTTGCTATAAAATCTTATAAAAGAGATAACACTGTAATACATTGTAGTTATATATTTGTTTATCTCAATGTTATTGTAATTATAATAAACACGTAAACTTTATAACCTAAAATGTCAGTGTGGCAAGAGTGAGATTGTAGTATTACCCCGTACCCTGTATAGTAACCCGTATAGTTATATATTGTTGATCTATCATACGTAATTTTGTACACTTTGTAAATATATGTATACAGTAATAAATAAAACAAACCTATCAAACTGTTGCATTTTTATTTATCCGTCCTTCTTCCGTGTTTGCAAATTTTGTATCATTCTAAAAAGCCGTTACCTAATAGTGGGTAATTGTACCATACTTGGCAACCCTAAACCAATTAAGTACTTTATTTGTTGTCCCTTACGGTGGCACGTCTATGGCTGTATGTGATGACTATTGACCTACTATGCTATTGACCACAGACTATAATCAGTGACCAAGTAAGTACACAAGAAGGTAGCAAAACAAGAGATAGATTTAATAATTCTGAATACATTTTGGTGAAAAGCAAAATGGGGGACGAAAAGAAAAAAGCTTTATTTATATGTCTAGGTGAGTAGTAAAATAAAAGTAGATAAACAATTTTTTTTAATAATTGCCAGTTTGGGTTTATAGTTGCTGTGGTTGCGATATAAATGTTAAATATTGGGAGAAAACATCAAAATTGGTCGATTTTTCTATTGAAATTAAACTGCCGGCTAATAAGTTGGCTATAATTAAAAAAAAAACCGACAATAACATCGGAATTTTTTCTATTAATATAAGTAACTGTTTTTTTCTTCCAATGTGTTTTTAGACACTGTACACAGAACACACTAATTTAATATATAGTCTGATTGTTTAAATATGTATTGCAATAATGTTATGTTTGTAGGCAATATTTGTCGTTCCCCTATAGCTGAGGGAGTATTCCAGAAAACTGTAAATGACATGAACTTGGGTGATCAATGGGAAATAGACAGTGCAGCAATAGGTGGTTGGCATGTGGGCAATCCACCAGACTGGAGGGCATTGGACACTATGAAGAAACATGGTGTACCTTATAGTAACCATGCACGACAAGTGAGTTGCATTGACTATAATATGATTGTGTAAATAGTTATTGGTGGAGAGTGCAGAAATAAAACAAGCAATATCAACAAATACAGTCTGATCAGCAATTTGTACATTAATAAATTCTTAAATTACATTAAATGGGTTAATTATATTTTATTGTGGTGTACAATAAAGTATGTAAATAAATAAATGGGAATAACTTAATACATAGGAGTTCCATAAGATACAAATATTTGATTTTCGAATTGTAATAATTTATTTCATTTGTTTTATTTTAGATAACACCTGATGATTTTAATTACTATGACTACATATTTGGAATGGATGAAGCCAATATGAGAGACCTTAATAAGAGAGCACCTAAAGGCAGCAAAGCAAAACTGCTGCTTTTTGGAGACTTTGATCCTCAGGGCGATAGAATCATCAGGGATCCTTATTATGTAAGCAGATAAAATGAAAACATGTTTATAAAATAAAATGCACACTATATAAGACTCAACAAACCTCTTTTTATGTATACTGTTATACATTTTTAATAATACTTGAGCTTCATTGTCAGATACAAGATTTTTACTACTGAATATTGCCTAAATATCTGCAGAAATATTATTAGTATGGGGTTTTATCCAACATCATCTGATCTTGGTTGATGAAACTTATGTCTTGTGCTATTTTTACGCCTTTCAATTGTATTAATAATAATAAAGTAATAAAACTGCAGTTCCAGTGACTGTTGCTGCACTGTGTAATATATATTTTTTCTTACAGGACAGTGATGCCAAGGGCTTTGAGAAATGTTATCAGCAGTCTGTGAGGTGCTCTAAAGGCTTTATAGACAGTTTAAATAAATAATTATAATAAATTCTATTAAAATATTTTCCCTTGGATGTATCAACTTTTGGTTGCAATAAATAGTTTATCACATTTGGGGTGGTTATCATGGTGTTTTTTTTTATAAATTACAAGCTAATGCCACAGTTAGTGATAGTATAGTTTGTTTAAATAAACTGTCAATCTTTATTCATTTCTTTTAAACAATAAATAAATCACATTAATTAACTTGTGCTTTCAACTGGCTTGTCCTTGTTCATGAAAAGATGTTACAGTGTTTATACTTAATGTGCTTATTTAGCATACATAGATCAATTGTCTTATTTCATTCTGTTTAGGTAATGCAATGCTATACAAAATAAAATATTTATCAAGAATTTATTGATTGAACTCACACACCAACTCACATTATCAAATTCATGGACATTGATAATTCATAAATGGTAAATAGCACTTACTTATATTCAAAAACTATTTTTTTATCATAATTTGTATTTTTTTGAGAAAAATTGTTTAGATAATCAAATCTTGATTTACAATACTGATCATCGCTGGCTAGACAACTCGTCAAAAAGTTGTAGTTGGATTGCATATCTTTGGCTATCGTGAAGTTTATAAACCACAGTAGTGTATCATCATTAAAGACAGTTCCTAAGACTTTAATGCAATATGCATCTTTGCGACTTAACACTCCTCTATGTAAATAACTTGGCTGATTTTCTTTGGATTCTGTGTTTTCGAGTTCTTGCTCTGAATCAGAGACCTGCTCGGATGATAGGTGACTTGAGTACTCAGAAGTATCATCATCATCTTTAGTCAATAAATATATAGCCTTCTTTGAAAAACGATTATCATCTTGGTAGGCAGGGGTGACAGCAATATCTTCATAGGTAACTGTAAATACAAATATTATGTAGCAAGATGAATATACAACTACACTTATTTTTGTGTGGGTGTGTTATAGTTGAAAGAAAGAAAGAAAGAAAACACATTTATTTAGTTAATTTCTATATGTACAACATCCAAAGAAAAAGGAAAGAATTAATACGGAAGATTTTTAGAACTTTATACTTTAATTATTATATTTCCTTACCATTCAATTTTGTTGAAACATGTTTATGAAATAAAGTATTTACAAATGATTACAATTTAAATTATTATTGTCGCCTATACAAATAAGAACATAGGAAGTAGTTCAATAACTTTTCGATATGAAAACAATGTTTTTTTCTAAACTTACTGGGTAACTCGTCGTCACTGTCTAGTATATCCTTTATTTTCCTCCGAGAGGACATTCTACTTTAAAATGTATCCACAATTTAAAATAATTCAATAATTAATTATCTGCGCAACACCCGCACAAATTACTTCAATACATATTTTGTTCTAGTGATTTTCCAATTAACCACAGCAGAGATAATATAAGTATGAATAGATGATTACTGAATTGAAAATCACAGACCAGAAACAACAAAATACTCAGTCAAATAAATAAATAACTATATCGTAAGTCAGACCACAACTATCAAAGTCAGTAAATTTAAAAGACATGTGAAAATAAGTCATAGGTGGTGCCATCTCTTAATATTAGCGCATAACTATTTCCTATGTTATTATTAGTCATATAAAACTGGATAGGTCATACTCATAGGAATATTATCGGAGTTTTAGATATGTTAATTTGTTACGGATTCTTTAATCAAGTTAATTATTTGTTTTGGCTTTTAAGGTTCCGTCGGTTCTTTAGTAAAATGTTTCATCCACTTGCATTGAAAATAAAAAGAATTTTATTTATTGGGGTATCAAAATACAGATGGCGCAGTTGTCGATTTTGAATTAAAAGGTCTCTGCACAGACTACTATGAAAGAAGGTCTCTGAGTTAGCTCATGGCCACTTAACGGGTATTTCCCCTTTTTTGACCGACTTCAAAAGAGGAGGTAATCAATTCGAATGTTTTTTTTTTGTATGTTTGTTACTCGATTACGCTGGTATTTGGGAACCGATTTTAAAAATGTATTTTTTGTCGGAAAGCATGATATACTTGGTCCCATAAAAAATTGGTGAAGACCTGATTAATATCTTCGATCCTGAAGACCAGAACTCCTCAAAATTGAACGGTACAGCAATAATTCTTTTTGCACCTGGTTCAGTATAAGTGTATTACTACAAAGGGGGGGGGGGGTTAAAAGGGGAAAGGGGTGTAGGGGGGGGAGGAGAAAATAATTACTAATGTAAATACTCAATATCTGTGGCAGTATTTAAACGATTAAAAAAAATGTCGACAAGTATAATATTTTAGATTGGTGTCATTAAAAAATGGTAAAGACCTGATGAATATCTTCGGACCTGAAGAACAGAACTCCTCAAAATTGAACGGTACAGCAATAATTCTTTTTGAACCTGGTTCAGTATAAGTGTATTACTACAAAGGGTTAAAAGGGGAAAGGCGTGTAGGGGGGGGGGGTAAGATAATAGATACAATTAATTTCCGTTTTCAATATAAAATTTTTACTATAAACAGTAGGTGAAGAAGAGGGAGAGTGAGAGAAATAGATGCGTAAATTACCGACGTAAACTAAGAGAATCCTTCACATTTAAATATATACCTAGTCAGGTCATAAATTCTGTCACATGTTTAATATAAAATAATTGAAACAAGTTTATTCATTATGTAACCATTTATATACCAAAATGAACTTAACAACGAACAACAGCACGAACGAGGTCCATGTCAATATCGGCGGCTGCCTTAATCAAGGATGTCTTAAGTGACTCCAAATTGGGATGAGGCTTTGAGCACGCCTTTTCCTCCAAGTGTTGCCATATCTTGTAATCTAACGGATTCAAATCTGGACTGGAGGAGGGCTAGTCTTCGTGCCGGATGAAGTCGATGTCACGCGCCGCCAGCCAGTCTTGTGTGCTCTTCGCTCTATGAGCTGGCGCCGAATCTTGTTGGAATACCCAGTGCCTGTTATTGAACATGGTATGAGAAACAGGTTCCACAAGGTTCGTCAGGACTGTATTTTGATACACAACTGCATTGGACACGCGGAATACGGTTGCTCGCTTCTTCACTACTGTGTGCGTACACCTTATCATTTTGTTTGTTGTAGCTCTCTTCTACGGTAAATTTTTTTCATCCCAAAAAAGAATTTCCCGATATTTTTTTCTCGCGTACCGCTTCAACAAAGCGCGGCATCTCTTCAGTCTCAGGTCCATTAGACGAGCATTCAAACGATGTCCTGTTTTTCTTCGATATGCCCGAAGCCCTAAGTCTTCATTTAACACCCTTTTCATCGTGGTTCTGCTTAACCCCATCTGAAGGGCCAACAGTTTCTGCTTACGTTTGGGATTTCTTTGAATTCGCGCCTTCACAGCTTTTATCACTGCTGGAGTCCTAATAGACCGAGGGCGACCACTTCTTGACCTGTCATCTACACTAGAGTCTTCATTGTATCGTTTGATGGTACGATAAACGAATCTTTTGGTTATATTCAAATTTTTCAGTATGTCAAAAATTTGAATTGGTGCGTAACCGCAACGATGCAACGCAATAACTGCAACACGGTCTTCTTTAAGCGTCCACTCCATATTTAAAAATGAGTAAAATTCTAAAAAGTATAAATTTTTATTTTCATAAACAATTCGAAATTCGAATTCAATAAACTTTTCTGTGGCCAGCATTCTAAAAGAAAAGTTTTTACTGTGTGACAATACTTATGACCTGACTGTGTATATTTCATCGTGCTAGTACACAATGATTAATGTTCTTATTGACTTGACTAGCTAACAAATCTTAAATACGTAATATTTTGAAGGCGGGTCGCTAAATATAAATTACACGTATAAATTTATGCAAATGTTACACGATTTGATGTACACAATATGTAGATCCTGCAATGTTGGCTCAGAAAGGCACATAAGTAAATTAAACACAAATGAATATAATGTGCTAATCCTACGTGTAAATTTATTGAAGTTTTGATAGAATTTCTATGTGTGTGGTAGCCTGTTCATAAAATTATCTAGATATGATCCACGAGACGGTTGACCACACCGTCTCGGTTATAATTCCAGGGTATACACCTCCGGAATTATCAGAGTCACTTGTGTGTTGATGATATTCAATTACCAAACTCTTTAACAGTGATATATTTAAATCATAGTCAGGAAACCTGCATGACATAAAGGCATTTAAGTACAAGAAAGGGTATGTTGTGTCCCATGCTCAACAGTGGACGATTACGGCCTGATATATTAAGACAAATTAATATTCCGTGTAAATCTTGCGTGTTTTTCGCTAGAATTTCTTAAACAAATTAATGTTAAGCGTAAGGCGTAGGTACATGTTCGGCACTTAGCGACCCGCCTTCAAAATATTACGTATTTAAGATTTGTTAGCTAGTCAAGTCAATAAGAACATTAATCATTGTGTACTAGCACGATGAAATATATATTATTTGTTACTTTGTAGTAGCACTTGAAGTCGGTTTTTATTTTTTATTAAAAAATATTTTATTAATAAATCACACGGTTTATACTTTAACTGGAATGTAAAAAAATATTTTATTTTTCTATACATTAGTTATCAGGCTGGGGTCAGGAGTTTGTGTCCGATATTGCGGTAGGCTCGCCTCCGTCACATTCAGTACGTTCCACTTGACGATCGCAACGACCACGCTCACGACGCGACCGCGATATTTACCGTTCCATTTGCTCGTGAGCGTTATGATCGCAAACCCAAGTGGAACGGGTTATGAGGCGTTTTGAGCGTTTAAGTAACAAATACCTATTTTAAAAAAGCTATAAAGAGTTAGGTTGCATTATGGGTTAAATCTTGACGGTAAAACATTAAAGTTTTATCGTCTTGTATTCTGTGATAAGCATTAATAAAATTAGATAAATTTATTGATGTTGAAAAAACCCATTTTACGTTCGAAGTAACAAAAATATCCCTCCGTATCATATAATGTAATTTTCTCTGTTGACATTTTTCTTGTTTTGACGTTTCAAAATCCCGCCAATATTCTCAACGCGCACCACGACCCACCTCTTGACATGGGTCGTCGTGAGCGTATGTCATGACGTCATCAATGACGTTTTCACCGCGACCACGACGATCGTGATCGTCAAATGGAACGGCGAAATGAGTGTTTTTAGCGCCGTGAACGCTTAATGGAACGCGCCCATTGTGCGACGAAACATACAAGGCGAAATGTGGTTGTCCTGGTAGCACCTCTGCCTACCCCTTCTAGGAAAAAGGCGTTAATGTATGTATGTTAGTCCTTCTTAGGCCTGGAGCCCGTGGCCGCCAGATTTTCGTCATTTTATAAAAGCTGAAAGTTTAACTGTGCATGCCTCTGACATAGATATCGTACGATAGGCTATTATGATGTTCCGATCGTGGTGGCTTTGGAAGTTATCAGCTTTAATGTATCTGGTAACATGAAATTATATTTTACGATCTTCAAACTTTATTAATATTAAAAGTAATGTATGCGACTGTAATATACCGTTTACTTTACATTGGTGCTAAATTTTGTTTCAGAAATGTCATAAGAGTAATCTATACATATAATAAAAATGTAAATGGTCGATGTTTGTACATGGAAGATATTTAAGAAATTTCAACGCGGGGGGTCTTTATAACAGCAACAGTATCCAAAACAATTTTTTTTAGAATTTTTGTCTGTCTGTCTGTCTGTCTATCTGTATGTTTGCTTGCGCATCACGCAAAAACTACTGCACCAAATGAGATGCGGTTTTCACAGTTGTATTGCTGCAGGTTCAACTTAAAAACTGGTATATGTTGCATTTGCATACAGGATGTTTCTTTTTGTTTGCTTGCACATTACTCAAAAACTACCATACGAAATTAGATGCAGTTTTTACAGTAATATTGGTGCACGTCCAATTTGAAAACTGGTATATATTTTATTTATAGACAGGGTGTTCCTTTTTATTTACTTGCGCATAACGCAAAAACAACAAGACGAAATGAGATGCGGTTTCACAGTTATATAGGTACAAGTCCAACTTAAAAACTGGTAAATGTCTTATTTACATACAGGGTGTTTCTTTGTATTATGGAAGATAAATGAGAAAAACGAATATTCCTTATATTAACACTGGATTAACACTTAGGCTACATTTTATCCAGATAATTTAAGTGTTCCCGTAGGATGAGGACGGAAATCCGATATATTTGTTACTTTTTATACTCAAAGGGATGCGATGGGCGTGGATTACTTACCTTGAGTAAGAATGAGATGTCCTATGGGCGGGATATAACGAGACGGGATGGGACGGGATGAGAAATACCAAATAATCTATACATGTATATTTTTTTAAACAAAGTTAATCACGCAGACGAAGTTAGCGGGCAGAAGCTAGTTAACGAATAAAAATGTAGATACTACATTTTAAATTTATGTCGTGGCGTCGAAAGGGATTTCTTGACTCGGCATCGAAGAGCACGCCAAGGGATGCCGCGCCGTGGCGTACTGCCGTATCCGATGGCACGCCGAACGATGCGTAACAAGGCGCGGGACGAGACAGACCAAGCGGTGGTACATGCGGGTGCATCGGTATACTTTGGCGTCGCGTCGCGGGATCCCTGGAAAGCCACAGTATATAAGTGGCTGGCCGGTGGCAAAGTCCCTTGCCATTCCGTCCCGGTGTGCGTAGGCCTTTAGGCGGGATCTTAGCCTATTAGCTATGTCTACTTTGTCAACCGGGATGCCATTACAAACAACGATATTTGTTATAGATAGTGCGATGTATTGAAATATATTTCTAGTGATTTCTTTTTTACTATGATGTCGATGAATTTTCTACATGCAACACATGTCAACACTGTTCAAAAAGAAGGCAATAAAAGCTTTTAACATGCAGAATCGCACCATATACCAATTACCGAATATCGTTGTTTGTAATAACCTTCCTTGTTTGTGGAACAAGACTATTACGGAGAACATGGTATTTAATTTTTTTTACGTGTGATTCTTGAGTCTTATTTATGTCAGAGGTGATATTATCGACAAGAATTAAACAGTTAATTTAACGCCAGGGCTGCCGTTATGAACTATATTGTTTTTCGAAAATAGTAGGTACTTAGCTCAGTCTGAGTTAGAGATAAATAAAATTATGTTTATAAAAACAAATGTTTTATTATTTATCTTTTGTATACTGAATAATTTCTAGTTGTCCATTTTCATTGAGTTTCAATGTTTTTAATCGTCGCTCTTTGAAACGACCGTTCATCATTTTTACTAAGCCATACTCAATGACCTCTTCCAAAGGAGCTCTGAGGTAATTTGGGTACTGTCCTATTAAAGAATAGCATATTTTGTACAAAAACCTATGGGTAATTCCATCCGAAAAATGTATCAGCAATTCTTTCCATCGTATATCAGTCCACACCTTGTATGATTCGTATGCCTTTAATCTGAAAAATAAAACTTCGTGTAAATAGTTTTTTTTTATTCGGTCCGCTACCTAAGTTCATTACATAATATAGGTAAGTTCAATACCGTCCAGATAACGTTTTGTTTTTTTAAAGTGAAACTTTTATTACATCGTCTCAAACATTTTGGTCTGTGTAGCGCATGTCGCGTGACGGTCGGCTGCCGAGTAGGTATAAAGTGAAAGGCGCTTGTCAGTGCAGCTAAGGTCAATGTGGCGGCGCCTATAGTTTGCAGCAGCTGACCGTGTAGTGTATAGACTATTACTCATTTGAATGTAAATCACTGTTCACGTATTTTAGTTACCATAAAATATTGGTTACATTTATAAACTGTGAAACTCATAATGAAGATGGAATGATAATAGAATGATTGAAAATAATTGAAAAACGGATCAAAATGACTCAACGATAATAAAATATTGTTTTCAGTTTTTTGATATGTGTATATTATCTAAATAATTGTTAAGTATTATGTAAGTCGTACTCTATAAGATACAGAGTTGAATAAAAATATTAGTTAGAGGACGTCTAATTTTATTATTTCCCATTATCATTCCAATTTGCCAAGTGTAAAATTAAGATTGATAAAGCGATTTTTATACCCTTAATGGAATATTATTCGAAATTTTTTTTTTTTTTTTTAATGCCTTCGTAGGCAGACGAGCATGCGGCTCGCCTGATGGGCAAAGACGGGGCACAATGTACTGGAAAATAATTCGGCAACCGTTTCGTTCAGATAGACATTATTGTGGCCATTAAGGTAAGGCTTGTTTTTTTATTCATTCATATTACATCAAAAAATTTCACCTTAAATTTGCCTTGATACCGGCGGTAAAACATGTTTTGCGAGGGACATCGCTCCAAAACTATAGTGACTCTTAAGTTGATTCACGATGGGGATCGCTCATTGCTGCAAACTTCAAGGGATCAAGAAGTATTGATAGGAACCAAGTCAAAGGTGCGAGCAGTAATGATGTATCCGTAAATGCGTAAGCGACAACCTTGACTAGGTATGAAAAACCAATGCACCTTGTTCAGGTTTGTGGCCTTACGAGAGATTCCAAATATTAGACTTTCGATGTGGTGTCTTGGATTCAGATTTCAACGGATATTCACACGCAGGATACTCGGATATTAAGACGGAAAATACCTCAGTTTCGAAGAAAAGGTAACCGATACGAGTACCAGACATTGTGACATCAGAACAAATAACAATGGAAATGTGGGGATGGTTGGAAACCACAGTCTTCGAATCGATCATTAACACCAAAAAAATATGTCAACAATGTGGCTCTTGCAGCCAGTTCACCAATAAGTTATTCAAGCTTTTTATAAATACAGCCGCTAGTCGAATGCTCGGCATATCCTAGGGACGCGCTGGCAATCTGAATTTTGGCGCCACGGTTACTATTAATCGAAACTTATGTGGAACTTAAAAACTCCTCGTTCAAGTAACGTTAGCATAAGTACAAAAAAAAAACAAGTATTTTATCATTGAAATAAAACTATTTTATACGGATTTTATCGCGATTTGGTTTAATTTTTACATTTTTTAACTTCCCGACGTTTCGATGACTGTAATTGTAACAGTCACTGAGCGGATGACTAATACCTCAGTCCGCCCCGTGACCACGAAAGCTGTAAAGTAATCGAAACGTCGCGTCGGGAAGTTAAATAATGTAAAAATTAAACCAAATCGCGATAAAATCCGTATAAAATAGTTTTATTTCAATGTGTAACATTCGCGTAAATCTAAGAAACCATTAAGTATTTTATCTATTATTAAGTTCACATGTTTCTGGATTGGGGTTCACAATGCGTCGTGAGCCACCATAAGGGAAGATGTTTCATTAAAAATACTGTGTAGTAAAATAATATCCATAATACTTACAATTTCAGTGTCTTCTTTCTTAGTTTGTACAATTTAATATCCTTCTTAACAAATAGTTGAACATGCAAGTATTTGTACCAAAATGATTGCAAGTATTCATGTGGGTGGTCCATATCATCTTCGACTTTCGACCATACTGATTTATCAATCTTTTTGCATTTCAATTCATCTACAGACATTCCCGAATGTTTCATCAATGAATTTATAAATTTGGAAGCTACTGGTAATGTCCATTTTAACCTCTTCCTTAGTGGTTTTCCTGGAGACAACAAACAATACGAAATTTTTATCAACACAATCCATTTCGAACGACTTTTGAATTCAGTAAAAGCAGAAAACACAAAATATTTGATAACTAAAATAAATTTTACAACTCTATGAATAATGCAGTTAGTATATAGAGTATTTTTTAAAAATTCAAAAGTCAGTAGGTGTCAATTTGTATGGTAGGAAGGTTTACTAACTGTTGTAAGATACCTTTGGTCATAAATGTAAATCTTTTATAAATGCCTCTGGGTTCTCTGCATAAAATTGTAGATAAATATGTAACTGCTGTTGAAGGTTTGTGGTGGAAACAAACTTTCATTATTTTTTCTTCCTCTGGGGTGTAATGTTTTGTGACTGGTTCTGCCATATGAGACGTAACATGTCTATATACTTGATAAACTGTCCTCTGCAGCCCTCTTGCCAAATATGCTGCAATGTAACGTCTCACCTTCTCGTGTAGGGTATTTGGATTTCGGGATCCACTTTTATTACGCCATCGGGCAAAGCTTATAAGCTTATCTGGCAAACTATATTTCTGTAAGTATAATATGTATGTCATCATATGTTATTGTGGATTGTAAGAATAATAAGTTATTGTGGATGTTACACAATAAGCTGTTTCTCAAGTGTCAATCACCAATATAGTGATAAGAGTAACATGATAGTGATTCCATTTTGCTTTGTTGGTTAATATAAAGTGTTGCAGAAAGGAATTTGATACCAACATCACATGTACTTTACCTTAATAAATTTTCTCCAATTTTTCTTAATCTTTTTATCTTCTTCTTGTGTGATGGCATCGGTTCTGTACTGTTCTGTCTCCTCTTCATTTGTTTCTTGTAACCGACGAGTGAGGCATGTAGAAGTTTGGTACCAAGGTTGCTCCCACAGTACCATCTCATCTTTGCAAGTATCAAACAGCAACTGGAGACATTAAAAAAATAAAATAAATACAGCCAACAGTCACATACATAGCCCTGACCCCACACGAGGGGTGTAGAGTCTTGTGTTGTGGGTGTCAGAAACTGAGAGACTTTCGCTCTTACATAAATCTGGAACAAACAAATACCTTTGGACTACAAAAAATTTTACCATTTTAAGCATTTGGATACCAAAATAGATAGAGTTGAAATTTGCAGAATTAAATAATCTTACAACACATACTCTCAAAAGATCATCTAGATATTGTTTTAGTACCCTTATCAAATGTTTGGCCTTTTGCCCAATTCAGCCAGGTAAAACAGTAAAATGAATTTGACTCCAGTTTCTAATTTTAAGCTCATTAACATTGCATTATTTTTACTCTTTAGTTGGATCTTTTACTAATGCATGTTTTTTAATTATTATTTTTTAAATTATGTTTGAATAGAAATTGAGGTCTTTTTTATTTCAAAATAAGGAATTATAACCTATGTTTTCTAATACAATAGGCCTGGCAAACAAGCAAACATGTCATTCTGATGGTAAGTGGTCACTGCCGCCCACAACACAGCATCATAGATGTTTTGCTGGTCCATGAAATCGGCAGTGGAGCAGGAAGGAAAAAGGACGGGAAGGGGTATTGGACATCCGGCAATCTCATTCAACGAACGAAACGCGACAGCCAACCTATTGCTTTACATTCATCTCTTGTGACTCATGACTGACAACAGGGTGGCTCTACCACATCGCAAAGATCTTTGATCGATGTTATCGAACAGTAATCGTACCGTTGTTTTGTTTAAATAAATAGTGTGATGTATAAGTTATAAATATAAAAAACAATTTAAGCATTAGGATCATGCCCGAATGTTTAAAACAGGAAACTTAATGCGGGATGTTAATAATTAAGAAATGAGCAGTACCTCCATAAACTCGTTATCCTCTTCATGAATTTGGTAAATATGGAATAATACTTTATCAATGGCTGTGGGGTCTGAAATATCCTCAATTTTGTCTGCCAATTCTTTTAGGTCCGTAGACATATTGAAATTATGCTCTGCGATATTATTAAACAAAATTAAAATATTATTTTATTCCTTTGCACTTATTTTATCATAAGGTTTCAATGCACATAATATAATCTCATGTAAAGCTCATTCCATTGTGGTAACCTAAACAAACTCAAAACAATGTGCATAGAGTAAGTAATCACTACGTTCCAATGTGCACTTGACTGTTGACATTTCATTTTCTTATACAGACAGGTCACAGGACTGCGCACTCTGATCGAAAAGTGAGTCGAGCGAGAGATGTTGAAAGGAGGATTGTGTCCCGCGCTAATAGAGTGACCATAATTAAATGTAACAAACACACAAACACAGACCCAACAGTCCCATACATGGTCCTGACCCCACACTAAGATCGAGTCTTGTGTCGTGGGTATCAGGAACTATAAGAGACTTTTCGGACTCACAAACACCCAGACCCGCAACAAATACTTGTGGTTCTCACAAACATTTGTCTCGGTGCGGGGATTGAACCCACGGCCTTGCGTTTCACAGGCGGCGTCTAACCAACTACATAGATGCAGGCGAAGTTAATAAAAGCGTGTTAAAAAAGATTTAAGATAGGGCTTTATTATGGTTACCGTAGCGAAAGAAAAGATACACAGACCACCATGTACTATCTCGCTCGGCTCGTTTTGCATCCATGTCTTTTATCATACCAAATTAAACCTTATTCCACAAGCATTAGTGTTATTTCCGGACAACACTATTTCGTGAGTGCGCAGTCTAGTTTGTATAATAAGTCCATGGTTTTTTTCAATTTATCGAAAAAAAATGATGTTACCTACGAAATATCAATGTTTGGGCTGTAAATTGTACAAATGGGTAGATAGTCGGCTTGCGTTTTTTAATCCGGCGCCAATATCAATGATTTAGCATTATATTCTCTCTCCCTCTCTCTTCAGCCACAGGAAGTCACAGGAAGTCATGGACGTAGTTTGTATAATACGTCCATGTAGGAAGTCCACTGCTAAACATAGGCCTCCCCTATGGATCGCGACATTATATTCTGCATTCGCCTAAATCCGAAAGTCAGAGAATTCCGATAACGTTAATTCCTCGAAAGAATCTGAGTCAATCGAAGAGAACGAGCGAATTATCATGGCATGCATGCTGGTTAAATTATTTGTTGAAGCAAATTATAATTTGCCCGTAGACTAGTACTAAGTAATCTGTGCCGTAGACAGAGAAGTATGAAGGAGAATTTAGTGATTATTGGAATTCCCCATAGATGTAGCATAACATAGATCGGCAATGTGAAAGAGATAGAATGATTTATATCATACATTAAAGCGAGATGCATGATGCGACCATGCGTTTACACGGAGAGCTAACTTTAGTGATTTGTGTGAAAATATTATGTCATTTAAGCGAACGACAAATTTCGCTTATTTTCTTGATTTATTTAATATTTCAGTACTAAGCTACTTTTATTAAGTGCCTGGATGTGATTGATTTTAGTGTAAAAACCCGAATAATCATAGTTTTTCATAAGATCGTATCACTTTTTTCAATGTTGTTTAGTGACAATATTGTAGATTTGTAAGACAAACCTTGTATGTATATCGGTAGAACAGAATGTCCTTATTCATTATTTAAATGCATAAAAAGCATCCATTGCCTATAAAAAATGATATCATATACGTGAATTTATAATAATTTCAACCAACATTTGCTAGAGATTGATTGACAGTTTCGATCAATAATATTATGTCGATAAAAATAGTCAATGACCATAGAGGTTTCACTTCATTTTATAATCTCGTAGTATAACATCAATTCTATAATAACAGTTATTACTTCACTTTATTTATTCACTATTGATATTTGCTAAATATTAATTAATATTTCGTGTGCGTAATTTACCATTTCTGAGCCGGTTTCAAATTAACTGTGCCACGGAGGCTGTCATTCTAATAAAACAATAGAACATTAGATATTATTATAAGAAATGCTTTACAAAACTTGTCAAATAAAATTATTCTCAAATATGACGATTTATCTTTATTTACTTGTGTTTACGTATCTGTGTTGAAATAAACACAATCATTATTTTTCTGTTAAAATACCATGAAATGTCTCACAAAATTTAATTTTATTGGTTGGGCCGTAAGGTATATCGATATGATAGTATCGACAGTGCATGGCGCAGCATTATCTGTCACGCACACATGCAAACTTCACGCACACTATTATATTCTCGTTTTGGTTTCACTCAAAATGATACATTGCCGATCTATGTTATACTACATCTATGGAATTCCCCGACATTCTGATTTAGGTGAATCGATTATACATTGTTGTTACCTTATAGGTACTTACTAAAACTTACAGGCACTATCCTTCGTTGTATTAAAGAATGTCCAGAAATGAAAATCTAGGTATAAATACTGTTGGGTCATGAAAAATTTCCGAAAATTTTCCAAATGAAAGTTTTCAATTTTTCAGAAAAATATGAAAAATTTCAGAATATTTTTCCGATATTTTTCCATTTTTGAATTTGAAACGTAACTTTAAGAAAAAACTTGAATCGAAACTCAGGGAGAAATAGAAAAAAAAAATTGTTTGTTTTTTCGTGTTTTATGAACCAAATTGATTATATTTTATTTATAATTAATGATTTATGACTCTTTTTTTACAAATTGCAGCCATTACATTTAATCCCTAACGCGAATTTCGACTTTACAGTATTACAAATGCATGTATTTTTACTTTATTAGCAAATTTATTACGAATATAAAACAATTAAATCGATTTTACGATTAAAAAGCAACAATTAAGTTAAATAATCGAATTTTTCCATTATTTTTCCATTTTGAAATTTTTCCGAAAAATTTCCTGAAATTTTTCCGAAAAATAGAATTTTTCCGAAAATTACACAACACTAGGTATAAATGTAGACAAATATTACTTAAAATAAATTAAAATATTTAATTATATATAACGATGAAAACGATTTTTAAGTATATTTTTAAGTTCAAGAGAAAAATAAATTTTGTTTGCAATAAGCGTGTATGCGCTATACCTGCAGTACGTCTAGGCGCAGATAAAAACTGTTTTAAAAACCTTAGCTACATCCCTAGTGGTAGCGGTAGATAGTTGTAAAGTCAAGACATAAGTCATAATTTTGTGATTTCGCACATAAATATCTTCATGGGTGATGGGTAATAATCTTCTACAAAATGATCACAGGGCGATAAGAATGAGATATTTTCAAAATACACATTTTGTGGTTCATTAATTTCTGTACATAACCAATGAAAACCATATATTTTATTAGGTAAGTTGTTATCTTTTCTCTTGCTTATCTAGTTTTTGGTTAGTTTCAGAAAATCATAGACATTTGGTCCTTGTTTATAATACAACAATACTATAAATACCTTTTACCATCATATATCGCCTTAATTTACTATCACCTTTTGGAAAACATGTATTTTGGATAACTATAAAGTTGATGAATTTATGATAGCATAATATTATTATTAAAATATATATTATTTCCAAACTTTGCAGTCTGACAATTTCAGCCATAAAGAAATAATAACAAAATTTTGTTTCTGATTGTGTTTATTTTAGGCATTGATACCAAGTTCAAGGAATACATTGATATTTATCCAAGCCACTTGAAATGTATACTGCATAAATACTGAAATATTAATATATATTAGAATATTTGGTTATCTGGATAAACAGTGTAACTATTGTGTCATAATTTACACAGTGTATGTAAAAAATTGTATCTATTTTTTGTGCCAGCATATCTCATATTGGTTTTTTTTTACAGAATTGTATAATATGTGTTTATTGTTTAATGGGATGAATAATATTATTCACTGATGGGGGCATTATTCCCATTCCAGCTTTATGTTGCCAAACAGACTTAGATTACAGGAATTATGTTTGTTTCACATGAACAAAATGCTAGTAAGAAAAAATACCAAAAACCAAATATACTCAGGAAGAGGCCAAAAGTATCGGTTGCTAGGCCAGCCACAATACCACAAAATGAATCTCCTACAACTACTAACACACAGATACAATATCATAAATTAGCTGCACAAGCTGAAACAGATCAAAATAACCAGAAAAATGTGAATACAATCTGTTTTGAGAAGGTTATGTTTAAACATGAAGAGAATAATGAGCTTCAGGACCACTGCACAACTGATTTTGGATTGGATTCCACCACAAGAATTGACATTTTCAACAATAAACAGTCATATAGTGAGTACATTTTAATTGTTTAGGGAATTATCACTTATTTTAAAAGACAAGGAAAACATAGTGAGTATTTCTAAAAGGTTTTTACAAAATTTTGGGGTAAGTCATGCATAACTACTGCATAAGGTCAGTGTAGTAGACTAAAATGCCTGCTCCGGAAAACTATTACAATTATTACATTAAACTAAATTATTCTGCAAATTAGGTGAAAAGTTGTTGAAGTGTTAAATAAGGTAGAGGAAGGGGGAGATAGAATAGTTGGATCAGAACACTTTGTGAAATATATTGTGATTGAATTTTATGCTATGTGATTCACCACCATCAGTGTATCACTGCTGTCCAGCTTGTCCTATGTCCATATGCCTCAAATTTGTTCCACTATGTGATTTATCAGTCACAAATTAAAATCATATAAATCATTTTTAAAACAAAAAAATTAAAAGGTAGTTTACAGTTCATCAGTTAAGTGGGTTCTCTCATGTATATTATGATATTTGACTAACATTAATTCTATATTGATTTGGAATCATATCCAGCTGCAGAAAATCTTGGAGGAAGTCTATGACTTTAATCAGTGCACTTTCTGTGGTTGTAAGTTATGACATTAATATTTTTATACTTATATTGTAAAGAAAAATGGAAAAGGGATTTCTAAAATTACATCAATATGTAGCTGCATATTTAAATACAGTGGAATCCATTTATAATGACAAAGTATTATTTGTGAATATGGGCATTACTCAATCCAGCCAATGAATTACCTTACACTGTGATCTGTTAGAATCTTATGGAACTCAAAGAAGACTATAACTCCTTGTCAGATAATAAACAAAAAAAAAAATAATGCAATATTGCAACTGTAAATTGAGATATAAACTATTTTATCTCCTAAGTTGGATCAAACTGCACAAAGTGTGCAAAATTTGATTAAAACCATTTCAGTAGTTTAGGAGTTCATCATGGCCAAAAAATGTGACACAATTTTTTTATAATATATTAAGATTTTAACAGTAACCTATCTAGTAACTGCCTTAATCATTGGTTTTAAAACCTATTTTAGTTATCAAATGTTTCATATTATTAGTTAAAACAAAATTCAAAAGTCGTTTTAAGAGGCAAAAAGTTCAATAACTAACATAGGTTTTAGAACTGTCTGTGAATAAGGCAGTGAACATATGAATATTCAACATATTAAGCACTTATTATCGTAATTATGTTATGTGATCAAACTAGAATAAATTATGTATAAATGCTAAGATATGTTATATTAAATATTATTTGTGACTATGTAAATATGAATGATTCATTTTTATTATATACAAACTTTAAATTTGGGGTGTACACTTTAAGGAATAAACGTAAACAATAAAAACTTTCTCAGTGGTTGGGTTTGCAATATTGAATGTCAAGATTATCGCCATTTAGTTAAAATAGCCCATGTTATTTATAGCAGCTGTTTGCTTAGTAGAAGGATCTCATATACAAAAACTGAATGAAAAAATGGTGGGCTTTTTCCGTTTTCTGTCATTTGTTATTTATGTATTGTTATCTACATTTTTAGAAGTATTTTAATTATTTATATTGTGATTAATTTTCATATTCTTTACAGGACATAAAAATATAGAGCAAGTGTCATTAGATGTGGAATCGTTTTTGAATGGTGCTAATGAACAGGTGTTAAATTAATCTAATAAAAGCCTATATTTGGATATTTTTTATGTGGGATATGTTAATTTTATTAATACGACAATTATTCCAGGAGGAGTCTACACCATCATTAAAAAAAGAGATTACTGAAACAGAAAGTGGAACTTGGTGTTTGAGTTTTATTGACTCCAAGAAAATAGTGCATAGCACTTGTAAGTATTCAACTGTGTTATCTGCAATAATTAAATATCTGGCTTTTATAAAGGATGAATTATGTAAAATTTTCATTATTATTTTTGTTAGATGACGGACCTCAAGAGAGCAATGGAGAACAGAAGATGGATTTGGCAATCGAAGAAGTGCCTTCTACTCTAGTGTCATCCTCGCACGAAGAAAATGTACAAGCTCAAGACCCACTTGTAATAGTGGAACCTCCTCAAAATGTCACTATTGACTGTTTTGCCAGTAGAGCTGTTAATTTTAAGGTAAATATTTTTTTTTTTTGCCTCAATCGGTTTTCACAATTATAATACTTACACGTAAAATAAATAATTTTAGTGTGACGAGCCCAACTGCAATAAAGGGTTTTGGAGCGAGCTGAATCTAAAGAAACATAAAAACGGTCATAACAAACAAAGTCGAGTGCGAATCGCGCCGGCCGTGTCCGAGTGTCCCGTGAAGAAGGTGACGGCGGCGGGCGGCGAGGAGCGCTGCGGCCGCTCCTTCCCCGCGCGCGAGTTGCTGGCGCGCCACCTGCGCGACGACCACTCGCCCGACGACGCGCTCTACCGGTACACACTACACTACTGACTACTCACTACATACACTACACACACTACACACACTGCTCACATATTTGTATGACAGATTAAATAATTGAAATATAAAAAACGAATTATAAAATGTACTCTTTTAAATTGTAAATTGAAATTAACATATTTTTATTGGTTAATTCTATATTATATAGATTTATTGTTTTTAGTTTTTCTCACGTAAAGTAAAATACCCTGTATAGCCAGTCAGTACAGTACAGTGTGTTGGTTGCGAGAGGAGATGCATGTGCAGTGTGTGTGCAGGTGCGAGCCGTGCGGGCGGCGCTTCTTCTGCGCCGTAGAGCTGCGCGCGCACCAACTGTCGCAGTGCGCACGCGCCACGCACGCCTGCGCCTGGCCCGGCTGCACGCGCGTGTTCCGCCAGCCCTGCCGCCTGCGCGAGCACGCGCGCGTGCACACCGGCGACCGCCCTTACTCCTGCCCCTTCCCGGTCAGTTGACACTCGACGCAAGTGCGCTATTTATTTGTCGTAAATTCGTGTCCGTCGTGGCGGCTCCCGCAAAAAAGCGAAGAGCCGATTCGCGCGGACCGCGCTTCGGGACGGCAGGCTCAACAGTTATTGTTTCAGGATTGCGGGTGGTCGTTCCGGTCGGCGAGTAAGCTGCAGCGACACGCGCAGCGCCACACGGGCGAGCGGCGCCACGCGTGTGGCGCGTGCGGCCGCGCGTTCCTGCGCCGCGAGCACCTGCGCGAGCACTGTGCGCGCCTGCACCCCGCCGGCGTGGCGCTCGTCGCCCGCGCGCCCCGCACGCCCCGCGCCGCCCGCGCGCCCCGCGCACCCCGCGCACCGCGCCCGCCCCGCGCACCCCGCGCGCCTCGCCGCCAGCGCGCCCCGCCTGCCGCCGGTAACCTACGCTCGTCTCCTACATCCAATAAAACGTTTACACTTGTATACAGTGACTAATGCTGATGTCTACTTTTACAGATGGTGAAGTGTTTATAGACGGCAACGCGTACGACGTTGGCGTGCAGTGCCAACTGGAAGATCGCACCGCGGTCGTCGAGACCCCACATCTAGACGACACGATGGTGGTGAGCGGCCGTTGGCGTGTTACTTGATACCGTTTAAACTATGATGTGTCGTAACTGAATATAATTTATTTTGGCTCGCAGCTGAACTTGATACCTGAGACTAAAGCGGAGAGTGCGAGCTTGACGGAAACGATGGCGTGCGCGGAGTTGGAGGGCGCGTGCAGCGAGGAGGCGAGTGTGGAGGTGGTTGAGGCGGGGGTGGCGGGGGTGGCGGACGAGGTGGAGGAGGGGTGCGGCGCGGCGCGCACGCACTGTCCGTGGCCGCTGGCGCCGCAGCACCGCGCCGCCTACGTGCTGCAAGAGGAGGTGCGGGTTTGTCGCCGGTCACCCACTATTGTATCAGTCTGCACTCGGCGCCACTCGGCACGCTTCTCTTCTCATTGTGTTTCGCCACTCAGTAAACCATACTGTATTAATATTTCTTTATTAGTCGAGTTGGTCCCCTATTGATACTTACTAATATGAATTCTGATTAGTGTACAATACTTGATAATATTCATCAAAGTTGTTTAAATACCGAAATGTTTGATTAAGCAATGTTTCGTATGCCCCTCTCAGGCAGAGCAGTCGGAGGCCTCTGAGAACAACATATACACTATACGCAGCGACCTCTTCCTTCACGGGAACGTGTTGATCAACGAAGACAGCGAGTGAGTAGCCATCATGTTGGCCAGCCATATTAACATACTACTTACACATACATATTATTTACCAGTTTACACCAGGTAACTTTAAAGTTGCGAGTGAGTGAAATGCAGTGGCCAAAGATTAACGGGCGGATCCACGCCGTGTGGCCGGACAGACAAGTACACAGTGCGTTCTTCATGATGGATGATCACAATATCACATCTTCTAAAATACTAGGTTTATCAATATCTGGATGGAAACGAATATATCAGAAAGCTGCTGAGTTTTCTCGAGTTTTGTAGCAAATGCGTGTAGGTGTAACTGGTGTTGTACCGGCGATGTGTTGTGCAGGTTCGTGGTGCGAGGCGACGCGGCGGGCGCGCTGGACTCGGGGCTCGACTACATCGACGTGCATCCCACCATCGACCTCATGCCGGTACCCACTACTATACACTATACACACTCACACACTCTCTCTCCCTTCCTCCCTCTTTCCCTTTAGCCACAGGAAGTCCACTGCTGAACATAGGCCTCCACCAAGGAACTCCACGTCGACCTGTTGGAAGCGACATGCATCCAGCGAATTCCTACAACCTTAACCAAGTCGTCTGTCTACCTTCTAGGCGCTTGCCTGTATATACTAACTACTCAATACTCAATACAATGCTGAACATTTTTATGTATTATTTTTTTCTTACAAGTTACACGGATACCCGTTAACGGATTTAGTTAATTATGTTGAACTCACTGTTCTAATATAAAACACGTTCCTAAGTTCAATAAAGCTCAATATTAACCTTTAGAACATTCGACACGAATACCAGAATGATTGAGTAAATGTATTTTAAATTAAAGCCTGAAGTCATGTCACGATGTATTACCATGATACTAAGGGTGTGAAATGTTTATTCAGGAGGAGCTGATGTACGCAGACGCAGCTGTGGACGAATCATCTTTCAGGGTGTTTTTGATGAACGGCGAAGAACTCACTTAATAACCTCGACTTTATATGTATAAGCCATTTAAATTAAACAATGGTGTCTGGATGCGGGATGAGTCTATTCCCGCACCCCATATGTTGTACTTCAAATTCTATCGAGTTCTCGACCAATGTTAATGAGGCATAAGGCTGCTAGAAACGGCTCACTTGGTCGATTATATAAAAGTATACTATGATAAACTGCGGACGTGAACATTTCACTCTGCTATTACAAAACTGTGCAAATTGTACTGTAGCTGATTTAGTATAATTGTGAATTGGCAAGCCAGCCGTTATTTTAAGTGTATCAGATGGAACTGGGAGGTGTAAGTGTAACTGAATGTTTGATAAATGTTTTTACTCATATACTTTAGTGTTAGGGGATCAGCAATTTTTATTGAATGGATTTAAATCAGTGTAATATTGTCAGTGTTTAATGTTTATATATAAATACTGAAACATAATGAATTGTAAAAGCGAGCTGATCGTTCAGTATTTGTGCGTGCGTTTGAAGCGGATTCAATGCGTTGTTGGCTTTATTGTTGACTAGAAGAGAATGTTAATGATTATTGTGGCGTTGAAGGTGCAATATTTATCATTTATTAATGAAATATACTATTCAGTCAATTTCATAGTTGTTTATATGTTGTTAATGTAAGTAAACTTAGTTTTAGGCTCTTGACTAATGTTCAAATTTATATATAGATATGTAGTTGTTTTGGAAACACACCGACGGAACAAAATCATATTTCCACTATTTTGATGCCTGCGATCATCACAATATTCTCTCCAGTGATAGAGTTTCTATTGTAAATATTTAACTTGTAGTGCAAACATTTTCTTGATACTAGTAGCAGAATTTTGATACTTTACAACTATGCTGTAACATTATTTTAGCCGAACTGATGTTATTGCGACGCTTAGTCACTGACCAGTCAATTGATAACTGTTACGTTTTGATTATTACAAATGCATACCTGACGTGAATATGATGATAATTAATTAAGGCGAACTACACAACAAAGCCGCCGACCCGGAGAGACAACCCGCCGGCCTATAAGAAAACAATCATAGTCGCCAACTAGCTCGCCGACAAAATGTCGCCAACATCGGTCGGCGGCTTTTGTGTCTAGTACGCTTATCATTTACATTGTACATATCAATTTATTCACAGCAGGTGATCCCATGATGATTAGTGTATATAGATGCAATCTGTTTTCGTCAGTATGAATTCATCGTCAGTTTTGGAACTGTGTCGATACGCGCGCAATTAAGGTAGCAATAATTGTAATCGATGCGGCGACTGCACATCATCGAGCTTAATTATTGATATGTTGTAATCGCTATTAACTTAATTTAATAATATATTAAACATGGTAAGCGTTATTTTTAAGTGACAAACATATTATAAATTGATATCCACAAGACATGATCTCTAGAAATGCCTTTTAGACTTAAGGTTGACTCAAAGTATAGCATAATGTTTAGTATTTGTGATATAGTTTGTTACATCGGTACGGTACAAGTTTGCATGTAATGTGAGGTCGTAAGTGTTAGCTTAAATTGTGGAGGGCGTGTGACGTGTGACGTGAGGGGAGTGGGTAGGGGGGCAACTTAAAAAGTGAAACGTTTTGTTATTCCTTGTGAAGGTGATACTCGGCGCTAAGTAAATTTATTCAAAATTTATAGAGCACAGATCTCTGTTTTATTAATATGATTACTTAAGAAATATGATTCTCTGAATAGAAAATAATTAGCTCGGTGAAAATTATCAAACGTATAGTTTCGTCGTTTAAGAGCAATCTCCGCGTGGTTTTTAGTTAACTTTGAGACAATATTACTCGTCATCTAGTTTGTAAGAGACATGTGTTTGAGGTCGAACTGACTGCCAAGAATATGTGGTTTGCTCAATGACTTTTGAAACTGTTGCGTCGTGATGTTTCTTAAGCGTCGAATTGTTATTATAAACATATTACATAAGTGGTATATACGTAGCGACACGTGGAGTCGAGCCTGGGGGGCTACTATGACACACGACATTCTATACATCGTGCGATTCTTCGTATCGAAATCTACGCCTAGTGGCTTTGTTTTCACTACGATGTCGATGAATATTCTCTATGCGTCTCTTGTCAACTGGTGAATCGTTCAACAGTCTATATAAGTGAAAACGAAGGCACTAGGAGAACACGCGAAATCGCACGATATATCGAATATCGTTGTTTGTAGTGCCTCCCCGATGTAGAGATGTGGCGAGTGTAAAGCGAAGAGGCTGGAGCGCGCGGTACACGACAGTCTGTATGTATGGCGCGAGTTGTCGATGGCTAGATCTAGTTAATATAGTACATAAGAGTATTAGACTAAAATTTGTATAGAAGAAATTATATTTTTGGATATACAAGGTAAGTTGTAAGATAGCTTATTTTTTGAGACTGTTGTCCAAATTATGATCATTATATCGTTTTGTTGAAATTGTATACCTGATGGATAGATGTATTTCAAAATTATTTTTATAAGTGAGTTTTATTTTGGTTGTTGTTTTGTTAACGCTTTCGGTATAAGAGAAGTTGTATATCCGCACAGTATACAGGCTGTTGCAGAAATGTGGTATAATGCTAAAACAACAAGCGTGGAAGGCGATATCTAGCATAAAGTTCAAAGTGAACAAGAAATGGGAAGTATTAGGTTACAAAATGCAATACTATATTTTATTGAATTATTTATTTTTACCCGTTACGAAGTAGAATTAAACACTCGGACGCTGGCGAGTTTCCTTTAATAGAATTGTTCTGGCAAAGGACACGCGATGCGTGTATTGGCATTCTATATATACTGTTGGTGTACAAGGCGACAAACAAGGATTAGTTGCTTGCGGTTTCGGTATTATACTTCGTTTGTGCCACACCGGGTCGATACGCTAAGTCAAACTTAAACTAGGTGACATATCGTAATTATTTAGTTTGTTATTAATCATAATTATTTGGTTGCTTCGTGTTTAATGCAAATTGCTATAATAGTACCTAATAAATGTTTTCTCTAATGTATCGGCATTTTATTTCACCAATTCATTTTAACGGTAATTGATAGCAGGATTATAAAACAAAATATCGATATTATTTACTGTTTTATTTACACTTATCTAGAGATTAAAGGAATACTTTGATGTATATTTACAATATACAGAATGTTTCCGATCTCATGTGGAACACCTCTCAAACAATTCAATTTCTTAAAAATCGTGTGAAAGGCAACAAAATACACGTATGTGTCAAGTACCTAGGAAGGTAAATATACCTTTTCTGAAACCTCAGTGATATGACTTACAATATTAGGAAAAAAATATAACCATCGCCAGGGGTTAGCTAGTGGGCATAAAACCCAGATAGAAGGCAATTTTTTTTTTCAAAGAAAAGTCAATTTTGGCCCCCTTATACCGATAACCTTTGACGAGGATATTAGTTGAATCGCCGTAATACTTATAGGGTATTTTCTGGTGTTGGTCATACGATCATGTGTCTGTCGGGCGGCGCGGCGGGCAGGTCGTGGCTCCTGGTCCTTATCCACGAGAGAGACACCTTATCCCTGCAGATCGCGATACCCCACAGCAACACATATAGGGCTAGTAATCCAACCATGGCTATTGCTATGGTGGTGCCAGCGCGCGCGCCTTGCCGCCAGTCCAGGATTTCGTAGATGTATGGCTCATCGTTTCTGCAAAATAAAGAACATACATACATAAACGTCACGCCTGTATGCCAGAGTGGTAGGCAAAGACTCTAAAGAAGAAAGATCTCCACTTTGCTCGATCTTGATATACTACTTTCCCTTCGTCTACTTTTATCAATCTCTTCATGCATTCTCGTCGGTTTAGGGCACTTTTAACCTGGCCCGTGCCTAAGGTGCCATCGATCTGGTTGAGTTATATCGTGCAAAAAATACATACCATCCAGAAAAATACATACCAGGCAAATAGAATAGCCTACTCATATTTTTTCTTTAGTTATTCTAATCCAAAATTTCATCTTTTAGGATCTGCGTCAGTATGTACCTACTCAATTTGAAGGTACTTATTGGATTAGTTTATCAAGCCCATAAAACACATTTGTAGTTAGTTATCTGATACTTTTCAAGCCTAGTAATGTGTTCCATAAATGTACATACATAATATGTGATAAGCATGACATTGTTATTTGAAGGCGATAATTATACCTACTGATTACGTAGGAATAATAATAAAAATAGAGAAATACTTCCGTTCACGATTTACTGTATATAAAAACAGCTGTAACTGTAACTGCCTCGGTGGCGTAGTTGTACTAGGGTACGATTGTAATGCTGAGGTCACGAGTTCGAATCCCGGGTTGGGCAAAGTGGTATTGGATTTTTTATTCAATATTAGCTCGGAGTGAGAAATTTGTGCCCGATATGGCGATAGGCTCGCCCCCTGTTACATCGTGATAAAACAGATAAGGCGAAACGGGGGTGTCCTGGTTGCACCTCTGGGGAAAAGGCGTGAAGTTCAAATTAAGTACCTACATAACAGTCGACAGTAATAGTTAACTTGTATAAGTTTTATGTATATTGTGTGTTGATAAGAACGGTAACGTAACGGTATGTCTTATGTCTAGTTACTGTGGAGAACGTTGTTCTAGGCATACCTAAAAACGTACTTGTACTGACATACCTTCGATCAACAATACCTCTAATCGAAGTGACATACAGATAAAAATGATGAATGACTCACGCCCCCTCACTGAGTATGATTTTTTATTTATTTCTATATCTCTTCCTGTAAGTGCGACTGCTAGCTTAAGAACCCAGACATGGAAGATATTTCCCTAGAATTTATACATGTTATCGACCGTACAGTGCAAAAAAGAAAATGTTGATTTATGCATCCGCAATTTTGTATCCCATAAAATTAGTTTACTCATTACTGTGTGAAATGACTGTGAGGAATAGTAGAACTTGGTTTAACGACTTTATCACTTATTGAAACGGTATATGGCTTTTAAAATTATAAAACATGACTTACACAAGACCTCCAGCTGCGTAGTAAATGGCCGAGAAGGCCGCGTACCACAAGCCAACCCCTAATGGCTGGTATATGTGCATTAACCAAACCGGGGTGCGCGATATTAGCAGCTCGGCGACCGCTATGCACGAGTTAAACCCATGCGTTGCTAAGTCCAACCAGAACGCAGGCGCACTGTCGGGCTCCTCGGGCTCTGCGAATACAACATAAATTGTTATAAATAAACACCTCCCCTGAAGTAGCAAGTCTGGAGTGTTAAAATATATTTTAGCCACGAAAAAAAAATTCTACATTAAATTAATGACTGCTATCGTAGTAGGCATAGTGAGAGGAAGGGGTAAAGTTTATATAAACTTGATTAGCAAATCGAACTGCTTCAATAAATAAACTCACTTTTACTATCATTTGTTTCGACTTTCGACATAACTTTCTACTAAAAACCTGTTAGGCTTGTAGTCCTGGAGAAATTTTGTAATATGGAGATAACAGATAAAATATAAAAATCAAAACATAATAGTCCCATTACAAGGCACAGTCCTCGTCTACGATAAAAATGGCATGAGATAATGATCGAGATGATAAAAAGTTTATAATCAGAACAGCCTCCGTGGTGCAGGTGGTTCAAAGCGGGCTGTGACAGCTAGTTGGATCTCAGCATTTAGCAGCCCATAAATATTTGTTTCGAATTTGTTGTAAGACCGGAAAGTCTCTCATATTTCTGATACCCACGACATAAGATATGTCTCTTATCGTAGAAGCAGAACTGTTGGATGTATTTATAAAATATAGGTGTGTTACCTGGGTCGTAGAGCAGTATCCAGTAGAGAGCAGTGATCAGAACGGCGATGGTGAGCGCAATGTTGAATATTAACCAGTACATGCTGACGTACCAGGGCAATTCGTTTCCATCTGCAATCAAAAAGATAGGATAATTAAAAATATTGATGTTTAGTAGCCCCCAAGACGTAGTGAGCTAAGACGTCGGTTATGAAACAAGAGGCCGTGAGTTTGGTTACCACTCCCACAATATTTGTTTCGTTCTTGAATAGATTATGGTTTGGATCTGGGTGTTGTGAGACCGAGAAGTCCCTTTTTCATGTGTATTGATTAGTATTTGATATTCTGGAACTACTACACAATACTTGTATCTCTATATGAGGCCGGGTTCATGTTTCGACTGTCGCGTGTATTTACTATGCTTAATAAATTAGTTACAAGACATATAATTAATAGAAAGCTATATTTCTAATACTTATAAATTGTATAATTTCCTGGGAAAGCCCGTCTATTGACTATTGTTATTATTGAAATTGCTTTCTCGACATAAAATAACTTTCGATTGTAGAGGACTTCCGTGCCCAGCAGTGGGCGATTATAAAATAAAATTGATATGGCCTGATACAAAGTTATGTTGTCGGTATGCGATCCTGCCATTTCAAGTTTTGGTTTTATATTTACCTATTGGGTTGTGCATAAAACCTACAGAGGCAGAATTTCCGTGCTGTTAAAGGTTACACACGAATGTATTGTTACTATTAAAAACAAACTTGTTTTTAATTCCGTTTACTGCACATGTAGCCTGGAACTACACTCTAAGAAAATATGTCAATAAATTGTAAATTTTAAATATGATATTTAACTCTTAAAAGGGGCTTGTGTTTTATATCAAGGTGGACTTTGATTCAAATCTCTTACGTGGAAACTATTGGCATGGAAATAAAATAGATAATATTCTTGGAATAACGAACAAATCCGGCTGCATAATCGTTAAATCACGATTTGTAATCTTTATAATCTGTATTTATTTTAGGAACCTAAAATGTGTGTTTATGAAGGTGTTACATAATAATACAAGCAATCGTTATCTTTATAATGTGGTTTGCATTAAATTTTGTAGTAGAGGCTGCACACGTGTTGATTTATTCCAGATTAACGATTTTCCGTACTGATAAAACTATAAAGAGAGGTTAATTCGACGTTGTATGTCTCGCAAACTGCAAAGAAACCTATATTTCAATTGTCCATGACCTATAAGTGCTCACATTACCCCACATAGGTAAATAATACGTGATGAAAGCATGATTACTAAAGAGTGCGTACTTGTGCATGAGTAAATATCGCTATGTGTGTCCACATAGCTTACGCTTCCTCTTTCGAATTTAGATGAGGTGCCAAGTGATCGCCTATATAGCTTCTGCAATTAAGTATTTTGAATATTTTACTCTCCAGTTCTTACAACCCAGACTAAAATATTCAAACAAATAGTAGGCTTAAACAATCACAATATTTCAAATTAAAATTTATTTTCGCGTGAAAATAATTGGCAAGGTAATCTAGGTGTGGTTGGATTTCTTTTTCGATAAGCGTCAAAGATTGTATAATTTATCATGCGGATAATGTCGTTAATTACTTAATCGTAAGCAATATGACAATTGTTTATTTTACCTAAATAAATAAATATCAATTCACTAAAGGCAAGGCAAGTAGTGGTTAGTACTACATTATGTAAGTCTTATGTGTAACACCAAGGATCAAGTTCAATCGTTAAATAATTACTATGTAATAAAGCCGCAGTTTGAGTATGTGTTGTCCATACTGTAAGTAATATCTATATTCTATACGGATGTCGGATAAACACGTCAATAATTAGTTATGTAAGAACCAACTTTGAAGTAAAGTTACAATGTGGCATTGAAGGCAAATTAGGATTTCGGTAACTATTTAGTCATTGTTGGTAATCATATATAAAATAATTAAATTAATTTTATATCTGAGGTGGAGAAAGGTGTGGACCTTATGCTGTATTTCCAGGTCAGGCCCTTTCTGATAACCTGACCATCCGAAAGTGCTCTGTGATTTTTTTTAGTGTAGGTCTAAGTTCGGTAGTGAATTTGACTTGGAGGGCTATAATGACTTTTTAACCTCATATCACTTGAATTAGAAATCAAGAAGCTATATATGCCTAAACATAACAGGTAACAATACAAGAATAGGAAAGATATGTCTTGTATTCTTTGCCTAAGATTTTTCTTGTATCAGTTAATATTTTCATTGAATAGTGTATTTGTATTACCTTGTAATATCTTGATGTTGCGCTCAGAACCTTTTTTATATACCTACGTTAGTTGGCGAACATAATATTATGTGTATGAAACCATTGTTTAAGACTTCGTAAATGTAATCAACAAGATGAAACAAAACATAATAATTACATTCCCACGTGTCCCGTCGACTATAATTGATACTACACGTGCATTCAACTAATTGTTTTACTAACAATAAAGTATAACAAAGGACAAAATGTCCAAATATTTAGATTTGACCCACGAAGTTACCGACATGTGGAATGTCGACTCAACATTATTATCCCGATTGTCGTTTCTGCTCATGGGTTAATCCAAGGGCCTCGATCAACATCTTCAGAGGCTCTCAATTGGCTGTTGAACCAAGAGTCAGATAAAGAGAGCCATTCCTATAGTAATACTGCCTGTGAGGAGGTTCCTAGCTTTGTCCCCCTATCCGCCGGTGGCTTCACCACTGGAGGGTTATCTTTTTTTTGTATTTTTATTTTTTATTACATGAATTATATATACCATAAATAAAGTGAATAATAAGTATAAGAATTAACATAGGCCGCATAGTGGAGTAATACTATGCTTGATCATTGTTACGTAAAGGAAAGGTACGACAATGTTTCTCAATAATGAGTGTCGTGGTCTAAGTCCGACGTCAGTGAATAAGTACATTAAAGCGCACGTATCTATGAACGTATAAATAATAAATAGTATCTTTATGTGTATTTGTATCTTATATTGCTATTACGACAGCCTCGGTGGCGTAGTTGTACTATGGTATGATTACAAAGCTGAGGTTTCGGGATCGAATCCCGGGTCAGTCAAAGGGATATTGAATTTTTCTATTCATAAATATCAGTCCTGAGTCAGAAATTTGTGCCCGATATGGCGATAGGCTCGCTCCCTATCACATCGTGGGACGGAACATACAAGTCGTAATATGTGTGTCCTGGTAGCACGTCCGCCTACCCTTTCTGGGAAAAAGGCGTGAGTTTATGTATGTATGTATGTATGAAAAATCGCTGTAAAAATTTTAGGAGAATAACTATGTTGAACAGAGAATTTTTACGGCAGAGAATGATAAGGATGACATATAAAAATCATTTTATTTTCAAACATTAAGGTGTTTAAAGAGAATTGGATTTCATAAGAACACATGCGTCATTAAAATCATAACGCTTAGCCAGGGTAACCTGGTAAGGGTTGCTGAACATAACGTGTATGAGTAATAAAAGTGTAAAGGTAACATTTGGATAAACCCAAGATTTATACGGTGATATATTGCATGTGGCCTTCTTCCTAGCTACATCGTACGAAATTTTAGTTTTCTATTTGTGGCCTGCGTTTCTGAGAAGTTAAACTGCCACTTGAGACCATTTTGGTAGCCCCATCGACCAGTGGTTCTGCGCCCCGTTCATTTTTATGTCAACTTGCTAATCTACTGAGCAAAAGCAAATCTTTTTTTTGTCCCTGTCATATTTATATTAGTTCTATAAGTGAAGACTTGTTATTGGCTCTTTGTTACCTGCTTTACTATTTAACTATTCGATTTATTTAGCTGTAAATCTTCCATGCATAAAATAAAAATAAAATAAAATCGGTGCTGCGTTTTCTACAAATTATATAAACTCCAGTTGGTGATCATATGACGTTTGTGTTTTAGTCAAAGTTTCTAGGTTGCACAAATCAAAATTATAATTCCGACAGGATGTAGCTATGTTACGCTACGCTAGGGTAATTCGTTTTCTTCGTGAAATATTCCAATTAGGTATAATTATGTATCTGAATTAGTTGTTTGGTTAACCTTGTCACCGCAAATTGCAGGATGAATTTTAGTTATAAAATTGTTCGATACATTTTGAAATTTGAAAGTGACATGCGTGTAATTACTCAACACGTCAAACTATGTGAGCTATTTGGTAATAAATGTATTAACAATTATTTTAATGGCCCTTGTTCTCTACGGTATCGACTTTTTATAACTAATTTAATGACACTGGTTTAATTATAGCGTATTATTTGAACTTAATGAGTCCAAGGTGCATCGCCGGAGAAGTAATCGTTAACATTATATGCTAATAACAGGACCGGTTCCACTAACTGTTGTGTGGCTTCACGATGCATGCACCAAAAAAAATATGGAGTGTATACCCACCCATTCTTTTGTCGCACACTGCAGCGCAGGACACCAGCAGGCCGCTCAGCGTCATCATCGCCACCAGCACCAGGCCCCAGTTTGTGAGGAACACCAGCCAGTACGGCGTGGGCGAGTTGGCCACCGACCACACCAGGATGCCCACCGACACCGCGGCCAGCACGGACCGCGCCACCAGCAGCGGGACCGGCGAGTCCCCGCGTTGCCATGACGAGGCGTAGAAATCACTTAACTTGTCATTTGATGACACCCAAAGGTCCGATAGCAAAACACCCTTCCTATAACATTTCACCATTTTTATCACGAAACTAAATCAAGTTCATACTTGCGAAAATGTAAAAACAAATATATTCGAGTGTCTGATAAATATTCGGTATATGAGATAATACTATTTGACAACGTGCACCACGGAACAATGAAGATATGAGAAAAGAGCACAGGAATCGTTATCGACGAGTACCACTATCGATGGCCTAATCTAATACGACCTAATCTAATATTACCTATATCTACAAATATATCTGCGAATTGCAATTAGACATAACCGGAACCGCACAGTTTACTTTTCGGTGGTCAATCGCGGAAGTGATTAAAACTCATGTTTAAAGTTTACGTATTGTGAAGTAAACGAAGAATAAGTATGAACAAAAGCGGCGAGTGTCGGCACTCGCGCCGCCGCTGGCGCAACAACACGCGCACTGCAGCGCGCGGACAAGATGCGGAGTGGTCGGCGGCGCGCGTGGCCGGCCGAGCCCGCCATGCCCGCGAATCCGCAACACTTCGCTCTGAACTTGCGTAAACTCAATCTGTCTTATGTAATGGTTTGTTCACCAAACTAAAAGTGGGCTGTGAGCGGATGTGCCAATATTTCGTAATTAAACAGCTTCTTGTGACCCTTGAGGCGATAATGTAGTGGGTACCTGCGTTTTCATTTTCCTATAAAATTTTCCTTTAAAATTCAACTCAATCATTTATTTGATGAATGGTTCGTTACGTATGAAATGAAAGGTATGGCATGGCTTTATAAATTGTATCGCCTTTTGGGATCTACCACATCCGGTTTGGACAGGCTGGCTAATTATGTCGACATGTGAGTGACAATCACTGTTTGCCAGTCGATTCTCTGACTGAGCTGCGCTTTATATTATGCATTGTACTTTGTCCTTACAGTAAAAACAAGAAAACAAATGTTAATTTTTTTCAATGCGACCGCAATTCTGCTATAGACACTAGATATGAATAAAACAATACTACCCACTATTGTTATAATAAATTCATAATTACTGATGGTCATTTGCTAGTTGCTAGTGTGCTCGATTTGATTGCCTTAACCCAACCTTGGCGTGGTTAAGACTCGTGCCAACCTCACTCAAACAATAGCTGATAAATCGCACAGGTATTCAATACTGGAAGTAAACTATATGATTGTTTCGTTTAATAGATTGTAAAATTGGAATCTAATCGGCTTTTTGTTAATCAGAAGTATTTAACTCACGCGTAGGTATCGAGACTTAAATACATCGTGGACTTGATATCGTGTTGTCTTAGAATTGTAGTTTTCTACGTCGCGGCGTATAAAATAAGCTAGGTCAATGCCGCCGAAAAGATGTCAGTACGACTTTGTAGCTGACAGGCGTTAAAAAGTGTATAATTTGTTAGAATTTATAGATAAACCTTCATGCTACGTATTAAGTTCGATTGTATTCCTAAACAGAATTATTATGGCAAGCAAGTTCAGCAGGTAGCGCTCACAAATCGTCAAAATTGAGCTGGATAATTCCATCCACCTACTTCGGATATTGTCAGTTACATGTTTGTAAATAGCCTCCGCAGTGCATCGGGCGAGAAGCCGGTTTTGAAACAAGATGCTTCGAACTCGATTTTAGCACAGAAACTATATGGATAAAATAAACTTATAAGCAAAGAAGAAACAAAATTCGTAAGAAAATGTTACGGAGTTCTTTTAAAGTTTTTGCCTAGTTAAGTAGGTATTAGTCCCCCAAAGACTTATAGAGTGGGTGGTTGGAGGTAGGTTACAACCAGCATCTCCTTACAAGCTCTATAAGCTGTTTGATTATTATATTAATTGATTGATTATATTGATCTACGTGACATTCAGCCAGCTTCGACTTGAGATGAGCACTCAACTGTAAATTCTCATCAACAACGATGACGTGCGGGTTTTTTAAATTTCCACATGCTCGATGTCTGAAGGAGCGGAAGTAAGGAAAATTACTAATAATTCAGTAGTAAAACACTTCTAATATATTAAAAGGAAGTAAGTATTAACACGTTAGCTGCGGCACCAATTTTTGCATAAGTTCCGTTCCTGCGGCACGAGGTATAATCGGCCCGTACCGTGACCAGACGTTAGGGCGACACGCGGTCTATTAGACCCCACCTCCTTTTACAGACTAAAATCCATTTTCTGGCGCGAAATCAAAGATAAATGAGAATTTTGGTCCTTATTGATATAGACAGTGAATTGATGAACCCTAATCCACCGTCGCCCCGGGATCTGATGGCTAGTTTAGGAATTATTAGCAAAACAAAATATGGGATCTTATACACCTCGTAACGCACTGAAATAGGGCAAATTTTCGCTGCGATTAGTGATGGGAAAAATAATATCGACGTTTTTAAACTGTCTTAACTACGCAACGACTTGACCGATTTTGATCAATTATATCTCATTAGATCGTTTTAAGGGCAAAACCTGGCAAAACAACACAAAGCTATCAAAGGATACATTTTTTTTTAAATAATCTAAATTGTGCTTGAAGGCGCCATAAAGAAAAAAAAACCGGCCAAGTGCGAGTCGGACTCGCGCACGAAGCGTTCCATTCTATACCATTAAGAGGCACCTATTACAGACTTATTATTGGAAAATAATGGATTACGGTTTATGCATAAGGTTTATCTTTCTATTTGTATATGAAAATCTTAATGCGGTTCACAGAATAGAAAAAAAAGGCAACCAGAAGTAGAAAAGAAACTGTCCTATTTTTTCTGCCACGGGCTTTAAAAATACAATTATTAGAACTTGAATTAACATTAAAAAATCAGTATCAATATACTTTTTTTATAAAAATCTCAATATATATGTTAACTTCTTCCGACATCGTTTAGACATGTTCGGCGCTGTAAAAGGACGTGCTCTCCAATCGACGTGATGCACAACACTGGTCGCGGGAAGCTCGCGTTGAGTGCGGTACGAGGTCAGGGGGGATATGGGACGTTTTAGCCTCGTTCCGCACTGCATTAAAATTATATTAATTCAGTGCGGCACGAGGCCTAAGACATCCGGTACCAAGGTAGGTACACCACCGAGTCCGGAACCATTAGTGATCTCAAATATATATTTATCTCTTTCCTACACTGGACCAAACCAAAGCTATGCCATTCGCACGACAGAGAAATTCACTTTTTTGCTTGCCGCACCACAGGGAAGTTGCATCAGGGGTGATTTAGGCCTCGCTTCGCACTTAACGTGTTAATGACTTGGCCATTTTTATATTCGACTACGTTTAAAAATAAATTGCATAATTTTGTCTCAAAATTAATGTTATACTGGCTCAATATGAGGCTTCTGTGGTCCTGATGGTTATTGTAGTGCTTTCTATAGTATCCAGAGACGATTGATGACTACGTAGGTATATCTGATCATTATCTTCAGCCCGTTGCAGTCCACTGCTGGACATTGGCCTCTATAAGGTACGTCACAAAGCTCGGTCTGCTGCTTGAAGCATCCAGTCGCTGCCGGCTCTCTTGAACAAGTCGTTCTGCCATCTGGCCAGAGGGAGTCCCACGCTACGTTTGCCAGGACGCTATACATACGGTATATCTCGTTGATACAATATTTCCGATCCTTTGGGCCTGGATCGTGGTACACTTCCGGGCATCATTACAGCGTGTTATGAGATATAATAAAGATGTGTAGGCCTATACCCTACATATTCGGGGGTGTACGAAGATTCCACCAGTAAAACAATTATTGTAGATAGGTAAATCTAATAGTGAATAATAATACTTTCGTGGTTACATTGGGTTGTGGTGTTTATAGATAGCCCAAAGACCGATATATCATGTGACCGATATATTATTATATTGTTATGTAAGGTCTGTGAGATATAACAAGAATATTTAAAATCGTTACTTCTGTCCTTGGTCTCCTTATAAAGTAAGCAAGATGCATCCAAAACAAAACATACAAAGCTTCTATGCGTTTAATTTCTATGCGTTTCTTTCTAAAAAAGTTTGGGGAGGTAATGAATAGACTGATGACTAACATATGAAAATGCAATAACTCGTTGAATTGTATGGAGTTAGTGTGCTTTGAGGTGTAACGTTACTTAACGAGGCTCATACCTAGCCAATTATCGTAGACAGAGATAACCCTTATTTAAAATCTCTTTTCTTGGTTTTGTCCTCAAGGAGAAAAAGATGAGTAAATATAAATTAATTCTTATTCAGTTTTTCATAGATGTTAGATGGCGTTATGGCTTATAGATATTGTGTTTACATAATTATGTAAATAAGCCATTATAGATCTATGTATTTCATAATACCAACAGTCGATTTTTTTCACAAACATATCTTGGACAAATACGTAACGTGTACGTACAATACGTTAACATACATATTTGGAATTGGAAATAGCAGTTAAGACCAATATTTTGTAATTATTGGCTTGATGTTACTCATCTGTTTATTAGCAAACGGAAATCATTGGTTGCGATAACATAATATACTTATTCTCGAATCTCGATTACATAAGAAATTAGTTCACTAGCCATGCTCGTTTATAATATTATTCGATCCTATATCACTCAAATGCAGGTGGAACCGCGGTTTAGGTTTACTAAACTGAGCTGCAAGTCCCTAGCAGTGGTTTTATAGTTTTATAGTGTGGTTTTGTAGTGGTTCTAATTCAGGGTTTCTCAAACTTTCGGCTTCACGAACCCCTGTTGAAATATCTTGGTGACAGCGAACCCCTAACAGTTCGCTGACACCTGGAATTCACCGCTTTGCGTAAGAGTTCGGAATGCTCTGCCTGTCTAGTTGCCCAAAAATAAAAAGCCACAATTACGTAAATCGTATCGTCGAATGGCGAACCCCTAGGGATTCGCGTACCCCACTTTGAGTAAGACTGGTCTAATTAACGGCCATATTCATAGAAAGATTTAAAACCTATTTCAGTTATCGAATGTTTAGTCCCTTTCGAACGACTTTAGAATTAAGTTTGAGCGAAGAAGACAAAATATTCGATAGTTAAATTAGGTTTTAAATCTGTCTATGAATAAGGCCGTAAGTCCTATTGTGTCTGTAGGAATCTACTGTTTATTTTTACCGCAACATATGCCAGCGTCTTTTATATAGTTCATGTTAAATTGACATAGCTGTAAACGGCCTTGAGGACCACACAAGTCGTTTGCATAAAAAGTTCAAACAAATCATACCCGCCTAGTACCTAGTACTATTTTTATTTTATGCGTAATATGATTTGCATGCCACGAAACTACCTTAAAGTAACATAGTATGGCAATAAGAGGAATATCATAAAATTGTCACCTACGGCGCACTAATTTAAGTAGCAGCTATTAAAATTATTTTTGGTAAATTATATACATAAATCATCATACAATCATCCATAGTATGAAAGTTTTAAAAGTTCTATCTAAAAATAGTTTCTTAGAAAATCAAAATTTTGCTATTTGAATGCTGATGCCTCCATCTGTTTTTTATTGCTGTTTTATTCATGAATCTATGGTTACGGTGTTAGCTTAAATATTTATATGGCTTTTTTAATGTAAAAATTTAAAATGGATTTGTCTTTTGGCTCAAATAAATGCAACAAAATGATGCAATGAGTGTACTATACTTCGGCTACAGCGCGACAACTCCGGAAGTCTTATAGACTAACCGCCCAGGAACATCCACAAAGCTAGGATAATAGATGTGTTGCCGGCCTATCAAATCGGGAGTGGAAAGGGACGGAAAAAAGCTAGAAATAGGAGAGAGGTATTAAGTATTCGGCAATCACATGCAACAAACAAAACGCTGTCGCTTCACCTTGATCTCCTGTGAGGCAGTGGTACTGCTCCGGACAAGCCTGTCCATTAATGTTGAATCATGACTGACAGCAGCGTGGCTTTACCCCTTCCAGAAAATATTGATTTTATTTTTTAAAAATTATCTTTAATTTATTGGCCGCGGCTTTGTCAACATCCTAAAATTAGATTTGCAAAAGCATTCTAGACTTTGGCCTGCAACTTCTTATGGTATGTCAATACCAGCTCTAATGTATTAAATACATACATACATACATAAACTCACGCCTTTATCCCCGAAGGGGTAGGCAGAGGCGCCACTAGGACACCCACATGTATTAAATAAGCTCATTTAAATATGCCATGGGTCTTAGCGGTATTGGGAAACAGAAGATTTAACACTTATGCTTACAAATAATTTATTTAAAATGTAAAACTTATCTACAACTACAATAGTCACGTTTACTATTAAATTTACATTTTACGCTTAAAACAAATGTGAACACATTTCATAATAACTTAATGATAATAGGACTTCTTAATGACCGTAATAAATAAAAAAATATAAAACTAAATCAAAGTTGAAGACCGAGGTATTTTTCAATATACCTATACGTGGTATAAAAATCACGATTCTTTTTATGGTTGTGTTGCCTTTGTCCTGTTTATTCTCCCATCAATACAATAAAATTGCACTTTTCCACATATTGTTCTTCAAAGTTGAAATACCTGGATTTACCTATTTATCTTACTGTAATTATTAAATGACATTTATGTTATAATAATTACTATTTGTTCTCGTCATGCAAGATTTTTTCTCTCAACCAGAAACAATAATACTATTTCCTTACTATGAAATTATAATTAAGTAGTGTACTATTTAATTATTTTGCACAATGTATGTTGCACTAATTATCTAGCAAGGGCAGTGCTATCCAGTATCCTTATTATCTAGTTATAATTAAAATCTAGTTAAAGCAAAAATATTTGGAGACTATGATAAATGGACAATTTCAATTAATGCTAATGTAAATATGCACCAATAAGGTCTTGTAATAAGCAAAAACAATGAGGGCATTATTGTTAATGCCATGCTCTTAAGTAATCTCATGAGCTGCCTTTAAGGCCTGGTATTTGTTACGTGCTTGCCGGAGCTGCCTGTCTTAAAGGCACTTCTTCAGCTTTAATGCCTAAAGAGATTCTGACGTATTTCTCAGCAACGGCATTTCTGACATGGGACAGACCGACGATCAGTAAATGCAGCAGAAGAAGTAGCAGGCCGGTGATGGCTACCACGCCGACTGTCGGTCCTGGGTTAGCCCAATTGACAACCGGGTAAATCCAAGGGTTTCCTTCCCTGAAACAAATATGTTCGCTTTGTAAATTACGCTATTTAGAATTATGTTTTTTTCCTGTTTGATTATTAATTGTTTAATTGGTTTAATTGCAATTGAGTGTAAACGTTTTTGTTTTCTGTATGTATTATTGTTAATATTTATTAATTGTTTTGCAGTAGGCTTCTTGTCGCTCAAAACGATGATTTTAATGTTCATAAACGATATCTTTAACTTTTTTGCGCAACACAAAACATCCACCAACACGTCAAGTTATTCTTAGTAGAATTTTGCGAACAATGATGTGACTTATGCAAAAAGATATTAGCGATAGGGATATTTTAGCAGTCCTTCTTGGAATAAAATAAACTTACTGTTCCACGCCGCCGGCCAGGTAGTAGATGATGCCGAATGTGACGTAGACCACGGAGAACTGCAACGGCTGGTAGAAGTGAAGGATGCGGCTGGGCTGCGCCGCGCTCGCCATCAGCAGGAACATCACCAGGGAATTGATGCCGTGGATGGCCACGTCCAGAGAATGGTTCAGTTCCTCTTCGATGCCAGCTGGATACAAAAGATGATTTTACAATCATTGAAGTAGGTGTAGTTTTAATTAAGGGCGTATAAAGAATATAAAACTATAGAGTCAACATACTACAACTAAAGTGTCGCGAATTTAAAATTAATCTCTGATTAAAAATCAGGTATTGAGAGCAATAAGTTTTGGTTAGGTGTATACTAAAATTGATACAGTTTGAACTACTCATAAAAATTAAAACAAATACACCGCTTGACGAGGTTAAACGGTTGTTTTTCCTTCTATTTCATTTCATTGCCAAGGTCTTAGGTTTAGTCAGGCTTTTACCTACGTAGTTAGTGTTTATAATAACCAATGACTCACCTTCATAGAGTAGAGACCAGTAGAAGATGGTGATGAGGAAGGCGAGAGGTACGCTGATGTTGGAAAGCACCCAGTACACTTTAATGTACCAAGGAAGTGTGAATTCAGCGCCTGGAAATGATAACATAGCAATTAATCCATGTGTAAAGACATGTATATTTAGATTTTTTATTCTATTATATTTTAATCCGATTCGTAAATAATATCTAATAATAAATAAATAAACCCAACAGTCACATTCATAGTCCTGACACCACATTAAGATCAATTAAGTCTTATGTCGCAAGTATCAGAACTACGAGAGACTTTTCGGTCTCACAAACACCCAGACCCGAAAGAAATATTTGTAGGCCGCACAAACATTTCTCTCGGTGCGGGGATCGAACCTGCGGCGTCTCATTTCACAGCCGGCGTCTAACCAACTGCGCCACGGAGGCTGTCAAATACTTAGGATTGAACCAGTAGTCTTCTTGTATTTCTTCTTGTAATACATTTTTTATACAAATAAATACCAAATACTATATGACCTAACCACTCTCAATCGATTCTCTCGATTGTAGAGTAGGCCCGTGCCCAGCAGTGGGACGTATATGGGCTGATACAATACAAATACCAAATGCTCGGCACTATTAATAAAATATCACTACAGTCCATATACATTTTCTAATTGTAAACCGGCAGGTTTATATTTTTCCTAACGATTTTTTATTCTACATAAATTGTGCGAAAATTATTGTAATTGATAAACTATGGATGTTGGTAATTTGGTACACGTAATTTACAATTGAAATGTCAGAGGTGGGTGTTTTGAGCACGAAACTTTGACATTTGTTTTTTTGATAATCCGTTGCGCTGCTAAGAAGTCTACCGCTCAATTCCTTATGAATATAATAATATTATCAAAAAAATATTATAATCACTTACTTATTGGTCCGGAAAAGAATGATCGTGCAGAGATGAAAGCAGCGAATCCAGTAGTCAAGGTGTTGACAGTGAGTCCCCAATGCGTCAGATAAATGAACCAGTAGCCGATTTTTCCATTAATAACGTAGTAGGTCATAGAAGAAATGACAATCGAGATAGACGTCAGGAAGAGTAAAGTCCGCCAGATCAAAAGCGGCACGGCCGAGCGCGTCGTCTGCCAAGCGCTCAGATAAAAGTCACTCGCCTTCGGATGGTCCAATCTCAGCATACTCAATTGTGTTTCTTCTTTAAAGTACTTTTTGAATCCACTCATCTTGAATAATGTTTTGGCCACTGAAGCACTAAAATACAACCCAAAAATTACTACGAACCGTTATCGATATCACAGATTACGATTTATCTATGGGTGACTAACACAACGTTTATCTATAAAACTGCTGGCAATTTACTCTTTTAAATGAATGCTTACTGATTTTTATTTCGTACAGTTAATATACATAGGACTTTTGCCAGATTATCTTGAAACTCTATGGTAAGACGTTTAGTTATCGTTTAACAAAATTACTATGTCACTATCACATATTATTTACAAGATTTTAATACATACCTTTTAAACAAGAAGTAGAATATTTCACCCCAAACTATAGTGAAAATGATTGACAGCAGTTGCTGTAAGGGAATTATTAGGGCAATCATTTTGAACTATTTTTTTTTCACTACAAACACAGCACTGTATCCAAGACTGGTTCACAAGGATTTGATGAATCTATTACCTCAACTGGTGGTTATATACTAAGTAAACTACAAAATGAAATGTAACATCCTTGTCACATCCAGGCAAAACCCAATGGACAAGGAGAAAAACAATAATTATAACTACGTCATCCCATTCATGATTACGCGTAACACTCTGCAAAATTATTTAACAGTTCTGTAATATGCGTCACCTTGATTGTATTTTTTATGAAATAAGGGCCAATTTGAAAGACGGTCCACCTGCTGATATGTGGTCAACGACGTCCATGAGTACTCTGAAAAATAGAGGAATCAGCGATGCATTGCCTCTTTAATTTGATTCGTAATTAGTTGAGTATATATTTCAATATATTATGAAGAGCATCCGATAAAAAATTATACTGTAACAAGGGAAGTTGAATTTATATTGGTGCAATATTGTTTCAATTCAGAGCTATTGCTCTCTATTAGCTTGATGTGAATGGATAATATGAAACTAATAGTCAGTTTATTCACTAACAACTGCACTCAATTCGAACCTATGTTACTCCACAAATGAATATCATCTTTAAATGTGTTGTTTCTTAACATAAACATAGGTTTTGCAAAATATTTGCGATAAAATTAAAATGTGTTTAAAAATTTTAATTTGCGAATCACGCTCTAAAATAATGGGGACTACTGCAAATATAGTTGCGTTACCTACGTTAATGTTTATTTTCGTATAAATTATGTTGATAAGTTTTAAGGACCGTAAAATAATAACAAACAGTTCACTTGGTGTAATTTTTATTTAAATAATAATTATCTTAATAATTATCGACTGCCTCGGTGGCGTAGTTGTATTACGGTACGGTTACAAAGCTGAGGTCTCGGGTTCGAGTCCCGGGTCGGGCAAAGTGATATTGGATTTTTCTATTCATTATCAGCCCGGAGTCAGGAATTTGTGCCCGATATGGCGATAGGCTCGCCCCCTATCACATCATGGGACGGAACATACAAGGCGAAATGTGGGTGTCCTGGTGGCGCCTCTGCATACCCCTTCGGGGATAAAGGCGTGAGTTTATGTATATATGTATGTAATAATTATCTTAATTAATATCTTACGACTACCTGAGTACTCACATCATCACTAAACTATGTTAGCGATTGGAGTTAATATATTCGTGTATATCATTACTAGGATTGTACTGTACTAAATCAGCCCATAATTACCAACTACTTAGCACAGGACTCCTCTATAATCGAGAGGTCGATTGAGGGGGCTTAAGCCACTTTGTGCTAATTGTAAAGTTAATTATTAGCCACTGAAACTTTCTAAAACTCTCATCACTAAAAATATTATAAAGTGGAATTTTTAAGTCAACAAATAAATCTACGAATAAAAAAGTTTTACAAAAATAAATACCTAATAACAAAATATATTGTTTATAAATAAATAAATAAATATTATTTACAAAAATACAAAGTTTACAGTTACTTTGTCCAATAGGCGAAACTTCATTACAAATGTTCATGAAAAACTTATCATCAATTAGCTATAGAGAACCCAAATTATACAAACAGGCATATGTTCGGCTTCATGTATTATCCAAAATCGTATATTATGTTTTGAACTTTTGTAAACTTAATAGTTTTTAAATAAATTGTCTTGTGTACCTACAGCTTTCAATTCTCATGCATAAGGCATTGTGTAATTTTCCTGCCGCTACAACTTTGATCAAACGCTACAATAATACACTCGATATCTCTTTGTATTAATTACTATATATGTCAACAGAATCATTTTTAAATAATCGTTTGCCGAGTTTGTCCCTGCCAAGAGACAGCAGCACTACAATAATGTGTGCTACTATGAGCAGGATAGCTGTGCCCACAACAGTAACCATTGCCTCACCGGGTCTCGCCCAGTTTAACATTGGATAGATGGAACCATCACCGAATCTGAAAACAAAATTGGTTATTATTTAAACAACATTTTAACATAAAACTTTGACACACTGTATATTAAATAAGTGCAGAATATCACGAGCTGGATAAAGATGCAAAAATAATGTTCTTCTGTAGGTATTAAGCTAGAAACGTGATCACCACTAATTTCCACGAAACACAGATTACGAACAAACTAATTTACAGCAGATCCAAACAACATCTAATTTATCACAACCCACTGGGCTTTAATTTGGGAAGAACAATTTATCAATTAAGCCTACAACTATCTTAGAATTAACCATACAACCCACTGACATAGTCATTGGGGATTCTTTTTAAAATCCTATATATATCCAGAAATACTTACGGGCCCAAACCGCCAGCAAAGTAATAAATGACGGTGAAGAGAAGATAGATGATAGCGAGGGTCAGTGGCTGGTAGAAGTGCAGCAGCCGCGAGGGTAGGCGTGAGAACAGCAACAGCACCAGCATCACCACCGAGTTCACCGCGTGGATGAACACGTCCAGCACTTTGTTTACCGCGAACTCTTGCTCTGTAGATATAGGAAACTTTTTAGGTTGCCAAAAAATCATCGATACCTACCCGAAATTTTGTAATTATCGAGCACATTTGGTTTAGATTTGGTTTACGGAATGCGATTCAGATACGCAATTGGAAGATTTTGGGGTGAACCTCTACAATTTTCATTACCAAGGTATAGGTAAAGGCATAAATATAGCTTTGATTTTAAATAAAGCTTTTGAATGTCTACATACATTACAGGTCCGACGGTCGTGGTAATCAAAATATTTGCTTGTAATCACTGAAATATTATGGCATTCGTTTGTTACAATAAGAATGATACATACTACTTTTATCATTTGTATCTAGGCAGGGTAGATATTATATTTCCTTCATTTGATTAGTCATAGTTAGTCATACATCAGATATTTTAAATAGATTTTTCTTTCTGATTAATAGGGCTTGAGGGATTTGCCTGCTCCGCTCTCATTCTTATGCAAGGCGTAACCGCAACGTGACGTATTACTAACAACGCAGTTACGAGGATATCCCTGATGAATGATGACATTTGTTTTCATATTGTCCACCTAAGTATATTGTTTTTGTTTAGGAGGAAAACGGCATTATTCGCCCACGCACAATATCATATTTCCGCCGTGATGGATGCTGTAAATTGTTAAAAGGTAATTACGATGACGCTTGTTTAAGTTTTGAACGATAAATTAGTGGCCTTACTAGAAACTAATTTCGTGACGTGAGGTACATAATGATTGGCTGTTAACAGGAATTTCAATTTGGAAATTAAAGCAAATTACGTCATTTAGCTTAAGTAATATTTTGTTTATGTTATAATAACTTTAATTAATCCATGATACGAAAGGAGTAATGAAAGGTTTATAAAATATTACAGACTAAATGTGTTTTATCATTTTTAAAATAAATCTATTATGTTGATATAATTTGTTATCTTTTATACTTATTGTCTGTAATTGTACAGTCTCGTATTCATTTCATATACTAAATGAAAAAAGAAAGAAATAAGATTATAAACATTTGGATAAACTATGCGTCAAATCCTCTTTGCTGTTGGGTTATCTCGTTTTATTATGGAACTCGATATATACATAGTAATAATAAATTCATAGAATTCCGACTTTACCGCTTTTATGATACGTACCTGTCTGAGTGAGAAATGCCCAGTAGAAGATGGTAATTGTAAATGCTATAGGGACAGTTGTGTTGTAGAGCACCCAGTAAGTTTTCGCAAACACCTGCAAACTAGATGATGATTCTGAAAGGAAATTATATGCATACTTTATATACCTAGGTACATTGTATAAATAAATACACCTTAGAGTCATATATGTACAATGTACATAGTTCTGAACCCACACTTACATACAAGGCATCTCTTGTGGACATCATAATTACGAAAGACTTTTCGGTGTAATAAACACCCAGACCCGGAACAAATACTTGTAGAGCCATAAACGTAAGAATGTGTCTCGGTACGGGTATTGAACCCGCGGCTTTTCGTTTCAGAGCCAGCGCCCAAACACCTGCGCCACGCTGTGTAATTATGTTTGTCAATTGACTTTTTATTTCTAATTTACGATGTGTCCAAGTTCTCTTCAAATATTTGTTTGGGCATTTCAAGGTTTTAGATACATGCCAATTTACTAGGCATATTTATGTACCTACACGTATTCGTAATTACGTATATCGGGGCCGTATTGCAGGTGGATATAAATTAGATATCAATACAATTGTAAGTAGTTAAATGTTTATGACTATTGACATTGCAGTTTAACGGAAAACATTGGGCTGTTCTACGTTTTATGAACGTAAGATAGTTACACGAATGTTCTGTAGTGTAGTGCTCTTCTGTAGTGCGCGTTAAGAATACCATATAACATTGTTTTCTAGAAAAATAGTCATAAAGATGTTCCAAAGTTCAATAATACGTGTACTTGATCTCTTAAGCGTAAATGTCATCTATTTAAGCAGGTTACTAACAAAGACAACTGTATAGGTATGTAAAACATCATCATTAACTAGTTTGTCCACAACTGGACATAGCTCTGCTAAAATACGCCACTGAGCTCAATCTTCTGCCCTTCGTATTGCTGCCAGCCCTCTGTCCAATTCAGATATTTGAGCCCAGTTGTATATCATTTTATTTACAATTGTCGCACTACTAAGGGTGGTTCATATAAATTGGAGCGCACAATGTGTCGAATAGAAATTAGAAACGATCAAAACTCAAAAAAATTAAAGCATGTACTTACCGAACGGTCCTCCCAAATAAGCTTTAAGCGACACTAATGCGGCACTACCCGATGTGATCGTAATTAAAATCACTCCCCAATGTGTTAAAAATGACAGCCAGAGTCCAAACGACATCACCCGAGTCGTCAATATTATACACGCTATTAAAAGAGCCACACATCCTAGGAACAAAATAGTTCTTAGACACAGCAGAGCGAGGGGAGAACGGCTCCCTTGGAAGGCACTCAAATAAAAATCCGACAGATCCTCATGTTCTAAGTTGAACATGGACAGTCGAAATTGTTTTTGGAAATATTTTTTTATTGCAGACATCTTCCGGGAAAAACTAGTACGATAAGTGGTAACGAGCGCCCGCGGCACCGGCTCGACCGTTGTAACCTTATCTCCGATGGTGAGTGATTGTCGGTCTGACTCGTCGATATCCTTTACAGATAAAGTATATTATGCATGAGTCCTAGATTTAACTTAATTATTACTTAAAAATTCATTTTGAGTATGTCTCAATGGTTCACTGAACTTGTTGATGACGCAGTTTTCATTTCTACTGAGTCATTAAACACAAAGAATTTGCGTTCTTGAAAATATCCTTATTGTTTAAATGGTCTGGTTTAAATTTTTCCCCTTTTTTCTTTTTTGAGACGGTCGAAGGTTAGATTGCATTTTTTCTTTATTGGAGAGTCTCAGATAATTGCGTGCCATTGATTTTGTTTTTGTTGGCCTGGGCCTTGTTAACGTTATAAGGAGGAAGGGTTAAAATATTGTTTTAATCTTCTTATAATAAGTTATTAAAGTGAAAACAGAATTACTGAATTTTAAAATCTATGTTTATCTTCAGCACTGCTTTACCATTAAATAGAGAAGTATTTTAGTATGTAAAATATGGACGATATGAACTATTGCGATTATAACAGGACAGGCGTAATGACACAGCCTGAACAATATCAATAACATTACTATAACCCTATACCCAGACCCATGTCAGTATTCTAACTATAAATGATGTGTTATGGAATTTGATATTACGCAGAGGTCAAAAGATTTAATACGTTAATCACACGATAAGAACGATAAATAACAAGATAATCGGTAAAGTTCTTGTACATATGTACTTGTACCTAGGCCACATGGGTAGCTACTAGTAAACAAAGCTCATGGTTCATGTAAGGAGACATCGGGCACACCGCACAGATCGAGTAAGACTCAATGCTCTGTGTCTAAGATACGTGGATGTCGCTTGTATTATATTCAGTAACAACCGATGCGATTATTTTATTATTTTATACATCTGTTCCTATCGGAACTTACTACCTTATCAAGGTAATAAATGTGTAGCTGCTATTTCAATTAAACCATAAAGTACGAGTATTATCTTTTCTTTATTATAGTTAATTTTGGTCGTTTAATCGCCTTGACTTGAAGTTAGTTTTACGAAAAATGAGCATATTTTAATGTGCATAATACTAGTTTCTTTATATATCATGGTGTTATTACGTCCTGTATACAGAGCCCAGAATACAGAAAAATTATAGTTTAGGATGCGTGTAGTATTGTTACCTACCTACATATGTTGCAAGGAATTGTTAATGTTCTTATGACTCATGAGCTTGTGCCTTGGTTAGTATGTTCGTTTAATCACATTGATTTCGGCTATATACATATCTATAAATGATTTTTTGATAACCTCGGATTATAAGTTACGTGTAATGATAGGAAGAAATGTAATTGATCGCACTCGTTGATATAATTAATGTTTTATGTTAATACACACATATCTTATCAATATTTGTTATGCAATATAAGGTGTTGTAGTTGTACACTAGTCTTAGAATAAGAAACAATTTAGACTTCGTCTTGTTCGCATAAAAATCCGTTTTATTACATGTTTTTTATTTAAGTCACAACTGAGGTAGCAGGATAACTCTCCTAGTTGTTTCGCTATTTTAAAATAAAGCTTTTCTAGTAAAGCTAATAAAATAGTAGGATTTCTCTAGAGATATTTTTCTTTATTAGGACAAATATGGAACAATATTCTACGTGGCCGAAATCGAAGGTTATAACCTTGTTACAGATAAGCGGCCTTATTTACAGATATAAAATTTATTTTAGTTATTGAATGTTTTGTCCCTCTAGAACGACTTTTGTTTTGTATACAATTTGAGCGAAGAAGACAAAACATTCGATAAATAAAATATGTTTTAAATCTGTCTATGAATAAAGCCGAAAATGTTTTAGTTGATTAGGCCATATCGTGAGTTTTACTGTGAGATAGATTGTTTGGCAATGAATTGATTATCGTTTGGTTTGTTTTGTAAAATACCGCAATAAATGTTGCTGGGTTAATAGGCCACGGCACTACCTTTGCTATACTTTTTGTGACGTTTTAAGAAGTATGTAAAATAATAATATTTTCTTTGTTGATATGTCATTTTAAGGCAGTGTAGGTATGTACTTGTCTTCAGCTGCAGATCATTAGTAGTAACAAAAAACAAGAGTATAAATATCCCAGAAATCTAAGCTTAGAAATTATAAATTCCGTTGATAAAAAAAGTTCTTGTCAATGCGCCTTCCACGGTTTTTTAAATAGTTTTCCAACACTGCATGTTTCTTATGTAGACAATATTCATTGGAACGTAGGTAATAAAAACAGAATACATTGTAATCAACTCATACTCTTACTTAGGTTAATCTTTTATTGACCAGAAAGATTATAAATATTAGAATAGTTTTTTGTTTATTGTTCGGTTGTATCATTCTTATTAATGTTTTCCCCAATCGTTTCTCATCACACACGTGGTAAATTGTGTGTAGGTCATCGTGGGATTTCTCCTTATTTACCCCAAAGGACAATAGAAAGTCTTTCTAATTGTTGTTAATTTCTTTACTCATACCTATATTATACATTAATTGCGCACACTTTCATCATTTTCTAAATCAAATAAAAATATTTACAATATAAAAGTATTTGTCGTTCAGATGCTTTTACTATGATAGTATCACAAATGTTTTCTTATTATAACACAAATATTGGACGTTTTGATGTACAATGTCTTCGATTATATTTTTCATTTCCAACATTCTTCAATAACACTACTAATTTTTTCATATAAAAAAATGAATTTGTGTACATCAAAATATGTGCTATCGATTTAAAGTCTGCCATAACTAGAAGATAATTATAAATTACTACACATACTGAAAGATTTTCAAAAACTTATTGAATGTCCATCGCAACAAGTAACCATTACGAAACACCTTCGAACTGGGTCCTATAATTAAGTACAGTTCACACCTTCGTGACCAGTCGGCGATCAAATATCACATTCAAGCACAAGACGGTACTATCAGTACAATTCTTGAGTATCTAACTACTTTCTTAGTTTTGTCATGTTCTTCAGCCCTGAAGATATCCAAGGTTTTCATTTCAGGTACTGGTAATCACGCTACGAATCCATCGTTGTAGATGCCGGTGGAGTGTCTAGACCAGATGGTGGCGATAGCATCCCGAGCTGCTGCGATGCCTACAGTGAAGGCATGCATCATAGCGAGGAACAGCGCGCTCAGTGTGATCACCACCATGGTCTGCTCGGGCTTCGACCAGTCCACCACAGGGTACACGAACGGGTTTCCCCACCTGTAAACAAAACAATTTTATTGGTTATTTTATCTGGTAAGGAAATATGTATCCTATCTATCTATTCAGCCACAGGAAGTCCACTGCTGAACACAGGCCTCCTTCAAGGACCACATCCACCTGTTGGAAGCGACTTCCTGCAACCTTAACCAGGTTGTCCGTCCAACTTGTAGGCGGGCATAAATATTTTAGTTTATTTTAATAGGAAAACAAACAGTTTCTTATGTCTATTTACGATACAATTTAGTAATCTACTAACCATTTAAAAGTTTTCGCATTGATGTTACTAAAAAATCTTGTTAGTTCTCTACTTTAAATTATTATGTATTATAAAGCTCTATATAAATATTCTCTCTATATCACTCTATATAAATTCTCGTCATTACGAAAGCTTTCGTGTTTTTTATACTAATACAATAAACTGACTACAATGCACGTATGTAGTGTAGTTCTATTACGTAAATTGTGTTATTGTTATTGGTGTTTTCATTATAGGTATTACGGTGTAACTTGTGTGACGTATTAGCAGGTAAATGACTTCTGTAGAATTCACGTTTATTTGGAGTGTCCATATTTTAGTGTGACGTAGTTGGATGACAACGTTTAGTTTGTATGATAGCGGGGTAATTGCACTTGTCTGTATACCGAATGATGCGAAAAGAAAGGTTTGTGGCAAAATTCCCACCTTAGTGATTCAATTAATATGAATACCTGCGCTTCGGCCAACATCGATGTAAATATGTATATGCAATTAGGTATTGTTTCAGTGAATAATCGGATTAAAGTCATATCATTATTTCGGCAACCCAACATAACAAAGCTTAGAAGAATTTAGCAAGACCAAACGTTCTTGGCTTCTACTTACTTACTTGATTTCTAGTGCTAAATGTAAGCAAGGTACGTAGGTAAATATTTGATACCTATGGGCTTGTTTCGCTTAATCTAATTTACGTAAGATTTACATGTGTTACTAACAATATTAGCATTGATAAATAATTTGTAACAATATCAGACCTAATCAAAGTATAAAAGTATAAGAGTATATAGTTCGTTTACTTCTGTCTACTCTTATATGAAAGATGCGTGTAGATACAAAGCCATCAACACTTATTGTTTGATACTTGTATACAAGTATGAATACAGTATTTTAGAGGCTTAATAATTTAATGCCAAGAATGTGTCGGCCAAGTGTCGTAATGTTCTTTTGATATCGGTTGTCATTGTTAGGTACCACTATCAAAGATATAAAGAACCTACGCAATGGCTATGTTGAAACGTATCTTCTTGAGATGGGTTCTTTTTTCCTCGTAAATGTATAGGGAACGTACTTGTAAACGTTTGTTTTTTTAAACTACTCATTGTAAGGCTCCATAAGTAAGTTTCCTTAGTTTTAGTTCTTTTTAAATAGTTTATATAAGAAAATTACGCATTGTTCCTAATGTAGGTATGACGGTTTGAACATTAATTACTCTTTAAATGTTGGCAATTAACAATTAGCAGGGCGTAACTTTTTTCGACCTAAAAAATCAGTGTGGGCTGCAACGACACGGTGATAACATTATACCGATGTTCGCGCAACAATCAATTAGTCATTGTTTTATACGTTGTCAAATTTCCTGTAACTGATTGCTCCGACCACATCACTCGGTTCGGGTTGTAGTGTGGTCAGTTCAAATTTTACCTCAAACTAAGTTTCATACTTATTGAGACCAGTGGCGGCGTAAGGTAGGTTGGCACCCTGGGCGGTTTTGTATTGAGCACCCCTACCTAAAATATGACACCAAATACTATACATGCTTACTCCGGACTTTTCTTTGCCAAGGTCTCAGTTAAGACTTACAAATGTGGAGCTTTGTTTAGATAGGCTGTACGTATTGGAACACCTTTGCAGTTTTTGATAGAAAATAATTTAGGCGGGAAATAAAAACTTCGCATCAAAATATAAATTAGTATAGGATCGAGAGTGTATTTGATCATAAATAATCATTGTTTTTATTCGCTATTATCCGTAAAAAAATATATTACGGATTTGATGAAAAACTCAAGTAACGTATTGATTTTTTTGATCCTTAAGCAGGTATGAAATAAAATAATATGGTTATCGTCCTTGATCTTTGCTCATAATGTTATCAGACTTAGTTCTAGACGTCAGAGAACAAAAAATGGAGTCGGTCAGGTTATAAGTAGACTTGCTTGTTTTTATTCATTTTTTAGTCCTTGCCAGTCGCTCCAACTGCCTGCATAAAATGTATTAAAATTAAATGGTTTAATCAAAGGCAGTCTGTTTATTAAATAACAATAGTTTCCATATACTATTACCAGACCCAACGTGATGATTGAGTAGCAAATAATGAAACAAAAATGAACAAAGATTAAGATGTTCTTTTGTTGATTATCCTAGGTACGAGATCAATGATGACGCTATCGAATACGGTGTAAGCTATTTTGCGATTTGTGCGATATCTAACCGAAAACAGCTAAGAGCAGGATTCATGTCAAGGGCAGTAGTCGAGAATCGTTCGGCCTCTAACCCGATAGCTTCGTCACCAGTTTACACATTGTCATTCTTGCGACATACACTGGTCTACTGCACTATTAGATCACGATAGGTCCTTGACTTTTATATTGTGCGCATCTTATCAAATACAATTTTATGAATGTTTACATAATTTATGAAATATACCTAATCAATTAATTTAATTCATTTGATCTCGAGGATTCTGTTGCGCAAAGTGACGAATTTGTATAATTACATAAATTACGTCGTGATTATAAATCATAAACGTGTTTCTTGCGTTCTCCTACCTTTTATTGGTAGTAAAAAGAATTAGGTTGAACTAATTTGCTCTGAATATACAACTCGGTAAAGCGTCGGTACGTCAGAGCAAACGTCTGTTTATTTGGGAAGTTTGGCGTCTTCAGGTCTCGGCGTCTTGGCGCCTTTTCTTCCCTAATATCTAGTAGATATAATCTTCTGATGGGCTGATTCGATAGTGTCATGTCAAATATTTACTTTAGATATTTCATGGCAAACCGTTTACTCTACACCCAACTGACAATAAACCCAACGTAGTTCATAACAATAGAGAATAACATGAAGTGTGAAACAATCGTAAATCTTTCGTCATCACACTTATTCACTGGGTGTATGTTTATTTAAACATGTCAATGAATGGAGCATTAGGCATTAGTAGTCTTGTTTAAATCATCTTTGATGAGTAAATAAAATATTTTTTTTGTACTAGCACGAAAATGTGACGACTAAGCACGATAACAGTAGAGAGTTCAAATAAAGTATCCACTATCAGCGAAATATGTAGTTATCCCAAACCGGGGAGATATAAAAAGATATCGAAATTCGAAACGCGGGACATTTGTGCAGTTCACTATGAAAAGTTTTCCACCACCGTTTGAATGCTGTGAAACTTATAATCTACCAGTCGTTTGCTCGGATTTATAAACAAAACTAGACTCACGGATCAACCCCTCCAGCGAAATAATAGATGACCGTGAACAACATGTATGCGCCGGCGAAGTACAGTGGCTGCATGATGTGCAGCAGCCTGCTGGGGTGGGCCGAGCAGACCAGCTCCACCAACATCACCGCCGAGTTGACGCCGTGCACCATCACGTCCAGGATCGGGTTTGGCGCGAAGTTCACCGTGTTTGAGTCTGGAAGGTGGAGTAGAATTGTGAGGATATTTTATTAATGTAATTACTGATTAGTTACCTATTGTTTTATAATACATACTTCTTAGGTACTAGAGAAGTATTATGGTATTTAAGAATGGGCCGTTGGGTTTGTCATGCTTTGAGTAAGGTTTTCGATTTGCATAATATAATAAGGTATTCGCCGTCCTCTGCTGGATGTAAGTATCCCCAAGGTAGCATCAACCATCCCGGTCTCGAGCAGGCCGTCTCCCATCCCTAAGATTTTTGTTACTATTTAGACATTTTGTTTTTTAATTTTTAACAATTATCGAGCATCCGAAAATGTATCTTTTGTAAGCGATGGATAACTACATAATATAGCATTTTAACAATGCCGAATATTACAAAAACCAACTTACTGCAGAATAGTTTATACATTCGTTTTTATTTAAAAAATTCATGCCCACATTGCAATAATATACGATTAAAGATTCGTTATTTTATTTTTTTACGATGCAATAATGTTTTACTTACACGTTCTCAAAATGCCCCAGTAGAAGACGGTGATGAGGAAGGCGACGGGAATGGTAATGTTATACAGAACCCAGTACATCTTCACGTACCATGGCAGTCCAAATGTTGCGTCTGAAATAACACGTTACAATCATTACATTGAGTTCATTATTAATACCGAATTGAAGATTTATCAGAAAAGGTTTGTAGTTTTGATAATAACATATTAAAAGGATTGATTCAAGTAACATATTAAATTTATTTTAAAAATCATGTATTATTTAGATACAGCCATTTCGTTTTATTAAAGGGGGTTTTATGAGAATAAATATTAACTATTAAAAACTAATTGTTTATCATGTAAACAACGGTTAAACATATATATTTGTTATTAGAAATTTCCATCCAGTTTCGATAGCCTCTGATATTTATTCATATGAAATCGCGAATGGATAAAGCGTTAGTAAACAAACTAGACCGTGTTAAGAGACGCATGTTTGTTTTGAACTCGTGTTTTAAGTATATTCGGTAAAATAAACACGATGAGTAACATTTGTATGGCAAAAGTGTGTAACATTTACATAATGATAACGTGGATACATTGTTTACCTTCAAATCAGAGTAGATTGTGATGTAAGTTTGTGTGAAACAAATATAAATGTATACGAATAAGATGTATTAATTTACATATAACTATATGCTAAGCAGAACATTATTTATTTTTAATAGCGCAATGTTACTAACTTAATTAACTTGATAAACAAATTAAATTACGGAGACGAATTATATTTGTTACGACATCAATTATAAAGAATCGTCTTGATTGGTCGATGGAGCCTAATGCATCCACAGATTTATAAGCCAAAATTTATAGATAACCGCATACTGAACTAAATACCATGAACGTTGTACACGATGTTATACATGGATCAATCGACATCGATCATGGTATCGACCAATGTAAACTGGCTATTAAAACGTACAAACATTTTGACGTCACATAGATCAGACCCAAGGAATGTTAATAAATTTACCACTATAAACAATATCGAGGTCCTAGACCACTTTTGAATAGTGTGGAAATATTTATGTCGGCTGCACAACGTTTAATTTGGCTGTCTTGGTTGGTTCCCTAATTATGTTTGACGTGTGTTTAAATATAAGATAAATTCTAACGAGCGCAACAACTGACGACCTCTCATCGACTTCTCTATGGTCCTTACAATTATTTGACGAAACACGCGAAGAGAACGTCGTGTTCCCTTGACTTTTGCCAACAAAAGAAAATTATTATTGGCATATTTCACTCTACAGCTCGTTAGAGATGTGCCACTGATGAAATGAGGCAAACAAACTGTTGGAGGTCAAGATAACGACCGGCATTGGACGTGGTCTCTGCTTAAAGAACGTGTCTTGTAAACTGCGCTGACAAGTCTCACAATGCCAGAGGCATTTATGGTATTCTTTCGTGTCGCATTTTTATATAACAATGTTAGGCACTGATGTGAATTAAAATAAATAACATATAATATAAAGCTAAAACACATGCAAGAAGATTAAATGCGTACCAATTGGTTTTTTAAAGTAAGCATATGCCGAAACAGCTGTAGAAAACGCTTCAGTAAGAACTATTAGTAGGAAGCCCCAATGTGTTAGATAAATGAACCAGTAGCCGAAAGGTATGTCCAATGTCAAGGGCAGCAAGACCATAGACGCGAGGAGCACGCACGCTGAATACAAGAACAGTACACTTCTAAGGCAGAGTAGAGGCAGAGTGGAGCGGTTGTTTTGCCAGCAGCTCACGTAGAAATTAACAGGAGACGCGTGTTCCAGCATACACATCCGCCATTGACACTGACTCTTTACATACTGGACGCACCGCATTATTGTTTAGCCACAGATATGTACGCGCACTAAGTCTCGCACAATTACTACGGTACGTATAATCACTTTATAGCATTATTTCCTGATGTGGTCGCCCGACGCGAGCTCGTATCCGTACTGATTGCACTGCATAACACGACGATATCGATATTTTTTTGACGTGAAATATAACGGCACTAAGTAGGACTGATCGTCTGTATTGTTAATAATGAACTGAATTGCGAAAATTGCTGGTTGCCAGTGAAGCGTGAAAACGCCTGCATCTGCAACGACAGACCGACTGAACTTGTTCTTTATGTTCCTTCAAGGTCTGACACCACGTTTACTTTGCTCGGTTGTCGACTGCTTCTAATCTACTGAACTTATCTATGTGACGTATATTTAATTTAAATGTAATTTTTCTAACAATTTTCAAACAAGGTTGAATACTTTACTAATGAAGTGTTGAAATTAGTTCAGTTAGCTATGAAATTAGGTAAGCCGCATACTTCACGTAGCGATGGTTATCGCTCCAGTTTCGGTCCTTCCCACAGTACAATAACGTCTTTTATGTCGTCACAGAAACATTAGGTATACATTGCTTATGAGAATTATTATGTTATCTGATAAAGTAGTTGGTTCACCTTTGTCTACACATTAATCACGGCATAACGTGTGAACTTGACTTTGCGGAACAACGCACAGGAATATAGTTATCAAGAAAATCGTAGGTAATTAAGGTTTTTCTTTGTATAAATAATTACTTCGATAAAATATACTTACAATCATTGCGTATAATTGCTTTGTAACATTAAATATAGCGGATAGCTAACTCTACCTCTAATACATAATTAAAGAAGAGTAAGTTTGTGGTCAGTGTGCGTCTCAGTTATGAAAATGCAGTTTATTCATGCGTATTTATTTTGGACTTCAGCATTTACTTAGATACAAGCATGTGCTGAAGACTCGACAGTGACACATCCACCGGCTGTGGGCGTGTTGTCGTTCGAGTAATTTGAACGTTCACAGGATGCAATATGAAACAAAGTCTGTGTAGCAATAACAATTAGTATCGCAACGGTTCGGATGAGAGTCATTAGTGAACAAGTGTACCTGATGACTGGCCTTGAGGGTTCTTGACAGCTACTGCGATGCCGAATAACGACTCCACCACGATGAACACCAGTCCCCAATGCGTCATGTACAGCAGGAACTTCTCCGTGGGACCCCAGAAGAACGCCAACGACCAAAACGTGACGACGGATGCCCACAGGAGAATGGGCACTCTCCAACATAGAGGTGAAACATTTCTAAATGTTGACGTCCTGAACTGATCTATACTCTCGTTTCCAGAACCAAGTAAGCCGGTGATGCAGTAAATGCCGTGTCTCCGGATCCCCTGCACCATTGTGTTCGCGTCTGGTTAATCGAGCAATGTTTAAACAGCTACGTCGTGTCGTGTAGAATCATAACCTTTGGCGTGTTTGCAATCGCATCTGTGGACAAGTACGTCAATAAATAGGAAAAAATTCAAGGCACGTCCATGGTTCACGACTGCGACGACGAGTATAAACTTTTTTGGCATTAACAAGTTGTATGACCTTGTAAGGTATATTAGCAAAAGGATCAAAAAATGCGTTTATGGTTAGTAAGGTTAAATATTTATGTCGTGAATAGGTGCTGGTCAGCGTTTGAACACCCATAAAAATCTATGTACGGCGAGTATACATTTGGTTTGCTTGTGATGTTTGCCTCGCCAACATGACCGTCAATATAAACTGAAGGAAACCCGTTATAGCCAGCCACGCGTAAAGTATGTACAACTTTGTAAATAGTCACATATCACTAGAAATAAAAATTCTATAAGATATTGTAATTAAACTGAATAATCGCACAATTAAATGTTATTCAAATGTCTTAAATTAGGGTATTAAATAATAAATCTATTAATATTAATGTATAAGACAATACTGTTCGCCCTTGTTAATGTAGATCTATAATATTTCGAAGGGGTGAAATCATCACTTATTTATTTGACAGGTAGGTTTAGCACCTGTAACATAATTATATAATTTTAATAGGCTATATATGTAGATAGGTGACAATTTATTCATAGACATCTTGTCAATATGTTCGCATTAGTAATTTGCCAAATATTGGACTGCCTCGGTGGCGTAGTTGTATTACGGTACGGTTACAAAGCTAAGGTCTCGGGTTCGAGTCCCGGGTCGGGCAAAGTGTTATTGGATTTTTCTATTCATTATCAGCCCGGAGTCAGGAATTTGTGCTCGATATGGCGATAGGCTTGCCCCCTATCACATCATGGGACGAAACATACAAGGCGAAATGTGGGTGTCCTGGCGGCCCCTCTGCCTACCCCCTTCGGGGATAAAGGCGTGAGTTTATGTATGTATGTATGTAAATAATAAATATGTAAAAAAATCTTTGTAAAAACAACACACAAATAGCATTCTAATTCAGAGTTAAATCTTTTCTGAAATTATATTTTTCCCGGCCGCCATAGGTATGGGTGTTTCACAGATGAGAAGGTACCAAAAATCTATTGTATTTTATTTATGGTTCAAACGGACGTAAAGTGACGGATTTCTATGACCGGAGGCGTCATCTTTCCTTCCATTTCTCTTCCCATTTTAAGAGTCCATCAATCTATGACGCAAGCGTCGAAGATGTTCACTTACCATCAGGACGTGAGCTGTTCGTTTGTTCGCGAGACTATACGATAAAAATAGTGGTTCCTTTTTATATATATTTTTATAGCACATTACTTTGTAGTTTAATTGCAGCGCAAACACCTAAACTGCTTAGTGTTCTTGTGTTATTATGTGTTATGAAGGAAGTTTTATTATTGACTATTGGCCGAACACCAATCGCGATGAAGGTGCATTACTAATATATATAGCATTCGTTAAATACACGGTAAATCTTTGATGTCATATAGTTTACAGTTGAGATTAATCTGAGCTGATGTGCTTATTATACAAAATATAATATTTATCACGGAAAATATACAGCAATATAATTATTGTGTTCCAATAAACACGTGAAACACAAACACATACTTATGACTATCAAAACAAGACGCATTATTTATTTTAAATTGGATGAATACGTTTAATTTGGTTTCGAATGTGTTTTAAATTACAGAATATGATAAAAGTCAAGGTAACAATCGAAGATTTTCAAAATTAGCGAGTGAAGTTATTAGATATTTTACATTTCAAGGTTGAGGTCATACTTCTATCATTTTATCATTATGTTAGTTATTGTCGTGGATTTTAATATGATTATTGCGACAAAATATTTTTACTTTATTAATCATTCATCAATAAGTAATATCAATATTTATAGTAAGGCTTATTTAAGTTAATAAGTTAATTTCAAAAGTATGTATTTTGTTGCCACTTATATACATGGTTTGAACTATACTAGTACAACAATTATACAAGATCGTGATATTGTGAACAATGTCATTCTACAGGAAATCTAATCCTGAACAAAAGTCTTCCACAAGCATTTGCCTAGGTACCTGTTGAAAATGGCCTGCATGATATTAAAAAAGAAAACCTAAATTCCGTTATGGAAAATATTCATATCAATGTATAGGAATTCAACCTAAAGGTTAGTAGTTAATATTAAATGGTTGTAAATTGTTACTATATTTCTATGAATATTCAACTTATTATTACAATTGTATTATTGCGTGTACGTGTCTAATTTCATGGTTACATAAAATATATTTTCCACACACCCATGAAGGTTGACCCTAAACGACTTATATGTCATTTTAATGGAGGTATGAATTATGATAGGCCACATAACAAATGTAGCATAAAGAGTAATGGCTTATGTAATTTTCATGTCATTATTTTGTTTCTGTTTTAGCGAAATCATATCAACATGGTATAACATCATCGAACATTATTGAAAAAAAGATGTTATCTTTTAGTCTCAACAACTAAAAATCAGTGACAGAACCCTTTTTTTTCTTTTATAAAACGTAAAGTGGGCTAGCATTAAGCGACTAATTCTGTAATAATATAAGAATATTAATTAAGTAGACAAGATGTTTTAATTAACTGTAGAACATTATCATTGCCTATCATGTTTGTATGTTAAAATATTTTCTGTAAACATTAGTATACACTAATATATGGATATTTACTATTCTATTTTTTTCTACAAATATAATTTGTAGCTTGTCCTGGGTTCAATGTGTTGGGCGGAAAATTTTGATAGGGTTTTTTAAGTGAAAATGTTGATATAAGATCCCAAAAAGGGAAGACCGATCGCTAGTATAAAAGTTTTGCTAGAATTTAGTTAATTTAGTAAAATATATTGTTTTAATGATTAATTCCAACCTATGTATCACAAGTAATAAATGATTATGATTATTATGACTACCCAGGAGCGGATGCGTGTCCTCTTTGGATTTTTTTTACATGGGCTGGAAAATTGGAAATGAACAAAATATTGGGTACCCTTTGCATCCTTATTTTATTCTTGATATTATATACTAACGTAAGCGATCGATTGTACATTTTGTTAAGATGAATTTGTATAGAGGATGGGACTTGGCACGTCCATTGAATTTGAATGCACCTGTTTTAACTGACGACTATTTATAAATTATAAATTGTAGTCCACGTACGAATGTCATGTATTTTCGTATGATGTGTGTTGATCTGATATTAATTTCTTACATTTTTTCAAATTGATTTTTTACATATTTATCGAGCATTATATTTCCTTAACATTTCTTGGAAATGTAATTGTCTAATAAATCATTTGTAATTTGATTTTTATAAAATGTTTTATATTTTTTTATTGAAAACGTGATCAATTAAACACATAACTATATATAACGTACCGATTTAACGTGAACACTAGGCTTATACATAATTATATTCAAGGGTATTAGAAAACGAGGAAAATGCGTTCTTATTATCCTGACCTTAAAGACGTACTGAGTTCGGTACAAGCGAAGGATTACTAACTATAATTAAGGATATAAATCGATTGTGTATATAAATGGTTTCTAAACATCCGCCGTCGGCCGGCTTGTATTGTATAGCACTCGACATCATGAAGTTGGTTTATGCGTGAGACGTTGAGTTTTCTTTTTTAATTTATTTTCTCAGAGATTATCCGCCAACCGTTGGATTTTTATGTCGAATTTATAAGACGTCTGCTATCTAGGATTTAAGTTCTGTGCCTCGATCTGACCCGCTAAGGCTTTTATTCAACGCCTACTTTGATAATGTGGTCCTTCGGATTCATTCATTATGGGTTGTTCGCACGTTGATAATATCTAGTTTAATTCAGTTTACATGCATGTGTTTATTTTCTTATTTTTTTGTTAGAACCTGTTTAGTTCGTGCACCTGGATATTTAAATAAAAAAAACGTGTTCCACAGTGCTTATATAAAAAGAAACAATTCTGCGAGCAAGCGTTATGTGAACACAAAAAAGATAGCATAAGTAAACATGTTAACCTTTACAATCTGACTTTTTAATTCGTATTTAATAAGTATTTTGCACACCTCAAAAATGTTTCTTTACCTACAGAATTGTAACTACTTCAGAATACTAAAAATGTAATGGATCGATTCACAGTTCAATCACCTTTCGGAGTTCCTGATGGTATCGCGAACGGCATGTGAATAATTAATATTTATTTTTACCCGAGTATTTGAAGAGTCAAACTGTAAAGTTAGTACTGTTTAAGTAACGTTCACTTAATGACATCTAAATTACTTACAGCGTTAACAATGGTTTGCAAGTAATTACAGACATCGTGGACATAATTGGGTTTAGTAACGTGAATGGTGCGTGTAACTCGGTGAGATCGAAAGTGCAGAATCTATTAATATTAATGTATAAGACAATACTGTTCGCCCTTGTATTGATGTAGATCTATCATATTTCGAAGGGGTAAAATCATCACTTATTTATTTGACAGGTAGGTTTAGCACCTGTAACATAATTATATAATTTTAATAGGCGAAAATATGGAATGACTACATATGTAGATGGGTGACAAATTATTCATAGACATCTTGTCAATATGTTCGCATTAGTAATTTGCCAAATATTGGATTTACAAATTATAATGCGATATTTTTTCTGCCAATCAACCGTACCGATTATAACACTTTAACCGCAAATAGTTTAGTTATTTATAAATTGTAGGATTTGAATTTACTAATAAAATAACAATGATCAGTTTTGGAAACCATTAAGGACTAACCGATATATTTTAATACAGATATTTCATAGACAATACATTTAATCTAGATATTTTATACCTATGGGTATAAAATACGCATTTATTGTGATGGAAAATACTGATTTAGATCTATCTTTTTTTGCTTGTATATACAAAGAAAATAATTGAATAAATTATTCATTACTTAAATAAATAAACCTGTCAACACATCAAATGCAATCTATATTTACCCCTGGGCAATTAACATAAGGAACGAAAATAATTTCTACAATAGCCAACTCGAGCACTAAACTATATCAAACAAAACTTAAGTAATATACCTGGTATTTACACACACGACACTGTTTTATGTGTTTTTAAATCTAATTTAATTCAGCATATTTTTGTAATTTTCGCGGTATCGAGAGTGAGCGCGTGTTTAGGCGCGCGACTAGGGCGCGACTAACGTGGATGCTGCGTGTGGCGCGGACGTTCAACCAAGGCGATCTCAAGGCGCTGTGTGTGCCATCATGCACTTGAACTTGACTAAACTTGTTCTCTACACCAAAATAAACTTTATGAACGCTACTTTACCTTTCTGTGCGTTTGTTTGTTTAATATTTTTAATTGAATTAAATAAATATTGACACTGGCTGTCGCTCGTCTCTCGTCTTTTTTAAAGACTTGATGTTGAAATTTTATATAACATTGCGTTGATCAAATCTTAGGGAACCACGCTTTTATATTTTTTATCGATAGTATGCCCACGTAGAAAACATTACAGGTGCTGTAAAATTAATATGTATAATTAACACAACTGTTAAATTAATTGGAGTTAGAGGTTTTTGTTTTACAAGGCGACAAGCAAATAGGTATATAAAATAATAGGTGCAATTCGACAGGGATTACGACAATTCTTAATCCAAATATCGGTAAAAGTGTTATTGTATGTCTTTATAACATTTAGTTAGTGTAGTATTACATATTAAGTAAGGTCACATGGAGTGCTAAAATTTTCATGGCTATATTAGCACGTCAACTTGTAACCAACTGATCATCGTATTGGTTTTAACTTCATTCAACAAACTGTAAAAACATAGTTTTGTGTTTATTTTCTTTTATTCCGTATACATACAGGTGTTTTGACACACAAAGCAGTTCGCCTAATTTTTACATTATGCGCATATTGTTTTGGGTATTACAAGACTTTCTGAAAGCAGACAGCTCAAATCGAAAGTACATACCACAGGTACACATATTGCCCAGTCCAATATTTAAATATACTATACATATGTACGCCCTAACAATATTTTAGCAAGAACGCAAACATTCTTATGAGCATTTTATGCTATTACCCGTAGGCTAAAAAATATTTTGCAAAAATAACCGGGGTCTTGGACTAGTATGTTTCAATGTTGTTTTTATTTAATGCAGAGCAAATAAAACCAGAAAGCTGTCAGCTACAGATTACATTATGTTAACAGGTTTGAGAAACTCTTGTTTAAATACTTATCAATCTTAGAGTAGAGAAGAATTAGAGAAGATTTATGGATATGTGTTTTTTAGAGATACTCTTACGATAATAATAGCTTAAGTGGAATCATTACAAAAATGTGTATAATTCATGTAAATAAGGCTCCAAATTTATATTATTAAGCCCTTGCTAGCGATGTAAAGTACACATACTAAGGGGCGGTTGTTGAAACGCCAAATAAAACATATTCGCAGAATAAAATCAACATGAACAAATTAAATAAGGAAAGTCTTAAGAAAATGTACCGATTATGTTATTTTCAATATAGTCAGGTTTTAATTTATTTGATGGATAACTATTATATGCATCAGTGGCGAAGGGTTCATACAAGCCGATTCCTAGCAGCACGCCTTATAATTTAAAGGAAATTATTATTTACATTTTTTTAAACAAGTTATATGAAGAAAATAATCAAATAATAAACAATATTAAAATAAATATAAACAATAAACAAATGTTATTCGATATTAATAAACAAAATATTATCGATCAATTAATAACACAACGACAAACGCATTGCGCGATGTTCAACGTAATGCATGTACTTAACGAAACACGCGGCCGCCTAGATCCCGATGACGTCACGACAGGCTACAAGGACACAGCACGAGTTCCCGTTGCTCTCGCGCTCATTTCCAACGCATTATTTGCCATCTCTGTTACACGTTTGTTGCTCAGAACTGCATACAAAATTGCACCTTAAAACCTTTAGCTTTTAAGGTCTAAATTTATTTGTAGAAATACGACGGTATTCGCTTGTGAATATGCCGGTGGGACTACGGCTTATAAAGTAATTTGCCAGTTCGCGCCTCTTTTATTTCGTGTTTATAATTAGAAAATATTATTTACTACTGTGTTGTTTCAGTGTATATGTATAATGCGGTGTCTATTTTTAGGTTTGTATATAATTAGTGGGTAATTTATGAAATTTTACTGGTTTCGAAGTGCAAACAGATCTATCTATTTAGCAAAACTTTAATGATGAATGAAACTTGATAATGTCGTATGTATCGTTTTATCTCATGAATTGCATTATTATGAGGTAATTTTAAAAATGCTGCATTTACGTAATTAAAAAACGCACTGGAAATTATATTAAATTTGATAATACATTTAAGTACCAGAGAAAGAACGGCAACTGACAAGTTTTAATTATTTAATAAATATTGTAATGCCGTATTTTCGTTAGCGTTGATTCAAAATAGGACATACAAACATAACCCACGCCTGCATCCCATGAGGGTTGCCAGATTTGATAGATCTCCAGTTAGCTCTATACTGGCATCGTTTTACTTTCGTCCACTTACATCAATCTCTTCATCTTTTTTTTATATATAAGGAACGTTTGAAATTTTTTTGTCGATCAATTTCAAAACAGGCTAATGTTGTCTTTTGCATTGAATCGAAATTTACTTTAAAAACGTTAAAAAAAGGACCTAACGGGCACAGTGCTATTCCGTGCAAGTGTTGTATAAAAATATAGTAAGTATTACTAAGCAAATATGTTGCTCAATATCTTACGTACATAACGGAGTAAAAATATAAGTATGAGTACTTGTTAATTTAATAAAACTAGTCACCAGAAGTATCGGCTTCCCTTTTGAAAAAAGTCACCCTTCGCCACTGATATGCATACATAGTACATACATATATAAACTCACTCGCGAGGCGCCACCAGGACACCCACATTTCGCCTTGTATGTTCCGTCCCACGATATGATAGGCCTATCGCTATATCGGGCACAAATTTTTGACTCCGGATAATGAATAGAAAAATCCAATATCATTTTGCCCGACCCGGGACTCGAACCCGAGGCTTCAGCTTTGTAATCGTACCGTTATACAACTACGCTTCACGTAGAGTCACCCTCTCGCGCTTTTTAATGCGTGAAAGAGCATACTCGTGACCCAATGTAAAAGGTACCTACTGATTTGAATTGTCACAGAATTTTTAGGGTGACCACGGTGTAGAACTAAGAAAACAGATTTCAGTAGTTTTTTTTCTCTTATTATTCTTCTTTTATTTTGGTATCTATATAAAAAAATCAGCGTAATAATAGTGTTCAACAATATCTACTCAGAAGCTCGAATCGCTCAAGGACTTTATTTTTAATGTCGTGTATTAGACTAGTTAATGTTAAAAAATGAGATAATATTCAAAAAATAGGTATCTTTGAGACATATTCATTTTAGATCCTCGTTTTTATTTTGCATTTTGCACTTTGCATGCCGCATAAGCGTGATAGCTAATCACAATCTGCGGGTGCATTAACGTTTGATTGGTAGAAACTGAATTTAGTAAAAGAAAAAAAAAAACCTCAAAACTAACGTACAGTTAAGATACGATCTCAGTTTTATATTCAAATTCGAGTCTTGGAGCACAGTGATATTACCAGGATGCGTTCTACCAACCGACTCTGACCAGTCGTATCACGTTTGCAAACAATAAAATAATCCTCCTTCTTTCGCAGTCGGGTAATAATTAACTCGTGTCAGCTTTATATAAACCTTTTAGGATTTGTGATGCTGTTCATGTAATTATTTATGTATCATTATTTTTTTACCGAATAAATAAATCAAAAAAATAATGATTATTAATTAGATAGGTCGATTTAGCTTCACCATCGCGACTATTATTTTCAGCGACGGGAAGGTCACTGCTGGAAATATTTATGCATTATTGTTATTGTTCACAACAAATATATCATTATCAAACATGTAAAGCGGTTACCAGCAGGGTCGTGCAGTCAATATGCCGTGCCTGAATATTAATAAAAAAAAAAAAACAAACTGCGGTCTTATGGCTCTCGCCGATTTCTTCCAGGCCAGCTTTTGATGAACTGAATTGAAAAGAAGCAAGGAAGAAATGCCTTTTTTGTTATCTCCAGCCAAAGATTTTCTGAAAGAGATTTCTTAGAGCAATAAGGCCACCGATTGTACTTACTTTAAATATAACTAGGTATGTGTTTTCCTGGTGTACAATAAATAATACTAGTAAAAAGAAAAAATACACTCAAAAGTCAATTTAATAAAATTGACGTTTTTCCCCAACGATTTTTTCTGCGTCCTTTTGGCGGCAGCCTGTATCCAAAAGACTCCTGCATACTTTATTGGGTCGTCAATCAGGTTTATTGATACTCTTTGATTATACGTCTATTTTTCTAACTAAATATGTATAACGACATTACTTTAATCATAGATTGTATTAAAATACAAATTAATTTGCATTAGTTGCGGAAAAATAAAGCAAGGTGACATTTGCGAAGATTTTATTTAAACGTTTTATTCATAAAACTACGTGAATAAATGAATTAACATGACTTCAAATGCCAAGTACTACCTACAAAAAAGCGAAATTATATTTTTTGATGTATGGATTTTAGTATTTGCGATTTTATTTAAAGGTATAATTATTTTGTACAGAAATAATGACCGGAGACGAGCTCAACTTCCGTAATATTATACGGGGTATATCAAGACTGCCAGGTGGTAGTTTTAGTAGTTAGTAGTTACAGACACAATGCAATTAAAATTTCGCAAAAAAAGTGACGGATTATTTTTTGCAATATTTTAAATATAATCATGTTTGGGTGGTAAATACCTAGTATTTGCGAGAATAGTAATCTAAGCCATTGCGTACCATTGCGTCCTTTAAAATAAAAAGGTGTACATTATTATTTTAGGAAAACTATGTATTTATAACCCAAATAAGTAAAAAATTGCAAAATAACATTTTAGATAAATTTTTAATTGCATTGTATTTGAAGTCACTAATACTATCATTTGGCTTCGTTTTCAGTCGCAGTCTTGATATACCCTGTATAAAACGTATAAAAGGGATTATTTGAATTCAGCTATGTGGAGTCATTGAAAAATAACATTGCATGCAGCGTTAAAAAGTTTAGTTTGAGAAGGATAAGGTAATCTGGGGCAATAAATTTGCACAAAACACTAAATAAAATAAGCAAACGCACCAAAGAAACATTTTTATTTATCACGACATGACACTGATTATTCATATCAAGGATTGTATATATCATGCAAATTTAAATATCTAAATCCGATATATTCAATATTTTAGCGGTAAACATTATATCTTCGACTAAACACTTATATTTAATATAAATATTAAAATGTCAACAGGATTTGAAATAGATATATTTATGACATCAAGATGGTATTTTAGTAACTATAAAGAATCGTGTGTAGAATATTGTCACACAGGAAAATAACATTTATATCATTGATCTAATGCATACAGATATTATCAAATTTTGGAAAATTGATAATTCGTACAGCGTCATCACGTTTGCTCTGTACTTCGAGATGTCGCTGTGCGAATTTGGACTTTACACCAAAGTCAATATAAAGCAATTTTACTAATGTAACTTACCTTATTTACGACACTGATTACATATGTTTCTACTGATAACGAATTTGAATACAAGATATGTTTTAAAACATAAGAATGACATAGTTATGCTCTTTATTATAGTAGATATTTTATTGCTTTATTATACGTAGAAAAATAATAATTTTATTTTGGTGTGAACTTGATTTTGACTTCCTGTTATGTTAATAATTTTTATTTTACATAAATAATAATTATGGCAGACTCTAGAATTTGCTTGATATGATCACAGATTAGTGTCATGTTTTTGATATAATCACACTTTTGTGTGTTTGATATGATCACATTTTCGTGTCATATGTTCTTGATATGACTTACGCGAAAGGGGCATTATTTACGTCGATACACTATTGATGTAGCCAATGTTAAATAATCTTTGTGCGCTGTGTATTGTATACTTAAGTGAGGAACTTTATCAGAACAGTCATGGATAGTAAACGCTCGTTAGCAAATTGTATTTGGTTGATCACATATTTTTTACATTATAACTTTTACACGACTATGAATTGTCTGACTAAAGAATCATAGCCATATTTAATGTTAGAATCGGATTGGCTACATCAGCGTATCCTCTAAACGATAAATACACTTTACTTAAATAAATAATACGAGGAACGATTGCCTTAAAATTATTCTTAATTGTACAATATAGTACAGAACTTGCCTAACAATCTTTACGTCGCATGCATAAATCCTCTATTAAAATATATTGATTTTATCTCTTCCAATGCGCTTACGTTAGTCTAGTTCTGTACTTTACACTTATAAAAATATAAATGCAGAAATGCCTAAGCAAGTAGGCAGTATAAACATGAAAAACAATCTAGATCGGGAAAATTTACATATTTTTACAGTTCATGTACCCATCATTGCAAATCTCTGGGAATTATACTTATATTTTTATATTTTGTACATATATAAAATTGTACATATTCAGTTCAAAGTGTTCTAATGTTTTTAAAAGCTATTGAGTACGAAAACAGCTGAATTTTATTATGAGTCGCATTTCCATTTCGAATATATTTATTATGGATTATTAAGCATTTGTATTATATAGGAGGACTTTTTTTTCGTTTATTTTAAAATAAAACAGGCAATAAAATTTCATAGAAAATAATTTGATGTGTCAATGCCATTTTATACGCTAAATACGAGTTATGAAATATCAATCGGCAGCTCGGCAGTTTTTTTTTATAAAAAAAACATACAGGCTTTAATGTTAAATGTAGTTATTATTGACAGATCTAATGTTGGTTACTTTTGGGTATATTTATAATTTTTTATCATACACATTACATGACATGATATGCATATCATATCACGTTAATAATAATGGTAACCTTGCACATCATACAAGACGCCTGACATAATTCAATAGCTTGCATTTAGGAAAATAACTCTTATGTATATGACAGGAGTATCATAATAAATCTACCTGTTCTGCGTATGTAAAAAATATGTAATCCAATGACCAAACCAATTAAGATAGAAATAATGCAAATTATTTCTTTCAAAAAATCATCTCAATTTGTCAGACAGAAAAAAAATCCTTTTACTAAAATTCCAAATTGACAAAGTACCAAAATTGACATCGCAAGACGTATATATTTAAAAATAATAGCATTAATTTACCAGTATAATAAAACTGAATACCTACATGGCAAAGTTTGTAATTTTTCATATTTTTTTTACATGCAGTACCATTTGTATTATAGATGAGATAAGATACTAAATATAATATTTATGCTGTATTGTGCGAACTTAATACAAACTATGAGCCTATAAATATACATATTTTAATAATCATAAAGAAATAGTATTATATAATAGGAAACAAACGCACCATATAAATTATTGATACTCATACATTTATAATTATTAATACTCGTTAATTGCTTATAACTCTCAACATCTAGGAATGTTTACTTTAAAACGTAAACCTTTACATATCACAAAAGTAATCAATACTCTTTGTTATTGCTTAATTCATCAAGTCCACAGTTCATTAAAAGTATTTTAGCGTAACAACTAAAATAATATTGCTAATATAATTTCACATTATTCGTGGTTATTCTCATAATAAGTTCACAATCATTTAAAATATAATATGTGATCAATTAATCTTTTTTAAGTTTTGGCTTTTTATTAAAATTAGTTGAGTAATTATTTTTTTTTTTTTCATTATAAACCACTGGAACATATTTTTACACACACGAATATATTTTTGTTAAATATTATCCTACTTAAGAGTAAAAACACCGTAAACATCAATACAATACATGACGTTTCACATCACAATTACTTAATAATAACGTTTTATCTATTTGACTATCAATGAAAATGTCACCGATAGCCACAATTACGCTATAGCAGATACCATTAATCATTGCCGGAGTCGTCAGATATTAAAGCTGAAAATTTAGAGCGAGTAAAACATAGATTCCTCAGTTGAGTTGGATTTTAAACTCTTAATTAAAGGAACTTGCGCTATTTAACAGCAATGCGTGCGAACTGCGATGTAGCTATTATGTAATGTTCCATTAATATCATAGATGGTATACCAGCTTATCTTAGATCTCTCAATCCCAATATGGGTAAATTTATATATCAGTGAGATATAAGAGGTATTTAAGTAGAAAATAATAGTTGTAAAATCTTCGACAAAGGTCTGGGACGGACAAGACCTATCTGATATCTGATGGTGTGTTAGTGGCAGAGATCAACCAAAAAGGTCTTATACACCATATAATGTATTATAGTATGGCAAAGAGGAGAGTTTAAGAGTTAGCGATGCTTGTGGTGGTCTCAATGCGTGGGTAAGGTGAGGCGGTCGGATTGCGTGCGCTGGGTAGCCATGCGCCGGGCGCAGCGGATGCGCATCATCACAATGCAGGTCGCCACGCCGTGGGCGCACATCAGCACGAAAGCACAAAGAGCGACGAAGCCGAACGCTGGGCCTGCAAAAACGAATAGCAAAATTATAAAAACGTATGAACCGTATAAATGTATGAAACGTGGCACAAGTTCTATGCACAGAGGTTGGTGATCACCTCGCAATTTTTGTGATGGTCCATGAGCTGTGTGATGAACCTGAATGTCTTTGTTCTAGTAATTGTGTGACGGGTGTCAATATTGACCGCTAAATTATTATATCTTATACAGTCTATTAAAGTGCCCCTATTGTTACGTTGGAGGCAATTTGTTCCAATTGAGCGTGATTTTTGTCACAATTATAAGTAACGTACATTTATCGTGGCAATTCTTTTTGGCAGCATTTGATCATCACTTCTTATGTTTTCATACGAGTTTTATTAGTCTGTTTATGATGTACCTATACAACACAACTCAAGAAATAATTCATCAAGTTGTAGCCATTTGTTAGAACTGTTGCCTACACAATAGTTTCGATGTAATCTTTATTAATTTCAAAATTAAATTAAAAAAAATCTATTCTGTGTCCCACTGCTGGGCAAAGGTCTCTCCGTTTTTCTCCCATTCCACCCTGTCCTCTGCGAGCTTCTGCCATTTTGGCTTGAATGAATCCAACTCATCTTTCCACCGCATCTTCGGTCTTCCGCGTTTTCTTCGGCCATTCGCAGGATTCCAGCTTGTTGCCAGCCTGGCCCAACGGTTTGGATGCATTCGAGTTACTCTTAAAATACTTAAAATTCTTATTACTACAATCTAAATCATTGGCACGTACCTGGGTTGTTCCAATTAAGAGCCGGGTAGATCGCGGGCTGTCCAATCCTGTCGGTGCCGCCAGCCGCCCAGTACAGCGCGCTGAAGATGCCGTAGGCCAGGCCTGCGCCGGCGCCGTACAGCGCGTGCGCCATGCGCATGGGGTGCGCCGTGATCAGCAGCTCGAAGAACATTATCACAGAGTTTCCGCCGTGCACCAACAGATTCAGGCCGTTCACCTCATGAATTTCTGAAAAGAATGCACTGAATACTTTAAAAACAGAATATGTAGCAGTTGATATATTGCTGAAGTCTAAAAGATATGGAGCTCTTCGTAGAAAACGACGGCAATTACTAAGAGTGGTTCAGCTTACAAAGTGCACAGGGCAATATTAATTGATGAAAATTGATCGTGGGCTTCATACTGTGTATGCTTCGCTGAATGTTAGGCCTTCCACTTATATGAAATGATAAAAATGTTATCGTCGTGGTGTATTTTGTTTACTTTATAGTATGAATCACTTAACACGTAGAAAACCAGTAAGAGGTAGGTAACTACGTTGCTGTCATGTTTAAAACTGTAAGTTAGTCTTCTGGAGAGCCAACAATAGTTTATCTTTTCCCCCTGCGTTTTCTATTTATTTTTAAAAGCAAGCAATGCTTTTTCTTCCTTGTGCAGGAAACATTGTGTTTATTTAAACTGTTAGATCACGTGGGGCTATAAAAATATTTCTTAGTGCATTTGGAAAAAAAATCCTTTTTAGATTAAATGGTCTCATGGCCAATAAAAATACATCTGACGGCGTAAGAACGCCAATGATTATAGTATCATATTGTGCGCTCCGATCCATTAATATATTTTATTGAGCAACGTGGTAGTAGTTGTGCAAGGATAAATGCTCTACATCCTGATTTATAATAATAGATAGGTACCGGGATCATGCACGAGAGTCCAGTAAATGAGCGAGATGACGAACGCGAGGTCCGTGGCGATGTTCTGAACGAGCCAGTACGCGCGGCAGAGCAGCGGCGTGCGCGTGCGCCGAGACACCGGCATCGGGATCTCATCCTCGCATGCTGCAATACATTCAATAAAATTAATAACAAAAAAAACAACTAGATACAGAAACTAGATAGAAAAAACTTAGGGATTGTAGTTTTTCATCAACTATTAAATCATGAAATAAAATAAAAAAACAATTAAGAAATCTTATTTGTTATTTAGGGACTGTGGTTATATTGCACACACGAACTGGTAAAATTAAATTTATGTAATCTGTTCCTTATTAACACAACTTTAACAATTCAAATAAAGTCATCCGGTGATTTATTTATGGAGTGTTACATATAAATATGGAAAGTTACTTGTGTACTGAAACTTCATAACTTAAAATACAAGCTTAATATCATTTAAGTTAAATGTCATGGGACGTCTTGAATAAAATAGTAAATAAAATTACTATTAATGGTAAAACCCTTACATTTATGTTAATAATTTTAATTTCCAAAATAATTTTTTTTTTTCACCTACCAAGGATTTGTACTTTTTATAAAACTGGCTTTATTTTTAAGTTTTAAGTAGTACACTTTTGTCGGCAATCTTCACGATTGTCTATCTTTTTCTTAACTAAATGGTTTATGATCGTGCAGTATATAAAAAAGCAAATTATGAGGTCATATTTTACAAGAACAAATTATTTTTTATTACAATTTAATTACCATTTATAAAGGAGTAATTCAGCAAGTAGTGCTTATAAGAACTTAGTGCTTGCTTTTTCGATAACTTGTCATGAATAGGTTGTTAATAATTCTGAGGTGGAAAGTTTGAATACAATATTACATTTAGGTTAATGTAATATATTGTATCTACACTATCATCAAATCTTCAGCCACAGGTAGAACAGGGTAGCAGCGCCATGTCTCAAAGATTTGCATAGAAACCTGTTAGAATTCGTCTGAATCCAGCGACTTCATATAACCTTGATCCGTCTACGGTTTAAAGTATTTCAAAAGTATCATACATTCTATTCACAATAGCGACAGAGCCACTTCCCGTTAAAAGATTCCTGCGATTAGTTTTTGTACAGTACCTCAAAGGTCGCGACATAGTTTGATGGCCACTTAGTTCATTGAATGAAGCGCACATTGTCGAGTTAGCAACTCAAAGGCAAGAATGAGGAACCAATAAGGATAATTTGTACCACAATGCATAGTGCCGCTCTCGGCTGGGATCTTAATTGACGCGAAATTGTAACCAATCAACCGTTCATGACCCGCGACGTACCCCACCCGATAGATTGAATGCCGAAAATATCACTCCAACTGGACATTTATGGCCTCATCATTCTACGTTTTCAACTAGTATTTTGTACAATATAATTTATATTAACGACACTGCCCAATTTGCGCAATTTAAAATGCACATTTATAGAAATTATAGTAGACCCGTAATGGCAATAATTTCTCGTAGGTATACTGGTGTATAATGCTAGTGTATGGTCTAGACGTCGCAATAAGAGCTATTATGGATGGTAGGAGGACAAAAGAATCTCCATAGAACACGTGCGTATGTGACCTGCGATGACCGTAATTTTGATGTTGACGACAACACGCGACCGAATGATTCAGATTAATTGATTCGCGTGAGGCGTTGCGTCGCGCTTTGAAACTATTGCGTGTAATAGACGCACCCACGCGAAGCTCTTGACATTGTTAATAATATTGTTGCCATCTTTGATGTTAAGCCTAAACATAGAAATAAATACAAACTTCTATTTCATAATGACTTGTAAAGCTGAAATGAGTATGTTTTAGTTGGCATACTACTATCTATAAACTTACTATCTAGCGAGTAGTACTATATTGCGGCGACTTTATTATTCTCAAAGCATCCTTGGTCGTTTCATGAACAATTAAAATTGTACTTACGCAAGCTGTAGCACTTCTCAGCCCTGTAGCGGTGCACCACTAGCAGAGAGAGCATGGACTGCAGCACAATCAAAATGAAGCCCCAGTTGGTGAAATAGATGAACCACTTGAAGTAGTTCACTTCAGTCTGAGGGCCCTTGTACATGGGCGGCAGGCGCTGGCAGAGGAAACTCGCCCCGGCGATCAGTAGCGAGATGATGAATATTATCCATCTGTCGAATAAGAACCATTATGAGTAGGTATTCGGATAAGTATGAGTGAGCGAGCTAGGAAAGCAAGGATTTTTCTATCAGCCATGTGGTTAGAGTGAGTTAAATTTTGTCATGGTGTCCCTTAACCGTTGTAACAGGTAACTTGAAGTAGTAAACGGAGTTGCTAGATATACTGCATCCTCTTGTATTGCATAACATAATAGTTATTTATACAAGATGATTGCCGAAGGTTTTGTATTTGTTACCTGTACACCACATAGTTGAGTGAGGGCACGTATCCGGGCTCCCACTGGCAGCAGCCGAACACCTGCGGCGGGGAGTGCTCGAGGTTGAGCGCGCGGCGACAGGCCAGCCACACCCGGCCCAGCATGGCCGGCTTGCAAGTCTTCTGCATCGCTGCAACAATAACATCATCACCTAATGTTTCATAAGTATAAAACAACTTTTTTAAGCATCCATTATGTTTGTGATATGTTTGTTTTTTTATTGGGATCCCAAGCCCGTGGTAAGTGCTGTGGATTTTATATTTACACTGTTTTTTAAAATAAATATATTAAGTATAAATTACGGATTGTGGAAAATCAATGTTTTTTTTGTTTTCCTGTAAATGTGCCTATAAAACAATATAATTGTGATTTAAGTGATAAAAAATCGCATACTACAATTTGCCGCACAAGCATTACGAATTCAAGTACTTGTGGTTTATTTCGCTAATGTATTATTTATTTTATATTATTAAAATACTTACACAACTGTCAAGGCTTGCAGTATAGCCCAGGGTCTCGTCGTCGTTAGTTTATTACTGTGGCCTAACAAGGGTTGCGTAATTTTGCAAAGTGTCGAGGTCTTACCATTTAAGAGCCTGACAGACTGTACAGAGTCATCGGTGTAATTCTAAAATTCATTTGTACTTTAATACGCAATTTAAGAGTCATTCCTAACGAGTCTTCAGACGATGAAAAAATTCGGATGATAAGTTTTATTTCAAATACGGATTGCAAAATTGTATGTTTTTTTGTTCTATGAAGAGCTTTCAGATTATAGTTTTTTGATCTGGAGTGCTGTGAACCGTCAATTGAACTAAATGCTTCTGAAGTATTCTATCTTCAATGTTTAGGCTATATCCAGCCTTTTAAACCAGGTAGATCAAATTAACTTCCCAGGATTCTAACAACTTGAAAGTTTCGAATGTTAGAAGAGCCAAAGTTTCCATTTCCGTCGGCTTCACAAGCCCCGCTGGTCTAACGTGAATAACTAAGACAAAAATCTCTTCAATATAAAACAGGCTAGTAGTTACTGGTCCTCATCAAGCCTGATATAGCCACTGACCGTATCTGCATCAAGTGACGTGACATCAAACTAACTGTTTTGCACGCGATCAATAAAGGCACTAATTAAGAGAACGTTATGCGTTCCGATGTAGCGATAACAGTTGGCAAACGACAACGGTTTCACTGTGCTGGCGTCTAAATCATCGCTAACATCTTCCTCGTCAGCTCAAAGTCAAATCGATAAGGCCAATGAAAGTAAGATTGATTTCAGTGTCACTGTTTTGTTCAATCAGAACACTGCTCTATTGTGCTACGTGATTGATAAAAATGCGTGGACAGTACCAGTATTCATGCGTGTTACGATGACGGCTGCGTAAAAATCGTCTCGTGATTTACTTTAATAATTATAGTACCGTCCTCATTATCATAAGTGCTGACTTATAATTTTGGAGTTATAAATACTTACATAGTATTTACTAGTTTTTGAACAGTTTTATTGTAAGATGAGTGTAGTAGACTTCAGAAACGGAGGTTTTGTTTGGTTACTAATCTCGACGACAAGCAAATATTCGTTCACTCCACAAATTTCTATTTCACTTACAGGAGCTAATTCTCGGTTTTTTGTTTTAGAGCCATAATATAACTTACAGGTGCCTCGAACCCATAATCACATAGGAAGGTGTGTCGCGTTTTGGATTCCAAAAAGCTTACGTGTTTGTCGACTTCTAGCTTGTTTACTCGTTTGTCGACGTGATACAGCCGTATCTGGTGTCCAGTAATTACATTCATCCCAGTAACAATAGTGAAATATTTAACTGTGTGGCAATTGTATTGTAGGTTGCGGGCTAAGTAGACATTTTCTAAATGGTGTCTTATATTTAAAAAGAATTCATTTCATTATCATGCACGAAAGATTATTAGTAAATAAAAAAATCATAAACTTTAAGGGTTGATGCCTCAAGTGCAATAACTTGCTCATAACCAATCGATCTCAATTCTGTAACAGAGATGGTTATTGAAAGATCAGCGAATGCTTTCTCCGCTCGTTACTGTCAAAGAATTCCCCACTCGACATTTCAATCATGTCAATGAACACAATACGTCTCGATGGACCAACAAATTGCGAATCCAGACAGTTTAAGTGGAGATCAATCATTCCAGATTAATTGATAGACAAACATGTTCGCCCGCTAAGTGACCATTTGTAACAGTTGTGGACAATTAGCTGCCACCTGCAGTGGACTCATAACAAAATGCCGCGTAAAATGTCGTTTTATAAATGAAAATGGAACGGCTTTTCTGTAGTGTTTCTAGTTTGTAAAAGAATTTCTGAGACGTCGCTATTCACACGAGTGTTGTTAAGAGGGGAGAAAACATACACGTGAGCTAAGGTTATGAAAATGCTACGAGAGGTGTGTGCCATTCGTATACTGAATTTGAATGCTAATTTTAAGATATTTTTTTTGCATGACAGCCTCCGTGGTTCAATCCCCGCACCCAAACAAATATTTGTGTGATCCACAGGTATTTGTTTCGGGTCTGGGTGTTTGTGAGACCGAAAAAGTCTCCCGTAGTTCCTGATACCGACAACACAAGACTCGATCTTAGTGTGGGGTCAAGACTATGTATGTGAATGTTGGGTTTATTTATGATTTATTTCAGTTCTGGCAATCAGTTTCATAAGTCATTTTTTTATGTACTGAAATCTTCATATATCACATTCCTTTCTCGAAAAACATTCGTGCAATTTTACACGTGCATGATTTGAATGTTGCAGTAATTATGTTACATTCATGACGTGACTAATGCATTATACGAGCGTATCGTTTTCGTTTCATAAGTCGCCATGGCTGTACAACAATATTATGCCATAAATATTATAAGTTACTGAAAGAAATAAGTTGTTAGATAAAGGCAAGGATTACCCAAGTGCTATCCATAATCGAGCCCATGTTTTGCAGTTGACTTCTTGTAGCCAAAATGATGATAAAAAAAAATCGTGGCTCATATTTAGTTATAAGGAACGTGTAAACAGTTGATATTTTATTAGGTATTGAGAACCTTTTTCACTTTACAAATCCAGATAATCTTAAACTGAAGGTACATAGGTACAACGTCAAATTGCATCAGTGAGATATCCAGATTTATGTGAAAATCTGAACTACGGCGCAACGCACAGAATGGATCGATAGAGCGCTGGCGAATAGCAGAGAGGCTGGGCTTCCTATCTTTAAACATGTGGCTGTGGCTACATATTGTTTCTCCATATAAATTAGACCATGGAAACACATTCAGCCTATGGCTAATTGTCATTACCGTTTCGCTCTGCTGGCTTCGAATACAATTTGTCGTTTTGCTGTGTTTGTAAACAGATATTACATTGAACAGGTAAACGTGGGGCAAAATGACGGCCCTATGACCGGTCCACGTTTTTTCATTGTATATTTTTATTTATAATGTAGTTTTTGCGATTCAAATCAGTGCGAGTTAGCAAGAACAGCGGGGCATCACTCAAATATTAACTTATGTTTTGTTAGCCTGCGATGTTGCAGTAAGATAAAAACATGTACGATGCATTAAGTTGATTTAAGCAGAATATTTAAATTTCAAAATGTTTTAACCATTTTTTGTTGATTCAAGATGATAACAGAACAGATTCCAAGGCAAAATTAATTTTGGTGGGTAAAGTATTCCTTGATATTTGTGAGCCAGTTACTTATTTTGACACTTAATAGTATAGGTTTTTTACAGCGTATCTTTTATACGTAATATTATCAAAAATTATATCAAAATAATGCAACAACGGCGATACAATAAGCTTGTAATGGAAACGGAATAGCTGTGTCTTTCTGATCTACTCTCAGCTTCTACTAGTTATACTTTGCCGTACGTTGCAATTATGCTCGGTGAGCGCAACATCATTTTTGTGGATGTTGCAGACATTTTATATTAAAGTTATAATGTTCTTTCAACCACCTGCTTTACTGCGACCCATTTCCTCAGTATTTCTTCCACTCTTTATCGCTATAACATTTTCCAATTGGCAAGAAAAAATTGTCAGAAAATCGGTAGATTATAAGTCAATGCAGAAAATAATGTAATAAATGAAATTAATACATTACATTGTTTAATCCTTTTCCAATACCTGTTGAAGATATACAGACATATTTTGTGCCCAACAATATGTACATGTGAAATATAACTCATTATTATTAAAATCACGAATATATCATGTCAAGAACTGTATGACGTTTGACTAAGACGGTTGACGGGTGATATTTTCGTAATGCGAAATCAAATAATTCAATAAGCCGTGAAGTATTTTAGGGCAATTTTGCAGAATATAATATGTTTAATTAATAATAATGTATGGAAGACGGCTAGTATCTTTCTGATTTAAATAACAAGGAAATGAGATGTATATTGTCATTTATAATTCGTAAGTATTTCCTATAATAGACTCGATAAGACTAGATGAGTTATAAGACATGGTTGTCTGTAAGACATTGCTGTATAGCGATAAGACCGCCATTTGTACTTTTTATTTTTTGTTATTGTTTCTGTATTCTTGTTCTTAATTATATACAATAAAGATTTAAATAAATAAATAAATAAGACTCGATCTTACTGTGGGGTCAGGACGATGTATGTGACTGTTGGGTGTATTATTTATTTATACATTTCAGTGCACTCTGCACTATGGTTTCCGTTGAATGTTGCTTGCTTAGCAATGAATATATGTATTTATTATTGTCTGGTATCAGAATACAGAAAGTACTCTGCTCTGAGAATCAGGTACCTACATAATTTTAGCTTGCAGGCAGCTTATAGGCAGCTGTATAAAAAATATGCTCCACAAAATTGGTGAATCAAGAGTGAAATGTTGAAGAACAAGTTCAATAAACGACTTATTAGGTACGGTATTTTAAACATGGGTCCTATAGTCTATCGAAGTACTGAAATATTCTTTGAATATACGAGGTTCCTAGATTACGTATACACCCCAAATTTGAATATTGTACAAATACTGTCGAGTTCAAAATTGCATTCTCAAAGTATAAGAAATTATGACAAGACGCACGTAAGTTTGCTAAATATCACATAGGTACTTGTATTGGTTAATCCTAAAATTCCCTAGTAAAATGTAACATTTATGGCTACTCGGGTTACGTACGGGTCTATTACGGGTTACCCCTATTACGAGTTACCATAATCTACGTATTATTAATAAAATTTACCTCCTTCCTCCTACTTCCTCAGTCCGCTATCGATATGTATTGCTCGTAAGATGACGTACCCGTATTTCCCAATGCATTAAGTATTATTTTTAAGTTCCTTATTAGCTGGCGTGGTGGACTATTTCCTAAGCCCTTTCAAACCAACTGTCGCTTGAAGTCCCGTGCTTAGTTGAGAGCGTTTATGGGTTGATTCAATATAGTATGGAATAATTTTGTTCTTTATATACTATTTTGCTTGCTCACGCCACAATAAATACCGTTAGCCAAGACAAATACTGGTACACAAATATTTACATCTTGCACCGAAATGCAGTTAATCTTTTAAGGAATTTAAGTATGAGTCATGTTACGGCGCAATTAAATTAAAAATTAATTGGCTCTTTATCAATTAGCTTTCGATAAGTATAGGTATATAATAATATAATCATTTCGAATATCTGACTTAAAGGTAGAATGTTTGGCATAAGCCCCGGGTCCAGGGTGTTACGGATCGAAGAATAATGAGTCAACAAAATTCGCAATACGATAAATAATTTGAAGTATTTTTAAGTGTCACTACTTTCCTGTAACGATGCGTCATGTATTATGTGGCATCGGTACCTACGAAGTCACGAACTTGTTACCTCCCGATTTATTTCTAAGCTTGTTACGTTTGTTATGTTTCAATGTTCCTCATTCACACTCATCGCCGTTCAAGTGATGTCTGAAGCCCTTTAATGTTGATAAATGCTTTTATAATTTAGTAAAGCATAACCGCCGTTTCGGTTAAGTGGCAGCGTACATATGTAACGAAATGGGAAATTTTGAATTCGTTTCTCTGGCCGAGTAATTCTGTTTAAACGAAAGAACGAAAAGTTATTGTAAGCATAGATGTGGTATATAATATGTATGGTACAGCATCTAGTGTGAGTTAATATGTAAGAATAGTAAAAAGCGAAAATAAATTTTACGACTGCATGCTGCGAAAACATACGGGACTTTTAATCAAGGATTTTCTAAAAATTAACTCTTAATGAAGTCGGTTAAAAATAATACTTTGCGCGTAGAAATTCAAGAACAAATAAATATAATCGTCGAAGATTTTCTAAATATTATTTTAAATAGTGCATAGTGGCAATGGTCTCAATGACGTGGAACACTACACCTGACCTAGATTTGCAAATAGAAATGTAAAAAGTCGCGCAAGTACACACAAAAATACAATGCGATGACGATCTCAAATATATTCGCTCATTAACGACATAAAATTAGTATTAAGCAATGAAATGCTATAGATTAAGAGCCCGTGGCCGCAAAATTTTCGTCTTTCATAAAGCTGAAAGTTTGTCTGCGCATACGTCCCTAAAGATATCGTAGTATACATAATTTTGCCAGCTTTATAGTATAAAAGCTGAATTTTATATATATTGTTAAAGCATCTGTCAAAAGGTGTTTCCTTGGTAGTCAGACACATTTGATGGTTCTTCTGGATGGATGGATTTTGCCAGACACATTATAGCTGATAACTTCCAAAGCCACCACGATCGGAAGTTCATAATAGCTGATCGTGTGATGCCTGTCAAAGACGAAGGCCACGGGCTCTTGCTCTATTAGCTTCGGCACTAAGGTCGGGATGTGTTAGTTGAGTTTGAATTTTACTTAGAATTAATGAAAGTAGAACACAAAATATAGAACTTAGAATACAAATTGATTTTTTAAATTTGGATTTTTTATAGTTATATTATTTAGTTTAGAGCACAAGTACAATAGGACTTCTTTCTACTCATTAAGTGGCTCCTTAAGATTTCCATTCTTTAGGAGCTTTCAAAGTTCTTCTGCTAGATAAGGTATAAAGGTGAATGGCACAGTTCAATGGCTGCAATCATTTGTAAAAAAAAACTAGGAACCAAGAAAAAGACGATCACATTTTAGCAAGAAGGCAGGAGTGTCCTGATACAAAAAAGAACAAAACGTAAGGAAATCAGCGTTTCTTGTGTTAGATTACAGAAATATTAATAAATAATTTTAATACAGCTATTTCGAATGGCAATAATAAAAATATAAGTTAATTTATTATATATGGCAACACTGTTTGCACAAGCGGGAAGAAAACTTTTGGCGGGTAATTCGCTTGCTCGCCCTGGCTAGACGTCAAATGTGGTCTTGAATTATTGCATACATTACTGGAATAAGTGTGAAACTGTAACCTTAAAAGTATAAAATATACTGATGTTAACAGTTAAACAGCAGTGGCGAAGGGTGAATTTTTTCAAAAGGGAAGCCGATACTTCTGGTGACTAGTTTTCTTAAATTAACAAGTACTCATACTTATATTTTTACTCCGTTATGTACGTAAGATATTGAGCGACATATTTGCTTAGTAAAACTTACTATATTTTCATACAACACTTGCACGGAATAGCACTGTGCCCGTTGGGTGCTTTTTTTAACGTTTTTAAAGTTAATTTCGATTTAATGCAAAAGACAACATTAGCCTGTTTTGAAATTGATCGACAAAAAAAATTCAAACGTTCCTTATATATAAAAAAGATGAAGAGATTGATGTAAGTGGACGAAAGTAAAACGATGCCAGTATAGAGCTAACTGGAGATCTATCGAATCTGGCAACCCTCATGGGATGCAGGCGTGGGTTATGTTTGTATGTCCTATTTTGAATCAACGCTAACAAAAATACGGCATTACAATATTTATTAAATAATTAAAACTTGTCAGTTGCCGTTCTTTCTCTGGTACTTAAATGTATTATCAAATTTAATATAATTTCCAGTGCGTTTTTTAATTACGTAAATGCAGCATTTTTAAAATTACCTCATAATAATGCAATTCATGAGATAAAACGATACATACGACATTATCAAGTTTCATTCATCATTAAAGTTTTGCTAAATAGATAGATCTGTTTGCACTTCGAAACCAGTAAAATTTCATAAATTACCCACTAATTATATACAAACCTAAAAATAGACACCGTATTATGCATGTTGCAGGTATATTGTCAAAACCGTGATATTATAATTTCACTAGTGATATTATAAATAAACGGAAGATTATCAATTGACTTCATTTTAATTGTTTCGACTTTATGGTTACTTCATTTTATTTCGAATGAAAATAAACTAACCTAACCAAACATATTGATTGTTTCTTTGCGGTAAATCACTGCGGTACTTCATTTATAATACACCCAGATTCATTATTTTAATCTACGTTAAATTGTAAGCAGTATGTTACGGTTCACAATCTTTCGACAGTTCACAATCTCACGAGATAGATTACAATCTAACGGCATTTACAATTTTACGGTGACATACATATACACTGAAACAACACAGTAGTAAATAATATTTTCTATTTATAAACACGAAATAAAAGAGGCGTGAACTGGCAAATTACTTTATAAGCCGTAGGCCCACCGGCATATTCACAAGCGAATATCGTCGTATTTCTACAAATAAATTTAGACCTTAAAAGCTGAGAGTTTTAAGGTGCAATTTTGCATGCAGTTCTGAGCAACAAACGTGTAACAGAGATGGCAAATAATGCGTTGGAAATGAGCGCGAGAGCAACGGGAACTCGTGCTGTGTCCTTGTAGCCTGACGTGACGTCATCGGGATCTAGCGGCCGCGTGTTTCGTATGCATGTACTTACGTTGAACATCGCGCAATGCGTTTGTCGTTGTGTTATTAATTGATCGATAATATTTTGTTTATTAATATCGAATAACATTTGTTTATTGTTTATATTTATTTTAATATTGTTTATTATTTGATTATTTTCTTCATATAACTTGTTTAAAAAAAATGAAAATAATTAATAATTTCCTTTAAATTATAAGGCGTGCTGCTAGGAATCGGCTTGTATGAACCCTTCGCCACTGTTAAACAGTTTATCATTATCAGAGTAGATATTATTTAACAGTCAGAAGTGGGATAGTGTATCTACGTGCCCGGTGCTGCGGTCTCCTGAACACCGGATCTTTAAGGTCAGATCTTAAAGTGTTATTTGGCTTCTATGTGGCCATATAACGATTCGCTGCAGCTTGTTTGGTGTCTAACCCAAACGATAAAAGTTTTCTTCCCGCTTGTGCAAACAGTGTTGCCATATATAATAAATTAACTAATATTTTTATTATTGCCATTCGAAATAGCTGTATTAAAATTATTTATTAATATTTCTGTAATCTAACACTTGGCAGTGCAGAGTAGGGACCGACACACAAGAGCAGTGTGACAAGAAAACGCAAAATGTACCCAATTGTATCCTAGACGATTGCAAATCTATAATAAGTACAATAATTAATAACACGTTTAATCATGGGAAAATAATTATTCCCGAAAATTAGTATTAAAGAGCTTTTGCTAAAGATTTGCCGTTCGGATTAACTAGAACCTATTTTACCCGGTACTAACACCACAAATGTCATTTTATCCACATTATTCAGTGGGAAGTGCCTAATATGGTTCGCTGGCATACGAGTACATTGCTAAAGAGTAAAAAAAATTATAGTAAAATCATTAATTAAAACATGGTGATTAATTTTCTATTAGAAATTTACACACGTGAAAAAATACGTCAGCTGTTAGATAAGGAAATTCATTAACTAAAATGCACATTCTGTTTAATTTATTGCTGATGTAGCTAGATGATTGTGCCTAATGGCTCTTCAGCCGGATCGCAGATATTGCTACCACATTTACATACACACATACATAAAGCGGTAGGCAAAGGTGCTACCAGGACACCCACGTTGCACCTTGTTTTTTCTTCGTCTCACGATGTGATAGGGGTCGAGCCTAATGCCTATCACCATGTCAGGCACAAATTCCTGACTCTGTGCTGATAATAAATTGAAAAATATACTATCACTTCGCACGACCTGGGATACGAACACGAGATCTCAGCTTTGTAATCATACCGTAGTACAACTGCACCACGAAACTGCTTTCGCATTTTACACTTCATTGGAAACCAAGGCCTGATGTTAAACCGACATAGGAATACCCACCAAGAGGCTAGAGTACCTATCTTCGCACATTATAGAGAGACCGTGGTGTATACCTAAGCAAAACGCGACTTGATTCACTTCCCAGCCGTCCTATTCGATTTCGTGGCGTAAATACATCAGTCGTCTCGGAACTTTAATGCCCACCCCAAGGCATTTTTATAGCACGTCAAATTCAGCGTGGTGGACTATATGGCCTAACCACTCTCAATCGATTCTCTCGATTGTAGAGTAGGCCCGTGCCCTGCAGTGGAACGTATATGGGCTAATACAGTACAATACAGTCAAATTCTATGATTCAAGCATTACTGTCCCTTTTGATATATTTGTGTTAATCTAATGGCAGCGAACACGGGCAATCGAAACTTAAGGCTTGGTTTTTACATGGAGCAATCTGCCTATAATGTATATATACTACGAGTATGTGTGTAAAATTCAAAAATAAAAGACCAACATTGCATTACAAGGATGGACGCCCGACAAGGGGACGGTAGTAAATTTAGAAGCCAAATTCTTTCTGAATGGAGTTTGTGAATTCTTTCTGCAACTTCTATAATTAAACAAGTTGCGACCACAAAGTAATTGGTGTGAAAGAGAAGACAGGATGAGACGGAATTCGCCAAGAGATACCGCTGTCCTTTGCAGCAATTTATTTTATGTTCCTCAATCGATTACTACCGATCTAGATGGAACTGAACTAAAAGTACTGGTAATTCCTAATGATAACGTTTCATAACACGAGTTTGCGATCGATATGTTATGTATTACGTGTATCATTTTTCTTCTGGTATATTTATAAATATACTTAGAGATTGCAGAGGTTTTGTAAATTCATTGTAAGTTTAAAGAATAAACTAGGGTACGATTACAAAGCTGAGGTCTCAGGTTCGATACCTGGTTCGGGCAAAAGTGGTATGGAATATTTCTATTTATTATTATCAGCACCGAGTTAAGAATTTGTGCCCGATATGGCGATAGGCTCGCCCTCTGTTACATTGTGGGACGAAACATACAAGGCGAAATGTGGTTGTCCTGGTGGCGCCTCTGCCTACCCCTTCTGGGAAAAAGGCGTGAGTTTGTGTGTGTGTTCATAAATTATAAAATTTAAAACATTAATCGCCTTTTTCATAAACAGATTTCAAACCTACTTTAGTTAGGTTTTAAACTGTCTAAAAATAAGACCTTAGGACGTTACGTGGCCCGTGCCCTGCAGTGGGACGAGGAGACGAGTATGGGCTGGCATTATGGCATTCCCCGCGTGTAAAAGTACCTTCATATAAAAAAATATATTGCATATAGGTATTAGTTAAGTACCTACTACATAAAAATATGAAGTGTACAGTTATAGGACAGCGTCATTATAAAAATAAATAAACAAATCCCAATGGAGGAGATACAACGTAGTTATGATAATACTCTAATTAAAATCGTCTTATTTTAATTAGTATTAATTAAATGCTTTGTGGGCCGACATTGTAAATACTTATTTTTTTGTCTGCACAGGTCTTTTTAAGAGTCGCTAATGAAGTATTCGTGTATTTAGATACGTAGCTATATTAAACGACTATATTTTTATTTATGTCACACAAGACAATGATTTTTATAGTGTTTGTATGACCAAATACATTATTAAATAATGGCTAGAACATTTGTTAAATTATAAAAGACTGAGATTACGATTAGTTAATAATTCATTATTTCTGTGTAATCATTCTGCTTTATATTTATTTGTGTAATCTTTCGTTATAACATATTTAAGGCCGGTCTATTTAATAAATGCCTACGTGTATATTAAGAAATTAATTAATTTTATAAACATTTTAATTCTGCAGATTTATCTCGTATGACGTACGTGATATGAAATATAGGTCGATATAGTTACTGCCAGTATTTCTTGTAATCCACATATATATTCACACGTTGCTAAAGTTCATTTCAAGTGTCACATTAGCACCGACATAATTCCTCGTTGCAAAACAATTTAAAAAATAAAAGGATAGACTTACACAGATCCAATTTCGGCAACTTCATCTTTCTCGCTAAGCCTTTTCGAGCGTGACAATTGCGGAGTATCAAAATACGTTTTATTATGAAGGCTAGTTGGTGTTCAGTTGTTCACATTACGATGTTTTTGAAGCGGCGTGTTGCGTGTATTGTGATTTTGTCGCGATGTTTTGAGGAATGCATTCAATGTGTGCGTGTGGTCGCGAGCGCCGCGGAACACTGCGGCTGCGCCCGACAGCGCCACGCCGCTCGTTCTACGATTGCCGTCAATATTGTTAATAACATCGTCCTCATACCATCTCGATTAAAATTTATAGCGTCGCTACTCGCTTCCACATCTCTCTCTGCAATCACGATCGATACACCGTCCTAATATACAGCCTACTTATACGATTACCAATTCGGTTACGTTTGTGTTTCTTGGAATGGTTATCGATTAATAATATGAGTTATGACGCATGACTTACCTGTACAGTTAAATAGTGTTACTGAAATAAACTTCGACATCGGTATACATTCGTATTGAGTCAATATTTTTCATTTTGTTTTTTACCATAAGTGATAACTCTTTATGCTTCAATACTTTTGTGTGATGATTCGGTGTTTTTCTTTATTAGTTATACATAATAGTGTTTTTGAAGTCATATCAGAAGTAACATTAAAACTATTTAATGTTTTATCTACCCACGTCATAGAAGAAAGGAGAATAAATCGAATATAGTAAAGAAAATAATTTCATGAACACGTGAATGAACATAAAGAAGATAAAGTTATTAATAACGTTTATGCTTGTTATTGTTATTAATAAAGTTATTAAGAATTTATTTATAACTTAATCTCTGCAGTCCATATAATTGACTTTCCCGGCTTAGTGAGACAAATGACAATAATTAATTAATGAAACGAACGTATTTGGCGGCCTCCGTGGCGCAGTTGGTTAGACGCCGGCTTTGAAATGAGAGGTCGCGGGTTCGATCCCCGCACCGAGTCAAATTGTGTGAACCACAAATATTTGTTTCGGGTCTGGGTGTGTGTGAGACCGAAAAGTTTTTCGTAGTTCTTGATACCCACGACACAAAACTCGATCTCAGTGTGGGGTCAGGACTATGTATGTGCCAGTTGGGTGTTTTTATTTATTTAGATTATCTATAAAGTATAAGTAATGCAACCGACTGCACATTTTACAAAACAAAGCGAGGACTATGCAGTTTGCTGTTTTATAAGTTGCAACTAAACCAATGGTTATATCAATTTAAGCTAAGTATATCTAAAATTATTTTCGCAATTAGGTGTCCTGGTATCACCTCTGCTTACCCCTTCTGGGAAAAAGGCGTGAGTTTATGCACATATATGTATGTATTTTGTAAATGTACTAAATGTTATAATTAAGATTTTTAAAGTTGAAACTATGCAAAGTAATATAAAAATAAGGAATTAAAAGTGAATTAGTTCTAGTAGATGTGCACGGAACATTACTACTCTATGGTTTATATAATCAGCTTGTTAGCCTTAATAGGCTGCAAATCGCTTGTCAACGGTCTAATACCCGATAAAGGAAGATCCGACCTTTGTACGGGTACACAGAATTGAATTAACCTAAGTTTAAATGCAAACCTTTAGAGCTCCTCATGGCCCTGAAAATCTGTCCAAGCCTGGTTTTTGGTATTTTGGTAGCTGTCATGAGGAACATGGAAATCATTAGGAAAAGTCATGAAAACTACCATCTCATAATTAAAAAATCTTTCAATTAATTAGATCATAAAGTTCAAATTGCTTAATTTTAATATAAAACAATTAAGTACTTTTTTATGGCAATTCAGTAGGATTATACCAATGTCACTTTAGGAAGTAGGAATTTATTCAACCAAAACTAATTTTTACTATGGGGAAAATACGCCATTATTTCGAATCGCTGATAATCGCTTTAAACAAATGAAGCGCGAATTGCGTGCAATTGTTTTCGCCGACGTCAACTGTTGCTACCGATACCGTCGTCGATTCGATTCCTGACTGTCACATATAACTTAACCAAATACGTATCGTGATTGCCTCGTTGGCGTAGTTGTACTACTGTACGACTACAAAGCTGAGGTCTCGGGTTTGAATCCCGGGTCGGGTAAAGTGATATTGGATTTTTCTATTCATTATCAGTCCGAAGTCAGGAATTTGTGCCTGGTATGGCGGCAGTTTATCAAATAAAGAAAATCCTTAAAAACCTCTGGCACTTACCGTTACTTCCTTATTTAACAAAAACTTAAGTCATTACGAGTTTAGGTAACGGTAATGTCTCTGTGTTTGTCATTACATGTCAAGGATTTAATCTCAAAACAGTTATATATTCAGTATTCACAAACATGTTCTTGACTGGTTAATTTTAAGTTTGAAATCGTAATAAACACCCTATTGAGTGGCAATATTCATATTATGTACGTATAATCACTCGCATTCGCTATTTTTATACAATATAATCTACTTCATTCGCAATATATAGCATATCCACTGAGTGAATTCATCGCAAATTAATTGTTAATGGCAGTGAAACACAATAGAAATCAAAACAAAAGCTCCGGCATTATTCGCGGCAATGATAACCTGTACTTGTGACCATTACACAGCGTTTATTTTCATTGCGCGTATAAACTTTGTACTATAAAGCAGTCAGTCATCATAATAAGCAATCATAGCTCACGTGTCTACGATGTTAAAAAAAGAAAGTTTAAATTTACTGAAACATGACATTTTATAATACCTGGTTCATATTTTAGCCTTGTCCTCAAGATGTATACACAAATGTTGGCAAAATATTTTTTCAAAGCAATACTAATTAATTCCAAGGTTCCGCAAAAATATGAACAATCTGCCGTGCTTCCAAAAAGTCCTCAAGCCTATCCGGTGTAGCACTCGGGAACCTTGGTTTTTTCTGGCGATAAAAGCCGCTCATATTTGGAGGAAACCTGTGTTTAGCAGTGAACTACCTGCGGCTGCAGATTGTAAATATGATAAAAACGCCTATAAAACAAACCGATCCCTAAATTATGTCTATGCTAAAAATTAAGTTGACTTTGCTGCGTGAAAGAGAACAATTAATATTTTCGTACTTATTATATCAGATAGGTGTGCCATACTTACGTAGATAGGTAAAAATATAAGCAAAACCTCTAAAGAATTCAAAACTATGCAGAACTGTCTATTGATACGCTTGAAACGTTAATATGCAGCGTGGAAGTGCAGAATTGCTTCCTATATCGATCGGGAGTATCCAGGCGAGGGGAGTTCTGTAGGTCACGGTCAGCGCACGAGTCTGCCACAATGTTTACCACACATTATACTCAACTACCAAACTGTTTTCTAAACAATTTTCTGGGTACGATAGTTGAGCACACATAAAAGCTGATTCAACTGATCCGTGTTTGAGCTAAAATATGGACCTTTCTTTTGGAATAATTGTGTGACTATGCCTTGGGAAAATAATTTGTGTGTGATTTTGAGTAATGTAGATCAAAATGGCAGTGATGCGATCGAATTTTGAATTGTTAGTTCCGTTTGTTACCTAATAGAGATCGTTAAAGTGTATGTATGGGTTATCAGTCTTTTTTCTGTTATGTGATTATGTCACATTTGAATGTGGGTGTCATCAGTGCAAAAAGATGTATCCTAATTGAACAATTATTTGGTTGTCTTTCATTAATCTCTTTGGTAATTATTAAGTCTTGGAGTAATCATATATTATTATTAAATGAAATTAATTAATAAAATTAAAAATAATAAAGTCGGTTAAGTATGTTTTAACGGTCCGGATGCCAATGCTGAGACAGTGGTTGCGGGTTCAACCCTCAGGGTCCACCTCTGAATTTTCTGAGCCACGTGTGTATTAATAGTTAAATTACATTTTTACACATTTTAAGGCAACATACGTGCCGTGGAGATGTTATAAGAATGAGAGTGTGAACTCCACTAACCCGGAGTAGGCCAGCGTAGCAGATTATAGCTTAACCCTTCTCAAACGAATTCTCGATTGTAGAGGAAACCGGTGCCCTTCAATGTGACGTATAATATGGGTTAATATAATAAACCGAATAATTGGGATCGTGTTAACCATTCAAAGAACAAGAAGTATTAACAATGTTGTAATATCTTATCAATTCGATTTTGCAACGATTTTGGAACGCAGTACACAATACCTATATTAAGGGTAATTTTATGTCATTGCACCTATATCGAAAAAATCTTAACTATTTGCAACCTGTTGAGCATGGCGTCATTTGTTCCTCATAATATTATGTGTTATTATTTTGATCCTATGTTCGATTTTAGAATAATTATTGTCTAATTAAGATAGCTATTAATGTAAATTGAATTCAAACGCGCTTTAGGCTATACAGGAAATGTATAAATCATACCACCTCAAACATATCGACTGGGATGCGTTTGCCTGTATATACGCATACATCTAGGTGTAGTAGGTATCTATTATCTAGGTATAGTCTGAGCATGCTCAGTTGCATCCCTCCCGGCCGGGATGAGTGGGAGGAGGCTGTATTGACGTTTCGATAATTCTAGACTTCTAGGAACTGAGGCTCGAGCCCGGGCGAACGTTGTTATGTATATTGTATACGTAGCTATGTTTCATCGTTATAATAAAATACATGTTACGCCCATATAAGTTTATGGGTTTTCAGTGCATTTACCTATGCCCGTTCAATTTATCGATAAATTGTTAATTAAACTATTACGGCAGTTTATGTAAAATCCTATCAAAATGTCTAAAAAATGTTTGGTATTTCCTGATGTGTATATCGTACTTTTCAAAATTCTTAATTTGTGCTTTTAAAAGAAAATATAGTTTTTTACTAAAATGGGCAATTTACAACTATACAATAACATATAAATAAAAGTATTAACCTTCAGTATGGTAAAGCTAGATACAATGCATGAAGTCTAGGATATTGATCGGTCCAGATGCGTACAATTAACCTATAAACTAGCGTCTGTTTATATACAAATATTGTGTACATAATTAATTATATTCATAATCAATATTGATATACATACCTGATTCGCTCTTCTTGTTAAGGAGAAGCACGTTTTTGCACATTTTGCGCGCGGGTATTAAATTGGGATCATAAACAATGTTCGCAATATTTTACCGGGTATTTAATGTGTTGTGATATACTCGAGCGGGTGTGGGCAGCGCGTCGGGCGCGCGTTTGCCATCGACTGCAGTTGGTCGCAGGTCGAAACCCGGAGTTGCAGGCATGCGCGCTCCGCCCGGTAGCCAGTGCTAACAGAACGCTAAGCCCGGGGCACACACAGCGCAGCTTTTATTCACTTCATTGTTATTGTTTTAGATGTGTAATATTCCGTTAGATTTTTTTATTTTTTATATAATGATTAGGTGTAACATTGCTGATAATGTAACGTGATAATGTATGAGGCGTTTTTGTGTTGTTCTTTTGGTAAATATCCATAGTTAATTAAGGCATTTTTGTTCTCTATTAGAATCTGAATTTTTGATATATATACGATATTTTATGTCATAGATCCATTAGATGATGAAGACACATATCTATATAATAAAAAACGATCATCGCCACTTGTATACCCACTTCGTATAAAGAATGTAGGTGTGTTGCCGACATTTGAAAACCAATTAGAGGAGGGAGAAAGAAGGAGAGTAGGGAGGGTGTAATTATGGGCTTTCCACATCTCCCTAACCCAATGAAAAAGCATAAGTCACAACAATGTGTATTTCTTTGAGAGTTGAAGGACCACACAGATCAAGTCGAAGCATTTATATTTTTATGGCATAGGTCTGGCAAACGAGCAAATGGCTCACCTGGTAGTAAGAAGTTACCTCTACCTATGAAATTCTACAACACTTGGACTTTATATGCGTTGGCGACCTCTGGAAATGTAACGGACACGGGGAGGAAAGCAGACGAGCGCAGAAAATGATCATTCGGCTTTTGGTAATCTCACTTACCGAATGGCATAAAACAGTAATTCGGTTTCAAAAACAGTAATTCGGTTTCAAAAACAGTAATTCGGTTTCGGTAAATTTACATTCGGTAATTTTCGGTTTGAAACAGCGGTGCACTTCTCAGCCTGTCGATTTCTTCTATAGGCTAAGTAACTGCAGTTCGGCTCTGCCACTATAAAATTGCATTATAATGTAGTCTGAACGAGTAAACGCAAAGCTTTACTTCTTTCTAATGATCGGCGCTTTGAAAGATATCCACCTTCTGTTGCTAATACAAGTTATATACCATAAAATGTATGGCTTTCTACAGCAAAACTTATGTAGAGCATAAAAGAGCAGCATAACTTGCAGCTGGTATTACGTATGGTTGGTTTATTTAACTGCAAGAATTTACACGAATTGGATTACAGAGAGGGAATCAAATAACTAATAAATAGTATTTGCAAATAATAAACATTAGGTATAATAGTTGGGGTGAGTGTTTTATCAGATTTTCCTGTTACAATCCGAAATTATTTTTGTGGTTAGGAGAGTAACGAACTTCTCACGGCAATTGGCAATAGTAATAAATTTTATAAGCAATGTGGGCGATTTATTATTCATTTCATAATTATTCATTTGCTAACAATACTTTTGTTCTATGTATTTATAAATATAATAAAAAAGTATATCAAATTTCTCATGGCATTTTGCAAAGGTACAAGTTCATACACAATGTGGGTGATTTATTATTCATTTCATAATTATTAATTTGCTTACAAAACTTTTGTTATACATATTTATAAATAGATTTAAAAAAAACAGTAACCAATCATTCATTACGCGTTTGGCTGTTATATTTATAGTAATAGTTTATAAATTAGGTACAAATATGTGTAAATTCTGAAATGACTGTGTTGGTCAATCTAGTAATGAATATGCGACTCCATAATTCTATAGCGGTAAGGGTATAGGTGTACACACAGAATAAGGAAATAATAACTTAATGCATGGATAAAATTTTGTTCTTTACTATCAGCAAAAGTAGGTTTTCCTTATAGGAAGTAAAGTAATTATTACTGTTCTTCCTGATTTCTGTGAATTCCAATATGTAAAAAGGATCACATTGGCTGAAAAATTAATTACTATTAATATAGGTTTGTGATTACTTTTTATTTCAAATAAAACAAATCAATAAAAGACGTTCGATGGCGCTTTACTAATGTAAGCCAGGAAGTATTTGATGAGTGGCATCCTCCTTTCCTTCATTTTAAAACCTGTATAAGATATGTACCTATACTTACCTCAAGAGACCACTTCATTATTTATGAAATCTAAAAAATATATCTATGACAACTTGTTGAATAGTAAGGAAGTGCATAAAAGACCTCCCGGTGTGTGGCTGGCGCGTGGGGCGGCGGGCGGCGCATCTGGCCACCCTCGCACCCCATCACGCCACGTGCTGCCCTACCTGCACTACATGTCATCAGCCGTCCGACGGTTATAAGCGTCTACACATCCACACCGACATACCATTATACGTATGTCTCTACCGTGGACGTATTTATTCCCCGCACTCCATTATTACCTTCAAAAATAGACTTGAACCGCTTTATTGTGCTTTAAGGGATAACGAATACGGAATATTAAAAACTGTTTTGATGTCAGAATTCAATGCCACTTTTTAATATGGATTGGCTCATATTTGTTTGTGAAATTTTTTGCTGATTCCAGTGGAATGTTAACATGTGAAATATGAGAATTGGCGCCATGAGAAATTTATAACGGCAGACGTCATGTGCAATGACAGGACGCAGCTATTGTACATTTGATGGAAGATACCGGACAATACAAAAGGCGTTTTGGTCCATATCACACAGCCAGGGTTCGTGTTCGTTGTTACGTTTATCATTAACGCGCCATGGAACTATTTTTATTGTTCAGTCATGTTTAATTATTATGAACATCTATTTGGTAATTTCATGGAATTCCTTGGGGAGGCCCATGTTTGGCAGTGGACTTCCTGTGCCTTAAATTAAGATGATAATGATCAATAATGTATACTATTATGTCACACATACTATCCTATAATTGTATTTTATATGGTTCGCGAAAAGAGTCAGCGGTTCATCTGTTTACAAGTAGTCAATGTCATTATTAAATATCCTCAGCATCTATGGATTCATTGATGTTGACAGCCTCCGTGGCGTAGTTGGTTAGACGCCAGCTGTGAAACCCGAGGCCGCGGGTTCGATCCTCGCACCAAGACAAATACTTGTGTGATCCAGTATTAATCTCGGGTGTTTGTGAGACCGAAAAGTCTTTCATAGTTCTAGATACCCACGACACAAGAGTCGATCTTAGTGTGGGGTCTGTATTATTGTTATTGTGTGTGTATTTTTAATTATTATTATTTCAAACTGGAGGGAAGGAAAGACCAAAGAAGGGGGTATCTATTGTTGGGCATCGATATACTTCACTCCAATAGCAATGTGTATTATCATTCGCTCATCATTAATATTGAAATATAGTGGTGGCTCTCCTTTGTCACTTACACTTCTTTATTAATATATCTTTTCAGTGATTATTGACTTTTTATTTCATAGGGGGTAAACGAGCATAACGTTCACCTGATGGTAAGTAAACACCACCGGCCATGAACATCTGCAATACCATAAGGCACATACATTGTTGACCTTTAGGCGGGAATACGCTCTTTCTTTTCTCATTGGTAGAGATGCAGTCTAATATTACGTAATTGAAACAACAAACATAAAAAGATGGGTGTTTTAGAGTCTAATTGTAAATTACACGTCGGCGAACGCAATTTAACATGATATAGTAAAAGATTCGGCGTATGATTTCACAACCAATTCCTCAATAAAAGTTAAATATAAAAAAATACTCAAACTGAAAAGTGATTTCACGTTTCACAATTCATTTTCGTAGCTACTAATGACTAGCTCAATGGTAAGATGGCACTAAAAAATCCAAGTTAAATATTATCAAACGTTTACTCCTATTTCTTCTAGATGGCGCCACTAACTACGGAGAGCAGGTAGCGACCAGGATAATGAAATCGTATGAATTATTTTGACATAAAACTATTTTTTACGGATTTTATCGCGATTTGGTTTAATTTTACATTTTTTAACTTCCCGACGTTTCGATTACTTTACAGCTTTCCTGGTCACGGCGCGGATTGTAGTAAAAAGTAAACCAAATCGCGATAAAATCCGTAAAAAATAGTTTTATTTCAATGTGTAACATTCGCGTAAATCTAAGAAACCATTATCGTATAAATTATTTTTAAATTAAGGATCGAGGGAATTTGTTTCCGTGACACATTGATGTTATTTTTATTATTGACAATTATAATTAATCGAAATAAGGTATCTACATGTACAAACAAACTTTCGCTTGAAGGCAGGCAGGTAGGTATACCTGGAACTAGTGGTAACCGCAGTTCTCTGAGTAATGGACACGATAAATACATTAAACTTCTTGTCGTGCTGCCCTCATCCCGTGCTTAAGTGGGGACGGCATAACGTAACTTTATTTTTTACGTTATTTTGACTTGTGAGTCCACTCTTCTCCCAGCTTAGTTATCGCATAGTGGCAAAATTAATTAAATTAAGATTATATTGGTATGGATATACCCACAAGATGGTTAGACGACCTGGTAAAGGTCGCGGGACGTCGCTGGATGCAGGCTGCCTCCAACAGGTCACTGTGGAAATCATTGGGAGAGGCCTATGTTCAGTAGTGGACGTCCTTTGGCTGATGGATGGATGGATGGTATGGATTGGTATGAAACTATACTCTAAGTACATACAACAACAGGTTGATGCTTTAAGTTCATGTCTAAATAGGAGATCTAATTTTTTTTTACTTCAAATCGTTTATATCCAAGAAATATATTGAGAACTTTTCAAGATCACACGGTTTGATTATTACGATGCTCTTGGTAAAGAAATATACATTGAAATAAAACTATTTTTTACGGTTTTTTATCGCGATTTGGTTTAATTGAAATAGACAGAAATAGAAAAAAAAATCATATTATAGAAATAGACATATAGGTAATTACTTAAATCGTCCTCCAACACGCACAAGGCGGCGTGGCGGACTATGCCCTAAATCGTCTCTGGATGTGTTTTCAATAAAGCTTATTATTTTTCTTAACTTATCTTAACCTCAGAACGTCAACTTTAAAATAGTTTAAAAGGCACCTTGATGAAAAATCTGATTGATCAGAAGGTGTATGAATACGTTTTTTCCATTTTTTCTAGAACTTAGAAAAACCAGATAGATTTTGATTAAGAGTTTTATTATTATTTTTCCTTTGTCCTTTATTACATAAACTCACGCCTTTTTCCCAAAAGAGGTAGGCAGAGGTTCTCCTGGTAGCAATTAGGACGTTTCGCCTTGTGTGTGGTTTTTCCCACGATGTGGTAGGGGGCGAGCCTATCGCCATATCGGGCACAAATTCCTGACTCCGGTCTGATAATGAATTGAAAAATCTAATATCACTTTCTCCGACCCTACTGAGGCAGTCCTTTTTTCCTTACTTATAGTCATTAATTCATATTAAAATAATACAAGGGATATTTTTTTGGTCTCCAATTACATTTTAAAACAGTCTTTCTATGCTAAAATATATAGGCGTCCAAAAAATAGAGTAACTACAAATTCACTGACAAAAAGTTATAATTAAACTAAATGTTTGGCGTAATAACAAAAATATTTTTTTTATTGTTGTCTAGGATTTGTTTTTCACTGTATTTTATTTTAATTGCATTTTTTTTTATGTTCCCGGTGGGCGAAAATTCAAATCCCAGAACACACCTCTAATTTTTCAGAGTCATGTGTGTATTGATAGTCAATCACCACATATTATAACGGTGAATAGGTATAGACCCTGCTGTTAATATGATGCCCATGGCTTCACAATTATTTTATCAATGAAGCGGTAGAAAAATTGCCAACGTGTAAAATAAAATCTTTCTTACCCCGTTAACCATTTTGATTATCGCAGGACGGTATCTATACAATAAAATATTAAGTGTTGGTTAGTACCTGTCAAGTGCAGACGATCTACTGATCAACTAAACAGCACTTTCTATTGTTTTCCAGGCACTTAAATAGAACAATGCGCATGTCAATTATTCGTGACGTCACATTGAAGCGTCCAAACTGTCCTCTTATGCTAATGAATAATTCAAATGTTTGCGACAGGACACGCGAAGGGTGCGCTACAATGTTCAATATTTACCACGATTCCGTTTAGCATAATGTTTATCTTAGAATAACTCAAAAAAAGCATATTTTTTTTGCAGGCAGTTATTCAGCGTCTTTGAATCGTTAAGTTTTTCATCGAGAACTTATTTTGTACTGTACATAGAAGTTTAAATTCTACTACGAATTGGGGATCAAAATACTGGGCTTAGGTGTCTACCGTATCATAGCTTACTTTGTAGGAGACGCCGGGATGAGGATTAACTATTTTTAGAATTCCACCACGGTATCCCTTGCCTCAATCGATTCCCTTCGATTGTAGAGAAGGCCCGTGCCCAGCAGTGGGACGTATATGGGCTGATACAATACAATAAAAATCCCTTGCCTGTCATAAGAGTCGACTTCGACTGCGACTGGCAGTCGCGGGCTCGCATAGGTGTGGCTGCGTAGCGTCCATTAAAAGCGACGGCGAGGTGTAAATGCGTGAGGTAGCACGGCATCGCGCAGGAGCGGTTCCGGCGAGGCTATGGCGTTTTGCTTCAGGATGCCGCTGTGTGCGCTAAAGAGGATCTCCGTAAGGTTTTTGGTTGGTATGCCAGTGTAGGAATTAAATAGGAACTCGACTCAACGGCCACCTGTATGGTAACATCTTTCCCGGGTGGCTCAACGTTGACCACAACCATAGGTTGAAACCAACATCATAAATCGTTTTTCCCCGTTAACACAAAAAAAAGTCTTAGCCTACTTCGGAAGGACTGCACCACTAAAGCTGTTAATTCTGATGATCTCCGTAGCGCAGTCGCTTAAATCATCAATTGTGAAACTAGAGGCTCATCATTCGATTCCCGCACCACATTAATATTAGCATTAACTACAAATTTTAACTTCAGATCTGGGTTTTGTGGGACCGAAAAGTCTGATACCTCCGACACAAGCAAAAGTTTCATTATATTGTGGTGTCTGTACTACGTTTGTGGTTATTGGGTATGTTTTCTTTTTTTTTTTTTAATCACTCACCTTATTTCCGCTTTCATTCCTGATCTCATTTCCGCTTCTGTTCCTGTTACAAGTAGCGGAGGTGGAATAAACTTTAAAGATATTTTTTCCTTTTTTTCTATACAATATTTTGGTTAATCAATACATCGGTAAAAATCGACATCAGCTCCCCGAAAATAGATTCGCCTTGGCATTTACGTTGTTCGAATGTAATTTGTGGCCCGTTTCGAAATTACAGATTTGTTACTTGTTTTTTTTCGTTTGTTCGCACCACGGTAAACAGTAAACACTAAAATAGATTGAAAGATGAGAAAATATAAATATAAACATTTAAATAAGTATCTTGTAGTAGAATTTATATAATATGTATCTATTACATACTAAAAGTTTTTAAATTCACGTAATTATAGCAGTGATAATTTCACATTTTCAACTTCTTTAACGGTATCCACACAAGAAGATAAATCTTAAACATTAAACCTCTAATATTAGGTATAAAAAGCCTAATGGGTTTATTGCCGGATCAAAGTAACTATAAGTAATTAATATCATGTAAATGGTTTGACAAATTTTAGATCCTGTATTCGACCTTGTGCTTTTATTATCTTTACTGTTAGGAAAATTTCACAAAATAATAAGACGCGATGAATGACGATACATAGATAGACGTCATAGACGATATACAGGTTTTCATGGTCAATGTATCTACCAGCTGGCTCATTCACATTGTAGTAAAATTTGCTACATCGTAGCTCAACTACATTAAAGTCTAGATTTATCTGGATTGCTAAGATTTAAATGACGCGCGAACATTCGTTATATTGATGTTAGATGCTCTCTGCGTATATTGAACTAAGAATTAACACAACACGGATGCATCCGCCTAATAAATATAATACACATTTATTTTTCTATGAGAATCATTTCGGGATATGTAAGCAATAAACGGGTCATTGAATTGAGAATACTTTTTAAAACATGGCATATATGTGCGATCGCAGTTTGTGTATTGGTTCAATGTAGTCAAATGGAATGAAAGTTTGATGATTTATGTTCCTTAAAAATATTCGGAAGAGACTGCTGTAACGTTACCGGTGGTCGCGGATTCAAATCTAGGGCACGTCTCTGACTTTTCGGAGTCATTTTTATTAATAGTAAATTACACATTAAAATTGAAGGAAAAAGTAGTTAGGAAATTTGCATATATTTACTAGAATTATGTGAAGTCCGCAATAGGTCAGCAAGATGAACTTGGCCATGGCCATTAAATTGGGCTCTCGATCGTAAAGGAGCTTCGTTAAGTAGCGGGCATTATATGATATAATTATTATATTGACAAACAGAAAGGCGGCTGGATGTAAATTTAAAAGCATTTTTTCTACGCATAACATAAACTGAATTTATGTTATGCGTTGTTTAACAACACATAACATTGATTCTCTCGGTTGGTGATTATTTTCACTTAACTCGTAACCTTTAATTTGATACTCGAAATTATCCCAATGTAATAATGTTATGAAATTAAATTATAACTGAATTGAAGGTCCCTACTTCATGCGAGTATACGAACTATATCATCCTCATATACGAGTGTACGATTGAGTTTTGAATGGAAAAGATCAGCTTGCTATCGGCAGTCGGTTTACTGTCGGGTGAGCTTCTTCAAATACCAATTTGGTTCGGTTGAATCGGGATTGAGATTTTATTACAGATTCTCTAGCGCGCTGTGATCGCTGCTCGCCAATTACAACTGTTCTGGGATTGTTACTGTCCTCGGCATGTATAATACATCCTTCAATTAATCATCGTATTTTCTTATGTAAAAAACTACATTAAAAGAAAATGAGTTTTAACCTTTGAAATATCATCACCACTGTCATATCACAAAGAACTGTTGGTAATGGTTGCATCTAGCCACTTCCTATAGTCTTTATTAGGACTTCTTTTCACGCTGGTGGTTTCGATAATATTATTTAACATTTGACTTTGACCCATTCGTTAAAATCTTACAACTTTATATAAAAGAATCAAATAACCATTTCAGAACCCCAATGTAAAGGAAGGCGACCTAAACTCGTTACAACTGCCATTTGGCGAAGATATTTGACACTTTAGGTAAATTTTCCCTTTGAGATTTCCTTTTAATTAATTAACCGTGATTACTAACCGTAAGCGAGATTGATCGCGACCTGTTTTATGGCGAGTTGTTAGACTTAATGGAGTTTGTGGACCGGATTACAGGGATGACGGGAAATAGGCTTCCTTTTGATGTTAGTTAGTGGCTGGTCTTGACAAGAAGGTCGCTATTGTTTCTCGTGATTGGCTGGGTAAGGTGTGCTGATAGAGCTTTGGTGTAAAGCTCCCTTTAACACAATTGCTTAGGAAGTGTCAATAAATAAAATAAATTAATGGGTTTAGAACTCAGTATTTGTATCAGCCTATATACAACGGGACGTATGTATATGGGGTGATATGGCGCATATGTACCCAGGCACTGCAGGGCACGGGTCTCCTTTACAATCGAGAATATGATTGAGAGGGGTTAGGCCGGATAGTCCACCACGTCGTCCTAGTCCGGGTTGGCGGACTTTATACATCATAGAAATTATTACAAATCATTATGGTACATGCAGGTCTCCTTACGATGTTTTCCTTCATCGTTATAGTGCGTTGTGATTGACTTTCAATACACACATGACTCCGAATAATCAGAGGTGTGCCCTGGGATTTGAACCCGCGACCACCGTGAACATGTTGGCAGCCGCGTCTGGTCCGTTTCCAACAGGCCACTACGTAATTCTAGCTCAGTAGGCGGACTGCATTTTTATCAATTTTCTACATTACAGCCGTTACTTGTTAAAATATTTTTATCCAAGGGTTTTATGGAAAATGAAATAAAATGAAAATATTTTTTTGAATCCATTTAAAATGTTCCACATTATTATATTCAGTGATTTTTAAACTACCACCCGGTTCCGAAAGGGGTTTTCACTAGAGAAGAACGGGCAAGAAACTCTAGTGTTGTTCTTTTCAAAACCATTGGAGGTTGGTGGACTTCAAATATCGTAGAAAGTCTTGCAAAGATATCTATATATTTCTTCCCAAAGTTGGTTCTTTCGCTACTAAGGTGCATGGGAATTGGCATGACTCCGAAAAGTCAGACAGCATAATATCTACCCGGGAAGAACACAAAGTTCCATAACTGATAAATTTAGTTAGGAGAGTCAAGCTGGAGGCTAAATCTGTCTAAAATAAGGAGCTCTATTATGCAGGGTTCATCCCCGGAGTTGTAACTTTTCCAATTTGAACTTTACCATCGTGTGCATGTTTTCGAATAGAAGCACTTTCGAAACGCTACAAGTACAGCTAAGACATCGAGTATTAATATAAGTGTACATACTAATATTCAACAAGCATGCATTGGATTAGATTGTTAATTTTAAATCTAAGAAATCCTTTTAACCTTGAAAATGTTAGCCGACAATTTTTAACAATAAGCCAATTTACGCAAGAGCTCTGCAGTAGCTGACAGCATTGAACTAACAGGAGAAAATATTCTGTGCAGTGGCGCCTTGTAATAAAATTGCTATTATTATACTAGCTGATGCCCACAACGTCTTCTGAGTGGTTTACTTTATTAGAAATATATCACATAACTAGTGTTAGAAGTAGTTATTTTACTCTTTAGTTCATTGTTTTGTATCAAAAAATAATTCCAACTCTTATTAATTCAATTTTATGATTAATTAACTTGCGGGTTAGAGACAAGCTATTTCATACAGAGCCTGCATTCTCGGAGACTCGCTGAGTTACAATGCTAGGTGTTATTAAAATGAGTGCCATTGTTGATCCTGGCTTACAGGAGTTGCAGTGACGGGTGTGAGGGTGGAACAGTCTCCAACTAGCGTTTTTCCAGAAATCGTCGTTAGAGAGATTTGTAATATTATTCACCGTGAGAATCTAATATCCTTCAAGGTTTGTTTTTTTTTTGTTTATCGCAATGGAGCGGTTGCAGGTATCAAGGCTGCTACAACTCTTCTATTTAATGTGGAATTTAGTTAAGTAATGGTGCAAATTGATTGCATTTTCGATATTCCGATTTATAAAGGTTAAAAGTAGCTAAGATTCTACCAACAACTTTCGCGGCCCAAGCAATCTTCACATGATTTCTTTAGCAAGCAGGGTGATCCTGCTTGCTAAAGAAACAACGATCACTTCGGCGGCGTAGTTAATTAGCCGGATACGTCTTGCGCTCCGTAACCATCCTCCTTAACCTAAACCATTATATTAAATGGTAGAGCCACGTTGTTGTCAGTCATGACTCGGCATGGGCAGGCTCGTCCGAGGCGGTCCCACTGTCTCAGGAGATCGACGTGAAACTTTGCTGTCGCGTTTCTTTCAGTGAGTGAGATTGCCGGATGCCCAATACCTTTCCCATCCTTTCTCCTTCCCGCTTCGTTTTTCCTGATCTGATGTCCACGGGCGACAGTGATCACTTACCACCAGGTCACCTGTTTGTTAGTTTGCCTGCTAATGTCAGCCAGCTGCGTAGTAGCGTTACATACATACATACATAAACTCACGCCTTTATCCCCGAAGGGGTAGGCAGAGGCGCCACCAGGACACCCACATTTCGCCTTGTATGTTCCGTCCCACGATGTGATAGGGGGCGAGCCTATCGCCATTGTAGCGTTAATATATAAAAAAACCAAAAGTGGTGGGTATGGGTGCTTCCTCTTCTCAATAAATTGTGGAAGGCCAAAGTTCAGCAGTGGTCTTCCTGTGGCTGAAAATGAAACTGATTTTAATAAAGTTATTCAAGCGGGCATCCGAATATGTGAAGCGCTGCCCTCGCATAATATCTTACATTTCTCAAATACGCCACTGTTTGTGCCGTACATTTCACGAGGACCGCTTATGAAATATTCACCCGTGCCAACCCACATTGCGAATGCGAATTGTCCGCTCAATTTCAACCAAAGACGCCAGTGACAACCTTGTAGATTCAATCTGACGTAATTAAATAGGGGAGGATTTATCCTGACACCCCTTTCATATACAACCCCGTAGGGTGGGTGATTGTCATTGTATCATGCCTAAGCACTCTACCTTCGCTTACAGAGTCAGGTTTCAGTGGCAACTTGATAATGCCTGCTGAAATATTAATTGTAGAGCCGGCTGTTTGGATTAGCTGTTTACAACTTTGTACTGGCTTTAGAATAAGTAATGAAACAAAATAGGAATATTTTAGGTACAAAAAATAGTATTGTAAATACAATTAAGTTTACGGATTCAAAATTCTAATAATATTATGGATGGTATATAGCCAAGAGTTAAGAACATAGTTATTTTGCTGTTTGTTTTCGTAATATTAGTCCCTGTTTTTGACATAACAAACTTTAAGTTAGCACAAAACTCTTTATAGCTGAATCAACAAAACGATTTCAGAGTAAGGTAAAGTTGCTAATTATTTTGATCCATTTATTTCTTCTTATACTCGTAACTAGTTATATTTGTATTTAATTTATTTGTTACAACATAAGTTTTATTCATCACATTATGTCTTTATCCCTGAAACTCACATAAAAACCTTCATTTACTGCACCAAAAGCAATAACCCGTGGACAAGACACAAATGGAGCATAGATCTGGTAGTGAATACAAAGGCTTGAGACCTTCAGCTCGGGGTGTGTCGCCGGGCCGGCGCCGCGCCGCCGCCCCCGCGTCGCCGTCTTGCCCTTGCTCATTACTGCTTAATGCTAGTGTGCTGGGATAATGCGCTGTATCGCTCCGGGAATATACTGCTTGTAAACTACATGTTTGTTTAATCACTTTAGGCTATGAAATCTTAATAATTTGGTTTGAGTAGTTTATTGTTTATACAAAAGGTTATGTGTGAAGAAGGGTTAGGCATAGGTGCCGCTAATGCCCCTGTTTACAAAGCGTAATTCGGTGAGTCTTGCGTCATTGGTCTGGGTAACTCATGAGACTTTTCAGACTAAAAAACTTAATGGATAGTAAAATCCGGCAATCAAAAGGACGGGTCAATGATCTGGTAATCATTGGAGAGAGGTGATTATATCTTCTAGTTTTAAAATAATGGTAAATAAACTTTTTAGTATATTTTTCCTTCTGATTAATTAATTACGTCTAGATATTATCTGTAGATGTAAAATTATATTCCCTTCTGAATTAATACATTTTGTTGGTAGAGGTAAAATGTCAGACGGTGAAAAAAAATTCTCTTTTCCCCTGATCATTTCATGTTCAAAGGACGCCTTTGACTAATGTCGGTGTTCGCTGACCGTTATATGAACCGCTTGCTCATTTTGTCCGTAGTATTAATCACTTTTTGTAGGTGTTTTAGTACTTGTGCGATGTCAACGATACCTGTATACCAGTATACTGTAACATCTAAGTATGGTAGTAGAGACATCATAACAATAAACTAGTTCGACAACATGATGGCTATGAGTCAATTTAAAAACATACACAGTACACACATACATAAACTCACGCCTTTATCCCAGAACGGGGACGGCAGAGGCGCCACCAGGATAGCCACTTTTCGCCTTGTATGTTCCGTCCCACGATGTGACGGGGGCGAGCCTATCACCATATCGGGCGCAAAGTACTGACTCCGCGCTTAATTTAAAAACAAAAGGTATTAAATTAAGCTTTGCATCAACATAAAAGACGATGGTATTTGAAAAGAAACAAATTCTACTAAACAATGTAGTACCTCTACCGTTGATTTAAGTATAGTAATTATTGGTCTAAAAACTTTTTACATTGATATACTGTGTATATGATTTCAATTAACTATACCTAAATCTTAAAGATCTTTGTTTTAAAATTTGGTGTACTTAAATATATCAAGACTATAAAGATTTTAATACAAATTAAAACAGAGTTTGTCCAACCAAACATTCAAGCAATAGATTTTGCTAAAAGCGTGTTCAACAGTCTACCCTTCACACAAAACGGTTCTTTTTGTACAATTTGTTTGATGAAATACGTTCATCCGGGCCCATCGAGGTAATTGAAGGGGCCGTGGACAATGGCTGTAGTTGGCAGGATGGCTTGTAAAAAACATCATACAACGTCCAGCTGACCTAATGAACGGCCCGGGAAGTTTTTAAATGTATTTATAGATTATTGTAAAGTATATTTAGTGGATGTTTTCTTATAACATGGCCTTTTGAAAATAAATGTATTTAGGGATGTATTGTATTAGCCTCACGATTAGATACCGGTTAGATAATCGTCATTTCACCATGTTAATATTTTAGAGGTAATAGGTATAAATATGTTTAGATTTTTATGTATCAATTTTGGTTGTTTATGATATCATTAAAGTAATTTTACAAATAGCAGGCGATTAAAAAAAAAAATTGTAAGTTGTTACCGCCACGATTAAGGCAAAAGCTGTCTACTACATTTTAAATGCCTAATATATTTTTTTGCTACATTAATAGCTTCTTAGTTCGTGTAAATGTAGATTTACAACAGCCGGTGATCATTAAGAAACATATACCGAGGTGAGTAGGCAGGGATGCCACTAAAGGCACCCACATTTCATCGAGCTTATTTCCGCTCCAAGATTGCCGAGCACAAGTCGCGAACAACTCTTATGAAAATTCCATAATAATATATTCCTCATAAACTAATAAAAGGTTTCATGTCACGAAACGGTAATTTCTATGCGGAGGGGGATCCGTTGAAGTTTTAGTATCTATCATGCATATTTAATAAGCGGCAGCCGCCATTATCACCGCTTTCAAAGTACGGTTACTGTATATTATTAATACAATACGAATAGCCGCCCTTCTAACCATAAAGCTAAGTAGTAAAGTAACCAGAAGTACTTTACAACAAATGTAAAAGTCACATATTTAGTCATAACAGTAGTGTCACGGAAGACCTGGTTACGGTTGCAGGAAATCGCTGGATGCAGGTCGCTTCTATCTTCGATCTATATGGGAGGCCTATGTTCAGCAGTGGACTCCCTGCGGCTCTAGAGAGAGAGAGAGAGAAAGAGTGGTGTCAAGGCAGTAGATTGACAGGGTACCGTATATCTTGGTGTGGACCAATATATGAGTTTTTTAAGAAATTATTTTTAAAATGGAATGACTGCCTCGGTGGCGTACTTGCGCAGTGCAAAGTACAAAGTACAAAGCTGAGGTCTCGGGTTCGAATCCCGGGTCGGGTAAAGTGATATTCATTATCAGCCCGGAGTCAGGAATTTGTGCCCGTTATGGCGATAGGCTCACCCCCTATCACATCGTGGGACAGAACATTCAAGGCGAAATTTGGAAGTCCTGGTAGCACTTTTGCCTACCCCTTCTGGGAAAAAGGCGTGAGAGAGTGAGAACTCTCTCACGCCTTTTTCTTTCGCCTTCAGAGAATTTACTTTTAAAATATCTTCGCAGAAAAATAATATTCGAGTTTCGTATTCGTATTTTTATTATGAAGAATGAAACAGATGGGACAGGACGGGATGGGAAAAGCAGTATAGGGGACGGCAGTCACGTTAGTTTAAATATAAAATAGTACAAAAATAATATGATTCTTATGAGGACCGGAGTCAAAAAGTATCTGCACCTGGGCGTAGCCGGGCCGGGCCGCTAGTTTAATATTATTAGTCTAATATGTACTTTGGTATACTTAATGAGAATGAGTAATAAAATTCACATAATTACTGCTATATTTTGTCGAAAAGAAAGTGAACACAATTCAGCACGGGTTTATCTCTTTGCCCGCTTAATGTTCACGCATTTCCATCGATAACAAGGCTTTTGTGTTGGCGCCCTAATTCACATAAGTGGGCCACGAATTTCCGCGCTTTTCTCTCCTGTACTTACGTCGTTCGCAGAAGTAATTGTAAACTTTCTAATACTTAAAACCTTGAACGAATGTATAAATAATCGTCTGAATTAAGTAATGAGTATTTGCAAAACTTTCTTCTATTGTGGAGGCTCTTTAGACGTAGCTCTCAGTTGTTGTATTTTACTAATCGTACACTTAATTGATCAGCAATTCTATGAATATTACGTTCTCTACGGTAATATTATACACAAGAGTTCTCTGCAAAATCTTGAAAAGTATGTACGAGAAGATTGCGGACTGCATTAGGTCTGGTAGAGTGAAAGTCCTACTCCCTGAAAGTTTCATATTGCGGCTATTCGTAGAGCTGGACGTCAAAATCATTCAATTGTATAGAAAATTCAAGTACGGGATGAAGATGCCAGAAGAAAAAGACTGGCCAATAGTCAAAGGGATTATGCCAAGTTTATAAGAACATTATTAACAAAGTCATTGTGTGCATACCGATAGCACTTGAATTACATCAAAACGTTATTATCCTCAATATAATATTTTTTAAGAATTCATTTTCATTGCGGAGCCAGTAGCTTTGTGTAGACAATAACAGAATAAAATTGGCTTCCAACTTCGCGTCCAGGGCTGCGGAACCGTTGGCAATATTTAAATATTTATTAAGGCATAACGAAGTGTGCGATGTTGCGAAGGTTTAAATTAATCCATTCAGGTTCGGAGCACGCCCCATGGCCTCCCCGACGGCTCGGCTAACTGCCGGCGAATTCTCGTACGGCTGAAAATGTTCGTAATATATGAACGAGTTACGTAACTCCGCTTGATTCCAATGCTGGTATTATTTTACGTCGTAATCGTATTTTGCCGCCAATAGCTTTCATATTTCAGAAGGGTAATAAAAATGCCAGTTTCTTCTGAACGGGTCCAATTTTTTTTAATAAAATTTGTAATGTAAGTAAAAAAGGTACAATTGTATAAAAATTATATGTATTATTGTATTAAAAATCCTATTTTCAATCCCTTTTCATTCATTTACATCATAAATGTCTACTCCAGGTTTTTAAACCGTCTTGAATGGTGAGCCATGATGCGGCGTATCAGTTTGCACAACTTGTGCTTCACTCGTGTTTTTATAATGACATAATCATACTTTGCAATCTTTGCATCATGTCTTAAAAATGATACGTAACTCTTTTCTCTATTTTTTAGAAAGGTTTTCGTATTTTTTTATTCATAGTGCTACTTTATGACATTACGTCTATTAATTTCAAGTTATCGTTGTCGTATAATATTACAACAAATTAGTTCTGAAAATAATCTTGGAAAAACCTAAAATTAATAATTCTTCGGTGAAAAATTAGTTTCCATCAGAGACGAATCTGTAATTTCAAATATTAAAGCTCGGATACAGAAGTTTGAATACTACCTTAATGTTTAATGAGTTGAAAGATGTCATTGACTAATCCTTAGAATTTCTGGTCTCATCTTTCTAAATTCTATTGGCTTTTGGCGAAATTTGGAACTTCAAATAAAATTTAAGAATATCTATTTAGCTCGTTGTATGGGATATGTTTTTATATTATTCACAGTAAGCATTTATACTCGTAATCTAATAATATTAACATTTCCAATGTAATAAAGTGTGGAGAGAGATAAATAATTATTCTTATTTTTTGACAACAACGCATTCGCACGACAAAAAACTCGGAAACGATGTTTATTCCGTTTTCTACCGCCCGTATAAAGCCCTGGTCTGCCGAACGGTACGCGCGGCACTGCGTTGCGTGCAATGCAGTTTCAGACTCGGTTTTGTATGAAAAACGTCATCATTTGTCTTTTGTTTTGGAGCGGTAGGCGTCAGCCAGCCGCAATGGTGAAGGGTCAACTCATTGATGATATTTTGGCCTTTGATAGAACTGACAGCGGTTTACGGTGCTGGACGCAGATTTATATGTAGGTGCACGCGCAGTATATAGAAGATTCCAGATCTTTTGATATACTGCGCGCGCACCTACATAGTACATATATGAAAATACACCGCACAGCCAGACGTCATTCTCGTCAAATCGCCGCCGCGTGCGACATTGCAGAATGGATTTATTTGTCGATAAATTTACAGTAATAATAGCAGGAGCCCCTGTGTTTTATATCAAGATAGAAATACCACATTAACAAATGATAATAAAAGGAAAAAAATCTCCGATGGTAGTGTGACCATGTTTTTTCCATATAAGCATCAAAATGTAACCGCAATGCATGTGATGTATTACAATTTTAAATCCAATTACAATATCCACCAGCAAGAAATAATTAGCTCCTGCCGTCAAACACTATTATAACTGCCTGCTCGAAAGCATATTTAAGTAGGCTGAACCTGAAACGCGTAATATTTGCATTTCATTTACGAGTTTACCACCTTCGTGTACGGTGGTCGGAGCAATTACGAAAATATCACTAGTTCAACCGATGAGCGTATTATAAAAATACATTACAGTTGAATACTGTGCAAATAGCATCTCGTCTTGTTATTGGGTGTGACATATGGATCAATCTAGGAATTATTTCAGTACTTTACGCTCAATATTTCTTAATTTTTTCCGTACATATTATAAAAAGCTAATTCGCAGCTTATATCATACATCCCTTGTTAATATTAGTCCGTGTTGCTTTACATCTAGCTTCTCCAGCCAATATTTTTCAATAATTAATTGTCTTTCAATTTGTAATGGAGGAAACTAGACAACATTATTTTTTTTTGAATCCCACTATTTAGTTTCTTTTTGATAAAGCTGCGGATTTCAACAAGTTAATGTGCTGAGATCTATAACATCTTCTATTGTGGTGGAGGTAGTGTAGATATATACCTATTGAGCTCCGTATTGTGAATTAAGATAAAAATATTGAGCTCCGTATTGTGAATTAAGATAAAAACTACAATTAAATGATTATTGTAAAAAGTGTCCACCAGTATTCATCCAGGTTTTGCTTGTGATAATTTATAACAAAATAATTTATTTTTGTAATGATAATACAATTTGTTTTTATCAAATTACGATACAATCGGCGATAATTTAAGAGTAGGTAGGTATCTATACAAGTCCAGTGAAATATAACTTGATCAAAGAATAGGTTTATTAGCAGAAAAAAATAAAATAATATAGTTAATAACACGCGAATTTACATAAGAAAATATAAACTAATTATGTCACGTATCAATATTTGAGAAAATGCTCTTATGTGCCTTTTTACCGACTTCGTTTAGAATGACGCACAAACAATTTTTTAATAAAATTCTATATATTTTTGAACTCAAATAATTATTATCCGTTGTCATGGAGACCCGTGAAGACTTCAATGCAAAATTGTCATAATAACATTTGTTGTCAAGTTTCGGCTCTCCCATTGGTCAACGGATTTACGCACAGAGTGAAACCTATCTGTGCAACCTCCTTAGTTGCTTGAACTGCGTTGCTTGCCGCAGTGCCGCACATACCGTTCGTCAGACCAGGGCTTTAATTAACTATGCGTATTTTATCGGGACATATCTTCATCTAGTCTTAATATTACTAACGATTTCTAAAATCTGAAAATTTATACGGAAATTATATTCTTATTATTATAAATTGTTTACTTATATTTTGTGTATTATTATAAACTGTTTACAATATAATATTGCATCTTGTGATAATCTTAATTAATAAAACACATCATGGGGTAAATAGTTAACGTTTTACTTTTAAGATTTAACATTGCAAGTTTCAACTATGTATATAATAGTAAATGTACTGAAAGAATGAATAATCCGTTTGTTTGAATTCCGTGACAATTTATAGTCATTTTAAGAAAAGTAATGATAACAAATAGCTTTTGTTTTTCCATTTTTGTGTAAATAACGACCGGTATTATTATAATGCGATTTGGCGAAAGTATAAAATTCTGTCCCTATTAAACTCCCAGTTTCAGTTTCCACCTCATAATATCCTCAAATTGGTATCCTTAAGTGCGCGAAGTCTCGAAAATTGCCGCGAGGCTCTTCGAAATGAAAAACTACCGTAACGCAGAGATTTATTGTTCGCATTTTTCTTACAGAGAAAACGATTCAGGGTACGTAACTTAATTGAGCGGGAGTCGTGACCAATCAAATCACAACGTAAATTACTTTATCCGACAGATCTGGCCAATTCAATCTGCGGGGTTTTCAACATACTCGCTGATTTATAGCTGCACGAGCTGTAGCTGTTTGCCTATATGGTACTTGAATAATATATTTTTTATATAAATTCAATTTTACATTGTTATTGAAGTTGAGGCGTGTGGAAGAGAACTCTCCAAAGACGTCATGGTACGTACATGGTATAGTATTGCATTAACGGAGGTTAATGCAATACAATACCACGTATTTCATGAAATAACGTAAAACATATAAAATATTTGTAATATTAAATATTAGTTAAAACCGCAAACAAACGTATAGTGTGTAGAAAAGAGTAATTACATTTTTTATACGTTCTGTAAATTTTTTTAATTTAATTTATTCCGTTCATTACTTAGACCGAGCTTTTTGATATTCACAAGGGATTGTGAGCGTGTTTAATAATTTAATGCTCTATTTGATATTCTAAGACCGCATCACCGCTGCAGATGCAATGAAATTCGTTTAAATGAGATACGCGCCATCTCTTAATTTAATTAAGAGCTACGCAAAATATGCTGGCAATAGAATCCAGTTAAAAGTTTAAAAAGTGCACTTTATGAACACGTATAATTAGAGAGTATTATGAAAATGATACAGGAAAAAATTAGGTATCGGCCGGTGTAGTCGTTCGGGCGCCCGACCTAGATCGTGTCCGCTCGATGGCGGCCGGTGGAGGCGCTCGGCGCGGCGACGGACGCGGCGGACGGCGGCGGCGGCGGCCGGTGCGGCGGGCGCCCGCCCAGAATAGACGCAGCACGTGCGTCGGTCGCGATACACGCCGCCCGCGCTCGCTCGCCCGGCGCAGCGCTCGCTCCCGTCGCCACTACGCTCAAACAAAAACTATTCGCCGCCACATCTTCGAACGCAAACCGATCCAAACTTACAGCACCGCCGTGAATCAATGTGAACCGGCGTGTCGCCGGTGCCACGCTCCTCCAAACTAGATCTAAACTATTAATAACCTCGTTACGGTGAAAGTATTTAGTGACTGAAGTCTGAATGTTTACTGTGCTTCTCTATCGTAGTGGCCTTGCACGTTATCTCGCACCGGTGAAAGCTTTATCTTACGTTTCGGTCCACTTGTATGTTGTCATAGTGTAGTGTGATAGCGTTATCGGTGATATATTCTTTGTGATGATTGGTAATTAGCCTTAAACGAGTAACAAAACACAGTAACGATGTGCCTTATCCTCCTGTAATATTCGTGAGTTCCGTGACATCCCGTCGTAAACTAGTAGTCGGCGTGAGCGCGGCTGACTCACCGGCGGGGACATGCGATGGTTCAAGTTTGCTTTGCTCTTGGCACTGTTTTTTGTCCCGGAGCCGGCTCCCGCCTGGAGAGCTGATATGTAAGAATCTATTGGACTTTACGCTAGCTCTAACAATAGTTCACGAAGGGCAGTCCGCGCGGCTCCCCGGGGAAATGATAGCTTAGCTTTCTACTAACATACCTGCTCTTTAATTTATGGGCACGCTCTGATATTTACATATTCCAAGGTTCAATGTAGGTACCGACCTGCTGGTTTTCCACATTTGTATATTACACATCGTTAATTCGGTTTGCGTCAAACTACTTGCCGAGGAATTGGCATTCGCAGTTACCGCTTTTAGTTTATGATTAGTGCATATTGAGACTAAAATATTACCGACTTCATTGTTGTGGTAACGCTTATGAATTTCGAAATAACTTCATTATTTGTTGTACACACACTAACGCTTTGACGTGTCGTGACGAAGTGCCAAAAATAAACTAATTTTATTTGTTTACCGTGTCCTAATAATCCAGTTTCAGTTAATGGGTTCTATAGTGTGTAGTCAGTGAAAAAGATAAATTGCTAACGTAGTAGTTCACAGGATTTTCTTTTATGACTTCGTTTTCTATATGTTATAATCCAATGAGTACGACGCAACGAGATTTTGAGCATATTGCAATAGGAATTGCTCCTATTTTTGTTGATCAGTATTCTACATATTCTTTAGTAGTGTTACTAAGTAATTGCATCTTGGTCAAATCAATTTCAAGTGAAATCAGGACTGTTCTGTGAACAGCTGTTGTAAGCTACCACTGAACGACGCGGCGTAAATAGGCTTTAACATAAAATTGAAATGTTCACGAGTGGTAGGAAGTAGGGACATTATTTTTTCATGTGTGACACTTCTGTATTTTAGTGTAAAGACATGGGCGCGCACACTTGGCGATGAATTATGGAGACTGAGCGAAGCTCTCACCAAGTCAGATCAAATCAGAAACGTAAGTATTTAACATTTATTTCTAAACACAGAAACCAGTAAGAGTAAGCGATAAATTAATTGAGAGTAGGTATTATTTCTTAATGCCCTGGTTGAAATGCTAACATACCATAAGAGTTCAACCTACCAAGTGAAGTCGACTTCCTGGAGATATTCATTCAACCTGATAAATGTCGCAGGAAGTCGTGGGATGTCGGTCGCTTTCAACAGGTCGCTTTGAAATCCCATGGGGAGGCCTCCATTCAGCAGCGGACCTCATCTGGTGAAATAATGAATGCTCAGCTTTTTTTAAATGATATATTTATTTATTTATTTATTTTTATTCTTTATTGTACACAATAGGTATAGAGACAACAAAATAACAAAGTACAAATGGCGGTCTTATCGCACTAAGGCAATCTCTACCAGACAACCATTGGATGGATTTATGAGGAGAAAGAAAGGGCAGTGTATAATAAAGACAAAAGCTCAAATAAATAATACTATTTAATATTTATACATAAATATACAAAAACTACATAAATAATGCATATAAACATACATAAACACATTTATATATAAATAAACATACATATATAAGTATATTACCAATATATTTAAATTAAGGAAATAATATTGATCAGTATATCTGTTTAAGAAGAAAAGTAGTGCTCTTTTACCAACTTCTTAAAAGATGGCAGAGTTTGAGCCTGCCTCACCACAGCGGGAAGTGCATTCCACAAACGAACAGCTACGACACCGAAAGATTTGTCCATAAATGTTGTGGTGTGGGCGGGCATTCTCAACTTTAAGTTCTCGGACGACCTCAAGGACCTCGTATGTGAGTCATGAAGAAAAACAAATCGTTCTTTAAGATAAGAAGGTTCTTTAAGATATAATTAAATAAATATTGCTGAAATGATAATAAACATTCCTTTTGTCTCGTAAATGTTTACGAGTTTTTTACATAGCTGATTATAAAGAAATTCCATGTTTTTATTAAACATTTTAATAACATCTGGACCCTCGAAAACCTTGTTTATTCTCGTAATATTCTGTCTCATTAGGTGGCATTTACATGCAGAAAAAAAATTCCCGAATTCGTATTATTGACGGTGAAAATATGACCTCACGTTTCAGAGGTGTAATCAACTTTTACATAGTCATAAATATGTATGTACATCAAGTCTGCAGTAAATATAACATAATCCATAAAGAAATATGTATTTATACGTAGTAATACTTTGGTAAGAAAGCCATAAAATATGGGCATATAAATTTTGTTTCCATTTTGATGAAAGTCACGTTAAATGTAGTTTTAAGTGTACTTGAGTTGTTTCTTAGTAATACGTATTGCGGACTACCTACGTCTATACATCCAACTGTTAAGTGTTGTCCTTATAAAGCCAGAATATAGGGTTTTAAACCACAGTTTGTCACAGTAGCACAATGGGACCTGGTGGACGAGTGAATTTTATAAGTCTAGGGTGTTCCCTAGACTTATATACTGTTGTATATTGTCAGAATTTTTGAGCTCCTCAGACGGTGTCTAAGATGGCATATTGATTGGATTAATCACATTAACACATTAAAATTTCGATGTAGTTATATTTATAGACGTAAGTGGGTTTGAATAATGGAAACCGAAAGGGCATAATATGTGGCTTAACCTTTTAGTGTTGTCTGTAGAACGTATACCTAATAAAATAATATATAAACCAAACAGTCGCAAATATTTAGAAAGGCTAAACGGCCGAGAGCTTTGCGACGAATGTTAATATTTGTCGCACAATCTGACTTGGAGTACAACTAACTTTGTTATTTAAAGCTTTAGTAAACATTTAAACAGTAGGCCGGGCGTAGCACGTAGAACTGATGGCCACTGGGGCCGATAGGTTCTAGAGTGGAGGCCACGTGCAGGCAAGCGAAGATTCGGACGCCCACCCACAAGGTGGACGAACGACTTGGTTAAGGTTCCAGGTAGTCGCTGGATGCAAGCCGCTTCCAATAGATCTATGTGGCGATCCATGGCGGAGGCCTATGTTCAGCAGTGGACTTCCTGTGGCTGAAGAAAAAGGGCGAGAAATTTAAACAATTAGTAAAGCGTTACATGCATATTTATAAGGATATCGGAGGCCATTTAAAACACTTGAAATTCGAGTTGTCTAGTTAGTATCTGGAGAATTTGGCCATTAATAGCAGCCATTAATTTAAGTGCTTCTTGCTAGAGAGCCCAACTTTACATTTATAATCGAAGCGATCGTAGCGGAAGCGTCGGACGGATTTAACAGAATCCGTGTAAAAACGCAAACTTTCTCTGTCATCCGGTACGAAGACATTAAATGAGTATTTTTAATATACTTTCACGGTATTCAGGCTGTTATATTTTTTTTAGTCAATTTGCCGAGTTCGTATTATTAGTTTTTGAAGATCAATCCCATAATTTGTGTGTTGGTATATAAAGCTTATGTGGGTGCTAACATACCAATGTTTTGAAATTTTTATTTTTTATGATATAAACAGATCAGATCACAGATTATTTATTTATTTATTTAGCAGAATAAAAATGTTAAATGTTTTACAATAACCTTTTTGGGTTCTATCTGTAAATATTACTCTATAGAAATTCCACACAATTATACACTGCCATTTACAAACAATACTTACCGAATTATTCGCTATTGTTATCCGAATGTTTCAGGTAACGTAGCTAAAGATCGTAATTGTGTTCCAAACTCTCATTGTAAGTTAACAAATAGAAGTGTATTATAAATAAATGTGTCACAATGAATACAGCGGAACGGAGAGATCAATCAAAAAGTTTTCCGAAGCTGTTCAACTCTTACTCGTGGTAAATAAATCGATGTCTAGTGTTAGACACTCACAACTCACTGAGTGCTTTGGATACGGGGTGGAGGAAACATTTTTATACTACGCTATGAATCAATCAAACCACAATATTATTAAATTAAGGTGTTTTATTATTTAAAAAATAACCTCTGACTTTTCGGAGTTGTGTGTGTATTGATAGTCAATCACCTCGCACTTTAACGGTGAAGGAAAACGTAATGAGGGAACCTGCATACCGCAGCGATAAAAAAAATAGAAATCTGTGGTATGTAAGTCCGCCAACCCGCACTAGGCCAACGTGGTGGACTATATGGCCTAACCACTCTCAATCGATTAGGCCCGTGCCCTGCAGTGGGACGTATGGGCTGATACAGTACAGTACATTATAAAAAAAACATACAAATAAATGTGTGGAATATGTGTAAATGCACTGTTGTGTTCCGGTTTGAAGGACATTGTAGCCAAAGTAACTACTGGACATATTGAGACTTAAAAACTTATGTCTCAGGATGGCGAGCACAGTGGAATGCCAAGCATTGCCTTCATCATCATCATCATCAGCCCTTCTGCGTCCACTGCTGGACATAGGCCTTTCCCATAGCACGCTACTGGGCTCGATCTTCAGCCCATCGTCGCCAACCGCTACCAGCCACCACACGCCAGCATTGCCTTATTATTCATGATGTTGCTTGGTTTTGCTACTTTCCATGAGCGTTCGCATCGCTTACCATCAGGCGAATGGCATGCTCGTCTCGCCATTCATCGCAATAAAAAAAAACAACAAATAAATGTGAAAATAATGGAGGTACTTATCTTGTCTAGAAAATCGGACCTAATGGCTTTACCGGCGTTTTATTTTTGGTACCGTTGACGCGAAACCCTGTTTGTGGTTTCAATTATTTTTATTTTCACTATTAAGTGTATGACGACACATCTGTCCTGATGCCTATAACCACTACTAAGAAAAGGCCACCAACCACGTTACTTAAAGTTTACGTCTACCACCCTAGGACGCCTAGTGCATTTATAACAGAATTCTCTAACCCTCTTTTCCTAAAATACTGGGTGATTCGGTTTCTATAATCAAATTTTCCACTGGATCTATAAGGACGAATGATCTTATCCCCAATAGGCAATGTGTAAACAGCTCAACGTATACTCGACGTGGTCATATTACCTATGTGTTTCAACGCCCTGGTATTACAAATATAAGACCCATCATCCTCATATTATAATGAAGAATGTTAACTAATTTTGATTATTAGCACTCCATATTCTCTGGCAAAAATAAAAAATACTAGTGAAAGAATTACTTCGATATGTCAATTAGTTTCCGATTTAGAAGTAAAACAAGTTGTAACCGTACGACCCGGGCTGCCGGTTACGGTGTGACGTCATAGCACAACACGCTCACTGGCTCACTCAGTCCGCTCGTGGTCGCGCGCCCGTGCCGTTAAATTTATACCCACAGAGTACTATAATATTACGTTTATACCTAAAGACTTTTAACAATGTCCAATCCAAATACTAGGAAATCATGTGTTGTGCCTAAATGCACAAAAACAACTACCAATTCGCCAGAAAAGTTGTTTTTTATAGTTCCAAAGGACGTTAAAATGCGAAAAGAATGGATAAAGGCTATGAAGAGGTTAGATTCATTTGGAGATAAAAGTACAGTTTATTGTTACGAAGCAAATAAAAAAGGTTTAGTACATCTACATAAGTACCTATCCTACTTCCTACTAATATTATAAATGCGAAAGTTTGTGAGTGTGTGTGTTTGTTATCTTTCACAAAAACAACTACTGAAAGGATCTGGACGAAGTCTGGAATAACACATAGGCTACTTTTAATACTGGGAAAATGTACAGCTTCTGAGGGAAACTGGGGCGAAGCTGCTGGCGGAAGCTAGTTTGCAATAATTCAATATAGGTATTGTGTATTCATTTAAATTTACTAAGAAGAGCTTTACCTACCTATATTATACATACGTGCCTACCAATAGCTACAAAACTATAATACATACATATTTGTTGTCTTAACTTACAAATTTAATGGTAGGTACTAGGTAGGTAGTTCTACTATTTGAGTTGCATTCTTCCATTCCGACATTAGTTGGGTATTTTGTTTTGATAAAACAATTTAGAACAGATAAACTATTAAGCATAAGTAGTAGCACGGAAATTTCACTTACCGTTGCATTTTTATTCCTCGCATTTCGGCGGCAACGAAATCACTATTTGTTGATAAGTAATGCGTAACCATTAATCCATCTATTTTAGGTAGATTATCCGATTGCCCTTTTTCGAATCCTTCATCCATTTTATTAATCGAATAATATTTACTATTATTAAACTATTAACTTAATACGCGAACGAAAACCAACAACAAAACACTGCGCAAGCTATTACAACTACTATAATCGCTGGCGATTTGATACGAAGCGAGTCGTGGCCCGTGCGGCGCGTTGTTAAATGACGTCACAAGCGATCACGTGACTGTAGCGGGACTCGATATTTTTCAAAACTTTGAATACCTATAAAATCAAAACTACTAGGTATTTTTGACTACAACAAAAACTAGTGTGTTTGTATACATAAAGGCTTTACTGAGACAACATTTCCAGCGATTTGGCATACCTAGTAACATTCTCCATTAGCAACATTGTATTTGGAAGTAACATTCTTAACATGAAGTACAGTATCTTTCCATAGATATTCAAATATAGCAAATTTTTCAAATTTTTTAGTCCAATGAACTTAAGTGGTTTTTGTCACGCTTCGATCGATCAGTACCACTGGTAGAGGCTTAACAAGTCTTATCCCTCCCTCCTTTGAATTCCTCCTCCTCCCCTCCATGGGTGGCAGTTCTAACTTACCATCAGGTAAGTCGCACGAGCGTTTTCTTTTCCCTCCTTAAAAAAACAATCTTTATAAAGCAGTTGGGGAAATTCTTTTCATTTTGTAAATCATGATTTTCGTGTTTCCGTATAACTTGGCTTCCGTTCGCTTTTGGATGGTAATCAGAGGTGTCGATTTAATGACCTCTTTATGGAAGTAACTATAGCAAAAATGTTTGCAGCGAAAGTTTCGCAATTTTTACTGCTACGTTTACATGTTTAATGCAGCAGACAGATTAATGGTATTACGTGTAGTAAAGATTTAATTTAGCACCAATAAATTATAAAAGGGCTGTTTTATGAAAAATGAATGTTCGAAGATTTTAATAAAGAAAAAATAAAGACTATTTTAAGTTTATTATCCATCTCGCTGGCTTTATTAAACGTAACAGGCAAACGCCGTCCTTTTCATAAAAAGAAAGTTACTCATATTAAAGGCAAGATTTTTTATATGTTTGTGTAAGATAAAACCCTTTAGGCTCTAGCAAAGGTTCTAATAATCTACTCAAAGTATTTATATCAAAATTAATTAACGAAATCCTTATAAAATTCAACCGAGAAGTGGAATTAGTTCATGAAAGCCTTAAAAGTGAAACGGTAGCAAGAACAACCTTACGAAATACTTTGATCTGGCTACGAGCACTTTAATAGATATAAACATTTACATGTAAAATTCACCAAATTAATAATTAATTTTGCATGTCAAATGTAGTCTGTTCCGAGAATCTTGTCTTCGCGGAACACAGTAATAAGTAACTGTATATAATTAAGTAGATCATCACCTCATCTTTATCCCACCATAACGTGGAGCCGATGTATTATTAATATATTAATGCTTATTGCAGGTATACTTAGGTATTTAAAAGTTATTGAAAACAAAAAAAATCGACTTTATAATAGAATGTCGCCGGTCTAAAGTAACCACATTCAGGAATAAGGTATTTACCCCGCATATCTTGCTAAACGTCACTTTGAAATGATTTCTAAGGATAAGGATTATTATTCGAAGAATGTTATTCGTTACTTCACAAAAATCATCTAAATACGTTATCAGAACTCAATAGCTTTAATTCATTATAAATTTATCTATAAAAACAATTAAATTATATATAACGTTGCTTAATAAATAAATTGTGTCGAAAGGGCCAACGTCCCGTGCTGGTCGTCGCGTCGCTTTAATTGAATATATAAATAGTCTAAACAAGTGCTAACAGTTCTATGGAAGGCGTATTGCACAATAAATTGTCCATTGTTATTCTAGTTATGTACTGGACTGTGTCAGCTTATATACGTCCCACTGCAGGGCACGGCTTCGCCCGCCACGCTGGCTAGTATGGGTTGACGGACATTCTTATTATGACTTATGACAAGTATTAAACAATTATATAAACAAAAACTTATACCTATTATGATGACTGCCTCGGTGGCGTAGTTGTACCAAGGTATCATTACGAAGCTGAGGTCTCGGGTTCGAATCCTGGGTCGGACAAAGTGATATTGGATTTTTCTATTCAATATCAGTCAGGAGTCAGGAATTGGTGCCCGATACGGCGACAGGGTCGCCCCCTATCACATCGTGGGACGGAACATACAAGGCGAAATTTGGGTGTCCTGGTGGCGCCTCTGCCTACCCTTTCTGGGATAAAGGCGTGAGTTGATGTATGCATGTATTATCATTATAATATGCAGAGATCATGGAATTCAATTCTTTTTCTCTAAATATAGGCAACAAAGCCTATATTTGTTTACGAGTGTAATTAAAAGATAAAAGCCGTTTTACTACAAAGCGTCTATTAAATTTAATGGTGTCGCCTCGATTGCTATTAGGTTCCTCAAATGAACTCTTATATTTCGGTGTTGTGACGCCAATAACCGCCAAATGAAGTAATATCGTATCAAATCAAATCAAATCAAAATCTTTATTTGTCAAACATGAGTATACATACAGAGCATGCAAGGTGTTCAAATATAAAGAGCAGATCTATCACGTTTGGCCTTAATGGCGTACAAATATTTAAAACTTATAACTATATTACTTAAAGAAAAATATATCTTATTTAAAACTTAATAAACGAATAATATATCATAATGCTATCATCAAATTTACCTACTTATTATGCTTAACCTATTAAAAAAAACCAAATTATACTTATTTCAATATTAATTACAATTGTTCGCTAAAATTTATCATTTAAAAAATCATCGATACTGTAATATGCTTGTTTTTCTAAAAGGAGTTTAAGGTTTCTTTTTAAAGTATGAGTATCCTGCTCCCTCCATCTTTTAGGTAACTTATTAAATATTATAGGTGCCATGCAGAAGATACTTTTATGCATTAGCGCCGTTTTTGAGCTACACAAGCTTAGCATAGAGTTATCGCGTCTGTTGCGTCTGACGACATCTGATAGACGTGGAAATAGTTGCGGATTCTTTTTGGTAAACATAATAACTTCTAAAATATAAATACAGGGTACGGTTAATATTTTATGTTTTATAAAGAAGGGTTTGCACGTATCTGTTGATTTTAAATTAAACATGGTCCTAATGCATCTCTTTTGGGCTTTAAATACAATTTCCTTGTCCGTTGAATTGCCCCAGAAAATAATTCCATATCGGAGATGTGATGACACTAAGCCGTAGTATGCAGTCAGTAAAACCTTGATGTTAAGCATCGGAACTAATTTGTGAAGAGCATATGTGGAATTACTGATTTTTTTGCTTAAAATATTAATATGCTCTTTCCAGTTTAATTTTTTGTCAATGGTTATCCCTAAGAATTTGGCAGTGTTAACTTCTTCAATAGTTTTATTATTAAATTGGACCTTAACATTAGTCAATGTCGGCAAGCGTTGACTGAAATGCATGACATTTGTTTTATTTAAATTTATTTTTAAATTATTATTATTTTACCATTTTATTATTGAAGCAAGGGAATTATTGATGTCGTTATTATATAAATCTTTATTGTTGCATTGTATTGTTATTGTACTATCGTCGGCAAATAGTGTTACTGGTTGATTGACTGAATTAGGTAAATCGTTTATATACAGTATGAATAGTAGGGGGCCTAAAACGCTACCTTGCGGGACGCCATATTTGACTTGTCGTTCATGGGACTGAAATATCTCTTCATGTTGAGTTATTGTGTTGATTGAGGATATTTCTGTGACTTGTGTTCTATTTTCTAAATATGATTGTAGTAACTTTAAGATATTACCCCTGATACCGTATGCTTCTAGTTTATTTATTAAAATATCGTGCCTGACATAATCAAAGGCTTGTGTCATGTCGCAGTATATTGTACACACAGGATTGCTCTTATCAACATTGGTTATGACTTTATACAGAAAATCATATATCGCCATATTTATAGTTCTCTTCTCTCTAAATCCTTTTTGTTCATTGACTAGTATATTATTTCTTTCGAGATATTTACTTAGTTCTTTATATATAAATTTTTCATATATTTTGGAAATTATACTTATTAGGGATATCGGTCTGTAATATTCCATGGCTTCTCTATTTTCTTTTTTAAACAGAGGTTTAACTACGGATTTTTTTAAAGCATCTGGATATATACCTGAGCTTATGGATAGATTTATGAGGTAACTTAAATGAGAACATATTTCTATGGCAACCGATTTCAGTATTTTTGTTGATATTCCGTCATAACCCACACTGTTTGTGTTCTTTAAATTCCTAATAATTTTAAATATATCCTCTGGCAAGCATGGAGGCATAAAAAAAGATTTGAGACTATTGGTAATGTTTGAAGTTACTTTGTAACCAGAATTCGGTAATGGGCTTACTTTTTCTATAAAATATTCATTGAAAGCATCTGCTATTTTCTGTGGCTCTGTTAAAATATCGTTATGTATTTTTATTTTTGTAATCAAATTTCGAGGAATATTACTTTTTGAACTGTTTATTAATTTCCAGCTAGTTTTAGATTTGTTATTTGATATTTTTATTTCATAATTGTTTTGTGCGTATTGTGTTAATTGTATAATCTTTCTAAATAGTTTCGAGTATTTAGTAAAATTTATTTTATTTGTTATTGAAGGATTTTTTCTATATTGCCATAATAATTGTCGTTTCTTTTTACTACATATTTTAATGCCATGGGATACCCATTTACACTTTTTTGTTGACTGTATAGTTGTAGTTTGTAAAGGAAAGCATAAATTATAAAATAGTGAAAATGTTTCTATAAAAGCATTATAGGCTATGTTAGGATCACTTGTTTCGTAAATTTCAGAGAATCGTAAACTATGCAAACAATTTTTAAATTTTATAATATATACATATGTATGTATCTACATATGTATGTTTAATATACTCGTAATCCGAATAATTTCATTAGACGTCGAATGGGGCTTTAGGAGATATGTTATTAACGTCGCGTTGAGAGCGTTTGGTGATTTATTATGAAATATTTTATGTATACGGATTGGGAAACGTTTTTTTTCAAAATTATCAAAGAGCCTTAAATTATTTGAGAAGATGTTCTTGTAGTTAAATAGCTCTAATGAATATGAGCATGTAGTAATTTCTGAGACGAATAAATTAGTTTTCCTTTTTCTTAGTTACCTCTATTTTATGTGTTAACAATACGTGTGTGTTTTATCTCTTTGCGTTGTTATTCTTTTCATTAGATGGGTTACTATGTAAATGAGCTTTATAAATGGCCCCTTCATGTCAGAATTGTTTATTTTATGTCAAGTAGCAGTTTATATAATTAATATAATGTGTAAACGAAATTTAGTTATTAATTGTACATAAAAAGACGAAATACGAGCACGCAATGGATTATCTTCAATAGGGTTTAACAGACAGGACTGTTAATCGGGCAGTTAATCTGCTTTAAGACTGTGTATATAGTTTGTGGCTGTACGTTTAATAATACTAGCGAAATTAATCTTGTTAAAAACACAGCAACAGTGTCAATATCATAATACGTTTAAGCCAATATCGATTAATATTTGTATGTGAAAAGAAGAAACACCAGCAAAGGATGCGTGTTTCGTTGTGGCGTATCAACATCACGCAGAGCTTATTAGATAAGAATGTTAATCGACAGTTAATCTACCTTAAGACTGGGTCTATAGTATGTTGACATTTAACAGTATTAGCTAAATTAATCTTGTTACAAACACATGAACATTGTTAATGAAGAACCTGGCTGCCTGGTTGGCTGTTGCCACAATCCAGTCGGTTACAGACGAACCTTATTATAGCATGTTTAAACAAATATAGATTATTGACTATTTGTATATAGGAAGACGAAAACCAGCAAGGAATGCGAGTTTCGTTGCGGCATGCTTGCAGCGAAGTAGTATCAGACAGATCGTAGTAGACAAGTCTGTTATTCGGGCATTTATGAGCGTTTACGCGTTTCGTGCGCTGTTTGGCTCAAAAACACTACTTTTTCAACCAGTTTTAATCCATCAAAACATTACTTAGAAGAAAAATGTTGTTAGATTAATAAATCTGTATCTGTATCAGCCCATATACGTCCCACTGCTGGGCACGGGCCTACTCTTCAATCGAGAGAATCGATTGAGAGTGGTAAGGCCATATAGTCCACCACGCTGGCCAAGTGCGGGTTGGCGGACTTACATACCGTAGAAATTCTTTAAAATCGCTACGGTATGCAGGTTTCCTCACGATGTTTTCCTTCACCGTTAAAGTGCGTGGTGATTGACTATCAATACACACATAACTCCGAAAAGTCAGAGGTGTGCCCTGGGATTTGAACCCGCGACCACCGTGAACATGTTGGCAGCCGCGTCTGGTCCGTTACCAACAGGCCACCACGCACTATTTAAATTCAATCACAGATTAATAGATAATTTGTGATTAATTAAATAAGGATTACTAAACAGAGGTTTTCTCCCTTAAGACAGCGTAAAGTCGTTCCTAGCTGTTCATATTGAATAGTATCAGCTAAATTAATCCTTTTACGAAGTACGAACAACAGTGTTAATGAAGAGCCTAGTCTGCTGCCACAAATCAGTCGGCTGCAAACAGAAGGACCGCGGTCGAGGTACATTCCTTTAATCCGCTTACTCTCAATACGGCCATTGTTTGGGCTCGAAAGCTTTGTTTTATTTCACGCCGACGCGACGTCTACCTAGCGTGTGGGAATTTGAATTAGAACAGACCTTTTCAATGGAATTTTTATTAACTGAGTTTGTCGGAATTATTGTTTTTATATTTCAAATACGCTGGTTCGGTGTATTTGTAATAATTGGAATAATAAACTGGGTTGGTAGAAGCGTTTGGTTTTTTGCCGTCGAGTAACAATGTGTAAGGATTTGTGTATTTCGGTTTGATGTCATTATAATTAGTAGCCACTCAGTGAATTTAAACTTAATGTCTTGGGGTACTCAGTGTATTGCAATGCAGAGTTTAAAAATGTTTTTTTTTCTGATACATGTTGGGCTTGTACCAGGGACGTTTTTTATCATCAGGTTAATGACCCATTCGTCTCGTTATTCTGGCTCACATAATAAAGTAAGCGTAGTAAACAAAATAATACAAATTTTATGCTGCAATTTATTAAAAAAAAATCAGCTGGTAGGTACTTACTTGATGCTTTTTGAAACTAGGAAAAATTTACGAAACACCAAATTCATATACATAGAATGTGCTGTTGAATCGTTTATGTACGTTTGAGCGATAAAAACTTCGCTGTTTTATGCAATCTAGAGTATTAAAACGCTGTTGTTGATTTACAGCCGGAATACCGCCTCGGTTGGTTTTCGTTTTTTCAATTATTCATAGGAGGCTCCAAAATGTAATTATGAATTTATTTTTATGCAGTCGATAAAGAATGTTACGTATGTTTTATAAACATAAATGAAAAAGCCTAAAAACCGTGAAAAGTAAGAAAACGTAGATCACATAATCTCTTTGAAGGCATTGTTTATTCAAGCATATATAAGCCGAGTCTCTCCGCTCGAGGTACTCAGCATACAAAGTGTACAAACTAATAATTTTATGTAGAGAACGAAAAAGATCAAAACCTTCGAGAAACTTAAATAATATTTATTTGGATTTCATCTTAAATTATTTGTCTTATACTATTCTGGTTTTGCAAAAGAGTAATCGCCACGTAGAGGATTGAATCGCAATGGATAATTATCTCCCGCCATTCGTCACAATTAGGTTGGCTCGGGTAATTGCTTCTTCACGGTACAGCGGAAAGCTCCGGGATTTTAGAAAGGAGGTAACACGTAGACCGTTCCATTATTTAACAGCTTAATAGTGCGGTAGAAATTTTAACTAAAAACGTCTTGTTTCGGCCGAGGTGGTCGAAACCACGAAGTTGTGATTGTAAGCTCGCACGCGTGTATTGTTTTATGTGATAGGTTTTTGTAAAGAGAGTTGAGGAAAACTAGGCAATGAATTTGTTTTAAAGCTAGCTAGATAAATAATGTGCGTGGTGGCTTGTTGGTAACGGACCAGACGTGGCTGCCTACATGTTCACGGTGGTCGCGGGTTCAAATCCCAGAGCACACCTCTGACTTTTCGGAGTTATTATAGTGTATTGATAGTCAATCACCACGCACTTTAACGGTGAAGAAAAACACTGTGAGGAAACCTGCATACCGTAGCGATTTTAAAGAATTTCTACGGTATGTAAGTCCGCCAACCCGTACTAGGCCAGCGTGGTGGACTATACCTATGACCTAACCACTCTCAATCGATTCTCTCGATTGTAGAGTAGACCCGTGCCCTGCAGTGGGACGTATATGGGCTGATATAGATAGATAGATAGATAAATAATTGGGGATTACATTTGTTATTATAACATGCCTGAAGTGGCAACAAACCGTGCTCATTGAAAAGCTTGCTGTATTTCACGCAGTATGTATTTTTTCAAACAGTAAAAAACAGTCACAAATAGCTGAGTATACAAATAATTATCTATGCGGCGATCAAGCCCGCATCTTTTATTCCAGAAAGGTTCTACCAATACTGTAATAAACTTGGTAACAAATTAAAGGATTCCCGTACCTTGACAGGTTTATAAATAAATCTATGCGATTCCCGCTGGCTGTAATCAGCAAAATTTAATTTAAACGGGGGTAAACCCTCGTTACTTTGTGGAACGTTTATTAAAAATAATTTCAGGGCTCCAATGAGGAAATATTTAAACATAAAATGTTACCGTAAGTTGATACTTTTTAATAACCTTTGTAATTATGTCTTGTGCAAGTATTAAATTGCAAGTAATGACTTCATAATTGTACCATTTCTGGTTTCGTATGTTTTATATTTGTGTTCAAAGGAAGAAGGTATTAATGCTACTAATTTGCATATAAGAGGAAACAAAATTCGTATCACGAGCTAAGTAATGTATAAACATTATTCTTTAACAAGCGATGTTTCCTTTCATTTAATGTTTTCTTTCGGGAATCATCAGTCTAGAAGGCCATTAGATAGCCTAAATTATATACATTTGTAAGTTCAAAAACAACATATCGAATTTGTTATATTGTTTTTCAAATTTACAAAATAATTTTGAAAACATTATTATTCGTTTCTCGAATGTTTGTTTGATTGCACGTCGATTTGTACCGTTAGGTGCGGACTTTATGATGTTTATGATTGGAAAATAACGCTATGTTTAAACACCACTTCAATATCTCGACTTAGGAGTGTAAGCATCTCATGTTCTCATCTCTCATCTCTTGTGTGTCAGGTGGACTTGAAGGGGAGTGAGGGACTTTATGCGTTCAAAGGTCTTAACCGATTGCAACTTAAGACACTGCGATCATGCTATACTGTATTAGACATAGATAAGTGTTCTTTTTATAGATTACAATGCAACGCTACGCAATAGACTGTTCTATCCATAGATGTTGTATGTTTTATATTATATTCATGGTTGATGGTTCTGTCATAAGCTACGCTATAGTGGGCAGAGGCCTACTATAGCCTAGCATACAACGGATGTATTTAATAAAGGAATTCTTTGTATTAATCATTACGGAACGTCACCTGCCAGTGATGCAACATTTTTCGTATCACTCCGTACCTCGGAAAGCGTATTAACTGTCGGCCCTGGTTTGTTTAATTTAGCACATTAGCAGAAGCGATTAAGCCCTGCCAAATACCTTTTAGTTGAACACACAGCTACGCTAGCTTAATAAAATTAATTTAAGCTATCTGTATCAGTCCCACTGCAGTGCACGGGCCTCCACTAACATCGAGAGTACGATTGAGATGGTTTAGGCTGTATAGTCCACTACGCTGGATAGTGCGGATTGGCGGACTTTTACGTACTATAGAATTTAAGCTATGTCGGCAGTGAAGTCGGTGCCTAACAGTTTCAGGTGTACGAGTAGTTAGAATAAAAATGATTGCTTACACCATAATATGCTATGTAATATTACAATATAATGTATTCGGTGATCCTAGGGCAAGGTGTCATGTATCCGGCTTTTTCTGAAAAATGTGTCTATATTTTTATAAATTGTAAAGTATAAAAGTTGTTAAGTTTTAAGATGGTAAAATATATTTATTGAATAGTTTGTTGAATCTTTTGTTCCATACATTTCTGACCCGAATTTTACGTAGCTGAGTTTTAGTTGTGAAACTTTTAAAATTTTATAAGTCCCTTCATAAGCATTAAAACGTATTATTTTGTTGCAGAAATACAAACAAATGAACGCTAGCGTGAAGAAAAAGGATGGAAAACAAATATTGGAATCGTCGCTACAATCTGTCAGCACAATGCTCACCAGAAAAATCAATGCAGTCAAGGTAATCTGGCCTTTACGGATGCCAAACTCTTGTTTATTCTCTTTGAGGACTGCTCTGTATTTATTAAATATACGGTACCTTTCGTTTGTTGATTCTAGTTAAAACCTAGGCCGTCTTTTCGATCAGACACAGGTTATTCAGATCTAATAAAACGAATATAAAAGACACAATCATAGTAGTTTCTTCGATTTACGCGAATGTTACACATTGAAATAAAACTAATTTTTACGGATTTTATCGCGATTTGGTTTAATTTTTAATTTTTTTAACTTCCCGACGTTTCGCCCGACGAGTCCGCCCCGTGACCACGAAAGCTGAAAAGCAATCGAAAGGTCGAGAAGTAAAAAAATGTAAAAATTAAACCAAATCGCGATAAAATCCGTAAAAAATAGTTTTATTTCAATAAAAGACACATAATCATAGAAATGAAGTCGCATCTTTAATTTGATCATGTTGTACTTTACTATAAGAACAAATCAGTTCATTTGAAGATTAAAAACCACTATAATACAGTCATAGGCTAAATATGAATAAGAGTCCGTGACTGCCACATTAAAGGCGAATAAAGTAAAAAAAAACAGCTAAAAGACACTGCAGTACCTCAGAATTTTCGTCTACGGTCACAATAAGGTTTTAATCCGGTAGCAAAGAATTCAAAAAGGAATTCATTTATTTCTGGTTTTAGTGCATTCGCGCAACTGCAGAAGAATTGGCGAAGAATTTCAATTACATAGTAAATGCTAGCAAATTGACAGGCTTCGACTATTGCTCAGCGAAATATTCACATTTCTCATATGAACGAGAGGAAGATATACCAGATGTTCCAGAGGTAGATATCCCTGCGTTCGCCAAAGATAATCCTAACTATGTAAACGTATCGCTAGAGAAAGATTCACATTTTTATAATATTAACGTAAATACGAACATCAGCTGCGTGCACGTGCCGACAAATATTTTTTATAGAGGTAAGAATTTTATAAGTCTCGTAATTACCCAAGTGAAGTTATGTCACTCGGATACTGCAATTTATAGTTTTCTCCAGACGATGGATCCTAAAGAAAACTTTATTACCTTTATGTTGCAGAAACTGATGCACTTAACGCTATTTTATGGTCGAAGGGACTTAATGAGATATTTAAAAAGAACTATCAGTCTGATCCGTCCCTATCGTGGCAGTACTTTGGAAGTTCCAGTGGAATATTGCGTTTTTACCCTGGCATGCCATGGAACCAGAGGGAAGTCGATATCTATGACTGCAGAGTTAAGTCATGGTACATTGAAGCCGCCACTTGCTCCAAGGAAGTGATCATCCTCTTTGACGTGTCAGGATCTATGACCGGCTTCAAAAATTACGTCGCAAGGAGAACTTTACGTTCCCTCCTAGACACCCTGTCTAATAATGATTACGTTAACGTTTTCACTTTCAAAAACAAGGTCAAGGAAGTTGTACAGTGTTTCCAAAATTTAGTGCAAGCGACACCAGAAAATTTGAAGACAATTATGGAAGCACTAACCCCCAGTGATGATGGAAAGGTTGTTAAAGTAAAATTGGAAGGGAATGCTAATTTGACGGCAGCGTATATTAAGGCTTTTGATACTCTTAAACAGGTAAGTGAAGTCGTGGGCGGAGGGTCTAAGTATTTCAACATCCCTTTTACCTATTACGGTAGGGACATCAGATGGATGAGGAATTTGTAGCGGTAATTTTGTATGAAGTGACTAGTGTATCAGTGGGAACAGATAGGAAGCAATAGCTTTAAGCTTTAGAAACAGCAATATCATTGAATGTTTTATACATTTGTTTACGTACAAAATATATTTTTAGGCAAAGAATATCAATGTTATTCTTCGCGAATCTTTTTCACGAGTAATGAATATTCGTGATGGTAAATTTCTCTCGGTCTCAAATCCCTTAAGAGCCGCGCCGGTACGTCATAATGTTACGATTTATAGCTAACCTTTTTATAGCCACCGAGTCTTCAGTCTCATTGATTTATTTCATTGAGTTTGGGGACTTTTTCTTAGCCGTATTCATTTAAATGAATTTAAATAATGAACCGCATTCGAATATAATATTAATATTTTGCTACAATTTTTGTACTTTTATTCTCAATATTTGAATCTAAATATCTTCGACCTGCTCTTTATTGTATGTAGACTGTAAGTTTATAATGTTATGCCTGACTTCTGTTCAATATCAATCTTCTTAATTATTCAAAGTATAATCATACGATCCCAAATTGCCGATAAAGTATGTAAGTTCGGAAACTTCTTCAATTAGCTATGTCTACTGAATTGGCTCAACTTTAGTATGGACAAAATTACTTTTAAATTTTGTTCAAAAGTTCATGTAATCGATGCTCCGAGCGGCCTTGAGAAGTATCAAATAGATCTTCATTATTTTTTTCTTTTACTTTTTTTTTACTAAATATCAACATGAAATAATGTAAAATGATAATAAAACATGATTACCGCAGTAACTTTTATTCAAATGATAAAAATGACTGCGACTTAAAATTACCAAATTACGGTGCCAAAAATTGAAAGTAGCGTTGAAATTGTTAATGAATCTGAAATCATAACGCTCTTGACCCAATTGCGTCGCCTTTACATTCCGAACTTCCATTTCCGACCGCCACTTTAATAAAAAACGATACATTTTCAGGTGGAAAATTTAAAACAACTGCTTCAACCGTGTTCGCCACGATGCTTAAATTAATTTGTCCTTTTATATTAGAAAAACATCTAAGAATTATTTATGAGAGTAATTCTAGAAGTTAAATGTTATTTGTTTTAATTAGTGCGAGCAAAATAACAATTAATACGAAAGTCAATAAGCAATAATTATCTAACTGAACGAATGTAACATTGAAAGATAGAAGCTACTATTCCTTGCTCGTTTGTGGTTTCGCTTCGTATAAACACGACATGAATTTTTGGACGATAAAGATACATATTTTATACCTTATTTTCTTTTATCTACCTACTCCTAAGTGGAATGTACGTCGGAGCGCTTTAATCTTTATAAATGGTGCGCAAAAAGAGCTTATTAGGTTGTTACCTACAAAATAACAATCTCTACTACAAAGTATCCAATGTAAACAAAATTATGTGTAACAAATAAAAAGCTCTTTATAAAAACATTAATTCTACTTAGACATCCAATCCAGTAACGCCATTAGGATAAGAAACAGAATCATAACTACAAAAACTAACAAATATTACTGCTTTCAGAGACGAACGCATTGCAACGTGAACAGCGCTCAAGGTTGCAATCAACTTGTGATGGTCATTACCGACTACGTACCTGGCAATCTCACTGAGGTATTCGAAGGGCACAACCGAGAAGTAGTTGACGGGAACACGTATATACCAGTCAGAGTATTTACATACCTTATTGGTAAAGAAGTGACGAACGTTCGAGAAATACAGTGGATGGCGTGCCTGAATCGAGGTTCGTGTTGCAGTTACGTCACCTGTTAGGCCCTGACTAACCTCTTCACGAATAGGCAAAGCTCGACACAATAATAATGTTTGTGAAAGTCATGCAGAATTGATTTTTTCTTTATCGTTTTTAGTCCTACTATTAGGAACTGTTATAACGCTAGTTCGGTTTCATTCGGTCGATCCAATATTTGGCAGTAACAGTTTGTCTAACCTGTGTATAGTACAATCGAATTCAATACATGCAATGTATTTAGTACTACTCGTAGAAGGATTATTCATTTATCGGATCAATCTTTCAAAAGTAGAAAATAATATTAAAAACAGTCTATGAGAAAGAATATGGTCAGATATATAAATTATTTTATCATAATTTTAGTACAAAAGAGATTTTACGGATTGTAGTTACAACGATCACTTTTAGCTCCTCATTATTTGTAGACTTGTTTAAATTAATATTATGCCAATGCTGTTTAGTGTTTGTAGTGACAAGGCGCCTATTTCTATCCATATACCTAAGCATAATATTTTTTAAGAGCAAGTCAACGACATACTTATACTTTTATCGTAAAAAAATCCAATCGATAGGAAGTTTCCAAAGTCATACTTTTAGATTGTGAATACATCAAAATCGCTGCTCAAGTGGGGTTGCCGAAAGTTTAACAAATGCGCAATAACGAAGTGCCGGGTACAAAGTAATCTCATTTCCGCGTATTTCCTTTGACAATGCGGAGTGAGGCTGGTTTTATCTGGTGCCACATCTGGGACCTGTCTTCAACTGGCTTTATTTACATTTTTCACTTCAAAAAGTGGTTATATTTTTGGGTTTATAATTTTCATAATACTGGATCGACGGAAATGGCATGCAAAATTCAGTGGTATCTTGGTCAATGTTTTTATGCTGGCACGACAAAGTGTCTACAATGAAACTAATCACCACCAGTCCATGTATAATATAGGTGATAAATCCACCAGTATAAAAAAACATTAGCTATACTTGACCACTCATAGCTAGATATACAGGCTGAGCGCGTAAAGGATGCTTTGTCTAGAGTCTGTCATGCTAAAGTTATAACTGGCGACAGCTTGATTTTGCGAAGCCTTTAATATGATCTAACTAGTTTAATATTGTATTCCGCCCTGCACTTCGTGATAAATATGTCAGGGAGCCCCGTTTTACCCCGAATTATTCAGATAGCTTTGTCAAAACTATCTGAATAATTCTGAATGTAGTAATTACTGCGTCGCGTGCTTTTCTAATTTGTATCCGCAAGAACTGTTTTGCGTTCCTATTCGCTTTGACATAAGATGCTCTGCTTCTTTGATGAATACCAATGAGTTTCAACTTCCCCTATTACTTTCATGCGATATTTGTTAAGTTTCTAATAAAACTCAAACTGTGATAAGTTAAGGTACTTGAGTACGACATGTCGGCAGTCAAATATAACAATAAATCGCAGGTATTACGATATAATAGTACCTATAGCCCTTTCGGTGTCCAAGAAGCTCATATTAGGCGCCCTGTCAAGATTTATGTGACGTTCTCCATTGTTTTCCAATTGTTCTCCATTGTGTCTATCTGTCAAAAGTCTATTGTCTATACACTGACACCTGAAGTGATATGATAAAGTAGACCCAGAATAATAGATACTAGGTAGATCCCCTAAAGGGTACATACATCTGATTAGAACCTATTGAATTGCTATATATTCAATGTATAGGCACTTACTTACCTTGCGCTGTAAAGTGGTATTATCAGTTAAGTATGTTTAAGTTTGTTTTTGAATGATTGTAGGCAAAATACCTTAACGGGATTAGGCCATAAACTGTTTTTTTTTCGTCCAAACAAATGTCAAAATATACGAACATTATAAAAGCACATTATAAGAATATCTTCGTTCTGAAAACTATGTAGACGGTAGACCTTCATCTACACCGTACGAGTATATACGTACGTGGAATCCTATTAGGGATTCATTTAGTTTCCTTCCCGTTCGGAACTTTTATCGAATTCTGTCGAATCAACGTTCTCGTCGCGTCGTGACAAATATTTGCGCGATTTGCCCTACGAGTTTGTACGGTGCGGGAGCACGCCGCGTCAAATGGCTGCAATACTACTTGAATTTTTATGCGATAGTATTTTCTATGCATATTTAACTTCGTATTTGGTTTATAGCTTTGCCTTATCCATATATATATAGATATACATTTGTATAATATAAATCTCAATAACTGAGCAAAAATTGTGGTAACCTAATCAGGGTTAGTCAACGCATTTTACTTTATTTCGTTAATCGCGGACGCATTGTTTATTTTTTTGAACTGGAGGTTTTTCAATAAGTATAACGATCGCTGCGATGGTGAAATTGTAATAACCAAGATAGATAGGTTAAGCAATAGATTTAAGGCATAGAGTCTCAAGATTGGTTTCTTACCTTTGTCCCTCACTAACCTATAATTTATATTATACAAATCCACTTGAGCGCAATTGCATCATTAAAATTACTTCTACCAAGTGAGTTGAAATCTAAATATAATCCAAATGTTATCTAGATATATTAATAGATGTTTATTTAAATCAGGATTCTTTCTTTGTGATTCTTTCAATGCGCTACGGACATTGAACTCTCTGAGATTAATATACTTCTAGTTTGTGAGCCGACTGCATTTGTTGCGGAAAACAGTTCCGTAAAAGCGTTGTCACATTATTTCGACTTGAATATAGTGAATGAAATCCCCAGCCGATATACACGAAATGTGGAATATGGATCCCTTCCCTCCCAACTTCAATTCTACATAATATGTTAGAATAAATATTCACCATTCTCGGTCTAGTGTTGGCTGCGTGTAACGCGTGTTTGTACAAAACATTTAATTTAAATTAATATACATTTATGAATACTTTCAGGTTACTTTGTCCACATACATTCGGTGGAGGAGGTACAGCAGCAGGTACTGAAATACATTAATGTGATCGCCCGCCCGATGATATTAGCAGGGAAGGATCCGCCGCCGACTTGGACTCACGCAAATATCGATTATACAGTAAGTTGTTTATTCTGTGCATGTACATAATCCTTCGGATTCCTCACTGGTATGCACGTTGTACAATCTTTTGTGCTAATTAATTAAAACTCTTCAAAAATGGCGTAACAATATATCGTACAATATTATCAATAATTGTACAATAATTTCTGTCATTGCTTTAAAAATAAACGTAATATTTATTAAGTTTTCTTCGTATATTTCACAATACTCCTATTCTCATTATAGTTTCTGATAATTTATCTTTTTAATCAAAATAAACATTTTGATAGTATATGTTTATTTTCTATGCAATATAATGAAGAAACCCATCTGCTTCAGGTGCCAATGTCACCTTAACAGGTTAATATTCGTCTTGACAATATCGTCCCCTCACTTAAAAGACGATGTCGGGCGGGACATAAGCGTTTTATATTCCTTTGAAGCGTTGCCAGGTGTCATCACGTCCGTTGAGTACTCGGAATTAAATTAAAATACGACATTACTTGGAGTACAGAGTTCTGTTAAATGCTATTACGAACGCAAAAAGATTTATTTTCTCCTCGAAATAGTAGTTATGCCTTTTTTTAGTCCTGTTGTATGTGTATGGAATCTCATGTTCATCTATTTATATATATGTTAACGGAAATGTGTGTAATCCGTCATTGTATACAATTCCTAGGAAATGTATGTAATTCCTAAAATCGCCCGGAAATGTGTAAAATAAATTACATTAGACACATTTCCTAGGAAATCTATACATTTCCTAAATAGTAATCGGAAATGTAAGTAAATGTAAGTATTTAAGATATTAATTAACATAAACTAACCTGACCTAACCTAACCTACCTACCTACCATTGGAGAACAATGGAGAATGTCACATGAATCTTGACAGGGAGCCCGAAATTAGCTTCTTGGACACCGGAAGGGTTATTTTTAATTAGTACCCTAACATAGGTAATATGAAGATACGAGTATTATAGAATTTACCGCTATGATTGTTACCTGTGATAAAAAATATTACTCTCATTTGAACAACGTGTTTTATTACAGAAACCATTATTCTTATACATTTCCTAATACGATATTGGAATTGTATACAATGCCTAGGAAATGTATACATTTCCTAGGATATGTATGTATAAAATAATTATTGAAAGAATATTTTATACATTTCCTAAATAGCTTCGGAATTGTATACATTTCCTAGGAAATGTATACAATTCCTAAATTTCATACATTTTCGGTAACATATATAAATAAAAAAATCTAAAAATCATTGTTTTGGGTTCTATTACGTTAATACAGCCCCCCATATTCTATATCAGCCCATATACGTCCCACTGCAGGGCACGGGCCTACTCTACAATCGAGAGAATCGATTGAGAGTGGTTAGGCCATATAGTCCACCACGCTGGCCTAGTGCGGGTTGGCGGACTTACATACCGTAGAAATTCTTTAAAATCGCTACGGTATGCAGGTTTCCTCACGATGTTTTCCTTCACCGTTAAAGTGCGTGGTGATTGACTATCAATACACACATAACTCCGAAAAGTCAGAGGTGTGCCCTGGGATTTGAACCCGCGACCACCGTGAACATGTAGGCAGCCGCGTCTGGTCCGTTACCAACAGGCCACCACGCACCCCCCCCATATTAGTTATTCTTATTTATCTTCCATGTACAGACATCTATCGGATATTTTATGTATATATATGTGTAACAACATAATTGGTAACTATTGTTGTAAGTAGTGTAATAAAAATAGTTGTAATAAGTGAATGTATTTTTATTATTTTATGTTGCAATTCATTCAAAAAGCAGGTTAGAATAGTTAAGCTGTGAAGGTAAATCAGGAATTGTTAATACTTAATTTGTTTTATGTAAGTTATAAAAGTAATTACCATAATTTTATCTGAATATAATAAATTATTCATCATATCCTGTCAGATTTGGAAACGTTAATCAATATTCTTTAACTAGGGCAAATCGAATTTTCCCAGAACAGTTTTCCAAGGCTGAATAACAGAGCTTGACTATAATTTATTGACCTTTGTAGTTGAACTTTATAGTTGTTGTTTGGCTAAAACTAGATTTATTTAACGATCCTACAATAGTAACATTGGGATATTAACTTTTATGCACAAAATTGATTGACGTGGATACAGCAATGACACGTAGATTTATGACTTACGAATGCTTATAGTTGTGTGACATTGGGATTTAAAATAATTAATATCAAATATTGTGGCGTAACACATATTTTTCCATTCTTATACTATGAGGTATTGGAGGTCTCTGCTGACCATTGAACTAAAAACAAAGAAGGTTCATGTTGCTGAGGGAGTTTCTTCTTCGCGTTACGAGTGGTGGTCGTTTTAATTATCGATTCAAAAGATCTTGTAAAGGATTTATTAAATGATGAATATTTTATATTGACTTTTATTTTAAGGCCATGTCCTTGTTATGAACGTGTGAGATTAAAAAATATTCTTCGTATGAGTATGAGTGACTATGGAACTGTGCCCACTAGAGCGTTGCGTCACCGTTCAGGGACGTTCCGTATTTATGCGGTATGCTACATTGTAGTCAGTAGACTAAAGTAAACTCTTATCCTTACATAATTTCGGCGGTTAAAAACTATCATTTAATCTTTACTAGTAGAGCGGGCGCTGTATGGAGTTGAGTGTGCAAAATGTGAGGACCGCATTCTATAAACAGTTTTGAACTCAGAAAAGCTTGCAGATTATGATTATGGATGTTGCCGGGAGATTTGTTGGTCCAATTTTTTTTTTTACCCCACCCCCTTATGTATCAAGCAAATGGATTGAACAAGTGTTTTGAAACCATTTCAATGATTGTTTTAGTGATCATATTCCATTATTTCTTATGATTAAAGGTAATTATAGTCCGTCAATTAAAACAGTTAAAAAATAAGTAAGAATTTTTAATAAAAAAAAAATTAATAAGAAAAATAACAATTTAACATAAGTCATACAAAAAGAATACAAATAATCAATCTTTTTTATTTTGGCAGTCATTATTAATACATTTGCACAACAAAATACAATTTAGTTGTAATTTTTTGCACGAACAAGCCTTCGTTTGACATTTAGATGTACATTTGCAGGGCTGAATCAACAATTCTGGCAATGGTCGCTTTGTCATTTGTCGTGGATACAATTTACCATCTTTTTTTTCATAGCCTAATAAGGTGTAATCAATAGGCTGTAGTAATGTTTGGTCAGTATTTATCCATATATATGTTTGTGCTGAAGCTCTTAACGTAAATGTAGAGCATCTGATGTGCAAAATTGCTCTTAATAAATTAAAGCTGAAGCCGATATTTTGACAAATTAATTTATATCGAAGTTCATCAGCAGTTAATTTCGTTTTTGAAAAAAGGTAGGTGCAAATGGTTTCTAATTCTGTTAACTGTTCGACTGTTAGGTATGGATTTCCTAAATGCTTTAGAGCATTTTGCACAAAATCCAGCGATGCAGTTTTTAAACTATTTTTTTTGAGCCCAATCTGCTAGTCAAATCGCAACCACTTAGAGAGTGTCATGCTGGCAAAATACGAGTAATGTTTTCGCCTAGGGATTGAGCAGCTAAATGACATCCTAAAATGTATTTCTTCTTATAATAACCTTCAAACCATAGACCTAAACAACCTAGAAGAGCTAAATTATTCCAAAAATAAATTCCGAGAATAAAAACATCTGTATCAGCGCTATAAAGTTTTTACACCAAGAATAAAAATAAGTTGTCCTAATTTTGAGCTACTTTTAATAATACAAGAAACCATTTCATTTTTGCAAGTAAGATTCAACTAAAATTAAATGTTATAGTGATTTTTCATTTAATACTGAATAGACGGACTATTTAATAATTCAGGTTTTATATTTGTTTGGAATGAATCAAGAGAAACAACTGATTTATTTAAACCGGCCTTCGTACTTATATGTATTATGTTGATTGTGTTTCGTCGGGTTTTATTAGCTGATTGTAATTTGGCACAAGATCGGATACTGAACGTGAGTTTACTCGCGCTCTGATGAATTATACAGTATATTTATACTACACGACACTAATATGTTTATTGTGTTCATCAAAGTTTAATTACTATTTCAGAGAACTAAAAACTGGGGTGTAAGCGGCGATACAGATAAGGTGAGTTAATTAATTGGTTTTCAGTTTCATATTCATCGCGTAAAAGTTAAATTGAATTTACGCTCACACCTGTATACACAAGGGATAAGCAGAGGTACCACTTGTGCCACACACAGTTTACACGTGGTCGGTGACCTGCAGTCCAACGCAACTTATGTAAGAACGCCCGATCTGGGAATCGAACTCAGGACCTCATAGTTCTGAGTCTATATAAGCTACAAATTTACTGACGAGGCGATGTAAAATTCATTTGTAATATGTAAAATTGTATGTTTAATGTTTCATTTCAAAATACTTAAAATATAACTCGTATATTCATAATCAATGTAATGTATTCAGCCCGATGAAGATAAATTGGTGACGTCGGTGGCAATTCCCGCGTTTGACTATGGGAACAATCAGAAACATAATGACGTGATACTTTTGGGAGTAGCGGGCACCGACGTGCCTATTGACAGCATCGCGAAGCTGGCACAGCCACACCAGGTAAGTGATATTGATAGAAATCAATATATCATAGATCTAATATGAACAAGCACTTTGGTGAGTGATAATTGCTACCTACCTGTATCTGCAGCCCTTATACGTCCTACTGTAGGGCAAGGGCCTCTTCTTGGTACAATCGAGAGTACCTACGGTTAAAAGGGTTTAGGTCGTGTAGTCCACCACGCTGGCCTAGTGCGAGTTGGCGGACTTTTAAATACCATAGAAATTCTTCCGAAAATCTCACGATGTTTTCTTTCATCGGTATATTAATACTACCTACCACACTACCTATAAATTCGCACAATCCTTGAGGATTAAATAAATGTTGCCGTCGTTGTCGGTACTTTATTATTTACAAGTGACGGATAAAGCATGGAAAACTTAAATTGATAGAATTTGGTGCTACAGCTGAAGGAATAGAATATTACGAGCAATATTTCGCTATACTAACGTTAACTGTAAGAAACATCTCTTTGACTATATGACCCAGATATAAATCTTAACCCCATTTTTTTTAAAAGAATTTATTCTTTCATAGATAGATCATACAATTAATACAGTTGTTATAACACATTGAGGAATTAAAAGTGTGCGCAAAGGATTAAATATGATACGATTTTGTTTCAGCTCGGTGTTAATGGGTACTCCTTCATCGTGAGCAACAACGGATATCTATTGCTACATCCATTGTTGATTACAACTGTAAGTTTCATTTAATTAAAAAAAATTTAAACCAGCAGATGCAAAGAATAACGCTAGTCTATTTAAGTGGGTAACAAATGTCATATACGTGTACAAAGAAATTACCTTTCTGCTTATAAATTATCGTTATAGGCTTGATGAGGATTGATCCTAGATAAATAATATCAGTGACTAGTATATAATCCTGCCATATGTCTAAAATTTTTGTAAAATGAGAAAAAATCGAAAGGAATATCATCAAAGAAATATGTTTCTCAAAGATTTGGTGAAGAATGATCTCATTCACACATGCTGGTTATTGTTAGTAGATTTATTTACTTTTGTAACAATGGTTTCCAGATAAACGGCGTGATGCAAGACAACTACAACAGCGTGGACTTCGTGGAGGTGGAGCAAGTGGACGACGGCAAAGGGTCCCGAGAGCTGGGCGAGCAGATTCAGCAGCTCCGGTGGAACCTGGTCGACGGCATCGACGGCAACATGACCGAGATTAAAGTGCTGTACCATTATGATAACATGAGGTCAGTTTCTGGTTGAAAGGTGTTAATAACATGATTCCAATTTGGCTGTTAGTTGTTCAGTTACTTTTTGTTGTTTGAATATTACAAAACGACATAAGAGAAGAGTCATTTCTTTCCCCATTATACTTGCTATATTTTTCTCATTTTGTTGTGATGAAAACTTAAAAAGAAAGGTATTTGTTGAATTTATAGCCATATATAAACAGTTTTCTTATGGCTTTCTTTCTTTCTTTTCAGGCGAATAGCTCGAGTGCAACACGATTATTTCTTCAATAAGTTAGTAGGTACGCCATTTTCTATGGGCATTTCACTGCCTCGAGGGTATGGAGATACCGAACTTTTGCTCAAAGACAATCCACTTGAAGCGAAACAAGGGAAGGAGCTGACAGGAATCAACGTCACCGACTATTTTAGGTTTAGTTACAGAATTCACCCAGATTGGTAAGTGTACTTTTATATCCAATGAGTTCAAAAGAGATGATTTTATTTATTATTATTACATTGGTAGGCTAGTGTCAACACTAGTGACACAGCCACTGACCACTAAGTAGGCTTTTATTTTTTTTGAGGGCCATGTCATTGTTGTTGGGAAAAAAGCTTAGCATTTTTCAAAGACACGATAGTTTATTTTCTTATACCATGCAATTCGCATTTCCTATAAAAATATTACTGAATGAATCAACCTGTTTAGTGTTTAATATTTGTTTTACCAGGTCATTTTCTTCCTAACTTTAATAATTTTGTTGCAGGGTGTATTGTAAATATCACTATCTAGAAGGACACGAATCAGATAACCCAGAAATAGAAATGTGGAAATTCTTAGTTCGCCTTTCGCGTAGCGATCTAGACATTACTGTAAAGCAATATATGGAGGAGGCTGAAACAGATGATGCTAGCTGGACTATGGAAAGTAAGTACTTAAGTGGTATTCTGGGCGTTAGTAAGTGGTATTATTTTGCGAAAAACCTTTGGTAAGGCCGGTGATCAACCCTGGGATTCTGCAGCTGAGAATGATGGTAGGAGTGAAGATGATGGTTATGACGATTACACAGATGATAGATGATTGCACATGATTATGATGATTTCTACGTATCCATCAGCAAACTTAATGCCTACAGGTTATAAACTTTTTGGGCGCAATTCATTTCAATCTGTTGGCACATGGCTTCGTGAAAGAAACATCATCCACCAATCAAGCATAATATTTTCGCGATCGTAATTAGAGACTAAATTATATACACCCAAAAGTTATTTCAGTTTATGACGGTTCACTTAATATTATTTTCGAAATCTACATCTGTTTATTGTTTTTGGCGAAAGCTCCATGAAAATGTTATAACGAACATTGATAAAATTCACGTTTTATATCAAAGCACTAATATATACATTACAATTGTACAACAATTTCGCTTAGAGAGTATTTCTCACGGCAATTCTAAATGTATTTGGAAGTCGGTAGGTAATCGGGTTGTACTCGTCTCCACTTCACTTAATTAATCTTATTCGCCGTAATCACATTGAGCCGCGTATCGAGGGTTTAAAGAAAATGTACTAAAATATATATTGGATTATTTTTCATAGACGTAAGTTCATCTAAATCATTAAAAATTTGTTTGAAGCCACAGAATATTTAATTTGTTAGAATTCGCGAGTAATTTTGGCTTATATTTTGATTGTTGTCTAGTATGAATTGAGTGAGGTATAGTCTGCTTAAGGGATAAATGTTTTTTTTTAGATTTTATCTTGCTAATACGTTGTTAGTATATATTTACGTGCATTATTATTATAGTAAATTCTTCTTTTGCATTTTAGCGCACTGTGGCAATGCTACGAGAGAGCTTGGCAAAGACGATTACTACTGTAACGAAGATTTAGTAAAACAACTAGTATTTGACGCTAAACTGTCGACACCGTACTTCGAGAAATGGGACGCCACTGACGAAGAATGGGAACTTGCTAGAAAATACAATGTGAGCGTGAGGTTTATAGCAACCGCTAGTGGCATGACCCGATGGCATTACATATTTGATCCAACTAAAAATGAGAAGGTCAACGACACCGGCTACAGAATAAAGGATTATCCTGGGAAGTAAGTCAAATATTAACACATATTCATGTCCTACATAGATATACCAAGAATAGTGGGTAATGGGTATCGTAAACTACGACAGACATTTGGTTTATCCAGACCCGAAATAAATATTTGTAGGTCTCTACAACATTTTATCGGTGCTGGCATCGAACCCACGGCCTATTGTTTTACCGCCGGTCGGTCTTGTTTCACATATGTGTTACGTAGACCTACTACCGCTAAAAAGAAATGTTAATTTGATTTTCGAAGTTACCTTAGTTTCTACAATTAGAAATCTATGTTATGATGGCTATGTTGAATCAACCCTCGTAAAAAAAATTTTTTCTTGCAGAGTATTCGGAGACATCTACTACAACGCTATAGAAGAGACGTGGTACAAGGCGGCAGTACTACAGCACGTGATAAGTAAAGAGTCCCTAGTTATTTCTACTCCTTTGCCGGTACTGGACGATATCATAGAAGACAAACCTCCTATAGAGAACGAAGACGGTGATATCACTATAACAGCGAGCTACGCAATTTTTTACAAGGACAATAGATTTGCCACACCAGCATCTGTCGTGGGCTTTGAATATTCGTACTTGCAGTTTTACGAGAGGTTCATGGAAATTACTAACGTTAGCTGGAGTGGGACTAAGGTAAATTTCCAAGGAATAACATCTTCGTAGTTATTGTAAGCCATTTAAGGTACATACAAGTAACTAATTTAGATCTATTATGTAACATCATATAACATACCATTTACGTTTCGATCTACTCCCTTATTTTAATTAGAACCTATATACGAGGTATAACGACTGGAGAAATGACGTCATTTACCAAATGAATGTCTTCAATAGTTATATATAGTACGTACTACTGACGTGAGGTCTCGTATATAGATAAAATTAATGTTATCCTATTAGCTCAATTCAATATAGCTCACATGGGATTTTTATGGAATTACCGATGGAATTTTGGGCTATAATTGATCAAATATGGTTTGGTATTCGGATAAATGTTTGCTATCCAATCATCTAAATTCCTGTTTTTCCAGGAGTTGTCATGTCACGGAGAGGACTATGAATGCTACGTCATCGATAGTTCTGGCTACGTTGTTCTGTCTAGAAACAAACAACAAGTGGGAAACTTCTTTGGCACCATAAATAAATACGTCCTACAAACATTTCTAGATAAAAAGATATTTGATCACGTAGAAGTTTTTAACTATCAAGCGTTATGCCCGCACTCGATAGCGCCAGAGCCAAGCCTCTCTTGGACTTTGGATACGGTATGTATGAATTAAAAATTTGGGTAATTAATGATGATTTCATTAATAAAAATCGCCTTACCAGTTTAATAGAAGTCTGTCTTGTGACTTAAAATCCCAGGTCTACCGATAATTTTGTATGGATGTTTCGGTTTGAAGAAAATCGGTACTGGGGTTTGTACTGTCTGTACTGTTCTGTCAACATATTGACAGTATCGCCCACAGAAATATATCGAGATTCGCCCGTGTCACCTTTGGTGCAAGTAGGCGTACATTTATCTCTAAAACAGCTTTCAAATTTAATATTTCTACCTATCATCTCGTAAATAAAAACGCAATAATTTCATTAAATTGATTCCCCCAATTATTACGAAATTTTATTAAACGGATTTTTGATTACTCATTATTGTTTTCTTTCAGCCATTCAACATAGTGGGCACTTTTATAAAATGGTTGTTGGCTGAAGCATTCTTATTGGTTTCAAACTTTTATGGATGGAACCAATTTTCGTACGCATCGCCGATAGACGATGGTAAGACACCGTATCATTTAAACAAAGCAGTCTTTTAAGGATTTTCATAATATATTTTTTTTAAGTCGCCGTTTGTTTCTCAACCGTATATGTTGCGTATTTACTGTTTAAATCTGATGGTAAGTGCAATCTACACAAATACACGATGCAAGTATCTATGCAAGTATGTCGGCCTGGTGGAAACAGATATACACAGACTGAACCCGAGACGCGACTCACTTGCTCTCACTATGATGCGTCGGCAGATACAAATATTCTACTTTTGGTTTTTGCATTTTTCAACATTTGAGCAAAATCCAATTTCAGCATACTCCGATGTATTCTTAAAAGTCAAGACGAAAATCATGCTGTACTATACAATTATGTACGAAAAAAATCATAGATAACTGTAGCCAACGTTAATGCTTTAGATGTCATCTAATCTCTACTCCTTTTTAGGACTTAATATTTATTTGCTTTTTACTAGTACATTCCAGTGATATTCGTCGTCGTAGTGATGTATAGCAAGCTATACGCTTTGCGTGGCTTCCTCCATTCATGTATATGCTTTATATTCAACCAAGGTAACGAAACAAAACTAAAATATAGACAATCCTTTCTTATAATACAATTCATCGTCGCTTAAGGAGCAGCGTAGTCAAACTTGTTAAAGTCCAATTTCCTTAGCATTGTGAGATCAGTGATAGTTTGCTCGAAGGAAATGAAGTTTCCTGCACTAACTATATTGACTGTGATAGCGTCCTTGTCCACTAATAAAATGCTCGTAACTTTAAATTTGTTGTTATAGTATTATTTCTCCTACAACAAATATAAATTATACATGTTGGTGAGCTTAAAATCTCACACATGCATAACACTCAGATATGCAACATGACAGCAAATAGATCATGTATTTTAACAGGATGTGAATCAAGTAACTACGAAGTACGAAACATCCTTTGTTATAAACAAAATATACCATATACTTGACAATTCTTAAGCGACGATGTTCATCAGTAGACAGTTTCCGCTAGCACCTGTGTACAGGATCTGCACTCTAGCCCTAATACTTCCGCTTACATAACAGCATGGTCGTTCCCTCGCAGACTATCTCGATGCACTCAACCAAGGGCCCACAGGGGAGTCCACCACGATGCCGCCGCTGATGGAGAACAAAACCATCCCTGCTAAAGAAGACAAGGACGACAGGCCGTTCTCATGTGACCACAGCATCAGGCTGTTCATGCTCAACCAGGAATACTTCCTATCTACCACCGGGGCCCAACCAGTAGACTATGAAGATGAAGCTGGTGATTGCCATCCACCATACTGGGCGGCGTATGTCCCCAACACTAATATGCTGCTAGTGGTAATTAAGAATGAAGATAGGCGTTATAGTGAAGACTGTAAAGAACCGCCTGATACAAAACCTCGGCCTACAGTCAATTCCACGACCAGTTTAGAGCCGTGTCATAAGCTGGAGCTGGGTGGGTTGCACCGACGTCCTTTGGAAGGCTGTTACACGTATCACGATGAGGTGGGTTTTATGTATGATGTGAATATTGTTTCGTAACAAGGACACATCTATCTAGTGAGTTTCCCACGTCCACTTTACATCAGATGGCATGGAGTTGAGTTCACTACTTTATTGGATGGATGAGTTATAAGGGACGGAAGGCCATAACGCATATTTATTGACACATTCCGTATTCAAATTAGTACTACAAGGAATGAGGACAGTGGTTACTTATCTTATTTTTGAATCCATGTCAATCGTAAACTGCGACATCTCAAAATTAGCGTTTATCTAAGAACCTCTTTTAATATTGTCCAAGAAAAATAATAGATAAACAGTATTCTATCTAGGCTAGATTTTTCTTCGAGATATAAACTTGGACTTTGTTTAACAGGAGAGGAACATCACAGCGTGCGGCTTCGGAAACAAAATTCGCAATGACAAGACTATGTTGATGATGTCAGCTGCTGTGGCGGTGCTGGTGGGAACTGTGCTGTCATGATCCACTGAAAGTGATCACTACGTTTGTACCTTTGTTACCTTGGCAATAAACTCGTTGCGCCCGTCATTTTTTTATTTATTGAACAACAATCACCCTAACAATATGGAAGATAGCTGAAACGAACTGCTTCTGCCATGTACCCTTATGGTGGCCGGAAAGCCTGATTAAGTTTGTAGGGAATCTGAAATTATGATGTTCGATACCCTCAATAAACAATATACTCCTTGAATTTTTCAATTTTAATGCTTAATTACGAGGGGAAAAGTATTATCTCATAAGTACCTACATTATTATTGAATAAGACAGACGGAGATTTTTAAACCTCTTTATCCGTGTAGACTTGGAAAAATAGATAGATATGTATCAACAACAACCAACGTTAAAAAATCTCCTACTGAGTCGTGATAAGTTCACAAGTCAAGTTTCTAAAACTGATATTAAACTAAGCATAACATAACATGGATTTGATCTACAATTTTTTCATTACTTTCGTAGCATGTAACTCAGTACCTACGGAAGTGTACAATATCTACTGTTCTTAAATACCCAATCTCATACAAAAAAGAACACGATCAAACATGCGCTTTATAAACACGCAGCACATTAAATAATTGATGAAAATATGTTGACCTATTTTTTAATCAGAATTTGGATTAATCTTAAAAACCGAGCAAGTAGGCAATTCAATTGGAGTGAAGTGTCGGCAGTCGGTACCCGACACGGTGACCCACTCCCGGCCTTTACAAATCGATGTACCGCGCAGGTGGCCAGGAGAATCCACAAGTTACGTTAATACACGCAACGTACACATACAACCAGCGAAGGTGGAAGTCGCCAGTACAAGTGCGAAACTCGCCGAGCGCGCATGCTCGCCCGGATCCGCGCGGCTGCGCTTTACAGACACCATTATCAATGTTCAGTGGATACTAACGCATACGGATTCTCGCCCCTAAAACATTACCAATCCTTAAAACCGTAAATAAGACACGATGTATGTCCGTCATTAATAAGTGGACGATATTCAAAAGATCCAAGTGTTTCTCATGTGCAAGTGTACTTGTTTGTCGGTATTGTTGGTGCTGTTCTTGTTCCTGGATTGCAGGGACTGCTCGGCCAGTGCACAAAATGATGCCCCTGGCAAGATATCGCTTAACACGTAAGTGCAAATTGCCCGATAAGGTTACCAAAGTCATTAATTCAATTATTTAGTGTACATTCTTTGGCTTCGTATCCGAATGCTAGTATGGAGAGAGGGCAATTCATTATCTTAAGTAATCATTGTTTGTAATTGTAAATATGAGTCTCAAGAGAGATAATTTTATTATAGGGTGCAAGCGTGGGCGGTTAAATTCGGGACTGAGCTATATCATTTTGGAGAATTTATTACCAGGAAAAAAGAAGTTCAAGACGTAAGTCGACTGCTAAATTATTTAAAGGTGTATATATGTTTAAATTTATAGTTCATTAGGATATTATATATTCGTACTTCGTTTCCCTTGTCTAGAGCTTTAAATCTGCACAAATCGAAGCACGAGATGGAGAGAAGTTAGTACAAAGTATGTCGGACGATATTCGCGCTATGATGGAACTTAAAATTAGCGCCGTGAAAAGAATTGTGGAGGCGGCCGAGAATATGGCATTCGACAAACAAAATGAACAAGTACCTGAAGATTTTCAATTCTACAACAGCAAAGAAATGGAGGAACCCTACGATGAAGTGTCGATAACTACCACACCAGAACCAGAGTTTAATTTAGAAAATTGGATAGTACGACCGCCGACGAAAAATGCTCATTTACAAGCCAATCCGCATTTTTCAAATATACCTGTTAATATTAACTTCAGTAGCTTACACGTTCCGACGAATGTTTACGCGTGGGGTTAGTAACTAGACATTAAATACAACAACTTATTAGTTTCATGACAATTTTGAGGTATAATTATATTATGATAATATTACAGCACCTGAAGTTATCAAAGGGATACACTGGTCGGAAGGATTAGACACGCATTTCATAAACAATTATCAAAGTGATCCAACGCTTTCGTGGCAATATTTCGGCAGTTCTACTGGTTTCATGAGACATTATCCTGGTAATTGTTGAAAGTATTCTGTACACTAGTAAACATATCGTTCTAATGCAACATCGTAAAAAATTGCGGATCTTCGCTCGGATAATTTTATCTTGTTTTTACGATGCAGTATTAGATTAATTTATCACAATTATTGGTCGCCTTGGTACTTCTTATTGAACTATTTATTTTATTCCTTCTGGACATAATCTGCTATAACTCTTTATAGCAATGAAATGGAGAGCAGATCCGGTAGACATTTATGATTGTCGTACACGTGCATGGTACATGGAAGCTGCTGCCAGTCCAAAGGATGTGGTAATTTTAGTGGACCGGAGCGGGTCAATGACTGGTCAGAGGCGTGACATTGCCAAACATGTGGTCACTAACATTTTGGATACGCTCGGTAACAATGATTTTGTTAATGTAATGACGTTCGCTGATACCGTGGAAGAAATAGTACCGTGTTTTGAAGATTCTCTCGTACAGGTACATCAATCTTGCGAGCTATTCATTATAGTAAACATATATTCTATATTTATGGAATGTGATGAATCATTTTTATACACACTTTTCTTAAAGGCGACGCTGGGTAACCTCCGTGAGTTAAAACTGGCGCTGGATAATTTTGAAACAATGGAAATAGCAAATTTCTCGGCGGCACTGACTCGCGCATTTGAATTATTAGAGATATATAGAAATAACAGCGGCGGGGCCAACTGTAATCAGGTACCTTTAAAAAAACTAAATTATCCATATATTTACTATACCTACAAGATAATTAATAATATTAATATTTTTGTAGGCTATAATGCTGGTCACAGACGGGGTCCCGTACAACTACAAAGAGATATTCGAGAAGTATAATTGGAAGTATGACACTCCGGTGCGAGTGTTCACGTACCTGATAGGGCGCGAGGTAAAGGTAGTACCACTTCAGGTATTACTGTGTGTCGTAGTCGTTGTGCTACCTGCATAATGCCTTCCCTTTCGTACGTACCTACCAGTACACCTAGAATGTGGTACTCTTCTATTGTCTGTCTGTGGTATTTTGGATTTGTTGTCGGAGATTGGATAATATGCAATTTGACTGTCATCACACTTCTCAAAACTATGTTTTACAGCTGTTTTAAGTACTAGCTCAATATTAATTATAGTTTACTGAAGTGGGTTTATATTTCGTATTATCCAATTTCTAGTTCTTGTAAAAGCCTATGGACGCTTTTTTATGTGATATTGCGTGTCTTGACCGATGTATCAAAGTAATGCTTTATACATTTTATCTTATGATTGTTCATCGTGTTATTTTCGGTTTGGTTATGATTTGCATTGTCATAACTTATCACTCGAGTGGAGTAATGTGCCTGAAAAATGAAAACAAATGCCGCACCAACGGACTTTAATAAATGTTCGATATAAATATTTATGTGTAATCAATTTGTTTGGCAACGAATCGTTCCTTGTGAAATGGGCTTTTACACTAACAAATGAGTCTAATGTTTTTCCATTTTCATAACGCTTATGCTTGTTTGTATTGTTAGTGTTTTTTGTATAGCCAGGGTTTTTAACAATTGGTGGTTTTTATTTAGTAACAAACATATTAACTATACTTAGTTGAGTGCGCTGTGTTATTGTTGTTTTAATTTTATTTCTGAATTATATTTTCACAAAGCAGCCGACGTTTATCATCGTTTCACTTTTAAAAGAGTAAGGTTTATGAGATTATTATCAGCACTTTTATTTTATTTGACGTTCATTGGTCTTGTGGCTTTGGCTTGAATAATATCTAGAGGGATATTTCTAGGTGGCGGATGTTCGTGAGGTAAAATGGATGGCTTGTGCGAATAGAGGGTACTATGTACACTTGAGTACGCTAGCGGAGGTGCGGGAGCGGGTTCTGGAGCATGTGAATGTGTTGGCGCGACCACTCGTCCTACAGAGGGAGAAACATCCTGTCGTTTGGACACCTGTTTATGCTAATGTCACTGTGAGTTTAAATTATTTTGATTTATGTGATATAACTATGGATATAGAGTAAAAGCAAAGTATTAAACAAAATGCAGAAGATACCGATGAATTTATTTAAGTAAATTCAATAGAAAATAACGATAATTTTACATAATTTATTTATATCTCTTTCCAATAGGATCCGAAAGTGGCAGATTACTTATGGGAGCAACGGGAAAGAGCAGAGCAAAAGGAGCGCTTCATGAGTCAGCGAAGAGACAAGGCGTTGTTCAACTCAGAAAAGGAGCAAGATCGTCGCTGGAGAATCACTCAGGTATTACAAACAGTAAAGCTCAATTTACAAGGAGAGGGTTTCTCGAGGCGAGAATCGTATGCGATTATCGCATGACATAACCGCCATACATTATTGTGTTCTGACAAACGTTTACACGATGCAACTTTTTTTATATTCTTACGATAATCTTATCTTCGAGACCAGAAATTCTCCCCGTGTCAATGAGGCTTATCTAGATTTTATTTGTCCACGAAGACAGTCTAAATACTTGCATGGTTTGGTTTATCTGTCATTTTTTGCTACTTTTACCATGCAAATTCTTTAACCAAGAGTTTTAAAGTCGTTTGTAACAAATCTATTTCCAGATGAAACAGGGGCAGTATAGCGAACTGGGAAATTCGCAGTACCAGTTGATGACATCAGTCTCAATGCCGGTTTACGATCTGCGACACAACGAGGTGAGTCCGCGTTTTCGTATCGTTCGCAATCATACCTATCATCAATGTGATAAGTTTCTTCAGAATAATCTACATCTTATGTTAGAAATTGAAGAAGAGAACAATAGTTTTCAAATCGACTTCATATAAGAAAATTGTTCTCTTCTCCATAACTATATCTGCATATCCATTTAACTTTAAATTTCCAAAATTCTAAATTTGATATTGTGCATGAAAAGAACTCTAGAATCTATCTATTTGTTTCTCCACTTCGGGATTATGTTTACAGATTGGTTATTCCTTTCCTACTGATTGGACGTAAGCTGTCTGTTCCCATCTTTGTATACGTTATTTTATGATCACTCGCATCTATTCGTTTAAATTGTAAATGTCTACTAATAACTCCGTTTTGTTTGATGGTTTCCCCTCAGAACATCACAGAGAATGTACTGATAAATGAAGCTTACTGGGTATCAGTTACAAAAGAGGTACTACACACACTTAGAGTTTTGATGATTTAATGTAAAACTTTTTGCAAGATACGAGAGAGTTTTTATGATTTAGTTTTTTGAATTTCAGTAACGGTAAAATGTTATTTGGCCCCGTTAGCGATGCATCTGTCCTCGATAGATGTCGACTGCGCCCGGCGGCGGCGCGGTCCTCACTAAGCCGACTGTTCAATGTGTTGTTCGACCCTTTGGCTTACCGTAGTGTGCTAGTTTTCTACTAGATCGTAGGAGTAGACCACTAGGGTGTTGAACGACTTTTCTATAAATAAGTAATCGAATTCATTTTTTCTATGCAAGAGTTATGATCTTACATCACACACACTAATTAAAATCTCTTACAGTATTTTGCCTGAATTTAGTGATGTCTTGGTAGAGACATTTTTTAACGATTAACTCGTATTATAAAGAGTAAATGTAAATATTTTTACTAAGGTTATCGTGCAGCCCGACTCATGACTCCAACGGGGCTTTTGTTACTTGAGTTATGTGTTCAATTGCAATTATTATCTTCTTTAAGAATGAAAATACTTTTAATGTAACTACAGACAGTTTTAGTAATTTTTAAAAGACGAAACATTTTGTTTTCTAGCCAAATTTGTTACAATGCATTTATCTGTATGTTGTTATATTTTATTGCATTCCTACGTCCACAACCAATCGCAGTCCGTAGAGGAGAACGGGCAGAAAGAGGTAGGCCACGCTCCACACAATTATTCCCTGCCTCAGTGCGTGAACGACTGCCGAGTGCCTGGTGATGGATGATGGCTGTGTCTTCTTATCAGTTACTGGCGGTTTGCTTCAATATTTGTTTTTAACACATTTGAATTGAGAATTCCAAACTCACACAAAAATATGTGTGACGGTCTCACAAAATTCATGGAAATTCTTTGATATTGATAAATATACTTTTTCGATGTGATTAATTTTAAAATGTCAACAGATTCATACATGGATTACATACAAGTGGTATCCATTTGCCTTCCTACAACAAAACGGTAGTGGGTTTCAAGTTTACGAGTGTAAAGTGTAGTGTTTTAATTTCATATATTAAAATGGTATTTGTTGTAGATTTGCTTGAACCTGTAATATTCAGATACATAAACTAGAATCCTTTAAATATATCAGTTCTATATTGACTTATAGAACTAACTAACGGGGCTTAGATGCTAAAAATAAAGTAATTTTGCTAGTTGTAAGGAGGATTGATATGATTTCATATAACTTTGTAGATTGTGATGGCAATACAGAAAGCCACATGAAATAGTAGCTAGATTATTGTTGACCGAATTATAAATAACAATACAAAAGTGTATACATTTTATATTTTCATTGCAATGTTTGATAATTTTAAGTAGAGTGAAATGACGTAGATAGATTAGTTAGACTTAAAATCAATTTCATATTACACATGAAAATAAATTAACAGCATTAGAAGAGATGAAGAAAGCTACATTTGTGAAGATACATACGATATGATTTGTTAATGAAGAAACCCGCTAAATGATTTAAGACGATGTTAAAATAGTAAACAAATAATTTCAGATGCGTATAGCTAGACTGTTAGGAGTAGCGGGCACGGACGTGCCTCTCTCCGAGATACAAGCATTGATGACGCCTTATAAGGTAAATAAATGTTGAACTTTGGCTGAAATACTTGCGGTACATCCAATATCAACACTGTAAGACAAACAATTAATTATTTTCAGATCGGAGTGAACGGTTACGCCTTCATCGTCACTAACAACGGTTATATTCTGATACATCCCGATCTCCGGCCTGTGGTATGTGATTAGTTCATTACTTCTCACTGAATGTATTGTGACGTGATTGGACAATTAATCAGTAAAGATGAGAAGCATTTATATGAACATTGTTTAGATAACTCTGTAGTTGTATTTCTTTTTCTAGTTTCAACAAATTCTGAAGCCAAGTTACAACAGCGTCGATATGATCGAAGTGGAACTTTTCGATGACGATCGCGGTCCTAGGAACTTTTCAAAGGATTTAACAGCGGTACGAATTATCAAAGTACTAAATTGAATATTAGACAAATTCATAAGTGTTAAATAAATTAATGCTTTTATTTGTCTACTTTAAGCTCCGAAAAGAAATCATTGATCAGAAGACTGGCAACAAGGAGATGAAAGTGAAGTATCATATGGATGACATGGTGAGTTTAAATGTTGTACTGCTTTTTATAAATATAACCCACATCTAAGAGTTTTACTAGAATTTCAAAGGTGCGTAAACACTAAGACCCATTATTAGGTTAGTTTGGTGGACAAAGCTATACACCCTTTAAACTCTGCTAAATTGATATAAGTACTTGAGCTTTTTCGTTTGGTTGCCATTCAGAAAAGAGTGTCGCGCGCGAAGAAACACTACTATTGGACTGGTATCAGCGACTCACCGTTCACTCTTGTGGTGGCCATCCCCGACAACTACGGTCGCCATCGCATCACGCCACCACCTACTGACGACATCCACCGCCTCTCTCTCACCTCCAAGAACATCTCTGCGCGACAGTACCTATCTGACAAATGGAGTGTACACCCGGACTGGTAATTTAATGCAAACTATTGTTCTTATTGAATTGTCGGACGCCCGCCTACAAGGTGGATGAACGACCTTGTTAAGGTTGCAGAAAGTCGCTGGATGCAGGCCGCTTCCAACAGGTCGATGTGAAAATCCTAGGGTGAGGCCTATGTTCAACAATGGACTTCCTGTGGCTAAATAGATAGGTAGATAGAAAGATGCTTCTTAATTCTGCAAATTTAAATAAAACAATAATTATTAAATTATTATATGTAAGGTTTTAAATTATTATATGTAGGTTTGGATCGATGTTGCTACTGTGACTGCCAGACTGTGACTTTTATGAACTTATTTGATAGGAAAAGAAGTGGAATTGGACCTATTTTATTACAGATCGATCTAAAGTGCTGCTAGATCCAATTTTTTTATTAAAAATTCTTCAATTTCAGGCTGTATTGTCGTCACTACGAGCGCACTTTCTCTTCTCCCGAGGACGAGCTCCTTTACTTTTTGGAACGAGTTGCCAAACCAGGATGGCGCTGGCCCGCCAAGCCTCGCCCGCCGGAACACCACAAGAACAAGCAAGGACACGAGCGACACAATAATGGTAATCTACACTCACTTATTTTTAAACGACTTCAAAAGAGGAGATTATTACATCTTGTTTTGACATATTATCTTCTTCAGCTATAGAAAGGCTACGGCTGTATTTAATCTGCACTTTCTATTGTGATGAATTCCTTTTGTTCCTGTACACTAATACTTTGTTAACCAGAACGTGGTCTCGTCTTAGTTTCTCGATATTCAGCTCCACTGTCTGAATCTATGACTAATATGGTACATTATCACAATAGAACAGATACTCTCATTTGACAGGAACACCAGAAGCTAAGGAGAGGAGCAAAATGTCTAACAACACGCCGAGAAATGAGTATTACTGTAAGTAATAATTGCTTTATTATTAGAAAAATTAAATAGACAAACAATTTATGTTCATGGATTGTTTTATTTCACTAATAGTTGGCGATGTATCAAAATCCATGTACTTTTGTTTCAGAAAAGTATTGCCATTATATTTTTATATGTTCGTATGTGTATATAATCTAAGGTTCGTATATTATTATCAGGTGATCACGGATTAATGCAGGCTTTGGTGTACGATGCCAGAAACACAGCGTGGTTTAACAAAAGCATCTCGGATTCAGCCTCTGACGACAAAGCGTAAGTATTAAATCTGCCCTCCATAATTCATTACATTCAGCTCTTGTAAAAAAAAACTTATTTTTATAACTGTAAAAACTCATTCAATACAGTAATTTATTATACATATTAATATTTTAAACATGATATTGGTAAAATACAGCTATAAAAGTTGTGTTCGTTAACTAAAAATACATTTTTATTTTAGGACATTTGATTATGTAGAGGAAGTGCGCAAATGAATTTTTGCAACATCCGACGCAACTAAACTCGTTCCATGATACAAAACTGAAAAAGTTTTGCACGTAAAAATTAGCTTTCTATATTCTTAAAACACACAAAAACAAGCAAAATTAATGTAACATTCAGCCAAGCAGTTCATTCGTCTTCTGAAACGCCTACCAGTAATATTTTTTATCACGTTTTAAGAGCTTAATAATTACACATTATGGGAAGCTTGGTTATTGCCATTGCTATATCCATTTAATTAAACAACTTGCGTGTAGTCCGTGGAAGGTATAAACTGTTTAAGTAATTCAATTATGTGTAATTAATATTAATGTGTGCTTTAATGGGTGTTACTCATAGTAATAATTTTATTAAAATTGTTTCTTTAGCTGTCTATGGGATTATTAGTTTAATATATTATATTATTGATCACCAGTTTTAATACAGAATTACTTACTTTTACAATTAATTTTGTGATTGTCGCCTGGATAGCCCATTGACAAAAGTGATTGGATTATTGCCGAGGTAAAGTAACCACGATAGGAAACTTTGTTATGTGCATGAATAAACAAATTATAAATGTAAAGCCAAAGTTCAAGTCAAAATTTATGAAAAATATTGTCGAGATATCTATAGGAGGAAAATATAACAGAAATACTTCGAGACAATGAAAATATTTTTGAAAATTCGAGTCTATTTATTTATCATGTCATTGCAACACCATATTTGTAATAATAAAACGCAGCAATGGATCGGTTGGTATGTGCACTCATTTGGTTAGGTTGAAATGTTTTGCAGCAAAGGATTTTAGTAAGTATATTAGAAGGATGCAGAAATAGCGATTAGTTAACACAAATAGACAGAAAAACAAACGTGAAACATGTTATACATTAAGATATTATTGCAAAATAATACAACTTAAATTAACAAAGGCATTATCAGCGTAGAAAAGAAAGGCAATGCAGGCCTAGTTTATGCATGGGTTTGGCTGACAAATCCGGAACGCCTTAGCAGAGTCACCCAGAGGCCAGAGCGTCCTCCTTATGTCATCTAGGGATGTCTAAAAATCTCACTCGTGGCAATGGTAGGAAAAATTTCAACACTGAACAAAGGTGTGATACCAATATGTGCGCTACAATTTCTTTCAAAACATTCTTGATCGGTAGAGTTGTATTATTTTGTAGTCGCATAAAGTAGTCTCTTTACCACTGAGGATGTTATGTTTGTGAATAATTGTTAGCGTCTGATCTATAAATTACTCGAGATACAGCAAGCCATCGGCTCTGGGTGCGGGCAATATTTTATAACGCCATAAACATGTCTGACGGCGCATTTTCCAAACGTCGCATCCGCTCGCAAGACGTTCACGTTAACACGTGAGGAATGTTGTCGTTTACCGCCGTTGCTTCTAAGAATAGTGTTACAGATAATGCGAAAATTAAGAACATATTCGTACACAAAAATTTTGATAAAAAATAATCTATCTCACAGGCCGTACTGTATTTGTAAACTATGTTAATGCAAGTATTAGGTCTACTCATTGCTTTATTTTTGTGTATAAGCATTAAAAACTAATAAAGCATATTCATAAACTTGTATTATTCATAAAAATATTATATTTATTAATAAAAGATTGTTAACGCTGAATTAGCAATTCTACAATAATAAGTAACACTATTTTTGGAATGCACAGCCCCGGTCACGCCGGGAAAGAAAAACTGTTATAGTTTAGAGACAGCATGAAAAACGTATACCCCTTGTTCAAAAATAATGTCGCGTGGTATTATAATACGGTTTTAATTGGTGGCAGGCCGGAATTCATTCAACGTTTCGGATACATCGTCGCGTTCTTGTCGACGCACAGCGGCCTCACTCGATGGCAGACACACCCGCCCAAAGAACACGACAACGAAAGGTATAGACAAGCTACTATCTTACTATAGAATTAGAACGAAAATGTATAAACGATCCTAGTTCCTATTTAAGTGTCGATCCCGAAAACAAAACAATCGAGATAAGTGAAATGTAGGCATGTCGATATCTCTTTCACCCGACTGGTCTATTTTCGAAAACGATCTTTAGATAGAGATCAAGATTGTTTATTAATTTTGGCAGTTCATGTTGTAGAATTGTTATGAACTATGCTCAATGTAAACGTAAACAATATGCTATGTGGTTTAAAAATGTCCTGACTTAATTGTATTAAATTATTTTAGGCAGGGTGACATATTTTTATCGTCCGGCGAGAGATACGTTAATTGTCGCACGACAATTTGATAACCATCGCTCGACGATGGAGACTTCATCTCGAATTCGCTGCGCTCGTGAATTCGCAGTTTCTTTACAATCGTTTAAAGTAGTGTTTTATTTTGATCCAATAAATATTGTATACCAACCTTTATTTTATGCATGGATAATTGCTGCATTCGGCCTTATAACCTAATGCTCCACACCAAAGCCGCCGGCCCGGCGACACAGCTGACACAACCTGGCGGACTTTAAAAAAATAATGATGTCGGCAACTAGCGTTGCCCGCCGACATGATGGCGGCACGTCAAGCGCTCTACTGTCATAAAAATGTTCCTCATGTCATCCCGCTATTAAGTCGTCGACTTTTTTTGACAAACTTTTTTTGCAATGCAACTTGCATTGAGTGAAACCGCCAACAAAATGTTGCCGACATTGGCCGGCAGCTTTATTAATTCTAAATATGCTTTATTAATAGATAACATAATATTCATAACAGGCACTATAGTTCCAGCCTTCAGCCTTATCTATATTGATCATCAATCCTTCAATCCATACTAATATACATGGTATATCCAGACTGCGACCGAAAACGAAGCCAGGTGGCAGTATAAGTGACTTCAAACACAATGCAACTAAAAGTTGCGCAAAAAATAGAATCGCTTTTTTGTAATTTTTTGTGGCATTGTGGCTGTAATCACTCAACTACCACTTGGATTCGTTTTCGGTCGCCGTCTGATATACCGTGTATTTACCAAAAATATGTATCTAATTACGTAAATGGTAGTTTTAGGTATTTCTTATTTTAAGAGAAGAAATGGGGGTGAAATAATAATATATTGTCGAGTACCTTTCTTTTTTTTAATTGTTTAAAACATATTTCAAATAAATAAAATGAAGCAAACTAAAATTTCAGGTAAAAGCTTTTGTTCATCAAGACTACTATAGTAATTGATATTTATACCAGAAACATTGTTCCTGTTAGCACATTTTAGTCTATCGTAAAATTGAATATTTTCATTTTTTATTTTTATTTTATTAATATTTGGGAAACATACAGAACAATAAAGCATATAAACACATTACAATTAATAATGCACAATCCAGTGAAAGTTCCACACTAACTTAAAATATATTCTAATAATAGGTAATCTTGAGAGTTATGTTTATAAGATTTAAATTAAACATCTTGCTTACTAACTAAATGAAATAGAAAGAGATAATTATCCAAAGGCGTGTGTGAACTGCATGATTACTATAACGTAAGTGGTGCAAAAGTAGACGCACTTCAGAGGCAGCGTCATGTCCATCGCAAAGCCGCGGAGCACTGTCATCTCCATCGGCCGTACTGTCATGTATGTTAGCGCAACTTCAATTATTCTATAACTGTTACCATCTAAAATATTCATAAAAATAATAAAAAAATAAATACATACAGTCACATACATAGTCCTGACCCCATTCCGATCAATTAAGTCTTGTGTCGCAGGTATCAGAACTACGAGAGACTTTTCGGTCCCACAAACATCCAGACCCGACAGCTTTTCATACAATAAAGTTATTATCATCACATTACAATACGGTAGTTATACAATTACTACAAGTGGGTCTACTAGAGTGACTGGACTTCAAATTCATTACTCCAAGAACTCTGGGCCTGGGTCGCAATTATGTTTATTTTTATGTAATTTTTGTTTCCTACACAAAAAAGTAGGTTTCATCGAGGGACAAAAATCTTCGCAAAGATACCAAGTTTTAAGTTTTTCAGCTTTCTTTTCTCCTTTTCCTGTTTAAATACATTTTAAATACTTACCTTGGCATAACAAAAGTTCCTTTATCATGAGTAGTTTCATTTTGTTAATTTCCTTCTTTATACACCCGACAAAGAACACTGGCATTAAAGTTATAATACAACTAAATGTTATCACGCTAAATTGCAGGGACACGATCTGTAAAGGAAGAAAGTGATATTGTACGCATTATGCGTTGGGTACATTATTGATACTAATTATTCTGATGTCAAAACTTTCTAAATGCAGGCGAAATAAATATTCCGTTATTATGTTTTCCGGTTAAGTTCCAACTTTTACTATGTACATGGCAACAATGAATATAATGAATAATGTTACTTCATGATTTAAAGGAGTACTCACCGACTTGGAGTAAACCAATTTTGTTGAAACTTGTAAGTAAACAAAAATCATTATTGTAATGACCCGTGCATACAAAGACGCCAACATCTAAAATAAAGAAAGTCGTTGTAATAACTGCCTCGGTGGTGCAGTTGTACTACGGTATGATTGCAAAGCGGGGTATCGGGTTTTAATCCCGGGTCGGGCAAAGTTATTTTTCTTTTCATTATCAGCTCGAAGTCAAAAAATTGTGCCCGATATGACGATAGGCTCAATTATAATTGGCTTCAAAACTGTCTATGAAGGCCGTAATGCAATATATTCTGAACAGCTGTTATTTTCCTGCTTACCGTGATTTGAAAAGGTGTCTCAACGCGTTGCAGTATCGTTAAAAGTCTTTGATATGTCCTCAAGTGCTTAGTTATTATTTCACATTTCGATTGCCCATGTTCTATATTAATACGCGCTTTTTGTGCTAAGTCCATTTTTAATGCCTTTCCCAAAGATCTCGACTGCCAGTACATCAATTCAAATGTTATAATACGATCTAACATAGCACAATTCCGACATATGAATATTATGTTTATAACCGCTTGATTAAAAGAAAATTGAATATTAAAATTATCTTCAATACATAGAATGCAATAATAACATATGAAGTTATAGACTACTAAAGAAACAAAGACCAAAGCCGCAATAGGTGTCTTGAAATTTGAATGACGTAATTCAGCGTCCAAAGAACGAATCTGTTTGTAATATTGAATAACATATTTCTGTCCAGTAACGACGCATACGAGGATACAAAATGCTAATTCGATATATTGTGTGACGATGTTTATGAGCACAAAATAATAAATACTGGCTGAGTTATAGTAACTAAAAAGCATCATTAGTGTTAATATAGATAAGGCGTAAAGTCTGCCCGCAACCACAACACTTTTATTAGTTGATAAATCATAATAATAGCCGAAAATGAAACGTATCCTCATAAGGATGTTTACCGCACAGACAGATTGGCATTGTTTGATAATTTTCACAATTTTCTCATACATCCTGGACTGTATGCACAAACCACTTTTATCGAGTTGAACCTAAGCAACGCAGTGGAATACTGCTCTTGTAAAGTTGATTGGTTATTGTGACCGACATTGATCGTCGGGTATATTTTAGGACTTATATTTAGGACTCTGGGTGGCATTTTAATTATACAAGATAGCCTGCACAATAAATAAAATTGAAATGTATGTTTGTAAAGTCAAAACAAAAGGCTATTTTAGTACATACAACTATTTCAAAATTACTAACACGATAGGTACCCATGGAAAAACCACTTTTGTTGTCTGTCTGTCGTTCTGTTTATTTCGTCTAAACTCAGGAACGGGTGGACGGATTTTGACTGGACTATTGCCACGTGATACACGTGCCAGATGTACCTGTGTGGTTCACAGTTTTTGGAATTTGATATTAAATTGAGCTCTTTTCCTTGCTGGGCGGGGGTGAAATATTGTATGGGAATATTGGGTTTTGTATCTATTTATCAAAGATAAATATTGTGTTTTTTTTTGTTAATCTGTAATATCTTTAAGCGTTTTTTTTCCTTTTTTTATGTGCAGTTAAGAATAAAATAAATAAATAAAATAAATAATGGACGTAATTCGTGGTTTTTGCGTTTTCCCATTTTAAAGAGGGAAAAGGGTTAAAATAGGGTAAGGGGGAGATGTTATTGGTTTTTAAAGTATGTAAAACATATTGAAAATACAGTAAATCACGCAGACTAAGTTTGCGGAAAACAGCTATAACCTAATAAAATTGTTTCTTTATTTTTATGAACGAAGTAGATCATAGGATATAGGAGGAGGCACTACAGGTATTATGTATTCTTTTTAGTTCAAAATCCGGTAACAGGTGCAGGTTAATGAACTTTATACAGGACTATATCATAAAAATAGAAGTAGGTAGATAACTATAACTTGTTGGTTGTATTCATGGAATTAAGCTTTTTGTCGACACTGATATAGAGGCGATATTTTAAAACAAAATCATAAGTCACGATCATGTTATGACATAGTCCGGTGTATTTGGCATGTACCATAAAACAAATTATTTATAGTGGTTAAAATTATCCAATAATTAAATTAGATCCGAACAGAAAATAAAAGTGACACGATTGAACAAATAACTGCTCTTTTTAATTTGTTCGTAATGCAGAATGCTCTCTAATATTTTTTATTTTATAAATAAAAGGTCAACCTTCAAATATACAATAGCCACTATATCTAATAAGTAGCACTTTAATAAAAAAATAATTAGACTACAAAGCTGAGGTCTCGGATTCGAATCCCGGGTCGGGTAAAGTGATATTGGGTTTTTCTATTCATTATCAGCCCGGAGTCAGGAATTTGTGCCCTATATGGCGATAGGCTCGCCCCCTATCACATCATGGGCCGGAACGTACAAGGCGAAATGTGGGTGTCCTAGTGGCGCCTCTGCCTACCCCTTCTGGGATAAAGGCGTGAGTTTATGTATGTATGTATGTAATAAAAAAATAGCTAGATATAAAACGATTTTAATCATAATGAATTTAAAAAAGAACTGGATATAAAACAGCCTTTTTATCAATTTCAGGCCAGATTTCGGCAAGCAATGGCCCCGTTCGATCAACGAGGTGTGGTATCGTCGGGCGGTGGAGCAACACTACGTGGACCCCTTCAGCTACGTGTACAGCGTAGATCTTAACACGGACAAGTACCCGCTGAATGTCAGTGCTGCCATGGTCACAGGATCTCACGCGGTCTTCCACGGAGATGGACATAGGAAGGCACCCGCGGCAGTCGTCGGCTTCCAGTTCCGACACGAGAGACTCAGCGAGTGGTTCGAGAATATTACTTCTTCGGTAAGTTTTAATTTTATTATAGTAAATCCGTAGGATGACAGGTGGTCCAAACATGAAATCACGTTTCACGGTTTCAAGAACATTGCATCGATTTCGTAAAGTGATGAGAGTAAAAGAAAGAAATGGATGTGTTATAAACATTTGAAATAGAAATAACTATTACCACGGTTATTACTTATTAGTCCTTGTCTGTACCTTGTCTTGAAGTCTAGAAACAGATCCGAATTCAGAAATTAACCCATTAATTTCAGTGTGAGCATAACAAGGAGTGTGTGACTTGTCTGTCAGACAACTGGGATTGCTACTTGGTGGACAATAATGGCTGGATCGTGGTAAGCGAGGATGCTAACCAAACGGGACAGTTCTTTGGAAAGGTAAATTAAACACAATATTTTATTTGAGTGAATTCAAAACTTGTGTGATTCCTACGTATGGGGTGTACTGAGGTTCAGCGTTTATTTTTGAAAAAAAAAAAACCGAACATTGAATAGTCCTTTTGTAAAATACGTACAGTCTCATATATAGTCGTGACCCACACTAAGATACAAGAAACAATAGACTTCTTGGTCTCACAAACACCCAGACCCGAAACAAAATATACTTATGGAATTTGGATCACACAAATATTAATTTCGAGTCGAGTATCGAGCCCGCAGCTTTTCACGGCGTCTAACCAACTCCGGCGGCAACTCAACCACCAACAACAGCAAAGCAAGAAATCACTGACGCTTAGTATATTTTTCTTCATAAATTACAGATTAAACCTGACATCATGCGCAAACTGGTCGAAGATGGAGTGTTCAAAGCAGTCCACGTGGTAGATTATCAAGCCGTCTGCTTCAGAGAGAAAAAAACCACCAACCCGGCGTCTAGACTATTGACGGTAGTGTTTTGTTATGAAAATTTACTATTTCTGTAAATTATATTTTAGAAGCTCCTTTATTATACGCTTAGTCAGCACTATTTAAAATCCTGGGTTCGATTCCCACTATGGGAGTTTTTGTATTTTTAAATATGTAAATATATCATATGACTTACCAGGGACTGCAATTTGTGTCCGAAGCAATGTGTTAGGATTTTTGATAGGCTTACCTCCTATTACAACTTAGAAAATAAGCTGGGCCAACATCTGAGACAGATCCATGAACCTGTATCAGTGGAACATAATTGTTTTTCTAATTTAAGATCAATGGGTTGGATATTGCTACTCATGCAATGTGCGTTTAATTGCATTATTAGCACAATCACAAAAATGACTACATTTTTAATCTTTCGTCTTTTAGCCGTTAGAAAATTTAAGAATTGTGATGTCTTGGTTCCTGGCGACGTCGCTCTGGTTCTACAACTTCATCGCGACGGGTCTGGCGCAAGCTTCCAGCTATTCCTTTTACGACGGTGAGTTCCTGCTCCAAGCGGTAACTATGCCAATATGCCCGGTATACCGTGTGACATGTTAATTACTAATCTATATTGTGACAGCATCACTAAAACTATCAGCAAACTGTGATTGGTGATTCAGTGTTGTGGGCGACCTTCATTCGATGTTGCTACGTCGTCGGGCATGCTCTGTGCTCATGCATGCAGCGTGCACTGATAGAACAATGACAATGTAGCATAACAATATTCATAACTTCATATTTACGCTTCAGTGTAAACTGACGTCTATCTGCCGCAGACAACTGTTTCGCTATCTCTATGCATGAATTGACTCAACTGATTTCGTTTGTCTGCAACCGTTCGATCGAAAATTAACACACTATTAAAATGTTAGAAAGATACCGTAGCGTTAGTCACAAACGTAATAAAACTAACAACTTCTCTTTAGCGTTTCTCGGGTACTTGATATGCTCAGTACCGCACAATGCACCGATCTTCACGAAAAGTAGTATGAACAAAATTCAACCATGGAGTCAATCATTGGAACTAGTTCTCTTATGAAAGTAGTAACGACTCCATTTGTTTTCAGAGTATGTTACACCCACCGGTGAGTTTTAGATAGAGCACTGTAGATAGACTCTAGGCACCACGGCACATTTTCCTGTGCCTCATTTTATACTTTCTTAGAAATCTCTATAGCTCAAATATGCATGTACGACTTACAAATGATCAGTTTAGACCAGCAGCTCCATTTAGCATTCGGAAAGGATCAGTTTTTAATCGAATTCAACAAAAAAGGAGACTTTTTAAACTTGAAATTTTAGAGTAATAAGCTTTAACTTTTAAGAATTATTTAACTCTTAAAAAATAAACTGCCGTATTCCGTTTGTCAAGTAAAGCTGTCAGTTTATATTGATCGTGTGTAGCCGCATTTAATAAAATCTTTGTCATAATGCCTCTTTTATATTTAGTATTTTTATTAGGTCTATTGCAAAGAATTTCAGAACTTAGCATGTTTCGTAGATATTTGGAAAAATAAATTATTGTAGGTACATAGGTTATTTCTGGAATTCCTAGTATTATAGCCGAGCAATGATTAATTTTGATAATAGGTACATATTAGCAAGGAGAAAATTAAATAATTAAGTAGATAAATATATATACTAAGAGTAGTACCATAAATATACTAAGGAAAAATGATAAGCGCATGATGATACACCATAAACACATTTTATCGTATTTGACACACCGCCACGCCATCCACGATTTTTTATAGATTTTTAAAAAAATCTATAAAAATATCTGTCATTTATTTGGCGAATTTTTTATTTGCATCGTGTTTGTAACCACTAAAACTACCACCTGGCTTCGTTTTCGGTCGCGGTCTTGAGATACCCTGTATAATCATATTATTTAATTTGTTTATTTTAATAGCTTTAGCTGACACACGCACAAAGACCAGTGATTGTGCCTATATTCATTAATTACTTTGTACAAAATATTAATATTCGCTTGTAATTCCATTCGCATGGAAGTACAGAATTCATAGGCGTATTGCCTATTGGATATGCCTTAGTTACTAAGCCAACACCAATACTAAAAGTAGTTTTGAGATTACTTATCCCTAAGTAATCCACCGTATTTCCCCATTTATTTACATTAGCATACATATGTAGACTCCAGGATTTTGTCAGCATGTCCATTGAGCAAAATATTCTTTTGTACATAATTTTGAATTTCTATTCTCCTGCATGGCAGCAACATTATCATTACCCATGTCTAACACATTTATTTTCACTGCAGTTGCGTACCAGAGCTACGAGAATGACGAAGAGACTGACGATCCTTATATGTCTAAGCCTGCGAACATGAAAACCTTAGAGAGGGATTTCGAGAAGCTGGTTCTAATAAACAGGACTCGGCCAACGCCGTGCGACAGGGAGATGTATCTCTACCAACTGGACTACAATAATTTGGACGTGAAGATGAACAAGCCGTTGAAGGATTGTGAGCGGCCGTTCTACGTTCAGTTGGTGAACTATACGAACATGTTGCTCGTGGTGGTGGACGCGACGTGCGCGAAGGAGGACGTGCCGTCGATGTCGGTGGACGCGACCGAGGTCCAGTACAACGAGTCGCTGCCGTGCCTCAAGCACATGCACCCGCTCTACAGAAAGCAGCCCACCTCGTGCATTAGAAATCATACAGATGTGAGTTATTTCCCAAAAATAAAATATTACCGGGCAACTCTAGGCTGTAAAAACAAAAAAAAAGACCTCCATTGCTTTCTGTGTTACACCCACGGCTTCGAAGTCTACAGGATATCGCGACTCAAATATTAGAGTATTCTCTAACTTCTAAAATAGCTATAGCTATAGCACTTTACACACATTTCAATTTTTAATAGTCAAATCAAAAAACGTTTTAAAATGTATCTTGTCCAATTGTACATTCAATTGAGATTTTATAAAGCCATCATTCAGTAATATTTCGTCGAATTGAAATAAAGCAATAAAATTATCTTTTGGGAAGGCATCAGCTGTACAGTTTTTATGATTGAAGATGATGTCGATTAGAATAGCTCGTTTAATTATTTTGCTAATTTTTTCAGGAGAGCAACATCGACATGTGTGGCCGAGGCAATACTCTACAATTAGATAAATTACCGATTCTTCTTTGTGTGATTTTATCTCTTAAATGGTAAGAAATGAAACGGGTTTAAACAATCAGCTTTGTTATTCATGAAAAGAAATAAAAGTCACCATTGAAAACCACATTATTAAAGGAGTGTAGCCAGAAATAATAAAGATATCACACGTATATATTTGTAAACTTTTGTACTTTGCATGCATTATATTTTAATAATTCTGCTCTTTTCTTACTAATTGTTTCATACATACTGTAATAAAATCATAGTTCTTGCATCATATTAAAATTGTTACTACTTTCAATAACCATATGTATAACCGAAAATAGACAATCACTGCCCACGGAACTGTAATCTTTTATCTTCGTTTAGTTGTTTTATCTTTTTACTCTTTACCAATTTAAATATCACAAGCTTTCATAAACTATGTAATCGGTGTTGCTTTCCACCCGATTTTCCCAGGTGTATCCCAGTTCGATGTTCTGCGTCCCCACAAGTTTATGCTATCACATCTCACGCGACTATCGCTTAATATTTCGCGAGATTAGCATAAAACAAAACATTGAAATTTGAAATATTGAGCTCTTTAATTTTGCTTATTTATTTATCAGTTGTCACAGTTAGGAAAAAAATCAGTATTCTTTGACTGGCTACACTCGATCCCTTATAAATTAAATAGATTTATCAAAGATGTTTACCATTACGAGAATTTACAAATAGTATTACATAAGATTGTTTTAACTTCAGACTTTTAAATACATAATATATTTTGTTGTAGCATCAGATGTCTATTAAATATTAGAGACGTATACCTTTTCGTATATAATAATTTTTATTTATATGATAGAAATATATTTTGTCGTTTGAAATAATAACATGTCAATCCTACATATCACAGAATAGTATAGAATATATTCCCTTGGTGCCACTATTAGGAACCATAGTTTGTTCATATCAATATTAATTTCTTATAGCAATCGCTCTTATCTTCGCTATTGTGAATTTAGAGACTAATTAATAAAATAAAATATATATATAAATCCGGACATTATATAAATGCCAAATTGTACCGTATTAGTGAGCATTGTAAAATATTAGATTTGGTGCAATAAAATTCAACCAGCCTTTATGAAAATATTTCTTGTACAGCTGGTAAATATGATTACCTAATAAAAGTACCTATAGTATAATTTTGACGCTGTAAGTAAGTCGAGGTGAAAATGTAACTGCTGGATGGTTCGTAAGGTGTGTAGCTTTTTTAAAAATGGCTTATGCATTAACGCATTTTAAAATATTGATGTGGTATTCAGTTTCAGTGTATTGATTTAAAATAATATTTTACTCCGTCCTAACAAGTATTATTTCAATTTAAAATAGGATGGAGATATATAAAAATGTGGAAATAAAATGAAATTGTCTATGTAATAACATTTAATTTATCAAATTATGTACTTTCTAATTGTTACAAATTATATAAATCAATATTTTGAGTCTCTGTCATTTTGTGTAATAGATGTCAAATATTTACTTAATAAAATGTGATTATTTATTTAGTACAAAATAAATAATTATTGAATTGATTCATGCCTTTTATTAACAACAACAATTTGTTTCAATGTTATCAACATTAAAACAAATTGATTGTCCTGCGGTCTATGAACAAATATTATAATAATTTATACCAATGATATTACACTACTGCACTATTTACTTTTGTTTCTCAACTACTGGCCCAAAATTTCATTTACTGTTTTGAAATCAAGTGGAAGATGGGAAATACCTTCCCATAATAAAGTATTTAAAATGGTTTTTAATAGTAATAAACTATTTAAATGTTGCAAACCATATTAGCTACTTCCGCTAGTTTCAGTTTTGTATTTCTTTACAAAATCATTGATCTCCTCCATCACGGTTTGATATCGGTGCTGCTTCAGAAGTGACTCTTGTAATTGTTCAAGCTGTTCCCCACCTTCCATAAAGCCTTTCAGATTGTGGATAGTACCTCCACCCTCTCTATGCTCTGTTACTCTATCTTGAGGGTAATTGTATGTCCTAACCTTTTCATTCCTGTTCCCAGAACCAACCTGAAATTTAAAGAACATTTATGTTTTAGGATTTTTCATGATGCAATTTGTTAAATAGAAATTAAGATATAAATGAGACCTAATGACTTCTCATTTAAAATGCCCATTATTAACTAAGCAGTATAATTAATTGAAGAACAGTATAATTTAAAATAATTTTAATTAAGAATATGAACAACCGCTAGAAAGGTGTAAATATTAAAATATATATTCTTAAAACTTGTAAATTGATTCATCTGGTTTGTGAGCTATTGACATGATTTAATATATTACATAAAAAAAGTAAATAACTTCTTTACAAACCTGTGATTTCCTCTCACTATTTATTTTGTGAGTTTGTTCTTCCAATTGTTTCTCTAACAATAGTGTCCGTAACTTTTGCATGGCAATTTGTTTATTTTTAATTTGAGATCTTCCCTCCTGGCACTCAACTACTGTCCCTGTTGGTGTGTGAATAAGACGGACTGCACTGTCAGTTGTGTTAACGTGTTGGCCTCCGGCACCACTTGCTCTCTTCGTTTCAGTTACAATATCTCGGTCAGGAATGTCAAGTTCCACTTCAGTAGGCTGGGGAAGTACGGCAACTGATACAGTACTGGTATGAATACGTCCACCTTTTTCAGTAGCAGGTATCCTCTGCACTCTGTGGACTCCAGCCTCCATTTTCATCAATTCTGGCACACCGTAACCTTGTATTAACATTGACGCTTTCCTTACCCCGCCTAAGTCGGTTTCTTCATATGATGCTATATCTACTTGCCAGCCCTTGTATTTGGCATAGGACTCGTAAAGTTGGAAGAGTTCCATCGCAAAGAGCATGGCTTCCTGCCCGCCGGCTCCGGAGGAGACTTCTAGTAAAACACCACCCTCTGACAGATTGGGCTCAAAAATTATTGATTGAAGTTCACCATCGACTTCTTTTATACGCTTTAAGTAAATGGCGGCTTCCTCTTTGATCATTTGTTTCATCCCAGAGTCGTTCTCTTTTTTGTTGAGCTGTTTGAGGGACTCGATGCTGTCGTACAAAACAATTCGTTGGTCAAGAACATTCACCACGGGCTTTATTTCGTTCAGTCTTCTCGTTTCTTCCGTGGTTCGACGAGCTTTTGAATGTAATTGTTCGTGTTCTAACACTAATTGTTGAAAGTAAGTTTGTATTGCCGGATCCGATAAATTTACTGCATTTTGCGCGTAACGTTTACTAATTAGAAGCGAAACTTTCTCGGTATTTACTAAAGATTTGAAAATTAAAAGCCTTGCTAGAGACATGGTTGTTTTTATTTCAATCTCACTCTTAGATTTTGTTTTGATGCTTTCCTTTTTTAAAGAATTTGGAGGTTATATTTCTATCAGCTGTTTGTCAAAAAATATTTGACATTAGACTATTGCCATTTAAAAAAAGTAATTATTTATCTTAATACCGCCCTCTATTGTCGAATAGTTAATTACTAACTAATGTTTCAGATACTAGATGGCACTAAGATGCAAAACGCGTAGTGCAGTGGTGCTGTTCTATGATAATTTTGACCATGCCCACCTCGGACTTTAGGGAAACAGAGGAGAAAACCTATAATGAGAAAACTTATGAGAATATCCTGGCCCTGCAGTAATTTCATTTTTGATACCTAATTGTGTGATTCATAGACTAGATATGAACCAATGTGATTTTATATACTAATTATACTTAGAGCAAAAATAAGAATAAAACGTTTTAAAAATTATTTTGCTGAATAAACTCACATTGTAATACTATTTGTACATTTTCATATACCTCAGAGGACTGAAGAGTAACTAGTACCTACTGCCGTAGGCTATTGGTTCTAAAGGTGAAGCAAAGAAGCTACGATATAATTTAATAGCACAATACATTTTTAGAGATATGTTATTGTGATAGGTAAATACAAAATATACTGCCTCGGTGGCGCAGTTGTATTACGGTATTATTGCAAAGCTGAGGGCTCGGGTTCATATTCCGAGTTTATGGAACACATAGGGCGAAACTTGGGTGTCCTGATAGCACCTCTGCCTACACCTTCGGAGAAAAAGGCGTGAGTTTATGTATGTGTGTACAATTTGTATACCGCGAAATAGCGCTTCTTGGTTTCTTTCGGAAGGAAATACATTCAGTGCAAGTTCAATGGGTTGCTTTAAATATTAATGCAAGTTTGTAATTAATATTAAATGTAATTAGCTAACGTACCTCCTAACAATACAAGCCTACAGGTTCCTGGGTAGTAACAATTCGTATTACAATAAATTAAAATTGCTCGCTTCCAACACTACAAACCGCATTTAAATTGCTTGTCTGCAAGTTTCCTGTGTCAATTGTTATACATGAGTGTAATGGTTGCATTCCAAACATTTCCTACAGCCGCGATTACCACATCGACCGCAACGATGCGCCTATTGATAAAATTATTGGGCTTGGGTTGCATAAAGAAGTTTCCTACTGGTGCCGGCGAGCGGCGACCACAAGGATGTCACTTACGTTATTTTACATTCTTCCAGCGCTGTAGTAGCGTATGGAGTTATTAGTGCTAATGACGAATGGACAGACGGACGTGCTGTTACGTCGCCGCCAGACCGCATAGCTTCCTTTACTTCTTCAGGATGCGGTGTAAAACATGAGCGGTTTGGAATTATAGTTTTACGAGAACATATATTTAAAGATTTTGAATAGAAAGAAATTAAGATGCTCATAATATGTGTATCATTAAATACCTTACCTATGGAAAGACCATAACAACAACAAATCCAGTTCCTCGAGCAAGTAATGCGCAGACAACTCATCATATTTTGGTGTCGATCGGATTAAACGCTGAATTATAAAATAGGTGTTTTTTTACTAACTAACAAAATTCTATTGCAAAGGCTTCTTGACGTGTTTATAAAGTTAATAATTGTTTGTTCGGAAAGTAGGTATAGGTTGTGAAATACGCTAGATACACTGTCGGGTCAAGAGTTAAAAAAATCAACTTCAAACATCATAAATACTTGTTTGTGCAAACTATAAAAATGCCAGTGAATAAGTTACGTAGATATATAGTAAGCAAAGTTACCGCCGTAACTTATAACTTGGGTCATATGTTACAAAATTAGAAGCCACTCTGGGTCCTGACCACGGCGCTATTGTGCTAGTCTCTCAATAAATTAGAATTGTTTGCTACCTTTGTGCGAACGGAACATTAGTCACGAAATGTTCACTTTCAATTTATTACACACGCTAATTGTAGAGCCGTTATCATACTTAAATAATAATTAAGGCCCGGTAATTCGACATTTTACCGCAGAATCTGAAATTTATATGGGTTTTTAATTTTTCAAAACTTTTCTTATCAAAGCAGTTCTTTGAATACAGTGGAAAAATTATGTCTAGAATAAAATAATTATTACAAATCATTAGAGTAAAGCACAGTGGTCCAAACTGAAAATCAATAGTCCATCCACTGTATTATTAATTTTGAAATCTTTGGGTTTTTTATGTGATTGTGCCTATTAAATATTTTATGTTCTTTCGGGCGTTATATCCAAAGAAGAAATTTGTTAATTCAATTAATTACTCAAATTATCAGGAAATTATAAATGTTCACAATGGTGAGAAATCCATTCTATACCTATCGATAGAAAAATATTCCGAGAATCCAATAACAAATTAATATCTACTGTTATTTGCCAAGGCATACGCCACATTGCGAATGTCAATACTATTTCGATCATGTCCCTTCGATTATAATACACTCATGTTTAGCAATTTATGCTATAGCTTCTTAGTAATATGTACCCACGGACATAGTAATACCCACTCGGTTCATAATTTAATATAAGCTAAATATATTATGTAAACAATTGTATGTATAAACAGGCTCAAGTAACCCCCTGCACCATTTTCTAAAGCATCAGAAATTTTCATCATCATCATCTTCAGAGCAATTCAGTCGCAAATAGTTTTTTCGAAGTCATTTCACAGTAGATATTATTACGCAATTGAACAATAATGATATCTTAATTCGTGGGTTCATAATACGTTAATCCATATTCTCAACATGCGATCAAATGTATCGGAAAATTGTTTTCCAATTTTTTTTCAGAAAATTTCATCCTACTTACCAATCAATATTTTTCGTAATCGTTAATTTCTACGAGTATAACCCACTACTCTATTAAAGATAAACGTCAACCTTCGTTCAATATTCTGCAATACATTATAAACGCTTTACACGGCACTTTAGTATTTAGTAGGCAACACCGGGCAGCACAGTAGCTCCCTGCGTCACCGGCAGTTTGCACAAACGGCATTGAATTAAATTGATAGCATACCGTACGCGATAATGGGGGCTAATGTAAGGTAATTACCTCCGACAAGCTCGCGGCATCTACTGCCAGTAAAAGTCATTCATTAAATTAATGAATAAACACATCGGCCATACAAAGTAGCGTCGTCAATTAAAACACGACGCGTATGCGATTCGCTTTATGAGTACGAGAATGTTGCTAAATTTTATTACCAAACGTGATTTTGACTTTATGTGGCCAGATTGTGTGATTATTATAATTTGTGACCTCTTGTAATTGTTTAATTAATACGTACGGTACATTAAATCTTATATTGCGTATGTTTTTAAATGAATGAATAATTGTTATGATTTGTAATTAGTTCAATCACTATCTTTACTCACGTGAAATCCGTTGCTAATCGTGGGCCTTTCAAGAATTTTCATTCCATTAATATAAGATTGATTGCAAATATTAAATTTCAGTAGACACGCTATAATTCAAGCATATAGGCATTAACTATGTACGTGTTTAAAAACAAATTGCACTTCCTAGTTCCTTCTAAATCGGTCTCAAACAAACATTATCTATTGACTTATCCACATTTCGTAGTGCAAAGATTGAATCTCAAACAAAATCGTAATGAAACAGCAAACCGCGTGTTATGTTCAATGTTCATACAAGTTTGCATGTCTTCAGTTCCAAAGCGCGCTGTTATTACCTTGTCCATGGCACGTTTCGATGAGCAGACGTTGTGTACTTACCAATAAGCAGCGGATCACTGCATGCACCTTGCTTAGTGTTATGGCGTATTAGGAATTGAATCGACGACAGCTGTGTTAGTTATTAGCAAATTGCAGATATTCTAGCGCTGTTTGATTCGAATGGTTCATGGGTTTGGATTCCTTGTTTGTGGAATTACTGTTTTAATTTGAAGTAGGTGAATTACTATAGAATGCAAGCTTACATAAAAAGCTTTTAGAAAAAATTTCGTTGTCAATGAGAGCCATCGATCCAGATAATGGAAACAAAACATTTGCCGAGTTTTACGATGGCAAAATTCAACGACTCATTTTTTTTATTGCGTTGAATGGTGAGACGACCATACCTTTCGCCTGATGGTAAGCGATATGAGCGCTCATGGACAGTGGCACCATAAATTACAAAGCAATGCTTGGCATTCCACTGCGATCGCCATCCTGAGATATAAAGTGTTAAGTCTCATTATGTCCACTAGTTACTCTGGTTACAATGTCCTTCAAACCAGAACAAAACAGTGCATTTACACTGCTGTTTGGCGGAAGAAATAGACATTGCGATGGTACCTACCCAGGCGGCCTCTCACATATGGGAGACCTACCAAGAGTGAGGTAGTAAAATTATTATTATAAGTCCAAATAATTTGAGAACAGTACCGTATTCAAACTATCATAAAGAAAAAGTATGCTAACATACCCTCTCAATTTAGGTAGGTATACCTACGCCACGGAACAAAATCTTCAGCTTCTATCATCCATCCTCAGTCACTGGCTCTATGAAGGTTACCTCCTTAACTTCTTACTAAATAATATCAACAAAATGAATATAAATTCTGTAATATACACATCGACAAGTGAGTGGAAATTCCGATAGAAATAGTTACAATGTATGAAATATTTCGCCTTAAGTAAAGCAATTGGGAAAATTGGCTCTTTTCCTTTATCGCCGACGGAGGGTTCCGGATCGTTCGCCGAGAGTGAGCGAACACATTCCTTAGCTACCAGTAAATATTGGTTCACTAAAGTTACGACGTCAGAGAACCTTCCAATTTGTTTTCTAATGGATGAATTGTATATGTATGTGTACAATGCATACTTACATTTCATGTAGGTAGGTGTAACCTGTATAACTTAGGAGTTTCAAAAAGAAAGAAAGCTTGTGACTTGCTTAAAACTTCCACACTGAGGAAATTACAATTGATGGCTTTGACGATCTAGGTTGGAACATCCGGAGGTTTGGTGAATATAAACCCTATCTTTATGGTCCTGCAAGCTCACTTACTGGACGGTAGGCGACAAAAAGCTTTTACTGTTCCTAGTTTTTTGTGAGACATTAATACCGCCCCGATAAGACTTCGTTGCTGTAGTCATGTTACGAATCGACATTTTCCGTGGTAAATAGTAGCATAGGTCATTCAACGTCCTTTAGATAATACAGGTATGCATGCGTTAATGTTATTTGTGTGATGAATTTATACGTAGTATTAGTGCTTTAAGCAGTAGTGTTTTGTAATAGTCATTCTTGTAGCGTCGTCAAGACAGGTCACTTCTGTATAATATATCTTATCTGTGCGAAAAGTTATACAGCGCGTTCAATACTTCAAGTAACTAATAATTATATAAGCTCCTTCTCAGTTGAGATTTTTGCAGGTATTTTATTTTACATTAATTATAAATTACAAATGTGCTTGCTTGAGAAACTGTGTTGGTATGGCGAAAAAATGTTCTCAATGTAATAAACTCTTACTTTCTAACATGTTTTCTAATTTCTGGAGTGAAGTCTGGCTGTATACCTAGTTTTCACCACAACATACGAAGCAAAACCAGCGTAAGTTGAAGTCCTTACGAGGATTGATGTGGCGCGGCGGGCGGGAGTGGGAGCCGGGCACTACGTACACATTAGTTTTGGGCCATTTCCGAGCGGAGTGCAGTTTGCCTACTCTAACACACTCTTAAATAAATACGGCACGTTTGCGCGATAGCCGCTAACAACACTTTACACTTTATTTTACGCGAGCAAGACATTTATAGCGCGAGCATAAATCGAGCAGATTTATGCGTGCGTACAACACAATTTCTCGCGATTTCAGCGCTGATGGGCTTTATTGTGCCTTAATGTATGTTTTGTAATCAACGTTGATAGTTAAATTGGTTTAGATATGTACATTCTGTTTACTTGTACTTAAGTCTATTACTCAGCAGATTTATTTATTTTACTACCTACCTAAATTAATTCATTAGGTGCGCCCTTAATTAGAACTCCAATTTATCGTGCACAATTATTCCAAAGCATTTGCGAAAACATAATCCAACACCACCGCAATAGCTGGCAAAATAAAGGTGAAGATTGGAAAGATAAAGAGAGGGCGCATTAATATAGACAGCGTAATAGGTGCGCGAAGCACTTGATTATAATGATAGTGTGTCCCTGGTGTTATCTGCAGCTTGCGTGTACCAGTGTTGGCATAGCGAGGCCGGACTAATGGCCCATTAGCCGGGCCGAGCAAACAGCGCGATTGTTTTCTGTCGTGCTCATGCTGTGCTCGCGTTGCCGGGTCAAGTCAATCAAAGCTCACACGAGCAAATTGATTTTTTAATTTAATTAATCTTTTTTGTATAGTATGCGATTGGATTTGGATTTGATTTGGTTAAAGCGCATTGATTGTCTTTTCCATACAGGTTGATGCAATATTACATACGAAAACCAGTGTAGGTACTATTTCCTTACTTAAACGAAAACTTGGAGATAAGCAAAAGCTTCGGATAGATTCCCTTTAATAACATCTTAGAATTATATCGACGACAGATGCGTGGGTACTACCTATGTAATAAACTATTATAAATAACAATTTTGAGGAAGCCCTAGGTTTATATTTAATTTTCATCACTGACTCGTTAGTAATTGTTTACGCACGCAATGTTCACTTGATTATAATCAAAGGATATCTGACACATCACTCGAATATTAGCTTTTACATGACTTGGAGTTGAAGTCATAACCTAGGATCAGTCTAATGTCAACTCCTTATGTTATATAAGAAATAAATATTCGTTGTATTACTAGACCCGCAAGTATTTTGAAGTCATGTTCACTACGTCATGTAAAATAAAAAATATTCCATGTTATTGTAATCTAGAACCGCAACAAACATTTTTAATTTATTAAAATGCGTTGAACTAAATTTGTCTCCGCACCGCAGGATGCTATTCAATTTATTTATGTCTTACCAAAACATTTACCCTATTATTGTTACGTTGTTATGGCTGTATTAAAAAGCTATAAAATTTATTATGCTTGCAGATTTGTTGACAAGGGAAAAAGAGTTCTATGTAAACGCATTTAAGTTTCATTCTCCTTGTAGTGTATTTTATGCGGGGTTGGATGACAAACGCGACACGGCCTCTTCCCCCTCGATTACGGCGGCGAGGAAGCGAAAAGTCTCCACAACAACGAGTCAGCATATTGTTCGAGTTGCATTAGTAGCTGTGTGGGGACAAATAATGATAAAGGGGTACATACATGAATAGATGTTACGGGCCAAATTGATTATGGTTTTGTGTTGTACAACATTATTCATTTACAAATTTGAACGCCACAAAAGAGGTTCATTTTAATTTGCGTTTGGGCCGCTCTATACTAGATGGCGCTAGTCGCAGGCAGACAATTTTAACATACATACATACATACATAAACTCACGCCTGTGTCCCCGAAGGGGTAAGCAGAAGCGCCACCAGGACACCCACATTTCGCCTTGTATGTTTCGTCCCATGATGTGATAGGGGGCGAGCCTATCGCCATATCGGGCACAAATTCCTAACTCCGGGCTGATAATTGAATAGAAAAATCCAATATCACTTTGCCCGACTCGGGACTCGAACCCGAGACCTCAGCTTTGTAACCGTACCGTAATACAACTACGCCACCGAGGCAGTCAACATAATTTAAATTTTGTTTTTATTGTTTAGCGAATGCATGTTTTGTTAATAATACCTTACTTATTTAATATAAAGTAGGGATTATATAAAGCTTAAAGAAATTGCTTTTGGTAACGCATTTTACAATTACTAGGTACCTTTTAAATAAAATGTTAATCACAGTTAGTGGCGAGCTTTGGTTGTTCTTTCTCCCTTAGTAAGTAAAAATAACTAAGTTTTTTAGATAAAAGCACAAAAAAAACATAATGTCAGTGCGACCGTTATTTTGATTAGTTAAGATTACAATATAAAAAGTAGCATTTTCATATAAACGTTATTTTTTATCGCAGCTTCCAATATTTCTTAGTTAGAAACGATACAGAATATTAATTACCTAATAAAAACAACTTAAAAATACTATTAGATTCCAACACCGGTACAAATGAGGTAGACCCGCAGCTAATCAAACAAATTTTCGGATCCCATCCATCATTTCAAACGGGTAGCGTTAATCTAAGAACTCATTAGGCCGATGAGCGGGGTCAAGCGAACGAATCTACGATTAAAAACCTTGTTTAGATCATGTTTTGTCTGATATAAAGAGATTGGGCGGGCACGACGTTTAATCGACGAAGGACAGGGTCTTATGTACCCAGCTTGTTACTCAAGATACTTGTACATTTTATTTTAATTTTTTTTAACTTTATCTTCTTACTGTAATTAATATTTTAATATCCCTACGCCTACATTATAAATAAATCAGCTGATATGTGCCACTGCAGGTAAAGAGCACTCTTAATGGTAAAGAGTAAGCCAGTGCTTTTACCATTGAGAGCTCTTAGACCATAGGTATGTTTTGATACTAATTATGTTTACCAAAAAGAGTCTACTAGAACTGAAAACTAGAACTCTAGATAATTTATTATTTTAGAATTGCATGTATGTAACACAACAATATTAATAAATATGTCCAAATACACGTATCTTTTACAAAATCAAAGCAAAAAAAGCACAACTTAAAGAAACGCAGTTTTCACACAGTTCATAATTCGTGTAATTAAAATATAAATTTCCCGTTGAACGTATCGATGGAAAATGTTTACGGCTAAAAATAAATCAACACAAGACTTCGCATAAAGCTTTGTCCATTCGTCGTCTCCCTCGCGCACATACCTCCGTCCCTGTCCCACTGCGCCGGCTCGTCTGCAATGTACAGGCTGTTAAAAAAGCACGACCACGTCTCCGTTTCCAATTATCCACTCTTTAATTTTAAGAGTACTTCAGCTAACAAGCCTCTTTAAATATCATAAAATATTGTGTGGAAATGGACGTCTGTTTGTAGGTTTCAAATTAGCTAAAACAATTTTAAGCACTCTCTAAATTTGATATTGTTTTTAGTGTTTAACTTATTTTAGTTTTAGCGAATTTGTGTTTAACATGAAAATGACAATGCAATAATTATTACTGTTTTTAAAATTAGATGAATCTTTTCATACGTTATAAAAGGGGCATCTCAGCCGCGCATTTTCATTTATTTTAATTTAGGGCATACATTACTCATGAGTAACTAAACTACAATTTCGTTGACATTTGTAGTGTGGCTTTTTATACTCTATACCCAATCTGGATCATTTATGAAATTCTTAAAATTAAACTTACAATAAAAGTAGACTATAGTTCTAAAACAACACTTAGTTTGTCAGTATCGACTAAAATCAAAAAACAAACAATGGATAGCTAACCGATGTGTTTCACCGTCAGGCGCTAAAAATCGCCGGCGAATGCGGCCCTAAGGCGATGTTTACGATGCAGTTTAAGTGAAATAAATAAATCACTAGACTAGCTCCGACTCGTACAAATCAGTATGTAATTTTTGAGAGACGCCCGTTGAGCCGCTTGATATACAACCGCCGCCAGTACTGTTTAAGCAAAATTTCTCGCTGCTTTATCGGTGAAATTACTTGAGAGCTTTGGTGGATAAATATTTTGTTTTGCATTGGTGTAGGTTAGTTTAAAGGTCGTTGAATGCAGGTTTCTTTCGAAGTCGGATAATAAAGATTCAAAAGAAAGAGAAACGTAGGTACTATGTAGGTACTTTATGACGTAACTCCTCTAAATTGACATCACAAAATTTAGGAGTCAGGATTGGGAAAAACATTGATGATTTTGCTTATCTGGTGCATGTCCATTTATCACGCAGATTTATCATAAAATATTCAATTTCTTAGAAAACACGAATAATTAATTATTTGGATGAAAATTATATGATTTATATGAATACACATTATTACACAGAAACGTAAAATCGAGCGGTATAACATTTTTCCTGACTCCAAATTAAAAGACCTACCTTGTGTCAAGGCTATCCAAAACAGTTTTAAAGTATATTACAGCATACATTTAATGCTACCAGTAGTGAGTGGAGAAATAGGACATAAGAATAAAACTATCTTTATTATCTGAAAGGTCAGCATACTTCAAAATTAACTAGATAAACTTGCCATAGATCAATAAGTATCACTGTTCCCATACACAATGTCATTGTATGTAGGTACCTACTTTTCGTGATAATGAAAGACTTTCTGATGCCATGTTTGTACTCTCGCAATAGATGCTTCAAGCATTCAGCAGCATAATAAACTTGGCATAGTTATCTAAACAATTTCAAATAAAACGCCATAAGTTTGAAGTGCTTTTACTATATCATACAGTAATTTCATGCGTTGTAGTGTGATTTTTCACGTTTTCTCCTGAGATGCTAACGTGACCCGAAGCGGGCTCCATTTAAGATCGGTGCACCGAAATGGCCGACAAATGGCGGCCAAATGAGAGGCTTCGTACGCCGATGCCGGCCGCTACATAGGACTGACCAATTTTTAAAAATCGATTTCGGTTTTACGGCGTACACTGCCAGTTTTGTTATGGGATTGTAATGCTGTGCTTCGGGAAAAAAGCGTTGTATGGGCTGCATTAGAAATGTTGTCGTGAGCGGGCTCGGTGTTCGTTGCCCGAGGCACATTTGATTATACGTTGAGAGAGGGCTAATCGCGCTCGACGGGCGAACACCTCGAGATCAAACACGAGGCGCGCCGCCAGATATTTTTGTTTCTATTAAACAACACCCGACGTAATAATGTTTAACAATCGTGGAGCGATAATTTGGATACAACAATATGTGGAGTAGTCTTATTAATTAAATATTTTTTATATTAGGGAAATACACCGATTCCACGTGAGAACAACAAATATTTAATGTAATTTTCACAGGAACTCAATTGCCGAACGTAGACCTTCCCCAATTTCCATTAAGACCTCTTGCATGAATTGAATGACCACTTCATCATCACCATCCAGCGACTTCCTGTTACCATAGCACCTTTTATTCACATTACACACTGAACGAAATAATCTTTTATTATTCTATTATCGTACTCTATTTATATTACTGACATTTTATCAATCAGTTATATATAAAGTATGCGCTAGTGGATGACAGTCCAGTCAAATATCGCACATTATAATCCAAAAACATGTAAAATGCATTAATATTCTGATTTTTTCTTAATCTAAATAAAAATATTTGAAATAGTAATTTAAAAACAAAATTGGAAGTATCTAGAAACATCATTAATAAAAGGAAAATTATAATGCTTCATTCACAAAAAAAGCTTTCCGTATGTCACGTACATAATTTTTTTTATTGTATATTTAGTACCGCTTCGGAAAACCTTAAATAAAAAAGTACTCACAACCACTCCACGGCTTCATTGTTCTCTTTGAACAGATAAATGGCCATCTGAGAGGATCTCGGATTGTTATTAAATATTTGTGTTGTGGTGCAATTAGCAAGCGGCTCACCGGCTAATTTATCAGTGGAGTCGCTATGGTACACGCTCGCCTACTCGACGGTTCACTTGCCATTACTTAGTGGATAGTCATCGTGACTCGGATCTTATTGGTGACGATGTTGACGATGCTTTTAGGTTTTACCACTTAGCGGATATAAAAATAATTATTGTTTTGATTCGCTTTTGATTTATTGTTTGTGTCATGTTCTGCAAAATTTAAAATGCTCAGAGGTTATGTTTTTTTAGTATATTACAGTTCACATTTCTCAATAGTTCTATTGAATATAACATGACATTAAGATTGAACTTTTCAAATTTTCTGTTTCGAGATCCTAGAGTTTGATTTAAACTTATATATAAAAGAATTTCTAGTATCTTCTAGGAATGTTATACTTATAAAATTAACTATTGATACTTAGGTTAGGTGTGAAACGTGAAATATATTAACACAAAAAAACCCTTAGTTTTACAGATACACCAATGCAGCCAGTAACAATCTTCTCATCGAACAATCGAACTGGTTATCCGAACGTTCGCACAAGGAGCAAAAAGTATCAACATCAAAGCTCAATTGAGCAGATCCATATATCTCGCGCAAACCGTAGCATTGTGTTACATAAATAAAAGCGTTAAACACCAGCCTCATTGTCTATTAAGTATTACTTTTCTCGCGGCGAGTCTGAGTCGGCGGCTGTACAATGAGCCGGCACCACAAAGAGAGATGCTTATCGCCTATGGATACATTAATACGCAACGGACACGCCCCTGATCACGAAATACTAGATCCGTTTATGTTGTGCTCTTTATTTTCATGCAGCATTACCGGCGATGTTGATTGGAAAATGATGCTTTGCTTGCAATGTTGCTGATGGAATGCGGTTGTTTTTAAATGTTTTGTTGCGGTAAAGGGTAAAGTATAGTTCAGTAATCCCTGGACAGATGTCGCTGTATTAATGTGTCAGTGTGCGTCCGGTCGTTAGGCATAGATTTGGTAGGGTATGTTTTTTTTTTAATTCACGGATCTACAGCTACGGATAAAAGCTATCAAAAGAGATGGGTAATTTTTCAGATTAATCAGAAATTATTTTAAAATTAAATGAAAACGCTTTAGGTCTGACCGTAGCCTAAGTCAAAATCCAATAATGGCGTGAAATTGTGGTGTCCACAAGGCGAATGTCGTCCGGAGCGGCGGAGGCGACGCGTTCCGTTCTCAATTATTTGCATTACATCGAATCGGAAATTGACCGTATAAGCAACACAATAAATCGCCGATGAAATTACTACGTCCGCGGCACTCATGAATTGTGTCCCAACTAAATTACGTAAATAATACCCGGACCATTGCAATTTGTTTTCACCTGTGCGCCGTCTTCGTTCCGTTTATTTTCGTAATCGGTAAATCAATATGTAAATTTTGAAAAATGCTGTCCTTTAGTGTAAAATGTCAGTTTATGGGCTATGTATATGTAAAATGAAAATGCATTCCAATGTTCCGCCTTCATTTCTATCTTCAATGCATATTCAAAATATATTATTTCGTCACTGCTCGCAATTGCTTTTTTTTCCTCTTTATTAACATTGCAAGCCCTTTTTTTTAAGATACAAGCCTTGACCTAATTCATTACTAGGTTTTTATTTCTAAAAAAGTAGATAAACAGTTGCCAAATAGGGGATCTTCGATGCATTACTAACCTTTGGAAACAGACAGAGAGATCGGAGAGGTACCGAATTTTGAGTTTCCGGGATTCTAGGTCACCGAATGACACACGATTTTTTTTTATTAGTTTGTTTTTTTGAGACAACAGTATTAGTCCGGTATATCTGTTTCTTTCGTATTGTTCACATTTTTCCTCAGTGTGATAAGACCGCAATTTGTACTTTGTTGTTTTATTGTCTCTATTCACCTATTGATATATAAATTATTGTATACAATATAACATGAAGAACAAAATAAAACAATTGCGCACGACTAGGCTCTACCACTAAAGCATATAATTATTGTTTTTATATTGTGTTAAATCAATTAATAGATAAAACAATATTTATTTAACAAACGTACTGTGATGGAAGCTGTGGCCCATTGTAAAATTATTGAGTCATAAGTCTTTATCACTCAAAATGAATTCACGAGGGTTTTTGACATCTCACCGATGGTAAATACATGTATTGAAATAAAACTATTTTTAGGGATTTTATCGCGATTTGGTTTAATTTTTACATTTTAAACTTTCCGCCGTTTAGATTATTTGAAAAAGTAGTTTTATTTCAATGTGTAACATTCGCGTAAATCTAAGAATCCATTATACATTCGGTTACCAACGGAATTTATAGGAATTTGTTGTTAGTTAATTTTTTTTTCTGGCTACAAGCACTGTATTGCAATAATTAGTTTAATTTTCACTAATATAGCAGCGCTACCAACATTAGGAACAAAAAAATATCTACGTTTTTGAAGACGCAAATATATAACAGCGCTCCCTGAGCCCTCTATATTATAAGTACCTACTTTAAGAGCGCAGGTTAGAAAAACTCCTTCATTACAAACCGAAAGTTGATTGCTTTATCCATCCAAAGCAAGGAATAAATTGTTTGCAATGGATTATGTAAATTTTCAGTAATTGCAATTACTAATGAAACAGGCAGTCCTACATAATTTCGGTCGGTCATTCAACACATATTTTTTCACAAACAGTTTTACTGTATAATTGGTACCTACACAATAAACATCAATGAGCGCGCACGACATAGTTCCCAGAACTTGTGTAGTAAATTTGTAAACGATACCACAAAACTTCTGTATGGGGAAAAAACTTTTACAGCTTTGGACATTGATTTAGATTTACGCATCCATTGCGCGATAGTAAGAAGTGTGTGTTATTTGGAAGTGTATTTAAGCAGCAATGGTGTTCGACTTAAGAGATGTAATACATTGTTTTTAGTGTGTCATAAACGGAGCAGCACACCTGTGCGCCGACCGGCAGTTTATGAGTTTATAGCATAACACCTCGCGGCTTAGGATAGACCCTGCAGGTAATTGCTTCATGAATGCCTCGTAAAAAATGGAAGAAACACAGGTCGCATATAATGAGTTACAAATAGAGCTGTCCTCATATCTTTTTTTATTTGTGGTTATTGGGGATCCAACCGAACACTGTTTAAAATTCGAATGTGTTCGAAGATTTAAATTCATTCGTATGTTTTCAAAGAAGCTCATTTTGTACCTTTCTTATGACCGAAAGGTTAATTGCGAAAAGTGACATTACATTAATTATGCTGCCGTGAAGTTACATAAATTGTTATGAATTTAATTTATTTTTATTACGTCCATTACTTATATCATGCGGAAAGTATTCAATTGCAAAAAAACTGACAAACAATTGCGGCAAAGTTAAACAACACCATTGTCCCATTCAAGAATTCACCTCTTTATACTAACAAAAGACTCTCCGAAATCATAAATCCCATTATTTGACGAAAAGCAAATAGAAGAAAAACCATTTTTTGATGTGGCCACACCGACGCTGATTCTGACAATGGCCACAATGCGCGGTCGGCTTTGGGTGAAGTAATCTTTTGGTCATTAATAAGGACTCTTCACACAAGACGCGTTAACATGACAAATGCCATCGGAGATATAAAAAGAAGGCCGAATAGCGCGCAGCGGGGCGCCCTGTTCGCTCCCGACATTTTGCCGAACAATTTGGTGTTAGAATTGGCCCCTCAGGATTTGATTCTTTGAAGTTCTTACTTTATAAAGTCGAGATAATTACAGCTTACCGATTGTGGATTGATGTTAATAGTACCTGTGTTTTATTGGAAGATAATTATTTTTATTAGATAAGCATTTAAAATGTAAATACTCTAACAATGGGTACCTATAAAATAACTCTAACTTATTATTTAGGTAATAGCAATTACAATGCATTTTTCATTAAGATGCTTTTAAAATGACGTGATACATCCGACCTATTTTAATTTTAAAAGGATCTATAAAACATTCACTATAATAACCATTTCCTAAATGATTCAATAAACAATTTATGCGTCCATTCCTTATATGGCGTTCCATTTCACTTCACTAGCCAGCATTAAAAAGATAATGAGTTTATGTAAATGCGTGACTAGTTTATTCCATCAAAGCTTGTCATTCACACGAGTTGATTACGTTTTTATTAAACACACGTGTACTAGCACTCCCCATTTCTCTATCTCCGATTCGTTAGTGCGATGTCGTGAGTCGGCTGTCTGTCCCGGGGCGCGCTGCACTTACTGCCAGTAGAAAATTAAATTAACACACACGCACAACGTGTAACTCGGGGGAGGGATGCATCCACTCAACCAAGACCCGTATTTTTTCCAAGCTGAGCCTTTAGGTGTATACACGTCAGAATGGTGGGTACCTTCAGGTAGGTCATGCTACGCTGGTTGTTCGGTCAGCCATTTTGCCTCGTCCACTAATTGCAGGTCTCCGTTTTCATCGCTCGCTCGCAACGTCTTTGTACTTATTACGGTGGTTTGTAGTTTTCGAATTAGCACTTCAATAGTTTCCGTTGTTTCTGTGGTCTATTGTTATGTGTCATTACGGGTTGGCGCACATGCTAGCTGTGCTACTGCACTTGACCTTCGTCATTGTTGAAGGGTAATTTAGGTAAAATTGTATGGAATCGTTTGAAAGCGCGCGTGTAATAGCAATTTTGTTTTTAATTACACAATCTTAGTGTCGCGGGTGTGTTGTTAGTGCGGTCTGTTTGTGGCGAAGGAAGCCGTATTGTTAGGATCTTCTACATTTTTGTTATAAGGGCTACAAACAAAAATATAATTCTAACCTAACATGAAATAACAATTATTCTTGTTTTACTGTTGTTCGTGATACTAATTTCAAGTTACAAAAATATTTAAATGACAATTTATTCGCCGCAATATCTACCTACTATGATAATAAACCCAATAATTTTGCGCATATAATTTAACTGTCAAAATAAAACTATAAATAAATAAATAAATAAATAAATAAATACACCCAACAGTCACATACATAGTCCTGAGCCCACACTAAGATCGAGTCTTGTGTTGTGGGTATCAGGAACTACGAGAGACTTTTCGGTCTCACAAACACCAAGACCCGAAACAAATACTTGTGGTTCACACAAACATTTGTCTCGGTGCGGGGATCGAACCCGCGGCTTCTCTTTTCACAGCCGGCGTCTAACCAACTGCGCCACGGAGGCTGTCAAACTAAAAGGTCCAAGAGAGGTTAATACAAAAACAAAACTTAGTTACCCAAGTAAACCCGCGCATAGCAACTAGCATAAAAATAAAACGCAATATAACCAATTAACGTAAATTTAATCTGAAACAAAACGTAGTTAAATCAAGAGTACGTGCCTATCACAAACACAAAACAAAAAACTGCCTTATGTATTAGCTAAAATTGAGCGTGGCGACCAATATATTTTTTAATTCGGCACCAAATATTCCATGTATTTTTTAATCGGTTCCTTACTGATTGGAACCAATCAAATGATGTAATTTATAGGCAGTGTTTATACGTGTCTGATGGTCCGTGGAACTTGACCTTGACCCTTTCAAGTTAGGTGGTTGGGGAGCTAATCCTTCGTGACGAATGCGCCTCCGCTTCGGTGTACCGATCTGGTATTAATAGAACCACGGGTAATAGAATGCACTCCCAATAAACTACTTTAGGTTAGGTACGCTCTGGATGTGGGGGTGTTTTTTGGAATTTTAAATTCCGTGTAAGGGTGCTCTAAATCCGTATCGAAATACGAGGTATCGTTATTGAGGTCCTAGTGTCTATTGCCAGATCGAACGAATTTACCGTGGATAATGGAATTTGAAAAATATTTCTTTATTACATAAGTCCGACGAAGGCGCAAATGGCTCCTCTGGTATGTGCTTAGTGCTTACCACCGCCCATGAACACCTACAGGCTACAACACTTGGACTGTAGGTGTAATGCCGGCCTTTGTAAATGGGAGAGAAAAGAGACGGACGAAAGGATATGGGGAGGACGGGAGATTGGTTCATTCCTACAGAAATTCAATGTAACTCCAGTGAGGCTCACCATTTAATTTGTAATAAATTTTAATTTGTAAACGGAATAATTTGTTTATTGCATCAAATTGCTTTATATTTTTCGTTTTTTTTAGACTTGCTTTGGATGAAATTAGGTAAAACCATAAGTTATACAACAACAAAATCAAAGAGACATGGTAAAATAATTTCCCTTCAATACAAAGAGTAATACAATATACTTCAATCGATTCTCTCGATTGTAGAGTAGGCCCGTGCCCTGCAGTGGGACGTATATGGGCTGACGGATATAACATAGAGTAAACAGTTTAAGACGTAAGATACAAAGAGGGGCAGGACAGTGCAATTTACTCGTTGTCTGATGAACTATTAACACTGATTACATTATGTAAAAAGTTAGGAAATATTTTAAAAAACAAGAACTATTAGACGCATATTTTAGAAAGTGTATTGGTGTTAATGGTGTGCAAAATAATATCTAGCCATGAATTGTCTTGCTCCCGGGCATGTTTATTTTATAATGGCGAATGTGTTAGGAAACATTTTATTTTTATGATATTGATTGATTAATATAATAAAAAAGAATACTTCGAAAATCCAAACAAATTCATTTTACGAATTGCTGCCAGTAAAAATTACGAAAGAATTCCTCATTTAATGAATAAAAAGTAAAAAAGAAAGAATCTAAAAAATTACTTATAAATGTTTTTTCGGAATCAAACCTTCATCCAACGTAAGCAAACCTAATTGCGTGAATATTGCATCTCCCTTACTCTTAGAACATTGGATCAATAGATGTCACGACATCTTTAATCGTCGCACATGAAGGTTAGATATTCATATACGCCCATAAAAGTGACCCACGGAAATGCTGTATATATCCGGAATAAGCAGGTCGGCACACACATATGTAGCACGTCGGCTTTTGGTGAGTTTTCAGCATATAAATAATTTTACAATAATTACAATATTAGTCTACTCAAATAATTTTGAAAACTGTTTGTCCTTTGTTGTATTTAGAATAATTTATCAAAATATTTTATGTGCAAAGAAATCAAATAAACCTTGTAATTTATATTCAGTTATCATGGAATGTACAAAGCATATCCATTGCAAAAACGCACTCACTTGCTGTATCGCATGTTTCAATTGAGTAATGTGAAACTGCTTGCATATCATAGCCCCTGGCAGTGGCGAAGGGTTCATACAAGCCGATTCCCAGCAGCACGCCTTATAATTTAAAGGAAATTATTAATTATTTACATTTTTTTAAACAAGTTATATGAAGAAAATAATCAAATAAAATAATAAACAATATTAAAATAAATATAAACAATAAACAAATGTTATTCGATATTAATAAACAAAATATTATCGATCAATTAATAAAACAACGACAAACGCATTGCGCGATGTTCAACGTAAGTACATGCATACGAAACACGCGGCCGCCTAGATCCCGATGACGTCACGTCAGGCTACAAGGACACAGCACGAGTTCCCGTTGCTCTCGCGCTCATTTCCAACGCATTATTTGCCATCTCTGTTACACGTTTGTTGCTCAGAACTGCATGCAAAATTGCACCTTAAAACCATTAGCTTTTAAGGTCTAAATTTATTTGTAGAAATACGACGGTATTCGCTTGTGAATATGCCGGTGGGCCTACGGCTTATAAAGTAATTTGCCAGTTCGCGCCTCTTTTATTTCGTGTTTATAATTAGAAAATATTATTTACTACTGTGTTGTTTCAGTGTATATGTATAGTGGGTAATTTATGAAATTTTACTGGTTTCGAAGTGCAAACAGATCTATCTATTTAGCAAAACTTTAATGATGAATGAAACTTGATAATGTCGCATGTATCGTTTTATCTCATGAATTGCAGTATTATGAGGTAATTTTAAAAATGCTGCATTTACGTAATTAGAAAACGCACTGGAAATTATATTACTAAGCAAATATGTCGCTCAATATCTTACGTACATAACGGAGTAAAAATATAAGTATGAGTACTTGTTAATTTAATAAAACTAGTCACCAGAAGTATCGGCTTCCCTTTTGAAAAAAGTCACCCTTCGCCACTGGCCCCTGGGTACAAAAGACCTTCGCTATATCTCACAATGCTGCTAAATGTGCGTTATTTTCAATTAAACATTGCAGTAAGCATTATAAACAAGCTCTTATTATGTACACGTTCTTGAAGAGACAGCAATGTAAAGCGAATTATCATTGGTATGATTAATTTGGCCGTTTCCCATACTTAATTGGAGTTCATTGCGATACATATAAATAGTCTCATTGGTCAATGATTTAATTTCTAGTTGGCAAACCATTTTCCTGTGGCCTAGGGCGAAGGGGTAGTTTATAACGTATTGCAAAATATGTTGTAGACTATAGACGGTTTAGTATGAAAAAATCAATCTGCAATAGGAATTTTAATCATCGTTGGTTACCTATTTAATCAATCATCGCTATTCTAGATATCAGGCCGGGTAAAGACTTTCTAATACCTAAATAATATCCAGCACAATAACCAGAAATAAGTACGTTGATAAAAACAATTTGGCGTCAAAAAGTTTTATGTAACTTTTTGCTTACCAGAAAAGTTTTATGGAACTGCGAATCAGATGTATAATTATTGATAAGTCTTCTGGATTTAAATGATTAAAAAATAATTAATCATCACTGACTATTGATTACGCTCTAAAAATAGGCACAAGTTCAAAAAATAAATCACACAAAAAATCCGCTACTCGTTAGCACACAGAGGCCATTGCATCCTATAATTTTAAACAAGAAAATTCATTCAACATTAAATTTAAAACCGCACATACATACATCGAATGAAGTAAATCCTTTTGCTAATATATAAAATCCACTTTGTGAATCAATTACAATACAATTCGTACAAACTTTATCGTAAAAAAATAATGATAAAAAGCCGAAGGTTGTTGATTAAGCCGATAATATCGTAAGATTGGACGACGCGTCACAAGCGCGGTCGCGAGTGCGAGCGGGGCGGGAGCGGGCGCGGGAGCGGGAGCGGGCCAGATTGTTTTATACTTAATCAGCTGTTGCGGTGTCAGAGAAGCCATAAAGCGGCGATTCGGCCAAGATGCGGGCAAAATGTGATAGAATTAATTCTCAAATTGCAGGTTCGCCTCTCACAAACCCGCGCTGCTTTTTTATTATTATTTGAGCTCGGCCGTACTCTGTTATTTGGACATCAATTTGAGGTGTATTGCACCTGCTAACCTCTTTAAATATTTATTATTGCGCGGACACATCAACGGTGAATTTGTGTGGATAATTTGGTAACTATTTTCGTTCAATATTGGAGCAATTTGGTTGGAACTTTTTCAATTATGAGTACGGTCGATTGTTTTGGAGAAAGTTTTTTTGTTTTTCAATATTATTTGATTGAAATTAGCTAAGCTTATAAGAGATTCGATCAAATAAGTATATTTATCTTGTAAATTAGCAATCACGTATGCATTTTCATCTTATAAACAGCTCGCCATATTACTGTTATCAAGTTCCCAAAAATTCACCGACAACTTATTTTTTAAGCATTTACAGCTTGACTGATTACCACCCCCCCCCCCCCCCCGTCCACATTCATAGTAATAGTGGTGTGTAAAATAATAATGGTTTAATTTGGAGTGGTAATATAATTTGCGTGGCCTGCGCGGTGCCGCCCATACGTTTTGTAGCATTTTGTGTGGCCCCTTCATCCGGTCGCACATTCGGGGAGTCGTGTCACAGGGGAGGTCGTAAAAACACCATTACCGAGGTAAATAATATAATCGTTTTATTACATACCTTATTAGTATATAAATTATTAATTTAAATAAAGCATTATCCACATAATCCTCACCTCCCAATGATGATGATGATTACGATGAGCCTGCTTAATGTAATTACGTTTTGATAGTTCAGTAGTACATAGAGATTTTTTTAATTTGAAATGATACGTGTAGAGTGGTTATAGTATAATTTGATTAGTCAAATTTTAAATGTTGTTTTATAATATTTTTGTAAACTTAGACATAGAAACAAGCCTAATAAGAAAAACCGGAAATAATTAGTGCAAGGTGATGGTCATTTTTATGTAGACAATAATTGATCTCCAATCTCCTTTTAGACGCTTTTAACATCTTGTTCCGGAATCAAATAAATATTTTAATGACTTAAAATTCCTTTATAAGGAAAAAAAGATATGTGGAATGAATACTCGATACTGCAATGTAAAAAAGTCAATTTTCATTTGGAAGATCCGCTCCGCTATACCGTGCTTAAATATCAGGTACTCAAATCATGGCTGAAACAATCTCAATCAAAATTTGTTCTCGTCCATCGTGTGGAAAAAACCGTGATCCACGCGCATGAACAATTGACTTTTAAAGTAACATTTAAAATTTGCATAGTAACGTGTCTTTGATTAGTCACTTTCATGCAATAAGAGTTTAAAACATATTGTTAACACGACTGAAAGTATGCATTGAACGCATGAAACACTACACGTAATTGATTATCCGTGTAATAAAATGTATTTCGAACGACATACACTAACGAAGAGCACTACAACACGCACGTAATTTGTACGGATAATGTGCGCTATTGGTTGATTGCAGAGGACCCGGGATGCGGCGGTGTGGCGGCGTGTCGGCCGGTGTGCAGGCTCTCGGCACGCGAGCCAAACAAAACGAACTCATTTAGACGATCCAAATGATCGCCACGATTGACCAAAACCGAGCGGAACAGTGGAGAGGCATCAGGCAGCACGCGTCCGCCGCATCCGCCGCGCCCGCGCCGCCTCCATTACCAGCAAATCGATTCGAGCAGCGCATAAGGAACGAGCAAACGCTCAGCCACAATTACCCACACCCGTGCCATGAACATTCCACTATTGAATAAAACGTTTTTGTTTAAATCCGAGACGAATCACAAATTTGAATACTGTTGTTATTCGGGGCCGTCTTATTTACGGTTTTTATGAAGTTTTAACATGCGACGGTGGCGGCCGCGGCCGGCGGCGCAGTCCCCGATGTGTTTATTGATTCACACCGTCTTATGAATTTTCAGTATTTCACACTGTAATTACAACATTTGACGGAACATATTGGATTCTGTTTATTAGAAATTACCGTATTGACGGTTGTGAAAAAACAGAGAGTGCGATGGCGTAATTATATTTTTTCACGAATACGCGCAGTTTAAATGTTTTACGATTTGAAGTTTCTTTTTTTGCAATAAGTAATCGATTAATAACGAGACATTAGACCACAATGCGCTCGTGCTGTTCAGCCGTCAGAAATCGCGCGTGAATTATTGTGACGGTGAAATCGCTTTTCCCAAAACGCGATTTGCTTCACGGCGCGTTACAAAATCATAAAATAAAATGAAATAATGTTTGTTGTGACAGCGCTTCCCGCATGACAAAATACACCCATTTATTTCAGACAACAATGTAGTGAACATCGGTTTAATGACCGTGTCATGCAACAGAAATTACCCTTTAAAATTCGACTGTGACTTTGTCAACTGCTGCGCTGATCTGGCGCACATCGCGATCGCGGCGGGCGGCGCGTCTCGCTAATGAATCATTTGTTATGTTAATAACTAGCCCTAAATAATGTTTAAATAATGCAAGCATCATTCAATCTCCAATCTAGTATTAATTAATTTTACTAAATTCTTATTACTGAAGAAAATTTAGTTTACAATCATCAAATACAATAAAAATAATTAGAGTCATTAGTACTGCCGTTGCATTTAAACTGGTTTTTAATTTTTATTGATATCAAATTGTATGCGAAATATCAGTGGCCAAAGGTTGGCACATTCTTAAAACAAAGTAATAACAAAATAAGTACGATGCCGCAGGTGGAAAACAACAAGCGATACAAAAAGAGTGGAGAGAGACGTTCCCGTCACCCGCATAGCGTCCCGCGGAATTGTCACGCCGTGAAATACTGGCCAAGGACTGCTCGCAATTGAATTTATTTTGCCCCGATGCGGTGTAACGATCTAATAAATCGAGAGGATGCGGCCGTAAGTCTGGGTTCACCGCAGAGCTCGTAATTCACGCGCGCAATGTGCCGCGAAATCAATAGAGCTGACAATTCCACCGCGACGCGTTGCTGTTCCCTCCACAGCGCTCTGGAATAACAAAAACTCGTACTTTGTTACTCTTTTGGGGGATTAAAATAACTAATTTTTAAAATTGGGCGTCAGCCAATCTGTCATTCGCTAATATTACAGCACCTTCGTATTAGTGTACGTAGGTTCTGCCATTGCTGAAGGTACGGACAATTGAAACTTTATTGACGATACTAGCTTCTGACCGCAAACTTTGTCTGCGTGATTTTATTGATCGTATCTTTATTTGAAATTTCCCGCCCCATCCCGATTCCCGTCCTATACCATTATATCCCGCCCGTCCCGTCTCATTCTCACTTAAAGCACGTAATCCAGTACTATCCTATCCATTTGAGTAAAAAAGAAACAAATATATCGGCATTTCTTCCTCATCCCACAGGAACACTACATTTTTTGAGATAAAAGTGTTAATTCAGGGTGTCAGCTACCTCCATACCAAATTTCATCGAAATCCCTTAATCTGAGCATAGACAGACAGACAAACATAGCAAAAATAATTGTTTTGGTTTGTTTTCTATTCCGTTTATATAGATCCCACTTCTGAGTTTGCTCCTGTGTTCGAAAACCTGTCTATTTTAGGCAAAGAAAGTAAATAAATCTATAATAATATCCCAAAGTACCGCGGGCTTTATACGAACATCGATGAGGAAACTCTAATAAAATACTCTAACTGACTACCTTACAGCTGAAACACTCACAATTTTTACATTTTCCGTGGCGCAGTTGGTTAGACGCCGGCTGTGAAACGAGAAGCCGCGGGGGGAGCTAAATATTTGTGAGACCCACAAATATTTGGCTCCTGTCTGGGTGTTTGTGAGACACAAAAGTCTCTCGTAATTTCTGATACACATGACACAAGACTTAATTGATCTTAATGTGGTGTCAGGACTATGTATGTGACTGTTGGATGTATTTATTATTATTATTTATTGACGTCAACCTACAACAAAAACACAACCACAATAAAACTAGACAAATGAAAAGCCAGCGGTAGGCGTCATAGCGATCATTACTTACAGTGTTGAAATATAATCTGTCAATACACAGGGCAACGAAGTTTAATGGAACGGCGCAATCAAACGCAGGAACAAGCATAAATTTATTAACGATGCTGAAATATCACCACATAAATCGCTATCTCAGCCGTCAGTTTATCGACAATTATTCTTAATTGGATTATGAAAGCGGTGCATGCTGTGTTCGGTGCAAGGTGTGGACGCTAAGCGGTAACGTGCTGCACTGCATTAGGGAGGTAATTATAGTTGTAATTGTATAATAAACTTCAAATATGTGTGATTAAAATTGTTCATACCTAATATGCATATAAGCTTGCTCCTCATACACAACAGAACTTGTTTTTTAAATAGCCCATACATTTTTCGATGCGTTTTATCGAAAGGAAAGTTAAGCTGTGCAAGACGGCCTGACGAGCTCCCTGAAACTCCTCAATTTCCATTGATCATTGAAATAAATGTTACAAACTAGTACCTGGATCGCACGGTGGACTCAGGGCGCGGTTTAATTTAGTTAATAGGTGTACGTATACTAGCCAAAATGAAGTTTCTCATATTAAACTAATAAACTCTACAAATGTCACGTGCCATAACTTGGCCACCACAATTACAAGGGAACGTTGGCAGTGTAAACATAGGCAGCTGGGCTGTGGACCCGAAGTCTAAATCCATGTCATCACGGAAGATATGACAGACGATTGTTCTACAGTCGATAACGCTAAAAAGTAAGCATAATCGCAGAGGTAGAGCAGGAAAGGGGGACCCGATTCCGTCCAAAATAACATTAAGTAGAAAAAATAATAGTGTAGTTAATTACAGTCGATAACAAGCTTCTTCAGCCAAAGAAAATCCATTGCAGAATATAGGCTCTCCCCAAGAGCTTAAATTTAGTAAATAATTATTATGGCCTAAGCCCTTTCAATCAATTTCTTGACTTACAGGAGCCCCGTGCTTAGCAATGGGCCATTGTGGCATGTGTGGCCATAGACACCGAATTACTTACCTATATCTCAATCTGTAAAGTCCGCTATTCGCTCATTCCTCGTCCCGCAGCATGAATACAGCGGGCGCGAATCTCGTGCTGATCTGCTGGAGACACGGCAGGGGCTCCGGATTGGTCGGGAGAAAGGGGCGGCCCTCGCACCGCCTTCCAACTAACTAATCAACTAATGTACTACACACTACTTGTGTCATAGCAATTGAACTATTTACTCATAGTTGTGTCACGTTAATTCAATTGACGTCTTGGAGCTTTAATTAATTTTACTCAAAAAATATAAGTATGATGAAGATATGCTGTGGCTATCTCAGTTTAATCAAAATTCGGTCAATGTTACAAAGAGACGATGGAAAATACAGAAACACTGGTTTGGAAATAATTATCAGTCAAAATCAAAATTAAATAACCGTGCAGAGAATGTAGTCCAAAAAATAATGACAAAGGAGCACAATGAGCGATTAGTTGACTAGGAAACGATGGTTCATGGGTTGAATCTTGGCGACAAAAGCAATATTTGTTTTAAGTAGTGCTATGGTAACTAAGAAAACCTCTTAATCTCTAAAATCCATAACACAAGGAATTCTTGTGGACACGACTGTGTTTGTGCCTGTTGAAAGCTTTACATTTTATACAACATATACCAAGTTTGAGGATTGAGATATAAAAATAATAAGTTCAGAATCACAAGAGATAAGTAATTATCCGTTGAAAATAAAGTTAACTATTCGACACAGCAACAAAGCGATTACAGAATGTCAACTAATTAAGACAATTTGTCCAAAAGAAACACAACGGGCAGATTCTAATGTGGGAAAAGGATTTCAAGATAAAAAAAACAACAATATCATACATTATCTTAATGTCTCAAACAAATCTTTTTACCTCAATTGAATGTAATTAAGCAACGAAAATAGTTATTTCAAGTAGGAAGTAATTTGAAACAACTCATTACTTATACATGCAAAAATACCCGCGCGCTCTTTGAGCTACTGTAATCCGTTTTAATTGCGGAAATTGTCTTAAACAAATAACTTCTTAATTTTGATGTAATACTTTGTATGCTTTAATTTGACATTATTTGATGAAATACTGCCGCGGAGATATGATAAAAAAGATTAATCGCTTTATTACTTTGAATTTAATTTGGCACGCGGATGTGGGTAATTTTGTTCATTAGCGTGCGTAGCAATTTCTGTTGTGCGTTGCCACGGGAAAGTGCCATTTTATTGCTCGCTTACTTTGCACCGTTTCTTCAACAAATTACACACAAGACTATTAAAAATTTAATTATGTTATGACGTCATGATCGTCGATTAGTCCATTTCATTCTATTTGCATACGTTAGTATGTATATGGAATTTAAAAGTTTTAACTTTTAAACTTAAGAGTCCGGTGTGTGATATTCAGAGAAAAGTATTGCGTGGTCATGATAAATAATTAGTATATTTCATATACTTTATAATATCTACGTAAAATACGAAATACTCGTGTTAAAAAAAGTACAACTTTTAAAAAATAACGGATTATGTAACAAGGAATTAAACATTTACATAATTAATTATACGACATTCATATTAAAATTTTAAGCATAATATGTAAGCAAATTGTTCGAGGTACACATGTTGTCGATACTTGCCAGTCGCCACACACTCGCAGCAAATAAATTGACACACAAAAAACTGCATACTTAGAATATAAAACAAACACAAAATTAGACACCGGATTTCCAAAAACATAAAATTATCGATAACCAATAGAAATATTAAAATAACGTGAGGGTTCTTTAAGCCACGTGTGAAGAAGTAATTGAACAGATCGGCGTACTTAAATGTATAAAATGTAGAGACTGTAGTATTGCATAGTTTGACACTGTATGTGGAAAGTATCGTGTTCATCATCAGATGCAGTGCAGTCACTTTGTCAAGCCAGAATAGAAAACGTACTTAATAGCGGGTACGTTTTTGATTTTTTGATATTACGTTTTCAAGGTATTCTAATCGACCTTCGGTTTGACGCGGAAAACAAAGAGTTTAATAAAATTCTTGAGAGGATTGTTCTCAATTAATAGTGAAGTAATAAAACTCAAAGGCTGCCGGCAGGGACATAGCATTAACCGACTAATGGCCTGTGATTATGATATTTACAGCTACATGCGATGGGCTTAAGCTGCGGTCTCGCCAGAGCGTTTCTGACTCAACTCTAAACATTTGGAACCGGGACTTTTTGCCGATTATGGAAATACGTAAAAGTGAGGTTATTTTAAGGTTAGGAAAACAAGTTTCCACAGACTTTAGTTATGGACTAAACATCTTGTCTTTAGTTTCTAATTTTAAAGTTACAAAGTATAGAACCAGTTTCCGTTTTAGTAGTGGGATAAATGTGATATATTATTATGTTAATTTTCTAAATAAGATGTTATTAAAACAAGCGACTCTTATTAATGACTTGGTGTTGAGTATAATAGCGGAGTATACGCGACCATTTCGAAATGAGACCGCACCTTATGCAAATAAGGCGGCTCGGGGCAAAGCGTTGCCTAAATATTAGTTTAATATTTGGGAGATTGTATCACGAGCTCAGGCGAACAGCATTGTAGCTCGTATTATGTGAAGGTGATACAATTGGGTAGGAGTTGTTCAAGTCTGTGCCACTAGATGTCGTTTTTAAAATAAGTTTGCGCAAACAAAAAAATGTATGTATATTTTAACGAAATAAAGCTTGTCGCACGGTAAGCTATATATGAGAAATATAACTGCATGAGTATCACACCTCAAGGGCGATTTGCCTTTAACAATTGTGTTGAAAACTCACATTTTTCCAAATGCATACTTTTTTTTCAACATACTACTTTAAATTGACACAAACTGTAATAACTAGTAACAATGTTTGTATTTAGAACAAGGTATCTATATCACACCGTGAACCCAAGGTCAGTTGTTTACAAGTTAGTTTGAGAGTTACAATACTTGTCTCCGGTAATGAATAAATTATGTAAATAGTACGAGGCGGGCTCTCGCTTTCTTGTAAATGATTTGGCGTTTTGCGTCTAATGGCCGGTTTGATCCACGCACCCACATCTACATATTAGTGCCACAAATTATTTAATTGCTGTTTAGCTTTGCCGCGGTTACACGCAACCTTCAACTCGCGATGAAAATAAGCTTCAATGGAACTCAATTTTAATTAATTTCATACATTTGTATTTTCCTGAATTCGACACATTTGATGTTAATAACGAATAAAAATAAGTATATTTTAATTGTTAAATTAAAATGTTTTATATAGAGTTGGTATATTAGTTTTGTTTTTATTAAAAATATATATTATTATGTGAATTGTGCATTATAATTAATTACATCCTCATTTTATTAATTAATGTTATTAAAAAGTATCCGCCATTTATATGTACGCAACAAAGTATGATAATTTTATTAATTTGTGAGAGATAGGTGAAGTGTGTGCACTGTGCAGTGTGGCACTCGGCGCGCGTATCGCATAATAAGTGCAAATAGTCGGTGATCAGTGCACTTTTTCCACGTCGGCCACCGCGCGCTTTTCATCAAACACGCCAGCCGTAATGTTTCGTTAATTTTGCTGACGGAACGATTGGCCACGGTCTCAAAACCGAAATCATTAACTTCGCATTCCGACCGTGGCGAAGAAAAAGAAAACTCGTTGAGGCCCGAGGTGCAAACAGGGCGGGCCGCCACTTTACTCACCCACCTTGTTCCGAAAGTAGTGACAAATGATGGCGGCATCTTTCATCTCCTCGCATCCATCGCCTTTTAGCATTCGAATATAAACCCTCTGATTATATTTTAAAGCATTAACTGCCTTGATGTGTTATCGCGATTAACAAAATGATAACGCAATAATGAAATTCGAAAATAATCGCAAATAGCTTTCGAGCGCCTCGAGGGCGGTCCGCATCTACCTGAATTGAAAAAGGCATTGAAGTATTGCAAATAAATTAAATGTGTTCTCTCCGCGGCTCTGCAGCTCGCCGACACATCATTGGCCCATGTGAGTGATATAATTGGCTGACACAACCTATGGAGCAATGGTAAACTAGTAGTAATCAATACAGTCGTACAGAAAAGTTCATAGGACTATTGCAATAAATTAAAGAATAAAACTGGTAAGTACAGTTCTCGCTACAAATAAAACCGCTACATCCGAACTACAGAGTATTTTTCTTTGACAGACATAATAACAAGCTAATAAAACGGGCTCAACTCCTCACCGTCCGTCGCACGGTAAATTAATGTCATAATAAATTCATCGCATTTCTAACCATTACACAATGGGTATGGGAATCGTGGCCGGCTCATGCATCATTCATGTCGATATTTTGCGAAATTCGCGCAAAATAATATGTGCAATCCAGTGGCCATTGTCTAAGGCCGATTATTGAAACACGACGCATTAAATTGATGGGCCATCGTATGCGGTAATAGAGCCTAATACGAGATAATTACAGGGAAGGATACTCGCACGGTAGTTTGAACATGTGATACTTGATCGAATTAATGCATGCGTGATGCATCGTCGTGGCGCACTATTAGACGACCAACAAATAATGTCCGGTTAAATGCATTTGCGTACTTCCCACGTTTCTTGGAATTAAAGTCTATGTTCAAAATGACTAACAACTGTAGAAGTTACTTTGGCATTAACTTTCTTGCATGTTATGTACATATATTATGAACACCATTGTTAGAATTATAATTGGCCAAATCCTTAATATTTTTTTCAATTCGATGAATGGCGATTCGGGCATGCCATTCGCCTGATGGTAAGCGACACGACCGCTCATAGACAGTAGAAAAACCAAACAACAACATTAATTATAATGCTTGACATGCCGCTGCGCTCGCCATCCTGAGACATAAGAAGTTAAGTCTCATTATGTCCAGTAGTTACTGTGGCTACAATGTCCTTCAAACCGGAGCACAACAGTGCATTTACGGTGCTGTTTGGCGGAAGAATAGTCATTGCGGTGGTGCCACATAAGAGATATGAGGTCTCACATATGAGAGGCCTAATGTTGCACTCTATTGTTGTTACCATTTAAAATCATACAATCATTTTTTATCAATCACAGTCATTAAATGGGCTGTGTATATTCTACTTTGTAAGTCAAAAATGCATACAATACTGGTTATTACAAAGCTTATAAAACATATTGCATACCTGTATGTGTACACATAAAACCGTTTTAGAATGGGTACCTCAATAAATATATTCATTTGTGTAACACGGACCTTGAATAGGATTCCAAATGTCGGAATGGAAACATAAAGACATAAATTAAGGGATTAAATTCATAAAAGTATTTTTAATTATCAAGAGCGTAGTGCGTAAAACCAACCTATAAAAAGTGATTTATTCTTAATTTTTTTAATCAGTCTTCGTAATAAAAGATTAAATAGAGATAATTATTTTATAAACATTGCATTTACATATGCGCGCACGGAACTATTAAAACGGTGGGTAATTAGAACATGAAGACATTCATCTTCAGTTTATTGCACTGGGCTTAGATTGTTTTAGTTCTGTGGTTTTAGTAAGTTAAAATTAAAATTAACATTATTTTTTAACAGAGTAATCAGTAAAATACGATAAAAAAATATTAGCTGACTAAATTATTGTAAGACATTTATATAATCGGGCTTATGTGTTTTATAAAATTATTCTAAGCCGTAAAAATACGTTAATCGGGCTTATGTGTACATTTGCACAATAAGCAGTTTCTTATAAATAAATTAGATATATTTTATGTAATTCTAGAAAGTAAACCCAAGATTTTGAAAGTACAAATTGAATTTCTCTATTACATATTCTTGTGTATACTTGAACCGATCTAGATGACAAATTAGTAGGTATGTTATTGAGCGGATCGTGCGTTGCATCGGCAATATCGCCGCGGTAATTGCTGCTTTACCACGTCGAAATTTTAATTAGTTTGTGAAAATAGCCGTCAGTCCAGCGCATATCAAGGATTGCTCAGTGCAGATAGCGTCCAGACTGGATATTGTTCAGTATTCCGCATATTAATCAATTCCATAACTCGTACCTTGGGAGAGGCCTATGTCCAGCAGTGGACTGCAACGGGCTGGTGATGATGATGATGATGATGACTCTTTCACCAGGTGCCTGGCTGCCTCCGTGGCGTAGTTGGACGGTACGATTACTGAGGTCTCGGTTTCGAATCCCGGTTTTGGCAAAGTGAGATTGGATTTTTCTATTCATTATCAGCGTGGAGTCAGGAATTGATGCCCGACGTGGTGATAGGCTCGCCCCCTATCACATTGTGGAACGGAATATACAAGGCAAAATGTGGTAACTCCTCTGCCGACACCTTCTGGGAAAAAGGCGTAAGTTTACATGTATGTAAACAGGTTACCCGTGGGAATGTCCATCTCGCTCCTCATAGCAGTCACATCTGTGGAGACGTATCTACGAGTACTGTCTCAATGAGAGAATGAAATATCCATACTAAATATTACTACATGTCGATCTTATACAATAGTGGAACTTCCCTCCTCGAGGCGATACACATATACAAGCTTTATTCAAGACCATATTGTTATATTTAATATGGATGTCTAACAATACGTTTTCTATTCTTATATGACCTGATTCGAAACCTCTCATAAACTACAATATATTATCAAAATAACCTTTCTAGGTCGAAGCCAGTTTAAAATAAACACTATATCTATTGTCTTTTAAATTAAACACACGGTACAAGCGACTGACAAGCATATGTTCAATACCTCCATTATTGAAAATTTATTTAACAACACGTTTAATTCACAAAAAGGTTTCAGGTTCTATTGGAAAGTTAATCAAATATCAACTGGTTGTGGGATAAATGTTACCTTTCCTTTAAAGGCAAGTCTGCGTACCACGTCATAGATTAACACGATAACTGCTAACTAGACAGGCCTTTATTATACGTATCAACTTAAATATGCGTAGTAATTAATTTTATAAGTTCTGTGGTGGATAGCATTCGCGCCAGCTTGTGTTGCAGAAGCACCAATGATAGTGTGGAGAAATTGAAAATCTATTTGTAATCTCTGGGTTTTTTTATAGTGTAAATAAATACTGACAGTTTCTGTTTTTAGATATTAATTTATCAGTGAAAACTTTTAATTGGCCTTTTTAAGTATACACTATTAATTCTAGTTGTAATATGTTAGCTGTAAGTTTTCCAAATATGTAAAAATAAAATAATAAATAATAAAATAAATAAATTATTGACTTATATTCTTCTTTACTTTTTATTTAAGAGAGGAAATCCATCATAAGCCTATGTTTGGTGCGCGGATGGAAATAAAATTGACACTATAGCCTGATTTTAATCGTGCTCAACTTATTTCTCAATTTCAGTGCGCGTTCTACGAAGTACGCGTTCTGAGAATTGAATCCAGGACCAAAAAGTTCGCAGCCTAGTTTCAATGCCATGTCAATGATACAATGCCCTACGTGGTACGAATGTTCATACAGCATTGTGATCACCAACCAGGTTGCTCGTTTGATGGATAAATATATAAAAAAAACACTATAGCCTTGACATATAAAACATGGCAATTAGACAATGGGACTCGTTACAGCCAACAACCTTAATGTGAACAAGTTATTAAGCAGACAACGTGTTTAGAAACGTAACGATATCCGGCGGATGCTAGAACTGGGTGAGGTTTGATGAAAAGCTGGATCTAGTAATTTGATCGATAAAAAATATGTAATTCCTTATCATTCGATAAACTATTAATTTTAACTTTGTTTTTCAAATGTAACACAAAAGGAATCTATTTAAATGAAGATACAGTTTATATCTAACAATCTAGAAAAGTGCTAAGTTCTCTGCCACAAATTTTATCTATGAATACACAATTAGCTTTAGCACTCTATCATACAAAATGAGCGAAAACTAATCCGTTAGCACATTACACTTACGTCGGAATTCCCAGTGGTATTAAATGCTTTGTAATTAACATTTTATAACCACCGAAATCATTGATTGCTCGAAAACATCCGCGATACGTGTTTTGGTAGCGCGAAATTAAACGAAACAAACAAAGTAGACGCCATTCGTGGTGCCATTGCCGTGGCGTGGTTGATATAAAAACCAATCAAGTTTTATTGACTATCAACAATTATGTACATATACAACTAATTATAAATAAACATCATTTCGTAATAGTACCAATGTAACACCGGCCATTCAATTATTTTCGGTTAATTGATACAATGTCAGATGAACTTTGGAATCGTTATAAAACATCGGAGTCGTTAAAATGTATTGATTGATGGACATGTTAATTCGATTATAAAACCACATATATATTAATCCTTTAACATTTACATACATATTGAATTATTGACATTTTGCGGAATCCGTTATTATTTATTCAAATGTTATGGGATTAATGTTGGCCGCAATTAATGTATTTTGTCAGTCACCATTGATGGGATTGCCCTATTGACATCAAATGTGCTACTGATGTCTTCACACATTCGTATGTTATGAATAGGTAAACAGCCGGCATGGCATATTAATATTATTGAATTCATATCATTAATATTACACAATGAACAGCAGCATACCGTGTGGTCCTAGATTGGGTTCTTATGTTATTTCGAAGATTACCTTGTGACAAGTTTTTAATTGGAAAATTGCACACAATTATCTAATATTCCGGTTGTTGGATATTTTTAACAGGTGTTGACGGAAATCTAAATATAATTTAGCCTTTATTTTTACATGCTGTCTTATTTCATTTTTTCGTTAAATAAATTTTATTGCGCTCTCCTTAAAACCGTCACTGAGAACCATTGTGCATGGAGCCTTGTACTACCTCTGAGGCTAAGTAGATATATATATTCTACTCAGTAGATGAACATTCCAAGCTATATTTGCCATCAAATTAAAAAAATGAACCTCTGATGTGTTGTTTTATGCCAAGCCCGATATCAACCGCATCCACTGTTATTAGCAGAGGGATTACTATATGATCGATGATGAAACGAAGTACGAATGCTAGGATGTTCGACGTCCGAAGTAAGTTATAAGCTTCTCACTTCTAAAAATCAATACAATCTATGAGACTTATCATTAACTTCGAACTTACTCTATGGTACGATAGAAGTTTCGAATATTTTGTGGAGTACCTAGGCACATTAGTACAGCTTAACGTATGACGTTCGAACATTCGGTTTCGTTTTGGATCATAGAGTAATTCCCCAGTATGCGGAAATATGTACCCAAAGGTAAGATGCGTTCATCAACCCATAAATCGATTCTGCAGTGCATTCGTATCATGATCACTGCTATCTTCTCACCGCTAATTTTTATTCATTAAACCCCAATGATGCCAAATACAGCTACGTTAATAACGTTAAAACCAGTTGATTTTCACTTGATTGAATAACGCGCATCGTTCATGCATATTAAACATCAAATTGAATTTGATATTTAATGATTGATTTCGGTTTATCAGTATGCGTGTATGTATTTGGTATTAATAATGATCATTAAGCAGCGGGTGTTTTAAATATAAATGGTTGGCGAGGCGCCTTTGTTAATGTAACTTTCGATTCATCAATCTCTTGAAAACAATGGTGTGGAATAATTACAGCGCAACAAATCGCTCGTGCTGCCAAGTGAAGTTGCCGGTAACGTTCCATTACACGCATCACACTTCAAATCAGCGATGCACCACTAGCAAGCCTCTATAACTGTATTGTCTTTTAAACCAATTTTAATACAAATTTAAGTAAAAATTTAATTGGTAAACGTATGATATCGATGGTGCATTCATGTGTTTACAGATTTATGTGGCACGGTGTAATGTCGGAAAATGCATTTTTTTAAGTTTTGTAGTTGTACAACAGAAATCATATTACGAGTACATATGTATATGTAGTTTGAATAGGTTAGCTATAGGTTTGGCACATTTGAGAATTATTTTATTATTAAGTATTTTATTTATTTATTTATTTATAAATTCTTTATTGTACACCACATACATACAAAAAATAAAATAAAATAAAAAAAAAAGAATTAAAACTAATTTAAATAAAGGTGACAATCGGCGGTCTTATCGCTTACAGCGATTTCTTCCAGACAACCATTAGATGGACTGATTTAAAAAAAAAATTAGGAAGAAGAGGGTGGTCACAACATAGGCAAAGAATAACGATAAAAGTAAACAACAAAAAAAAAAAAAGAATTCAAAATATGAAGAAATGCAAACACATATTTTCATTAATTATACATAGACTACATAAAATAAAAATATAATACACTACATAAACTACAATACGATATATAAAATATTATTTAAGGGGAAAACGTGAAAATAATAATAAATTAAAGTGACAGGTAATGTGATCTAAGGAGCTTTTTGAAGATGGGAAGGGATTTGGCTAATCTTATTGAGACTGGCAGTTCGTTCCACAAGCGGGCAGCATGGACCGTAAACGATTTGCTGAGGAAAGAACTGCTATGCTCGGGAATTGCTAATACCAAATTCTCTGAGGATCTAAGAGATCGTGCATGTGTGCTGCTAAGGAAAGTAAAACGCTCTTTAAGGTAACGGGGAGTAGTGGGATGAAAAAGAATAGTATATAGGAGGGATAGAATACGAGTATTTCGGCGAAGGCGTATTGATAGCCACTTGAGCTTTGTACGAAATTCAGAAACATGGTCATATTTGCGAAGTCCAAATATAAACCGGATACAAAAATTTTGAAGTCGCTCAAGCTTTTCAAATTGGGCTTCGGTGAGATCAAGATAGCTAGCATCAGCATAATCAAGGAGAGGAAGAAGAAGAGACTGAACAAGCGCAACTTTCGTGGGAATTGGTAAAAAGTTCCGTAGTCTTCTTAAAGACCCCGCAGCTGCAAATAATTTGCGGCTGAGTTCTTGAAGTTGGGGGCCCCAGGATAAGGTTTTGTCAAAAATTAAGCCCAAGTTCTTAACCCTGTCACTATAAGGGATAATGCATCCATCAAATACCAAGCAAGGTATCAGATTGGTATCTATTTTGGAAACCATCCTGGAGCTGCCAACAACAATAACTTGTATTTTGTTATATTAATTCCGTTTGTTGAATGTTCGCGGTCTATCATTCGGACCGTAATCTTAATTAGTTTTCTACAATATTTTCATCAATTCATCCATCATAGTATATCACGTTTATTACTTTAGTGAAAGTAGTCCATGTTCAAAATTTTATTAAGGCTCTAAAAATACATGAGTGTCTTAAATTAACGCTAAATTATAATGCGTTTGTTTTTCATAAGGATAACTGTCCTCTACAGCGTAGCTTACAATGACGTACTATAAACGCATCAGGCAAAAACATCCTTGTATAAACCGTCATAAAGATAAATTTGCATATTATTCATAGACGAAATTGTATAGACTAATGAACAGCTTTCCGTATTAGTTAATAGTGACAGATCTATGACGTTTCATAATAATTAAAATAAAACCTTTATTTGCCTGATCCTTTCATAGCACGCTAGTCTACGTTGTAGTTGTTATAGACCCTAATAATGGAATAAGCGTCATCCTAAGGCTCAGTTGCACAAAGTAACTTGCCCATTTTGACTATAACAATGTCATCGCCATACATTTGTGACGTTTTTGATTTTTTGATTGCTAATTACTTTTAAATTACATTTTCAAAGTGAAAGTTATGGGCAAAGTTACTTTGTGCAACTGAGCCTAAGACATCAGTTCCGTTCCCAGTTGTGTTATTCGAATAGTAATAATACAGATATTGTATAGGTGCCCAGCCTTGTCGCGGCTCTATTCAATGTTTTGTGTTTAGTTATTGTCGGCTAACACGAGCTTCCCGTAATTTGTTGTGTAGAGGTGTTCGTGTATCGACAGTGCCACGATCGGCAACGTTTAAGCCTCGTCTTAATTAATATGATTAATGGCGCGAAGCAGCGGCGCGTTTTGAACTCGCCTCGCCGTTGTAATCGAGAAATAAATTAATTTTATGAGTAGTCCTCTTTAATAGAATAAGGGCAGATACACTCGCCGCCCGCTCCCAAACGTTCGGATCTTTTCCCGGTTCGTTACGTTTCTATAATTTAAAAATTGGGCGTTAAAACTAACCGATTATAATTTAAATTTATGATATTATGCATATAACGTGTAGGAAATGTGACGGTTTATAGGCTCCACTAACTAGCCAGGCGACTGCACTGCCCCTAATGACTGCTTATAATAGTGCCGACTACACCCGCTTTTTCATTCACCTATCTTATATACCATAATCTAGATATAAATAGAACTAATTGACGTATTTTACAGTCTATAAGTTTATAACGTTTAGCATGTGGTTATCCTTCAAAAATATAATTACGATGAGTCATGTAACAACAATCTTTAATCAAGTCGCGTTAAAACAAATATAATTAATATATATCGGTACCTTTTCCGAAAACAGTATTTATTTATTTTCCCATGTTTCTAACTAAACTTTAACAATAATCTTGGCAAGGTGTTATGAACTTTATGGGGACAAAATAAGGTATAAATTGTGTTTAGCGCGTGTAGTGTCGGGATCGCGCCGCGGGCTGAGATCGTGGCAGAGATAATTAGAGAGCGCAGCTCTGTGGGAGCCATAAAAACGGCAAATTGACCGGCGGGATAACCAGAAAGGCACAATGTGTTAGATAATAATTTCCAAATTACAGGTTATGTTGGTTCGCGAGCGAGACTCGACCAGCTCTTTTTTCCCGAACGCCGACTGAGGTGCTAAGGGCAGGCTAATTATTATTTGGGTATCAGAGCGAGGATTTTAGTGCAGCTGCTACCTGTATAAATATTTATTATTAAAAAACTTTAAACGCCAATTTTATTGGAATCCCAATTTATCCACCCAATTATAAATTGTTTTAAAAATAACAATCAACTACAAATAATGAAACTTGAAAAAAATTGATTCGAGGAAGTTCGCCCCAAGTCTTTTATTAACCGTGTTTGAACGTTGGATTCATGTCATAACAATATTGATTTTGCGATCGTTCTGAATGTTTATTTTTCGAACAATTGCCCCATGTTTTATCGTTAAAAATCTTGATAATTAAATCAGTAATTCATACAATGTTTATTCAAATTGTTCCAATTAATCCCTCGTAGATATGGTGCGATAGTAGGCGTATCATCCCAAAAGTCATTGACAAATAGGATTTGTCAACCAATCCAATGACAATGGCACAAAGACAATGGATGTGGAACGGGACACCTGCTGCGAGGGGCACGAGCGCATCTCGGCTCGGGGAGGCATCGGGGGGCTTTGGGGGGCGTCGGAGGGTGCCGGGGGCGTAGGGAGCCCCGGGGGGCGCCGCCACGCTCCCCCATTGGCCCGGGTCGCGAGGGCGGGGCGCGCGCACGCCTCCGCACCGCAGCCTAGATTGATACAACGTTAAAGGGCAAATTATCTCGGAAGATGTGATGAAATATGAGACGCTGTACCCTGATTGCAGCTGCCAATGATCTGCCAGAACATGCATCATGTTTACTAAATGATTGTAATGTTAATTGATATCAGGACGAATATCAACCTCGTAGGTCTATATTAAAAAGCTCTCATAATTCTATTATTTTATTTTTTAACGTAGCCAACGGCTAGTAATTGAATTAGGTTCTTATTAAAGTACTAATTAAATATTTTTAAAATGTTCTGTAAAATGTTTGCTATTTAAAATAAAAAAAAATTGTATGAAATTTTTGCAATTTCGCATTATGCAAAATGTTCATTCTACAAGAAGTAAAATATCTAAGTTTAATCGCTAATGCTTCTGACATACCTTTAAACTATTGTGAAAAGCCAATAATTTATTTGTGGACATCAAATGCGCTTAAACGGGGATAAAATTCATTTATAATTTAAAATCTTGTTAGTGTTAATGATACTAAAACATAGTAAAATGATTGTAAAACAATGAATAATAGTCGAATTTATTAAATATTTGAACAAGCAAAGAAATTTAAATAAAGAATCACAATAAATTAACATAATTCCATACAAATATTACACATTAAAACAAACAGTACATATTACATAGAAATATAAACACAAATCAAAAAAGAAATTAATAAATTAAAGAAAATATTTATATTCAAATTAATCAAAAAAACCGCCCCGAACCATACCCGGTGAGAATGTTCCCATTATGCTTGCAACATTGCCACGTTGAATGGCAAGAGATATGTGCTGCACCAAGAATGATTCGGCGCGGTGATCCTGCCCATTGCGCCTCAGACGTCGCCCCAGTTCACGGACAAAATCCTTAGCCTCTGCGCACCACACCCCACTGACCTCAACCGCGAACGGGACGAAAAAATAAGCACGTTCAAGTGTGGCATACTTATGATGCTTCTGAATTGCCGCCCATTCAGCAGCTGATCCGGCTCTTCGCGAGGTGCGAGTCAAGTGAGAGTCCGCATAAGTGCTGACACACGTCGCATCCCACAACAGACAGCGACCCTTCTCCCACGGCACAAGTGTGAGCCCGTCAGGACGCTTACCATCAGAGCGACTCAAACCGGGCGGTTCTAAGGTGGAGGGCAAACCGGCGGACACCAAAGCACGACGAATGACCTCGTTCAGCATGTGGTGGCGTGGAAAACGTCCCGCCGATCTGCCGCAACTTAGACCGTGGTGACCCGTGGCGTCAACCTGTACTCCGCACATGCAAACATGTGACTCAACGATTTTGCTGCCGACTCTGAGCGCCACGGCTACTCTCAGTGAGCCGTCGTCGAGGAGGGTACCCAAGTGAGGAGATGGAATCGCGTGAAGCCAAGCCCCCGACTCTAGGGTGGATACAGATTTAAGCCGAGCCAAATCGACTCCTCGTGCCGAATGGAGAAGCTCGGCAAAACTTGCTGCACACACCCGCTCGTCCCACTGACGCTGCACACTTGGGTTCTCAGGCTGATCAGCGGCCGGACACAACAACGACCAAGCCCTTAAAGCCTCCGCTGCGTAAGGAATTGCAGAACTGTCCCCTTGTAATTGGAGTATATTAGTGACCAGTTCTGCAACCCCATGCGCAGACGCCAAAAAGGCCGATACGCTGACATCCCTCACACGCCTAACTCCCAATCCACCGTGCCGAATGGGTAGAGACGCTTGTACCCACTGGTTATCGTCGAGGTGTATATTTAGGATAGTCTCCAACGCGTCCTTAATGTCGCTATCCAATGCATCAACTTCATCTGGGACAAGCCATGTTGGACATGTTCTCAGAACGTACATTAATTTGGGGACAGAGAGGCAGCTACGGTAGAGTGTAAGAGCTACGTGGCCAGATAAATGCGGGAGATGTTGTCGGGCAGAAGCAAGTGCACGTCTCCGAGTACGGAGGCAATTAGCCAAGCCGTTTTCAAAGACTGGAGCGCCCAAAAGCTCAAACGTCTGTTGATCCACGATCTTAATGTCGGGTAGTATGTTTCGTATCCTCTCGATGTTTTGTTCAATAACGGTTCCACAGCGGTACAGCTCACATTTAGCGCTATTTATAGTGAGCCCTATATCCCTCAGCCTGAGAATCAACAACTCCAAATCTTTAGTAACAATGTCAGGGTCTCCCCCAATTGTACCGTCATCAAGGTACCATACATTAAGGGGAGCCCCAAGAGTGGCTATTATTTGGTTAATTGTCAGACTGAAGAGTAGAGGGCCAAGTGGATCACCTTGTTGCGCACCCATTTGTGATGTAATTTTGTGACCATTAAAATATAAGTTGCTGGGACAAACGTAACACTGGTCGAGGAACGGGCTTAAGAGAGGAATTTTGTCACGGGCCTCAACCAGCATTGCGCCTCTCTCTAAGCTATTAAAAGCGTTTTTGAGGTCAATCTTTACAATGATGTTGCCGCCCCGCTGTGGATCCATCGCGAAAATACGAGTAGCGTGTATGGCTGCCTCGCAACCCCGCGGTGTACCAAACCCCAACTGATACGGCTGCAGTAACTCTGCCGCTTTGTCGCGTACGGCACGACAACCCAATTTTGCCACAAGGCGGCGTATCACACTACCTACTGCAATGGGCCGTATTCCACCATCTTTTTTTCTAAGTGCACAAAGTGACGCACCATATAAAAAAGGGCACACGTCACCACACAATTTACCCTCAAGTAAAAAATTGCACAGGTCCGTTAAAGATTTACATAGTAGTTACAGTTTGTAATACATAGTAATATGCAGTCCTAACGGTTCCAATTTGTCCGTAAGATTTTGCTGTTATAACATAATAATAAAATGCTTTCCTCAACTTATTAATTAGCAACTTACCTCGTGAAAACAAGAAAGCAGACAAACAGGGATCACTACAAGGCTGTTCCTAACAAAAACATTTTTTTTTAGTTTCATAAATATGCAATATGACAGTGACCATTTGGTTTACATGAGAAACTCCTGGGCAAAATTGCACACTTTTCTACAAGACCTTTATTTATTAATCATCTTTGATTATTTTGCCTTTAATATAAATTGAAACAAAAATATTAAAATCTTTTGTTTTTAATTTAAACATCTTGCCTGGCTCTATCATAAAATATGTTTCAATGTAAATATTCCTCGAAAAATAAATGAAAATTGGAACCGCAGCGTGGCACATTAAGTTAATTACGGAGCCAAATCGATTATTCCCAAACCTGCAGGTAAGGAAGTCCCGAGCGCTATGCTATCAAAATCTGAATTCTTTGATTGTTTATACACCAATTTCTCGAACCGTGTCCCAATACAATTGTATTTGTCAATGATAAATGGTCTCGCGCGGCGCTTTTCATCTCCTGCGGTCAAAGGCGCCGACCGTATTTTCCGACAACTTATTGAAGACTCTATTTTTAATAGCGTAGAGTCTATTTTAGTGTACGTTTTGATAATTACAACACAGGACTAAATGATACGGTACTAATCAGGGCCTGGAATAAACGCGGATAATGCGGTTTAATATCGTTTGAAAGGAGCCTTTCGGCGGGTAGTCGCATTTACACATAATGAGTTTATTCAAGGGTCTAATCGAATGAATCGCAGTGAGTAAATAGAGTTTGAGTGTGGAGGAGGATAGAGTTCTCCCCAGGGGGCTTACATTCGCCTTTTCAACCGCTTTTGTTGGATATATGTAATTAAACAAATATTTTTTTGAATATGGGGTGTAGAGTTAAATGGGGATTGTTAAATGATATTACTCAGTTTTTGTGTAAAACATTTTTAGATTAATTAATCTTTTGACATATTAACTGGATTTCTTTTGTATTGTTGCAATTTACACACAAGAAAAGTTATATTGGATTAGGAGACATCAAAAGACATTTAAAATCACTTAGAGACTCAATTAGAACCAGTTAAAAGTTTGTGGTGAATTTCTCTCACGACTCTACCCTCGGTAGAGCTAAAATTTAATGTCATACGGCATCAACAATAATGCACCGCATATACCTACACTCCAATTGTAATGTGTTAAAATATAAGCTCGAATAATAAAAATACAATGGCTAAGATTTGAAGAGGTGTGGCGACATAAAACGCTGTAGGGTTTTATTCACGATCCTTCGATATTTAAGTGATATAAATAATGTGGCTATCGACAATTCACAAGAAAAAATATATAAATTTAGAAGTCCTTAATTATTTAATGAATAAGTCTTTATTAAAACACAACGTATAGCATATCTAACAATGAATTAGAAGGAAAAATAGCAAGTCGCAAATAAAATGTTTTCTAACCTATTCCGCCTTTTATTCTATTCCACTGACCTAATAATATTTGTAATAAAATAGAATTTAAATTCCATAAAAATCATAATTTTTGAAATACTATAGAGCCATACTTTTTCCAACATTTATTATTCCTTAATAATTTTACAGTTAATAAATAATTTCCTATGTCCTTACTATTACAGCTGTACAAAAGCAAACTACTGAATATTACCAAGCCGAAATCCGTCGACATATTGTCTACAGCTTCTAAACCGACGGCACCACAATCGAAGTCGAGATTCGTCATGCCGAAACCCATAGACATCCGTGACATTGCCACAATGAGTGCATACAGCACGTTAGATAAAAGATTAACGACGCAGACCACCTCAGCTGAGACTGTCATTTATTTTCAATAAGCTTTCACCACACACCTCGCTCTGTGACTGCGCTTAAATATCGCTAAGTCTACGTGCAGGTAATCTATGTGTAAAGGGGTTATGTAAACCATAAGTGATTTATATTGAAAACATTATGTTATTAATTTAAGTCTTAAATGTCTGTGGTATATTTTAACCAACATTTTAAAAAAATACGCATTAGTAATGTTGTCAATTAACCAAAAATATTTTAATAGTAATTTTCTAGGGTACAAAATAAAATTATTTATTAACGAAAGTTTCATATCCCGTAGACATCGGTATATTGGACCGAAAAATAACATTCGTATTTTGTTTTCGTTCATTTAAACAACTGTGCAAGAACCGTTAAACGCACTCTGTACCAAGGACAGTGGAGAAAATGTATTGTATTTGCAATTTGCAATCACAGAGAAATCATCCATTAAACCAACCCAGAATTTCTCAAACTATCGCCCGACAATAAATCATAGGAACAAAGGTCTCGTTCCACACTCATTGTTTCTCTAGATCAGTTCGTAGTATGATTAGCAGGAGTAATTTAAAGTTTCAATGCAAATTGATTGCTTGACGTCGCTGCCATCCATCTATAGGCTTTGTTCGCAGACACAGCACAAGATAAACGGGGAGATGTGACCGCGCAAACTTCATAATGCCGTTGATATGCAAACGTAAAATTGAAGTAAAATTTATAGTGGTGCGTTAAACACGCGGTGGCCATGTATGTCGGTTTTTATGGGTTTTTTTGTTTGAACTATTTTTGTTATTTATCGTATGCAATTTATTTGCACATTGCATTGCATATTTTTAGATACATTATGATGTAGTAAACGTAACAGTGTATAAGTAATGTATTACTTACACCTTTTTTTTTTCTATTCAACTTTCAAGTATTATTGATATTGATAATATTAATCCTATGATCATATTTTTATTATCCTATTATTTTTAACTAAGGCCAGTATAATTAAAATTTAGTGAAAAATGTTACAACATTAAGACACAATTGTTATTTGTTATCAACTTCTTTTTTTATTTCTGAAAATATTTCTCTGCATACTTAAACGTCTAAACGGCATCTGTGAAAATAAACTTTTAACATAAGATCATACGAGGTCAAAATAAAATAAATTTTGACAAATCGTCCTGTTTTTGCCCGCAGAAGCATGGTGATTATAGTTAAAGGTGGGCACACAATGGGGCGGCCCGGTCGCGCGTCGACCGGTCTGCGGTCGCCGACAATGCGGGCGCCGTTCCGACCAATTTTACACTCGGCGATTATACTTTATCGATATTTTATATCGAGACATCGCGTAATTAATAAACATTGTCGCCTCTTAAGTTAAGTCATTTCGTGTCCTTTACGCACGCACGCATTGAAATATTACCTCTATAATTAGACCCATTAAACAAACAATGAAAAATGAATGTGCATTTGCCGCAGCTTCTACTGTCTTGCTGTTCAATTACATTCATTGACTATATTTATCTTTTATACAATGTATATGTGATGGACAATTAATATGTTTCATTGTTTAAACGTATGTTGTAATGAGGTCTGCTTGACAAAATTTCATACATTAAACGGAACTATACAACTAGACACATACCTTTATAAAATAAATTCTAAATCAATCCGAGCTACTAGGAACTTTGAGATGGTGTCAGGCGGTATGTAAGTACGTGGCCCTCTAGCCATAAGACATGATCTGAAATAGGCAGCTAGAGTGCTGGCAGTATCTAAATGAGGCGAGCTAACAATCGGTCTAGCTTAGAACGCCTCGGTTATGACGTAATGATGCAGATGATATCAAACGAGGTTCTACTGGGTCTGTATTTTGACCTCATTTGTGAATAAGTGCACAGATACTTGGGGTATAATGGTATTGGCAGTCTGATGCGCGATATAAAGTATATGAGCTAGTAGCTTTTGCCGGAGGCTTCGGTGGTGTAAATATACGTAAAGCGTCATCTGTTCAATACTAGAACTTTTGACGAACAGCAACTGATCTAAGTACTTAACTAACATTCCTTAAAAAATGTTGTCTTTAAAAGCCTTTACTTATTGAATCAAGTTATTAATCAGTGAAAAGTTAGTGAAACAATTGTGTGCTATAAGCTTACTGAATATTTTTTAATAAAAATTGTAGAAACCGCAATTATACGAGTAACCAAAAAATAACAACTTCATAAGTTTCGCTTAATTACAGCTGTCATTGGCAGCAATATGGCGTCTGATTTTATAAATGTAAAATAATATAAAACTGAGTTAACCCTTGTAATTAGGCGTCTGTTGAGAAACCACCGCGCCGCCAAATGGTCTGCCAGCAATCAATTAAAACAATATTTGAAATAGTGCTTCTAAAAAAATTAAAAGGAAGCTCTCAAGCCATAAACATTCCGTATTATGTCCGAAAGGGTATTCCTATCCTGCTCTTCCCTATAATTATGTCTCTTTCCCTCTGCGCCGATGCGTCTACGCGTCCCATATTACCGACGAGGATGCGCGCTTGGATGAATTATGACCGGGCCGCTTTACCGCCAAAGCCTTGTTTGAGAGAGCCAAAAGTAATTAACTTCGACTTAGTTAAGATTATGACTTTGAAATTATCTTTAAGTTCTCAACAAAAACTTTAAAAATTAAGTTCGTAGCGCGTAGCGTTTGTGCTACGTCGCGCCGTAGCTCAGCGCAATTAGTTCTAGGGTATATCTTGAATTTTACATGACGATGGTCGTTGTCTGTCGTAACTCATGTTTTAATCAATACCGATAGATAAGCCCGAAATAACCTTTACGTGCGTCGTGCGGTCTAAGTGCTAACTTAAATAAATAAATAACACCTAACAGTCACATACAATGTCCTGACCCCACATTAAGATCAATTATGTCTTTTGTCGTGGGTATCAGAAACTACGAGAGTCTTTTCAGTCTCACAAACACCCAGTCCCGAGACAAATATTTGTGGGCCTCACAAACATTGGTCTCGGTGCGGGAATTGAACTCGCGGCCTCTCGTCTCACGGTCGGCGTCTAACGAACTGCGCCTCGGAGACTGTCAACTTTAAGATTTGCATATTCTTTTTTACACTACATGACCCCTTTTTTGCACTTACTAAGCATCGGTATAACTTGAATTAAATATCATCGAAAGATCTGGACTAAGACTACTCCACCATAAGTCATCTGAACATAGCAATTTCTGCGTATTGTGTTTCATACAAATATGTTATCTATTTATTGACATATTTTAACTACAAAATTTCTACTGAAACACAGTTGTTTGATATATTGTTTCATTAAACTTTTTGAGTATTTTTTTAAAGATAACTGTTATAAATTTAAACACTCTCTAATGTTTTCATAAAAAAATATATAGAATTTAACCTAACGAATTTGTACATTTTAAACAACTTTTGCTACAAGTACTAAAAATGAAATAATTATTGCATCGCCGCGCGCTCCTATCTTGTCCCGCAACCCACGTAACCACTCGAGCCGCTAATCGAGTTTGTCGGCCGATGTTATCTCTAAACACACGTTAATAGTACGACGCCTTCGCCGACACTTCGCCGCACCGCCCGCCGCCCGCTCCGCTTGCTAACTGCTCCCATCCATGCGCTTTACCGGCTATATCTGAATCCTTTTTTGTACACGATTTTATCTATTGATTGCTCTAGTTTGGTTTTAAAGCAATGTGCACGTTTGAATTTAGAATAAAATCAAAAAGAACTTGTATATGAGATTATCGATGTAGGTAAGATTCACAATGTTTTTATTCGCCACAGTAATTTATTAATTTCATATTATGGTTTCGTTTTGTTGTTGACTAATACAAGCTGCTCAGCTAGTAAAGAATATCTATAACAAGATATTTCTGGTTAATTATTACTTTTCTCTTAAAAACTAAATACAATGATCTATATAGGTAAACGAGTACGTGTAATCTAATTACCTAATTATTTTTTATGAAGCTATCGATGTTTTAATTCACTATTGCGTATCAAATCATAAATATTTTACCTAACAAATAACATATATGTTTAATATATTGAAACGAATATAAAATACATGTACAAGCTTAAAAGATGAACCACTAGTGTCTGATATAGGCAATAGCTATGTTTCATCATCAAGAGTTCTTCAGGGTAACTCCATGCTTACCTAGTCCGACTTTTAGCTACCAATACTATTATAGAATACAATTGAATTGCATGACTACACATCATAATAAGAAATACTATTCAACGCGCAGAATAATCAATGTGACTTTCTTTGAATAGCTATTGTAGTTATAATAAAAATCAAACTAGCGGCCCACAGTTCACACCATTGCTCTTTGCTTGAAGGTTAGTAACTATGAATGTTATACAGGGTATATCAAGACCGCGACCGAAAACGAAATCAGGTGGTAGTTTTAGTGGTTACAGACACGATGTAAATAAAAATTTCACCAAAACAGCGACAGATATTTTTTTTGAATTTTTTAAAAATCATCTTGTTTGGGTGGAAAAAACCTAGTTTTTGCGGAAATAATATTTTAAGCCCTTACGTACCATTGAGTGTTGAAAAATAAAGAGTTCTGTATCATCATTTTAGGAAAACTATGTATTTATCACTCAAATACGACGATAAGTAAAAAATTACAAAAAAAAGTTATCGATTTTTTTTTTGCGAAATTTTTACTTGCATTGTGTCTGCCTTATTCCCAGAAGGGGTAGGCAGAGGTGCTACCAGGGCATCCACATTTCGCCTTGTATGTTCCCTTACATATGATATGCGTATATCCCATTTTATACAATATTATATACGTATGAAATGTCTTTTCTTCATGCATTTGTTATTATTTTTATTGTAAAAGTGACAGTCATTATACCTAGCCTTAATATTTTCCCTTTGTGAAATCCTACAAAAAATCAGCTGAAAACTTACGATTAATTCGGTGGGTTAACTCCATACTCCTACTTTTGCATTTTTTTCCTCTCACCTTCCTTTCTCTTTGCATTAATTATCTTCAAAGTCTCATCTCTTCTAATTCACAACACGATATAGAACTACGTATGTAACCACTAGACTATATAAAGTGGAGAATACATACTAGGAGAAAGCTGCTTACCAATTAACCACTCCTATTTAATAACAACTAAAATTCCAAGGACCATTTATCCACAACACAAAGCAACTAAAGCCATTGATAGCATGTATCAACATTAAATAGGTTACCGTGTCATGAAAATATCAAATCGCCTTGATTGCCCGGAAGCAATGCTTTACTGTTATGGCACAAAAGAGTCCATTTGCTTTGAATATAATGGCTATTGTTCTAACAGCCCCCCAAATATAATCGCGGGAAGTTACCTTGATTTATGATGGCCGAAGTACTCGTGTTTCCTATTTGTTACATCTTGTAACTTTCATCGTCGAATATTCAATTTGTGAAACAAAATCTTGTACTGTCTAATTTCAGTAAAAAAGTAAATTTTGTTTCTGTTATTTTAACTTTAAAAATCTTTTGGCGTGGTTTATGTCAAATGTAAAACATTGCGGTTGATGGCAATAATTTGTAAAAATAGTCACATAAATTGGATTGTTACTTAATAATAAATTCTGCTAAAAAAAAGTTTTACTAAAAATATCGTCATATCCATTCATAATTTAATAACTGTGTTCTATTGAAATAGGTGGAGAATCCATAAACCATGACCCTACAGCCCAAACAAAACTCTAACGCTTGTTCAACGGCTTTTATTCACCTTTGGCAACCTTATCGACTAGGACTATTCTTTATTTAACTTCTTTTCTATAATACTCTAATCATTAGTCTAATGCAATCTTCCTACATACATCCAACGCCTTCTTGCAGACCTTACTAACCGTTTTCATATAAAAATCTTGCGATATTCTCCTTTTAATTCAATATCAGTAATTTTTGTACATTTTGTTTCTGCAAAATACTATTTTATATCATAGATACTGCAACCAGTAACCGCACATTTTTGACAGAAGGATCCTTATTTTGGTAAAAATCCTGTCATACCCAGTAAGGATACAAAACAAAACACTCTAAAATGAAAATTGCGAACATTTCCATATTTTCCTTAAAACGTAAATAGCTGGAGTTTCTCGTCACGTACGCGGCCGCTGAGTAATGGCCACTCGCTCCCTAACACAACTCAACTCGGTACATCCAATATTTTCTCACTCCGACGTATTTTTCTTGAAATATTTAAATTTTGATTGTTCCCATTCTTTTAGCGTATTATTGTGGGGTGAAAAGGAAAATGGCTGGATGATGTTGCCGCTTATTATTCATTGTTAGGGGTGAGCCCGGGCCCCGCTCGCCTTTCTTCGCAACGTGATTTAGCTCATTTTTTAAGTAACAAAACAAGTACATTATAAAAAATAATGCGCTTTGTAAGAACTTCTCAAAAGTGTCATTTGATTGTGCAAACCTTTTAGGGTAGAATACAGTTGGTGAAAGCTATGACAGTTTTAAGGGTGGTGAAAAATTACATACTTTATGATAAGTAGTTAACTATTCTGTCTTATCGTCATAGAAGAAGGCATCATATTCATTACATTTCAATATATACCTATCTATTTAATTACAGCACAGAAAAACCCAGTATGAACTGCACCTACTTTTAGCTTCATAATTATTTCCCAGCAATCAATCTACGCTGACCGGATACAAGCAGTGTTTTATTATTCACAATGCATTGTTCGCGCCTTTCTAAATGAGAGCACTGATATTCAATCGCATCAAAAGCTTTAATGAACCTCGCCATATTTAATCCAAACATTCAATTCAAATGTAAGAGAATCGATCGGCCACGCTCATAATCGAAACGCCGTGATGCAACAAAAAACTAATTGACAACAATCAACACTGTTGCAACAAAAAACAATATTTTCTATCATTGTCATTAATAATGGTTAGAAAAAATGTGGTTCACACCTTTGCCGCGCTAACATGACAAATGCGGCGGCGGGCGGCGCGGCACAAAGCGGGCCGGCGCAGCGCCGCGGGGCGCCGGCTCGCACCTAAATATTAATTATCTACAACACTACGAACACCTTTTAGGAGATTATCGCACTGTGTAGCGCAATGTACTATCTTCACATCGAGATAGCGCCTAACCAATTCCACACGGACATCGCCGGACGGCACTGTCGCCCGCGCTCGCCCAGAAAACTACCAACTTGTTTACACTAATACGATTACTCTATTCAATATTGAAAATAGCCTGTTTGTTCTACTATCACGTATCATCGGTTACAAACAAAAACCTCTTATGAAACATTTTTTTTTATGAAAGGCATGTATCCTTTTTATGTGTTCATCGCCGCCTATGACTCGACATCAGGTACACCACTCATCATCATCATCATCATCATCATCATCATCAGCCCGTTGCAGTCCACTGCTGGACATAGGCCTCTCCCAAGGTACGCCACAGAGCCCAGTCTGCTGCTTTACGCAACCAGTCGCTGCCGGCCCATTGTCTCAATTCATAATAGACATATAAAATACACTTATCTTATTTTTCTATATCTGATGTATACTTTAGCAATTACTTATGTATTTTCATATTACCACGAATCATCAGCGATGAATATCACTGTCTTCAACGCACTGAAATCACATAGAATATTTTATACATAAAACATCGTTACATTCAAGCCATCAATCAAGAAATAAAGCTTTATTTATTCGAACGTGCACATACTTATGCAAATTATTATCGCGTGCAAGCGCAAATAATTGAAAAGGTGTTACACGTATTTTATTTGTTGCGGCCGAATGTAGATAATTACAATAGTTATTATATTAAAATGATAGAGAATTAAATGTGTTTTGTGGTGCGTTGCGTGGCCGCGGGCGACAGCGCCATGTGCGCGAGTTGCGGCCGGCAGAGGGACTCACGGTAGCCCCAATAAAACCGTTTTCTAACTATGTTATTAGTCTTTTATTCAACATATAATTTTATGTTATATGCGCTAATGTGCCAATTTTATGCGATGTTTGGTATATACTCACTGAATAGCGAATGCAAGATAGCGTTTGACATAGGGCATTGGCCCACGATAAGACTAAAATAGGGATGAAAATTTATGTTGACGTAAGTTAATGGTAATGGAAGCATGGAGGGAAAATGCACGAATAATTAGGTTTTTGAATTGAACAAGATCCATGATATGAATGGTTACGTCAAATTACGTATTTTATATTTTAAATCTACAGTTTTAACATATTTTAGAATAAAATACAGAAGAATAATATTTTGAACATTATGTTGGCAGTCTCACTCTCTTCCTTCTCTACTATCAGCCTCACATGGATGATTTTTCAGTCTTTTTCTCAATTGTTTTCATCCTATCTTTGACGTCATCAGAACCATCATTCATTTCGTTAAAGCATAAATTGTGCGTGTATTTTTGATCTACCAATATAATTTTAAATTCTTATACTTAATATCCAACATCATTCAGCAATAATGTTTTTAAATACTAATTTAATATTCACAAATATATTAGTGGCTAGTAGACGTAGGCAGGACACAATAGTTGTCGAGCGCACAATGTAAAATAATGGTTGCCGCCCCCGGCGATCGAGCGATTATCAAGCCAGCCCATTGTACCTCCGAATGGCGATTAACGACACAATTGTACTTCTACATGACTGTTAAATATTGACCGAACCAATAAAGGTCAATAAGTGCCATTGTTGCATTCGATTGCGATCGTTTGTAATACTTTATATTAATTTCTCGCGAATTGCCCGACTTTGGTATCTGATTCGATGTTAAAGACTTGAATAGAGTAGTACGAAACTATAGTCAGTTTTATTAGTATAAATGGGCGAGTTCGACAGAAGTGGTATCACTATCGCAAAATAAATGGCGTTGTTATCGTATTTTGTTTAGACATTGCTGAAAATAATATATGACTGCCTCGGTGGCGTAGTGGTATTACGGTACGGTTACAAAACTGAGGTCTCGGGTTCGAGTCCCGGGTCGGGAAAAGTGATATTGGATTTTTCTATTCATTATCAGCCCGGAGTCAGGAGTTTGAGCCCGATATGGCGATAGGCTCGCCCCCTATCACATCGTGGGACGAAACATACAAGGCGAAATGTGGGTGTCCTGGTGGCGCCTCTGCCTACCCCTTCGGGGATAAAGGCGTGAGTTTATGTATGTATGTATGAAAATAATATATCTATCTTGTACTATGGGTGGTAAAGCTAGCTTACGGCAGCGCATTTCTGTCACCAGATACACAGAACACTAAACTATTATATGATACGTCGTAGTATTTATATATCGATAGTAATAAGACGTCTGATTCACTGTATGAAATATACTAATACTCAATAATTCAATAAGCCAATTAACTCGCCAGATGATGATGTGCAAGATAGTTTGGCAAATTTTTCACCGTAGGTTGTCATATACCATAAAGTTAGCAATTAACCAACTATTAATCTCAAACAGAAAATGTTCGCGTAAAGGTTGAGATTTTCGGTTCCAGTCCCAGATCGACTATGTCTATCCCTTCGAAAATATAGAAGTTAACTTACTTGTATGTATTTACTTACTCTCAACATACCTATAAACTCAAACTTTCCTAGGTCCATAAACCGAACTATTCCCTTTAATAACTGAAAATTCAATTACCAAAACGATATAAAGGCATTTTTATTAAACTAGCCGTGGTACACGCTAGCTTCCAGGCCAATTACAACTACATCAAAATGTTATTGCAAAACCGAGAAACCACCATAAATAATTGCCAAAGGATTTCATTATGCCCACATCGACACACATAGGCAATAAAACGTTTGTTGGTATAAATGGTGTAAAAGTTTTAAAATGCACGTGTACTTCAGCAAATTACTTTTAATTTCGCACGGCCTTATATGGCGTTGTTGCTGGACTGCGCGTTGATTCGAACGAATTAAACGTAGATTTTCACTTATAACGCTGATGGAATAATTAAGTTTAAGTTATGAACTTCATTTGTCATCAAGGAAATCGCCAGTGTGGAATTAACCTGGAACACTGCGGTCTAGGAGACGCAAATTCTATAGAGCGCCCGATTTGTGGCCCGATTACATTTCTAACTCTCTTTGTACAGGCGAAGGAAAATGTTGATTCCAATGGCTTTACCTCATGATTCTTTATACAAAGTCACTTACAAAATAGATTATAATACAGAAAATGTAAAATGGATATCATACAATTAAAAGCTCTCATAATATTCTCATGTAGAGCGAGTACGTTAAATAAATTTCCAGACAAATTGTACAAGTTTTGTATATTCTATAACACAATTTAGGCGGATCATAACATTCACGGGCACACGCCGGAGCCGACTGAGCGGAGCAGCACAATCACAAATGCATAATTTATAGCAGATTATGCATTATTCACATAAGATTTACCATTTCAATTTGATGTCGGGGATGAATGCCACCGTTGGTAGAAGTCGCCGCCGACATAAGCCACGACAACCACGTATAAATAACGCTCCACAACAAATATTGTAATAACCGAACTCACGAGATGACACCGCCGAGCGCAAACCAAATAAAAATGTGTCCAACCATCGAGCCCCTTAAGGACTAATGTCGCGCCGCATTATGAGCCGGCCAGTATAAAGTTCCCTTAAACTCCGACCAAGTGATATATAATTGCGCGAAGCAGATCACTTTAGATTCTGTTCGTACCACATAAGAATCAATTTAGCTCACCGCCGAGAACACGTTAAATTTTATGAGAACATTAAAGTTAAGTGGGAAATCCGAAAAGGAGTGTTAAAATTCAGGCGGGCAGATGGCGGCGCGGCGTTGATACAAACTCAATTATTTACACTCAATAAAAAGGACGTTATACGAGTATTAGAAAATAACCTGCTAAACAGTGAGATGAGCGGCCGCGGCGGGAACGTTTACGATACATGAAATTACTTCAAACTATAGCCCGTTAGTGCCTATACAATTTACCGGTATAACTCCCAACATTAGTATGCGCTGTGAGAAAATTAATCTTTTGTTTTGTCTCCTCTTCATACATGGCTATGAAATACACAGGCAAATAAAGTAAATAGGAGTGTTGTAGTAAGTTTTTATTGATTGAAACTTACATTGGAAAATCATTTTGCATAATACTTCTTCTTACAAAATACTTAAGCTGAAACTCAAACTCTATTGACATAACCCTATTTACTTAACTTGACAAACTGAAAAATAAAAGCAACACAAAGAAAATAATATATTCTAGAAATCCATAATATTGAAGTTCATTTTATTACTTGTCTGTAGAATAACTCCTATTTCCGTACAAACAGTACACTGTATCTTGATATAGATTCCTTTCTCGATTGCATACCAAGTCAAAACAAGTCGTAAAATGCAATCTCTTTTCACGACATCCGCTCATATTATTGCTCTTACATAAATTGAAAGTTAGTGCAATAGAAACAGCATTAAATAAGGATTATTTAATTATATTTTTATGATCGTTTACTTTAATAACGTAATAAGACTGTCAGTATTTGTTGTAGAAAAGTTATAGTTTGTATCATAATCTGTACGAACTTCAATTGATAGATTTTGATTGTATTATGATAAAAATCTGAGCCGGCAGATAATGTTTATTGACAAAATACCTAAGTAATAAAATTTAATCGTGAAAGTCCAAAGTGACTTAAAAAATCGTTTTTACACAAACTTGTAAAATAATTGTCTACAAAAACATCACACCCTAATGTGTGTAACGTGTTTTATTAATGTAATGTCTATTTCCTTATTCAATTCTCATGGATCACGCAGATTTGCGATATACAAATAAAACCATTACTCTAATACCAAAAGCCCACACATTAGGCACCCAAAAAAAGGCAAAATGTTATAACCTTCACAGATTTCCTACTTTAATTTAGTTTAAATCTGGTTCGATCCTTATACTATTTGAAAAAAGCTGCGTGCTTTACTCGTTGATTCACCGTGCTTAATCTTTAACAGCTTTTATAGCATCCTTGATTCAGTCACGGCAAATATAACGAATGTTTGTAAAAAGCGCAGGTAGACGCAAATATTTGTGAACAATTTGTAGAATTCACACTTAATAACAAGGTGAGGGCGTTTAGGCTTTTTTCTCAGCGTCCGAGTGCGGGCGGCTCTTCAAAGGATAATCATTAGGCGGCGCGCTATGATTGACTCTATGCTGTAACAGGTGACACTCGTCTCTCACTTCTGACGGACCGTTGAAGCAAAAATATTATTTATTTAAATCATATTTTATTTAAATAACGCTGTACAAGGATTTCAAACGTAAGTAATTGTACTGTTGCGAAACGTGTTTTAACTGTGGAAGAGACTGGTAAGTCTTCAACAAGCGTATTGTCAAGTCCTAATTAGGTAGTCATTGTTAAGTGTTAAGTTATTATTCTGAGAGTCAAGTGCTTATTTATTTAAATTCTACGTTTGTGAATTTGCAAAGCATTAATAAAACAACGATCGTTAAATTGGTCGGTAAACTGTAAATGCTCCGTGAGATTGCCTATTGAGATTGTACTGCACTTACATCGAACGCTTACAACCATTTTGTTGTGTCAGTATAAAATGTAAACAAAAACGATTAACATAGTGAAATGGCACACAGTAGGAACACGGTGCCCTATCGATACTTATTATTTCATCAGCTGTTATAACCTTATAAATAGATGCATTTAAGTGATGGTAAAAGTTTTTATAAATGATTAGACAGATATTTACCCCCTGTAATCTTTACTCCGTTAATGTTAAGATACATAACCTAGTAATTGGTTCCATCATTGGCATAATCTAATGATGAGACGTTCTATTATTGTTGCCAATATTTTCGGAAAGTTACTCCATCCTGATTATTTATTTATTTATTTGATTCTAATACACACCAACGGCATGTATATTAAACATTTTCTAGGTAATACATTCATGATATAGACATCAATTAAAGGTTTACACAACATTTATATTAGTACAATATAACATTAAATTTGAAAAGAAATAAACAAAAATGGAAATAAAAAAATAACAAAGTAACTCAAAATAAACTTATTAATTATATTAAATCATGATCCATATCGAATACAAATTAGGAGCTTCCGAGGTATAGGTGGATAATTCGAAGTTTCACACACCGAAACATAATATAGATACCTATATATTTGTATGATCCACAAGTATTTTCTGTAACATGCTCAGCACAAGGATTGTACCGCACCCAATGTTGTTCAAAATAGCGTCCAAAAAGAGTGCTGATTGATATTAAACCACCATCTTTTGCTTATCGACTCCATAACGTCGCCTTACTTAACTTTTTCTTCACACTGCCCCAAAAGGACCCGGGATTGTAGAAAGTAGAAGGAACACGTCAGCCGGCAAACTGTTCCACAGCTGAATATTCTCTTAGAGACTGGATAATGTGGAGACGAAGTCTCTCTTCGCTTATGATACTCATGACACAAGAATAAAACCTTAACGTGGAGTTAGAACCGAGTGTGTGACTGTTATTTACCTTTACTGTACTGTATCAACCCATATACGTCCAACTGCAGGGCACGAGCCTCCTCTACAATCAAGAGTACGATTGAGAGGGGTTATGTCATAAAGTCCACCACGCTGGCCTTGCACGGGTTGACGGACTTTACATACCATACAAATTATTGCAAATCGCTATGGTATGCAGGTTTCCTCACGATGTTTTCCTTAACCGATATTTACCGATTGTTACAGAAAAACTTTCACAAAGTGACTCGCTCGATCCAAGACTTTACAATACCCAGCTCATAGTGCATACCCGCTGTCTTTAAATAATATCCATTATAAATAAATAAATACACCCATCCATTATAAATAAACAAAGTAACTCAAAATAAACTTATTAATTATATTAAATCATGATCCATATCGAATACAAATTAGGAGCTTCCGAGGTATAGGTGGATAATTCGAAGTTTCACACACCGAAACATAATATAGATACCTATATATTTGTATGATCCACAAGTATTTTCTGTAACATGCTCAGCACAAGGATTGTACCGCACCCAATGTTGTTCAAAATAGCGTCCAAAAAGAGTGCTGATTGATATTAAACCACCATCTTTTGCTTATCGACTCCATAACGTCGCCTTACTTAACTTTTTCTTCACACTGCCCCAAAAGGACCCGGGATTGTAGAAAGTAGAAGGAACACGTCAGCCGGCAAACTGTTCCACAGCTGAATATTCTCTTAGAGACTGGATAATGTGGAGACGAAGTCTCTCTTCGCTTATGATACTCATGACACAAGAATAAAACCTTAACGTGGAGTTAGAACCGAGTGTGTGACTGTTATTTACCTTTACTGTACTGTATCAACCCATATACGTCCAACTGCAGGGCACGAGCCTCCTCTACAATCAAGAGTACGATTGAGAGGGGTTATGTCATAAAGTCCACCACGCTGGCCTTGCACGGGTTGACGGACTTTACATACCATATAAATTATTGCAAATCGCTATGGTATGCAGGTTTCCTCACGATGTTTTCCTTAACCGATATTTACCGATTGTTACAGAAAAACTTTCACAAAGTGACTCGCTCGATCCAAGACTTTACAATACCCAGCTCATAGTGCATACCCGCTGTCTTTAAATAATATCCATTATAAATAAATAAATACACCCAACAGTCACATACATAGTCCTGACCCCACACTAAGATCGAGTCTTGTGTCGTGGGTATCAGAAACTACGAGAGACTTTTCGGTCTCACAAACACCCAGACCCGAAACAAATACCTGTGGATCACACAAATATTTGTTTCGGTGCGGGGATCGAACCCGCGGCCTCTCGTTTCACAGGCGGCGTCTAACCAACTGCGCCACGGAAGCTGTCATTAACAGAAGCTGTAACGTTAAACGTAATAAAATTAATTGTTATTATAAATAGCAGAACCGTGTACTTTTTTGTGACACAAAGTTTACGTTACAAATATTTAATGTTACCAATTAGTTATCGTGGTTAAACCGTGTAATTCTGCGAGACGCGTCATCTGTGACTAAAAGACTCCACAATACATTTGTAATTGAATGCGCTTCCCCTAACTGTAAACCTTATTTAATTTATAGTGCTATACCGATACAATTCATTTGAAAACATTTAAGTTCCGTTTGCGCTGTGACTGCGTTTTTTAGACAGCTCCCCACAGAATTGCAAGCGTGGAGACTAAACTGATTGGTCTATAAATAATGATTCTCAGTGCACTATTTTCTATTGAATATTATTCAGTTTGGCGTAGGATAGGGTGTTTTAAGAAACATATTTTGAGTACAATATTAAATAATTCTAAGATTGTTCATTGGTGGTAAGTGATAACTACCACCCATAAATATCTACAGACATAAATAAATACACCCAACAGTCGCATACATAGTCCTGACTCCACACTGAGGTTAAATTTTGTGTCGTGGGTATCAGAAAGTACCACAGACTTTTCGGTCTCACAAACATCCAGACCCGATACAAATTACTATACGAAAATGATTACGAAAATAACCGTGGATCAAACACTTTTCACAGCCGTCTAACCAACTGCGCCACGGAGGCTCTCAATGAAAAACAAAAGTCAAATTCAATTACACAAGGCGGTTCATACAACACGTCTTTTTAATTATCTGTTGGGAATAACGCCAGGATCCCTCAGTTTACATTCGATAGAGAAGTCAGAATTAGTTTACATGAGCCTTATTAAGCTGATGAGGCAATGATTATATGCGTGTACAACTTAAGTATGGGTTATAGTTATTGAATGTAATGGTCATTAAAACGTTTAGATTCTAAGTACTTTTTGATTATAATTCCACCATATCATAAATCTACCTCGGTGGCGTAGTTGTATTACGGTACGGTTACAAAGCTGAGGTCTCGGGTTCGAGTCCCGGGTCGGGCAAAGTGATATTGGATTTTTCTTTTCATTATCAGCCCGGAGTCAGGAATTTGTGCCCGATATGGCGATACGCTCGCCCCCTATCACATCGTGGGACGGAACATACGAAGCGAAATGTGGGTGTCCTGGTGGCGCCTCTGTCTACCCCTTTGGGGATAAAGGCGTGAGTTTATGTATGTATCATAAATCTATCCTATTTTTTTATTGCCGTTATATGCAGACGAGCAAGCAGCCTGACTGATTGAAAGCGGCTACCACTACCCATAGACCTTCACAGTGCCAGGGGTCCAGCATAACAAAATAACTACCTACCTTATTATAAAGTATAAGTATATATTCAAAGAACAAATTGCGTTACAATTTCTTAAAACAAGTTATAATACAAGTAATTACTAAAACTAATAGCAGTTGTCAGGGGTTCCCAAACTAGGGTTAGCCTGTTTCTTTTCCTTCTATTTTTTTTTTTATTTTTTATTTTTTATTATAACATAATACTTTTAAGTTTTAACTATAGATACAAACGTAACTTTGGAGGTGGTCGGGAGTCTTGATGGCACAAAGTACAATAAAATGAGCAGAATTGACATATCAAATAAGCTCATCGGTATTCCCGAATGAACGGACAGAGGTATCCAGAGTTCATAAAGCCACTTCATAATGTGCAATAGGTGGTAAATCTATTGCCATCGCGGGCTGATACCGACCCAGGCAACCCACATGAGATTTCATACAAAGATGATAGTTTTAATATATCTTGGTTGAAACTTAAGATATCATAGTAAAACGTCATCGACGGAATATTCACTATTTTCACAAATAACTAAAGACTACTTTCAGTAGGACTGCTATAATGCGCGGAGATAGATTAATATAAAACTCATACATCAAACGTACCTACGTATTGTTACACAGAAGCACAGGAGTATTTCAATTTCTAATTACAAAAGCCTACGAAAGCCGATTAAACACTAGTCACTTCGCATAAAATGTCCAAACACCGCTCAAGGCGAAACAGCAATACCAACTTTATTTCTAAATATAACATATAAGCAATTTTCATATTTTATACTTGAACGCACGTAGACAGCTCATGCACAATAGGGGCGACAAATTCGGAATACAAATGGCGGGCACCCACCTCGGCCTTGTACCTTAATACCTCTAAATTATATAGGAGACGGATAAGTGACGCTTCTGTCTTCTCCAGGCCCGACCAATTGAATTTAATGGAGCTATTTGCGCAGACGCCGGCGATTTAGCGAGACGTGGTCGGCCTACAGATCACCGATGGTGTTACCCTATTACATCTAGCGGCGACGATAAAAGAACCTCAGAGCTGATGGCACGCTTATTTATACTCAAATGTAATGACGACGTGCCGGAATTAACCGATCAAATTTTATAAGGTATATTACGAAATAAATACCTAGAAAATACAATTTTCTTACCTAGTTTACTGAAGAATTTTTAGTACGTGAGCTGGAGCGTGAGGCACTGACAGAGTATCAGGCACATCTATGACACCTGGCAATTTGTAAATGCTTCAAGCGCTTTTAAAGGTAGTGGGAGTATGGCTTAGAGTTAATAGGTTTGCCGATGTCTCACAGATAGTCCAAAATGTGAGACGAAACCGCAATTCACGTCGGTTTTCTGCCAGACAATGGTATCCCAGTCGACATATCCCAGTCGACTACTATTCGCAATTCGTAATACAACAATCGTAATACATGCCCTGCTAACTTAAAGGTTAAAAACCTTTACATATACATGGTAATTTAATTACACAAAGATGATAATAGGCAATGTCTATTTCTTGCGCAAAACAGCAGTTAAAATGATCCGTTTAAACTGCTGTTTTCCGTTTATTGTGATCCGGTTTAAAGGATATTGTAGCCAGAGTGACTACTGCACATAATGAGACTTAATATCTTATGCCTCAGGATGGCGAGCGCTGGGAAATGCCAAGCATTGCTTTGTAATTCATGGTGTTGTTTTGCTACTGTCCATGAGCGGTCGTATCGCTTACCATCAGGTGAATGGCATGCTCGTCTCGCCATTTATTGGAATAAAAAAGTCTCCACTAGTTTCAAACAAAAGAATTTCAATTGGGAACGAAATGCATCCAACAACTTCTTGCAACAATATTACGTCGTTTGTCTACCCCACCATGGGTGGAGATTGGACGCCGGGTTTGCCGATACATGTGTTACACTCGAGAAAGACCATAAAGTATGTATAGATATATGTATTGAATTATCCAAATACATAACCAACAAAAACCCCGCGAACAAACTTCTAAGAGATACCCGAGAATAATGTCCGACTGACCTAAGGGTAAATCCACGCTGATTACTCGAGTACGTAAATAAGGAGTTAAACGGTGGTACAGCTCTCCTAGTCACGAAGCCGAGCTGTTAACACATCGTCGACCCTCTGAGTCGGCTGTAAGGAGGAATGTTTTCTGTAAGCCCCAAGCAGTGTGGTTTGTCTGGGGTAAATGCTTGGAAACATATCTTGGTAGTCCATCATTGCGTTTAAATATATAATTTGATATTTGTTCCCTAAGTACTTTGGTAAATTTTTTTACTCAATTTTCCATACATAATATAATCAAATTATTCTATGTCGTGCATAAGCGTGGTGGATTATATGGCCTAAGCCCTCATCATCATTGCGTATGGCAAGAGTGGTCGTGTCGCGTACCCTCAGGCGAACGGCATGCACATCTCGCCATTTATTGAAATAAAAAATAAATAATAAAAGTTGCCAGTGGATACTCTACTTACGAATTTATCTTAAATTTAAGTGCAGTGCTATCACTTTACTGAGCCAGATTAAATAAAAACAAATGGTATTAGTATGTAGGCTAATTCATATGATTGGTACATACCCCATAACATAACACTAGTTTCCGTTTTTTCTAATATCCGCCCTAAATATTGGATAACCTCTATTTTTTTAATTCAAATATATGGAATGCAGAAATAATTTGTCAGAAAATGTTCAATCTAATTTTGGTTACTTCAAATATTTAGGATGATTAGATAATGAACTGATTTATGCATTAGTTTCATCATGTCATATATTGAAATCATATTTTTAAAACGACCTGATGAAAGGTTTCGCAACATGATTGACATGTGATATCCTTAGGCAAAATAATTTATAACTAGAAATCATAATAAATCAGAATATTGCTAAACGTGCCAAATAATGTGACGGGTATCTAAATAAACATTTTATACAGAAATAAAATGGATAAACAAGATATTTAATTTCTGCCATTAATTGTTTAGACAAATACTCATAATGCTATCAAACTCTTCGCCAGCAATAGTTTCTTCCATTCTATCACAGGGTACTGAGGAAGCCCATTATATTGTTCACTAAGTACTATTCAACAATAAACCCGAGACCTCGAGATCCACACTTTTTGCACAATGCACTATGTGTATATAACACATACTATATAACACACTGTAGAACGATTGTTTGTAGAACGATCAATCAATTAAAAATCACATCTGTAAGTAATAACATCGGTAAGTCTGATTGTAATTGATTTGATATCAATTCTTATTATGCTAATTTATTAAATACTTATACCATGATTCAAACATGACAAAGTCTACTAAAATATTTCAGAAAATAATGGTATCAATGCTGTAGGAGGTAATCATAATGTTCATCTGATTGTAAACGCCCATCAGGAAAGCTAGTAACGATAATGTAATTCGAGGCGGGCTCGCCGGCCGGTTACGATTCTATGAATAGCCCGCGTCTACTCACCACTGATAATGTCCGACCAATCATTTTTAAATCTTTCTCTGGCAGCGCATCAATAACTATACCTACTTCTTTAATCATTGCAATTTCGAAACAAGCTCAAGTGTTGTCGGTGTCGAATAAATTTTGTATAATGTAAACGTGATAACAATTTAAATTCCTCTGTAACGGGTCCGGAGCCGACAAAAACAACAAACAAAGTGTGAGGCACGCGATTGGTCGCGCGGCGGCAGGGCGGCGCAGGGCGGCACCGGCGCGGCTGCGGCCGGCTCGCGCGCCACTCCCGCTCGCGCAGTCTCGCTCGCTCACCCAGTCCTTATCTGCCACTCCGCTGCGCGAGACGTGTCGCCTCACGCCTGAAACTTACACCAGTGTCGCACCCGCCACAGCGCCACTCCGCGCCGAACATGCCGCGGCCGACACGTGAGTCCTACGGAGATCAAAAACCACCCTTCTCATACATTGCCCTTACTGCGATGGCCATCTGGAGCTCGCCGGAGCGCATGCTGCCGCTGTCGGAGATCTACAGGTTCATCACGGACCGGTTCCCGTACTATCGGCGCAACACGCAGCGCTGGCAGAACTCGCTGAGACACAACCTCTCCTTCAACGACTGCTTCGTGAAGGTGCCGCGCCGCCCCGACCGGCCCGGCAAGGGCGCCTACTGGACGCTGCACCCGCAGGCATTCGACATGTTCGAGAACGGCTCGCTGTTGCGGAGAAGGAAGCGCTTTAAGCTGCACAAGGGTGAAAAGGACAGTTTGAATGCAGAGTTAGCAGCATTGGCGAGTTTCAACAGAGCGTTTCTGGCGCGACAGGCCGGCGCTCCTCCGACTGCGACGAATCTGTCTAGTGGTGGTCTGTACACGCCTACCTCGACGTTTATGTCAAGACCTAGTCCGGAGCCGCTGGAGCCGCCAGACACGGCGGCGCTGCTGCCCGCGGGACCGCGGCCGCGGCGCGCCTTTACCATCGACGCGCTGCTCGAGCCGGAGCCGCGGCGCGCGTCGCCGGCCGCGTCGCCGCCGCCGCCGCTGCAGCCGCACTGCCCGCTGCCGCTGCCGCCGCCCTACCTGCTGGCGGCGCAGCGCTACCACGCCGAGCTGCTTGCCAGCCTGCAGCAGTCTTGTCTGCCGCCGTTATGGACTTGGCGGGACACAAGTCAATTTTCACATTACACACTTAATTCATGAATGGTAAGTTCTTTCATATTAATTTTTAATGTTTAAGTTAAGACTTATCTGTGAATAAACTATAAATTGTCATAATAATTGGCAACAAGTTTCACCAGGGCAACTGGACACTGCGTATTGCTCTTAAATATGAATCTATCGAAACAATGCCTAATATCTTTATAGAGGTAAATCGTTTACCTCACAGAAATCGTTTGATACGCCAGTAACATCCTTATTAAATGTGCCAAGATGCCAAAGTTTTAAAATAAAATTTATCTATGTTTCTATATCGACCCTGTTTACCTATAAATAGAGAAAGAACCTTCACAAACACTTAGTTTTTCCACTCCCTTTATAAGATGAGAATAAAGACCGATATGTTATGATGGCTCTATACTCTCTCGGCTACATAATAGCAGACTTCAAGCTATCCCATGTATAGCTTGACTGGCTGGCCTAACAGCTAATTGACACCCCAATCACACGATCCAACGGCGGCTAAATATGGGTACCGGAGCAATACATTGCAAATCTTTAAAAAATGAGCGTACGTCACACAATACCTTCAAATTGAAATATTAATATCAAAATAGAAATAAACTTCGCTCTTCAGTTCCTCTCCAGTCGTCTTATTATTTTCAAAAGTCATAAATAATTTTGAACATATTGATGTTCTATAGAATACATGGCTGTAAACAATGGGAACTCTACATTTCATGGTTGGCGGTTGAGTTCAGATATTCTTATCAACAGGCTAGAACTGATTATCTCGCTCCAATTCATACAATTAAGACGACTTGCCCTAAGCCGGATGTACGCAGGTTCATCCTGGAATGCGTCACAGTAGCGGTTTTAAAACTCGCTTACCTTACATATTAAAAATGTTAGAAGATTTGCATAAGATTCCTTTACTGTTCGTCCATTGACGTCAGCTATTTCAGCTTCTTTTTGTACTCAGAGTATTTTCTTTTTTATCAAGAAAAAGGCAGGGACAGGACTTCGAAATAAGACCCTTGACTGTTTACGTACCCACTACCCATACAGATCTTTTTTGAATTAATAAATATTTGGTATGAAACCTGGGTTCCTACGATTCAGAATAAATTAATCATACTAAGATATAAGTAGTATTAAAAACCTTCTCACTCTGATTTTTTTTATTTACTCTTAATACAAACACATTAAGAAGAAGCTAATTACTCTTATTAGGATTTTACCCTTTCATCCTCAAGTCAATCTCTCTATGCCGTCTGTGATATATATTTTTACTAAATATTTATTGTTAAAGTCACTCCTGTATTCCATGAGGTCAGCGGAGACTATACATCCCCATTTTTTTGAATTCAGGTAAATTAAACTCTCAAAAACTTTTGATCCGATCAAGATATTTCTGATTTGTCCTTAGATAAAGATGTCAATGGTCGACCGTTACTGCCCCTTCGTTTCACACACCCCTTAGAGAGTTCTTATTTAGCCCTATGAGCTCTCTGGGAAGAAAACACACAGTGTTTCCTATTTGCCATTTAAACCTATGAAAAAGAAATCCTATCCTCTTCATTCCTATTGCACTTGAGAACAATTACGCCTCACTCCAATACCTTTGGGTTCCAGTGTCATAATTATTCTACAACTCATTGTTTGAACATGTTCAAGCCTTTTTACATTAACGCGGCAAAATGACTGCCCTGCACTTGATGGTAAATACAGTACCGTCAAGTTAACATAACGTCTGGCGACAGACAATTATCTGTCGCCATTCGACATTATTATGTCGGCTCGTTTAATTGCTTTTCACGCCTCGTTTAAATATCTTGACATACCTTTCATAATTCTCACATACGTCCTCTATCAACGAGTATATGATAGAGTTAAAATATCTTCCCATAAATAACACACACCGTATGTATTTACATATTATTGTATATTTCAATACATAAGAAGAAAACCGTTTTAATAAGAAGCATAGAACAATTTGAGAAGTATACAAGTATTTAATTTGCTTAAATTATTCTGAATATTAAATTATAATTTGATTATTTATCGCATTCATCATCCTGAGTATGAATAGAGTTGTTCGTGAGCGGTCACCCATAATAATATGTTGTGCGCTTCGGCATAATATGTATTTAATGTTCAAGCGTACTGCAACAATTTTAAAATAATTTATAAAAATGATGCTAAACAGCAACGTAAGCATGTTTAATTCGTTAATTTTAATAAACTTTTAAAGTTTCTTAATCTTTGTCATTATTGACTACCAATCTTTCTGAGAAATATAAAAATAATATCTGTTTGGTAGCATATGATTGAGTTGTATATTCGCAATACCAATTTATAAATGGTTAATTCGTTCAATTGGATACAAATGATCTAAATAATGATTAAATGTTTTTAATATCTAGACATACCCTTTACTAGAAATATGTAATTTATCAATAATCTGTCAACACGGTTTGTCGACTATCATTCGCGATAATGCAGAGTGGGCGTGGCTTGTTCCTTGACGGGATGTTTAATGGAAACTCTCGGCACCGAGCCAGCATGCAAGATTCTATGAAATCATAAATTAAAGCTTTTGGCATACAGAATATGCACATACATACATAGGCATCCCGCCTTTTACCATCACAGCAAATATGGATGCTAAATTTTTTGATGTATTATTTCAATTTCCATTACCTACTTTCAATAAGATTTTCATGTTTGCACGAGAATAACATACATCACGTATTTCTAACCTCATAAGTTGCATATGGATCTGCGTTATGATTTATGTTCAATTGAGGATTTATTTATACAAATCATGAATAAATTTATCTTTAATCTTAGCCCACTCTAATTTTCCCCCATCTAATGTTACATACTCGAATAATTTGATAGCACGGCCTTTGTGAGGAAATTCACGTTTCAATTAAGATCGGGTATAAGTAGTATACTTACGTTATCAATTGACGAGTTGAAAATTAAAAGTACCTACATTACTATAAAAGATAAATTCTTTGTTGAGCGCGTATTTTCGCAACAATGTAAGCTCCTTTGAGGGTCACGTAATTAATAGGTGACCCTTAATAAACAAGTCTGTAATTTCGAAAAAAGTATTAAAGCTGGACGAACATGTTCAACTGTAGGCCATACCCCTTCCATTATTGAAACACTGAGCCTCACAATGCGTTGTATATAAGCCAATTATACTACCAAGTCATTATTTAACCAACGTCGACTGCATATTTTCAAGTATACTGGCATAATTACGGCAACTGGCGAGTTACATGTCTCGTTAGTCGATTTTGATTTGGGCCTGCACTATAATCATTATCCAATGCACTGGAAGCACTTTGACGACGAAAAATAAAACAAATGAAGGCCGGCGAGCCAGATTTATTGGCGCAAATATCGAATAGAAATCTCAATTTTATTGACAGGCACTTAAAGTTCTTTTTTAAACAATTAAGCGAACATAATTAGCACGACTAATTAAACTTATTTTAGGTTGCTTAATTTGCTGTTTTTTAGAAACTTTCAATTTTAATTAATTTGTTGAAAATAAATTTACATTGTGTAGTTCATGGCTGTCGTTTAGGATGTTGGCTTGGTTTCATTTAAGGTACAGTGATATATTTTCTGTTAATACTTTGGCGAAATAAAAAAAATAAATCAAATGGAATAACTTATAATAATTGGTCTATATATAAATAAGTACAATTAAATTAAAATCGCAAAAAATGATGATAAGTTAATTAAAGTCACGTTCCTACTAGGTATTACAAATGATTTCTCCTTGTAACGCGAGAACCAGCTGCCTTGCCTATATAGACCCATTTGAATTAAAACCTGCCACCATTGCAAAACGGAATTTATTACTAACAAAAAAGGTCATATATATTTGGTCTAAACTTTTCTTATAAGCTTACTTTAAAAATCGTAAAAATATACATACATAAACTCACGCCTCTTCCCCAGAAAGGGAAGCAGAGGTGCCACTGGGACAACCACATCTCGCATTGTATGTTCCGTCCCATGATGTGATAGGGGGCGAGCCTATCGCCATATCTGGCACAAATTCCAGACTCCGGGCTGATAATGAATAGAAAAATCCAATACCACTTCTGCCCGACCCAGGATTCGAACCCGAAACTTCGGCTTTGTAATCGTACCGAAGTACAACTACACCACCGAGGCAGTCACTAGACAGGCACGAAAAACATTATTTATTTATTTCTAGCCTATACTGTCCCACTGCCTTCTTTCACTATTCTCTATCCAAGGTCTTCTTCTGCCTGTTGTTATTAAAATTACCTATGTCATCTCTTCATATCCTGTGCGGTTTACCACGCGGTCTTTTCATGTTTTATGGAGTCTTTTCGGTACCTGCCCTCGCTCACAACTCCTCTATCGTCAGACCTGACCAGCCCAGTCCCACTTTAATTTGGCTGTTTGTTGCCCAACGTCCACAAGTTTTTCTGGTGCGCAGATATCTATTTCTTCTTCGGTCTCTTCATTTCGTTTATTTAGATTTTGAATAAAGAATAATTATACTTTAACATTAACATTAGTAAATATCTGTGATAAATATTTATTACCTGTACATTAATACCTATGAATGGTAAAAGCAGCAGGGTATCTTTGAACTCTATTTTAACTTAGAATAAAATTACTAATTAATAAAAAAATAAAATCCATCTCATTTACCATCTTCATCTTTAGCTAAAGGATGCCCACTGCTGAATAATTTCTTTTAACCTTTTGAAAGCGGCTTTCATCCAGCCATTTGCTGCAACCTTTATTAGGTCCTCCGTTCGCTTATTACACGCATATTTCTTCCCGCACCCATTGGGGTCAAAAAAAAGGTGTAAGAACATATTATTTACCTATAAATACATACAAGTAACCGCTGTAATCAATTTTATACGAACTTATTGACTCACTGTACTGACCCCACAGTAAAATCCGTGTCTTATGCCGGGTATTACAAACTATAACTGCCTTTTTAGTGCGACCCACACCCAAAAACAAATATTTATGGATCACAAATATTATCTCTGAGCGGGGATCGCAACTGAGAATTCTCGTTTTACACCGTCTTGTCTGCTTATCTATTACGTCACGAAAGCTGAATGTTACAACATTACTGAATTATCTCTTAAAGATTTTTACAATTCGCTCGAATTATGTCTGTTACCCCTGAGGTACAACAATATTCAAAACTGCATCAAATATATTCCTAAATTATATTACGGTTCCATAAACACTATAAAATACGATTAAAATGCAATATCGTTTAATATTTTCCTGATATTTATACCAATGGTGAAACGTGCACTCAGTACAGAAACTATTATCCCACAGTGACATATTAATTGTACCTGTTGTGAATTATAATGTCAAATAGAAGTAATATTTCAGTAAATTACTTAAATTCATATTTCCTATCGGTTTAGTTCCGAAATTCTTGAATGGTGAACCGTAAGATGGTGGCTTGGATACCCAGGCCAATCAAATCATTAATGTTTCATATTGAATCATATGGTCCGCTCACGACTCAAGAATTTCTTGCAAGAATTCACGTCATCGAATTATTTTAAACTCATACTAGATTTCTGGGTGACTTTGGGGGACTTTGATTTTTTTTATTTAGCGTTTCTAAATAAGAATGGTAGCACCAGAAGTCTCAAGCGTCGCAAAAACATTTCGAGTGACCAAACATGGCCTGTATGCATTTGCGCTTTCGTACAGTGCAATTTGACATTATCAAAGTGCAGGGTGGCTCCAGTACCAAATTCTAAGATAATTTTAACCGTATAGAGCCTGCAGCACTTGGGATACAAAATATTAACTAGTGACTACCGAGAAATTTAGATCAGTATAATGACAAAGTGTTTATAATTGACTTTTCCTTAAAGGCCCTAACGCGACTAATTACTGCGAACTGCCAAACTCTTGCGAACCATTTGATGAATTTAGTGAAATAGTTCGATCTTTGCCCCTAAACAAGGCTTCCGGTGATGATAAAATATCCAACAAAATGATCAAAGAAGCGTGTAAATCGGCCGGCAATGCAGTGCTAACTGTTTTTAATCGATGTATTGCTGAAGGGGTATTTCCGCGAGTCTGGCGTACCGGTTTCATTCGGATAATACCCAAGAGTGGCGATAAATCTCCTCAAGATCCTAAGTCTTACAGACCCATTACACTCTTGCCGTCGCTAGGTAAACTTTTAGAACGTCTTACCGTCCCTCGATTGCTACCAGGTGGACCAAAATTCCATGAAAAACAGTTCGGTTTTACTATGGGTAGGTCGACTATTGACGCGGCAATTTCGGTTAGGAGAAGAGTAAGTACATCGATACGCAAATATGTACTCGGTATTTTCCTGGACATCTCCGGTGCTTTCGACAATGCTTGGTGGCCAATGCTGCTTCTTAAGTTGAAATTGCGAGGTTGCTTTAAAAATATATATTCACTTATATACTCGTATTTCTCGCACGGAACAACAAAACTTAAACTTGGACACCATGCAGTGTCGAAGCCACTGACGATGGGCTGTCCACAAGGCTCGGTCTTGGGTCCTTATTTATGGAATTTGGGCTTCGACGATTTTCTTACAATTCCCTTACCGTCAGGGTGTTCTTTGATTGGATATGCGGACGATGGCCTCTTGCTTATTGAGTCAAACAGTAGGTCGGGACTCGAAAATATGGCCGACACGTGTTTAAAATTAATATCTGATTGGGGCGATCGAAATCGCTTACAGTTCGCACCACATAAAACGTTCCAATTACTTCTAAAAGGAATTCTAAAATCACCGCCGCGAATTAAATTTAATAATATCACCGTAAAGAAAAAAGAATCAGTTTGTTATCTTGGTCTAATTTTGGAAAGGAATTTTTCCTTTCTTGAACATATTAAGAAAGTCGGGGAAAAATCTAAAAATAACTTTTTTGCTTTGACAAGAATATCAAAATCAAAATCTTTCAATACATTAAAAACCATCTATGGAGCTACTTACTTAGGATGTATTACTTACGGATCCCCCGTATGGGCCGATAGGGCTACTATCGGTGCTGTGCGAAGGAAATTGCTCCAGAGCCAACGTTTGGCGTTGATATTCTTGTGTAAGGCGTATAGGACTGTTAGTACCGAAGCGTTGCCTGTCCTAGCGGGTGTACTTCCAATTGACCTGGAGGTACAACGTCGCGCCGCGATGTATTACTCAACTAGAGAGAATATGGACAAAAGATTCTTAAATTCACGTGAACTTGTAAAAGTAGACAGATTATTTAAGCCGCTCTCAGTTGTATATAACGAATTAATAGATGAATGGCAGAATAGATGGGATGTATCTTTGAAGGGTCGGCATCTATACCAATATTTTCCATGCGTGCGTGATCGTTTGACAAAGACTTGGCTAGATATCGATTATTACGTATCACAGTTTCTTACGGGCCATGGTAACTTTAAGTCTAAACTGTACTCATTTAAGCTCGTTGATTCGCCTGCGTGCTCATGTTCAACACCTTATTGCGAATATGAGCAGTCCGCGCATCATGTGTAATAATTTATTTCCAACTCCTCCTATTAATTTAACTTTTTGATTGATTTTGTTGCGGGTTAAAGACAAGTTAGACATTCCCGGAGACGCGCTGAGCTTCAATGCTCAGTGTCATTAATATGCGTGCCACTGTTGATCCTGGCTTACAGGAGTTGCAGTGGCGGGTGTGAGGGCGGGACAGTCTCCTAACGCGACTAATTAAATTTTACGCAAATTATATAAATAATCGTTATTATTTTTTATATATGGAAAGTTTAATTAGCTATCCGCTTTACGGAAAAAAGGTGACTAGAGTTGTTAATCTAAAAAAAGTTAATTGTACTAGAAAGCATGTATATTGGCTGATAATATATTTAAACGACTTGCAAAAAGGTTGTATAACTGGATAAGCTGATGGCTAGCCACAGCGGCGCATTCTTCAACACTTTTTCGTTTATTTTCGAGACTTTATGTCTAGTAAAAATAACGAAGAAATGAGAATTCTTGTAAAATATCGTATAATTTTATTGGTGGAAATATAATTTACTTCAGTGGCCTTTCTGTGGATTGAAAAGATGGAGGGAGTAGAGAGACAGTAGTAGTAAAGACTAATGATTTATGAGGACAAAGAATAATATTTATGAACGTCACAAACAACTCAATCAATATAAATTATCATATTATCACAATAACACCATAAAAGGATAACAAAGTCGATAAAAAATACACATCAATGTATTGCTGTTCTAGAACAATACCTAACAACAAACATGTATTGTTTTCTAAGTAAATATAGAATAACAATACGGCTGTCGACAAATGTCGCTAGTTGATTGACATCTCACGAGAAATTGAAAATGATAAATAAACAAGTATTTATCAATATTCAATACTTACGTGACGTGGTGAAGTAGAACGTGCCGTGGAAAACAGTCAAGCACGAGCGAATGCCTCGCGCCGAGGGTTCCGTAATTACGCCACTAATAAACGTTATGTAAAATATAATAATTAGATTCTTACCCAAATATGATTTCCATTCAATACTACTTATGGTAAATTTAATTGGGTATTTAGGAAGATATACCTATACATTTTTTTTACAATTTCTCGTAAACTATTTGTTTAATTTAATAATACGCATTAATAAACAATCTGAAATCTATCAAATTTAAAGGATCAATTTTGCAAAAATGTCGATGAAAAAAAATTAGGCACTCTTTTACCATCCTCCTGATTTTATCCGAGTAGTCTATTTACAAAACCAAATGTAGTCTACAAACATGTAGACTACAACTCGTTCTATAAGATTTTATTATATATTTCTATAGTTTCATCTAAATATTGAACCCCAATAGATAATTTATCTATTGACAATGCTTGTCATTATTAGTTTATTTGTTTGCGCAACTAATTGCCAACACAACACGCGGTTCGTGTTTCACTCGTAACAAATAAATTGTATATATTTACATAAACAATACTTAGGTATAAATATTAGTTGGTGCTTATGAGCTACATGTAAAGTAAGGGTACTATTTCATTAATAAGTATTTTTATAATAATTTGTCTATGTTTGAATCTCCTGAATCACAAATAATAACTCATGACAATTGCATTCATTGCGTCAACATAAAAATATCTACCACTAGATTTTATTCGCGCCTTCGCACGATGCTTGAGATAACTCAATATCAAAGGTTTATCATTAATATCAGATTATTGACCAATATACAACAGATCTCTTCTTTTTTTAATGAAAGAAATACATTCAACATTCACATACATAGTCCTGACCCCACACTAAGATCGAGTCGTGTGTCGTGGGTATCAGAAACCTCGAAGACTTTTCGGTCTCACAAACACCCAGACCCGAAACAAATACTGTGGATTTCGCAAGCATCAAGGTGCGAGGATCGAACCTGCGGCCTCTCGTTTCACAGCCGGCGTCTAACCAACTGCACCACGGAGGCTGGTTACTACTGGAAATAACTTACAAATTAATCACGCACCAACGCCGAATTTTTGACAAACTTAAAGTAACTTAATCAAAAAAAAAATTCTGAAGACCGTCTATTATTTATTTTATATCTTGGTAAATTACTAGTAGGTACTTGCTTTCTGGATAAAAATAACCCTTTATCCTTTTTTTTACTCCTTACTGCGGGAATTTCAACGATCGGTTGAGTAGTTAGGCGTGACTGTAACAAACTCATTTTCGGATTTATTGAAAACTAGATTTTTCTATCAGTTTAACCGATCTTTTTATCAGTTTTATTACAGAAATACTTTGCAAGTTTTTTTACAGTAAATACATAAAGCCGGGCAAGTACATAGCTTAACTTATTTCAAGTATTAGCGATGTATGATTATAATTCCAGAGAAATAATACACGCCTATATGGACGTGGACTATATGGCCTAACCACTCTCAATCGATTCTCTCGATTATAGAGTAGGCCCGTGCCCTGCAGTGGGACGTATATGGGCTGATATAGATAGATAGAATACACGCCTTACCGAACATTACGGAAGATGTAGGCTCTATTGTTCACTACTCCTGGGATCAATTAGTTTTGCAGAGTACCCGCTAACTTGTAAATTTCATTATAGACTAAAATGTATAAATACTAGTATAATAAAAGCAATAGTGTATCGTAATTTTTACATCGCATTTTTATTTCCGATATTTAAGTAATCAAGAACTTTATTCGCAAACGATGAAGAAATAAAATAATTAATTATTAAACTATAATTACAACTTCGCCGAACATCGCTTTACCTATGTATAGATATAAAACTATTACTGAAATATTTAATAAAATAACATAATTGCTTGAATATTAAAATCACTTTCACTAGAATTTAGATGTCTAAAGATACATATGAATTACATGGAACATACACACAGTACGCATATAAACAGGTTCCCAGTTAGCACAATGGGGTAATATTTCTCCTCGACTAGCATCACCTCGGGGCTCCACTGTACATACATACAACTACACGTAGACTCGCTATTATGCGGATTATAAATCGTCTTTTGAATCGATAATTATATAGAGATGTTCAACGAGGTGTATCAACACTTTTATATTCTATATGAAATAAGAGAATGTAATGTTATTGAAATTTATATTATAGATCTCAAATACAGGGCGGTATAGTTGTGGCTAAATATAGTAATACCCCTCGTGGTCGCCGGTCGGTGTCAACTGTTTTCCTATGAAAATCTTTGAAGACGGCCTATGTTTAATAATAGATTTCTTGTAGCTGAAAATGATGATTATAATATTGAATAATATATTGGCCTATATAAATATGTACGTCTTACTGTTCTTTACGACGAAGAGTTTGCGTCCTAGTCTGCCATAGGCGCTCAATGCGGATTGGTTTACTTCACATTATGGAATTCTTATCCAAAACTCTCAGCTACATAGGTTTCCTCACAATATTTCCCACGCCTTTAAAGTGATTAATGATAATCTTTAACTAATACACACGTAAATGCCTAAAGTCAGAGGTGTGCATATTGGGTTTGAACTTCCGTCCTTTGATTTTTTACCCCAATCCGGTACTAAATTAACTTTTGCCCACTTCATTGTATTGCATTGTATCGGGCCATATACGTACACTAACAATCGAGAGTACGATTGTTAGGGATTTGGCCATATAGTCCACCACGCTGGCCTAGTGCGGGTTGGCGGACTTTACATACCATAGAAATTCTTACAAATCGCTACGGCATGCAGGTTTCCTCACGATGCTTTCCTCGCATAAGTAATTTATATTATAAACATATTTTGCCCACTTAATGTAAGTAATAAATATAATAGAAATATTAACACAACGTTTGTTTGTCCACAGGTAATATTAGCGTCAATGTAAAGACAGATCTCAAAGTAGCTCTAGTTATAAGGAAAAATCTAGAGACAGTTCGTATTATGCAATTAATTAATTAGATGATTAGTGAAGTGGCGGGTAAGTGACGACGAGACTCATGCGCTTTTACTGCAAACAACTATTATTTATAAAGGTGAGTTGGTATTTATATTTATATGAAATTGCCATATTTTTATGTATGTTTATGTCTTAAATAACGAGCAAGCGCGAGAGGTGACCCGCTCTTGGTAACTGCGGTAGCACAAAAATCGGCAATGTCTAATTTATTGTGCCCGGTTATTAGAGAACCAAAGATTTCGAAAAGAGGGAATATAGAAACATAGGATAATAAAAACTAATAAAAATGTAATCTAGAATAAACATTAATCTAGCTGTGAGTGTTAAATTATGATGTTACTATCGAAATGGCACTAATAATCAAAAATACATGCATGTTTTCTTCGTGAGGTATACAGTCAGAGGATACATTCATATAGTATGATGTTTATGAAAGTAAGCATATACTGCAACTAATATGATATAAACATAGTTCACGAACATTTTCCGAATGAAAGCTTGATCTAAACTATTATAAAGACGAAAGATTTGTTTGTTTGCTTTGAATGGGCTCTGAAACTGCAGGACCGATTTGAAAAATTATTTCACAATTAGAATCCTACATTATTTCTGATGAGCATAGGCGATAGAATATTTTCAAAAAAATGCATCTGCAACCGGGCCGAGCTGAGCCGTGCCGCTATTATAAATAAATTGCGTCTCTTGATGTTAAGGGTAACTATCACAAAAGTTATTTAGGTGTAACTCCAAAGGTAAATATGATGTACCTGTTGGTACAGATAACAGAAGCTCTTCTTTTTTATTTTTTTATTATATCATTAGCAGTTTCTATCAGCCGTCCATTAATGCGAGTCACAAACAATTTTAAATAATATTAATTAACATAATCTGAACTCAGAAATAAAGCGTTTTAAAATATATCCTTTCTAATCATTAGTCAATCTGAAATCGTATAAAATTATTTCCTTTATAGCTTAATAATCATATGTCCGACAGTTATTTTTATGTAGATATTTAATGTTTGTTTTTTTTTAAAGTCAACAAAAAGGTAATAAATTGGAAATTTAATTAAAAATACATATATTCGTCAAAGATCTCAAAAATACTTAGGTAAAGAGAAATTTTATGTAAATACATATACCACGAAACAATTATAAATAAATTAATATCATGTATATAATAATACTATTTTATTATACAGTCCAAAGATTTAAATGATTTCTTCAGTCAGCGTATCGTGTTTTTAGTCAGCCTTAGTTAATGACTTCCATAAATAATTTGATTCGTAATAAATAATTATGTATAACTTCGCGAGACGTTAAATGCAGGCCTCCATTATTGCTCTGTGGAAATGTATAGGGCAAGTCTATGTACAACATTTTATAAAATGTCGGATCAGGATAAAAATATTATAGTAAATAATATTAAAAGACGTCGGAAACGATGCATGGGTTGAACATCGAGCCCAGTAGCTTGCCATAGAAGAGGCCTATGCCCAGCAGTGGACGCGGACGGACTGGTGATGATAATATTAAAAGAGCTTTTCAATGGAAGCCAATTAACCTGCAGTAGGCTTGCGTAGTGGGGAAAGGCCTAACCACCTCTCAATCGTTAAATACGTATAAGATGTGAGACATACCTTAGACCTATTCTTAGATTAATACTATCTTTACAAATTGAAAATTTATCCAAGAATATATACCTCATAGTTCCTAGCCCAAATGTTCTCCTTTTTTTTTCTTCCACACTTTCATGAACTTCATCATAAAACAGCTATGCGGAAAAATGAAAATTACTCTTTGGAAACAATTGCCCTGGGGCATCTAGAGGCCTATTTTTAATCAGTTTAGTCTGCCACGCTGGCATAGAGCGGCTGGTAGAGTCAACCTTCGACACCTAAAGCAGTCTGCGTGTTTATTCCGTCACTAAAACAGTGTAAGGAAAAAATAATAAAAAAAATGTTTTCAATTTAGAAGAGCAGAAAACCATAATAGCTTTATGGTTCATCTAATCGCTTTATCGTTCTAAATTCATATTGTAATAATTACTTACAATAATATTAATACGACGAATTATTTTATATCACCACGCCAAATTAAGTAATTCGGTGATATTATAGGTACTCTGACACTCATTATTTGCGGTTTCGTTAACCGCGAAATTTTGTGGGGTGGCCGTAATTTGTTAAGGATTAAAATACCTATAATTGACAATATTGCTACAAAGCCGATAAACTACCAAATCTCCTGATTGTGTAAATGTACATGGATGACAACGGTTGGGTATGACGCATATTTGTACACTGTATGTGACGGTTATCGAGCGTTTTTTGGTCAGTGCCCCTAGCCGGAACATTTTGAAGTATCGTATAGTAATACTCGTATAGTATCGTAAACGTTTCCCGCTGTAAAATTTTAGTTCCAAATACGCTCACAATGGCGCTGTTTAAATTCCCATACAAAATTTTACTATTACTATTCTATTACGATACTGCAAAATGTTCCGGCTAGGGGTACTGTATGCTGGCGTAATTATTGTTAGGGACACCGCTCGGCCACAACATCCATTGTGTCGAACTGGAAGGCCAGAAACACTGACATACCCCTCTCGACCTCCCCCGAGGTACCCAACAGGGGAGCTTAGGCTTACTCAATTTTCCACTTAAAAAAACCTTCTGTAATAGAAATGCATACTTACTAAAAGCCAAAAAGCCAGTAGGTCAATTGCCAATTTTCAAAGTCGGCTGTAAAATACCATTTCGATTACCATTCGGTTAGTAAATACGCCTGTATTGATGGGTGACGGAACTCTTCTCTAGGGCGCTTGTCAATTGTGCTACCTACGAACTTATATTCGCCCCAAGATGCCCATTTATTTCATTGTACTGTTTTCCAATACTTAAGACAATAGTAAAATCTCTTTCTGTAAGGTTAGGACTGTGTGTGTGACTGCCCGACTTCTGTGTGCTTGTTCTTTTTTTATTTAACTAATTTAAATTTACTCTTTGTTTCAGAAACGGTGCGTGTGTTACTGAATCTCTCATTCGATAAGCGTCAGCTAATAAAAATATAGTTTAATCTGTGATATTTAGTGTAAGCATAGACTAAAGTGTGTATGTACATATCTACGGACTATATAGTGCTATGTATAGTAAAATATAACGAATAATATTAAATTATTAATATAGTCAGTAGTTGAACAGAATATAGCGAAATGCGTTAACTGTTTTCGTTTGTTTCATTTAATATATAGTTTTTTTTATTGCAGTGAATAGCGAAACGACCCTGCCATTCGCCTGATGGTAAGCGATATGACCGCTCATGGACAGTAGCAAAAACAACACCATGAATTACAAAGTAATGCCATCATCATCATCATCAGCCATTCTGAAACATAAGTTATGTCTCATTATGTTCAGTAGTTATTCTGTCTTCAATGTCCTTCAAACTGGAACACAACAGTGCATTTACACTGCTGTTTGGCGGGAGAGACATTGCGGTGGTACCTACCCAGGCGGCCTCTCACATGTGATCTCTCATATGTAAGAGATCTACCGTCAGTGAGGTAGTTAGGAGATTTATTCTCATTTGTTTTATTTGTCACAATTTTATTAGAATTAGAGAATGTCAGGTTTCCAAAGCCGACATTAGGGATAGAGCGAAGTTGGGAAAAACAAAAGCTTGCCCCACTACCATGCGATATTCATAGATTGGAAGAGAGAGAATCTAATATAATAAACATAAAACATACATTACTTGTAACCAAATTACATGAATACAACCCTTATTAAACAGATTCACACATCAGCAGCTCTAAACGGAAAATACAAGGAAATGGACGATAACTGTATTACCTACTTATATTTTTACTATACCTACAGTACAATACATAGAAGCACAATATTTCTGCAAGAACACATTATATAATACTACAATAATCCATTAGATTAAGGCCAATAAAAGAAAATTACTATAACACTGGAATAACACGCCATATTAGCCCTGGAATATAATGGGTTTCTAGAAATAATAATTTACGATAAATGACTTAATTTTTATTCGGGGCTATTACTAATACTGGGTTTAGTTATTATAGTAATATAATTAAGAAATTATATTCGTATATAATTTCGGTTTAGTTAGACAATGAGGTCATGGACACCATTGACTTTTATTTCGCAGTCTATATGGCGCAACTGTTTAAGACGCTGGCTGTGAAATCAAAGACTGCGGGTTCGATTCCTGCACCCAGACAAATGTTTATATAATCCACAGTATTTCTATCGGGTCTGAGTGTAAGACAGCCTCTTGGAGCTTCCGATACCCATATAAGATTAGGTATGATATGTATGATCTATTATATGCATTTATAACTGATACCTACTTCTTTTTTGTAATCATATTACAATATAATAGTATTGGCATTTTATTGTTTCATACAACAGTAAGAACAAATGTTATAAGGTCAAGGATAGACCCATAAGAAGACTTATGATTGGATTACGCTGGAACGACGTGAGTTCGAATCCAAGATGAAGATGACGCATCTTCTCCTTCGTCCTGCCTTTATCATATTTACATTTACTTATTTACTCACATACAAACGCAAAGATTTTATAAACCTGATGATCATAAATTTATGTTTTCTTATTCTATTTAATAAAATAGGATAACTACAAAATTGTTGCCATCATAGAACTGTGTTGTTTAAATTTCTTAAACCTTCAATTTAAAACTTTTAAAATCCCAATATTATATTTTATGTTTATACCTACTTGAAGTAAATATAAATTTAAAAGAATATTTTTTAGATAATTCCAAAAAATAATATCTCCACTGCAACGTAGCCTCACTCAATTAAACTTATTCAATTAGTGGAAACTCAAATGGGCCCAATAAAATTATAATCTACTATTTACTAATTAAGTTTTGGAAACCTGTTGAGGCAATCGCAATTACCATTCGTTTCCGCGAATTAAGCCATGCTTATCGGCATAGCGTTTGAGATACGTAATCCGGCTTTAAGTCAGTAATCTCCTATAAAACGTCCAAATAGACTTCCGTTAACGCCTACAGGCTTTTAGTGGTCTGTCAATAGCCATTAGAATATTAATACGTATTTTAGTATCGAAATCGAAGCATTACACCTCCCACTTGAGATTAACTCGAATAGTAATAATGCAAAGTTACACAAATAAAATTATTTTTATAAATTGCGTCAATTTTACCGACTCACTAATGTTGTAAATAAAGAAGAGGTGACAAGTCTTCAATCCGATTTTGACAACCGGTATTCAAAGTTTGCGATTTTATCACAAACATGCACGGTCAGTAGCCATTCACGGTATCGTGTACCTGACAGGATTGCCCGTAGGTACACTTGAATTTTACAGGAAAACAGGAGCATGTTTACTGTACAATGTACAACTGTTCAGGTTTCTACACCTGGTTGGGCAAAATAATTGAATTTTTATTTTCAAAATATTTGTTCCCGCTGGTATACCCGTACAAGCAGAACTGAGCTGTTTGCTCTGCAGTAACCATGCTTTGTCACGGCATCCTCGTTTAAAATTCCTTCTCTTCAATAAAACAAACAATAAACCTATTATAACTCTAGCTAAGAGTTTCTACAGATTTACCTCTACGTTCATGTCTACAGGTTAAGATTACCTAAAAGGTGTAGCTGTACAGGCAAACCTTTCAAGTCCAATATTCCGTGTGTGGCTAGCTTTAGGACGAGCTCTAACAGTAGTGAGGGATAAAGAAAAGCAAAAGTCGGTTAAAAAACGAATAGTGTAATAAATTCTCCTTGTTAGATTAAGCTCTGCAGCTTGGTTTAAGCTTTCACTATTTACCTTTGTTTTGCAATAGAGCAATATAGGCTGATGTTAGTGATAATACAGATAGAGAATACTAATACACAGTGGCGTGCCTAGGGTTTTGGACTAGGGCAAGCCCAATATTTTTTAGGTTTAACATACATACATACATAGACTCACGCCTCTATCCCAGAAGGGGTAGGCACAGGCGCCACCAGGACATCCACATTTTGCCTTGTAAGTTCCGTCACGCGATGTGATAGGGGGCGAGCCTATCGCCATAGCAGGTACAAATTCCAGACTCCGGGCTGATAATGATTAGAAAAATCCAATATCTCTTTGCCCGACCTGGGATTCGAACCCGAGACCTCAGCTTTGTTACCACACCTTAGTACAAATACGCCACCGAGTTTTTTTAGGTTTAATACCTACTGATTTACTTACGCAAAGTTACTAAGAACGAAAAAAATGAATTTACGTCGGCAGACCAATCACACAATCAATATTAGGATTAAAACAAATATAGATTGCTTGTGGACATACATCGGTAACTTTTTATTGCATTTTTAGTACCCGGCATTACAATAGCACAACAATAGCTACTGTGGTGCCGTGTTTTAAAGTTACCGAAATTGTGGACAGAAATTTCGGTATTATTATGAGTACATCCATATTTTTGTGAATTACAAGTAATAGAATGTCTTTTGAGATGACGAACTAATTTATTTTAAATTTAAAACATTATATTCAAAACATTTAAAACATATGAAACACGATTGTATAATAACCTATTTAAAGGATAACATGTAGAAATCAAAATACGTAGTTTTGTAAACTGAACTAATAAAATGTGTACAAATCCGGCATTGGATTCGCGGAAGTTTCTTTTTTAATATAATTGAATGAATTCAATTTTTTAACGGTAATGAACACTTTCACCACCACAAACCACAGCACACACAAACCATCACAGGAAACAATGCAACTCATTCAATATCAAAAACTATAAATAACACAAAAACCGTGAAATAAACATTACGACATATAAATATAATTTATTAAAAAATATATGAATACATACTTCATTATTTGTTCTAAAAAAATATATATAAAATAATTTCAAAAAGCAACCAACATCAATTAATAACAACAAACATAATTTACTGAGCAAATAATAACGTGACGACTATGAAACGTACGATGTTTAATCACAAAAAGCCGGGCATATCGTCTTATAGAAATTGCTATACAAAATATCTATAGCTATACATTCGTTGCGATCGTGTAGTAGCATTTCGCCCGATGTGCGAGCCACAGATCCCAAATTGCCAGAAGCCTCGTAAAAGCACACGAGAGAGACAAGGACAGATATATGTGCCGCGTGTTCCGTCTTTTTAAGTTCTATTTAATTATTGAATTAAGTATTTCATTACGCGGCGCGGCGCGCGCTTCGGCGGGTGCTCCGTCGCAGACGCTTCATTGCGACACGGCGCGGCTCGACACCAGCGCGGCGGCGCGGAAAATTCAAAAAGTAGACTTTTTTTATTATATGACTGTATTGTATTAAATGTAATGGTTAGTGTTCAGTGTGGAGTATATTCGTATCATGTAGGGCAAGCCGGGCTTTTGGGCTTGTATGGAAGTACCGCCACTACTAATACAGATATCACAGAGTACCAACAACGTCAGTACTCTCCTTAAGGTAGGCAGCGACTTTGTTGTGCTGGACCCCTGGCACTGCGAAGTTCTCTGGGCAGTGGTAGCCACTTCCTAACAGGCGGGCCGCTAGCTCGTCTGCCTATAAATAGAAAAAGTTATCGTCTTTAATCACAAGAAGTCCACTGTCGAACATAAGCCTCCCTCGAAGATTACCATAGCGTCCAGTTAGAAACCGTCTGCACCCAGCGACTTCCCGCAACGTAACATTCGTGTAACTTTACTTTTATTTTCAAGTACCAATATTTTAGCGTAATGAAAAAGTATATTTTTATTATCAGCCCGGAGTCAGGAATTTGTGCCCGATATGGCGATAGGCTCGCCCCCATCACATCATGGGACGGAACATACAAGGCGAAATGTGGGTGTCCTGGTGGCGCCTCTGCCTTCCCCTTCGGGGATAAAGGCGTGAGTTTATGTATGTATGTAATGAAAAAGTATGGAAATTTTTAAAAATAACGCGTGCAGTCTGGTAAAACTGACTCATGGAGTTATAGCTACATTTACCTTATCATAATTATAGGTCCTGCACAACATTACACACAAAGCATAAGGAGCAAAGCATAAAAGCCTCGTATTTAAATAAATAGTTTGACACCCCTTACATTGACAGATTAAAAACCTATTTTAGTTATCGAATGTTTTGTCTTCTTTGCTCTTACTGATTTCTATAGTCGTTTGAGAGAGACAAAACAATACCAAAGTAGGTTTTAAATCGGTCTATGAATGAGGTCGTTAGTATATAAAATATTAGCTGTTATATGGATAATGAGATACACGTGTAATAATGCTTTCTCATTTGAACGTTTATACAAAAAAAATCCCATTTGAAATACATAGGTCTGTAACTCATTTGCATTTTTATTTCCTGCGTGTTACCCTTCAAACAAAGTATGTTTTCTGTAATAACGTTATTACAGTATGTCTTGTGGAAAATAATATAATGTTTGTGATATAAGTTCATTTCGTGACTGGGGTTGCTCGAGTATATAATATTATTCACGCATTGGCAAATTGTACGTTATAATAACTTCGTTTATCTGTAACTCAATATCAACAGACCGCCGCTTTCGACTAATAATCTGCAAACAATAAATTAATAATGAAATATAATTACAATAATTTAACAGCTACGGATTGTGTGAAGTCTTGATTAACAATCAATTACTCAACCGTTATTGGATAGTAATTATTATTCGTGAAGTTCGATTTCCACATTTATAAATACAGTTCGCATAATGCGTTTCAATTAAAAATATTATTTATAAAATGAAATATCAGGACGGCACCGCATAATAGCGAAATTTATTCATCTGCCCACACGCGCTCGTATTACCTTCAACTCAATATTTTTCCGTAATGAGACAGGACCTGAGTAATGATATTACATATTCATAGGTATATCATGAGCATCATGAATCTTTTCGAGTGTGTAATTTCTTCACATGCTTACATAAAACGCGAGAACAATGGCGGCGAGTGTGGCTAGGTCTTGTGTAATTGTTAACGCGACCCTCCTTTGCATGCGACTTATTCAATGGCAACAAAGCTCAGCATCATAAAACATGGTAAGTGATGGCGGAGCATCGTCGGCGGGCGCGGCGCTGGACTGACGGCGCGGCCAGCGAGCTGCCGACAAACGATATGTCACGGCACGTAGTACAATGCAAACAGTCGGCGTCTGTGTCGGCGCTTGTGATGCTCTGTGCTGGTGTCACAACAGTGCGCCGCGGCACAACCCGACCGACCGCGGCGCCGCGACTAATCGCCACACAATGCCGCACTCCGCACCGCTATGCCAAAAGCACTGAAAGAAAGCTTCGCCCGTGCCGCGCCCGCGCCGCCCGCGCCGCCTGCCACACTAAAATAATAATCTTATTCGGAATCATTCTATTTGCCTAAATGGATGCGAGCCGGCGATGGTTATCGGTATCGTAACACAAGTAGTTTGCCGGCCGCGGCGGCACGTATCTCTCGATACATCAGCGCCGCGATTGCGAATCGAACTCAATCAAACGTCCACTTTTTATAAATCTATTCTTCATTAGGAGCCGGTGTCTGATCTGCCCGCTTTCAATTGAAACAATATTTAATGCTTTGCCGGCACAAGAATAAAATAAAACGGTAGAACCATAAACATTCCACATTTATATTCGACCTCTGACGGGCGTTGGGCGCGGGCGCGGTTTCCCTGTTCCCCTCGCGCGTATAGCTTCGTCCCGTTCCAACTGCGCCGAAGCGTCTGCGGGATCCGCGCTGCTCTCTGTTTAAAGATCCGAGAGGGAGATAAAAATCGTATGGCTCATAATGTTTTAACAGTCTCATCGTTTGAGCGCATCAAGCCGGGGTCCAATTTAATTTTCCTGCTCGGGTCAGTAATAATTGAGTCGATTCGTTCTATGCGGCGAGGACTTGGCTCAGAAGCTGTTCGGTGCTCCGAGTGCGCATGTTTCAGAGCTCCGATTAATCGATGCCTTTTAATTGATTTTTTGGTCCCACGCATCTGGCCAGTTCGTAAGCAAGTGTCCATAAAGGGATTAACAATTTCCATAACTATTACACCCGAGAACACCGTTATCCATATAAAATAATTTTATATTTCGTACCTACGTACTAGAATTGATCATTAAAATATTGGTTAATAACACGTACATTTACCACAGTTATACATATTATATACAACAGCTGAAAACGTAATGGTATTCACTTTTTATTTGAAGAAACCGTTCGTCCTTTTCATATTATAAACATAATAAAGTGAATTTGCGATACTATTGGCTCTCATACAAGCATTGGTCACAGTCGCTCACAATGGCAGGCAGACGCGCCGCGACGAGCCACCTACATCACTCGGCGACCGGCGGCGACCACAAAGCCTTCAGCGTATACAAATAAATAACATCGGAACAACAAATATTTTAATAACCACGACTAAAGAATTGTTCAACGCATAGTGAGAAATAAGTGTATGCGTCGCACTGAATGTCGCTCGACGTCTGAACCACCTGCGCGCTCGTGTCACCACACCTGAGAAAATACACAGAAGAATCATCCTTATTCGAGTAGCTATAGTGAATAAAATCCTTTAAAATTTGTAGAAGAGGTAGTGCTCCTTGAAGGTTCGCTAACGGCATGACCAATGCAGAAGTATAGACAAACTGCGACGAACCGTCTTTCCGAAAACATAAACTTTTATAGCGAGCTGAGAAAGAGCCGATGGAAAATTGGAAAGGTAAGCGTGAAATGTGGCAGATGTGGGGTCATAAAACGAGCCGCCGTTGTTAAAAGCAAAATAAATATCACAGTAACTGAAAAACTGTCAGTGGACGTCCGCTCATTATTTATGTAGTTGGATCAAAGGTGTTCTTATGTTAATATGGTTTATCACGGTACAATTCAGATGGAGTTATGCAGAATTGTGTATATTATAGTAGATAACAGTCTATTGAAATCCAACCCTACAATCGCACTGATGGCAGACTGAAACCTCAGCCCATATACATTACTAAAATATCAAGGTAACACCTGTCTGATAACACGGCAGCACTCATCGATTATATTTTCGTATTTATATAACCTATCAAATATGCGACTTCTGTAGTAAATTGAATTAGCCGGATATGCATCTGATTAATTTCGCCATTCATTAATTGCGTAAGGAAGGCATTGGATATAAATTAATAAATAACCGTATAATGATTTATGTCCTCGATAATACAATTAGGTGTCGCTTGATCGTTTGACGAGGAAACATCAACGTCTTTATGTTGTCGGATGAACAAATATGCCAGGCAAGAAAATATACAAACAGGTCAATGATATGCATTAAACCGTTATATGCTTTGTGTTATAAAAAATGATTTTATTATTTTCATGGTTGAAATGGAAGGATATGTACAAAGACACGCTACCTCTTTAACAAAGAGCTCGAGAAAAATAACTATGACCTTTGAATAACCAACATATCCCAAGCACTAATACTTTGGCCAATGATATAGGTAAAAATATACTTTAATCGTACTGTATACCTTTTAGAATAAACAACCATAGTTTAGTGTATCCAATGGATAAAACAGATGTGAATAATTATGATTTAATAGCATCTGCAAAGAGCGACTCTATCATATATAAATTAGGTATTCAATTCCCCCAACAACGATCTTTGTGGACCCTATTCATATTATTGTATTACCATCCCTTTTCTATGACTTATGTAGGGGAGGATGTCTAAAGGCTAAATACTTAGCTCTATACTTGACGCCAACCCTTTCAGAAAAATATTTCTCTCTCTCTGTTCAGCCACAAGGATCAAAAATATTTAATCAAGTATAATTTTTCATATTATTTCACTCCAAAAAATCGATTGTTTGAACCAAAGTTTCATAATTCGCACCCCATAACGCTCACGTTTTTTTAATTTAATGTTTTTATCCGTCACAAAATACTTTTATATCGTGTTCGAACCAGGGTTTTATAGTTCGCACCTCATTTTATTTATATTTTTTTTCGAACAAATACTTTAATTACAAAAAAATCTGAAAACAATTCCCAGGTGTTTGACGGCGAATGAAGTTGATACGTGCGGGAATGCGTTTACGACGCATCGCAGGACTAGACGGGGCGGCTGCGGAGGCAGACATGCGGGCACCGGCGACCACTCACCGCCATTGTTTTATATCAACTTGTAGTGTTTTATTGTCACCTATGTGCATTTTATATTGCTTTTGTGAATTTTCAGATAGGAGTTATGTAAACTGTTAATGCTTGTATGTGTTATAGTATTTATTTTACATAAACTTGAATTACATTTGCTCGTGAAAATACTAGTTAATTTGATATACGTTATTGATATATATAAAAATACATAAACATTTACAATATCAAGCAGAAAGTGTGTATATAGATGTTTTCGGAACTCTTATACCATAAGGTAATATTGAACTTGAATTATGAGGAGATATCAGTGTTTACTTTTACAGTTACATTAGGTAAATACTGCAGTTATACTGGATGCAATTTATTAAAGTTGCGTTTACAATACATGACTCGTAATTAATAAACATTAAAACTCATAAAACAACCCGTCGACGTACGTGTTGCAAATGACGCCAACATACTTATAAGACAATAGGCGCACATAATAGCCTCGCTTACTAATATTGCCCTCGAAATGGACCGCTTTCATCTCGGCAAAGTTTATCGCGTCTTTTTGGCCCCGAATCCATCAATTCTCGTGATGGATGGACCATTGGACCCGAACGGGCAATCGAAATTCAAATTCGCTAAAACTTCCCACACAGCATCGAAAACAGGTCGGGTCGTTAACAGTGTACGCACCGAGCCGAGCGTTGTTTGATTTTTTTTGTTGCCGGAGATATTCGCCCCGGAGCGGGGTGTTGCGGGTGTGAGATGAGGGGCGAGGAGAGAGGAGGGGTGGAGGCTGGTCAGAGATGCGTCGGCGCAGACGCACGGGCAGCACGGCCTTGATTACAGGCCTGTGCGCGGCTAATCACTCCCGCAACACGGTCCAGCCGCACCGTAAACAGGTACGGCTGCAACAAAGTTATTTTCTAATATACTTCAATACAATAAGTTTTATTTGAATTAGTATACAAACTAACTACCTTCTGCACAACATTAAAGTCGAGTCGTCTATAGTAATTGTTTCAAAAACATTCAATATAATCTGTACTCTCAAGCACTATGTCCAGGTAAAGGTATCAATTATATAAAATTGCTGAACATTGAAGAGGACAGCCGATGTTTAAAATTTTGCAGAAAATCGCTTTGAAAAGATCGCTGTGAAAAACCTTGATCTACGATCACTGGCAGACTAAAATCGACAATTATAATTATATTAAAAACATTCTCACAGTATCGGTTTTTACATTATAAAAATCAAATAAACGCACAGAACTCACAAATGTGAGAAATAACATTATATTGGCCTGCAAAAAATTAATAATAGCTCCAAACAATAAGTGTGCTTGCAAACCGTATACTAAAAGTGATAATGTGTATCTCAAGGCTTATCAACCAATTACCATCGAAATAGCAGCTAGAAATCCACACACATTCTCAAATACACGCTGCTAATGATTAGCCGGCTTCTATCATTCACCCTAAAACGTTTATAATGTAGAGATCATCATTCTACCCACCCCGAAATGAGCAAAGTGAAGAAAACGAAGTGAAGAAACTTTAGTATTCTGTACAAGTAGTTAAAAGTTCCTATCAAGAACTACGAGAGTGGAGAAAGACGTAAATCTCTTTCTATCGTATAGGGTATTGGTCCCATGTACTGGACGTATTTAGAATAATATGGTAAATTTACTCGCGTCCGTACCCGTGCGCACCGGCTCATTGTTGTTAATAACAAACAAGACAAAAGTCTCGCCGCTAACAACACACGTTTCTCCATATCCCGCGTTTTTACCGACACCGACAACCTTATAACACGTGGAAATATGATGTGCCTTGTCCCAGTTTGACACGAAAATTGCTTAAACAGTTTTAAACCGCCTATCACATATATTTATGCCATTGTGCACCACTGTACTGGCCCTCTCGCTTTAGCTTCGCCAATTTCGATCCTCGGATCTTTGATGCGGTATCCTGCCGATTTTGCCTGCCGATGCTTTGACTTTTACTGTTGAAAATATTGCACAACCGACTCGGTTGTATATTTAATTTTTTTCAATTCTTAAGTTATAGTAAGTCTAATCGACCTGGGATGTCCGGTGCCGCCCACAAAGCATGTGACGGTGATCGAGGGGTTCTTAGTCAGTTTGCTGGTGTAGGTATCGTTAGGGACCCAGCTCGGTCACAACATCTGCATTGTGTCAAGTTGGAAGGCCAGTGATACTGACATACCCTTTCGACCTCCCCGGAGTCCCGAAAGAGGAGCTAATAGCTTTCCTCTTGAAAAAAACGTCTACTGATGATCATAAACCTCTTTCGAGGTTTGGTCGGCTCTGGGCTTAGCTTCTTGCGCAGCTAACACGTTTATATCAATCCATATACGTCCCACTGCAGGGCACCGGCTTCCTCTACAATCGAGACCGATTGAAAGGGGTTAGGCCATATAGTTCGCCACGCTGGCCGGGTGCGGGTTGGCGGACTTTATATATATTATCGTAGAAATTCTGCAAAATCGCTACGTGTGTACCATGGAATTTGAACCCGCAACCACCGCGAAACATGTTAGCAGTCGCTTCTGTTCCGTTACCAACAGGTCACCACGCCCTTAAATCACTTGTCAAACTATGTTAATTAATGAATGTCTTTCTTCTTCTTCTTCTTCATATTATTGTGTAGTTCTAGTCTTGACATGACACAATTTTATGTTATGACTCCAATTTGTATGAGCTTCCGTTTTAATTCAAAAATATTCTTCCTCTACTTGAACATATCATAATAACTTAAACCTAATTGCTATAAATTGCAAGACCGCCCCTGGCCACGTGCCCAGTTTGACGCGTGCAGATTCAAATGGATTTGATTTCATAGCAACAAAGTTCTTTACGCCGAAATAGAAGAATAAGTTTTATTAAACACCACTTCAGTTTTTAAATATTATCGTATTGCGTCTAACACTAATTGCTAAATGATTGCTAGCGGAGATAAAAATATATTTAATTAACTTATTTAAATACGTTAATTGTATTAAAATAGATATTAGATATATAAGATAAAACGTAGATTCGACACTCGTTAAAACTAATTTTCCATATCCAAAGCTGCTCAAGTATGAGTTAGACTCTCGTATCATGGGTTCCGCACCATCCATTATATACTTATGTACTTTCAATTTACATTTGTTAATAATTCATACTTTTCATAATTTTAGACACACATTCACTTTAAGGATCAGTCAAGTTAGTCTATGTATTTTTTACAAGGTATTAGATAAGCTTCTGTCAGTTTCCTTAAACTTTTGGATACAGACCCCTAAAAAGGCGTAAGATTTTTGACAATGCTAGTGATAAATTTAATTATGCTTATTTTAAAAACCTAATCCCAATTTTTAAAAATAATAATTTACGGTAATCTTATACAACGTTGAGCACAATAACACGTTCCTTCCAACAAAGCCTCGTTGCGTTTTCATGATCTTGTGGCGTGTATCCATTCCCGGTAAGCAGGGTGTCATTTGACATCGCGTCGCTCGTCGCTTGTCGCCCGGCGCGCCTCTCCGCTCGTCAGCACGACGTGCGTCAGTAACGCTTGTCAAACGTCAGCATTTTAAAGCCGCAATATTGAAGCAATTTTAATTCAATCTAGTGACATTTTATTCACAAACGGGCGGGCTCGCGACTCCTACTCATTACGACTTTATTTTGTTACAACAATGAGGGAGCGAGGTTTGCGTTTTATTCGTTCTGAAATTGACAGCGCTATTGTGCCAGAATCAATCTTGTGTTGTTTGTAATGATGCGAAATCTGTTCCGGACGACAAAGAAGCTGCTGCTGGCTTGCGGCGTTTTTTGCGAACGATTCAATTGCATTAATTCTTTTGTTGTGTATAATAATATTTGCATTTAAAATGGAATTGTGTGGCCAAATAACAGAGGCAAAATTCAATGCTTTGCTTCATCCGAAACAGTTTGAAACGCCTTATTCCGTTTTAACATACTTTATTTTATAAAATACAAACATAAATATACCAATTAGAAACTCAAAATGTATTGATTTAATTGATATTTGCGCCTGACATAACAATAGACTAATCCCCAAAAAAAAACAAGACCACAAGAAGTAAGAAAAATTGGACGTACAAAGGCAAATTTCATCTCCGCTTATCAGGACAATAATGGTGTCAAAGTATATATTAATATTAGTCCTTAAGTTTTTGCTGTGGCCCTGTATTGACACACTTAAAAACTAATTTGTGTTGGAACTAACTCAGGCGCCGACAAATGTGTAAATAACGATAGGGTGGGAAGTGTCTGGCGCGTGTTATTTGACAAGCAAACACTGAGGAAGCTTATTACAACAAAAACACATCGATTTTAAACCAAATGTTTGGGTTTCGTGCCTCGAGCCTAAACATTCTACAATCGCGTTGGTAGGTTTGTCAAAATATCAATTAATTCAACAAATGTATGAGTTTTGTTACGCGTTGGGTAGAGGCAAAGATTCTTAATAAAATGAGATTTAAAAAAAATATAATACATAAATTATTTTTTCTGAGAGTACATGTTTATTAGTCTCATTTATCCATCAATTCAATAAAAATGCCTTGATGATTTTTTGTATCTAGCAACGAGTAACGTCTTATCACTGGGCAATGTCCTTTTTATTTTAAAGATAAAGTATCCTACATTTAAGTACTATATCACAATATTTCTTACCATCTAGTCGACCAAAGTTAGTGCTGTTTCAAATTATATTATTAAGGTGGAAAACCAAGAGCGCGGGAAATTCTCCAAGTTTCACAAGATGGTCCAAAGCAGTCGATAAAGTTCAAAAAGGTAGTCCAAATATAAAGTGTTCCCAAACAGACGGCTCCTAGCCTTAATAAGCTGTCATTAAGATGATAACTTTAAACAAAATAACAGTAAATAGTTAATACATGCATAGTTGTACTGAATAGCGTAGAATTAATTTTCGTACATAATATCTACCACCTTGAGCGCCTCATTCAATGATTAATGATTTCAATCAACTGTGCTCTTAATTAATTGCAATAAAAGTTTAATTAAATTAATCACTCGAAATCTTACTCAAGTGCACCGAAATTAATTGATTACCATTTAATAATATGCAAACGTTTCTTTTCAGTGATTGTGTTCGCGTGCGAGCGCAGAATAAATCGTTTGGTTTGAGCATGACTGTTGTTACCAACAATTTGTCTAATGGATATCGATATTTTACTTCCTTACGTGAAGTATGACGCTTTAAAAAGTTTTTAACACGAAACAATTACAAATAAACGGTGAATTGAATTAATTGCGAAGAAAGAGTTCGTTTTGCGTGTCGTTTATGAATATCACTGAAAATATAGAAACTGTAATTCGACGTCTTGAAGGTTAAAGACATTGCTTCACGAAAAACCTCGTGTGGATATCACAATTACTAAAAATCTAATTTTCTTTTGTAACATGTACTTTCTTTGTAACACAATTCGTTTCAGAAACTAAACTATTAAGTCATATTTCTAATATGCGAAATTAAATTAAATGCTTCCTTCCCTACACCTGCTATGTGCAGTGCTATAAAATAATATAAAGAATGTATGCATTTTTACCTTCGATTAACAATACATTTTTGCAAAACCTCACCGCCCTAACAAGTTGGTTAATCCATTTTTTATTAATTCCATATTAGTTAAGTTTGCACACAACTTGCGGGATAATAATGCTAATTGGGAGAATGGTCTTACCGAACTGGAATCAATTATGTCGGATCAGTAAAGTGGATAAAAACTTTGTATGCAAACGCGATCAGTGGCCGTAATGACCTTAACAATCGCTTAAGATGCTGAAAACTCCGCGGCGTCTTTATAGGGGCCGATTTATCGCAAGGTTAACCTGATCATTTTGAATTTATAATGTTGTAAATTCGTACTTACGTGGTGCATAGCGGTTTTTATTTCGTTTCTTCAACCATCCAAGTTTGATGGATACTTGAAAATAGCAATTGCAAAGTTTATTAATTAAACTTTAATAAGATCGTGGTTTTCAATTGTATATTGTGGGTTGAGTCTAAATAGTGATGAAACGAGATGAAGAAGAGTATATTGAAGGTTACGTGGCAAAAGTGGTAGAGTGGTAAAAATGGTAGAGCCATACTATAGCTACCTGGGACTACTGTTAGGGTGGTAGCTATTTTTGCACTGTTCTACCAAGCAAAAATAAAATATGATGTAATTTATATCGCTTCCAACTGCATCATAGACAATGAAACATTTTATCTAATTATTTCGTAATACACACCAAATAATTACTTTGCAAATAGGCACAAATAATGAGTAATAAGTTATCAATGATTGCTTGGAAGCACTCATAAAATACACGTCAATACAGGCCGCGACAACCAGCTCGACATTTGCATAACTCGCGATACGAGCAGTGGAACGTCAAATAAATAACGAGAACAGATACATCTCTAGTAAATAACTAACCAACTACTAATATATTTGACCTAAACTTACTTATTTATGCTTGTTTACATAACAAATAATTAATGTAAACATTTTCCTTAGTACCGGCAATAAAAAATTAAACATAAGACAATTACGTACGGTTTGTGTTTGTTCTGTATTTTATAATAACAACATTAAAACAACAATTTAAAATCCTCCGGGTCAAGAAAATGACAAACAAATTAAACATACTTGTTTTTTGCTCAAAAAATTAACATGAAATAGTACGGTCAGTGACTGTGCTAATTGAGATAACTTGCGCCTTCTTGTTGTATTAATTACTAATTTTGTTACTTTTAATGTTCTTAATTGTTATTTACAAAGCAATCCGACTGAACGATAACATCTCTTGAAAAATCCGAAACGGATACGACTGTTAACAATGATAACTAAACAACGTCGGCTCCGTAACAATTTGTAACAAAGTTGGGAATGTAATAATAACAAACAGGACTGAATTAACAATAGTTACCTACGTGTCAAGTCCCACACACTCGGCATTACAAACATCGGACAAAAAAGAGGTCGCATCCTAAACGCACCGTACAAAAACTCCATGATACAAAACGGTACCCGTCGGCGAGTTCAAAGCGACGGCGGCCACTCATTTCACACCATCAGTCGGGCCATCCACCCAGACGTGACCTAATGACAACACCGATGCTGTGCAATACGTAACCACCATCACAAGGTCAGGGCATTTTCGACCCTATCAATATAACATAGAGTTCATTACAAAAGGACAGCACCCAGACGTTAAGCTGGGAAAGATGGACAGTAATGATATGTAAGGATGGTGGATTCGCGCAAAAAATGTATGAGGTAACAATTGGTGCTAATGTTTTAAATACGGTCGAAACCACTACAATGGGCGCAGAACAAACTGATTCTCGTTATTTTTTATATGTTGGGACGGCACAGTGACACCATCAGGTGTAAAATATAATATAATAGAGAATCGAACGGCGAGGGAAGATTGTACCGACCTGCTCAAGTACTTCACAACCTGAATGTTCCAACATTTAACTTCATAAGTGCACTGACGGTATGAAATCATGTTCTATTTATTTAAATCTTTATTGTACGCAGAAAAATAACATACAGAAACCGAAAAAGAAAAACAAAAGAGTACAAATGGCGGTCTTATCGCATGAAAAAATGTCGTACAAGTTTTCATAATAATTAAATTTTAAAATGTACAGTTCCTGCGACATTAATATTTAATTTGTAGCTTTTACCTGTAAGTTCGTCCGCATAAAAGTTCGCTCCAGCATTTATATTAGTAATAAATATTAGTAAAATTGCTTGGTCAATTTACTGGCACGTTATGTAACAAGCTCATTTCCTGCTATGATACTTACTTCCTTCGCAAGTTGTCGCATTAGGATGTCTTAGAAGGCAAAAACCTCATATAAGTTGCAAACAAAGAGGAAACGGAAGAAATATTCATTACACGTTTAGATACTGCTTAATTGATTACGTCAAGATTTAAAGGTCTTACTGTTGCCTTTCTGTCTCTCTCTCTCTCTCTCTCTTTCTCTCTTCAGCCTCAGGAAATCCACTGCTGAACATAGGCCTTCCCACGGATCTTCACATATACGTGTTGGAAGCAGCCTGCATCCAGCGACTTCCTCCCTTCCTGTTGCCTTCCGCTCTTTCTATACTCCAATGATTATTAGACAATCCCTACCTTAACCCCTGTGACCTTGCGTAATTATCGGACTTGAAAAAATATTACAGATACGGTGAGCATGCATGCCTGGTGGTGTCGACCACTTTTTGCTCCTTTAATTCACGAATTGCTATATTTACTGTAATTGTCTCTTCACCATAATATAAGGAAGGTATCTTCAACCATTACTACCGAGGCGTCCTTCAAGACATCCCATAGCCTATTGAAAGCGGTTTAAGTCCAGTATCTTCATCGTCTGACCGCGTTGTGTTAAGATTATTCGCTCATTATCATAATATATTGGTTTTCTAGCTCCCCCATTATCAAATAAGCTTTTTAACATGTCTTTACAGTTGTTGCCATTGGCAAATAATAAAAGCATCGCATGGTATAGCATAAAGTACTCTCTTACCATGCAACAAGTACCCATATTTGACATTAAAATATGATCGCTCCTTATCCTGCATAACCATGTCACTTAAGTCACCCTAGAAATATAATTAACCGGTTCATATTCTTTTAATTAAAATGAAATTGATGAACACTTACGGCGCGTAAAGCGGTAGTAGACGGTATTTACGATTCAAAAAGCCTTCAATTATTTAACGGTTGATGAAGGAAGTTGCTCAAGCCATTGTAAGGGACAATTGATTGGACGTGTCGTTTTTTTATTTAACAGGCGGTATTTTAAGGGCTTTATTAATCAAAAACTTCAATTTCCTGTTCGTAATTCCAGTGGGTTTAGTTAGTCAAGGAATGCAAATTTTTATAATTCCAGTTTTTTGCAAAACCATATTTTAAAGTTTCTTTGACAAGATGGCGTGTCACATTTGATTTTGTAAAACGTAGTTTCGCATAAAAGTAATGTTATGTATTGCATATTTTATAAAAATAACATATATTGACATACTTTCAAGCGATCTTTAAAACGTAATCATTTCATTCCTTAAACCATACTACCGATACATTACAGCATCCTCCTGCTCTTCAACCAAGCAAATTAATCAAAGGACAATCTAATTAACCGTATTTAAAAGAATAATAACAAATCACGTTTAGGGCAGCCAGTTCGACCGGCGATGGGCGGGACCCAGATACAATCGCCGGAACAGCTCCGCGGGACGCAACGCTTTGCTCATTCACCGACAACTGGCGCGTCACTGCTCGTGCTTGACAATGGTGAGCTCGCCGACATTTGATCGCCGTGACGACATTGTTCCTCTTATCTGGCAATTGATTTCATATTTCTTGGTGTTTTAATTAGGTTTGAATCTGGTAAATGGAGTAAGTAGTGGGGCAATGGTTGTTGTTGTAAACTTGGTTTTTGCTTGCTATGGTATGTGTAATTTAATTCTCGAAACCTCCGTCACTTCTGTATGAGACTTATTGCGTCATAATGCAGATATTTTTAGTGCAGCGTTCGTATCCTCACAAAAGGTAGTTAGACGGCCTGATGAAGGTCGCAAGAGATCGCTGAATGCAGAACGCCATGGAAATCTTATGGTGGAGCCTTTTTGATATTATGATAAACCTCTTGAGTCCTATCTAAAAGGAAATATTATAAGTAATTATATATTGGAGTATTTAGCAATAATCAATTTGTATTGTTATACAATTAAATACAAGTTTATACATAGAACATACCGAATAACTTTAATTCTTTGTCACATTATAATCGATACGATATACATACATACACCGTGGACATTTTAGGAAGTTCCCTCATAAATATTCCTGAAAATCATCCCAAAATAATAAGTCGACAAGTGTTTATAATCCGAAAATACTATAATACATTATTTAATTATCATTAAATGCCAATATGTATCTGAAAAAAATAAAATCGTATCCGACATATGTCTCCGAGAGATTACTTCGACGAACCTTTAGAGCGATTAAACTCCCAAACGATATTAAATTCAGATTTGTTAAACCCTTTTCAAATAAATACGACCTTTATCATGTTCTCACAAAGGCTGAAAGTCGTTTAAAGTTAAATATATTTTGGACAGCCTAAGGCGATAGAAATAATTAGCAGTTACGGTGTCAGAAAGGCCATAAAAACGGCAAATCGAGGGACGAACGGATAGGCACAATGTGTTAGATATTAATTTTGAAATTATAGGCTATGGCTTTTCGTGCAAAGGTGCGCGGGCAAAAACACCAACAGAAGTGCTAAGAGAACGATTATTATGTAAGGTCCGTGTAATAGACGTCCTGCACCTGCCTTAACAAATATTTATTATTTGTTGTGCGGATAAAGGGATAATTTATTTGTTTTAATTTATCATCGGCCAACAAATTAGACCAGAATAAAATTACTAATGAACGGTCTAAATACATAGTAGTGCGTCTTTAATACAGGTGATAGAGTGCTTCACGGTAAAGTAGTCATTTATATTTTCGTCTATGTAACATTGTAGCCATGTTTGCAAAGCATCATTAGTATTAAAAGACACTAAATCAACTTGCCTCAAGTCTACTTGAAACGTAAATAGCCTGTTAGCATTAAGCTTTTGAATTTTAGTCCCGAATTCAAAGTCTAATTACGCATTACGGTTTCTTTATACAAATGATACATTTTCGCCAGGCTTGGTTTTCTGTACGAAGGATAGAGCGCGAAATATGTGAACCCATAAAGACTCTATCTCCGCCTTAGAGTAAATACGAGATTGTATGTATGTATGACGTTCGTAAAGAAAGAACATTTTACTAAATATGTATTTCAGAACGCATTTATTTTGTAATAACAGCAAACTAAAATTATCTATATTATAACTTATTCTGTCTTTACCTTAAGAGTAATTATTTCGTGTTATGAGTAAGCTTCATCTAACATAATAATTCTAGGGTATTTCTATTAGTTTTTTAGGTTCGGCCATATTTCTGTATGTAGTATTTAAATTTTAAGTGTAAATAATATTGTACTTTCGATCGTAAATATTAATGAAGTTTTAGCTCTCTAAAGAAATTCATGACAAATGAATTTCAAATCCCGTAACCATCATTTCTCTTGTCTTTAATATTAGTTTGGATATATTTTTATTTTAAGTTTCTTTTTTATTATTTTTTACATTTATATAGGGTGTTTTGTTTATTTGTTAATTAAAACAATAAAATTATATCAAATCCTGAACCTTCTGCTGAACTGCTTATAGCTACGTTGTTTTTGATTCTCTATTACCTATTTAAATATTTTAAACAAGTTTTGGGTATCTAGAAGAAAAATATTGGATTACGAAATACAAATTAAGGGCATGAAACTCAGGGATTAATTTAATATTTGGTATATATGCTCGTTAAGCTATCGTGAATATAAGCATGATTAAGCAATAAACCATACCAGCATAATTCCATCGACTTGCGAGAAATGGGTGTCGAGAATAGGTCTTTCCTATATATGCCTATTTTCCTATTTTCCTATTTTGCTCGTATTTAGAAGAAAAAAGAAAAAAGAAATCAGTTTTATTCGCCACTACCATTGAAATCAATACTCTATATGGACAACATGGCATTTACCGTAACGTGCAATATCATGTTCACATTTCAAAATCATGTTCACATCACAGCAATAATATTATTGGTAGGTTTATAAATATATAACACGTTTACTTTTAAATTACATATCGGAGTCTAATACACGTATACATGAAGTTTAAAAATTTTACGCGCGTGCAACTGCGCAAACATGTGTATTTTGTATTATAATTGTCTCGTCAGGAACTCTGAGGCACCTTGTATGACGCTAGCAGAAAATAAGACTTCTTTGTGAATGCTGTAGACTTGTCAATCATTAGAAAATCAACGTATCTGTATGGAAAATTATTTCATTTTAATGATATGTTGTGCGAATAATAATATAAAGCTATATTGTATTACACCAATTTACTTACTAATATAATAAGCGCGTAATTTCCATAGTGAAATGCGTAGATCAATAGGTATATATTTAATTTTCGAAATTCTATTTGAGTATACAGAACAATTAAAAAGTGCTTTTTTTTTATCATGACTATACAACTAATTATTACTTTGTACACACTCTTTAAAAAATATGTTATAAAATAAATTGAAATTTTCACACTTTTACTTACATGTGTACCCATGAAAACTACGTTTGTTCAATGACAACAGATTAACACCCATATATTTTAATTGATTACATTATACTTTCTATATAAATAATTTTCAAAATTGTTTTAATCCATGGAAAGCATCAGTGAATTTTTCCAATTCTTCATTTTACAACATTATAATTTTTAATTACTGATTCTTCTGTCAGAATATATTTGGGTTAAAATTATTTAAACAGGTACAAATTCTATTGCGTCGTTTGAAATGCGTAGACGTACAAAACATGGATATACTCGTATAATGCAAATATTTGACTTGTAACCGGATCTTGAATTTTAATAGTCTTTCCTACATTATTAGGTTTTAAAAAAATGTTATAACACATTACATTGATTAAAAATGTTTTTTTAATTCACTCATTTAATAATGAAATAATCATTGTATAAAGTTTAGTATTTCTAAAGTCTACGTATTACAAATCATATACTAGGCAATAAATTTATTATGTATGTTTTTCCCTATATGCCAAGTTAGTGTATATTTTTTTTTAAGTTATATTTTATGACTTATATACTGAACACATCAAATATGACCTCTACAGTTTGAACTTAATAAACCCACATTTGCGGCACTGCAAGATGCCAGACCTCCTTTGGGCTGAGACCATAGCCCACGGCAAGCCTAAGTCCGTATTAATGTCAAACGAGACGTGTTTCCAGGATTAAGATAAAAAGGAGTTGACATTATATTATATTTGACAGCCTCCGTGGCGCAGTTGGTTTGACGCCGCCTGTGAAACGAGAGGCCGCGGGTTCGATCCCCGCACCGAAACAAATATTTGTGTGATCCACAGGTATTTGTTTCGGGTCTGGGTGTTTGTGAGACCGAAAAGTCTCTCGTAGATTCTGATACCCACGACACAAGACTCGATCTTAGTGTGGGGTCAGGACCTATGTATGTGACTGTTGGGTGTATTTATTTATTTATTTATTTTATATTATATTAACTATCTAACTTGATATGTACAATAAAGATTATAAATAAATAATTTTCTTATATTTTTTTGTGGCTAATCGTTCCGCCATTCTCCAAATATTATTAGACAAATGGATAGAAATACGCGACGCAGTGTTCTATTACTAACACTTGGATTTCCTTTGTAACGTTTTAAGGAATAAAGTTTTTGTCTCAAAACTTCGAGGTCAACGGCAACTTTCTTAGCTCTCGAACATGATAAAAACCATAAAAATTGTACCAAAACTGCTTAGTCAATAGTTTTTATTTATTTTTAATTACGTCGTAATTTTATTTGAACTTTTTTATTTATTGCGCTCCTTTAAAATAGGTAGTTGGTTTATTTTTGGACACGGACCGGCGCAAAGGCTCGTTGGATTCAGTAACAAATTAAAGTATATTTCTCTAAAAGTGTTTCGTAAATGTCCAATGCTCACTACTCTGAGAGAGGAACCACTAAGAAAAACAAGCTGCTTTTTTAAATATATTTGCTTTTTTTTCACCCAATGATATTACCGGAGCGGGAAGCCCCAAAAATAACATCCAACAGTCAACAACACACACCTTCTCGACCATTTAAGGAGATAAACAATTTCCGTATATGATGTATGTCTTCCTGTGTGTGCCCTTATCCACTAGATCATATTTCAGATTTTTCAATTTTCAGCCATGTCTGAAAGAACTGATTTATAATTTATCCATTGATTGCCGGCTTTACATGGTATCTCCGAGTAAGCCTTTTACACTACCACGTTGGCCTCATGCGGTTGGTAGTCACGTACTATTCAAATTCTTGTGCAGAACTCCTAGTTTTGTTGGTTTTCCTCGCGTTGATTTTCTTTAACGATACAGCGAGCGATATTTATTTAGAAATCACCTATGTAGACATCGAAACAAAAAAAATAAGCCCAAAATCACATACATTGTCCTTATACCACACTAAAATCGAGTCTTGTGTCGTGGGTATCAGAAACTACAAGAGACTTTCGGTCTCACAAACACCCAGACCCGAAACAAATAGGTACCTACTTGTGAATCACACAACTATTTCCGCGGTTTTACGTTTGACAGCCAACCCACAAGAATATAACTATTTAACAGGATCGGTGTAACGTCCCCCTCCCCCATATTGCACATTTATCAATAGACAGTGTAATTTGCACAGACCCACATCCCTAGCCACCATCCCAACCATGCTTTAAAATATTTGCAATACTGTATTGCATTTTTTCCTCCTACAAATATCCATCAACTGCCCCGTTGGCATAGTAATTGTACTACGATACGATTACAACGCTAAGGTCTCGGATTCGAATTTATAAACAATTATATATATATTTTACAATAATTTAGTAATGTAAAGATTTTTTCTTTTTCTAATGAGGTCTCGGGTTCGAATCCCAGGTCAGGCAAAGTGATATTGAATTTTTCTATTCATTTTATCAGCGTGTAATCAGGAATTTATGGCTGATATGGCGATAGGCTCGCCTCCTATCACATCACAACGTGGGACGGAATACGCATGGCAAAACGTCCTGCTAGCACCTCTGCCTACCCCTTCTGGAAAAAGTCGTGAGTTGTATGTATGTACAAATATCCCTAGACCACAGATTTATGACGCCTGATATCCAAATTACATCTTAATGAATGTAAAATAATTTACATCTATGTTTATAACATAGCTGCGTCTCTAATCACGAATATTTAATTACACATTAGCAACAAGTCAAACAAACAGCAAACGTGTTATTTACTCTGTAAGTTTTATTTGTTGACTCATCGTGTACAGCTATCATATAAAATATACGTAGGAATGTTAGAATGCCAGTCATATTTTGTTTTTTATTAGTTTCGAGAGCTCGTAGGTCATAGCAAGCATTTCCATAGTATTGTAGAGTACGACCTTTGTTGCTATATAGCATAGAGAGCACTATGATAGGTCACAAAATCTTGAGTAAAATATACCTCTAAAAACCCCAAAGTCGACAAGTCCACAAAACTTAAATCAAAAACGTAAATTGTAATTGAGATGATGATAGTAACAAATAATTAATCAAGGTATGGTTTATAAGAATAATAAACAATAAATAACACCCAACAGTCAACATGCATACTCCTGACCCCACACTAAGAAAGAGTCTTGTGTCGTGGGTATTAGACACTACGAGAGACTTTTTGGACTCACAAACACCCTGTGGATTACACAAATATTTGTTTCGGTGAGGAGATAGAACCCGCGGCCTCTCGTTTCACAACCAGCGTCTAACCAACTGCACCACGTAGGCTATTTATTATAAGTCAAGTTAATTATGTACTGTATCAGCCCACTGCAGGACATGGGCCTACTCTACAATCGAGGGTACGATTGAGATGGGTTAGGCCTCATGACTATATGGCCTAACCCCTGGTGGACTCACTCAGTTAATGTATACGAACATCCTAAAGTAGTTTTTTTCAAAAGTCATCATTGATCATGCCTATTGTACATTCCGGATGCAATTGGCTAAAATAAAATATTATGATTGCAATTAATACAAAAATACAAAAAAAGTAATGTTAAAACAAGAATAGCGTGTTACTAACAAACGAACAATTTGCACAAACAGAACATTAAACTTCAAAGTAAAACAAAGAAATTAACAAATCTCAACGCTGAGGTCACCCCAATCATCATATTTATACTTACAACGTTCAATTACCAGTGTTATGACTTAATTTGTTGGCTACAAAATAGAAAAATCATGTATATTTTATTATATTTTTGTAGTCTAGTTCTACTGAGTGGTTGATCCGTTAATTTTAATTGTGATAAAGGAATCACAAATGACTTAAAACGCTTCAAATTCTTGCTTCCATACTGAAAAATTGTAATGCAGGTAAAATTAAAATTCTTCTTTTTTTATTGGGATTATACATACTAGTTTCGTATTTTTCTAAATTCATTTATAGAATTTAAACATCAAGATTTCCTTAAAATTGCAATAAATCTTATTATATTGCTAAAGATCGCCTGCTTCACACCAAAATATGATACATGTTCAAAGTAATCAAATCTTGTAAAGAAAAAAAAACTATGGCCGCAAACGGACCTGGAATTCGATCTTTTGATTCCACTCTTAATAGCCTACATTCCTACCAATAAAACACCCAAAAATTTCCTATAAAATTAATAAAACAATTATCAAATTCTTCACACATTTCACGGTAAACAAAAGATTACAATCTGGAGTGGAGTTTTACCAAAACTGCTGTTTAACCCTTGCAATGTCACAGTTTAACAAGGGGTGGATGACTGGCACTGGGAGGCAATATCACGAGTGATTAGGGCACAAACGTGGCCGACGCGCCACATTACACCGTGAAACAGACCACCTCCAACACCATTTTTTACCACTTACCACCGCGGGTTTGTCATGACATCACTCCGCCCCCCACGAAGACTCGTATTTTGGTATTTCCGAAAGTATTTCAATGAAGCTATGCCAAAAGTAATAGAAATTCGATATCAGTACTGTTTAACTCTTTTGCCTTTAATCGCAATCTAGTTAACCCCAATTATGTTAACTTATATAGAGGATCAATAGAGATCATTTTTACACGAATGTTATGAAATTTGAGAATCTTGACATGTGAAGTCTGAACCCTGAACCCGCACTAAGGCAGTTCAGAGGACTGTCGTTAGCCCTCTCAATTGAACTCTTTATTGTAGAGAAATTCAGTGCTCAACAGTGGGCTTAGTTTTTTTTTTTATTGCGGTGAGTGGCGAGACTGTCGTTCGCCTGATGGTAAGCGATACGACCACTCATGGACAGTAGAAAACCAAACAACACCATGAATTACAAAGCAGTGTTTGAAATTCCACCGCGCCCGTCAACTCGAGACATAAAGTTAAGTCTCATTACGTATGGACAAGTATGATATTTTTTAAAACATGGAAGGGAAATACACATTTTTGTATGAAATAATACATATTTTAACAGTTGAATATCGCTTTGTTGAATAACAAGCAGTGATAAGTCTCGAATAGACATATAAATACCGTCACTGGATGGTGCTAACCCGCAACGTATAATTTCAATCAACGTTAAACTTAGTTGATTGAATAATAATTTGATAGCTCGATTAGCCTAAGCTCATACTTGAAGTATAAAAAATATTTTTGAATATACTCGTATTTATTAAAACAATAGTATTTTTTAATTATCATATTTTCAACCACAACCCAACTTTACCCACCGTTGGGCTGTGGGCATATACATAATTTCCGTTCTGACAATTATATCCGGTTTCGATGATAATATTATGTAATATACATGAAATTAAAATAATTTTAATTGCATAAATTGGGCGTTATAACTACAATTTGAAACGTATTAAATGTTTAAGAAATACCTTAATTGGTGAATATGAAGTCAAAATGACATACTTATGTACATAACTATCACGCCTGCATCCTATTGGGATAGGTAGAGATAGTACTCTATACTATAGTCTCCACATAAGTCGATCCTGACATGTTAACATTATAAAGGATGGGGTGAGGGAGGATGTGGGAGCTGCATTTCATCTATATCCTCGTTGATTCGACTGTGATATTATTGCCTATGTGACCAATAAACGAATTTCATTTCATATTTAATTCGTGGGCAACGGGGTTGGTTGCCCTTTAACTAAATTTTAAAAAAGCATAATATTTAAGAATAGTTAATAAAAAAGTGTATTGTTCGTTGCTCCTTAAAAATCAAATGATATAATTATATATCACTTTCGCTTTGTCCACTTTCATCAATCACTACATGTCAATTAGAGTCGGTAGGTGATAACCGAATTGGACCTACACCAACTAAGTCAATGGCGCCCTAAACAAAGTTCCTGTCAAAAGCAACCTGAACCTTGGAGAGTGCATGAACATATTGTTGAAAATGGATGAAACGGCAATTGAATATCATAAAATAATGTTAAACTGGCTAGTCACCTGTATGACAAACATATAATGAAAGCACAGTTTTAATCAATAAAATATGATTATTGCCTTTAGTCGCTTTTAGTATGTTTAGTAAAATTTATAAGTGGACTGACTTCCTGAGGCTGAAGAGAGAGAGTCATATAATTAAGATCAGGCAAACTGAAAATATTCTGTTTAATTGTACCTTTTTATTTAGTTTTTGCTAGATGACTTACATCTCGCTTACTCGCGTAAATAGCACCAATCGATGATAGTTTTTACTAAATTTGTTAACTATGTATGTTCACCAATTCATCCTTGCTGTAGATTCCTTTGGTTTATGCTCAATGATGTTATTTGGTGTTTTTGAAGGTTAAGAAAGGGGACATTTCTCGAATAAAACTATTTTATCAGTTTATACCATTTAATATTCCTACTAAAATGTCGTAACAATATTTACAAAGACATAAGTACAAAAATGAACGTGAAAATGAATACTTAATTTTCAACTTTTAAATAAATAACAGTTTGTAATAATCATTAGACAACAAGAGCTTTTCTAACATTTGAAATATTGTGTACTAGAAATATTTACAAACACATAATAAAAATTTACAGTTACCCCTCACTGCGTCCTTCAACGTACAGCAAGCACTCTGCCGTCTTACATACTCCTCGATCATCATTAATAATTATAAATTCTCTATTAACATGTACTTAGATAATTGATCGTTGCATTATACATTACACGGGGTGAAACACTTACTACGCATACTTTCTAATATTTATCATATTTTAGAATCTAATTAAATATATTAACTAATTTAATGCGTATATACAAAATTCTATAAAGTGAGATCACCAAAATTATAATGACCCTTCCACGAAAGAAGTGAATCATTAACGGAATGTCGAGCGGCACGCCGGACATTTAGGCCTCGATGTCCCTACCCACATGTACACAACAAACGAAATAAATGCAGGACACTAGTCGACCGCGTAACAAAACTTATTTGATTAATCGCTTTTGACCGAACGTCATTATGTCGGCGACAAATCTCCGCCGGTATTCTAAATCAAATTGTCGTTCGGTACTGATGAGGTAAATTATTCCTTTTGTAATTTCTATCACTTTACTAACTCATATAATTATTTGAGTACTTACAATCTAACATTGCACATAATGTGAGAGCAGCTCGCGAGAGCGCGTTGATGTCACGCGACGGGCAGCGGCGGCGGCGGCAGGTAGCAGGGGCGCAGCGCGTGCGCGGCCGCCTGCAGCAGCTCGGCGTGGTAGCGGTGCGCAGCCAGCACGTACGGCGACGGCATCTCCAGCCGCGGCAGCGCCGGCACCGCCTGCAGCGCCAGCACCGGCTGCGGCGGCGACGGCGACAGCCGCGGCGAGTCCGGCTCCAACAACGCTTCGATTGTGAACGCCCGTCTTGGTCTCTCACGCTGCAGCATCGTCACCGTCGCAATTTCTGGCAGCTCCGCGGGCTCAGGACTCAATTGTGGACACAGAGGTGGCGAGTACAAGCTGGCAGTCGGCATCGCCGGCGGCGGAACGGGCGCGCTTGCTTGACGCGCTAGGAATGCTCTGTTGAAGCTCGCCAAAGCCGCGAGTTCGGCATTCAAGTTGTCCTTCTCTCCTTTCTGCAGCTTGAACCGTTTCCGTCTCCGAAGCAGCGAACCGTTCTCGAACATGTCGAAGGCTTGCGGGTGCAGCGTCCAGTAGGCGCCCTTGCCGGGCCGGTCGGGGCGGCGCGGCACCTTCACGAAGCAGTCGTTGAAGGAGAGGTTGTGTCTCAGCGAGTTCTGCCAGCGCTGCGTGTTGCGCCGGTAGTACGGGAACCGGTCCGTGATGAACCTGTAGATCTCCGACAGCGGCAGCATGCGTTCCGGCGAGCTCCAGATCGCCATCGCCGTCAGGGATATGTACGAGTACGGTGGCTTTTGATCTCCGTAAGAGTCGCGCGACGGTCGCGGCATTGTCACTTTCCCTAGGGGGAACAAGGTAAATGTTATCAAAAACCAAAATACGCGAGTGTGCGATCACGTCACTTCGAGGCGAGGTGTGCAGAGGAACTGAGGCGCGGCGCGCGCGGCGGCCGCGGCACGGCCCGCCCGCCCGGCCGCGCCGCGCCAGCTCCTCGCGCCGGCCGTGCCGGGCCCACACATGCTATTGGCGCGCTCGCCGACCAATCGGAGAGCCGCACTTTCAGGTATGATGTCGGCTTTCGCTCCACTAACAAGGAATTTAAATTGATATTATGTTTATATTGCCTCCAAATATCTTTTGTGATGACACCGCTTTTTATTTAGCGTATGTAAATTACGATGATACAGAAAAAAGATTTGAATTATACATCAGCTCAACAATGGATAAGAATTACTAAAATCATCATTATAATATGAACGGCGAGATGAAACGCGCTTGGATATTCGTTCCGTGGGCAATAGCCCAGACACATAGGCTTTTAATTAAAATGATTCTTTTGTACTAAGTTGCACATAACCAATTATTATTTAGTAATAAATAATAGTATAAGTGTTTAATATATTTTATTATTCCGTGTGAAAGTTTGCATCATATAAATAAACAAGAATAAGTAATCTATTTCTTTCGACTATGTAATTAAATAATTTTGAATATTATATTTCTAACGCCCATATTAAACTGTAGAGAAATATGAAGCCAAAATTGCATTAGAATAGGATATCCGATAATGGTGAACAAATTGAAAAACAATATAAAAATGTTCCTGTATCAACTTTCTATACTCTTACTGCCATAAAAATAAGAAATTCAGGTTCAAATAATAACTATATTACATACTTTTATTTTCATAGAACTTAGTATTTAAACATAAACACATACACACTTAACTCATTCGATATATAAATTCTAAAGGAAACGCTTCTACTATGATCTACATAAAATACTAATTAATTACTTTTCTAATATAGAAATTAGATAGTTTTGACGCGTTACGAGCGGCCTACCGGTTCAACTGCTTTCTAACTAATCAAAATTATGTCAAATCTCTTTCCTCTATTGACTTTCTGTTGCTTATTTGATACAAATTCATTAATCAAGTCACAGAATTTATATAACTATTTAAGTTATTCAAAAATCAGATATATAGGTATCAATCAAGTACCTATCCGTTATCTATACCTATCCTATATTTCAAGGCGACACAAAATTTATAAATATAACTAGGTTATAATCCAACACACAACCTCAAATTCCCTGTAGGATATGTCTCTTGGGGGAATCAAATATTACCTTACAAACTTCGGATCTTTACCCATAACCCTGGACCCTGTAGGAAAAGCCATTGCAAATGGTTCCTTAGATTCATACGAATACTACACATTGGAATAAAACTAATTTTTAGCTTTCATGGTCACGGGGCGCACTTCACGAAAACTGTAAAATAATCGAAGCCTCTGAAATTAAAAATTGTAAAAATTTAACCAAATCCGCGATATAATCCGTAAAAATTTGTTTTTAATCCAAAGACTCTGTAAGTTTAAAAATTAGTTTTTATTCCAAAGCCTTACAATTGTTGACAGTCCTCTACCTTTTTTGTAAAGTTACTTCTACAGTTAAGTCTTTTGACATTTCGACACTAGAAAAATGTTATTTGAACAGAACATTATCGGGAAAACAGGATTAAAATAATACTGTTCTTAATTGAAGGTTTGCAAATATATTAAGTTATTTTCATAATTAATATCAGCAAGAAGTGCTGGCTAGGTGTAGTCATCGGTATTACCACCAACGACGTTAAACACCTAACGAAATGTGGGAGACTGACAGGAGCTCTTTTACCATATACGCGAATACACCAGAAACTCAGCGCAGCGCAATTAGATAAAACACAGGAGGAAAAATGGACTAGATGCCGATCGGGCATCGTTAGGTAAAATGAACGAATTCACAGTAATTATGATTAAAATAAATATCAATGGACGGCGTAATATGTACATAAGTTGTCTTTTAGTTCAGCACGTAAGGAGCCGTCCGTTTTAAGAGCAATTCAAGTCAATCCGGAACGAACTCGATTTGCATGAGCCACGCCGGGTTATCAATCTTGGTCGCTCAATGGTCGCTATCAATCCTGTTAACACAAAGGCCGGCGTTGGCAAATTATATGTTACCGCTATAAGCCAAAGAAATTGATAAACTTCTAAATACTTTTCGAATCTCCTATACTATTAACTTTTTCCACCGTTTTTCAACAAAATTTATTTTATTTTTATAACATTATTTTTAAAATCAATTTCAACAATATGTTTCCGGTTCAGCGCTCACGACCTCTTTCACGGGCCGGGCGTCCGGAGCTCCCATTCCGTTTAGGTGCATTTTACAATTATCCAAACAGTATTGACTTTTTCAAAGCAAAAACGCTAACAGGCGCATCCATCACGAAGTATGTCTTACAGGTTTTTTACCTCGATACCGTTTATCAAATCTTGCTTTGTGGAAAATAGAGGAGGTTGACGAACCTGTACCAAACCACATTGAACGGTAAACGACGGGCAGTTCCATTGAACAATCATACAGGGTATATCTAGAAAGCGAAGCCAGGTGATAGCTTTAGTGACGCAAACAATTTTTTTACTATCTCGGAACTTCATAAGTGCACTACTGATGCAGCAAGCTGGCTAAAGAACCTGGACATGCAGGTTTGATCCACGCAAGATGAATGCCATGCGCAATGATGACTACAAACAACGAAATTTTTGTTGAGTTGTGTGTGCAGTCACTAAAACTACCACCTGGCTTCATTTTCGGTCGCAGTCGGAATATACCATGTACGAGTATAATTAACTTACGTTCGTCTCGTATACTGTGTTAAATACACTTCAGAAATGTCATACCTAAGAGATAGATCTAGGTGCCTCGACAACAACATTTAAATCCAATACATGATAAGCAAGCTTATGATATTATTACGTGCAAATTGACAGCATATTAAGCTACAAGAAGCGAATGTTGTAACTTATGAATACGCTATCGCTGAAGGATGGCGTATAGGTTTATTTACACAGAAACATGGCACGATGTTCTTGTCGCTGGATGCAAGCCTTTTACAACCGTGTAATTTAAATTTGTTTAGAGAGATATTTATTGAACATTGTGTATTCTAACACATGTGTGTTCTTATTAGGTAATCATAAATTATATTTATTCCATTACAAAACATTCCCACAATGAAACTATAGAGCACATAATATAGCCAACTGCCGGTGTCCTTTTAAATTCAGAATGAAAAGTTATAGTTCTAGGATTAGACTCAAACAAAAAAGGAAAGTATAATGGTTTCCTAGATTTACGCGAATGTTACACATTGAAATAAAACTAATTTTTACGGATTTTATCGCGGATTTGGTCCGCCCCGTGACCACGAAAGCTGTAAAGTAATCGAAACGTCGGAATTTAAAATATGTTAAAAATAATAAACCAAATCGGCGATAAGATCCGTAAAAATTCATTTTATTTCAAGATAGGAAAGATTTTCTTTTCACAATCATTCGATAACAATGGCCTATAAATTCATTTATTTCCTAAAGTAGGACTCACGATTTTAAAAACATCTTAACTATTAACCTAAAACTTTTCAAATGTTTCCCATACATTTCATTGTCTAGAGTAAAACTGTTAAGTTTTCTGTTCGATAACCTGGCGGAGACCGAAAGGTGTCTGTCGTTGTTGACCTGATAGCTCGGCATGCTGCACGTTTCCCATACCTGCCGTAAACAATTAAGACTTGAACAAAAATTACCAACTTCTAGAAAGGAATGCGGCGTTTGTTTGGATTCAATTCAATTTCACCAGATTTGCACCACTATCAGAAACGTATTATACTTCGTTAACTTACAAATAATGCAATTGTTTTCCAAATATTGAATACGAAATATCATTAAAAATATTACAAAGCAATAGTAATTATGCATCACTGTCTCCTAATATTTTTAATAGCCTCGCTTTTCAGCTTTTCGGTAATATCACCGTACAAAATAATAATAAAAAAAAAATGCAGTCTTGAACTTGTATCGATGAATTAATATACACCTTTCACAAAATGTAATACGTTATTTAGTGTTATATATCACTGCGCTATATCTACAATATTAGATAATTTGTGTCTTATGGATTAAATATATTTTTACCGCCTGGTGGTTTTGAAATTAATATTTATCCAAATAGCAAAAATATTTTTGATCATTTTATTCAATATCGGCTCGTGAACTAGAATTCGAGACGAATATATCTAGATCTGAGCTCTTAAAAATTGGCACTGGTAACATTTATGAACACACTTAAAGAACCCTTATAGATGTGTACTATTTATATTCTGACATCATTTTAAAACACAAGCTTTACACTATAGTGAAAACCCTATGTCCAAGAACCCAAAATTATAGTGTGGTCGCTGAAGGCTGATAAGAACTCTTCCCTTAATAACAAACACGTATTGATCAAAAATCACACAAAGCTTTAAAACACATCAGCTTGAAAATGTGTCATCAAATGAATAATAAATTAAATAATGTACCGTAATCATCCCGCTGAATAATGAAAGGTCATGTACATCATCTCACCACAAAAAGGAGAAAAACACAACAAATTTTGTAATTAATACCCCGTAACACACTGTAATAAATTAAACATTTTACTTACAAATTTCGATTTTAGCCAAATTTTAAGGTACAAAAACCGAAATGAACTGATAAACTACAAGCGTATTATAATTGGGAATTGTATCGACATGGTGCATCGTCTCTGTTTCGACAACATCTTAACCACCGTCGCTTCTTTTAATAGATTTAAGACTTTATTTTGTAACAGGTAAGGTATAAAATTGTTTAAGTGTATTATTGAGTGTTGCAAGGGTACGCCTGACTCGTCGGAGTGGTGCGAATTCGTCACGGATGGTTATCGAGGAGGCAGTCGATAAAGGCGGCTTGTCGATGGTTTATTACAGGCCCGGCAGTAATCATAAACGGACGTTCTGCTTTCGACGAGCTCTGCGCTCATTAAGTGCTCGTCTTTTTCGACCGTTATGAATATTATATTGTTAATTAAATTTGTGGCCTAATTATTCTTTGGGTTGGTGGGATTATGTTCAATCTAAAATATAATGGCGTGTTGAGGGAGATTAGCATTGACATATAAATAGTATTATTTAACGGTTTGAATGGCCATATCCATATAGTTTACAACTCGCCCTAATGAGCCATGTAAATGGACTACATTCCCATTGCAGTACATAAGTTCCAAGTTTCCATTTTTGATAGTTGATAGGTATTAAACAAATGTTCTGGGAATTATCTGAGCTTCATATCCAATGATTTATTAATGGAGATTTTTTTTGCTACTCGTACGAGTAGGAATGCAAGCAAATCTTACATAGGACATTTCTAAGATGCTTCAGATATACGAGGCGATCTACGAATTTACCGAAAAAAAAGATTAGACAACTTTATTATTAAATCACAATGCACATAATTTCCAATTTATATAACAGGAATTTTACGAAGACAATTCTGCGAAGATAAATATAATGACTAAATACTGTATTTAAGTTTATATTTCATTGTAAGAATAGCGTATTATGCCAAAATCAGCAACATAATAATAGAGGTGCTACGGACGTCGTAGCTCTACGATATCATAAAACGCTACGAGGTGTGGTGTACTTGTCGTAGCATTACCATTGTAGAATGTAGATAAAAATGGGAGCAACTACATATAAGAAAAAACTTTTAGTTGTACAAAGACCCGACTTTGAATTCTTTGATATGTCAATTGAAATGTATGACAATATATCATTTTATTAGTAAAGCACTTTTTAGTGATGACTTTAAAAATAAATAATCTCTATCAACACAAATCAATTGAATATTTATTTAGTTGCATATAGAAAACACATTTTTAACTATACCACTTCAAACCACTACCCATATAAAAATATATTTTTTGCTCAATAAATTCCTATCAAATTTATCAACTTATAATGACTGTTCACTGGAAATAAACGGCACAATACGTCGCAAAAACTGCCGAAACACTCAGATGCAAATCTCAAGCCAAGACGCAACATCGTTTCGCTATTACAGAACACCGCCGCTCAATAATTAATTCTAACACCGTCCGAGGCGACTCAAAAAAGCTCTCAGGGTGCGTTCGTCGTTACTTGCATATTTTTTGTCGGCGCCTCGACACTCGCGCCCCGCGACTCGCCACGGGGTGATTTATCACAAAACTTACAATAAAATGCCCACGAGCCGTTTCAGCGCTTTGTGGATGCCGACGCAGAGATAACCTAATTAACAAACGCTATACATCACCGACACAGTGAACAAATAACCCTATATCCATTAAACGATTGCGGAAAAGAAAACTTCACACGCGGACCGTCGCGTATTCATGAGAGCTTAATTGGTTGTTATCTGAGCATCGACGAGGTCGCAACTTAACTCCCAAACAACTACAAATTGTTCCGCAAAATACTTTTGCATGTATAATTTTCATCAGAATTCATTTGAGCTCGTATTAAGGATAAGAGAATTGCTTTAACACTTCCACAATTAAGTTCAATTGTAGAATATGAAACATTAATATAAATCACAATTCCATCAAGTTATACATACGTGGCTAATTTTGTTTTTGGAACGAGTTTCGAGTTTTTATGTTTGAAATTAATTAAATTTTCAATTTTATGCCGCTGCTTCCGTGCCGTTTAGATGCTTAATTTTAATTAAAAGCCGTATAGCGCTGTTGTGTTGCCTTGAAGGTCCACATCAAAGTATAGCTTCCGAAGTATTAGAGAAGCGAAGAATACTGTCGAATGCCAGTTCTTAAATAAGATTAGCACTTCTTTAAACTTTTCAATACATTTATTCCAGATTAACCCCTACTCGGCTCAATACGCCTGTTTATCCATCTTATATTTGACTTATTTTTAAAGACTTAGTTTGCCTTACATCAAACCTTTTGAGATAATCCTAAGTGGTTACACTGGCCGCATGCGGACTTACAGGTATCCTAACAAGATTTTTTTTTTACTATGAAAAGCACTATGAAAATTCTCAAACAGACTAGGAGTCATGTTTCATTATACCCGATAATTATACAAAATGTTATGTGAACCTCTTCACCAATCCCCTCCTGTTGACAAGTATTGTGAAGGACAATCTTAAAGCCATATATGAAATTTACCGGCAACATAAACTACACATCCACACATGATCAAAGCCAAAGATACCTCATGCTACTTAGAAAATTGCAGATTAACTGCACAAGCCCCCCAGAATAAACTAATTTAAACTTTATGACGAAGTTCACTAAGGTCGTATTTCATTTGAGAAAAGAAGGCTGTTGTGGTGTTGATAGCAGCGTGCGAGCGCGACTCAACGTTAAAGAGAATCCGATTATTGTTATTGAATTACATATCAGAACTCGCGACTGATACGTCACAGTCTAAGAAGAACAGTAAAGCAACTGAAAGTACCAATGTTTCTTATAAATACTTTGATAATTGAAAAGCTAGATAAGTAGATATACCTAATATAAAAGAAAGTCCGATAATACCTACGGAAAATTTAGATTTGACATAGAAATACCAGCGAATTTATGAATAACTGTTAAGTGACTCTAAGCTCTAGTTTTTACCGAAAGCCAAAATTCAATTTAGAGTAAAAAGAAAAATATTGAAACATTGTGACTTCATTCACAAAAACAGGTTTTTCAATTCGGGCAAAGTTATCTTCGCAAAAACCGATGGCACACTAAATAACAAACTAACGTCGCTGGTCTATTAAATTTTTAAAACATGACGCTGTCGAATAGCATACACTATAACTATTTTTTTATATAAATTTATTATAAGAAGTACGAGTAGAGTATGTTGGCGATTTCATTAAGGCCTACATATAAAAAATGGGCTTATATTTTATTTGTTTGCAACCATGACACAAGCACAATGGCTATGTGGGTGGATACGAATTACCCACACGAAAAACAATATATTTTTCTCAAAAAAATGATGTCGCTCAACCTCGTCGTACTGTATAACAAATGCACTGTGGACTAGAAGGCGTGGGTGAGCGTGGCGTGCGATACTTTCCACCTGCGCCCAAGCTTACAGTGACGACTGACGGCACGTTACAGACAACCGCTGCATAATTCACTGAGACCTTTGTGAGAGCCCGGTTGCCGACACTCTGATGTATAAATTACGCGTCTAATAATAGTATTGAAAGCGATATGTCAGTCTGACATGATCGCCTTTCGATATTAAATATCATTTCAGCTAACTTCATGCCAGATCGATGAACTATTGGCACATTTAATATTATTTTAAATGCCAATAAAACCAAACGTACAAATGTGTACCCTTTTGTTTCATACATTTTCGTGTTAAAAATGTAAAGCTGTTTGAATATTGTACGAGGGCGGAATGTAACTCAAACGGACAAGTGGGAAATAGCGGTGTATGTTAGTTTTACTTAAAGCACGACCTGTACAAACGAAGTCACGTCAAGCCACTACAATCACGCTCATGCAACCGAACACCTGCACTCTAAATGTATCTAATTCTTATTTACAATCCATTGCTGGCACTATGACTGCTCTTTAACAAGTTGTCTAATAGAAGAGGCGATGTACATGTAAGTGAAAGTAAAGTCGAAGTAATGTAATGGTTTTTAGTGAAAAGCAAAGGAAACGGAAGCGCCAGGTTGTAGTGGTAATGAATTTGCGAGGGCGGGCGCGGCCCTAGGAAAATAAATTGCCGCGCGCTTCCCGTGTTTTGTTTTAAAAGCTTTGCTTTGATTTGAAAAACTATTTGATGAAGGAGCGGAAGTGGTTGCCAAAGAATAATAAAGGTTAATTGCTTTTCCATTTTATAGAAATATACTCATGTACCGATTTGAAAATTAAATTTTAAATTGCGTGAATAGTTCTTGCAAACAATTGTTTAGCGTTAGATTTACTGTACTTTTTAAATACTTCAAGTTGTACTTACTTATTAATTAAAATAAATAAATTGCACTTGAATGTCAAATTTAACCAGAATTTATTAATGGCAGGTAACAAAACGCGGTAATTCGAAACGATCTAAAATAATGAAGATCTAAATGAAGCGTATTACGCAAAAAGCGCAATAAAAAAGACAAATTCAAAACTTCGATCAAGACAAAAAACACAATTTCACAAACCAAACATTTGAAATACATAACTCACACTAAACCGCATTGGACAAAAAGCCCAGCAACCGTTACACAAATTGAATTTGAGACAAGGTCCGTCACACAAAAACACCAAGCATTGCCCAAACGCTGGCCAAACACTGGGCCGAGTGAATAACAATTATCGTGTTGATTACACCGTGCCGCGTCTAATAATTCACTCTATGGCCTAAACTCTGTAATTACGCGGATGGAAACGTCGGCTCACCGTTTGAGATAAAAATCGGAGCGGTCCGCCGCGTTCTGCCGGTAATTGTGGCCTTTTCTAAACATAAACATTTATTTTTGTAATAAACCACTGAACGCACTTCATGCAAATACAATTATGCTTCGCTGATTGGAACGATTCATTTTTGACTTACCAAATTAGTTATCTATGATTTAAGAATCAAATCTGGCGCCTGGAGTCGCTGTATGATTTATTTTATCGACTTTGAATTAAATCAAGATGACTGAATAAAGTTTTAAATTACGTCTAAAGTAAGTTGATCGATGCAAACCGCTTTCAACGGGTCGCTGTGGAATACTTCAGACAAGTCTATGGTAAGCAGTGGACTTCCCATCGCTAAAGACAACTTTATAAATCGATCTCCTTCAATCCGATTTCATTTAAAATCTTGCAAATCCACTATCAGTTGAGAACCGTAATCAAGTGGAAAACTTTGTGATACCTACTCGTACCATTATAAGTGAATTACTCTATGACAAAGCCACTATCGACCGCAACGTTAATGTTTAAAGAAGCATGAAGCAGCTCGATTGTTTTACAATGGTTCTTAATACAGAAAAGTGGTTTGAAATAGACAACGTGTAGCATTTCCGTGAACTGCTCTCGGCGGTAGTGAAATTATAGGGCTAAGATACTGCGCGCCGCTGCGGTGCCCAAACAATCGAATTAACAGATAATGACCTTCATGCGGACGAGAGCCGCACTTTATTTTTCAATTACGATACACTACTAAGAAGGTTAATTTACATCCTGATAACAGTACTAAAATTAATACATACGAGTATACGCTTCCGTCTGTATCGCCAGTGCAACTCCTGGACCCAAGGATCAATAGTGACGCGGATTTTGATGACCGAGCACTGAACTCAGCAAGTCTATTGTAATTGTCAATTATATTGTAAGACATACATACATAAACTCACGCCTTTATCCCCGAAGGGGTAGGCAGAGGCGCCACCAGGACACCCACATTTCGCCTTGTATGTTCCGTCCCATAATGTGAGAGAGCCTATCGCCATATCGGGCACAAATTCCTGACTCCGGGCTGATAATGAATTGAAAAATCCAATACCACTTTGCCCGACCTGGGACTCGAACCCGAGACCTCAGCTTTGTAGCCGTACCGTAATACAACTGCGCCACCGAGGCAGTCATATCGTAAGAGTTGGAAAGTAACGCCAGTCTCTAGTACCGCCAACAGTTCGCAGAGCTTTGACAGCCTCCGTGGCGCAGTTGGTTAGCCGCCGGCTGTGAAACAAGAGGCCGCGGGTTCGATCCCCGCACCGAGCCAAATGTTTGTGTGATCCACAGGCATTCATTTCAGGTCTGGGTGTTTGCGAGACTGAAAAGTCTCTTGTACTTTCTGATACCCACGAGACAAGACTCGATCATAGATAGTATGGGGTCAGAAATATAATATGTGTGTGACTGTTGGGTGTATTTAGCTTGATTCAACAGTCATAGGCCCGTCCCGTACCCGAATACATGTGTCTATTATAAATTTAATAAAATAGGAAGGATGTTTCCAACTCAAAATACACGAACTAATTCAAAATACCCGATATATTTCTATATATATATCAGCCCATATACGTCCCACTGCTGGGCGCGGGCCTACTCTACAATCGAGAGAATCGATTGAGAGTGGTTAGGCCATATAGTCGACCACGCTGGCCTAGTGCGGGTTGGCGGACTTACGTACCGCAGAAATTCTTTTAAATCGCTACGGTATGCAGGTTTCCTCACGATGTTTTCCTTCACCGTTAAAGTGCGTGGTGATTGACTATCAATACACACATAACTCCGAAAAGTCAGAGTTGTGTCCTGGGATTTGAACCCGCGACCACAGTGAACATGTAGGCAGCCGCGTCTGGTCCGTTACCAACAGGCCACCACGCACTACTATATTTGATTTGTGAATAAGACACTAGTCTTGTTTATGTTTAATTTTTACTACATATATAGAGTTCTTAAGGTGGACGGACGACCTGGTTAAGGTTGCAGGAAGTTGCTGGATGCAGGGCGCTTCCAACAGATCGATGTGGAGGTCCTTCGGGGAGGCTTTTGTTCAGCAATGAACTTCCTGTGGCTTAATAGATAGATAGAGAGATAGATTAATAATATTTTTGGTAACATTAACCATTTTTATTGTATTTTACCAATACATATTGTTAAACCTTTAACATGCCAGCAACACGTTTGTTTATAAAATCAACAATAATATTATATGTATTACGATTTTGTTACTTATAATGTATCAAAACATTAAGGCAGTTCACAAAGCAACAATAAGAGCGTAAATTAAAAGGTGTTACGTTTCGTTTATTTAACACATCATTCAGCGCACATTGTACGGACTGTACCCAATCTCAGTGATTAATGCTCCAAACACGGCCAAAGTCAAAAGTAAATTAACGTCATTTTAATACGGCTACTCCACCGCCGCGATATACTCGCCTATAAAATATCTTATTAGCCGCCCGAGCGAACCCAAACATTAAACAAAAACGTAACGATACCGACCTACATAAACATGCCACACTCACGTTCGCTACCAATAATTACCGTTTATTATAAAGGGTGAAACAAAGCGCATTCCAAACAAACGCTCCGGCGGCCGTCTATCGAGCTCTCCACGCAGTACGGACCGACGCAGGCGATACATTCGGTAGTGCGTGTCACAGGTCGTGTCTAAACTCATCAATCTTGGCTCCATTTAATTTTCGAATAGAATACGTGAGCGGTGCGGCTGTGCAGTGTAGCCGAGGTGGAGCGGAGTGTAGAGCGGTGCGCGTGAAAAGCCGCCGTTCACGGCGAAACAAAACGCTAGCGTGCACAATGAACGAATGAACAAGAACGATGCCGCGCAAATGGAATACGGACCGGAGACGCCATTGTCGATTCACAAAAGAAAGGCAATCATTCGACATGAATAAATATCTTTGAATAATGGCGGTCTCGCTGCCTATAATGAAATGTTTTATGTATCGGTATTATCGCGTATAAATCGCTTTTATACCTCGCTACACTTCCATGTAAACGTTTTTACGCTTATAACTTTGAATTTCGTAATTCCCTCCGTCGAAACACAGGCGGAGTGATCGTTTTTATTCACTCTGTTCGGCGTGATAAAAACTGGCATTGTATACTTTGTGGCAGAAATGAAGTTGTATGTAGCGAGCTTAGTGGAGTGAACAGTCAGCAAAGCGTGCCAAACTAATTGAGCTGAACGGACTAGCGCGTTGATTGTTTATTGTTCCTTATTATCTCGTGTTTATCGACTTAGAGCCGGCTTTAGTATTAGCTTAATTACATTTCCGAGATTAATTAAAACCGTAGCACTATAAATACCTGGCTCATTTCTGTAAACGATTTCCTTATTAATCGCTTGTTGCGTCACAATGCGGCTATTAGCCACAGTACACACTACGTAGGAACAGATTATACAATTCGTTAATAATTGAAAGGTACAAACACATCTCTAATTATTTCCATTAGACAGGCGTTACGTCGAACAATAGTTAATTACATTTTCACAACATAAGCCTTCAAATTGCTTCTTTAATAAATTACGAACTTCGCGGAGATGCATTAAATGCTAATTGTTTTTAAGAGAAATTACAATTCCTTCGAGATATTAATTAATCTTTAGCATTAAGTAATAATAAATTTATTACAAATAATAATCTTATTAATAAAGTTTATGCAAATTATTTGTTTAAAGTATTTTCATATTAATTTAATGTTAATGACCGCTTCCAACAGGTCGTTGTGGAGGTCATTGGGGGAGGCCTATGTTCATCAGAGGACTACCTGAGGCTGACGAGAAGGAGGGAGAGGTTTAAAAGACAAGAAAAGCACTTTTTTCAGATCCTCATATTTTGCACTACTTCGAAAATGTATTAAGATAATTATGCTTCTCTTTGTCTCTTTAATGTTTTCCAACTTTATCCCAATGTGTTTCATTAATATTTTTACCCAAAATGAAATCATACTAATACCAACCACGAAATTTAAATAACATTGCAACACATTAATAGTCGTGAAGACATTTCTGAACGGAACAGATCAAGTCCGTTCTCTCAGCGGTGTTCCCGCTATGATGGGTAATTTTTCCGGTTAGTTTCCGAATCGAATGGCATTAATTAAGGCAGTGGCGGAGTACCACCGCGGAACGAACCGCGCCGACCCCCCGCGGACCCCCCGACCTCCCGGCCCCCCGCCCGCGACCCCCAGGTCTCTGAGGACGAGGGCCTCACGCTCCTCAACCAATAAATCAATTTAATCTAATTTAATTTGAGCCAAGCTTCCTCCGACGTTTTCGTTAAGTCACGCAAGGCTTATGTTTTGAATGCTATTATCTTCTGTTACTTAGACTACCATTTTTATGCGGTCCTACAGAACGGTCTCCTAATTGAACAGTACTTAAATTTCGCGATGTTGAAACTCCTTTTGTGAGATAATATTATGTACTTGTAGCTTTTTCAAAATGATTGTTGTAATACAATGATTACTCTGTGCAAGATGCAATGTAAATGTCCTTTCTGCTAATTTATCTCATTGATAAACGTTTATGATGAAAATACCTATCATGCGTAGTTCAATCATTTTCTATTTCCTCATACCTACATATTCCAGTTCCAATTCTATTCTACTGGACTGTATCAGTCCATATTATATGTACGTTCCACTGAAGAGTACGAGCCTCCTCCACAATCGAGAGTGCGATTGAGAGGGTTTAGGTCCTATAATCCACCACACTGGCTTAGTGCGAGTTGACGCATTTTACATACCATATCAATTTTTACAAATTGCTTTGGTATGCAGGTTACCTCACGATATTTTCCTTCACCGTTATAAAGCGTAGCGATTGACTATCAATACACACATTACTCAGAAAAGTCTGAGTTGTGCCTTTGGATCCGAACCTCCAACCATCGCGAACATGTTGGCAGCCGCGTCTGGTCCGTTACCAACAGATCACTCTCACGCGCGTATCTAGCAACATTACGAAAAAAAAAACAAACCTACACCACGTGCTAATAGAAATGCGCTAGACTTCTAACCTTAGCAGACCCTATATAAAACACGATACTTCTAGACGATATTTCTAGATACTGACAAAACAACAACAGTAATTCAATTTCCATCAACAAAAGCGAATTTGTTCTACAGCGGTATATCCAACAATGAGTATACCAATAAGAAACGGGGCAAATACCAACAGCGCGGCGTAGGCTTATTGCCACCGAGTAGGGCCACACAGATCGCCGATCACGTTTCCAATGAGATCGGTGCCGCGATGACACCCTTGAAATGTTTTTAATAGCGTGATTTATAGAGCAAATTAAACATTTGACTTGGCGTGAATTCTACACTGAGTGGATCCGTCACGCACGGACTGTGCGCCGGCCGCGGCGGCGTGCGGCGCGCTGTGCAGCCCTGCGGACACTCGCTTACAGAACGCTCTGATGGCACTAACTATATCTTTATCATACATACATACATAAACTCACTATGTTCCGTCCCGTGATGTGATAGGGGGCGAGCCTATCGTCATATCGGGTACAAAATCCTGACTCCGGGCTGACAATGAATAGAAAAATCCAATATCACTTAGCCCTACCGGGGATTCGAACTTGAGACCTCGGCTTTATAATCGTACCGTAGTACCTACAACTACGCCACCGAGGTAGTCTATCTTTATCCGCACATACGTATCCTATTGCGTATAGGCATCTACTATGTTTAAATAGGAGTCGGACCTTAGTCCACCACATCAACAGAACTGTCTTCTATTGTACCAAAAATTGTTGCTTTATAATATATCCTCACACATTCATTTTAAAAGGCGAGCGGTGCATACTACTCCCTCAACTACGTGGCTATTCAAGGATGGTAATCATTACTTATGTATCATCAGAAAAACTACCTCCTCGCTTGCCTAGGTAGTTTAAAAACTCTATTTTAAAATATCAGTGACGGCCTACCAAGTACGGCACAGTTTCAACTGGTGGATTAAATAATATAGGTTAGTCTCTATGCTGATTACCACATTTAACATAATAGACACTGGAGGAAAAAACCAGTGGATTTAGAAATATTATAACTCTTGTTGGATTCCTTGTTTAATTTGTGTGTGCATCAAAAAAGTATTTCCTAAATTGAACCCTTTTTTATATGCTGTCGCAGGGAGACGAGGTAGCGGCCCGCCTCATGATAAGAGGCTACCCCTGCTCATGGACTGTAAAGCCGCTACCTACCGAGAGGAGAGAAAAGAAGGACTGTTGTAAGAGGTGCTCAAACACTTATGTATGGAAGTGTCCATAGTGAGTAGGTACATTATCATCGGCAGTCGCAGCTGATTAATAATACGCGTCGCTACCGTGCTGGACTGTCCGCTTTTTATGAAGACTGGCCACTCCGCGCGTGTCCGTGAGAACCGATTCCAACCGAGTTACAACTAACGGTAGCACCACGATTCACCCAGAGATCCGAAGTCCGTGATTTCTGTGAAAGTTTCATTGTCGAAAAAGGCCAGTGTACCATGAAAGTGTAATGCACTTTTTAGAATTATTTGCCAGTTATGTTTACTTCGAACGATGCCGGAACTCGAACCTTCTGATATAAATATATTTTGAAAATGATAAAAGTCGGTTCAAACGGTACGCAATAAATTAAAAATGAAAGTCATGTATTTTTTGTAAAATAACATACGTACTCTTTTAGGTTTACAAAGACAAACTTACAAATGGTAACCTAGTGGTAAATATTTTTTTACTTATTGAGAAAATGAAACACGGGAGAAAAAAGAAAAAGCATACGAGGCTTTGGTCCCCGTTAAGCCCATTTTGTATCAGTATCTTGGATCATAATCACTGAACTATTGTCATTAGGAAACTTCTTATTTTTCGTCAATTTTCTCCCATTGAAACCACCTCGTTGAATTGGCACTTTCATAATTCAGTCTAAACGCTTCCAATTAAACGAAACACGCTGACCCAGCATAGTTAATATGCCTGTGGGATATGCCTACCTCTAATAAGTTTTACTAGGAAGGAATGTTAAGCGTCGGAACGAGTTATGCGTTGGTGCTGGGTTCACCTAATATTTGTTATAGACGTCGAGGCCGCAAGTATCCATTGTATGACACACGATCGCCGCGAAATGTTCTTGTTACGCTTCCAGCACTCAACACTCGTCTACAGGGGGATACATTTTAGCTTTTACGAATCACCATAACAAGTTTTATTATTTAAATACTCCCATACATAGTCCTGGGGCCACAGTAAGATCGACTCTTGTGTCTTGGGTACCAGGAACTACGAGAGACTTTCGGTCTCACAAACACCCAGACCCGAAAGAAATACTTGTGGTTCACACAAACATTTGTCTTGGTGTGGGGATCGAACCCGCGGCCTCTCGTTTCACAGCCGGCGTCTTACCAACTGCACCACAAAGGCTGTCATTTATTCTGCTTTCAAGTTATTTCAATGTACTTACGTGGCGTTATTCCGGGTAGTGTTAAAGGCATTTCTTGCTCAATCTTTGCCATTTCCTCTAGGTTTTAAGCTCCTAGAATGTGTTTTACAAAGTACTGGTGGAAATAATACCTAAAGGATAAAGAAATAACGTTACAAAACTAATAACTTTTTAAAGCTACTTACTATATTCTTAGACTTTGCATAGAGTTTTCTCGTTATTTCCTGTATTCAATTTTATCTTTAAATTTCTAATGTGGTTAATGTATTTGAGTAAACTTAAATTTAAAATTATTTATTAAATAATTGTGTGATTTGAGGACAATTCTGTAAACCCATGGGACGAGGACATACATACTTTTTAACAAATACCTGCACGTTATTTCAAATAGTTTTAATACATTAGGCACTATGGTGGTACTATAGCGGCAGGAGTTTATTGGATAATTAAACATTACAAAGGAGAACATGTCAATGAAATTCTTTCTGGAATAATAAAATAAAAAACTCAGAACTTCTACAGATCCTCATCTATTGTTGAACATAGGCTTTTCCTAACGATTTCCGCAGCCTTTTGTTGCAAGCAGCCTGCATCAACGACCTATAATGGTTATTGGATTGGTACAAACTACAATGGATCGGATCAATCGATACGTTATTTTATTTTATAAAAACCCCACACTTTAATTATCACACTGTACATATAAATAAAGTCCTATTTCCAGTGAAATCTCATCGTCAACATAATGCACAATTTAACAAGAGTACAGGCGGTATTGTTAGCTCGCAACACAAATTGTTCCCGGGGCTATTTCTGTCCACTGCCGCAATGATAGCCAATTGTGCCCTGCTCGCTTAACCGGTGACAATGTTGCAAATTCTGATACCGAGCTACAGTGCCTATATGCTTTCATTATCCCTACCAGCGATTCGACTCATAGAACGCTATAGAATGAATTTGCCATACTTTAGAGCTCTGAAAAATCGATAAATATATCCATTTCGAATCGATTTATTTGTTTTTATATATACCATATTAATTTCTTTTTTAGCAAAACTGTGTACTTTAAAGCTCTTCCTTAATATATCCATGGGAAGCTTGCGTTTCTCCACGCTTTACTTTTTTCCTAAGTAGGGTTTTCTAAGAATTAGTAAACAAATTAAGAATGGATTGTCTATGTTCGTACAATACTAATCGGTACCTACACTCTATTAGTCTCAATTCGATTAAATAAGTCTTTGTTCATAACGATCTAAATAATCTATGTGGTGATCATTTAGGTACCAAGAATTAGAATAAGAAATGTCCCTTACTACTTGGAAATGAGAGTTGGATATGTTATGTTAGGCACACAAAACTAATGTTTTAACTTGATTCATGAAAATACCCTTACGTCTTATCGAGTTTATTTATTTCGATACTAATCTGAACTATACCTAGTAGGTAATTACCAGAATCTAATATGTTTCAACTAGACCTTATCTTGATAAAAGAGAATAATTTTATAATTTAAATCTGATGTTCTATCTCAAGGCAGAGTCACTATTTATTTCTTAAAGACTATTATATAATCATAAGGCAATTTTTCATTGGTATTCGTGAAAGGTGTTCGCGCCTACGAATAGGAGGGTGGCCCCAGGATAAACGACACTCAATTTAACCATTTCTCTATATTAATTATATCAAAACAGCCCCTGCGCCATACATAAATAACAAAAAATGTGTGCGCACCCCGATACCCCCGTCACGGACCTTGATTCAGCCGATTATTTTAACATCCCCCTCTGAAGCTCGGAGTTTAAGGGAAGCTATTCATCAAACATTTTGAATTTTACGTCTCATGACTTGTGATGCGCCGTAAAAATGGTTCATAATAGACTTCTCCCTTCCACCTGCCTGTTTTACATAAGAAAACTTGCTGTCGCTTGAAAATTCATGTGATTATGTCGGCGTTATTGATTAAGTATTATTATAATAAAAAACTACGTTTATTGAATTAGTGTCGCATACTTTTTTCGTTGATGGAATTGGAATATTTTAATAACTTTTTCTCCTGGCATGACAAAATGCCTTCAATATAGCTGATACTTTGCACCCCAAAATGGGACATATACTACGCACAAAAATTAAAGGATATTTTTTTTGATCCATTTTTTTTGGTGTTTTTTGAGAGTCTGTATCTTGGAGAAAATTGATTGTTAAGAAATTCAGAAACTAAAACTTTGAAGCTTGAAATGTCTATTTTGCAGATCTGTGCTCTATTTCTTGATTGCTTGCTTAGTTGATAATCGTAAGAAAACTAACGAGAAAAAAAAATTCCAATATTTTTCTGGATTTCAAAACCCTGCATTTACATGGGTAGTGTTTTTTTTTTGTGACATCATTATAAAATTCCCGTAGATAATTTAATTGCCTTTAATTTGATATACCAGAAACCTCCGTGACATGATTTGGAGCTGACTTATGGTAAATCAAAGTAAAAATGGCCTATCACACTTTGACATTGGATTACTCCATGAATATCAATTATGGGGAAAACAAAATCAGAATTTTAGTAACTTCAAAACATGCTCTATAAGATGGTATTAAAGTCTTATGATAATAAACAGTATTTCCAAGTAAAATTGTTAATTGAAAAAAAGGTAAAAAAACGGTTATTTATGGATATTCGGAAAACACTGCATATCTTTAGACAAAAGAAACTAACGAAGGATATCGTCGGTAACTTTTCAACCTTAAAGTATTTTAAAGACACTCTGAAAATTTCAAACTGCTCCGATTTGATTATCTTAGTGTTCGGAAGGTTTGAACTTACTGTATTCGTCAAAATTGTCGTAATAAGCATTTTTCGTATGTGATCGATTTTTGTCACTTCAGAATGCTTTTTTTTGGTGATTATCCATATTCTTTTAATCAAATCATTTTTTCTAACGTTTTCTCTATTATCCGCATTTGTAAAAAACATACTGGCACTGTTTTACTATAAATCCGACCATGCAACCTCCCCGTAGTACGCTTTGGGTAACGCTTATGCCGGCGGTAAAACAGTGCCAGTATTTTTTTTACAATTGCGGAGAATAGTGAAAACGTTTGAAAAAAGGATTTGATTAAAAGAATATGGATAATTACTAAAAAAAATATTCTCAATTTACAAAATCATCAGCATGCGAAAAATGCTCATTACGACGATTTTTGCTGAATACAGTAAGTTTAAACCTTCCGAACACTAAGATAATCAAATCGGAGCAGTTTGAAATTTTCAGAGTGTCTTTAAAATACTTTAAGGTTGAAAAGTTACCGACGATATCCTTCGTTAGTTTCTTTTGTCTAAAGATATGCAGTGTTTTCCGAATATCCATAAATAACCGTTTTTTTTACCTTTTTTTCAATTAACAATTTTACTTGGAAATACTGTTTATTATCATAAGACTTTAATACCATCTTATAGAGCATGTTTTGAAGTTACTAAAATTCTGATTTTGTTTTCCCCATAATTGATATTCATGGAGTAATCCAATGTCAAAGTGTGATAGGCCATTTTTACTTTGATTTACCATAAGTCAGCTCCAAATCATGTCACGGAGGTTTCTGGTATATCAAATTAAAGGCAATTAAATTATCTACGGGAATTTTATAATAATGTCACAAAAAAAACACTACCCATGTAAATGCAGGGTTTTAAAACCCAGAAAAAAATTGGATTTTTTTTTTCTCGTTGGTTTTCTTACGATTGCTTATCAACTAAGCGAGCAATCAAGAAATAGAGCACAGATCTGCAAAATAGACATTTCAAGCTTCAAAGTTTTAGTTTCTGAATTTCTTAACAATCAATTTTCTCCAAGATACAGGCTCTCAAAAAACACCAAAAAAATTGATCAAAAAAAAATATCCTTTAATTTTTGTGAGTAGTGTAGGTATTTACTTACCTACGTATAAAAAGAGACCAGATTATGTGCATTTGCATTTTCCTATTTCATCCAAAGTTTTGTGTGATGATGCTATATTTGCAACATACCTATAGATATATTATAATTATTATTTTTTAAATTGTAATATTAATTACGATATAACAATTCAATAATAATGTAACCCTAAAATTGTAGGTAACCCTCATAAGAAAGAGTATTGGTGGTTATTGATATGGACTCTACTCAAAATTTTGAACGAAATAGGCCCTAACACTTTTGATCATAACAATTTATTTTTCTACAATAATTCTTTTAAATAGTTTGTTAAAACAATAAAACACCAAATTAAAATTCTTAGGCATATATTATTAAAATAATTTCTCCATATCATATCACACGTTAACGTAGAAATATGGCCAAGCAAATGTCTAATAAGAAACGCGGCATCCTGCGAAGTTGTCGATGCGGCGCGGCGACGGGCGTGGTGCCAAGGCGGAGCCTCGCAGTCCCCGCCCGGATCTGCTCGTCTCCACTCTCGGCTTGCCTCTTACCTCCGCCAAATATGATAACGAGGATGCCACTCGACGACCGCATCTCCCTCCACCACTGTTATTAGCGGCGTGATTGACTGCGCACTTACCGCGTGTTGGTTTACTACCTACGCACTACGCATGTACCTATTTAGCGCTAGTAAGGATTTGACAGGTATGATAACTATTAACGATGATATAAATATCATTTTTTGCTTAGTGCTGTATGATAGTTTATGTTTTCTAAACTTAATTTTGAAAATAAAATTTGAATGAATACTCGTAATAAATGGCGAATGGTTAACAATGCCATCTGTCGGAGAGTAGCAGAATTAATTAACATTTAATTTTATTACAATGTATTAAAAGTAAAATAATATAGGAATAACATGTGTTCTCGGTGTGTAGCAATAGCATTTATATCAAAATTAATGTTAGCTTACTATGCATGCTGGATATATTACTATCTTTTCAAATGTTGAGTACATTCATGACAGTTCTTTTTCCACAAACTCCAAAATAAAACATATTACATTCATATTACAGTGAGATTTTTGGGGTCTAAAATTTGCGTACATCGTAAAGGCGGTATAGACTTGCCTTATAACATTTGTGACAGAACCGAACCATCAACAATCAGTACCATCAAACAGCTCCGCGTACTGTGGATGACATTATTGGTACCTCTACCATATTCTTCGGGAATCAATAAGCTCATTAATTTATAATCATGGGTGGCTTGGTACCACGAAAGCACAAAACAGCATTCCAAGTAAAACAATAAAAACAACAACTTGTTAACAAACTTTATTCCTTACAATAGCCAATAGACATGATCATGTAGACTGTAGTATAATAATATATTCTTATAAATCTCGGTAATTTGTATACAATATAAAATATATTCACAATTGTGCAACTAACAGGACTATAACGAACCACTTCACAACTTCGACGTCAACTCTGGCACGGCCTTGAACAAATCCGCGACCAAACCGTGGTCGGACACCTGAAATAAAACAACCGACATTAATCCTCATAATTGCTCATTTGTACGATAATTGCTGCTGTAAAACTGTTGAAATGGCTAAAGACGAAGTAAATGTTTTATTTAAACGCTAGACATTACACAGCGAACATCGCAAACAAAATTATATGTGTGGACTTGTGAATTGCAGTCTACAGTTCATTCAATATAATAATATAATACCAATGAATTACCAGCCTTGACAAATTGAATGCCATTTATTGCATTAAAATAATGCACAAATCACACCATCGTATTGAGAAAAATTGATAGCTTGGCCTAACTAACCCAACGACAATTTTTAAGAGAAGCGTTTCGACAATGCAGTTCATCTATAAGCCTCTCGCACCTCGCTGATTCCTCGTGTGTATAGTACGCGAGCACAGATTTCGTGTGTGATGTCTGCTCTAGAACTGTTATTTATCTCTATTATCTTAGGGTCTCCTAAATGTAATGTTGCAAATATCGCACATAAAAATAAACTGTTATCGAAATCATCAACATTTACTAACTGGAAATAAGTCATTGTACTCAAATATGCGCATTTATTTCCCTGAATGTCCATGAACTTCATTACCCAGTAGTTAATTGAGTGCACACAGCCGATATAATGAACCGCATCAATTTCCATATTAATGTTGATTTATATATTTTATAATTACCATACAATTCATTTCCAGTTGCTAATATTAATACAATTTCTGTTTTCGGGTACCGATTCGATAATAATTAATTAATTACTTAAATTACGATTACGTGCGATTATATCAATATTCATTCAAAGGCGTTTCAGTTATCTTAAATGAGATTTTATCTCGTACAAGCGTTGCGGCCTGACAACGTAACTCATAACAATCGAATATAGATAAAATTAGATAAACTAAAAACATTGAACCTATTGACTTTTCGATAATAATGTTAAACTGTTTTTTGTATACACATTCCGTAAAGTATTAAATTAATTTCATTTTACTCATTGTGATGAACTAAGCATTACGGCATTTAGAAACAAAGTGAGCAAAACCTGAGGTTCGCATACATCATTAATTTCGACATTAAAATGCAAGGAAAATCCCACATCACTATATCAACTAACACAAGTTTATAAACTAGAATAGAATTATAGTCTGCAATTAAAAAAGCTAATATTCAAACTATATTTGGACGTTAAGATTTGGTAACAATTAATTTAGCAACAAGACTTAATGACTGGCAACAGATGTTATTGTTACAATTAAATTCACAACCTGTCTCTTTATACATAATATTATCATAATTTGACTGCTTTGTGCTAGTTAAATAATAATATTTTGTATTTTCAATTAAATAGTTATTTACCTGGAATATGGGCGCTTCAGGGTCTTTGTTGATAGCGACAATGGTCTTGGAGTCTTTCATGCCAGCCAAATGTTGGATAGCACCGCTGATGCCGACGGCAATGTATAGATCCTGCATACACAAAACCAATAAGACTAAAGTTATTAGTCCACCAAAGTTTGCAGACAACTAATAGTGTTTTATTTTCCTGTAAGTAATTAATAAATTAGTATGTCAATTATGCAAAAGTTGATAATTGCTTTTAAAATAATTACGTTGGTTTACATTACTTATTAAATTAAATTCATTAAGATTGCTACATAGTGCAGCGCAACACGTCGAAATATTCTTTAAACCATTTTGTACGAGCGACGTATCGTGATCGGACTTATAGTGCGCTGCACTCTGCGGCACGGCATGGTTGCCTGACGCCTCATAGAGAATTTTGTAAGACGAATCTTCCAAATGCGAACCAACCCTCATTTTTGTACTTACCGGAGCGACTATTTTGCCAGTCTGTCCGATCTGCAGGTCGTTGGGTACGAAGCCTGCATCGACCGCAGCACGGGACGCTCCCACTGCCGCGTTCAACTTGTCCGCTAGATCATACAGCAACTTGAAGTTGTCTCCCGACTTCAAGCCACGACCTGAATGAAACAAATCATAGTCAAATTAGACATTCATTGTGGCGCAGTTGTTTCAACCCTGGATATAGAACATGAGGCCGCGGGTACGACCCTCGCACCGAGACAATATTTGTATGATCCACAGGTGTTTGTGTTGGGTTTGTGTCTTTTTGAGACCAAAAAGTCTCTAGTAGTTTTTCTCGTAGTTTCAATATCCACGACATTTAATTGATTATTAATTTAATTATATTTCAACATAACATTCTTGTACCTACAAAACATTTAAATATAAAAAAGTCTATTAATTCACCTCCAGACACAATATTCTTAGCGCTGGTTAGTTCAGGCCTGTCAGACTTGGTGAGTTCCTGTGACACAAACTCAACCAGGTCACTCTTGTAGTTGCCGTCTGGAGCTTTGTCCACAGCAGCTGATCCTCCCTCCAGAGGATCTGCAGGGAATGCTGTGGCCCTCACTGTAATCACCTTGATAGGGTCCTTGGCTTCCAGGGTAAGGACAGCATTACCTAAAGGAGTAAGATTTTTATAGGGTAAATAATATTATTGACTATAGAAAAGTAATAATATATTCCACTTTCAACTGGCTTATTCCAGAATTTATTTTAATTTATATTTACACATTATCAATGTTTGTAAGGCAACTATAACTGGAATGCCAATATGTATTAGGAACAATAAATCTTTCTGCTTATTACCAACCTGCATAGATTGTTCTAATAAATGTATTGGCATCCTTAACACCTATAATATCAGTTATTGGGGAAACATCCAACTTGGCTGCTACCCTCGGCAACACAGCTTTGCCAAAAGCAGTGGCCGGTGCCAAGATATGAGTGCAGTTGAATTGTTTTTGAGTAGCCAAAATTAAAGGAGTTAAGCTCTCCGCAGTGAACCCTTTGAAAGCATCACTTTCTGCTACTAGGACTTTAGAAATTCCACCAGCTTTGGCTACCTTCTCTGCAGCCTGAAATACCAAAATTATTCAATATTGTCTTGTGTGGTGTGTTGTACATGTAGGTATTTATAAAATTATTGATTATTAAGGTCATGCTAATATTCTGGCGAGGTATTGTTATTGACTGTCTATTTATTCTTTTATATAATTTTTCTGGGCTTAACCTTCAATCAACCTTACTCACCGGGCCACATTTGGTACCCGCTACAAGTACGGAGATCTCTCCACCGATCTTCTTGGCTGCAGTCAAGGCATTCTGCGTGGCTGGAGATAGAGCTTCATTATTATGCTCAGCTAAAACGAGAGTACTCTGCAGTCGTCGCAGCTAAAAAAATACATTACAATTATTCTTACTTTAAAACACATTACATTTAAAAAATAATGCTACTGACCAGGGTGTAAAAAAACAAGTGAAGATCTTAATCGCGACAGTACCTAAACTATTTGTTTACTTAATGAATGCTTTATGGTTAAACTAATAACATTTATTTAAGTTATGAGGAAAAGAACTGGGGTATTCAAATCTGATAAAGAAAGAGTAGACGTAAGACTTTTATCATATTTATTATTGGAGTTACCGTGAACGATTCAGTTAATAAAATAATTAAACATACCTTAGTAGACAAGAACAAATGCCTACTACTTGGCGAAAACATTATTTTATTTATTCTCAAAATTCCTAACTTATTGAATAAAAACTTTTCTATAAACAGATAGGTTACAAAATACAAAGTCCAACGTAGGTACAAATCGATCAAATAAAAAGAAACAGTGTTGCTACGTATGGTATTATCAACAAAATTCAACAGTTAAGTTTTAAACGTACAAGGACCGAAATAACACAATATAAATAAATTTAATTACTGAAGGATTCTCAACGCACATAAAAATATTTTAAAACAAATCCATGCAACTTTTAAATAGTTTTTAGCCCGAATACTGCAACACTATTTCTAATTTATTTGAACGCTTAACAAGCAACATTGTATAAAAATAGTGTTGTGCCGTGTTATATCGATTAGACAAATAAGATATATTATGTCACTTCTTTATCAGCCCTTATACGTCCCCCTGCTGGGCACGAGCCTACTCTACAATCGAGAGAATCGATTGCGAGTGGTTACTTAGTTTGACAGATATCTTCCCATTCTCCTCGTTTTTCGTGTTTATTTTGTCATTATTTCAAAGTGTTATTATTTTTTCAATTATTTTGATTGTAGGACATAATAAAGCTTTGAAATAATGACCAAATAAACATAAAAAACGCGGGGCATTCTGTAAAACTAAGTGACAATGACGCGGACGAGTGAGTAGTTACAGCTACTGTTGGGTCATGAAAAATTTCCGAAAATTTTCCAAATGAAATTTTTCAATTTTTCAGAAAAATATGAAAAATTTCAGAATATTTTTCCGATATTTTTCCGATATTTTTCCATTTTTGAATTTCGAACGAAACGTAACTTCCAGAAAAACGGGGTGAATCGAAACTCAGGGAGAAATAGAAAAAAAAATATTGTTTGTTTTTTCGTGTTTTATGAACCAAATTAATTATATTTTATTTATAATTAATGATTTATGACTCTTTTTTACAAATTGCAGCCATTACATTTAATCCCTATCGCGAATTTGGACTTTACAGTATTACAAATGCATGTATTTTTACTTTATTAGCAAATTTATTACGAATATAAAACAATTAAATCGATTTTACGATTAAAAAGCAACAATTAAGTTAAATAATCGAATTTTTCCATTATTTTTCCATTTTGAAATTTTTCCGAAAAAACCCTGAATTTTTTCCGAAAAATAGAATTTTTCCGAAAATTACACAACACTAGTTACAGCCCTTCACTAGATTGTGATTTGCTTTATCGATGAATGGTGATAAAATATTGATAACAGTAATCGAGATTGAACTGCCCGGCCCTAGCATTTTAAACGTCAAAACAAAACGATCTTTGTTTAGAATGTCATAATGAGACTGGTATTTGATAAACGTTTTTAAACTGGAATCGGTCATTGATGATACCAGTCGTCTATTCAACTCTACGTGATGCTAATCTACACAATATAGTGCCAGTGATGAAATAATAATAGCATTATTTTTTTAAAAGGAATTGATTCGTGGCTACTCTAAATATCGCCCCACCCGGCTCTTTGGCTTACTTTCCCAAAGCAAACCTCTGTTTGCGTAGTTTTAACCACGTATACACATCTCAAGTTCTCTAGAACAGCTGAAATCATGTCTTCGTTACCGATTGTGTCAATAACTCGGCGAGAAACATTCAGCTCGTGCCATAGACTCCACAGGTGAGTGCCACACAATATGAGTTGGAATTTTCGAATTAGGAACTAATGTTTTTTTTTTACGAGTATAAACCGTCCCGGAACATGGGCCTCAAGGCCCCTGATCTTTAGGGTTATCAGAGCTTTTAACAATTAAAATGTAATACTATTTGTTAAAGAACATTTTGTGTTACTTATTTGCATTTATGCATGGTTTACATAATTCTCTTTTACTAATTACATAAAGTATGAGTAAACATTTTATATCTATTATATATTTAAATAAATTAAATCTTGTTTGTTACAGAAAGCATATTGAAACTTTGTAAAATCTGCAATAATATTGACTCAGTTCTAAAGGCCAGAGGTTACAATCACTTGGCTCTTTGAAACAAAGGCAATAATAAAATATTAGTTATTTAATTAATATGAAGAAAAGATACATCTCTGCAATAATGAATATTTAAGCAAAATAATATTATTTACTCCATTACACTTTAAATATTGCCGTAATCACTTATCCTTAAAAAAGTGAACAGTATATATCTCTATTTATTTTAAAATTACTAGTAACCTACTTATAATTTAATTTTATTGTTAAATTTCTTTCCAGCCCATTCTTAAATGATGAAGAAAATAAGAAACTGTATGGAAAATGCAACAACCCCAATGGACATGGTCATAATTATGTTGGTAAGAAATGTGACAACCATTTCAAAGAATATAAAACAATTTTTTTGCCATATTATTACTTCATAAACAAAAATTACTTTCTATATTTTCTCTTTTTTTATTTTTGTATATATTAGAGGGTTTGGTGATATTTATTTTGTAACAAATATCAAGGATATCAACACCCAAGTACCAAACCTACAAAACCACTAATTTATTACTTCTACATCAATATAATGAAATACAAGGTCCCTGTCTATAAAATAAGAACACTTGTAAAAACATTTGTGATATCATCCTTCAAGTTAGATTGCATAATTGTTTTTCAGTTCTGGTGACTGTGAAGGGGCCGGTTGATCCTCAAACAGGCATGGTGATGAATGTTCATGATCTGAAACAATATATGCAGATGGCTATAATGGACCCCTTGGACCATAAGAACTTAGATCAGGACGTGCCGTACTTCAAAGCTGTGGTAACTATCTTGAACAATTATCACACTTCAAGTAAAACATTTAAAATGATAATTATTCTAGTTAATGAACTTTTAATAGAATTGATAAAGATTGTGTAACATTGTTGATAAGGAATGGAAATAATTAATGTAATAGACTTAATTGGCTACTACTAGTACTTGGGTTACTAGTCAGCAGAATAATGTATGAAGCAAATTAATAATGAAACAATATATTTATTTATGAATATGATTTATACAAAAGGTCATCCTATTTCATAATTTTACATGTGTAAAATAAACGAACACTGTGTTATAATCCATTTTATCTATTTTTCTTCAAGTATGCTATAATATAAAGTATTTTGGTAGTATATAGCACATTAGATATTGTAGTGTGTATATTCAGGTTTTTCTAGTATAAAAATAATGTCAACTATAGTTTCTTACATTATTTTACTGAATGTGCTGTTACTGATTATTTTCCAGGTAAGCACTACTGAGAACTTAGCAATATTCATATGGGATCAGCTGCAAAAGGTAATGGAAAAGCCACACTTGCTGCATGAAGTGAAGATATTGGAAACAGAGAAGAACCATGTGGTGTACCGCGGTGGTACCACATACCCTCGCAAGAAGTACAATTCGTCCAGTCTTCACCACAACCCAAACCACCACGACGTGTCATCTGACTCCGACTGATATAACCAGTTTGATATCGCCATATTAATCATAAATATTCTATACGGCTTCATGTTCTACTATAAGAGATAAGGAAAGGTAGGCATTCCATAAGCATATATTTTTAAGTGTCCTTATTTACATATTTGTCTAGTTGAATATTCGTATTGATGTTTGTAATAAAGTATAATATGATGATTATTTGATTTTATAATTCACAGCTTGCTCATACTGTCCCTATTGATTAATTTCAAACCATAACTTATATAGCTCTTAGAACTTCTTAAACTTTCTGTTTTGCTGCGTAAAGTATGCATCATACAAATTACGTCAGATGCAGTGTTGACACGTTAATTGCAGTTCACACCTTATTTTGGGATGTAACACTTATGCGACTACCACAAGCCAGGCGTGTAATTTTCATAAATAAAGGCGGAAACATACTATTGAAACGCGACGCCTGTTGGGTCAAATCAATTTTCTTATTTCTGCCATAATAGGTCCAAGCCGCTCTAGTGGATGACGTATTGAGATAAACGAGGTTCACATGTTTAAGACCTTTAAAGGTACTAGTCTACATACATACATACATAAACTCACGCCTTTATCCCCGAAGGGGTAGGCAGAGGCGTCACCAGGACACCCACATTTCGCCTTGCATGTTCCGTCCCACGATGTGATAGGGAGCGAGCCTATCGCCATATCGGGCACAAATTCCTGACTCCGGGCTAACAATGAATAGAAAAATCCAATATCACTTTGCCCGACCCGGGATTCGAACCCGAGACCTCAGCTTTGTAACCGTACCGTAATACAACTACGCCAACGAGGCAGGTACTAGTCTCTCGCAAGTAAATACTCAAAAAAGGTAAAATAAAAATAAACAATGTTTCCCAAAATAATTATTTAATACTCCATTTTACTACTGCTGTTTCACTATAGTTCATATTGTTTAATCGTAGCAACAAGCATCTAATTTGTACTGGCTACAATTACATATAATCCATTTTATGCGTCGCAAAAAATTCACATTCTAAGATTACTACTTTGGCTACTTTTAATTTATTGCAATACGAAAACCTCCTGGGATAAAATATGCTCTTACACAGATATAGATATGGTAAATTAATCTATAATTTAAATATCGACTCATTTTGTATAAAAATATCACAAATAATTATATCCAGCGTTTGATAAGCTGCTTTCGATAAATATCGCACGTTTAGTATTTAAAAACCGAATTCGAAATGAGCCATAGATTAGTTTGGTATGGAAATGCCAAAAATATTTAACTCCATGCGTGGTGTAATTACATCGTATTTTTTATCTTAAAGATATTCAAACATGAGTATCATGTTACATTTGCAATTTTGTCCATTTAAAGTACTGATAGCAAAAGAATTACGTCTGGTTAAACATTTTTTATTTCAGATTTCAGACACTTACTAGGCGTGCGATACTATTTATAATGAATACAATCTACATTCTGCAAACATCACATTCATCTAATATTGCCACATTAAGTAGAAATCAATACAAAATACTAAACACATATTTTAAGTAGTAGTAGGTATACTTTAAGTATCATACATGTTTTAAATATAAGCAATATATAGGTAAAAAACAAACTAGAAATCAAATAAAATACCGAATTTCCACATCACTATCATAAATGTCCATGCATTACATTCTATGTAGGAAAAGTATAAAATTATCCAATATACCGACTATAGTCATAAAAAGGACATACACAATTAACACATTACACGTGACATCACAGATTAGTTACATCTAAATGATAATTTATACAAACACCACGTAAAAATCATATCACTTAATATCTTTGCTTAGTCTTACTAAGGTCTTTATTTTTTAACTATGACCAACTATAACTATTGTATCGACATTACACAGCACACAATCAAATTTAATTAACTTTGGAAAAGGTTTATTTTAGAACAATTGTTAGTCAAAGTTAATAGATCAGCCTTTCAAAATGTCATTACTAGCGCATCGCAGAAGCTAATAAATTACAGGTTAGATTGCCATATTTACATCGCGTCGACACGGATGTTTTATACTGATGTAAGGAACACCTAATTCGAAGTCGTTTCGCGGCCAATATTTGAGTTGAGGCTTTTGTTCGGGCCTTTCCTCTGACACGTTGAAGTAGGCGAAAAGAACTAAAGCTGTGTAGCTCGCGATGAATATAAGTATATGCCAGACTCCGTGCATGTAGGGGAAGTCGATGGAGAGCCACGCGTCGCAAAACATGCGGTCCATGATCCAAGAGAAGATCGCCAGTAAGGAGATAGCGACGCATCGTAAGCCAAGTCGGTACACGCGAGCGCATTTCACCCTGCCAAATACAAAAATGTGCAAATACCTAATATAATAATGTTTGACGCAATAAAAAAGCAGGTTAAGAGAATAGTCCACAGACAAAAAAAGTAATTAAACAAAGCGCGATTCACATTTCACAATATAAGCAATTAAAAATTCTCCTAAGAACAACTAAGTGAGATGCTCAATATGCTGTTAGAACAACAGTTATATGTAAACTCTAGAGAGTTTTAACCTCGACTATCTTTTAGCCAGATATAGAAACATTTAAACTCTGATTTGTACGGTTTCTGTTACAAATCGGTTGAATCACAAAATCGGTGTCGCAATTTATATCAGTGGATTTCTGCACCCTTTTATATAACATCCTAAGTTTTAAAGTATACAGTAGTATTAAAAACAAAACCACTTTTTACAAATTCCGTCATGGATTGGGACATAAGGAATGTTTTTCAAATTTATTTTATATTTATTATTGATAAACTAATCAGTCAGATTAAATTTAAATTGCAAAATTATGAATTCTTGGGAAGTTTATTTTTTCGAATTCTGTTGTCCCCTTGAATATATATTTTTTCTACGATTCAAGGTAACTCTATTTATTAAGCGTTTATCTATATAGATAAGGGACAACCCGAGAATCGTCGAAACGCCATACATATGAAAAGAATGTTGACCATATCTACCTATTTAACTCCTTATACATTAATCCGAGGGCTGGAAATGCCAGTGTCATCAGCGCGAAAGCATTGGCAGCTGGGTGCATCACTAGGAAACCCGTAGACACCACTGAGATGACGCTGCTATACACAGCTAGTTTCCTCCTGTAATACAAACATAGCCAGTATTTTTAATATATGTTTTAACAGCAACAAAAAACTAGGACAGTTGCAAACTGATATGCAGGGTCAAATAGGGTCAACGCAGAAGGTTTTAGTTTATTTAGAATTGCCATCTGTGAGGAATAATCTGTTCAAGTTGACAATAAATATAACAATTCTTTCTACTTATCTATATCTGCCCGTGTGCATATATAAAAATGATTCCGTTCAATACATTCATGACTGCCTCGGTGGCGTAGTTGTATTACGGTACGGTTACAAAGCTGAGGTCTCGGATTCGAATCCCGGGTCGGGCAAAGTGATATTGGATTTTTCTATTCATTATCAACCCGGAGTCAGGAATTTGTGCCCGATATGGCGATAGGCTCGCCCCCTATCACATCATGGGACGGAACATACAAGGCGAAATGTGGGTGTCCCGGTGGCGCCTCTGCCTACCCCTTCGGGGATAAAGGCGTGAGTTTATGTATGTATGTATGCAATACATTCATGTACATTGTACATGTATTGAACGCTGCATGTTACTTCTTCTGGATACCTCTCCAGAAGTAGTTACCTACAGTTTGTTTATGTCTACTTGTTTGTAAACAATATCAAGCAAAATTAAACAGTTTTGAGACAATATTTTCTCATCTTTATCGATATAACATAAAGTTCGATCGTGACCTTTTTATTGACTGATGGCAATCCAATATTTTTATGAATAATCTATGATAGAAATAAACTATAAATTCAAAAACAAGAGACGATTGATCGATTGAACAGATAACATATCACATTATGCAAATGTAGATTTAAAACATCTAAAACTATGACAAGTTCAATATCAATATTAGCCATCTAAATATTTAGGCTCATTAAAATAAACAAATTACATAAATCATAGGCACACATATTCATATGTAAAAAAAATCTTCTAATTCTTTCAACGTTCTTACCTATCAAGAAAATTTGGATGTAATTTTACCTCGCCTTAAGACGACTAGCTAAAACAACATTAGCGTATTTATAGTTTAATCGTGGCTGGTTCATCTTATTTTGGGTAACCGTCCAGCCAATCGTGTCGCATTCCGACGCTTCTTAGGACAGCATCATCGAATTCATGACTCACCTCCGGGTTTAGGCCTTTCACCTCTCTAACCATCGAACAGGTGTAATATCTTTTATTATTTCGTATTATATTTAATGAATGTATGCTATACCTGTATTACTTCGTTGATTCATTTTAGAATAGGTTCATATGGTTAAAGGAGCATAACTTTATGAAATACCTAAAATAAGAATATCAATTTTAACCTAATATCCACCTTTGTTATTAACCTTATTTAAATGACTTCAAATATTTTTCTGCTGTTATTTAAATTATTATTATTATTAGTACATAATTTATTTTTAGTCAAGGTTGAGTGTCTTAAACCTACAATTTATTCAATTTCTTCTTGTAAGTACCTTACACGTATAGAACGGATGTGTGTATGGTAAACTTCTAGAATAAGTAGGTACCTATCATCATATACATATCTATCATCATCCATTCCTACACACAAGCATCTCAAAAAGTTTTCACAACAATGAGCAACCTGTTACAACTCGCGCGGCAATCTATATCTATTTCTTTATTTGTTAAAGGCTTATCTATTAGCAAACCTGGTATTTGCTACTGCAGCACACATTTGACACATGATATTGATATTTTTTAAATAACAATTGCTAAACCAAATATTCAATAACAACATATTTATTAAACACTGAATTTTGTATTACTCATTTTTATTTCACAAAGAAACTTCCAGAAGGAAAACAAAAACGTAAAACCCGGAAAAAACAAAAAACAAAACAAGAGCCGCTTAGCTATCGCCACCTAGCGGCAAAATCTTCTATTATGTAGGCAGTGTCAATAGTGGCGGCAGACAAGTTCGCCGAACACCACCGAGCTCCACCGAACATCGCCGACACTCGGTGTACTAGTCAAGCAGCACGTAACATCGGCCATCCTGAAAAGTGAATACCAGTATGGTATTCACAAGCAGTCGTTAGAAAATATAGCATATTCACTAAAGTATAACTGAATTAACTCAACCAATAAACTATTAACAAAATCAGACAGCTTTACTCTCTACCAAATTTATTAAAAATTGTGTGTCCACAACATCTTTATCACTATCAGCAGAATCCGTATCATAGTTAATAGAACTTTTATACAGCGGTAATGCATCAGCAGGCACAGTTGCAACAAAATTCTTATATCCTTTCATACCTTTATACTACGGATTTTATAACGATCATTAATACAGACTTGTATTATTTTATACGGTCCAGCATACAACTTGTCAATTTTACAATTAATTCCAGATTTAGCATTTGTTGCAAAAGCATTGTTCCATAATATCAAATCTCACTTTTGATATTTCCTTACTTCTTTTCTGTTTTCATGAGCATTTTCCTTACAACCCATTTCTGGTCCTTTACCAGTTATTTCTGGAACCAAACTCTTCTTATGTGCAAACATTACCTCATACGGGCTGAATTTTGTTGTATTGTGTATTGTGTGATTAATCACGATAACTATTTCGAGTATCACCTCATCCCAGGCAGATTGTTCTTGGTTACTCGTCCGCAGCGCATTTAACAACGTCCGATTGATACGTTCTACCTGCTCGTTAGCTCGCGGTGCAGCAATAGCATTCAGAGTGTGATGAATTTTATGTTTTGTACAACATTCCTCAAAATATCGACTTGTAAAGAGAGTCCTCTGTCAGAAATAATCCGATTAGGGTATCCAAGCACAGAAAAAACTTCCCGTAACAGAAATACTGTTTCCGTAGAGCGGTAGTAAACTAAATTCGTAGTAGGTTTGAAGGCCACAAATCTCGTGAAGAAGTCTATTAACACCAATACATATTGACTGCCTTTTTCTAGACTAAGGAAACGGTCCCATGTGATCAAAATGCACCGTATGCATAGGCTGATCTGGTTTACTTATGGAATAAATCTTAGCTGTTAGCTGTTCTACCATATTTCCCCTTCTTAAACAAACATTCCAAACAGCCTTTGACATATTTGCTTATAAAACCTGTTATACGTGCAAACGCCATCGAGCAGCTGTAGGTACCACAAAACGTTCTCCATTAAGAATTTTCCGATAAATCCTATGATTTCTAATGCAAAAATTGTTTCTGATGTCATTACTAGGAATTCCACCGTTTAGCTGATGCTAAATAGATAACAATTGCTCATCCTGAAGTTGTACAGTTAGAAACCAACTGTCCACATCTACAACATTTAATATCCGAAATTGGATTTCGGCTTAATGCATCCACATGACGCATGTTTGACCTAGGTTGATACACAACTTCCATGTCGTAATCTTGAATTTCTAGCCACCAACGAGCAATTCGCGGTATTAATTTTTTCGTAAATGTATTTCTTACGATTGAACAGTCAGTTACAACCTTAAAATGTATTCCAATAACAAATCCGAAAACGCTTTAAAGACTCAACTACAGCCAATGTTTCCCAATTAATAACTATGGTAGTTAATTTCCTCTCTAGTTGTTACTCGACTGAAGTACAAAACAGGTTTCAATTCACTATTGTGCTGTTTATTAGGCATCTGTGTGAATTTCTGTCTCATATTCACGATTACATAATGCTAATACTGGCTTATTAACAAGCAAAGATTTTAATTTTGTAAAAGCTTCCCGCTCATTTTTTTGCCATCTCCAAAGCGCATTCTTTTTCGTTAGTACTGTCATTGGTCGGCAATTATAGCAAAATTACTGATAAATTCGCGGAAATAGGAACATAATCCTATGAATTGCAAGATCTGATGAACGTTTACAGGCGTTGGAAAATTATTAACAGCGTCTAGTTTTCTATCACCTGGTCGAATTCCATGGGGTGTCACAACATGTCCCAAATAATTTACTTCAGACTTCAGAAATGCACACTTCCCTAGGTTAAATTTTAAGTTGGCCTCCCTCAAAAGTTGCAGCACTTTCTCCAAAATCAAAAGACCCCCATCAACATCAAAAGATGGAAGCAGGAAGTTATCTATGAATTTAACACTTCCTCATAACGCAAAGAACCAAGCAGTTTATAAATAGTCCACTGAAACACTGCAGGTGCGTTAGCAAGTCCAAAAGGAACTCGTGTGTATTCCCATTTCCCGTCAGGGGTAATAAATGCTGTGTATTTTGTAGAATTTGCTGAAAGAGGTATTTGGTGGTAGCCCTGTGCTAAATCCAACCTGGTGTAAAGGCATTTACCAGCTAATTTATTCAACTGGTCATCAATATGAGGCAGAGGAAATCTATCTTTGATTGTAATAGCCTTTAACGCTCTGTAATCCACACAAAGCCTGCTATCGCCATTCTACTTCTTGACCAAACTACCGGCGAGGCATAATTAGACTGTGATTCTTTAATTATTCCTAAATCCTGTGAGACTTTTACCTTCCCTCTCGCAATCTCTAATTCCTTTGGCGCAAGTCTGTTTGGTTTATGAAAACAGGATTATTTGAAGTTAACTGTATCTCTATTTTAGCCAAAGTTGTCGCTCCCAAATCTTTTTGCATCAGCAGCAAAACAATTTCGATACTTAAATAATAACTCGAATAATCTTCATTGTCATAATTTGATAGGTCTCCAGCATCTATATTTTATAATGACACATTGTCAATTTTACAGGTACCCAAATATTTAAAATTATGCTGCGGCAGAGTGTGCAGGCATGCGGCAGTGCTGTTTCTTTGCTCATTATTTTCAAATGAATCAGTTCGCTGTGAAAACACAAGACAAAATTAATTTTAAGCATCCCCTATCAGTCACATAAGCAACCCTTATTAAATTTATTCAGCTGTACAGTATATCAGTAACGTTCAACAGATGTTTACAATTGATAATACTTCTTAGCATGTATTAGATTAATTCATTGTTCATAAGTAAAAATAACAAATAATAGAAACTTTAAATATACCATTTATATTCAATGCAACTTTTAACTATCTAATATGTTAATCAGAGCCAGCTCAGTTTAATTAATTATCGTTACCATAACATAATTATAACTTCAGTACCTGCCAAAACAGCAGCAGCATCAGCAACAATAACACACAGAACAATACAGAACAGTACAGAACAATACAGGACAATACAGAACAGTACAGAACAGTACAGAACAATACAGAACAGTACAGGACAATACAGAACAATACAGGACAATACAGAACAATACAGAACAATACAGAACAATACAGAACAATACAGAACAATACAGAACAATACAGAACAATACAGAACAATACAGAACAATACAGAACAATACAGAACAATACAGAACAATACAGAACAATACAGAACAATACAGTACAATACAGAACAATACAGAACAATACAGAACAATACAGAACAATACAGAACAATACAGAACAATACAGAACAATACAGAACAATACAGAACAATACAGAACAATATAGAACAATACAGAACAGTACAGAACAATACAGAACAATATAGAACAGTACAGAACAGTAATGAACAGCACAGTACGGCACAGAACGGCACATAAAGGCACAGAACGGCACATAACGGCACAGAACGGCACAGAACAGCACAGAACGGCACAGAACGGCACAGAACGGCACAGAACGGCACAGAACGGCACAGAACAGTACAGAACAGTACAGAACACTACAAAACACTACAGAACACTACAGAACACTACAGAACACTACAGAACACTACAGAACAGAACAGAACAGAACAGAACAGACAGACAGACAGACAGACAGACAGATAGTCAGACAGACAGATAGTCAGACAGACAGACAGAACAGACAGATTAAGTACTCAAACAGTTACGCACCTTCATATTTTCAGCCTAAAGCATTTTATCATCATGTTTACCATTACAAGTCTCCAAAGTTTTGGTGTTCATCATCTCACATGGTAGGGCATCAGTTATTACATCACCCTTCTTTCAGGACAACTGATCTTGACTCATATTATAAATACAAACATAACCTTCTTGCCCTTTGAGCAGAGCAGCAGCAGACATAGCAAAGTTTTTCCCAATTCAATTCTTGTAAATCTGTTGGTAATCCCTTTATCCAACATGACAGTGAACCAGCATAATCAACTCGGCAGCGGCGACACATAGCCAACTTATCATGATAATAATGTGTTGTCGTTTGGGTGACTATTTTCCGAGATACCAACTCCTCCAGCATATCAGCATATTCAAAGTTCCTCGGAAAAGCGTTAATAAGCAACGACTTCCATTGTTCCCATGTATAATCATATTCATCCAAACGACTGAACCATACCTGTGCCATCATCAGAATCAAAAGTAGGTATTATCTTCTCCCCAGAAACATTCCGAGGTCTTCCTGATTGAGCGCAAATTTTCTCTACCATTTTCTCAAATTTAGACCTTAACAATTCTTCAAGCAGCGTATTTGGATGAACATCATCCTCTTGTAATACCTCCAAATCATTTCCATTGGAACATGTAAGCGAATCCACCAGAAACGTTCCTGTACTCGTGTGGGATTCCGTAGATAGCCTCAGTTTTTAAAGAGCCACCACTTCCACCTGGCATCATTCTCTTCATGTCTGGGATTTGGGTCCCTTTACAATAATTATGCATTTTTTTCCACTTCTGAATATTAAACACTGAATTTTGTATTACTCATTTTTATTTCACAAAGAAACTTCCAGAAGGAAAACAAAAACGTAAAACCCGGAAAAAACAAAAAACAAAACAAGAGCCGCTTAGCTATCGCCACCTAGCGGCAAAATCTTCTATTATGTAGGCAGTGTCAATAGTGGCGGCAGACAAGTTCGCCGAACACCACCGAGCTCCACCGAACATCGCCGACACTCGGTGTACTAGTCAAGCAGCACGTAACATATTGTTATGTTGCACCTAATAGTAGAGGTATAATCCATAACAAATTGAAACCGCATACCACCAATTAAGGATATTAAAAATTAAAACTGATTAACGTAATCATTGACTAACAACGAGCACAAACAATATTACAAACATTATAATTCTGCGCTCGCTCTCTCTCTCAACACATTATACGAGATGGTTTGGGCCGAGTACATCACGCTGTTCAAATGCGACTTGGCGGACGAATGAAGTTTAATTAGATAGTGGGTTATATATTTTCAAACCACCTTTAAACAACACTTCATGCCAAATGGCAACAATCAGACCATTCTAAGAATCATAGACGAATGTGCAATCTAATAGGGATGGATGGAGACTCTCGCTTTCGGTTTTACTACAAAACGTAACTTAGCTTTTTATTAGGTTCCACGTACACCACTCCCATCATAAGTACATTTTGCTAACTCTAACCGAATATTTAAACACAGGTTTTGTCCTACAATAAAATGTAGGCACTACCTAGGTATATGTGTCGTCGGATTCGAACAGAATGGATAATGCTGATGATAGTGAAAAAATATAAATACCTAAATGAAAAAAGGGTGTTATTTATACAAATCATTAACATCCTTTTGACCGTGAAAACAATATGAATGATATGATCATCCGTTGTTGAACATTGTCAATCGCATACCAATATTTTATGATGCTCATTGTTTTGTGTCTTTTTATCATAAGGCGCAATAAATTTCCTTGTTATTTGTTAATGAATTGTATTCTAATAGCCAGCCTGGTGTCGGAATTTTCAAGCCACGATGTTTTTGATACGGTTTATCAACTGCTATCAATACCGGACCGTGCTTTGTGGGGTTGGAGGATGTTAGGGTTCCTACCGCGAAACGTCAATACTTAATATCACTTTAGTACCTAAACCCACATCACTCGTGTGCAACAGTATTTCAAAAAGACATTGAAACAACTGCGCTTAAGGACCTTGAACTGCGCGTTATATTTTTTATTGTATTTGTTTATAATACGCGCAGTATATTATCTCCGATGCGTCAGTTCTCAGTACTTTATGCAGCGGAATAAAGAATACGATAGTTCGTTACGCGAATATGATTCTCGTTTGTTCAGAGAATAACGGTTACCTACCGGAGTTAGTTTTATGTGATTGTAACTACCTATATTCAAATATGAAATTGCACGGTTCTTGAACATTAATTGTTTAAAAAATTAAATTTCATTAAAACTTATTCTTACCTATTAAAATTTGTAGAAACACATAAGTCCCAAAAGAGTAGAATAAGTATGAATCGCGAAAATGAGGATAAAAAAGTTAAATTATATTTAACTTGCCGATTGCATTGTTTATACATGCATACTTCATACATGGGATGAATTATCGGTTCATACACGCGAAACGATTCGCATGTGGTAAATACATATATAACAAAATGTAAATTTCATTGTTTTTTATAAGTACATTCAATAAGTGTTGTGCAATCGAAATAGGGTTTCCCCTGTCGGAAGATCATGTCTCTTTTGTCAGCAGAATTATGCTCGAAACCTAATATGTACACACTATACAGGCTGACCCCGAAATACGACACATTTATGTGTGTAAAAGTGAAGGATTCTCTACCATCATAAACTGTATTCGCTATCCGAGTGAATATTAATATCCTCCCACAACTTGCGTCAATTTACCTAAACGAGCAAATAAAGGTAGGTTTGCATAATTTGCGCAAATGGCATTGTTTAAACAAGTCAATCATAATGTACTCGAAAGAAACTATTCTGTAATCAACCATATACCTATTAAGCACTAGTAACTATTAATAACACAGTTTGAAAATGCGGATTTTTTTGGATGATTGCGCCATTTTGCTCAATAGTTTATATTTCCTACAATTTACATTGTAGGTCTTAACTCATAAATGACTTCAGAATATTTATTTTAAGAAATTTTGTTGTTTATTTCATAACATTAATTAATTGGTGTAAAACTGATCTAAAAAAATAGACCAGTAAGTGATAAACCCTCTGTATTTCTGCAATTTTGGTAGCATACAAATTACTGTACAAACATGAAAAACTATATTCAATTCAAATATGAATATTATTTAATGACCTACTTTATTATGTACTAATTGATTGTACTATCATCTGTTTGTTTTTTTACACACTAAAATCCACATTAGCATGTGTCCTACTTTTGAAACCACATTGATAATACATGCCTTTTCTATCTAATAATGTTAAGAGAATTCTTGTGTAATACATTTAAGCAACATGAAACACAAAGTTGTAATATACTCAGTGATTAACAAATCAACATTCTTGTGGTAACTAACATGGCATGACTGAGTTACGCTAATTTCATTCATAGACTTCATTATACCAATTACAGAAATATCAAGGTTGAATCAAAAGGCTCCAATCATAATTGTATTTGTTGATTCTAGAAATCAAACAATGGAAGTATAATTTCATTGTCAATAGAGTATGAAAAATATTTAACAACACACTATTATTAGAGAAAAACAACTATATATTTGATATTCAATGTGTTTTGCCTTCTCTTGATATAGGCTCATATTTTAAAAAGATGTCATTAGTGCAAGAGTATATGCTAATTTACTCACCTATTGCCGCCCATGAATTTTGGAAAATATCTCTTTGGAAAAAACATGGCAAAAGCAGCCATAAACACCCAAAGTATTGCAAGTTCATCCAGCAGCTGACCTGGAAATATACATCAAAATATTGTCTGTGTAACAGAAAAATAAAACAAAAGAATTTCAAATTTAATTCTAATAAGAATTTTGAATTACCAGTTACATTTTAGTGCATGTACACAAATAATCATGAAATGAAAACAATTTTATCATCATTATTTTTATGTGGTTTTAATTGATAATCATATTTTATGTTGGTTTACAAATTTATTATAAATTAATTTATTAATCATTGTTAACTTATGTTTGTTTTGTTTCTAGCTTTGCATTTTATTTTATTTCCAAGTTGGCAAATATGTAAATAAATAGATCTAAAATAATTTTATCAACAAGGTAAATCAAAGGAAAATATCTCCCATAACTTACCAACCAAGCTGAGTGTTGCGTGAAAGTAAGCTGAACTCAGTCCAACAATCATCAACAGAACCCACAGGATGTTTATACCAGGATTAAAAAACCTTGAATACTCTTGAAATAAGTGTATCAACACTGGTGGGAATAAGAAAAATAATACGTTGCTCACCTATAACAATAAAATGAAAAATAAAGCACTTTCTCGCTGAATAGTGGTCATATAAACTAAGATTATTTGGTTCTATTGAGTATATTAAATAAAAAGATAACTGATGTTAATAAAAATTAAGAGAAGTTCTTTAAAACTAATACGAAATTGAGCTAATGCGTAGGCTAACTCGGTCAAAAGGATCATAAAAGCATGTTATGCAGAGAATTAACAGCGATTGCCACATTCGCTAAGTTCCATATATGAATAAAAACTTACTGTATTAACAAATTCCGCTATCACAGGTGAAATAGAATAGTTTGATTCACACCAATCCACCGGTGAACTTCCACGTTCTAAGTGCGACCACATTTTTTGTTTTGATCCTTTGTTTGTAACTATAAAATACGCAGTAGTTATATTTGTACACACTATACAAGATAGGAAATCTGCCAATATTAATTCTTAGTCAATTATTTTACGTCAACAAAAAAATACTGCAGCGTTTAATTTTTCTTAATATGATTTAATGTTAATACACCACGGAATTTTATAAGATGGTCCGAACAAATACACGTCCACTACAACACGTCAATGCCAGATATTAAATGAAAAAAAGTAAACAATAAATTTTGACAAGATACTAGTGTTACCAGGAAATAACTAATGAAATCCGAAAACAAGTAACTTTACAGGATTTTACTAATTTTATTAGTATTATCGTGTATATAATCTAAGAGTATTATGTATACAGTATATTTTGTATATGTATTCATGTATGCTTTTTTTTATAAATAAAATATTATTTAGCGTGAATAATGAAAGTGAGTGAGTTGTAATTACTATGAAACATCGTTTTTCAACCCTTGTATCGTATTTGAGCCGCAGAATGCGGCTAGCACCTCCAATTTGTTTCCGAATATACTTACCTATCTTTGGTGAGACCTTCAACTAGATAGAAACAACTTTGAGAAGGAGGCTACAAGGCTACCTCCATACCAAAATTCAACTTTGAATTTTGATCCAAAAGTTTCAGCGTGAAGATGTCACAAACGCACAAACTTTCGCCTTTATAATATTAATTAATTAATTTAAATTAATAACAAATAAATTAGTAAGTAGGAAGTAGGGTTTTTAAAAAAAGAATGATAATTGCTTCAGCTATAGAAAAACATAAAATCTTCGGAAATTCAAATATTTTGGTAACACCGTAGTAGTTGGGTTGTCATTAGTGTTGAGTAGGACATGACTTGAAAAAGAGTTTGTAAGAGTAGCCTCATTTTTGTACTGAGCTAGTACAATGTGTGGGACGACACTGACGCTTGTCAATACGTTAGATAGTTTGAAGGTATTAGTACAAATATTAGTACTGTCTGACACAGTGCTTCTCCGTCATATAAAATATTCCTCTCTCCCTCGTTTGAAGCACGATCATGTAATTGACGTAGTACCGGGACACAAAATATGAAGTAGTACACTTTAAAAAGTTGAGCCACTCTTACATTTTGACGTCATGTCCGAGACAAATGTACTACCTCTTGTATGTCCTACTCAACACTAGTTGTCATTCTCGATTAATGGATCGATGGAATCACAGAGTACATTATATATCTGAGAGATGGAATCGAAGGATGGAATATAGCGGTTCGCAAGTGCAACGTACTTTCATTTACACCTTCTACCTAATTTTTACTTACATACAATGGAAGTCTTAATAATTGTATTGAGTCACAGTTAACAGTACCTACTTAGGTAGTTTACAATTTACATACATGCATACATAAACTCACGCCTTTATCCCAGAAGGGGTAGCCAGAGGCGCCCACAGGACACCCACATTTCGCCTTGTATGTTCCGTCCCAAGATGTGATAGGGGGCGAGCCTATCGCCATATCGGGCACAAATTCCTGACTCCGGGCTGATAATGAATAGAAAAATCCAATATCACTTTGCCCGACCCGGGACTCGAACCCGAGACCTCAGCTTTGTAACCGTACCGTAATACAACTACGCCACCGAGGCAGGTAGTTTACTGAACTTGTAAATATTTCCGAAATGTTCATGACCATCCTGATATTATATAGACGCATGCATTCCGTTTAAGCACTTACGCCAACGCTCTATTACAAAATTTTTGTGCTAAATTTTCTAAGTATTGAAGAATAATGCACCTATAGTCAATTATGAATAATATGTATACGGCTTCTGGTGAGGAAATTTATTATAGGTTGCCAAGTTAATTTGTAGTTGTCTTTGTTTTAGTTTTATATCTTTTGCAAACCATTACATTTAAAAATTTACCTACTACTTCGATGACTTATGAGTAAGTACTTACTGTAGTATATCATACCTATTACGATAGCATTAGGTATGTATTTCTCGTCGCCAAGTTACTGTTACTGTAAGAAATTGGATTAATTAAAAAATCATCAGTAATTACAGGTAGTGAAGACCTCGAGCAAGTACCGTCTTCATTGTTACCGAATAGGGAATCTGGATCTATCCTGCCTTCAGAGCAGTCGATACATTTATGTACCGCCAGCTCCTCTAGAAATAGATGCAAGGCAGAGGTTGCGAGTTTTTTTTTTTTTCTGCCTGTGTTTTATTATGTGGGGGTATTGACTGTGTCTCTGTGAGGTGTTGTGTTTAGGTGTGTGGGGTGTTTTAACTGACAACAGGGAGAAACCTCGCTATTTGATACGATGGTTCTCCCGTTGTCAGTTTTATGTGTAGGTGTAGCGGGATCTTCCGTAGGGACAGTACTACGGCATGGCAATGTTTTCATCCGCCCCTCGTCGGCCCCCCTGGCTAGTGTTAAGGGAGTGAATTGTGTGTTGATGTTGTGAGTCAGGTGTGTGGTCGCAGGAGTTTATTAATTTCGTTGAATTTCAATAATAATGCAGTTTACAGACATAGAGTTAGCACATAAAATTTCGTATTATATAATGCAAGAAAAGGTATTGAAAATATTTTAAACTATACAAAGTTAATTAGGTTGCATGAAATCGACTATTTGTCGAGGTTGCGGGTTAGAATCGAAGATAGCGTGACCTAAGTTACGCGTGTATTCTTAGTTAATCATCACGCCTTTCAATAAGATTTTTGGGTCTCGCCATTCTTGCAAGATTGTGGAAAATATGCGAATTCTGTCCAACAACAGACCTAAACCCTTCTCAGAAGAGAACGATGCCTTGCTGTGGGACTCGCACAGGTTCATACAAATTAAAAGAAGGAAAATTAAGAAATATAGGTACATATAGGTACCTAATCACCAAAGTGATATGCACTGAGATAGAATTATATGTCGAATTGAACATTCAGCGTTGCGATAATGGTTGCGCAACAACGGCCGTAGCATCTGCTATCTACGTGCGTTTCGTACATGTTTTGCATTGGGGATCAGGCTCTTTGGATGGCTCTTTGCCACGTTTCTTCGTACTTGCGGTCGGCAAGGTCGACGACTGTCCTTGGACTTGTATTATAAAATCACGCACATGATAATATGTATTCGGGCATGTTCATTGAGCATTTTTGTAGTGCACCTGTACGATGTGAACATAGAGCACTTAGCGAGATTCATGGGCGACTGGCGATTTCGCATATATTAATTTAAAAATTATTCTTAGACTATAAACCATGGTCTGTTAACATCGTATAAAAAGGCTACTACTCATACAATATGTTATATAATCGTCATTTTCCTATATTTTTCACGGTACATACTGCATCACAGACTACTACGAAATAATACTGCATAGTGCACCCACAGCCCAATTGCCTTCTGGCTTCAAAATTGCAGATATAATTGATGTTATATTTTGTTACAGAACTCTCCAGTAAAAACGACAATTTGGAAGTGGATTTACTTTCAGCTCCCAGCGGACTAACTGAATGTATAAACTACTGGTCAACCAGCACTTTAGGAAAAGAGGTTTTACAAGGCTGGAAACTCAGAAATGAAAAACGTAGATATCCAGCGCTACAAAAACAATATGATGTGGTCAATATCGATTATTTAAAATCGCCTTGTAACGGTCACCGTCGTAGGTAGGTACTTCACATTAACCTCAATTGAATATGTTCCGGTTAAGTATCTGTACTTGGCCTAAAAAATAATTGATAGTATTACGGTTACTAATAACTAGTAGGTACAATAAAAAACATAGATATGTATTAGATCAGAATATACTTGATGTGTACAATAACAAGGGTATGGATTAATTAGGTGTTTGTTTGATAACATAAAGCCTGTGTCACAGCATAAGTATATGAAATAAATACTTAAATTAAAATAATTGATATTTGTATATAAGATCTAATCATTCGCAGTCCCAATCTTAGTTACCAACTATGGGAAACAAAATAATAAATAAATAAATAATAAATACACCCAACAGTCTCATACATAGTCCTGACCCCACACTAAGATCGAGTCTTGTGTCGTGGGTATCAGAAGCTACGAGAGACTTTTCGGTCTCACAAACACCCAGACCCGAAACAAATACCTGTGGATCACACAAATATTTGTTTCGGTGCGGGGATCGAACCCGCGGCCTCTCGTTTCACAGGCGGCGTCAAACCAACTGCGCCACGGAGGCTGTCGAATGTATCTAATATCATGGGTTCTAATTAATATAAGTAGATAGGTACTTGTTTTGGAGAATACCTACCATGATTTCCAGAAAAGCCGGAAAAAACGCGTCAAAGATATTTTAATGCCTTGATCTACGTTTTTAGATCATGTACGACAAAACCCGGTCCAGAGTGTAATACAAAAATATATACATTTAAATCGACATATAAGGAAAGAAAATGCCGCCGGCGTTGTCCACTGAGGATAGCAGAATTAGCTGTACCATCCAAAAGACATTGCATAGACACGTGGAGAAATAATTACGCCATATTGCCTGATTACATGGTGAGACCTCTATTTTTCTATGTAACACTATAAGATTAGCATATAAGAAGCAAGTATAAAAAATATTAAGCACCTACACCATTGGCTATTTCTTAAATGTCAAAAATTGAAGATTTAAAAATTCTAAAGTAGCTATTGTAGTAACGAGTAACTATTATATTATCGTCTTATCAAGTCAAATATTTTATTTAACAATTAAACTTATTAAAATACCTATCGTAGGTGGAAAGGTTGAAACAACAAGTTTTTGATCAGAAGCCAATTGTGCAAATATCTGATGCGATACACTGTTTCAAGAGAGGAAAACATTTCCAACGAAAAAGGTGAAATAAAATAATTAAAAATAATAATTTTGGCCATGTTTTATATTAAATTAAATTAAATCAAATTTTAATATTCAGGAGTTGTAAAAAACAAAAAATAGAATGTCCGTGGAAGTATTGCGTTACAGACACGGAGGCTCTTTGTGCTATCTTTGGGCACAAAATAGCCTTGCGTTTAAATAAACCTATGGCTACAATGTTGACTCCACGGTAAGCCAACTGCTATATCTCATATTTAAAAAAATGAATTGAAATTTATACCAGCATTTTCTAGCCTTGAAATGATGTCCGATATAATTGCCCACGACATAACCAACTTAATAAGAAGGAAAATGCGTATGAATAAGACTGTAAATCAAAGAATTCTTAGAGAAATGGCGGGCAAAGTGAGTAACCAATATTGTGTTAGTATAGATTATCGTGAACTTCGTGTATCTAAACTAGATCACAATAATTTCAGATAAGTATTTGGGTAGAAATTATTTTAGAAGAATCTAATTACAAACTTCAGGAAGATCAGCTATGCGGTAAGAAGAAAAATTTAATTTTAGAATTTATTGTTATTTACTAACCACGGTTTAGGTATTCTCTGAAAAATAAATGATTTAATATGGAGTCAATTAAAGTTCATAAATTATATGTAACAGGTGTCGATTTCGCAACGGTTTAATATTTGCTACTATACGCAGCATGATGGCGTTAAAATTTGCATTTGGTATATTTCAGATCTAGAAGAAGAAGTCGGACCAATTTTGGACTTTGTTGACGATTTAATGGAAAATGTATTGGTAAATAACAAAAAAAAATATTACCAACCACATAAAACATGGAACTTAACAATAATAAAGTACTGAATTTATACATTTTCAGGATATTTGCACGCCAGATTCATTAGATTACATTCTGAGTTATAACAGTGAATCGAAAGAAACTGTTGCAGAGGAGCAATACGAGGAACGTAGTTCTTCTGCATTGTCTCTTTCAGAAGAAATAAATACGTTTGAGGAGACGGACGAAGTGTTGGATGAATATGATAAAGTAGGAACAGAACAAGAGCAAGAATCTATTACTAAAGAAGATAATGTTCTTGAAGACAGCGATATTATATCCATGTCAAGTTACTTTAGAAACGAAATTAACGAGTTGTTAAATAATATAGATAAGGATCAAGAATTAAATTTAGATATAAAATATCAAACTGATGTAGATATACTAGAGCATGATTCTTTGCCTGAGGTTCAGATGCCAGAAGTTGATAAAGACCAGTTTGTAGATAGCTTAGAGTCTCAACCTGAAGCGGAAACTTTAGTACAAAACCCAGAAGATGCCATTGAAATTCAAGATGAAAGTAGAGTTGAAGAAGATATTGTTCCTGATGAGGTTCTAACTGATTCACCACAGGAAGATATTCTAGAACAAAAGGAGAATACAGATGAATTTGTAAACGAAATCGTTGATGAGATGCTTGAATTATTTTCTGAAGAACCAGAAGACGACACGAATAAAAAAGTAAAGTTTTCAGTTTTAGAGACGGGTAATTAATAACCTTGTTTTCCGCAGAAGCTTTAATAATTATTATTTATACTTATATAATTTACAACTAAATATCCTTAATGCTCACCTCTTCAACATTATAATTTACTATGTAAGTTTCATAAAATTTTCTTGAATTGTTTTAGGACCCGGCGGACAACTAGAAATTCACAGGTAAAGTTAAGTTTATTAAGTAGGTACTGAAATATAGTAAATACTTTATATCTAATCCCTAATCATGATTATTTTATTTCCTAACAGTAAAAACCGTTTATTGGATCCAGATTCGGAAAGAGAACAAGCATCCCCGAAATCTTCAACAGAAAATATGAAATCAAATATAAATTTTGCGCCACCAAATGAGAATTTACTGAGTGAGTACTGAGTATTTTACCTGGGTAAAATGAATTCTTTAATTCTCCTAGGGGCAACGGTCTTGTTAAATGCCATTAATATATCTTGCGTATTTATAATTAAATATAGCGCAATTAACAAAACGTTCATAATGTGAGTTTTGAAGTGTAATTCGACGTTCTAATAAGATCATTTGGTTTCACGTTGGGGTTAGTGACTAGGTTTGAATACAATTGGAAAGAATAGACAAGGTACACATGACGATATTTAATATTCATTAATAAGCTTACTATGATATTTTAAGGCGATGCAGATGAATCTTGGCCTGAAAATATTCCGTCTCCTGGATTAAGACCTAGTGAAAGCATAAGTCGTTCCATAACATCTTTAGGTAAAATATTAGAAAGTGACGAGAAAAACCCCATATCTTCTGAATCAGATGAAGTGAAAAAATATGATGGAGAAACAGAAAAACCTAAAGACAAAGAAGAATTGGTGGAAATCGATAAATCAAAACCTAAAACAAAAAAGCAAGAAATTAATATAATAAAAGGTGAGAAAAAGGAACCTGAATTACAAAGTTCACAGATAGAAAAAGGCCCCGAATCCCACAAGCCACGAAAGCGTAGTCCTCCACGTGATTCTTCAAAGGCACCAGATACCAGGAAACCATCTTCTCCAAAATCAACAAAACAAAAAGAGAAAAAAGACACTGCCTCAATTCTACCAAAAGATAAAAATAGGCAAATTCGCGACAAAGAACATCGGTACAAAAGTGATGTTGCTAAATTGGAAAAGAATCGTCCTAGTAAAATAGAAAAATCAATCAAAAATGATAAATCTGTGAAGAAGAAACTTACATCGCCACCGGAAGAAAAAAGCGATAGAATCAAAATTGATAAGAAAATAATTGAGATTCACACCCCACGTCCTAAACGGGACTATCGTAAGTATTTATTTTTTAACTACTTACATTTTGTTGCGGTCGGCACAGAGAAAAAATAATTATGTAAATACCCAGATTAAGCATATCGAGACTTTATCAACATTAAAAGTAAGGCTAAATGACACTTAAGACAAATCTCTAACTCGTTAATAATATTAAAAGCAATCCAGATTGTTATGGTTATGTATTTGGATCTTTGTGATCACCGCCGACCATGAATATCGGCAACACCATAGGCAATATCTATCTATCTATCTATATCAGCCCATATACGTCCCACTGCAGGGCACGGGCCTACTCTACAATCGAGAGAATCGATTGAGAGTGGTTAGGCCATATAGTCCACCACGCTGGCCTAGTGCGGGTTGGCGGACTTACATACCGTAGAAATTCTTTAAAATCGCTACGGTATGCAGGTTTCCTCACGATGTTTTTCTTCACCGTTAAAGTGCGTGGTGATTGACTATCAATACACACATAACTCCGAAAAGTCAGAGGTGTGCCCTGGGATTTGAACCCGCGACCACAGTGAACATGTAGGCAGCCGCGTATGGTCCGTTAACCAACAGGCCATCACGCACTTATAGGCAATATAAATAGTCGCATTAATAAAAAAATGGATTTGTAATAATTAGGTAGATGAAGTTAATGAAAAAAAACAACAACCTAGCCTAGTTCTTTCGACCTTGTGCAGGTACAGTAGGATTTTTTAAATCTAGCCCTTATACGTCCCCGAGATCGACTGAGGGGGTCGATAATCTATTGATTAGGCCATACTCTTTACATACCACACACATTCTTGAACATCTCTATGATATGTACTTATTATATAATTATATATGTGTGGTAATTGATTATCACTATTACACACATGACTCCGAAAAGTCAGAGGGGTACCCTGGGATTTGAACCCCGGACCGGCGTGTCGGTAGCCGCATCCAGTTCGTTAATTTAGGTTGTTAAATAATAAGAGAGACCGGATTTCATTTCCCTAATATATTATTTTATGTCTGTGTTTTACGAACTTCAGGAGTAAATGAGCAAACAGCGCCCTCGTGGTTGCAACGTAAACGGATAGAGTCGCGCAAAGATCGTACGTATATTATAAATATTAAAAACTCTGTGAAATATATAGAATATTTTATTATTATTTCGATATAAAATGATATTTTACTATTGCAGTAACATATGAATTAGATCAGTACGAAATCCGAAAATGGTGTAAAGACTTACTCCAGGAATATTCAAGATTTGAATTATGGAACGACTGGTTAAATTGCACGTGTAGGAATTTTACCCGTATGTACCAAAGACAAGGTAAATAAAGAATATTTTTTAAAAAGTGTTATTTAATAAAATAGTTTAACTTCTAAAATCGATTTTCTTAGGAATGTCTAGAAGAATTACGCTATGTGATTATAAATTGTGGCTGAAATTGAAGAAGAATATTGACAAAAATATAGCTACTTGGGCCAAACTACACAGTCGTGCACACCACCAACTGAACAAAACTATATACATTTGTGTAAAAGTATCAGAGGTAAGCCATTTTTCGCATATGGTAAAATTTTCTAAAGCAACCGTAAGCAGAAATTCCTACGTTTGGAAGACGTTGAATGTGAAATGCTTAGACTGCCCGTCGCGTCGTAAGAGGCGACCTAAAGGAGCCATCGGAGTCGCTGGGCACACTGCGGGGGCGGTGCGCCCTCACGTATAACGACTCCGAGATGTACGATAGAGCCTCGTCTCTGTCATGGACACCCACAACAGCTTAAACGGGCGTCCAAAAATAAGCGTAAGTGGGTGTCATCCACGCCTCTTATATTTTGCGCGGGGCGGTAATGCGGACGTAAAGCGTGGCGCTCTTTGCCCTGGAATAGCCGGTGCCGCCAACAATGCGTGTGACGGTTATCGAGGGTTTTTAGTCAGTATGCCTGCGTAGGTATTGTTAGGGACCCGGCTCGGTTACAACATCCCCATTTTGTCGAGCTGGAAGGCCAGTGACACTGACAAACCCCTTTCGGCCTCCCCAGGGTACCGAATGGGGAGATTAATAGCTATTCCTCTTAAACAAAACAAAAAAAAGCGTTATTGGGTACAGAATACGTAATTCTGTTTTGCAAGTAATGAGAGCAAAGTAGTAAGAATTTAAAATCTATGCAATCCTTTGATAGTATATAAAAGAATAATGTAAAGTTAATAAATATATTTCCTGACCACTTGGGTACGTATGTATACCTACAAGCCTCCAGTTTTTCCTAAATTGTAAGTACCTAATTGCAACTTGAAAAAAATAATATAAATAGCTTTCGCGTCCAGAGATATAAAATGACGGTTATAAAAACACATTCTTCTAATAATATAAAGACAAAAGTATTGCAATTCAAATATCTTGTTCTGCAATTATCTTTTTTTTTGGATTCATGCAAGCTGCATATAAATTTGTCTTGTGATTTTACGGATCGCCGCCGGTCTGACGTCCATCTTTTCGTGAAATTAATAAATACAAACCATATATATTTTTGGAACGGACTTAACCTACGACATAGATTGTTTATCACCTAAAACCATATGCCGAAGCTTAATAGTCACAGTTCAAAAATTATTTATAACAAATTTTAAAAGACGAGATATGAAACATGTAGAGATAACAATCTATCAGAACATATTATTTCTTAATTGGAAACAAAATGTCCTTTATATTCTTTCAGTCATTTGGTTATGGGTTAAATACAATTTAATGTCATTCGACAGTCTCTGTGGTGCAGTTGGTCAGACGCCGGCTGTAAAACGAAAAGCACCGGGTTCGATCCCCGCACCGAGACATGTTTATGTTGCCCATAAGTAGGTACTTATTTGTGTCGGGTCTGGGTGTTTATGAGACCGAAAAGTCTCTCGTAATTTCTGGTACCCGGTATAATTACTAGTCAGGACTATTTATGTGACTTTTGGGTGTATTTATTTAGGCTTCCAGTCCAAGACGTCATTCTATCCGCTGCCTCGGCGGCAACGCGAGGAGTACGCAATCCACTCCACATTGCAGCACGTTTGGAAACTACTAATACCTAGTCAAAAGGTTGGTACCTATATAAAGTAGAACACTATATTTTCATATTTTAGTGGATCTAAAATACTTCTTTTTGTCTTATATTGACGTTTAAATTTGTTTAATTTTTCCATTCAAAGATTTTTTCCTGAAATTTGATTCATACCTAATGATTTAAGTGGGAAAATTCGCAACCACAAAAGTTACGCTTATTGGACTTTGGATTAAATATTGTTTGCATTATAGAAATTAATATTCAATTATTTATCCTGCAATGCAGTTGATATTATTTAAATAATAATTATGGGTTAGGGTGAACTAATTTAAAAGAACAATCGACATTTTGGCATTGCCATTTAATTTTCCTCAATTTCACTCTTTAGTCTTCATAGCGATATGGTTCTATGCGTTTGAGGTTTTTTTGTAATTAGATATAACTATAGTTAAACCGCATGAAGGTTAACATGTTTATCAAATAAAAAGGAAGCATATTATCTATGCAAATTACATAATTATTACCTGACTGCGGATAATAATGTTTTACGGTTGTAGCACCTACGTAGTTTTTTGGTGAATACTGTCCATATAGTTTGACGGATTTTTAAATGTGAAAGTCTTTAGTATTAATCCCAGAAGTAGTATAACTTTGAGCTTATTTTCACCTCCGTGGTCTAGTTGGATATGACGCCGGCTATCAACCAAGACACCGTGGGTTCGATCTCCGCACCGATACACATGTTTGTGCGACTTACAAATATTTGTTTCGGGTCTGGGTGTTTGTGAGACCGAAAAATCTCTCGTAGTTTCCGATACTCATTATAGACGCCTTGATTATACTTCATGTGTATTATTAATACTTTGGTATCGATAATATCAAAGTTAAAACTGAGCCATAAAGCGTTTTCAAAGCCGCAAGTGCCGCGCGGGAGTATCACTGGGGCCGCGCGTTTTGTAACTCCGTACATTTTTTTTCACAGAATGACAAACCACCAATTTATTATTAAAAATATATCTTTTAATAGTGATTAATAAATGAATAGGTATTTAAACACAGCGTTACATTATATATAACAAGTTATATTTTAGTAATGTTCTAATTACTTATTAAAAGAATACACACTTCGAGTAGGTATATAAAGCCAAAACTTTCTTAGCTTCACAAGTATTACAAGTTAAGTCAGTAACATGGAGCAAAATACATCTATTGAATTGCACGTGTCACGAATAGTACTTGATATCTACTTTCTATTAAACTTACAATATTAGTATTAAATTCGCAAATGTCATTTAAAATGAACATTTATTTGGTTGAAGTCGTATTTTCTTATAATAGAGTCTCTACACGCAGTCATTAGCCATTTTCCATTGAACGCAATATCTCTGATTCCATCGCAATCTGGACCAGTCAGTTGCACTCTCAGTGATGTGTGAGCTTCTAGTAATGATAACACAGTGCATGTGCCGTCTTGCCGACCAACCGCGAACATTTGGTTTGGCAGTGTTGCCAGGCTCAACACTGGACTGGCAGATTCGTGCCATTCGCTAACAACTGATCCGTCTTGTAAATGTAGTTGCAAAATCTAAACCAATTAGAAAAAATGAGTATATAACTAAATGAAATAATCATTATTAATATGCCATCTCATTTGATTTATTGTTACCTGTCCATTGCTGCAACCAACAATAATGCTTTCATTTACAACAATGCATGTATTGCAGGCTGACTCCAGTTGTTTACAAAGCAGCTCTTGTCTTTTAGCCACATGAGCACATATCACCAAACCACTTTCACAACCAACCACGAGGATTTTGTTACTTGTTCCCACCTGTAAGCAAAAAAATAATATATTTTACTTGCTCGTACAAAGTTGGCAATAAAAATGGTTCGAATAAGTGTAGCCAATAGGATTTTTTAAATTACCCTATGGATTTAGATTGCATACAATTTAAAATCATCATCAGCCCGTTGCAGTCCACTGCTGGACATAGGCCTCTCCCAAGGTACGCCACAGAGCCCGGTCTGCTGCTCTAAAATAATTAATTATAATAAAGCTATATTTAAAAAGTCACAAGTGTTTGTAAGCTTTGTTCATTTATTTATAATTCTAATTATATTCTTATAGGTTTCTGATTAACTGTTAGGTGCATTTATAAGAATTTAAGGAATTTGCAAAATGGTAATTACCTCTCTTTCATTTTCAACTTCAACCTCGTCTGATGTTGTTCCAACGGCACAGCAGTTGATTTGTCCATGTCCATCCATCACATTATCCAGACATTTGGACTCACCAACATCCCAGAGTTTTGCTGAGCCATCTCTATAAATTACAAAAACCTAGTAAGTATTGAAATAAAACTATTTATACGGATTTTATCGCGATTTGGTTTAATTTTTACATTTTTTAACTTCCCGACGTTTCGATTACTTTACAGCTTTCGTGGACATGGGGCAGACTGAACGTCGGGAATTTAAAAAATGTAAAAATTAAACCAAATCGCGATAAAATCCTTATAAATAGTTTTATATGTGTAACATTCGCGTAAATCTAAGAAACCATTATGCAAACCTAGTAAGTAGTTATGATAGTTACCCATTAATACCCTTTTTTATCTTATGTCTGGCATGTTCCCTTATTTGTGTGGGATTGGTACAAAATATATCTACATTTTACCATGTTGCAGATTAGAAATTTAAATTACATAAATATTAATCTACATACATTATATTCTTTATCTGTGGTTATCTAAGACCCAGGTATATTTATTATGTGTTATTTTTGTGGTGAACCAATAAAGAGAATAAAAAAACAAAATACCTAAATAACAATAGCTTACTTGCTAACTGATATGACATTTCTCCCTTTTTCAACTATACTGACATCAGTGATGGACATAGTGTGTCCTATAAGTGTTACGGGATTTATTCCAGTTTCTGATGACCAAATTCGACAAGAGCCATCAGCGCCAGCTGACAACACTACTATGCCAGATGGGAAGAACCTGCACTTGTATACTGGACCCCCATGGCCTTTCAAGTCAAGAAGTACTTCACCTGTAATTAAATATATTGTCAAGACTATATTTCCTGCAATAATTATTATCAAAAATGTAAATCAATTAAACATTATTTTTCAATATTTTTTTTTACCTTTATATTTTTTTTAAACCTTGCCAATCAAATCAAATAAATGATTACTGGAATCAAAGATCTGTGTTGATTAATTTGTATACAATGGTCCATGTCAAACAGTAATTTATTTTATATCTATGACTAATACAGGGTTACATATACTTACTAGTTCTGCTGTCCCACACCAACAATTTATCATCTTCACTAGAAGACACTGCCATTGCATTTTCAGCTGTGGATATGGCCAGAACTGCTTTGCTGTGTACTTTATGGTCTTTGGTTGGTGCAACAAAAGCAACTTTCAACCCAGAGTTTACATGTTTAACAACCAAATTTAAATTCCCATGAGATATGTATTGGTAGTGATCTGAAAAATTGATTTTTATTTTTCCATCAGCTTTATTTATTGATGTGGTTAACTTGCTATGAACACTATTTTCATTAAGCTTTTTTGAAGATATCCATGCCTCTGCATTGGGTAATCTGAAAAAAAAATGCTTGGATTAATTACATTACAGTTATTTATCAATTTACAACTGTTGCGAGAGGTTTGACTGAAGAATTTTGAATTTTTTTTATACTTATAACATTTTTCAACAGTTAAACTTTCTAATGGTAGGTATATAGTTTATTATAGACAAGAGCTATTGAATAAGAATTCTATGTTAAATTACCTAATAACATCATTCCAATCACATTGAATAGTTACTACCGGCATTTGGTGAATCATTTTTATAGTTTATGTGTCCTTGTGGTACAATCACTTATCAAAAAATTATATTTAGACCACGCACTTTATTACTAGTTCGCATATAGAACAATAGTTACACAATGAATAAGAAATTTCACGAATTTACAAAACAAAAACATTACTCTGATCAACTCACTGTCATATATAGTGTATTATCTATGAATCAACTTCAAGAATCAAAATCACAATCAAAATCAAAAGTTCAAAATCATCCACATACCTCTTGTTTAATAGTCTGTGCACAGACCTGTGCCACAGACTAACAACAAAATCATCTGTTCCTGAGCTGTCAAAGTCATAGTGAAAATATGTCAAATTGATAAATAAAAGCTGTCATTCTCGCTAGTTAAACTATTAAGATACGTCCATGAGTAAAGTTGTCATACAACTACCGTCGCCCGATGGGAATCACTTGGCAACACTGTGTGACGTATGGTGTTGTATAATTTGTGTGTCTGTGTGTGTCTGTGTGTGTGTCTGTGTGTGTGTCTGTGTGTGTGTCTGTGTTTATACTTTATATGTATTTGTGTGTATTAAGTGAACGAAAGTGTTTTGATGTAAGAAATAAAACAAAAAGTGGGCGAGCTTAGCAAATGTGAAATAATATAGCGGCAAATATTGCTTTATGTGATAATTTGTAAAAGTTATGACATACGTGTGCATTTCATATTAAAAATGCATTTTTCCATACCCGATTTGCAACAATTTCACGACGACAATGGGATATCTTACACGGTATTTATCATGTTTTCTACTTACATTTTCTAAATAAGTATTTGTATTATTAGTTTAACAGAATCCATAAAAATAAATTCTTGATATAAGTAAACAAATTATCAAAGTTAGAAGTTAAAAATGATAAGACATCTGGTAGGTATATCAAGTTTGTAGGCATAGCTGCAATATTGCTAGTATTTATACGATAAAATTATTGTGTAGGGCTACAACATATACATCGATGGGTTCTTCCATTGCACGGCGCGTTACAAACAGTTGCTTAGCCTGCATGAGCAACTGCAGGCACAGAATCCCTATATGAAAATGCCACAGTTCCCACCCAAAAAGCTGTTCCTCACCAGTTCACAGCTGGAAGAAAGGCGAATCCTGCTAGAAAAATATATTCAAATGGGTAAGTTGTATAAACAGAAATAGAGTGTAAACTGCCAACAAAGTAATAAATAATTCCTTATAATGTAATTTGTATCAAAATAATTTTTACAGTAAAATATTGTGACTGTCTTAAGAAAGGATATGATTCACTTTAGATAAAACAAAGTATGCATCAGTGATTATTATTTATCTGAGTTATATGTACTATCATTTATTGGACAGATTATTGTGCAGGTGTTCATATTTAAAATTATTAAATTATTTGTTTTGTAATTGATTGAATAAATTGATCATTCCATTTTTTTAAAACCAACCACTGTTCTAGGTATATTACAATTAGAGAGATGTTTTTTTTTTTTGGACGATAGGGGGGTAACTACCAGTGTCGTTCTTCAAATATTTTTTCGTATTTCGTGGTAAATCTGATTGATTTGTTAGCGGTTTGTACATTTTTGTGTTGTTTGTTCTTCTGTTGAATGGGGTAAGATATGTTATTATCCATTTGGGTTGTTTTAATTACTTTTTCTTTTGCCTACCAATATGGAGGTAGTTCCTCCTGATCCTCCGGATCCTCCGGATACGCATGTCCCTGCTGTCCCTCATGTAGTGGCTTCTTCTAAGCGCCGTTTAGAGTCAGATGACTCCGTGAATCCAAAAAAAACAATTACTGATATGGATTTAGCCTCTGCCTCCATACAACGCATATTTGTCCATCCTAAGCTAGTAATTGGTATTAATACATATTCTGATACAGACAAAGGACCTTTCGTCGTCCAAGTATCCAGAACCGAACCTGACCTCGCGTCAGGACTATCCATCCGTCCCATTAAATTCGGTCAATTTCTTTTTAAGCATAAAATTGAAAATATTAAACCTGATGGAGTCAAACGCATTGGTAGAAACAAAATATCAGTAGAGTTTAGCTCGGCTACAGATGCAAATAATTTCTTAGGCAACGAAATCCTCTCCAGGAGTAAATATTCAGCTCTCATTCCATCATATAACATTTCCCGTATGGGAATTGTTAGAAATATTCCTGTAGACTTCTCCATGGATGAATTTGTGGAGAGTCTTAATTTACCTTATGGTTGTGGCATTGTACTAAAGGCTCGTCGCCTCAGCAAAAAAATTTTTAATAATGGTGAAATTTCTTGGTCGCCTACTCAAACTGTAGTTCTTACATTTCAGGGGCAAATCCTACCAGAAAGAATTTTCTCATTTCATACTTCTCTCCCTGTTGAAATCTACCAGTATCCAACAATTCAGTGCATGAATTGCTGCCGCTTTGGACATGTCAAAAATCAATGTAGATCCTCTCCCAGATGCTTCAAATGCTCCCAACCCCATGATGGTAACTCATGCGATTTTCCGGAAAATGAAGCCATGTTGAAGAACATGTTTGCTTTGCTTGGGTCATCATTTTGCTAACAATAGATCTTGCCCTGAACATATCAGGCAAGTATCTATAAAAAAAACTATGGCTGAGAAAGGTATCTCATACGAGGAAGCTCAGCAACTGTACCCTAGAAACTCCAAAAAACAATTCTCAGAAGTATTATCTTCCTCTTCCAAAAATATTAATTCCCAACCGCCCAACTCAAGCCCAATGATCCCATCACAAATATCCACCTCCCAATCCTACAAGAAAACTACATTCTCTAATCCCCGTCCCAAAGCCCCTTTGAGTAAATCCTATGATAAATCTTTACATCAATCCATCATTTCTGATGTGCCCTCCACCCAATCAAATGGGTGTGCTTTGTCAAACTCTTCCTCCTCTTCACCACAGGCAAATCAACTTGAGAGTCTTCTTAATCTAGTAGTACAGTTAATCATAAATTTTGTTACACAATACAACTCTTCTATACCGTCCAACGTTGCCACTACACTTTCTTCCCTATCTTCACTTGTAAGTCATTATGGACCCAGTAACAACAATAATTCAGTGGAATAGCCAAAGTCTACTTCCCAAAAAACATGAAATCATACATTTTATCTCCAAATTTAGGCCTTTAGTCTTGGCCATTTCAGAGACTTGGTTGGTACCAGGATCGAGATTTAGAGTCTCTGGTTATACCTGTCTTCGTGACGACAGATCGGATGGTTATGCAGGATGTGCAATGCTTATAAAACGCTCTGTATCCTTCTCTAAAATTTCTCTTCCTCCTTTTAGCGCTAACATGAACATAATAGCAGCTAAAGTAGAAAATATTTCCGTCATCGCAATTTATATCCCTCGTCCTAACGTATCATTAATTCGAGATATCCGTAATATTATTTCCTCTGTTCCTCCTCCGTTCATCCTTATGGGTGATTTTAACGCTCATCACATGTCTTGGGGTAGCAGTCATAATGATAGTTTTGGTTGTTCGCTTTTTGACATGTGTGATGAAATGAACCTTTGCATTTTAAATAATGGTTCACCTACACGTAGAGTACTTCCCTCCCAAAATTCTAAAAGCGCTGTAGATCTTACTGTCTGCTCCGCTAACATTTCTTCACTCGTATCTTGGTCTATTCTTTCCTCTACCCATGGCAGCGATCACTTCCCTATTGTCCTTAATATCTCAAATAGAGTAATCCCTTGTACTACTTTTTGTCCCACTCTAAAATATAGGGTTTCCAGTGCAGATTGGGAATCCTACTCGGCCTGTCTTGATGATTCTTTAGATAATCTTCCAATGCCTAATTATGACAATGTCCTTTCATCATATTCGAATTATTTAAATGCTATTATTTCTAGCGCTAACAAGCATATTCCTAAAAAAAGCAATCATCATTTTAAGATATCTACTCCTTGGTGGGATTCCGAATGCTCTTCGGCCATTCGAGAGAGAAAAGAGGCCGAACATATGTATAATTCAGCTATGACCATCAGTAATTTTATTTACTATCGACATAAAGCTGCCAAAGCAAAAAAAATATTAATGTCTAAAAAGAAACTTGGATGGCGCGGATTTTGTGAAGCATTATCACCTAGGACGCCGTCTACTTTGGTGTGGCAGCAAATTAGGCGTTATAGAGGTTCTTTTAACATCGAAAATATCCAATCCAATGATCCATCATCTTGGCTTAATGCATTTGCTAGTAAATTAGCGCCTCCTACAGTTCCTTGTTTAGACTCCTTGCCTACTTTGCTAATTCCTTTTTCTCCTTCCTCTTTCTTAGATAATTCTTTTACCCTTAATGAGCTTAATTTGGCTCTGGAGGGACTCTCTGACTCTTCTCCTGGTTTAGATAATATTCCTTATTCCTTCCTTGTTAGATCTTCAGAAAAGAACAAACAATATTTCTTAAATCTAATAAATCTAATATATAATTCCCAGGAACTTCCGAAATCATGGAAAACTCAATTAATTATTCCTATTCTGAAACCAGGGAAAAATCCATCTGATCCCAATAGTCGAAGACCAATCGCATTATCTTCCGTCTTGTTAAAAATTGTAGAACACATGATTAAACACCGCTTGGAGTGGTATCTTGAAAACCATAATTTTATATCGGATTCTCAGTTCGGCTTTCGAAAGGATATGAGCACTATGGACAGTCTTGGAATTCTTACCACCGAAATTTACACTGCTCATCTCAAAAATGAATACCTAGTTGGGGTTTTCCTGGATATTGCGTCTGCTTATGATAATGTTTTGCTTCCAGTCCTCAGGAATAAGCTTATTCAGCTGAGGATTCCTGCCAAGCTGGCATATTTCATTTGCAATCTTCTAATGGAACGTAGTATCGTCATAAAAACCCAAGATTCGTTATCGGATCCTAGGATTGTGTGGAAGGGCTTACCTCAAGGATCTGTCCTTAGTCCCATTTTATATAATGTTTATACCCGAGATCTTGATCAAGTCGTTAAACAGTATTGCTCTATCCTTCAATACGCGGATGATCTTGCGCTCTACATCTCTTCAGTGGATCCAAATCATGCATCTATTCTCCTTAATGGCGCTTTGTCTTCCCTTGACTCTTGGATGAGTAATCATGGTATTTCACTTTCTCCCTCAAAATCTTGTACAGTAGTGTTTACTAGGCGTAGAATAACTCCTTTAGTTAACATTTTTGTGAAAAGAGAATTAATTCCCCAAGAATGTAAAGTAAAATTTCTAGGCGTCTGGTTGGAATCTAGAATGACAGGTGCATCACACTGTGAATATTTATTTTCTAAATGCAGTAAAAATATCAATATACTTAGATCTTTGTCTGGTGTTTGGTGGGGTTCCCATCCTTTCACCCAAAAAATTCTGTATAATGCTATCATCCGTAGTAATTTAGATTATGGCTCTTTTCTTTTGGACCCTGGTAACAAGGGAGCTTTGGATAAGCTTTCAAAAATACAATCTAGTTGCCTACGCTTAATATTAGGAGCAATGAAATCCTCTCCTATCAATGCAATGCAGGTAGAATGTGTGGAACCGCCTCTTTATTTGCGCAGACAATTGATTTCAGACAAATTCATGTTTAAATTGTCTCAAAATTCTCAACACCCTCTCCTTGCAAAACTCAATTCTCTGCTTCATATTGTAGAAAGAAAAGGCTACAATTCAATATTTGATTTACCCTGTTTACTTCGTAGCTACATAAAACTCTCCCGCCTAACAGACCCTATTCTCCAATTTCCCTTCAGCCTTTTTTTTTCTTTACCTTACAATGCTCTGGCCTTCCAACCTAGAGTATTTTTAGAATTTGGAATTCATAAGGACACTGTAGGTGCTGATAAAATTCTTAAACAAAAAATATCTTCAGAATTCCCAAATTGGTTATTAATTTATACTGACGCCTCCAAGCTATCAAAAGGCAGTTTAGTCGGGGTTGCAGTGTGGGTTCCAGCCTCCAGGATTATTTTGAGCTATAAATGTCCTTCCGTAACTACTGTCTTTGCGGGTGAAGCTATCGCAATCTTGGAAGCCATTCATTTTGTTATATCACATAAATTAAATAAAGTCATCATCTTGTCAGACTCTAAAAGCTGTCTTCAGTCTATTGCTTCGAACTCTTTTAAAGCAAAATCTAGATTTCCAGTAATCCTCAAAATCAAAGAGTGTCTTTTTAACTGCCACCAAATTGGTCTTAATGTAGTTTTAGCCTGGATACCTGGTCACTCTGGTATCTTAGGCAATGACACAGCCGACTCTTGTGCAAAACAAGCCATTAATATTGGCACTCTTGAACATTTCCAAATAATTCCTCATGATTTATGTTCAAATGTGAAGGATCGGATGATGGAAGCATGGAGTAAGGAGTGGGAAATTTCCAAAAATATAAAGGGAAAATTCTATGGCGCCATTCAACCAGAAATCCCATCAAAGCCTTGGTTTTTTAAGTTTCAGCGTCTGGACAAAATCTCCTCCTCAATAATATGCCGGATGCGATTAAATCACTCCTGCACTCCAGTTCACTTAGCCAAAATTAGAATTCGTGATCACTCCCTCTGCGAATGTGGATTTGATGAAGGGGATCTAGATCATATATTTTTTAACTGCCCTAATTTGCGACTTTCTTTATATGAAATTCTACCTCCAGAAATTCCTCGTCCCACCTGCATGAAAACGCTCATTACCCTCACTTCTTCTTCATTTATAAATATTTTGGATAAATGTATCAAGATTAATGGTATCAAAATTTAAATTAACAATAATAATAATATAATTATATTTTGCATCCTTTTCTTTTTGATAATAATTCTATCCTCGTATAATTCTTAAACTTCTATGTTTCTATCAATCATATTGTTATTTATGTCGAAAATGCGTTTGTCTCTTTGTGTTGCATAAGTCATCTTGGTTAATAGCTTCCACAATATTCCTTTTAATTTTTCGGTTGTTACACTTGACACTGGCAGAATTGCGGGGTGGTATTATCGCAAAAGCCATAAAAATAAGAACTGAACTGAACTACAATTAGAGTCAAAACGAATGTAAATTTTCTGCACCTAATGTTTGTGTTAAGGAAACATGTCAATTTTTTGAAGTGAAACTTCTTTATCGGGGTTGGAAAAATTTTTGCGTTACGCGCCATCTTTATTTCTAAGTCACATTTTTGCGTTACGCGCCATCTTTATTTATTTAGTAAATTAGTAATACTTAGTAGTAATCCTGTGTATTGTAACTGTATTTAGTACGAATCCCACACTAGTGTATCATCCCACATTTGGACATAATACAGTGTATACCATTAGAACACATTCTGTACCCACTTCAGTAAGCCACACCCCCAACCGTGCCCAAGCCCCACCCAAAATTTTAAGTCCCACCCACTTTTTTGTAATTTGATCCTTACCCCCCCTCTGGCCTTCCCCCACCCTAAATCCAAAACAGTGCCCAATAGCCTCCCCACGAAACCTCCCCCCCCCGCTTACCCCCACCCTAAAAATTTTACCTCACCCCCCCTACTCATATCTCCGGCATTATCCATCGTAGACCCACCGACCTTGGGTTCATTGGAACCGGCTCGGTGAGGGCTACAATCCTGCCCCAACAGAATTCCCGAATTCCCCCTCCACAACTTTCCACACCCAAAAATATTTTAAGGTGCCCAATAGCCTCCCCACGAAACCTACCCCCCCCGCCCCTACCCCCACCTAAAACTTTTACCTCACCCCCCCTATTCCTATCTCCGCCAATATCCATCGTAGACCCATCGACCCTGGGTTCATTAGAACCGGCTCGGTGAGGCCTACAATCCTGCCCCAACAGAATTCCCGAATTCCCCCTCCACAACTTTCCACACCCAAAAATATTTTAAGGTGCCCAATAGCCTCCCCACGAAACCTAACCCCCCCCCGCCCCTACCCCCACCTAAAATTTTTACCTCACCCCCCCTATTCCTATCTCCGCCAATATCCATCGTAGACCCATCGACCCTGGGTTCATTAGAACCGGCTCGGTGAGGCCTACAATCCTGCCCCAACAGAATTCCCGAATTCCCCCTCCACAACTTTCCACACCCAAAAATATTTTAAGGTGCCCAATAGCCTCCCCACGAAACCTAACCCCCCCCCCCGCTTACCCCCACCTAAAATTTTTACCTCACCCCCCCTAAACCTATCTCGGCCAATAAAGGTCGTGGACCCACCGAGCTTGGTATCCTCGGAACCGTCTCGGTGAGGGCTACAAATTGGCCCCGATAGAAATCCCAAATTCCTATCTCCGCCAATATCCATCGTAGACCCATCGACCCTGGGTTCATTAGAACCGGCTCGGTGAGGCCTACAATCCTGCCCCAACAGAATTCCCGAATTCCCCCTCCACAACTTTCCCCACCCAAAAATATTTTAAGGTGCCCAATAGCCCCCCCACGAAACCTAACCCCCCCCCGCCCCTACCCCCACCTAAAATTTTTACCTCACCCCCCTAAACCTATCTCGGCCAATAAAGGTCGTGGACCCACCGAGCTTGGTATCCTCGGAACCGTCTCGGTGAGGGCTACAAATTGGCCCCGATAGAAATCCCAAATTCCCTCAAAAATTTCCCCTCTCCTAAACTTAAACTTTATTTAATTTAGCTTTATTTTACCAATTCTGTAAATTTGTAAATAGTAGATCATTTTTCGAAAAATGATGTCATAAAGAAGTTTCACTTCTTACGTGTGTACACTAATACACACACACATATTTTTTTTATACAATGCCATAATTTATTTACAGTTGGACAAAATCCTGTATTGGCAAATTCCGATCTTTTAATAACATTCCTATTCTCCGCCCAACAAGAGACTCATGGTGTGAAAATGCATGAAGTGGATATAGAAATATCATTGATGAATGGTTACAGAATACCACTGTCTGTATCTTCCACTGATTCATCAAGCATTATATTAGATATTGCCTGTAATTATATTAATTTACCGAAAGAGTTAACAAAATATTTTTCATTGTATTTATTTAATTGGAGCTGTGCTAAAGACGGTCAGCCGTCCCTGAAAAAGTTAGAGGAGTATGAATCTCCATTCATATCTCAGAAGTATGTTAGACCAGAGGATAAAATTGTTCTAAGGAAATGGTAAAGTATGTTCTTTATAGTAAAAGAATATTGCATGTTTGAATTATAATGTAGCACTTATTATAAAGCATGAACTTGGAATTAAATTGAATTTACTCTTTACAGTGCTAGTGCAAATGTTCATAAATAAATATCTTTAATATAATGTCTACAGAAGCCTTTCCATAAAAACCTTTAGATATTCATGTAAAATATAATGTTTATGTTGAAATTGTAAATATTTATTTTCGCTGTTGAGCATGGAACTCGCCTTTCAATTGAGAATTTATTTAAGAAGACACTAGTCTGTTGTGTCTTATAATAAAAGACATTCCATAAAAAAATACTAACTTATCATTTCACTTTTAGCTACTGGGATCCGTGCTATGATGTGGATCTGATGATTGATAAGGTCTCTCTAGATCTCCTATACTTACAAACCATTGAGGAATTGGACCTTGGCTGGATAACAGCTGATGCTCAAACTAAAGATATCCTGTCAACTTATGGATCAAAGAAACAGAAGAGAGAGGTAAGTCTACTAATTCATATATTTTAATAAGTGTATACATTTATTTACTCTTTGTTGCATATAGAAACACACCATTACAAGACAAAATTCAGTCTTGTCGCTCTAAGCGATTATTTTCAGAAAACCAAACTTATGCTTAATTCTAGAGAATAAATTATGACTTAATTGGTTGTCAATTGCTTGGAACGAAGAATAGGCCATACAATCGTGCCCTAGATATTAACATGCGTCTGTAAGGTTTTAAGTTCTGAGTAGCGATATAGGACACGCAACATCACACCATTCGTACACTTAGTGCCTAGTTAATTAATTATTACTTATTCAAGCAGAATCAGATATATTTTTTATCAGTCCCTCTACATAGATGTATGACTTTATAAAAACAACAGTAGACATTTTTACTAGATGAAAATATGTAAAATTTGTGTGTGCTATTTGCGTCTCACATTACATGACATTAAGCCATAAAAATAACGACATAAACATAAAAATAATGCAGTTAAACTTGCATCTGTAATTTCTATCTAATCTCGACATGAAATTATACCTCAATAAATATTTTGAATAAAACTTTAAAAGTTATCCAACGAAAGCATTGCATCACTTGGAAGTCGAAACGAGTTTTTTAATTTTAGCAGCTTGATGATTTATGTATTTTGTAATGTATAAAACAGGTAAATTGAAATAGCTATACCAAGACCTTAATCCGGTAGAATTACAATATTGCGATGCACAATATTTAAAGGACATAATATAATAGTTATGGCAAAACAAAATAGTTTTAATGCAAATGCGTTCGAATTATATCATAAAAGTTACCATTGAATATTGATTTATTCAAAGACAGTTTTAAAATCTATTTTAGTTATCGAATGTTATGTATTATTCGCTCAAACTGAATTCAAAAGTCGTTCGAAAGAGACCAAACATTTGATAACTAAAATAAGTTTTAAAATTGTCTATGAATATGCAAGTCTAGAGTTAACAATAGTTGCTTTTTTTTCGTCCTCTTTGTACTAAAACTCTATGTTCAAAGGTTCCATTCAACCGTATCAAAATAACCGCGCCGAGTATATAAACAATTTTATCTGCAAAGAATACCGGGTGACGAAAGTTCACTAGGTTTGATATCCGTCTTTAACAAATACAAGCATTTATCACCAGAAACAATGTTAATTATTCTTGTTATAAAGATAATTAAAAATGTTATGAATGGCGGGGCCCGGCCGCTCTCTCCGTGAATGGTATCAAACATTAGTTATCGCTGCTGCTATTTTATCTAAACGCGTCTCGTGGTTGAATTGGTAACGAGTAATTTGTAAATGATCCTGGAATGACGTGCATTCTAACGTCCGAGACAAATTTGATAGTAAGTGATGACTTGATTCGTATTGGCATTATTCATAGCCAGTTGTAAAACCTATGTTAGTTCAAACTGAATTCAAATTCATTCGAACGGGATAAAACATTCGATAACTAAAACTGTCTATGAATAAGGCCGTATGTGATTCAGAAACATTTCGAGATGATTTTCGAACTCAATCATAAAAGCAATCAAAATCCCAATGTTTTTGTTGGAAACAGTGCAACATTGATCTTTAAAATATATCATTTCGCCATCATCCCAACATGGAATATTGTCCCAAGCTCTTCCCGTTAAGTGATATGAGGCATATCATTTTAAATAGATACGCATGTGGGTCGAGCATGAATGTTCCGTATTGGCTGATTAATCAATGGAAACAATTGATAATCCAGTCATCCATGATGACATATGTATGAACTATGAAAACTAGAAAAATATTAATTCGCTTTTGTGCATCAACATTTTAATATTCGAGTAATACCTATAGTTACAGGTTTATGATTGCATCCAATAAGCAAAATTTGTAATTTTTTGAACGAATTCCTGTCATTAAATTTCAAAATAAAGTTGCGATGATAAAGAATTATACTATTTTTTTCAAGTAAATGAGATCATTGCTCGAACTTTAAAACACGCACAGCATAGATAGGTATTAGGTACAAGTTAATGCATGTTCAATGCTCACATGCTCGGAGAATTATTAAACAAACTACTAACAGACGCTAGCTATTAATTGATAAACAAAATGGATCTGCTAAAACGCCACAATAGGTTCGTCTATTCATTATTGCAATATATAATGTAAAAAGTATCATCTGGCGAATTTGTCATGCAACGCGCAGCTCATGCCATCAGCGATATTAATAGAGATTAACCACGTTCGCTGTCATCGATTATCATATTTATGAGATATTTCAATAGGAATATATCTTGCGTCAACGTTAATGTTTATTAAATTTGTGCTTATTTGCAACTAGAGTCTTTGGCCTACATCAATAATGACCAATTGCTGAATTCTGAATGTCGGGGGGATATTTTGCAGGCTAGGGAGGTTTATTGACACTATTTGAAACCATTTATAGGCTTTCAGAAGCGAGTAAACGATTGCTTTCATTGCCAAACTGCAATAACCAAGACCGATGCATTACTATTCTCCCTGAGACATAGACTTATTTTGGATTTACGGCAAGCCATGGCCATTCCCATTACCGCGTTTTGGAGTCAGGAATATGGCCGCAAATTAGCAACTGTTAGAAAATGTTGTGCATTTGGTATTTCGCCTCATTGGATTGTTAGAGCTACACACCATTTGGCTCAGTGGTCACCGCCGTCTGTAGATGGTAGTAATGTCCAGAATTCACTTTCTATTTCGCGTATTCCATTTTGTTTAAGTTTGCGATGGCTTCGTAGACAATGCAGTGATAGACTCGCATCGGTAAAAATAGTTGTTAAGTGAATAAATAAATATCTCATCACGCCAAGGGACAAAAATCCCAGCTCTCCGGAAATATTGAAAAAGGTTTTAAATTATTGTATTTTATTTTAAATATTTAAGTTTGCTATTAAAAATACACAAATATTACTATTTTCCGTCGATACTAAAACGAGGAAACAATTTGCACTCCAAAATAGGCAATGACGTTATAATAATCGGAAACATTTAAGGAAATTGAACGTTTCAATGCAACGCCAAATCGTTCATACTAGTTTGTTTATGTTTTATTTTTCTAAAGTGGGAAATGAGTGGTTTATCTGATAAAATATGGTCACATCTACCCATAAACACCGGCTTACATTCGTTCACGTCGTTATCCTCGTAGGATAAATAAATACACCCAACAGACAGATACATAGTCAATACGTCACACTAACATCGATTCTTGTGTCGTTGGTATCAGAAACTTCAAACTACGAGAGACTTTTCTTTACAAATGAGGAATAGGCAAAGGCACTACTGCACTGAGCCAGCATTACACGGTTTGCAGAACCTATCACCCTGCTGCGCACACGACGCGTATTTTCTAACAAACTCGCACAAAATATGCCTGAATTAAAAATTAAACCCTGGACCTCACAGTTAACAGCTTATATAAGTTTCTGCTAGCTAGACTAATGAAGCAATGTAAATTAAGTGCTCAACGCTCTCAAACTTAAGGTACAGAGATACTTGTTATGGTTTTTAATCTAAGAAAACCACTTGATGGGGAATTAAACAAACTTTCGAAACACATGAAACCAACCCTAAAAATGTGATCTATTTCCTTTCTACAACGTTTAATAAAGTGTGCTCGACGTAGATGTTCTATGTAATACAAATATTAGATGTTTTTTACTATCGAGGAGTAAGGTTAAATTATTGTTGATTTTTTTGCTAATTGCGATATTACAGTTCAAGCACAATCAAATCTAAAAATAACTATTATAGTTCATGAAATTATGAAGTTATCAAGTATAAAAATAAATCCAAAAATGTTAACTTCCAGTACATGGAATTAGCCCGCACGTTGAAGCACTACGGCAGGGTCCCTGCGGGAGAGGCAGTGACAGAATCTGCTAACGTGCTGGGCGCGGGGGTGGGCGACGCGGCGTGTCGCGTGCGCGTGTCGCTGGCGTCCAAGGAGCTCACGCTGGAGAGCGTGGCCCAACCCTCGCGGGAACAGCGGTACAAGGTCACCAGGATGAGGTGCTGGAGGATCACCACGTTGCATGCGGTGAGTATTGTGAAACAATATGGTATTGGGGATATCGCGAACAAAACGTTTGTGATATCAAAGCGCGGTACTGTTTTCGTCTCTGTCATTTCTTCATTCGCACTACGTTCTCTTTCGCGTTACTGGTTTCTCACGTGCCTGAGAGATACGATTTAAAAAAATTCCCTCATGGACAGCTTGCAATACCCTGGATTCAGCGACTTCTGGCCAGCTTTGTTTGGTAGTCTGTCCACCTTGTAAGATTGTTCTTTAGCCGCGTAATCTTTAAAGAGATCTTTTGAAGACTCTAGCTATACTATCTATTAGGTGCTTTAGAAATGACACTGCGCGAGAAACTCCCTCAGCTACACGAACTGTTTATTTATCTATAGTTTTCTTTCTGTTTTTTAATTGTATTATTTAAAATATTGTCAATATATCAAATGCCCCATATTGTAACAATTACACCGACCATGCACCGACACAATGTGCTCTTTACTTGACAGACATATCACAAAATCCACTACAGACAGTTAAATCTAATTATGCACGAGACGTCTCAAGAGATCACGTCCGTTTTAAGCAATGACTGTAGATTTGACTTCGAAAAAAGTTGACCACTGCAATCTCCCGCTGCGCAAATGCCACTTAAACTGCCTGATAAGCAGCTAGCTTAATAATCTGAGAAAATCAAAACAATGCTTACTTTTATAATTAAATTGCTGGACAGCGGGGTTTATGAAAACCATTAATGACATGTTTCAAGAAATAATTAATTATGAGTTAGAACCTAATAAATTATATACATAAACTCTCGCCTTCGGCCCAGAAGGGATAGACAGAGGTGCTACGAATACACCCACGTTTCGCCTCGAGTGTTCCGTGCCATGGTGTGATAGGGGACCAGCCTATCGCCATATCGGGCACAAATTCTTGATTCAGGACTGATTATGAATTGAAACATCCAACATCACTTTGCCTGACCCGGGATTCGAACCCGAGATTTCAGCGTTGTAACCGTACTCTTGGACAACTTCCCCGCCGAGGCAGTCAATAAATATGAATACTTAAATAATAATATGTACATAAATAGTAAGTTTTTCCTCGATAAAATGGTTATCACGGGTATAGTTGTTGCTTATTTACATTGTGTATTTGTTTTCCAGATGGAGAGACCGCAAACGAACGGCCATGGGCCGCTGCTTGACGAGTCGAACAAAAACTTTGAGTTGTCGTTTGAATATCTCATTAGTAAGGATAACTTGATATGGATAACCTTACGGACGGAGCACGCGACCTTCATAAGTGTTTGCTTACAGGTAACCTTTATTACCTTACTAGATATTTTATAGTAATATAAGTTACAACTTCCAGGTTAGCTTCGTGGTAAATAGACTTTGGTAATTTAATGTTAAAATTCTGTAATATAAAAAAACTCGCGAGTCAAATATTATGATGTAAAAAACTTACTTTATAATACCTAACGTTAGTTGTTTTGATAGTTATGGTCAGGTGGTAAAACGATTTTCGGCGGAGGATTGTTCAAAATTTATTTAGAGATTAAGAATTGTCGCTTTGCTCGATCTTGATAGATTACCTTTGCGATATCCTCTTTCATCAACGGCATTCATACTTCCTTTAAATATTGATGTTGTAAATCACCTTTTATCCATTCCATACTGTTTGACGCTCATACACGAATCACATTTTAAATACATCTAAGCCATAAAATTATGTTTGATTCCTATATTATACATTTTTCATAATTTTAATATGTTATAGTTTTAATATAAGTAAAACATGTCCTGTAATGTCAGTCCATAGTGGACGAGTTGATGCGTCAGAAGAGCGGCGCGGGCCCGGCGTCGCCCCGCGGCAAGCGCGGCAGCCTCACCTACCTGCGCCGCGACGGCTCCAGCCAACTCATCACGCCTTCTTCCTCCAGCGACACGCTCAGCTCCGTCGTGAGTATATACTATATAAACATTACACTAATGTTTTAATGCCAGTCATTCTATTTACGACACAATGCGTCATTTTTCTTACATACATACATACATAAACTCACGCCTTTATCCCGAAGGGGTAGACAGGGTACAAATTCCTGACTCCGGGCTGATAATGAATAGAAAAATCCAATATCACTTTGCCCGACCCGGGACTCGAACCCGAGACCTCAGCTTTGTAACCGTACCGTAATACAACTACGCCACCGAGGCAATCATTTTTCTAACACTATTGTATCCATATTGTCTATCAAAACGGCCTCATAGCGTGCCGCATTTTGGACTACTCTATTATAACTCTATCAAAATGACCATCATAGCGTCCCGATAATGTAATAAAATATGTTCTTGACTATACTTCTTTACTTATCGGAATAAAATCTGGCAAAGAGAGCCTGAAACTTCAATATGGATATATAATTTAGCCTGTTGCATATTATATAACACAGGGGTAAAATATTTGTTTGGAAAATACTATGTATCAGATCAAACTGAACCAGTAATGCAAGAAAAATATTGCGCTCAGACGGCGAGCAATTGAAGAAATAAATAATGTGTAATAATTAAGATATCACACTACCACGTTGGATTTCCCATATCGTAGATATTACAAATAAAAAAGGACTCATTTTGCAGATGTTTCTGATTCTGATTAACTATGAGTGTTTTGACCTTACGTTTTTCAGACGGTCATTCACTCGTAATACGGGGGAGTTCTAAATGTCATTTTACTGAACATAATTACATAAGAAACAAAAAAGGTTATTTTCCTACACAAGTACAATAAAACAATGTCCAGTGTTATACATTGACCTTTGCAATGATTAGATTCCTACCATCTTTAGGCGACTAGGATTATAATTCTTGCATTTTACATTGAACTTTATCTAGCAAAATATTTTTCACATATGTTTACTTTGTAAATTATTACCATATTGTAAACCCAAATGCAGATGTATGCTATTATTAAAGGACGACTGGACCACATGCAAAATAATGTGTTAAATTAGTTTTTGCTTCAACATTTTCTAAACCCAGAATAAATTGTTTATTCTATTAACAAATAACCTTGGGGCTTGGACTATAAAATAGATGTATAAACTATAAGGTTTTTTTTAAATATATTGTCGTATTTAATTAAAATTGTACAAGAATAACTTTTGATTTCAGAATGAAGACTCATATAACTCCGGCAGTTCGAGAGAAATATTTTCTGTTCAGAAGTTAACTGAGAAGTTTGCGTCTGTCGCTTTCAAGACAGGAAAGGACTGCGTGGAGAACAACGCTTTTGAAGCGATAGGGGACGACGGGCTCTAATATATTGTATCTTTCAAATTTTACTCGAATATTGTCCAAAGAAAAGACACTGAAGCGAAAGTTGCCAATAATGTACATTTGTAAAATTTAATACGTATGTCGTATTTGTAAATTCATTGTACAGATGTTTTATATATCTCTAATTATTACGTAATCAAGTATGACAAATTGAAAAAAAAAATGATGTTCCAAAAGGTCACTTTTTTCGACTACTTTACTATTTACTTAGGTAGGTACTGTCGTCACGTCACATTAAAGTGATGTTATGATCTGTTATTAAATTGGCTATGATTTGAGCTCTTAATTACTAGTTTTACGAAGCGTAATACCGTTTACATTTAAAAAGACATTTAATATTTCCATAGGTGTATGTTATACGTAATTTATTACTCTTAGAAGATACATATCGTCGCCGGTGAAAATAACGTAATATTGTACTGAATGTTAGTAAAATAAATCTTTTCTTAAATATTACAATCGTCCATTGTCGAATATGAGAGAATGATAGAAAAACTGTCTAAATTATATTACTGCTCATTATCAAACTTCTAGATTTTAATGCTTCCCGAAAGAAAAATCTTGTATGCTTATTAATTTATTTTAAAAATCCGTAGTATTTATATGAGTTCTTACGTCTGTTACTTTACTGATTTATCTTAAGCATTTATTATTTATATTTATTAACCAAATAAGTTATTTCTTTTACAAGTGATGTTTATGAATCTTGTTATTTCTCAACTTACGTTAAACGACGGAGATTATTTGCGTCTCTTTTTTTAATTTAATTTCTATTGTTCACTAATATTTTATTTTATAGTGAAAGCGTTTGCTCAGTTGGTATGTTTAATGTACTTTTTATATATTATAGAACAAATATAATACAGGTAAATGTCTATTTCTAAATAATTTTAGATTAGATTAGAATATTTCTTTTTAGTAATACCGTGGTAATACCGCACGTACATACAGGCCTTTAATTTTAGTAGAAAATTGCAGGGAATTCTAAAATCAATGTTATATATCTTTTCAAATGATTTTAATTTTTTCAAATATTTTTATTACAAATAAAATTTTATATAAATTGTTGAAAATAGTTATTTTGTCAAAGACACTATGATTCTCCGTGCAGTTTATTGCTGTAACTATTTTTGAGGGACCATGTTTGGCTTTATTGTCTTTACCCCTATTCGTTCAGAGGCCATATGTTTACTTTGTTTTGCCATATTTTGTAACGAATTATTCTTAATTATTTACTATCGTCTTTTATATATAAATATTATAGAAAGTAAAGTCTTTTAACTAATATTTTCGTTTTATTTATTTTATCTCATTTTATAAAACTTAAATCTATGATAGTCATATTTACATATTTGAATATTAAATTGTACCTAACTTTCGGTCGAAAATGGGCGGTTCAGTGCCGGGTGATCACAGGAAAGAAATCGGGGCGCTTCTCGGCCGGGGTATCCGGTGTCGCCCGAAATGCGCGCGACAGCCACCGAAGGGTTTTAGTTGGTTGGCGTTTCACTTTAAATTTAAACAGTAAAATATTAACTTCAATCTATTGAATTCCTTCTACACTGTAGATACTTATTGAATTTAGTGAAGTAGTTTTTTAATTCGATTTTTTCACTTTTTACTGAAATATCACATTTGAAATTGTTTATGCTACGCGTTTATTAGATGCGCAGTGTCACGGCACATACACGCCGTTTTCTACTTTATGTAATTGTTTCAAATGATTATTGAGTCGATTCAGTTGTTGTGTAATAAAATAGATACTTTTATTTTAGGTGAAATTGTGCGAGCTTGTGTAACCATATTTATATATTAGGATTAGCCTCACAAATAATAGGATCGATCGATCGATTTAGATAATAAACAAACATTTTATTTCAAACATTTAATATGTATCAGTATTGTGACCTAGAAAGTATAACATCTTCAGGGAATTTAATAATATTTAATAAAAACAGGAAACATAGCTAACATTTAAGTTTATTTCATACCTTTTAAACCAAGGAAACCAGACTACTTGTTTGAAACAACATTGGAATTAATGTTTTATTACTTAGTAATAAAAAATGTGGGTGAAAATCACTAGATTTCTTTAAATTAACATAAATTAAATATTAGGTAACAATTGGTTCTAATAATCCTTCTCCCAGTTTTCTTTTTCAAGCCTTTCCTTCTTGACTTCTTCAACAATGGGTGACAGGTAGAGTTTGTCCTCTTCGTACTTGGTCCATTCTTCCTTGGGTAGGATGGTCTTCTGTATGGAGAGCTGAACGGCGCGCACCATGCGGAAGTTGCGTTCGTCAACCAGGTGCTGCGGCAAGCGACGCAGGGCTTCTTTCACATCCTCATTCTCATACAAACAGTCGTCACGCAGGAGGCCTATAAAGATAATACTTTAGGTAATGATTCTGTTACTTGTGACCTAATTCATATGTATTAAGAGTCTCAATCTAGTTCAATACAGATTTATGGACAAATCGGTTTTATTATGACAGTGTTATTTAATGTATCAAAACTGACAGAAGTGTAGACATTATGTATGCAATGTGTGTGCAACTATCACAAGCCAAGTGATCACACAAACAATATACCTAAATTGCATGGTGGATTGTTCATTGTTTTGATGCCTCAGTTAAATCTATAGTATTTGATACTCCAACCTCTTTGCCAACCTTGCCAGGATAGAGTGAATAATTTGTATGGGCTATAAATTTTCTTCAAATTATGCATATTTGTGTATTTCCATAACATTTACACAGAATCCAAAATTAGTTACGCTTATTGGTTATTATGAAGTTTAACAGATTTTGGAAAAATATCTTCAAAAATACACAGGTTTTAAAAATGGTATATCAAGGCTGCATCTAGAATTGTTATAATTGGGTCAGCTAGACTAGGGTGTTAAGATAGTCTCACAAAAAATAAATGTCATTTGGCAACGCAACTGAGATTGCCAGACGCCTAATATTACATTATGTCAACCACATCTATTTGTTTTGACTCTGGGTGTTTGTGGGACCAAAAAGTATGATACCCACAACACAAGACTCAAATCTTAGTGTGGGGACAGGTCACATACATCTGGTGAATGTTGGGTGTATTTAATTATTTATTAAATGTGTCAACTTCTGAGAGATTATTATTATAATTAATAAATAAATAAATAAATAATATCCTGGCAGTAAGTATAATTTTTATGGTCATATGAATAACAAAATATATAATAGAAAATTAGAAATTCTGGTTTTTTTTTTATTTCAGTATTCTTACAAGACTTATTATTCCGATTGGGTGTGTTTACAAAAAAACTATGGAAATTACAGCAAATATCTGTATGGTGGAATATATTTTGTAATGTGGTATTTATCTATGCAAAAATATCTGCTCCTAGTGGTTAAATTCAGTTAAAGTAATTAATATTTCGGTAAAGATCTAGAATCGTTTGGCACGAAATGGGGGTTGGGAGGGGGTGAGGGGGGAGGGGGAGGATGCCTACTGTCCTCCGGTACTACTCCCATGAAAAGGCAATGCACCGTTCCTGAGAAAACCCAATTAAAGTAACCTAACCTCAAAACACTTGTTTTCAAAATATACTTGCTTCTGCAACGTCTCCGGCGCTGCGGGAAGTGCAGCCCCTTCGCCCTTGCGTAACAAAGGATAGGCACCCACGCTCGCCTCCGCAGCTTCGGCTTACTGGTCGCCTCCGGCGACCAGCCTCAGCCGCTACGGCTCGCACGGTTGCCTATCCTTTGTTACAGCGGGCGGGGGCTGCTCTCCCTCCGCGCCTCCGGCTTTTTATAAACACTCTAGGGGTGGTAGCCAAGAGACTACGTGGAAGTCGGGGTGCTCCGTGTCGGTTTTGGGGCAGATTCGACCTATTTTAACCATAGAGTGGATACACAAACTTGCTTCTGAACATAATTTCTAGGTCGTTATAAAACATGTAAAACAACAAAACATGAGTCTATACACTATTGCAGATGCGTAAACTCCGCAAAAAACATAAACTAAACATTCTAATCACACTGACTCATGACGCAAATCGCGTAGTTTTTACGTTCCGTTTCACGGTATTGCACGACATTTTAAACCACAGACTATATACTTGACACAATAATAAAGATTTAGTTGTCAATCGCCCATAAAAACGTTCCGTTTTACCTAATACCTGATTTAATGTTAGAAACTTTATTAATTAATTTCTCGAAAACTATAAATTACCTTTTAATAAGAGTGATACGTTATAATCAGGGAACCAATCCTTACCACCTTTAATCATTTTTAGCCCTCAACTCGTGCCAAACGATTCTAGACCCCAGCCAATATTTCTGTTTATAAAAACCTGACTTAATAAAAGAAAAAGGAATTTACAGCTTGAATCCTCACATGTTTATTTTTTAAGGTATCTTTTGTCATCAAGCAATACTCTATACTCAATGATAATATAACCCAAATTATAGTTTTCTTACACAACTTCAACATAATAGATACAATAACATACCGTATTTGTTAAATCCTGACAGATTGTATGCCCATTTGCTCAAACTGCCTGAAAATAAAGGTTACATAATATTACAATGCAATGAAATAAACAATAAAACCAAATTATTACGTCTTTGGTAGGTACTTACTACGGACTACAGGAGTAGACCTGAATGCCATCATAGCAGTCGCTCTAAAAGCCATTTTAATAACTTATTTCACGAATTATTCCTAAAGAACTGGAAAATGGAAAAAAATGTGTGCGATACTTTCTGACAATTTCTAGAATGACATTGACAGAAACTGTCAATTGTAGTCGATGCTTTTTACAGACAGCGAGGATGCCTCAACATGAACAGTCAATTATAGTAAGTTTGATCCAGTTTGCTCTTCGATTTTGTATCGTAATGTACACGATGAGTTTAGATTGAGTGTTATCCAGTTTTCTGTTCATACCTTAACTTATACTTGATTGCTCCCAAGTTATTTGGAAACAATGGTAACTTTACCCCATCTACGTACTGTATTGCTGTTGGATTTTTGCCGGACATACACTCTCGATCGGATACTCGGTTAGTGACCCTTGAATATTTAGCGGAACACTCTGTCATGTCATGTCATGTCGAGAGCGTGATCATTTCTTTGGTCGAGAGTGTACTGCCGACGTTTTATGTATTCAATGTCCATCACTGAAACACTCACCGAATAAAAATTATAAGGATTGAATAAATGCTAATGTGTGATCATTGCTCCAAAAATAGTATCGAGAGCAATACCTGTGATTCAAAATTGTTTAGGTCAGCACTTCCCAAAGTAAAGGTTGCAAATATTAAGTGAGCCTTGAATAATTATAATAAGTACATAATTCAGTACTTCTATTCAGTACCCCATACCTGTATGAGGCTAGATTTTTGGCTAAGCCAAGCATTAAAACTAAATACCGAAATAAATTGTACATAATTAACAAACCCACTGCGACTTAAAGCATTAAAGAACGTAGTAAGTAGTATCCTATTAAATTGAGGACTGGGGACTAAAATACACGAAATAAAAAAACCATTTTCATTCATAGTTCTTGTATTAATTTTTTTTTGTAAATAAATTGTTGTTTCACAAATAATTTTATGCCCACTTTACGGCCAAAAGATGAGTCCTGAATTTGGCAGGTTTTGCTAGGTGGGTCGGAGCCCAGCAACTTTGGGAACCACTGATGTTTCATTACAATTTACAAGTAGATTCGATGGTGAAATTATGTGTAATGATGTATTATTTTCAGGCTAATTAATATATAAAATGTATTTGTTTTGTATTTGGATTTAGATATTACTATTATGTACCACATAAAATCGTGCGATTACATGAATCGAGACGTTAGGAATTATTCGATGACGATTGATCCCCAAAATGAAATGACAGCGCTATCATTTTTTTAATTTACCTGGACAAGTACCACAGAGTACATTAAATATCTGAGAACAAGTACTGTGACAAGTACTATTTATTTATTTGATCGAAAGAGGTAGATTTTTTTATGATAAAGGTATTTGTGAAGGTATTGGCCACAGGTATTGGCTTCTAAAACGAAGGCTATGGATCTTTATTTTGTCACATGGAGTCTGGAGATAACATTACATTAACACTGAATATCACATAATAGATGAATAGATTATGGAACCAGATAAACTGTGAGATAAACGTTTCACATGACGTGACGTCTATTAGATTTAGCATATTATGTCTATACTGCGAAAATGTAACCAATGGTAAGTATTTCTAGGCTGATTAGAAACAGTAGCTTATCGTATGAAAATTAAATACAAATTACGATAAGGCCGCGCTGCGCGTGGTTCCTTCGTGCTCCTTATCAAGTACTTTGTTTTCTTGTGTTGAAGTGAACTTCGAATGCCCTCGCTTGACCTGTTCCCCCGGGTTGCTTATCGTTATCAGAACGAATAAAATGAGACAACAGAATATATTTCGTTTAATTTAACGCTAACCGCACCGCGAACTGTTGCCTCTTGCCTTTTGGCATTTAATTTTCATTTATTTGTTGTGACGTTTGCTCAGCACTCATAAAGTTTCCCCGAGGAAAGTTTAATTAGTGTTTAACTGTTTAAGTGATTTTCTCGTTGAACCTGCATCCAAGAGGAGGAATGCCAAGTGACTGTGGTGACTGTTTGGGAATTCGTTATCGAATTAACACCCTGCACCAAACCTGGAAGTGGCTGCATCAGACGATCGCCCTTCACGAGTATCTTATCTCACTCTCTGCGGCTGACACTGATGCCTGCAGGGCCAAACATTAGTTAATTCATAAGGACTATTTGAACACTCATTAGATTTAATTTCTAGCCTTAAAGATTAAAAGTTAAGTGATTTACGCTTAAAGAACTGTTAACTCAAAGTTCATACAGAAAAGTATCCGTTTCATTATAATTCATATTATTACTAAATATTCAACATGGCCCAGGCAATGATGAAGAAGGTTGTCACAAGCAGTGCTTGTTTAGTGGTAGCTCTAACAAGAAGAGCCAGCTCCAGAAGCCTCACTACCACCAGTGTGGTGTCTGCACCCAAGAAAGACCGTGAGCTGCCACCAGAGAGGGAGGTCACAAAATCGGTCTTTATGTCTCAATCTACCGACATTTACACGAACTTGGCCCTGGAGGACTGGATGTACCGCAATATGGATTTCTCTAACCATCATGTAATGATGGTGTGGCGTAATGAGCCTTGTGTTGTAATTGGGAGACATCAGAACCCATGGTTGGAGGCTAATGTTCCTTTGCTATCTGAAAAGGAAATTGCTTTAGCTCGCCGCAATAGTGGTGGTGGTACTGTATACCATGATCGTGGTAATTTGAATGTGACATTCTTTACACCAAGGGAGAGATATGATAGAAAATACAATTTGGAGCTAATTAAAAGAGCCTTGTTTAGAGGATTTGGCATCAAGTCTATTATAAATGAACGCCAGGACATCATAGTCAGAGAAAAATACAAGGTAATATTTTTATCTACTATTTAATATTTTGAGTTTTAATAACATTTATATATTTAAACAAAGTGAAAAATCAATCCTGGTAGTTTAATTTGATAATGATTAAAGTTTACTAAATTTAATAAATTCAATGATGTTTTTGTTAATAATAGGTATCTGGAACAGCTGCAAAACTGGGCCGCCTCACTGGCTATCATCATTGCACACTTCTAGTCAATGCCAACAAGGCAGATCTCAGCAAGGCTCTTTCTAAACGGGAGGTGAGTCTAACTTCCAACTATGGTTGGGCATAATCTACGTTCTTTTTATGATTTAATATTAAATTATTTCAAGCTTCTATTTAATACATACATCAGATGTTTACATTGTGAGTTTACATAACATTATAGCAATTTGAATTAAAAAGAAATAACACATTATTTTGTAATGGCTTATATGAAAATAGTTGCATGTAGATGCATATTCAACAATGTTAGAGGTCAGGCAAGTTATTTCTCTTCATTTTATGTGATTCATTGTGTATTAACTCAATGTGTTGTGCTATTTACAGACATGTAATTATAATTAATGTAAACATTCACATTTACTATCAAGCCTGAGCAAATAATTATGTATCAATGTCTACTGCCTTTGATATCCAATACACATAATTTCTGTTGTCTGTTAAATACTCTAATTAATAATTTATACTTATCTGTGTTTTGTCTCCTAAAAAGTCTTCATGTCCTAATACTGTGTGCGAGTTTTTCTTAATGTAAAATACTAACGTAACAATTCCCCGGCGATCTATAAGTTAAGAGCGTTTGTAATTCTATTTAGCATGGCATACAGACTAACGCGACGGCGTCGACGCGCTCCGAGGTTGCCAACCTGGCCGAGCTGGACACGCGCCTCACCGTGGACAGCCTGCAGACGGCGCTCGGCTACGAGTACCTGCGCACGCCGGCGCTGCACCTGGACGACGGCGGACAGAACCTGATCTCAAAACAACGGGGCTTCCAATACGTGAACCCCACCGACGACTGGTTTCCAGGTAATGTGACTCACCAGTGCTCCAATTTCAAATGAGCCTTTGTCTCGCTATAAGTGGAATTAATGTAACGCAATTTCACAGTGATTCAAAACTCGACCCCAACCTCGATTCACTTATTCAAATCCTGATTACTGACCTTAAAGTATTTGCATTGCTGAAAATGGTCAAGATTATCGCGTGATTCATATTGGTGTACTTGTCGACAGGTCTTGCAGAGTTACGAAATGAGCTCCAAAGTTGGGACTGGTGTTATGGGAGAACACCTGTCTTCACAGTCAGCCGCAGCTTCCCGGTTCCGGCGGAACTGCTGGCGCCGTCCAAGGTGTACTCGGCGACGCAGGAGCTGGTTATCAATATGACCGTGGAAAAGGGCTTGATTCAAGACGTGACTCTCAACATTCCTCCGGGGCTGGTGGAGTCAGGGTTCTACGGCGAGGCGTCAGTCATCACTCATCTCAAAGGAAAGAAGTTCACGTCGGAGGCGCTCAGTGCTCTCCAAGAAGCGATGTTGACGCGCCACATTGCGGGCGATGTCAAGAAATTGGACGATAAAGAACAATTTGTGGCGAAATGTTTCGATCAAGTGGTCAATACTATGTAGATATATCATTTATTGCCCAAGTTATTTAGGTGTTATATGTATGTATATTACTATAGGGTACATTACTATGGCATTGTAAAAATACTTATAAATATACTTTTATCACTTGGTCATAAATGTAATCTTGAAGTCGCCATTGAGGTTGACGCTGATAGTAATTATCGCTGTGTACATATTTTGTTCGTTGAAATTATGTTTTCTTTATATTCGAGGCATTTGTAACACACTAATGATTTTATTTTCTTCGCTTCCTGTGTTGCTAACAATCAATGGTTTCTAGGGGTTTTCTTGTTATTAATTTTCAGTCTGCTTAGTTACCTTACCTATGTGTTTTTAGTTTAGTGTTATGTATAAAATCTCGGCCATTTAGCGTTAAAGTGCACAATGATATCGTGGTTGACGCTACAAATTATTTTATTATTATTGAAAAATATTAGAGATCTGAAATTGATAATGCATATAGCGCTAAGAGGCCGAGGTTGGAACACGCGAATCGCACTTTTGTGCCGAACGCTACAAGAATGCATCATATCATTTGTTTTAATTAATTAAATTATAATTTTGTAACTGAATTAATGTATCCACGTAATAATACTTATACAATATCTTATGTAGCTGTGTTACTGTAACATTTCGTCCGATACTCAAGGCGGCGACTTTGAAACAATGCGGTTTAATCGTTCAAAAGGAAATGGCAGCGTGTACTATAAGACCGCTCCTTTAATCGGAAATGTCTGTGATGAAATCAATGCCTTTAGAATCGGACGCTTTGTATTGTCATAGTTATATAGTTTTTTTTATATTTAACCCTAGACCGTTTCATAATCCGCACGCCCTACTTTTCGTGAGAACAGTCCTAAACGGGGACTTTTTTGTATGAAATGGATAGTTTAACTAGGTATTATTAAGTTTTATTTAGTCATAGAATACAGTTATTTTAGGTCGTTTATGTTTTGCAATAAGTAGGTTATATAAAATTGTTTATTTCATCAATGTAAATTGAGAGTAATACATTTTTAACATTTTGAAAAATGCAATCGTTTTATTGAATACTTTTTACACTAACATTGAACCAAATATGTAGTAAATATGTTTTATTTGTTTATTAGCGACACATTAATAATAAAAGTAACGACACACTAGTTTAAAGTTGAAATCGAAGTGTAAAATATCGAGATGATATTACCTAAAAATGATGATCAAATCGACAGTAATATTTTTACGTTTCCAAGTGATTCTTCTTTTATTGCCCGCTATTATGACATATAAGCGTAATTAGGCCAAAGGCGTGCGCATAAACGTTAATAAAAGTGATCACGTAAAAGTTATGTAAAAGCAATGATAAACTTTTAATTAATATCTTCGTTACGTATCGAAAGGTAATTTACCGTATTTTTATTTATGGTGACTATGTAGGTTTAGTCGTTAAAATAAATTCGAGTTTTGGAATATACCAACCATTCATCAACATAATTTGATCAACAATACTGTAACATGGTTTGTATATCGTTTTATTTAACATCATTACAAAGTACGCTACTGATCTTTTAAATATCATATTAATTTGTAGCGTAGCTACTAAAAACACTTGTTTATTTCTTGTGTTAGTAGTTTTGTGTTATTGACTTTAAATAATCAAATTTTATTTCGTATCCATGATTGATATTTTTTATTGAACCGATTTATTTAGCTAATCACGGTAGCGGAGCGGAGGCGCAATAAAAAACGTCTGTTGTGGGCGCAGTGCGCATACAAAATCAATGCCGGTTTAATGGAAATAAGCGCTCTTGTCCTCGTACAACAAAAACTGGCTTTGAGCCTGGGCTCTTCCTCTCGCTTTCCGAAGAATCGCGGTGGTGGTCGGTGGCCGTCGCAGCCGCAGCCAGTCTGCGTTCGCTCACAGAGGCGCGCGCGCACCGGCCGCCATATTGACAATCTTGTTACCATGACAACCGCGTAAACAAACCCGTCACAACGCCGTGCATTTACTACATCCAAAAAATACATTGCCATCTCTTCAGTGTTTTTGTGACTTCAGTCTATCGCTTTGTATGGTTTGAGGCTTGCATACATTTGCTAAGTGAGTATTATTTTTTTTCATCACGTATGGCTCTTTCATCAGGGTTGAATTTCTTTAACATCTTTTTAAGAGTTTACCTACCCACGAACCTTGACATTAAAACGCGTGAAAATTTTACACTTATTAACACTTGGTCGGAATGTAACTTTTTGTGTATAGATTAGTATGACCTTAAGTAGGAACTCGTTTAGAAATCGAAATATCGCACAATAAAAATGGAAAATTCGTTATTATTTTTATTGAAGATACGAGGAATTTCAAGGTTTAAAAAGTTTCTTTTCATAATCACCATCATATTATAGAAATATTGTAAGTATATTAAATATAATACAATTGGCATATTAGTAAAATTATAAATGATTACTAGCTTATTTAAATGCTGCGGTTACTTTACCCTCCCTATCTATTCCATAAAGGATAACCTATTGAATTCAGCAATTAATGATATAACACGTAGGTAGCCTATGTAATTCTCAGGTTCCTAAACCGCCTATATGCAACAAGTCATGTCCGTACTTACGGGAAAGATAAAAATCAATAAAAACATCGTTACAATTATATTAGTAGGAATGTTGAGATAGATACCCGCGGAATTTGGGCACTATATACAAAAGCATTTTGAAGTCCTATTTCTAGAGTTAAAAAGTCACGTATGGCAGTCCGATCCCAATATCAAAACACACTAGGCTGTGTTTTGTATCTGTCTATTTCAATAGGTACCAAATTAAAACATTGTTGTTTGAATTTAAAAGCTGCTGCCAAACATGTTGAATCTTATTATGATAATAAATGCCGTTTTCGCCGCGCAGGCCGCATAGTTTCGGGTGACTTGTTAAATGTTATAGAATAGGCTTGTTCTAATAGATTAAAAATCTGAGTACTTTCCTCGAACCTGTAGTTATCTTTATGTTTTAATCTTCAACTATTGGATTATAATTTCACAAATGTTTCTGAGGTAATTATTTTCAGCCTCGATGTCTCCAAGGAGTAATATTTGTAAGCATTAATTGTTAAATTCATATTTTCCGGTAAGAAATCGGGTGCCGCATCCGTTCAATTCCGATGTAGGTATATCACGGTAGAGTAACGTTAACGGTAATTAAAACATGTAATCAAGAAAAATTAAAATTGAAAACTTTTCCTTTGACTGATACACCCATTTGTTTTTATATTACAATGTAGGTCTCCAAGGACTGGTTTCCCTGTATCGTTTATTTATTTATAGTTTTATATTCAACATAATTATAAAAACAGAATAAAAGTCTAAAGAACGTGTAAAGGTCAATCAGTGGGATATTTCAATTATTAGATTTTATTTATATATACCTATATGTATAATAAATTGTTGTAATCAATCTATGTTTGTACATAAATTCAAGATAAATGAAAAAACGAATATGGACGGTTTGTATTAACGTAATAGATCCCAAAACATTGATTTTGAAATTTTTTGTCTGTTTGTGCGGTTGTGCGCGATGAACTCAGAAACGGCTTAACGGATTTTGATGAAATTTGGTATAGTACCTCCCTACCAAATTTGACAGTTGACACCCTGAATTAACATTTTTATCCCGGAAAATGAAGTGTTTCCGTGGGATGAGGAAGGAATTCGATATATTTGTTACTATTTAATACTCAAAGGGACTGGATGTCTTGAGTGAGAATGAGATAGGACGGGCGGGATATAACGGGAAGGGATGGAAAATTCCAAATAAAGTTAATCACGCAGACGAAGCTGACGAGCAGAAGCTAGTATAAAATAAAAAGTATCATCTCCCAATTGTGAGCAGTGCTGTGTTCCTGAAGATGTGTACCATGTTTTAACAGAGTGCAGTAAAAACGAAACCGAGAGAAATTGTCACTTTGGAAATTTAATGAAAGACATCGGCTACTGTAACTTAATTTTGGCTTCTCCTAAAACAAATCAAGCAATTAAATTGTATAAAATGGCGAATGTATGTTTTGTTAATAGAATTTAAATTAAGTTTTTGTTTGTTATATTGTAAGTTTATATTATTGAGCGACATGATCACTCATTGACCAAGCTCATTTAATAAAGAAAAAAAAAAAAAAAAACCTGTACCTACGTAATAAATGCATTTTTTCCTTTTTTTTAATTAAACCTACTAGCCATTTCAATTTGCAAAGTAGAAAAAAAGAAAAGCTTATAGCGGCAAGCACTCCTTTTATTTTGAGCATCTTCTTTCGTCCAAGCCAGTTTCAAGTTGGAATTAGATTATTTAATTACTTTTTATTTTTCAATAAAAAGCACGCTGTTTATTTCCATTCTTTATGAAGCAAAAAAATAAAAATATATACATCGACATTTGAGTGATCTAAGTATAAGAATGCATCAACATCCATAGTTACGATCTAATAAATGAAACCATATTATTTTCTAGAAATCTCAAGTAGGTACAATCATCAATGACAAAAACTCAGCTTGTCATACCTTGGCTTTTTCTTCTATCTTATAGCAAAATAAGCCCATTATCCTGTCTATGATAGATTGTTGTGATCTCAATTCTCAGTCAAAAAAGCAAAATTGACTACATTATATCCGGTTCTTACGTTTGTGCAGTTCGACCTGTAATAGACTACCTTTAGATTTAACGCAACGAACCAAAAAGATACGTTAACACGATAAATAATTATAACTTCTTAACTAGGTATATCAACAATATACAGGGTATATTAAGACTGCGACCGAAAACAAACCAGGTGGTAGTATTAGTGACTACAGACACAATGCAAGTAAAAATTTCGTAAAAAAAAACAACTTTTTTTTTGTAACATTTTACTTATCGTCGTATTTGGGTGACAAATACATAGTTTTCTAAAATAATGATGTAGACCTCTTTATTTTTAAACACTCAATAGTACTTAAGGGTTTAAATTATAATTTTTGCAATAACTAGGTATTAACCACCGAAAAATATTTAAAAAAAAATCTAAAAAAATATCTGTCGCTGTTTTGGTGAAATTTTTATTTGCATCGTGTCTGTAACCACTTAAAACTACCACCTGGCTTTGTTTTCGGTCGCAGTCTTGATGTACCCGGTATATACTACTTCAAGTCCTATTCGTTTTTTTGAAGTACAAAGGCTCAAATAAAAAAATTCGTAGGCGGGAGCACCCGTACAATTAATAATATCCTTATGTTAATACGTGTAATTTGTATTTACCTTGGATTCTTTGCAATGCGGCACGCCACTTTTCAATCTAGATTCTCGATGTCAGTACATTATAATTGCAGTTCATTTCTAGCTTGTTCAATAACAGGTACATCTAAGTCTTGCACAATTATTGTGAGAAACATCGCTTTAATTACGTAACACTGGACATGCGAGTTGCTTCATGCGCTTCGTGCGTTTTATTGGCGGAGCATCCAGCCCTCCAACCAGTTGAATGTTTGTGTTTTTCACAGGTGTTTTTTTAGATCAGCTCTGTTTATGATCATATGATGCAACAGAACGTCCTGCATGAAAATTAATTAATTATTTATTTGCTGTAATTGTTTAAAACAAATAATATATACTGCGTATAAGAAATAGAAAATAAAATGCTACCTACTGTTCGGGATTCCCTCCGTAACTATATTTTTTTTTTATATTGATAGTATTTTTGAATATCATAATATCGTACAGCTTTAATATTGTCTTTTTATAACAATGTATGAGACTACTAGAGAACCGTGTAGACTCCAGTTATTTTCTATGTGAACCCAACGCCTATTTTGCCTGCTGCTTGCCATCTGGGTTTAGTATTTGGCAATAACAGCAACCGGCGTATTGAATCCATAAGTATTTTAACATATTGAATATTATTGATAAAGATATCTTGCTTTTGTCAAAAACGGCATATAAATAGTGGTAATAAAAGTATTTCACACCAAAAGATGTTATGTTGCGAAATTATCAGACAATATATTTATTCAGACATCCTAAAGAAGCGCTTGTACAATTTGTTTATTATTATTATGATATGCGAAAACTGGTTCTTGATTATTGCTATTATTAGCACGTTGTATCAACAGCTACTGTAAAAAAACACGAGTAAAAACTAAGTTCCTTATCACGATCGCGTAGAAAAAATTGCAATATTTTAGCTCTTAATTAAATACAGTAAGTAGTTCTTACTATTGGGTGTGTTCAGTTGGTAACCAATCAGGTCCAGAAATATGTATATAAAAGAGGAAAATATGCAATATTGTGCAACATAAGTTTTGCGTCATTGATTTTTTATGCGCAATAAAAATTATGTGTTTTATGAGAATAAGGTTCTTTTGATATGACTCAGCTATATGCGAAATATCAGAGAAGATATTCAGCCAGATGTGAGATTTGCCAATGATTTTAATATAACAATAAAAAAGACAATTTGTTCACAATTTATGCAGCTCAACACATCGGTAGATAATTAATAAAATCTTGGGAATTAATAAGTTCTACAATAATAGTTTTCGTTTATTTTGTTCATTTCTAATAGGCTTATGTAAGAAGCTTATTCTAAGAATAGTATTTTCAGTGTGATTTCCTTCAAGATCTTTATCCTTCATTAGTTATTTTAATTTTACTAGTCGGTTCATTTATTTATAAATAATAGGCACCCTCTCTCCATATCATATATGTAGGTTCCACTGCATGGCACGCACCTCCTCTACATTCCAGGTTCTTTTTTTCATTGTTTCTCTTCGCCGTTAAAGTGCGTTGTAGGTAATTGACTGCTAATACACCCATGACTCCCGAAAAGTCAGAAGTGTGCCCTGGTATTTAAACTATTTATTTATTAATAGCAATTAATACATACATACATAATCGTCACGCCTGTATTCCATAGGGGCAGGCAGAGACTATGGATCGCCACTGTGCTCGATCCTGACATATTACTTTCGCTTCATCAATTTTCATCAATCTATTTATGCATTCTCGTCCGTTCTGGGTACTTAATAGTAATTAAGTAACCTAATAACCTTTGGGATCATTTGTGATAGACTTTTGCTAATGAGCTCTGTAAAAGGTTAGAAAACACGTTACAAAACTATATTGCAAAAGTAAAAAAAATAGCGTCCGCTTTGTTGCTCTTAAATATTAAAGTTGAATCCATAGATGTAGTTTCTTTTTGGCACGGGCTTTGATGTAAAATGGTATATATTTACCCCTTGTTCGTTGACGCGTGAAATATATACTAATTTGTTTCGATTGTTTTTTCTTATCCTGCAACTAGACCCACTTTCTCCTCCACTAGAAACAGACGAGGATGTACTGGTTTGTTTTTTTGTATGCACTTGTGTAGGCATATACTTACTATCCAAACCGCATAATATTAGGTGTAAAAGTTCGTACATAGTAAAAAAAACTTTTTGTAAAAGTAAGTGATTCAGGTATTTTTTTTCAAAATTAATAAAAAAAAATAGAGTACATTAAATAAAATATTTTATTTAACACTTGAGACATAAAATACTCTGGTAGTTATTTGGCTTATCGTATCATTATTTAGAAGCTGTATTAGATCGCCATGTATAGGCTATTTATATTTATTTCAAGCTTCCTTGTAGGCTAATACATACATACATAAAGTTACGCCTTTTTCGCGGATGGGGTAGGCAGAGCTGGTGCCCCTGGTAGCAACCAGGATACCCACGTTTCGCCTTGTATTTTCCGTTCCACGATGTGATAGGGGGTGAGCCTATATGTGTATGCCCTATCAGGCACAAATTCCTGACTCCGGGCTAATAATGAATAGAAAAATCCAATGTCACTTTGCCAAACCCGGGATTTTAACCCATGACCTCAGCTTTGCAATGCAGATGCAGATTCACCGATAGTATCAAGTATTTATGCTACGATGACATGGCATATGTTCCTGATATTTTACGTCTTTTAAACAAGCATAACATAAGGATGTAAATTCATATCACGTAGAGTTCAGTTAATTATGGTGCGCCACAATTATTTTGTAATTCGACACAATGCACCGTGGGATAATGGCAATTGAATAAATCGGTGAAACGCGATGCATTAACAATAGTTGTCGATACTGGTACCAGTTGGTAATTTAAAGGCTCTACTGATTGCCTTCATCTCACACGCGCCGCATGTTCTCGACTATCGTTGATGTGGGAACTGAATTATTCTCACGAAAAAGTGCGCTATAAATACAATAATTCTAAGTGATTACATATTATTTTGTGCTCTGATGAAGCCCCTTATTTAAAGATTGACGTATCATTAGACTAGTTAAATATTGGTTTTATGTGCTATGCATAATTATTGAAATATTTGACCTGCTATAAATATGGAACTGTATTAATGAATAAATTTAATGTGCTATCCAGCTTCGTAACCGGATATAGACATCGTGATCCCAGCAAGCAACACTTGCTTGAGACTCACTATTCCGCACGATGATAATTCACCAGAATTGAGAATGCAACACTGTTTATCAGATTCACAGCCAACACACACCAAAGTCTAGACCAATAAGGCTTCCAATTTAATCACTATGTTGACTAAACATATGAGTCTAAACAAACCAAGGCCACTTCCAAATACGTCATTCAATTGGACACGAACATTCTATAGATCCCGGATTCGTCAATATACTGACGCGCGCCTGATGTTTACTGCAATTAAATTGTTACGACAAACCATTATGTGTTATATAATCGCAATTATAAAGGACTTTTTTCTATTTAAAACTGTGTTATTGTTTCAGATCGCGTGTCATAATGGAGAAGGACAAAATCGTCTTTAAGGTAAGAGTTATTCAGTAAACAATTACCTACTAATTATAGATGTAATGTATAATTCTAGCAGTATAGATCCGCCGATAGGCATATGGACCATTGATGTTTTGACCCGTAAGTATATAGATAATATATCGATAGATAAAACTTTTATTTTAGCTACAATTAGTACAAAACAATAATAAAAACAAATACAAGTAATTATTACAAAAGCATAATATGTGCGATATTGTAGCCGCAACCAGGCCCCAGATCTGAAATATGCAATGCTCCAAGGAGCAAAGCGCTGGTAATTCTGCTGCTACCTGGTTTACAGCAAAAGATACTTATATAGGTCCATGTATGTCCAAATTTTGTGCTACTTGGGCTAATTGGGACTTTTGCTATACACTTTAATTGCACTGGCTAATTATTTCAACTAGCATATCTGATATCAACTTAAATTAAAAGAGTTAAGTATTGTAAAAAAACAGCATGTAGTTACCTAGGTAATTTGAATTGAAGTAGGTAGGTATTTACTGTCGTCTATATTTCAAATTATATATAATACTGAACACTTATATAAAAATCCTTTAAAATCACCATTAAATAGCGACAGACAAGGATATGGAATCAGTTCTATTTCCCTTAAATATCTGCCAATATGAATGCGGATATCCGGTACATCTCGAATAGATACTTGATAATATGCTTTTTTTTAAAATAGTTTAATCTGAATATCACATCTTATGGTATTTGCGCAAGCATCTTAAAAGGTCATTGAATATTTTATGTTTTTTGTTTAGATTATATACATAGGTTTGTAAATAATGATGTAAAAAATTTGTAATCCTGACCGGATGTCATTCAGGTTGTTACGGTCACATATTAAACTTATATTAATACAGGGTCGAACACTCTACATTTTATTACTTAATTTGTGCGCTTCATAACCAAAGTGTGTATTTGGAATATGACATTTTTATGAAGAATGGATTTTAAAACTTCTTTTGTGTATAAAAATTCCTTTTATTTGTTTCATCTTATATTTTTGTATTGTTATGAGCGGTGATTGAATTATTTATAAATGATTATTATTGCCACATTAAGCCATCAACAATGAGGCAGTTTGTATGCAAATTTCGTAGCACAAATAGCCACAGAGCGAATAAATCATTCGTGTGCGCGTGTATTTTCGTGAATGCTGTATTATCTTGTATCTGATAAGTTTGTTTATGGAAATTGTGCAAATAAAATGTTCTTGCGGTCAGAAATCACAGGCAATGACTGTTGCATTAGATTCAAACTGCGAGACGGACTACTGAAGTACGGAGGCCGAATCTATTAGCGCAACAATGACGAATATGATAAGTCGTTGGCCGACTTTGCGTTCCGTCGCTTGTGATGAACACGTACCAGACATCACAACATTCACACAATTTTATTATTTTGTGACTTTGACCCAATACCGGTGAAATATTACAACAAAGATGTATTCTGTTTGTACGTGTTGATAAAGATAATTTTACTCCGCTTAAGATATTTGACCTGTGTTGGGAAGTAAAATATACCTACATAGATTGTGCTAGAACAACTAAATTAATTGAAATTCTAAAGAAAATGATGTCCGAATTATTGCTTAATTATATTGTCCACTTAATATTCTAAGGACAGGAGATAACATCGTAGAAAAATTCTTGGCTATAAAATTTTATCACAACTTAATTAGTACAAATTAGAATAAACATAAAAGCTTTTAATTCCTCAATGGTGGTGCGTCAGTATTGACATCAACGCGGGTCGTGAGCCTGTGACATTCCGCTCATGCCATACCTACACATTAGACCATCAAGGCTTTGCGTTCACTATTGTGCCCCCACAGGACCCGCGCGCCTTCATGCGTATTTACCCTAATGTGATTAACCTTACACGTCTCTTACCTGAACATTTGTTATGAAAATCTTTTACACCGTTAATGGGATTCTTCGGAATATTACTAAATGCGTTTGAGAACATTATTACTCAAGCTTTTGTTACCGCCTTTATATTATGTACACTAATGTACTGTATAGTACTGTATCAGACCATATAAGTCCCACTGCAGGGCTCGGGCCTCCTCTATAATCGAAAGTACGATTGAGACGGGTTAGGCCATATATCCATACTAATATATTCTGTATTAGTGTACAACTCTTCCAAGCTCTCTTTAAACAATTACGTACAAATTCTCCAGCAGTAATATGTTGCTAATTTCTGAATGCAGTTAATGTGCACTGCAATGCTGTGTCGTGGCGTTGACTGACAAAGGGAATTAATTTTTCACACACTTTAGTTTCACAAACCAAGATGATTGCTGGGAAAGATATCTGACCTCATTGCTTTTTGTATTTGTATCTATAGGCACTTCTAGCGCTGTTTTATAACTTTAAACTAACAAAGCATTGGAAACTGGTTATATTGTTGGTTTATAAAATTATGGATTTGATTACTTTTGTAAATAGTGTAGTAATTTAAAAATAAATATGCATGTTAGAGACTTAATGAAGCTTATAAAATACATTTACGTCATAATGCATATAATAAGGTATTATTAAAGTCGCCTTGATGTAAGATGATCGGATCGCATGTAACTTGGACAAGTAGTTGTGGGCTCCAAACGGGTTCGATGTCACGGCTGCTGCGGCAGGTCAAGGCTGCGATACTTTGTGCTCAGTTTTCAATTTTCGATTTGAATATTTATATTACATATTGACAGCGTAATGGACGCGGCATCATTAATCTTCTGTCTGCTTAGGCAAAAACTTTGAGTCATACAGGCTTGTAACGATCAAGATGATCAAATCGCCGTTTAAGAGAACATGTACGAGCGATTGGATGGTACGATTAGTTAGATAAGTGAATCGTGATCTATAAGGGCATAAGATTACCCGGCAGCTAAATTTCATAACGAGTGCGTTCCGTGATGTGTTGCAATACTAAACCATCGCGCGTGTACTCTTCTTGCTTGTATTCCAACTGGTTTGAAAAGTTGATCATTATTTGATTGGACGTGTCCAAGTGAACGGTTAGGTTTAGAAACTAGGGTAAGCAGTGTTAGCCTCCGTGTAATTTTGTTATGAAGACGATACTCAGGGAACTAATTGTTGTGATTATAGGATCCACACGTGTAATTTATGAAGTAACAATCTAAATATTATATAGATAATGAGTTTAAGTGGTAGAGTCTTGCTTTAGGTCGTTAAAATTAAAGCCCATCTGTTTGTAGCATCGATTGATGTTTCTTCGGCAAACTTATTGACCGGAACGTAACCAAACTGTAATTCTCTTGTTGATGTCACTGTAGACTAAAACTCTCTGAAGCGTGACGACTTAGTTTGTCATAAAAGTCATTTTTCTATTGCCTGTCCCATACAAACATGAAGTTGAGTCAATATGACTCTTTATCTGTCTATGCTTTTTAGCCATGATGCAGAACGATTTGGGTTATTATTTTACGACTGCTATCAATAATACCTCTCTCAACTCTACCTATACTGAAATTCTGTTTTTAATATTACTAATTGTTCATATTATATTTTACGCTATTTTTACCATAACTAATGCATGCATTTACACATTATGAAGTGTCACTAGATAAGCTGTTTATTAAACTATTACGATCAAGTGTCGATGGTAAATAATTGAAATATGAACGTATTGGTATTAGAGGCAATATGCCATTCATTACATAAATAAATAAATAAATAAATAAATACACCCAACAGTCACATACATAGTCCTAACCCCACACTAAGATCGAGTCTTGTGTCGTGGGTATCAGAAACTACGAGAGACTTTTCGGTCTCACAAACACCCAGACCCGAAACAAATACCTGTGGATCACACAAATATTTGTTTCGGTGCGGGGATCGAACCCGCGGCCTCTCGTTTCACAGGCCGGCGTCTAACCAACTGCGCCACGGAGGCTGTCAAAACATATGCATATTAATTGTCTGTCATGAGTATTTATTGCCAGCAGCCTATTGTATTCTAATTCATTTAGCCTGTTTTAGAGTACGAAGGCTGATCTCGTCACGACCGCATCTCGGTGACAAAGCGAATGATTTATGCGGGCATGTATCGATTTTTGAAAATCGATCGATTTGTCACCCGCCAATCGGTTAATTAACTTAGACGTTTGATCTGTGATATCGATATGAATTTCTATTCGGCATAGAGGTCGTTAAATGGGTAATAAAGTATTTAGGAATGTGTTAATTTAAGCTGTAGGTAAATTGAAGTATGCCCGTAAAATAAGTAATCTAGCATTTCAGGCGATTATAATAATATAAAGGTGTTTAACCTCGTGTCCGCATTCACATGTTCTATAACTTTTGCTAGAATTGGAAGTTTTGAATTATTCTCTAGGTATAACGCTTACATACGAGTGACAAAGTACCACACGTTTTGAATTGAAATAACTTGTTTGTTGTAACGATAACTGTTTGAATATGATCAAGACTAACATAAAGTGTAAATAGATTTCAGACAGAATTAATGAGAGTTTTTTGCTAGATATATTATGTCGTTTTCGTATTATTGTGTTCCATTTCACAAATAGAATGTCTGATTCGTGATGTAGATACATACATGTGATTGGCGAAAAAAATAATTAATATGTAATTTGAACATTAACATAATGTACATGTACACATAATACACAGCTCATATGTTAATCGATTACATCACTCAAAATTAATAACCATATTACCATAGATCTTTTTCTTACACCATCTTATCCACTTCTTATTCATCGCACTTAAAAATCGTCTTTTAGTAATGCAATTTAGGACAATGATAGATTCTTCTATCCAAAGCGGACTACAATAATGACTATTGATGATAGAGTTTGTTGGATCTTAAAATACAATACTATTCATAGGCACTTAAAATTTTCAACAATGTACAAAAAGGTTATCAATCTATTATTTTGCCACTCCATAATGCCCCTAGCAAGTGTGAATGTTTTCATCAGAGTCTATCACCTCGGGGATGGAGTTGAAATAAAACCTTTATAAACAGTGTTTTTGAAGATATTTTGTCACGTTTCTTTTATTACATTATTTACAATGTCAAAGCATAATATTGTTATCCTCAAGGAACGAGACTTACCTCGGACATTCCGTTCTTCATGACCCCGAAATTACGATAAGGTTTGCTTTTTTTCAAAGGTATTTGAGCGGTTACGGTCCGATGAAAACTGTTGACATTCTAATAAGCAATGGACATTTCGTGTTGACTGGCGAGTAACAAACGAGGTTTTGATGATCGTCTGATAACTGTATAACTATCGTTTAAACCGTGAAGCGAGATTAAGCAACTCTAGACTGGCTTACGAAGGCCGTAAATAAAATATATGGTCATAACGTGATACGGAATTTGAAATGATGGGTAACATCGCTCTGACGGGTTGGGTAACTAGTAGCAATGTTTAAATATTATTTTTTTATTTCGATTAATAGCGAGACGAGCGTGCCAATCGCCTGATGGTAAGCGATACGACCGCTCATAATCATTAGCAAAACCAAACAACATGAATTCCAACGCAATACTTGTCTTTCCACTGCGCTCACAATCCTGAGACATAAGATGTTAAATTGTAGCAAATCTGCACGAATCCCAAAATACGGCATGTTTGATATTTTAGGATTATACTCGTAGAAAAAGGGGTATGTTTTAATCAAGTGTTTTATATTTTTGAACCCATGGAATAAAATATTCACACATAGGTCCACAAATACTTACTGCATTAAATAATGAGTTCTTTATTTGTTGTAATCAAGTTGATGAGTATTCATTTTAGATCGTTTTGTATGTAAATTATTTTAGTTTTTGGTACACAATGCTTAACTTGAACTTGTGAACTCTCAAGGTAGTCCATTCATTAGGGCACTTAACATTAAAAGTGTTGGTGTTATTGTAAAGGAAATCGTGACCATAAATAAACGCCATATTATGTTTGAATAAAATAAAATAACCCGTATTAACATCTGATTACAATACGTAACAGAGTTACTTTAACAGCTTTAAGTTTAAACGACAGACAAGGCTGTCATGTGAATTTTATTATTGTTATTCAATCGTATTTTTAAAAGTTCCAAGTACATTCTTAATATGCAGTTTCGAAAGCTGGTCGGCTAACAACATTGTCTATACTTTTATGATTATCTAAGGAAATCGGTAATTAAACTGTTACAATGAAATCAAATTAAAATCGGATATAAGCATCCTATGCTTAATTATAATAATTATTAATTTATTAAAATTTTTGCGGAAGCGCTGTGTTCAACAGTACTCAATTGGCTGCTAACAATGATATGTACTTAATTTCATATTAATCGTTTATTTTCCTTGAGGCGTTGATTACAGCAATATTTATTACGAAGAAATTACAGTTTAAATGAACATATCTTTCCAATTGGCGACACTTTTTTATTCCGCTATATGATTACTGTTATAAATCGGTTTATAATGCGTTTGATTTCGATATTGATCGATTGTTGTCACGAGTGTTAAAGTGATGCTTTATGTTAGTTGAAACGTATTTAGTAGTAAGGTTTTTGTCACATCCTCTGCTACAAAGCCCTTGCCCTTAATTTGCTATTATATATCTCATTAACCTGGCATCAAGTCTCTAGGCCTCATGTCAAGGCCAGTGATGCGGATCTTAAAGGTGACAGAATGATGCTGTAATACATAAGTGGGTTCCCTTAGACATAGGCTTACCTATGTACATTGTTTTAAATATTCGTGTAAATTATGATTAAAATTACCCTAGATATTCTGATGTCAACCTAGAAACGATTACGCACAAAGGCCTATAAAACATTTCATTTTTCTACATTATATGTAGGACAAAATATTTGCTAACCTTTATAAATATGTATTGAATACGCCTTCAAGCCTTCACTTAACGAGTGACGGGACCAGGAAATAATCAGCTTCCATAGATAAACAGAGTTTCGTGTAATAAAAGTTATTGGTTTGCGAAGTGCACCGTCAATGACAAGATGATGTTTTATTGCTTTACCAACTATATACCAAAAGCTTTTGTTCAAATGATTTCCGTATTGTTTAAAAGAATCAAATTGGTAATTTAAGGATTTTTTTTTTTATATTTTTAAGGACATACTTTAAAACAGTAGTATAACGTTAGTCGCATATTTCATTGTTTAGCACGATAATTTGTCAAAATTATATATTACACTTATTAAATAACTTTTGTTAAGTTATCAGTTCCGGTGTATTTGGTGTAACATTACATAGTGACTAGATTACAGCCTCTATAAAACTGATTAGAGATTGTTAGCTATATGATGCAACACGACAAGATGCACATGACATTTCCACAGTTAGTTATCGCATCACGCCACACGCGGAGTTGGCTTAGTGCTGACGTCTGGAGTTCGTGATTACTGTATCGAGGCACAAGTCGCCACACTTGTACCAGACGATATTATCATATACAATATAACAGAAAGATTAGTAATCCTTGTCACGTTCGCATCTCTTTTGGTGTGACTGAGCATCGATACACCGAAATTAAAATCTGATTATAAATAAATAAATAAATAAATAAATAAATACACCCAACAGTCACATACATAGTCCTGACCCCACACTAAGATCGAGTCTTGTGTCGTGGGTATCAGAAGCTACGAGATACTTTTTCGGTCTCACAAACACCCAGACCCGAAACAAATACCTGTGGATCACACAAATATTTGTTTCGGTGCGGGGATCGAACCCGCGGCCTCTCGTTTCACAGGCGGCGTCAAACCAACTGCGCCACGGAGGCTGTCCTGGCTGTGCATTATGATTGCTCATAGGGTCACTAGCGCTTAAATTAGTGAAGATTATTTGTGTTTTATTACCGAAATTGTGTATGACAGCATGAAGGCATGAAATCACCATTAAAGTAGAAGATATTGTCATGTTAAACTTTATGTAGGTACTTGTAATCGGACGGTAAATTGATTATGAAATATGAATTGCACTAAACAATAAGAAAATGTCGCTGGGTATTATATCGTGACTCATATTTTGTTATAAATCACAACGCTGAAGCGTGAAATGATCTTGTAGAGCACATGTTACTGTGAGGTCGTATCAACGTAGTGTTGCGACTTGCGAGTGTTCTTGTAACCGTCATAGAGTTCAATAACTAGGAATTACAACAAGTATTCTGTTTAATGTGTACTGCGGCATCTTTGATAGTTACCCAAAGAAAATCCAGTGATATCAGAGTATCAAGCTTATTAAATACAACCATACCTATAGGCTTCTGCCTCCTGACAACCTCGTTATGTAACATGCCTTTCCTATTCCGTTGTAGAACAATACCTAAACTAGGTAATTTATCTTTTTAAGTGTTTGTATTATTTAAATTTACATAAGTTTGTGTCAACAGTTATGAAGTAGAACGGCTCGCGGTATTTATTGTTTAGGTATTAGCGGTCGGGCCCGGCTTCGCCCGGGTGCGGAATGTTTTTGAATCCAGTCCACATTAACAACATATTGTATCGCGTAATAACTTTATATTTAAACTCAATGTGACCGCCGTCATCTATATTGCTTTTCCCGTCCCGTCCCGTTATATCCCGTTCTGTCCTATGACGAAAAGCTTGCAATCGTGTCTTCTCCTGTCCCGTGCCATCCATTCGAATTTGAACGAGTAGCAAATATGTATGTTTGAATGGAATTCTGGACTCATCCCACGGGAACACTACAAAAACACATACATACACACTTTGCATTTATAATATTAGTAGGGAGTTTTTATTTAAAGTAAAAACAACAACTCAACTCGAGTTGAAATGTCGGTGTGTTAGATGATAATAGTTTGTTTATTCGGAAAACACATTAGCTGACTTTTTGCGTGAACATAGAGTTACAATGAATTCCATTAGTACACTCCGTAGTTCTTTTATAAATTTTATACCAGTTATTTTTTGTAAGATGTATCTATATTATTTGAAAATATAGATACATCTTTATTGGCTTCTATAATGTTGTTATGGCCAATTGCAATAATTAATCATCAATAACTATGTTCGGATTCATTGTAATTATTTAAATGTTTGGATATTTTGTATTTTTGTCATAATGTTCACAAATGACTTCTCTTACGGTAGTGGTTATGTTATTAGTATGTATATTAGTTGAGAATCAGAGAACTAATCGTTAGTTTATCTATCGAGTATGCAAAGACAATAAATCCAAGCATTTAGGTATTGAATCAAGTGTGTCACAATAACGTTGCGTGGCGGGTCAGTGGCACCTGGACGAGCAAGCCGGGCGACGGATCATTTAATTGTATAGAAAGGCGCTACGCAATGTTGGGAAACATCCTGGCTCTCATTTCAACACACTAAATGTTGAAGTTAATTTCTTTAAAAATGTGTAATGTCAGTTTTTAGATAAAGATACGTTTTGTCAATCAGTAATTGAGCAAGGCAATGTGTGCGTGGGCTCGAGCGTATCATTTCGGAAACGTGGGTTTTGAAATTTCGTCATACGTTACAAAATTATTTGGGAAACGTGCAGACATTACATCTGCGTGTTATTTGTTTTATTTACGCTCATTATAGAATTGTAATAAGAACGGTAATTTATGTTTCCTATATATTTCATGTAATCTAATGCCACTGTGGATATGCCTCAGCAGATCCATTAACGAGCAATATCCACAATCGTGCATTACCGTAACATCGTACTAAAATTGATTTCAGCAATAGATGAGTACTAATTCCGAGAAGAGTTATTTATCGTAATTACTGCTGGTAGGTCCCTCATATGTGTATGTCTATTTCTCCCGACAAACAGCAGTGTAAATGCACTGTTGTGTTGCGGGTTGAAGGACATTGTAGCCAGAGCAACTACTGGACATAATACGAGTAAGACTTAACATATTATGTCTCAAGATAGCGTGCGCAGTGGAATGCCAAGCGTTGCTTTGTAATTCAAGGTGTTGTTTGGTTTTGCTACTGTCCTTGAGCAGACATATCGCTTACCATCAGGCGAATGGCCTGTTCGTCTCGCCATTCATCGCAATAAAAAAAGCGGCAGTACATTGCTATTTCACCAATACGCAGTTACAAATTCATTTATAACCATGTTTTAATAAGGTGAGATCAATATAAGCTGAAGACGTGACTAATATCAGTTCTTAGACAAAACTGGTAGAGATGCGAAGAAAGTGCAAGTCGGGCGCTCCTCGATCGATCTTCAGCCCTTTTCTAATCAGGCCATTTTGACAGGCGTCAGAACTGGTCTGACGTTCTGAGCTACACTTTCTTTAGTCTCAACCACGTCTCAACACATGTGGTTGATTAGCACGACAGGTTTGGTCACTTTCCTGCATGGATACGTAGCAAGGAATTACATGTGTGGTGGAAGTAAGGCCGACTGGGGCTGTGACCCACGCTACACATTCAATTTCACTAAAACAGGGTACAGAGTAGGTACCTGATGTGTCACTATCTGCATCTCATTGGTTTTGTGTGATAAACAAAGTTAATCTTAGTTAGATTAACTTAATTGTAACAATAATATTTATGTTTTATGCGACAAATAAAGAAAAGTTACCTTAAAAATTGTTTGTTAAAAAGTTGAAATTTTTAATTGAAAGTGTAGCCACATTAAAACAACATTGTCTGTTTGACATTTTAGGCACGCAAAATAAAGGTGCCAATAGGTATGTATATTTGAATGCGGCTCTGTATAATGTCTTCATTATAAATCTGTCTCCATTTATTCAGCTAATCGTATCAATTATGTGATACGCGACGGTTCCGCCACATTGATTAATGAACCCAACATAACGTTTTTAACGATCTGAAATCACTCTAGTTTTGCGGAATATGAATTTAAATCACACGCGGAAGTTTATAATAAGGAAAGCCATTTTTAGCAGCTACACATATCATAAGGTTTTAATTATATGCTCCTAACTGGACTTTCCTTTCGATTGGTTTCGTAAGAAGGTTTACATCCTACATCCTCCTAGTTGTAGGTATGAATAGTTTTTTTTCTGTTAAATGTCAGCTGTGCAATTAAATGATCTACGCCAATCAAGTATAATCCTGGTTTTTATGTACATGACTCTACAATTTATTATATCCAAGTCGTAATTTATCAATTTTGTTGGAAGTTCATTCTTATTTTCTATTTAATTGTCAGATGACATAAAAAAGAACAAAATAGGTCGTAATAAGTTATTGCTGGCTGAATTCAAGAACATTCTTGACCGCAAGCATGCTGGCCATAAAAATATTTTGAAATTGGAATTAGAAAAATAATATAAATGCAATTAAAATTGAATTAGCCAAGCAATATGGCGACATCTCTTTCTCACACAATGATCTCGCAAGTGATAATTACGAACAAAACCTAGAAAAACTTGGAAATATTTCACGCAATAAGAATGTAAAATCCCGGAACCAATTCAATATATGCTGACAAGTACCTTGTGTAAAGGTAAGCCACAATTATTTGTTGTCATGATTTTGATGATTACCAACCAATAAAAGTTTAATTACATTTAATAAAATGCACTTATTTAACTTCATTACGTCACTATGGAGCAAAGATTATACTACTTCCTGCGCAAGTTTTTAAAACCTTCGCAATTAAGCGGGCGGCTGTTGGGTGGTTGTAAATTGTATTTTATTAATTTGTGCGCAATTTATTTAGTGCTGAAATCTTGATGATTATTATCTATGTGTACATTTGTTATCTAGGTCTTTATTTAACTGATAATTTCTCCGTAATACGCAGAGATAAAAAATACTTTAGTTGTAGATATTACCATGATATTATATTCTATTAGTCTAGGTTTTCATGGGTTTTTACCAGCGTTGATATACAATCGCTTGGTGGTTCTAAAGTAAATATCAATTGAAACATTTACTACATACTTCGGTATTTTTCTCAGACTTGATGAAAATAATTAATTTACTCAACTTAGGAATTAATCTGGAAATTATAACTAGCAAAAATATAAATAAATACTGCATTGCTGAGTTTATTATTGACATAATTAGGTGCGCATCATTTTTCGTGTTATATAAATTGTTATCTGTTATTTACGCCACATATAATTAATCAGGGTTGTAGGTCGAAAAGAAACACATATTTTTGTTTTGTGCTCATTATCAATAATTATAATTATTTATAGAATACTCGTATCACAATTGATTGTAACAGTTGACTAGGAACAAATATGGAAATTACCTTTCCTTAAGACGTTTCCTTGGCATCCGCACACTTTTGATGGTTCTTTCATCTTGCCAGTCACATTAAAGCTGATAACTTTCAAAGCCACCCCGATCTGAACTTCATAATAGCTGATCGTGTGATGCCTATGTCAGAGGCGTGCGCAGACAAACTTTCAGCTTTTATAAAATGACGAAAGTTTGGTTTGGCTCTTGCTCTATTTTTTTGTTTGTGAACAATAAATATTAAATGGCTAAATAAACCGATTAGGCATTTCCAAGTGGTGGAAAATAGCCACTGGAAGGAAGTGTGAGTTGTCGTCATTAGTAATAGTTGATAATGGCAAGTGATTATATTATATCACGACACGCGCACTTGTAACTGCAGACATTATACGCTTGCGACACTGTGTCACTCAGGTTAGATCCTGACGCACTTCGCTTGTGTAATTTTCTCATTGGCGTAGCAATATTCATATTTTCACTATGTTTTATAGATGTCTCAATAATCTCGGGTCACTTCCCTTTGAGCTGTGATATCCTGTGTCTGGTTCCCAGGAAATCTATACAGTTTATGTGAAATTTACTATTTTAAATCGATAATTTTCACATACTGTACTGTATCAGACCATATACGTCCCACTGCAGGGCTCGAGCCTCGTCTTTCACATATTTTTTTCTATAATTATTAAACACCCGACAGTCACACACATAGTTCTGACTCCACACTAAAATCGAGTCTTGTGTCGTGGGTATCAGAAACTACCAGAGACTTTTCGGTCTCACAAACACCCAGACCCGGAACAAATACCTGTGGATCACACAAACATTTGTTTCGGTGCGGGGATCGAACCCCTGGCCTCATGTTTCACAGCCGGCGCCTAACCAACTGCGTCACCGAGTTTGTCTGCCTCTTTCTAATAGAATTTCTAATGATAACCATTCTAAATTGAAGGTTTATGTTGATGTCATGCATTCATCGCAAAGACATCTTTGAAGTCATAACTATTGACCAGGTGTTATTGCCTTCATATTTGTGATAGATATATTGTAGGTAAATTTTTAATCGTCTCGGAGTGTAAGAAACGTGTTTGAAGAGCCGTCAGTGGACGGCGCGGGCAAGACCCGGCCTCCTCTGCAGGGTTATCAGAGCGCCGCGATATCGGTGCCCTCTTTTGTACCCGGCCAATCACTATCGACGCATATGTCCTACATATTTATATACATACGTCCTTTTTAGGTATGACTCTAATAAATTGTATGAAGATACTAGCGTATCTCCTGTGGAGATTACGTTAATTAAAATTGATGTGTTTGTCGTCTCGACATACAGGGTATTACAAAACTGCGACCGAAAACGAAGCCAGGTGGTAGTATAACTGACTTCAGACACAATGCAAGTAAAAATTTCACAAAAAAAATTGTCAACTATTTATTGGTAATTAGTAATACATAGTTTTTCTAAAATAATGATTTACACCTTTTTATTTTTTAAAACGCAATGGTACGTTAGGGTTTAAATTACTATTTTCGCAATAAATAGGTATTTACGACCCAAATAGAATGATTTTTAAAATATTGCAAAAAAAAGCACTGTCGCTTATTTTGCGAAATTTTAATTTGCATTGTGTCTGTAACTAGTAAAACTACCACCCGGCTTCGTTTTCGGTCGCAGTCTTGATATACCCGGTATAATGGCACGGTCAATTTAGCGTAAGCTGTATCTGTATGCTTTAGTTATTGAATGTACAAGTTAGTTTTGTAAAAAAGCCGTAACTGACTCGTTTCCGATTCAAATAAAATTGTTTTGTATTCTGAATGTTCCTTTTCCGCACAGTATCCATTTCATCATATGAAAGATAGACGGTCGGCGGACAATTTTGTGTGATGAAAGCCACTTTAATCACGGTCCACGGAGTCATGTTTATGCATATACACAACTTGTATTATCCGATTATCAAACACTTGTAGCGTAACAAAAGCAAGAGCCAACGAACATCCACGTAGAGATGTTATATCGACGACATTACCTTTGCGCAATATTGCGTTTGAGCTAACATTTAACAAGCATGCAACGACTTGTGATTATTGTTCGTACACCGAAATGCTTTTTATGCTACAATCAAAAATCGCGGTCGTAAATCAACTCTCCATCGCATGGGTGGTAACATGTGCACGAGCTTCTTCGCCCGGGGCAACTGCTATCGCTAAGATCACTATTAAACTATTCTTAATCATATTATACACTCCATATAATTATCTTTTGAAATCAAATATATGACGGTTTAATGTGTTGTTAGCGCGTTAACATTAAATAGAGGTGATTTAGGAGAGAACAGGTTTAAATAACGTCCCGCGTATTTTGTAAAGTTAAAGAAATTACAAAAGTGTGGATATATTGTTGCCGCTCATTATTTGTGAGTTGAGCCTATATTATTTTTATATAAATTTCCAAGAAGCCTTGAGGCAAAGGAAATGATATTAATAATTTAATTTTCTAAAAATAATAACATTTCCAAATTGGTATCTACCTGTTACACATCGGTCTAACGAAATACAAGGATGTACATAGATGCTGATGATGAAACTACACGATCGTAATTGATTTCGAACGGAGCTATTAGCTTTGTAACATTTTAAATTGGGCATGTTTATAAAGCGCTCCAAATAAAAGATTTGCAGCGCTACTGATGAGCACCAGAGCTTGCCCACGTAACATTCAGTAAACGGTCAGACTTCTTGCACAATAATAGAACGTCAAATAATAGCTACCGGTCATTGCATTTACCTTAAATGTCATAGCATCAGAGTACGACTTCAAGAGATACGCACTTTGTTTTTAAGTAGTATATAGGTAACTACGAGTAGTAATACATAGAATATATAAAAAATATTCGTAATATAAAAATTGCCAGTGATTGGAAATTATACACGTCTTGGCGATGGGTAATAAGGAATCACCTTGCACAATGTGGAACGGAAATGAGCTCGGTGAGTTGTGGGTGGCACTAGGAGCACCTCTCCTTCCACTTTCAGGGTGCATGCGTGATCTTAATTCTTATGTAAGGATGTAATCATACATGTTATTTTCCTCGTTGCTTATTATGGAACATTTGAAGATAAAGACGGAGTAATTTTACTATCAGACTCAACACGTGAATGCTGAATACATTTACACAAATATTTTTAAATGCAGATAAAAATATAGTCAACAGTTCGGTTAAACTATGGAAAATACCTACTCAAGATATTAATATATCGAACATTTTTGATTACAATAAACACTGCCTCGTATCGCTTCGTCCTTAGCAACTACAAATGATATTATTATCACACTCTGCAGCAGTGATCTTGTTTAAAATTACTTTAGATATGAATCCACAAATCAAGTACTCGGGAATGAAATGAGCGCAACCGTGGAATATCTATGATAAGACCTGCTGCCATGCGGATGTACAGTTATTATCAACTGAATTATGTTCAGTATCTATTTGACAACAAGCATATTGCATTATCGTATTAAGATTGGATAATTTCGTTAAATGATGGCAATCGAAAATTAAAAATAAATACCTACACACGATCACATAGAAAAACAGGCACCGCAATAGCAGTGTGCTTGAGCGTGCAGGTACAAGTCTCACATTGTTTTCAAGTTACGGTCCATTGGTAATTGTAACTGCCCTTCAATTGCAGTTTACAAACATACAAAACAGACACATCAGCAGTTTATCTATTTGTAAATCATGCTTTTTGTACTTCACCAAAGGGCTTATTTTCCTTTGAATCTGCCATGGTCTCCGATGGGTCGCAGCTCCGGCGCGTGTCGTAAGAGCGGCGTGCGATCCGGCAGGCAGGGCGTTGGCTATGCAGTCGCGGTGAACTTTGACTGACCTCTTGTTAGAAGCCTACTCCTCAGGGAGATCGTGCTCGCGGTGTTCAAGTAGCATATTTACTACCCAAGCTGCAATATCATTTGAATGGCTTATGAAATGTTATAATCTGTAGGATCTTACATATTATACCATCTTATATATTTACGAATCAAGGTTTTTCTATTAGCTGGAATGTTTGCTTGTTATACGGTCTCTGCAGCTTCACTTATTTGGATTACCTCGGCAAAGACTAATGCTCATAACACTTCGATTATTTCGATTTTATAAATCACACAATAAAACGATGTTTAACCTTTATATCCGATGGTCAATATTATTTACACGAAGTTTTTTGTTTGCTTATGATGAAATACTAATTGCTTTGCTTCTCACGGTTTTTTTACATAATAGGATTAAAAATTGAAGCTCATCACTAAAATAGGTATTTTTTATATTTTTCTTGTATATTAAAATAACACTTAAGGCGTTAAAAAATATAAGCCTTAAATAATCTCAAGGTTTTATTAAAACAAATACGATATGTCTGTTTTCAGTATAATTTTATAGAGTTATTTTTGAGGTCAGATTGCAGCACACGTGCACGTGACATGCCCAAACAGCGCAGCCACCCTTTAGTATCGCAGTCATTCGTTTCGGAGATTATACTGTCGTGTTATTCTTCGCGACCTTCATGTGCAATATTAAATAATACAATATTTTTAACTTCATTTTTGGCAAATTGATATTGGTATTACATAAATATTACATGTCTTCAATTACTTAACCTCATTTCATATATATTTTGAAATGAAGAATATTCCTATAAAAATGTTTATTTAGGAGCTCGAATATTTTTTCATGCAGAACAACACTGTATATTTAATAACGTCATACTGTACACATTTCAGTCCGCTATATATCCACATATCAGGCGTAGTCACGCAACATGTCATCCAAATATACCTTAGCGGTTCTCAGAAGTGGTCTTGAAAATGCCGTCTATAACAGCCATAGTTTTGAATGTAACACGGTAAACTTGTAAATCTATATTGCTGGTATTTGACTCGCATGAAAGTGCATGTGTCTAAGGTTTCAAGATTTACGGGGAATTTCAAACTTTAAACTATGCAATTTTCCCCGTTAGATCGTGTCCTTCTTGACAAAATCAATGTTATGTATGTTGTACTAGAAAATTACAATAGAAGTAATACATCAAACCATTTAATGTTTTAGAATATAGAACGAATTGAAATGCACTTTGTATTTGATTACGTGTGCTATAGTACGCACATCGTTGCGAAATTTATAACCCCTAATCCGCAAAATTGAGTGATTAGTTTATATTCAAATTTGCATACGACCTTCTTTTAAAATAGCGTGACTAAAGCGATTATTACATATTAGTGATATTAATTTCTTTGAAGATGATAAACGAGTCCGGTTGGGCAGCTAGCATCGTGGTTCATTTTCCTATTAAGAGTTATCGTGGAATTTTGCACTTACCCCGCATAGAAATTTCCACACGTTTCAATTGCCATAACAAAGAAAATATCAAACTCGTTGCTGGCTGCATATTACAAAGTTGCAATACATGTGTACTTGCGCGTTTATGTTAGTTATATTAGAACGGCGGCCCTATTCATTTACGTTTTCTCTTTATTGTACAATCTAATTGCAATAAAACTACCTAATTACTGAATATAGAGCTATACAAATAAAGTTAAATATTAAAGTTAAACAATTATTTTGTTTTATATTACTTGTATTTGAATAAAGTAAATGTACGGACAACAAAATAGATTTTATATATGTATTATGTAGAAAGTTATGTCATTAATGACGGGCACTGATTGAACCTGACATTTGCGTAACCAGGAGTTATCATTGTATTGTCTTCCGGGTCTCATAATCTAAATTCATCTTAATAATGCGAGGAAGCGAGTAAGTAACAATGAGGTCATCCGTGGATTATGTCAAAGTAATAACTATTGTCCATCCGTCTTATCAACTTGATCGTTTTAATTTATTACACTTTCTTCGGACTTATCTTTTGCATATTTGATGAGAGTGAATGTAAATGTGAGTCTTCTCACTTGTGACAATGGTATATTCGCATCCGCGTAGATAATGACCACCATACATGATGATGGAAAATTTCTCATAGTAAACCATGTAAGTGGGTTGCGTTTAGGATTCAGTCGAAGTATATCTAGTATCGAATAAGCCGGCATAATTGTGAAGATGTCTATTTTAATATGACCGCACTTACCATCAAGGCCATTGTTTGTCATGCTATTATGAAAATAGTGTCTTTTCCTCTTTTGGATATAAGCGAGCTATTCGATTGCAGTTTATGTTTTATTTCTGATTAATTACTTCTCCTTATTTTGTTAAACACAAAAATTTAAAGTATTCTAGGTAAAAAGTGTAGATGCCACAGTTATTTGAGCATAAATCACGAACCAGAACGCATTTACTATAATAGCAGAATGTTACGTAAATGTTTAATTAAACATTTCTTTACCTGCAGCGTCTCTAATCGATTATTTCGTTGAGTTTTTATTGTTACGCTTGATACACTTTATTGGGTTGCAATTATTTACTTGTTTCATGGTTTAAATTTACCGACACTTTTATATTTGCACTTTGGGTATATTAACTCAATCTCGACTGACCTTATTTCTTCCTACCATCTGTATGCAGATGACCTGCAAATTTATTACCAAGCTCCAGTTGACCGGGTGACGGAGGCTATAGCTTCTATTAACAAGGACCTTGCACGCATTAGCGATTGGAGTAAGATGCATGGTCTGAAAGTCAATCCAACAAAAACTCAAGTCATTGTTGTCGGCAGCTCCAGGATGCTTTCCAGGATTGATACCAATCTGTTACCTCGATTGGTATTTGATGACTGCATTATCCCTTACAGTGATAAAGTTAAAAACTTGGGATTAACATTGGATGAAACCCTGTCCTGGGGTCCCCAACTGCAAGAGCTCAGCCGCAAATTGTTTGCGGCTGCGGGGTCCTTGAGAAGACTACGGAAATTTCTTCCGATTCCCACGAAAGTTGCGCTCGTTCAGTCTCTACTTTTTCCTCTCCTTGATTATGCTGATGCTAGCTATCTCGATCTCACCGAAGCCCAGTTTGATAAACTTGAGCGACTTCAAAATTTTTGTATCCGGTTCATATTTGGACTTCGTAAATATGACCATGTCTCTGAGTTTCGTACAAAGCTCAAGTGGCTATCAATACGCCTTCGCCGAAATACTCGTATTCTTTCACTTTTGTATACCATTCTTTTCCATCCCACAACTCCCCTCTACCTTAAAGAGCGTTTTAAATTTCTCAGTAGCACACACGAACGTTCACTTAGGTCCTCAGAGAATTTGACACTGGCTATTCCCGAGCATAGTACTGCTTTTCTAGATAACTCGTTTACGGTCCATGCTGCTCGCCTATGGAACGATCTGCCACTTACAATAAGGAAAGCTAAATCTCTACCCATATTTAAAAAGTGTCTGAGATCACATTACTTATCACTTTAATTTCTTTTTCTCCTACATTAATATATTTATATATTGTATGTATTATAGTTAATGTAGTATATTATTATATATTATATATATATGTATTCTATTTATGTTTATTTATAATATGTTATTTTTTTTCTTCTTATCACTATTACATTTTGTATTTTTTGTTTCCTATGTTGTGACCACCCATTTCTTCCGTGCTTCCGTTCATTTCAGTCCATCTTAAGGTTGTCTGGAAGAAATCGCCGACAGCGATAAGACCGCCGATTGTTACACATATTTATGCGCTTTACATTTTTTTTTTGTATGTAATAATTTGTGTGGTGTGCAATAAAGTATTTATAAATAAATAAATAAATAACCTTAATTTAGCGAAAAAATATTTTATTGCTTTCAATTTGTATAATTGATACAATTTTTTGTGCTATTTTTCCTATCTATTATATCTGTACTACTCATAAAATAAAACGGCAAGATTCATGTATGTATACACTAGATGTGAAATTTATTATACCAATATGTAAAATTAAAATTATGATGAAGACTTCTCGAGTTAAGCGATGTGTGTTAGTGAATTTTAAGTTCAATGTCGTCATCGAATTGGTGTTATGTCTGGATAAGAAGGCACTAGCATTACTATATACTATTTGCTATGTACTTTTGGATTGTACAAGTTTAAACGCAACGTGTCGCAAAACCCGGCAATGAGTGATATAATCAATTAAAAAATGTTCTCGTTTTGGATAACAAAGAACACTTGAGTAACGTTAAAATGATATCATGTTTAATAAGATGTTATATCATGTTAAATAACTTGAACATGATAGAAATTTTGGAATAACGAAATTTAGTTGTTTAACGGTCGCATTCTCCGAATAGGAAAGTACATAGCATACCTTAAAAAGAGTGGTATTTATTGATCAAGAAAGAGTTATAATATTAGCTTTATTGTTTTTCTTGAAACTAAACTACATTTGATCGCTTACCTGATACAACCAGTACATCCAAAAATTTAAGAAAAACTCCACAAAAGTCGCAGGAGACCGATGAAAAATATTAAATGAAAATTATAAATTCTAAATTAACCTATTTGACATTTTTGATGAAATCAGTACAGGGTCGTAAACGTTTGTGATCGATGGTACCTCACGACCTCAATCCCAGTCATGATTTGTCTGACACCTTCGTGAAATGTCTGAAAAGTGTCAATGTCAGATTCATTACTGCTTTATCTGCTGCGAAATACAATGGTGAAATCGTACATCGAGCGAGTCGTTACATAAAGTTTAGTACTCACACCTTTGTTCTGAGAATACAAGGATATTTTTCATTTCCGATTTGTGTGTCCCAATCATTAGCACCGAGGGTGATTTTGTTATCATGCAAAAAATAACATTTTGCTGTAGTGTTATCACATGTTCTACACGTCTCGATCGGTGCTAATTATAATGATTGTAAATCTTAATACCTTCGAAATCATAATGTAAACATTCACAGCAAACAAAGTAGAACAGATGGAATCTTATCAGGTTGATTAAGTCTTCATATGTTCTAGTCCCAATACAATGGCCTTACAGTAGAAAGCCACAGAGATGTAGATAATGATACTGGATATCATATTATTTATCTGTCACAATTATTGTAATCGTTTTAGCACGAGACTGACGCGTGATATGTATAAACAATAACAAATGAAGACAACTGGGCCACATATATCACACGGAATAATCTGATTTACTATAAACCATCAAGTGTTCAATCTATTGTGGTAAATTTTAGCTATCCTATATCAAAAAAGGGAAGGAAGTAGGCAGTTTTTCTGCTGAATTCCATGGTTTTATATTGGCACAACAATATGTGTTAAGTGTGACAGAATCCACCGGTGAAGGATGCCCATCATTATGTTCGAAACCGAATATAAATAGACTAAACACGAAAAGCAACACTTTTTTGTTATCGCTTAGAGGAGTTTCCACCGCTATGACCGCGGGCGCTATCCGAGCTTATACGAAAGTTTTAGTTATAGTGCGTTGGGGTAACACCACATCAGTAGTTAGTAGGAGTAAGAACGTAGTAAGTAAAGGATTCTTACCCCTTCTATCCTTGTAATACAGAGTTACCCCAACGCACTCTACCACCAATTTTTGAGTCTCTACCAATCTTACGGAACGTAACAACAAAGGTTTTCTGTGAGATAGGTGTACCTCTCTGCTCGAACCTGTAGATTTAACTACTTACAACAAGGCTCTACCTCTTACAGCAAGGTTCTACAACTTATAATACCGGAAGACAAAAAAAAAACGCAATGCATCTACGATAACTTTTGAGTTTTGGACGTTCATGGGCGCTGATGATAACATATTATTATGTGATTCGCTTACTCGTGATATTCGGTGCTTCAATAACTGTATAATTATAAATAGAATTTAATATTAAGCACAATAATGTAGCTCGCACTCCAATATGTGTCAGTATATTACGATAAGATAAAGCAACATTGTATTTAGACATAGAAGGCTCTTAATGTCAAATGGTACTCAGCGCTTACTGATGTACTTACATATTAATAATAAAAGAGATTTGTAATAAAATAAAGTCTGATAAATTCGATTACACAATTTTCTTCGAGACGAACACTTAAACCGTGTTTTACATTGATTTGAATGAAAATAAACTTAAACGATGCAGTCAATAACTTTAAAATGATAATAATTCATACACCTATAATTTTAATTATATAAACAATATGCTGTTTATAAAAGATTGCTCGTTTGTAATTCATCTGAATTATTCTAGAAGTAAATAACTATATCACTATTTTTGTTATGATTTTCATAATAACTTGTGGATACATTAAATATTATTGTAAGAAAACTGATCTGGTTAATTCGAAATATATTTACCGGGTGGAATGATTAAGGGTCACAAAAATACTATACGTGGAGTACATTAAATAGAACCTTTTAACATATTTACTTCCAAATACCAGTAATTTTTTCTTCTTTTCTTTTAGTAAGTATTTAAGTAAGCATTGTTTTATTTTATAACAGTTTCTAGTTGAGTGCGAGAAAAGAAAACATGATTAAGACTTGAGTTAATTATTAATACTTTTATGCAATGGATACGCGGTTTTATGCTCATTGCATGTGTAAAATATGCATAGTACACATAAAACATAAACATAGCGGATCTTAGTAACTAGCGCACCTTTCTTTTTCTTTATTATGAGCAATTTGCATGGATATTAGCTCGTTGCTTAAATTGTATTGTTTTTTGCTAGAAGCGTAACAAAGTGTTGTGCAAATGCATTTTCGATGATATACGTTCTAAACTGATTTTATGTACACGAATGCTGTTTCGTTGCCGCATCTATTGTAACTACGATTTTGCAATGTTTGATGTATTTGGACATCCATATTATAGTTACTTAGAAAGCAATTTTACTTGTGTAAAAATAACGTAAGATATAAACGTGAAGAACATCAACAGAATTATGATTTTTATGACTGCATTATTCGTTTCGCAAACTTAGAAAGTATTTGGAATAAACATTATTAATATCAAACCTTGGTAGTTTCCCTTATTACACAAAGAGAGGTACTAGGTATTTAACGTAGAAAATCGAGTTTGTACAAGTTTGACGAATCTATAATACCCTTCCTCAAATGCGTAACATAATATAATGGTTACCTCTTACCTCTTAAAATAATATAATATTTAAATATAGACTAAGTAGACTATAGAAAGATTGAAATTATTTAATATAAATGGAATTTATATAACAAACATTATCAAGTAATTTCATTGCTACTGATCTTGACCATTATTATGATGGGCATTTATTGTGCTGAAGTAAACATTAAATCAATGACTTATAAGTCTATTATTTGTATATTCATGTTCAACCACAATTTAATTAGTAAGAACTCGGCATGATTTCAACATTTTATGGGGTTAAATTGCTATTCATGCAAAAGACCCTGTGATAGGCTTAGCTATCCATCAATATGTTGAGGAGTGTAAATGTGTATTGAGTATTCAGACATGCGGCGCGGCGGTTGCCCGTGACCGCAGGCGGCAGACCGCTGCGTTGCGTAACCCGAGCCGCGCGATGGCCAGCGACATAGGTACTGCGAGCCGTAGTTCAACGGGTAAAGGTCCCGAGCCTCCCACGATCCCACCCTCAACATACTAACCTTTTTCGGATGCCCTAATAAGATAGTGCCGTTTGTAGAGTACGAAAATTCATTTTAACACATGAATGACATAACATATTTAGGACCAGTGACCAGAAATGTAGTACAACCATAAATACCTACTTACAGTATGATTTTTCTTTCAGTTTAATGAACTTAAACGTTTATATTATATTTTTAGATGTTATATATTTTAAAGGCGATTTTATTTATTACATAATGACGGTGTGAAATGCATGCTTTATAAACTCAAAAAACCTTTAACACAAATTTAGCACATGGCTATTATTGAATAATGTTAACTTATTATATTTAATGGTTACGGAATTTCAACATTCAAGTATAATAGTTATAATAGAGTTTATAATAAAAGAACATGGTTAGATATGCATCTTAAACAAATGTGTTTGTGGTTGAATATTAGGGTCATTCACGTTTTGCGGTGATTTATCTGCAATGTGTTCATAATTGATGCCGGACCTGTAATTATCAGATATAAGTTATTTATGTTATAAGAAAGACTGTTTTATCAGTGTTTATAAGAATTTTAATTTAATTGTACACCCAAGATTTTTAAGTATGGAACTGTGAAATTTATGCATTAAAAATACGTGAGTACAAATCTAGGATGATAAACGATCATATTTAATGGGCAAACTAGTCATAGTCCTTTCTAACTTAGAGATCACGTTAAAATTGCGTTGGTAGTTGCCTTTAATGTGCATCATAGCTATAAATTCAATTTTACCGATAGCGTAGCCATCATGTCGGCACTGCACAGCAACGAGAGGGTTTGATTCATTTGGTTGACCAGGTTTCAATGATCTGTCTCCCAATGCATATGAAGGTGTACGATGAGAATCCAGATCCCATCTGGCCCTGCATTGGTGGCAATTTGCCGTTGCCTCCCGCCCTATCAAATTATTAACGAATACCGGGTCCCCCAGCGAAGACCGTAGGACTATACCTATTTAATAAAGTACCTCCTAACAACCCACTGTGGTTTCTTTGGTTCAAGCGTTCTTTAAATTATTTGTTAAGGAAACTAGAGCCTAGCATTGAGACGTGTATAAAGATTTGTGTACATAATAAATAAACACGATAAAGCTATTTAAGAAGTAGATAAATTTACTTTTAAACGGTAGTCGCCTGTTATGTCACATAGCTTGAAGCTGACGTAATTGTTTTTCTACATGTATTCGGAACCATACATCATTGCACATTTCAAGGTTGAATGGTAATCATTTTAATCAATTACCTAATAGGAGTCGATGTCGAGGTTATTGAGTACATCGTCACTTAGCGGAGATGCGGCCCTTTTTGCACCTGCACTTTGCCGATGACATAACTGGCCGCATAAAACCTTTATTACACATTTAATAAGCATAAAAACATTGATGTAATTTGAATGCTTGCCCACGTCTACGAAACCAAATGTTTTTTGCTGTCGTATTTACGACCGTTGTTATTATTTGGTATTTATATTTGCAGATAATGGAAATTATTATCAACTTCAAAATTCCATGACCTATTGAATGTATCCCTATTTAATTAATTCAATTTGTTGACTTTAGTATTTTTTATTTAAAATATGATTGCAAGCACGTACACACAATAATTATGCGTTGACTGTCAGTAATATTTTTATTCTACAACACTTTTACATTGCGATAAGCACGATGACATTCATTGTTCAAATGAAATTGTCGGTGACACATTAATTCTTATTCTTCCTCTGCATTATGTTTTCCACCATCCTCAAAGGACAACGCAATTATTTTCTATAATTTCCCAGTTGTTACTAGTATTCTTATACTTTGATGATTACGGTCTATCAAGTAAACCGCTTGCTCATTTGCCACTAAAATGCAAATAAAGAAACTAGTATCTAAATATATAAAAGTTGAATCGAGTACCGCAATAAAAATTCGTGTCTCAAGGATTGCGAGGCTGACAAGCATATTAAACATATACGATGTTTACAAATAGATTCTCAGTTATAGCTGACCCAAACCTGCCTCCAGTAAAGTGTCGTACTGTAAAGTTTTTTACTCGTTCAAAGATTTCTAAAACGACATGTTGTTTTTAACTACAAAACAGTGACATTTAAATATGTCTTAAAAGTTGCAATGAAGTCATTGGGCGGGAAAGTTTTATCACTTGTGCGATGTCTGGGTTTTGGACATTGAACTTAATGTTTTACACTGCGTAGATAAAATCATTTTATATTAATAACAAATTGTCGCCGGTTAGTAAATTTGTTTACACTATTTTTTTGTAATAATAAATACAATAATAAACTTGCATGCAATATAATTTATATCTTAAATGTATTCACGAGGTAGTAAATATGAAGTTAGAGTTAATGAGTTCGTCATAATTTTCTTAAAAAAATATTTTCCTGTATACGTCTATATCAGCCCATATACGTCCCACTGCAGGGCACGGGCCTACTCTACAATCGAGAGAATCGATTGAGAGTGGTTAGGCCATATAGTCCACCACGCTGGCCTAGTGCGGGTTGGCGGCCTGTATACGTATACATCTTTAATCTTTATTAGTCCAATTTATATAATTAATCAGTGATACTTCTTGTCCACTGGTTAAATTTAATTTGCAAAGCATAAGTCCTTACTTACAATTCACCTACGTCGTTTCGGTTCGAAACATTTTAACATTAATATACATTTTATATATATAATCTATTTCAAATTATATTTCGAGATAAATAAGTATTACTTAAATTCGTATTTAGCCGGTGATTAATATATGTAATATATTTAATTTTCTTAGATATAATCATTTGGCATACAGATAAGTATTATAAGCCCAAATTTTAAATCCCTTAATTGATTGTGTTTGATTACACAGCATATATGTAGATAACGCGAGAACCATGTGGCAAAATACTGAATGGTATTGCTGGGTGGAAGATAGCTATGTCCCACGCGACGATACATTGCCGGCATATCACGTCTGCATGTTATTTGAGTTGTAATCAAACTTATTAAGGAAAATACAGTGACTTCTTTGAATAATTCTATTGTATGCCAAGAATATGCAAGCATAAAGCAACTTGCAGCATCGTAATAGATAATGACAGATGCACATAATATATCATAACAGAAAAAATCTTTATCAATATCATTTCAGTGCAGATAAAATCACGAAATGCTTATAACAATGGGCTTGCAAACTAGTAAGTGCTAAAACATTTGCTTTTCAAGTTCAAGTCTGGTATGCATGCAAATACCGATGGATACAGGGTGGTATTTAGTTGCGAAAGCCATTGTGTGTGGCGCCAGGAGTGAAGCCAGTGAAGGTGACTCCGCCTCGGCCGTGTTTGAACTATTATACCATACAGTAACATCTGAATACCAGTCCGAGAGCCTTGACGTGTCCATCACTCAGCCGATGTATTATTGTTGTTCTATATTTGCAGTCTTGATATTGTAAAAATATCTTTCGATTAGATTACTTGCAGCCTATTATTATATGGATTATTATGTAAGCTTACGGATGTGATTTGTAAAGCGAATCTGTAAACAAAACAGGAAATTCTGAATATTATTTTATACCCTACAACAATAGCCTTTAAAACAGCATTAGGTTATTGTTGATAGGGTGGAAATTATATGCGTATTTCGTCACACATCCTTTAATTTCACTATAAATCAGATCTCTCGCTAATGAAGTACTAAGAGAAATTTACCTACACCACACTTCTCGATACGTGAGATGGTAATATTACTAGTGGTTTCACAAAGATGCCACTTGATGTATATCGCTGACCTAAATTGATTCTTGCATTACGGTTTATGCAAAGGCGTAAATAACAATGTATCGATTAAATCCTTCACACACCAGTGGGAATGGTCTGAAAAATTATTAAAACCAGTTTTATAGAAAAAATATCTAACATAACAGTAAAGATTTTCCTACTAGCTTATTTCTAATCATATTTGTTAGTGTGTTACATTCATCTACTACGTAAGCTACTGATTATACGCACAACGTAATTAACGTCATAATTTGGACTTTGGAGTATTTTGTTCGTTGCTTATGTTACTCCTTGTAGGTACTTATAAATTATCTAATGTTTTTTTTTCGTTTCAGACATCAGTTAAGTAGCACAATGACTAGTCGAACATATATGTTATTAAGTATAAAATACCAATATAATTATTTAAATAAATAAAAATAAGAGATTATTTAAATTACATTTAGAATGATAAGGTGTGGACCAATTAAAGTTGTTTAATATTTGTATTTACTGAGGAAGATAAAGCGGTCGTCACTTGCCCCAAGTGGGGTCTTTTTAATAAACAAGAATTTTCCATTATCATATTGACGGTAATTCGGAATCATTGGAATAAAGTTAGGCACTTTTACTGCTATTCCATTAGAAGGTTATTTATTATTTTCTGAATGTTAAATATGCCTATTAGCGCATAAGTTTGCCTAAAGGTATATTCTAGAACAAATTATTGATTACTTTTTGAGTGGCATGTGCACTGCTCGTGCGTCACTACATTTTATATGATAGCTAATCGTAATCATTCCATTGTTGTCTGTAAATATACGGGCGTATTATTAAAAAATCCCAGTCTACCAGGATGAAGATATGATAAATGGATCAACATTTTTATCATACAAAATTTAAACATTCGTGCGCAGATAATGTCCTTTAATCATAAGGTAACAAATTGTTTTTTTTCTTCAGATTTATGCAATCTTTATATATTTAATATTGAAAATTTATGTTTAATTCATTTATATGTGATCACAGAAAACCATAATCAACACTCCTGGTAGAAAGTGACCGTCGAGATCATCGACAGCATCTAAGGTTTCATATTATTATTTTTTGAACAAGGAGGTTGAAAGGAGTTTTAAAGGGTAGGAACATTATCCCGTCAGTTTTCTTTGAAATACTGGTACTGATCGATTAAGCAATCGCAAATTCATGGCGTGAGTATACATCTTATATTATTTTATTTTTTCCCTATTAAATTTTGCACAGGAAATTTACTTACAAACACCCGGAAATAAGGCATTATTTTTTAGAAATGGCAAAGATATTATCATTCGATAATGATAACGCAAGCAACCGATTTGGTAATAAATAATGGAAACTAAACATAATTAGGTGACCATTTTATCTTTCGACTACATCTTTGGGTATCGAATTTAAGTCACGTTATCAGTTGCGTTTGGCTCAAGAAAGATTACAAATATAAATAATTAGGAATTAGATTGATAGCTGTGAAGGCATATAACTTCCATTAACATTTCTAGTAGCGACATCTATTGTCATAACTAGTTATTAAGTTTATCTGGTAATTCAGTGTCAATAGACCATAATACGAGTAATATTATTTTTAATAAATATGTAACTTCTATGTATGTTTATACGATGAAGTCAATAAATAATTTTTTATTTTTCTTTTAAATTTGTAATTCTAGTTGGTTACTAACAGTTTCATACTTTAGATATTAAAAACAAATGCTATAAACAACGGCTTTTAATGTCCGGCAAATTTCGCCATGACATTTTGTTTCCAGGCAGTATAACTAATCTACTACGTGACGGAAATATTACACACTGCTGGGAACAAAGCTAATTACATTTTGAATATTACATACAGTTTTGTTTACAGCACATCTATAACATTAAATTCATATTAAATCATTCGCATAAACGTGGTAGATTGTAAAAAACGCAATAAAACGAACAAAATATGACCATTTATGCCAAAATTCATCAAAATAATTTGTTGGCGTGTTGGCCTTGTGCAAGCGTTGCATTAATTGTTGTATTTGTTTTGTAAATGCCGCACGATTCACAATCGGTTATAAATTCATTGATATGTTTATGTTACGTTCGCTTGAGCGGGCGTGTCGACATTGTCGACATGGATTCCACAGGGTATTGCAACTAAACTGTGTACAGTTTTTGTAAGTGATTCTCCACGCGGTTCTTAAATCCACACACACATATGATTAATTATTGAGATATATCTATTTCTTTTACAGATAGGCTTGCCACAGGTGTCTGGATTTTTTAAAGATATTGCATAATTCTTTATAATAAACTTGATGCGCGTAGTTAATGATTTAGGTATAAACAATTGACAAAGCCATTAGTCCTTACCTGTTCAATTGTACAAATTACGTTTCCAGTAGCTGTAGAAAAAATTTTCATCCCACAATCAAAGATGACATTTTCAAAATTTGACAATTCCGCGTGCTAGTCATGCGCATAAAAGGCGAAACTGTGCGCATGGCGACATTTAAGCAATAAACACGGCACATTATTGTCGTCTCTTCGTAAATATGATGTTCGTGGGAAGGCGGACTGGTTGATCACGCTTAATGTGCCCGCGATAAACAGTGATTTCCGTTTACATTGGGCAAACCGGAACTTCGCAACAATCCAAATTTATATGGATTTGCATTGGACAAGTTGCTAAAAGTTGTATAACACGTAGCTTGCAGTATTTATAGAAGATAATTCTGGTCACTTTCTTTTAGTAGATTTTTAGTTAGGAATATGCGGTATATTAGGAATTCTATATCTAAAATATGCCGGCTCCCACTATTTGGCTTTACAACGCTCCATAGTTCAATTTATGTATCTGCAAGCTTTACTCACTTTCAATAAGTTCGTACGCATAACAGTATACTCTATATATACATCTTTCAATTGCAAAGGTTCCACAAGTTCATTTGAAGACGATTACTCGTACTTTAATTACAATATTCACACATCTAAGTTGAATGTAATCATTAAAGTTTATTTGTGCGTGCTATTATACTACGTGAATATTAATATAATTACAAAGCGAGTGTGTCAAACCGAGGACATTCATCTCGATGCGACTGACTCATCTTGTAGTGGGCTCACAATGCCTCCTATTGTGTAGATTTTTGGCAGGTGCATAACATTATTCATCACTCCTACTAAACATAAAATTTTGGCGCGATTAACTAATTTGATCTTGAAAAGTTAAGACTTATTGATTACATAATACATTAAATAAAGTTTTAAAAGTGCGTGGTGGCCTGTTCGTAATGGACCAGACTCGGCCCTAACATATTTACGCTGGTCGCTAGTTCAAATCCCAGGGCACACCTCTGACATTTCGGAGTCATGCGTGTATTGATAGTCAATTACCACGCACTATAACGGTGAAGGTAAACATCATGAGGAAACCTGCACACCATAGCGATTCGATAGAATTTCTATGGTATGTGTGTAACAGTCCGACAACTCGCACTAGGCCAGCGTGGTAGACTATGCGGCCTAAACCCTCCCAATCGTTCTCTCGATTGTAGAGTCGGCCCGTGCCCTAAAGTGGGTCGTATATGGGTTAATACAAATACATTAAATAAAAGTACTTACATATGAGATAGGGAAAAGTAATCTGAGAAAATAGAGATTTGGCATTAGTAATGAAATAGTATAGGTTTAGTACTTGAAAATATTAAGACCTCCTTATACCTACATAATGTTGGTTGGTATAGCTAAAAAGTTTAATTCGTCTTACTTGCTTGCACTAATGACTTTCCCCGCTGGTTAATCATGTCATACATTGGCTCATAGTCGATGACTTGGTGAAATACTGTAATTTGCATTAGCAATGCGCGTTGTAATCTTACGCCAGTACACTGTTTTCAGCAACATAGTCGGTGCTAGTACGCTTAAGTTAACAACTTAGACGAGCTATTAATGTTGTATCTAGCCGCTGGAAATCGGCTGTTTCCACCGCGAAGCTATGGAGATCCTGGAAATGCGTATGTTCAACAGTGGATTTTTTGTTGCAGAAGATCACGATAATTGTACTCTTTGATTAGCATCATACGAAAACTTATGAAAAACTTATATTTTCTTAATTTTTTTCCCGTTTAGGTCATAATCTTTGGCCACACTTAGTTTGGAGAAGGTACGCAGTGCACATCAAAATTGTAAGAGTGAAAGGCGTTCCCAATGTAATTCTTACACACCCCTGGTTATTGCAGATTTTTCCTTAGCTACGCTTATTTAATTACTAGCTAGTCAGTATTTGTTTAACACAAAACTATACTAAAATAAGTTCAACTTATGTACTCCTAATCTAATGACATACGTTAGAGTCCTTATCAATCTAGTCAAGGGTAGATTCCGATGTTTATGTTTACATAGGTAGTAACCCCACTATCTGCGGGTCAGGTTGGTGTGGTCGACCCAGCTGGCACACACACGCTATGCACTAACATATTGATGCGCATTAAATACATCATTTATTTGCCTAGAAATAAGCTTTAAATATTTGCCGACATCCGATATGATTGGGAAATAACACTCTGTGATAAATGGATTCGTAACCTTTATTAGGTGCGGTATATACGCCTGTAATCAATTTACTATCTAGTGTTAGCCTTGACATATTGTTTCCTTAGAGATAGTAAAATTCATATATGTGGCTTGCTTTCGTATTTTAATGTTAGATATTGAGATTATAAAATATAACATTTTTGAGAAACTCCCGGTTCGTAAACAAATGTATGCTGTTTTTTAAATATAGTCTGTTATATTTAATCGCAAGTATACATATTATACAAATATTATAATAAATACATCCGGTTTGAACATTCTAATATTGTTTATCTACAATTGCAACTCCGATTCTTGAATGGTCATGCAGCCTTTATGATTTTCTAATTTAACTCAGTTGAGATACTAAAATATTGCATAACGGCTAACATTTACTATCCTTTTCAATTTGTCGCGTTTTGTAATCACGTTAACCGATGTTTACTCACATTATGCTCCCGATCGGCATTCATCTGTGTCACGTTTGTTTACAACCTCGGAGAAAGCAATTATTTGTACTAAGATGTGCTGTAGTTATGTAGGTCAGTTGTTATTTGTTCGGAGCGTCTTACATAAGTTGAAATGATTACTAATTCATCTAAACATCGCACCTTGTACACAATTCAACAAAAACCTTGCTATACACATAACCTATCAATGTAATGCACTTGAAACTACAATAGTTTGTTTTTCAATAAGCCTTCGATAATATTATAAGGTGCGCCGTTTGGCCCTGAGGCTACATTCGGCAATGTTACGCATTCGGACGTGTTTTGTCAAATGTAGAACGTGCCATACTACATCGTGCCAAAGCGCGAACTAGACAAGTAAATTAATAAAGCGCGTATGTAGACTGGACTTGAGTATTAATGTAATCAGTGCAAAAAGTCATAGGTCCTAAACTCGTGTTATTAATGATCGAGTATTTGTGCACGGTCGTCACACGTTGAGCATTTTGTAGGTGTCTTAGTGCGCATTGCTCACGACACTGTTACAGGCAATTTGCATGCCAAATACGCATTGTTGTTGTTTCATAACATCTGAAGAAATAGCTCGCTCGGATCAATAAGACTACGTGATTTGTTTTACAATGAAATCATGAACGAATGAAGCTAGAACAAACGCAATTTTACAATAATGGTTCTGTGTGTGCAACTAAACTGTACGTGTCCTCAACTAAATTGAATTTTCAAATATAAAATTATGACACAGGCCGTCCCATTGTTCTATTACTAAAAATAAAAAAAAACCATATGCACAATACAATTTAAAAAATATTCAATACTTAAATACGAATATACGGAATGTGAATGAACCTACATAAGTGTGTTTTATTCATATCATCCTGGATAACTATCAAGGCTAGCATCATTATTGTGAATACTCTTTCCACTGTCGTTATTATGTCGTGTTTTTTATTCAATATATTGTCAATGTGGAGCAATGTCTTTTTAATTCAGTAGATTATTTTAAACTGTCAGCATCGATTATCACTCTGACTACAGGTCAAGTGGTCTGTGGATTGTGACTCTCAATCTTCCGACTTTCCTACGTCGATACATCAATTTACTTTTTGTGTGATGTATATCGCACTAAAATAGTAACCGAGTTATCATAATGACTTTGTTTCTTATTGCCACTCGGTATTTCTACAAATGATCTTTTTGCAACCATCATATTCTTATGGTTGTTTGTCATGTATTGTCATTTGAAGAGGAAACAAAATAATCTGCTATTTAGGATTGTTTAAATATTTCACGGATATGTTTAAAGGTATAATTACGGAGAACATTTTCAAATATTATCCTTTAAAAAATATTGTCATGTATTTAATTGAAGAAAATCTAATTTATTTTGAATACCATATTATGTAGGTATGTACAAGATATTTTTCTCGTAGGATCGCGAACGAAAACTTATATAAATATGATATTATGCGTTATGTCGCATTGACAGACTTATGATGATGTTTTTAGAGACTACATGTTAGGTTCAATTATCGACTATTGAAAATTTGTTTGAATGACTATCATTATCAAAATGTTTTCCTTTTATGTAGTTCTTAGATTATTGATCCAGGGTCTACATCACATCCTCAATTATGACGGTCATACCAACTGTCAGTTATGTACAGTTATGCCAAGGTTAATTGGCTTATTGGCAGAGGAACCTCGACGATTGGTGCGAATGCCACAAAACAAAATGATCTTATATAATAGTGAATAGTCTAATGACTAAGTTATGTAGGCGTTTGGTAACAAACGTTCATACGCGTTCGTCTTCTGTTAGCTAAGTTGTATTTTCATTATACAAATATAGTTTTTGTCATGATACATCGTCACGTAATCGTGGTTGTAATAAGCATTAAATTTGCTTATGTTGTTGAGTGAAATACACTAGACCGGTGGTCAATTCAAGAGTTGTTTAAATAAATTACTACCGCGAGATATGAACTTTTTTCGGTCGTTATGAACTTCTCATCTTTGTCTAAATTATCTAAAGTAAGCATCATCTGTTGAAATAGACTTCTGGTATGTATGCATGAGTTTTTATTGTAGTCTTGTTTGTCAAATGGTTATGTTGTCACGAAACTGGTAGAACCAGTAGGTACTTGATGAATGCACAGTTTTTTTTTCTTGTGAATATATTATTGTGTTTATCTTAAGGCGGAAATGTTGAATTATACTTCTATGATGGCATATACATTATGGATCTGAAATCGCGTTGGATATACATTGAACGTGTTGCACTTAAAAATATTTCTCATTTAAATTATTTTGATTTATGCATATCGTGGTTTTGCATAATCCTTGCCTCATCATTAACAGCAGTAGGCATAAGCAATTAATTTTCTATAATAACAATTATCCTACGATACAGTTCAATTAACCTCTAACCGGATGCTTGTAGAACAAGTTGACCTCATGAGCCATCATTGCTTTATATTTAGCTAGTAAATCACGAATCCTAGCTCATACATTAACCGCAGCCTGTAACTTAGCACGCATTCGTGACTTGCCACCGACTAATCTATATTATATTAGCTGCTAGATTTTTTATATCTCTGATTGTAATATAAGACAGGTGTTTCACGATAAGGAAATGAAATATATAGAGTGCATTTTTTGAAGGTTTGTTTTGTGTACATGAATGACTTTGTTTAGATAAAATAGCTCGAGTTGCACTTCACACACGCCTCATTTAGATCAAATCTATCATATAAAATCACATAATTGAGACTTTTTGTATATTTTTTTACAAATAATTCAACAGAATAAAAAAAACGTCCAAAATTCCAACCCCATAGCAGGGAGTCTGTGTGATAAGGTAATGGGAGACAGATATAATTTTACCTAACATAACAGCTTTCCTTTTTTTTTGTCATGTGTCATTTCTTTCCAGAATCTGTTTTTATTAGAAACTTTATCGAATGATGTAATAATACACAAGTTGTTTTTTTTTTTTCAAAATCATCGGATTCGATTCCTCGCTAGGCAAATTGATTTTTCAAAAATGTAAGTATGACGTTTTAATTTTCATCATAATGGGGCTCGTGACTTCTTTAAGCATTTTTCGCTATTTCTCATAGTTTTGGATTTGGCCAGGGAGAGGGCGTGGATACGCCCTCTTGAAAAATTCACCCTGTATATTTAACCATTACTAAAGCTATAAATTTCGTACTATTTAGTTTTAATATAAGTGCAGGTAATTGGTTATTAAAGTCGCTACGTTAATCGTTAATTGTTTCTTTGTGATTTCGCTTTACCGACGTGGTAGTATATAAATATTTTTGTATCAGGCTTTATTCGTAATTTCGATCATCTAATCTTTGTATTGGTTAAACAACTTATAAACTTCGATAAAGATTTTAATGCAATAGGTAATACAATGAAACGGCATTCTCTTTTACGTATTGTTAATAATCACGTCAGAAATATGCAAGTTCCATAGTTATATTCGGTAATCACATTGATTGGCCGTTTCAAAAGGATGCACAATACAAACGCACCGAATACAATAGCGATGGCCAAGAACTTTACGAATGGGCTATTTTTTATTTCTATAGGTACTTAGGCGTCGGGACGTGACCCGACAGGTATGCGGACGCCTATTTTCGTTACTTAAAGTTCAACCTTAACCGAGGAATCCGTGTGTTTGATACAAATGTCAGCCAAAGGTCGGTGCGATGGCGCGGGTTGCTGGCGGGCGCTTTTGTCGTAATGCTAGGCATTTATATGCGTTTGAACATGCACGCAACCAGAATTTTATATGAGGGTCAAATTATGAAATACATTTGTGGCAGAAAAAAGTCGATTCATATTGCTATATGGACAATATGGTTTAAAAAGGAATTACTAATCTTTCAATAAATTGCGGTTGGTGAAATTAGTTAGCTTGTATGTCTTCCACGTATGTTTATGCGATATTGATTTTTGTATCTGATAAAGTCAATCGCCAGATTTTCTATAATTACGTGCCTGTATGGAATTGTTCGAATAACCTCGTGACTCGTCGTCGAGGTGAACAATTGAGATCGAGCGATTAAAACGCTGCTTAATATTCAGTTCTACAGTTATTGCCAGTAAGTCGTGATAATAGTTGATGTCATTACTATATCTACATGAATCTAGCTCTGGGTTTTATCTTTATTTCAACTCAACTCACTTTTTTTCTTTTTGTCTTTATTACTTCGTTTGTCATGGCGTTAAAGTTTAAGTACGGTAACATTTAAAGTTTATACGGCAGTTTCCACGAAACTAATTTAAACCAAACTTGTTCGAATGGTTATCTGTTAAATTTTTATTTGGAAGGCAAGGAATGAATCGATACACATATGACAAAACATATTATTTTGAATTAAAATATCGAGATCGCGGCATCGTTTTGCATACGCGTGTATTTGTGTTTATTCTGTCTCATGCAGATAATATTACATATTCATGCTCCAAGACGGCAAATGTAGGCGTCTGTTGGGTTATAGTAGTAATTACCGCCACCTAACGGCATAGTTTACAAACATGTCTGTAATGACATGTATCAATTTGACAAGTGACATTTTCACATATTCCCACAACAGATCATTTAAGACATTTAAATAAATTAGCTTTGCAATGTACACACCGGAGCCTATGATCTTATTCAATTACATGCGTCGACCGACTAGGCAAATTGTTGGTTGTAAAATTTCATTCAACTAAGGCGTAACTTATGCAGCGGCAATCAGTGTTTCAAAGGGCATTGACAAGTTAAGATATTCAATGTTTATTAGATACTTTAAAATCTGAAATGTAGGTTACATAAGATATAGCAATTGTTGCCTAATTTACTAATGTTCGTTAAATACCACAGAATGTATAAGTTATAGTTATTAAAAAAGCATTAGCTTATATGCAGTTAAGACCGATAGAGTTAAAAGCAACAGTGATAAGAATAATTGCACAAGTTCGTAGTTCCCGTCAAGAACCCCAACTTTTCAGGTGTACCCTATTTCGATTTCTATAAGCTTGGCTGATTAAATTATAACAATATACCTATAGAACCCACACGACATCTTAACTATTGGGTGCTGAGATCTTCTGACAAATACCTCCAACGCAGCTTCCGATTACATAAACCGCGTAATACTTACATTCTAATCCACGCGACCACGCCACCGCGCCACCGTAATGTATGGGTGACTTTTGACATTGCCATCTATTTTATAAACAAACGATTTTCTTTTCCGTTGTGATGCGACTAAGCTTTAAATGAGTTACAAAATGCATTAGGCATTAACCTATATGCTAATTGTTGTGTCATAATTGCATACAAATGTAAGAAACTTTAATTGGAGGTAATAAATATTTTTTGTTAAAAGAAACATTTTAGTGTCCGCATGAATCTAAATCCATCATAGTAATAAGGAAGTGTCAAAATATTTGGTGTTATTAAATTATTACAGAACAGTGGTTTCGAAAAGTTTACCAATTACCATGCTACCTATGAACTCTACAATTTCAATATGTTCGGTTACGAATAAAATATAATTCAATTTTACAAATAGTTATGAGAGAGTGAGGGGGCTCTTTCCGACTTCCTTGTTATCAGCGTGTCAAGATACATTTACTCGCCTACCTGCATGCTTAGGGTAGTAAGTGTTGACACCCTTAAAGCTATGGTTGAGGCGTATGTGCAGTTGTGCATCCAATCCACTATCGTCAAGGACATTTTTAGGTCGTAAACGCTTTCTTTAAGACGGAAAATGAAAAATATTGAATTAACAATTTTGTAAAAAGCGGGAATCATAAAAATCTGTGCTTCGCTACAATATCAATAAAATGTACATTTTAGATTATTAATAAATTTTATGTAAATAATTATAAAAAGTTAAATTAAACTACGCATCAGACATGCCAACAAGGTATTTGAGAAGGGTATTTTTTGGATAAATAGAAGCAATTAAAAGCGACAAACTAAAAGAAGCAACTGATTATCCTCGAATGCAACCAAAAGCAATACAAAATAATGGTCGAAGTTAAGTGGCACCAGAGGCGTCCGCGTGATGTATGGCGCTTAGGTGATTAACTACTTTCAAATGTAATAAAACGCTAATTCACACGTTTGCGACACACGTCCGATCGATGAATTATTAACTTTACATAACGTTATTGGAGTGTTAATTAATTGGATTTGTTTATAACGTGACGAGAGTGTCATGTAATACGAGCCGTCGTTTATTATATCTAATTAAAAGAAGAGGCATTCGGTCGGATAGTCGTAAATAATATAAACTTATAATATTTGTTATTTATAATTTGTTGATTATGCGATAAATTAGTCTTGTTTTTAACCAAGAATAATGTTCAGCGTAACTTAATATATTCCACTAATTTCTTCTGCAGATTTCCAAATATGATTAAAAGAGTCTGTAATTAAGTTTTACGGCGTTGAAAGATTTATTACATGTTATAGGAAGTGAATTCTTCTAAAAGTTCGAGTTTAATTTGATTTTCGTTTATTTTGTTTATTGCTTTTTTATCGTTTATGGAATTTTAGTACAAATTGGTTTGCTGTACATGGTTGTAAAAAAGGCAAAAAGTTTTTCCTGAAGAAAACCTCTCTTTCTCTTTCTCTCTTCAGCCACAGGAAGACCAATGCTGAACATAGGCCTCCCTCATGGATCGTCTCATAAAACGTCAGATTTTTAGTTATTTCTTCTTGTAAAAACAATATAAAATAATTAAAATTAGTCTCGTATCCTTGCATATTATAGTAATTGGTTATTTACTGCTGAGTTACGGTGCAATGTGATTGCGCGTGTGAAAACTAAATAAACAATGGTTACGACCTTACGGGCTATTACTGAAATACACTCTTACGAAAATTAATTCAAATGAATAAAACAAATATTTCGAGAAGTTTCTTAAGTAATCCTTAAATAATGGTTTCTTAGATTTACGCGAATGTTACACATTGAAATAAAACTATTTTACTGACTGACCCGCGGTCCGCCCCGTGACCACGAAAGCTGTAAAGTAATCGAAACGTCGGGAAGTTAAAAAATGTAAAAATTAAACCAAATCGCGATAAAATCCGTATAAAATAGTTTTATTTCAATGTAATCCTTAAATATTTGTATAATTTTAATAAAACTGAAACGCTCGTTGATGTCTTTTGTAGGCGAAATTAGAGCCTGCCTTTCTTTCACACGAACATACTATTATAAATATGCAATAGTTTGTAATCCATAATAGTAATGTGCTCGCGGATTCTAGATCACTAGCTCACTAAGGTAACACCTCAGCTCATCACAAATCGATTTGCATATCTAATTATATTGCTTTGAACTGTTGCTTCTTTTTTATCTCTTTCTTATTAAGTGATTCCATTTGAATAACAAGAAAATCAATTTCGAAAACTGTTGTTGATTTTATGAGTTCATCAGAGCCATTGCGTGATTTATGATATTATGATATAATAATAAGAACAGTCTGAACACAGCTACGTTCAACAGGAATGCCAATACAAATAATATTCAATAAATGCTAGTTTTTACTCAATATTTCTAATCATATTCGATCTACCATTTTAGAATTGCAGGAAGAAATACTGGTTTTAATTAAATACGTAAGAATGTTGTACAGGTTGAACAAAACGGTATAAAGTGTACGTTTATCGTCATAAATTGTGGTATTTTATTTGGCGAAGTAATTAAAACCTGTCTCGTATGCGCAATTGTACGGGAGGGTCTGATCGTATAAAATGTAGTGTTGTCTGATTGCTTCCGGTTCATTACTTTATGTGCGCATAATATTTACAGTCCTGTGCGCATTGAAAAATATATTTGTACTTGCATGTGCTAAGTAAACTATCTGAATCCAGTACCTTCCTGCAACTGTAAATTATTAAATTGTTATTAAGACAGCACACTCTATTTATTTTACACAATAGTGTAGAATATTTATATTACTTTACTAGCTTCTGCCCGCAAACTTCATCTGCGTGATTAACTTTATTTGGAATTTCCCATCCAGTCCCTTTGAGTATAAAAAAGTAAGAAATTTATCGAAATTCCTTCCTCATCCCACGGGAAAACTAAATTTTTCGGGATAAAAAGTAGACTTAGTGTTAATCCAAGGTGTCAGCTACCTCCAATGAACAGACATCGATCATTTACAAATTTATTATATGTATAGATTATGTTGTACATTTTGTTTATTTGTAGTTGAGTGCTCACGCCGGCCGTGTGTTTGCCAGTCTAGTTGCACAAGCGTTTGTTTTATTCAGCTGTTACAATGGGCGCAGCGTCGCATGAGCGTACAACGATTAACTATTCACACACGTTTCCATTACACTAGCATTCACGTTATTTCCACAACTAAAAAATGATCACACCACGCTTCAGAACCCTTATTATTGGGCAGTCAATTATCTGGGTAGACAAAGAAGAGATTTAAAGACGAGTAGGAATGGTTTAAACGAAGTAAACTAATTTATTCAAACACGCCAGGGATTCAAAACTAATCGTGATAGTCCCACCGGTGGACCTAGCAATTGGTAATGTAACTCGGGTCATAAATTATACAAAGAACTAATGAGTTCACAACCAATAAGTTCATTATCATGTTAAAAATTTACGTATTTAGAGTTCTAGTTAGAAGTGCAAACGGTAAAATTGTAAGTTTTATGGTAATAAAAGTCAGTAGCTCGTTGCCCTATCGATATTTAAGTAAAGGCTGCACTATTTCTATTGATTAATGTTGGTTGCATTGTACATACTTATTGCCCATTACAAGTGATTGGAAACCTCAACTATTTGTACGTGTAATAGAAACTGCTTGAATGCCACACTTTCTGACCATTTTAATACGTGAATAGTTTACAGAATATTACAATATTTTGTATTACATACTGTAGTGCTATTTGAATATATGTATAGGACTTTATATTGCTAAATAGATTCATATGATTATTTTTATTTCCCGATTTCCGATTGAAATGGATATGGAATCAAGCTCAGATGTTGCAATTACCGAGTCATTTCAATCAACAATGCGATTGATTGACTCAGCTTTATGACGTTTGCGAGAGTAAGTTACATTTTGTTAGTAAAAAAATGAATTATGTATAGTAGATCCGCAAATGGAAATGCAATGGATACTTTTTGCTCTGCATGTATGGGAACTAGCACACGTCTTCTGAGAAATTGTCTTTTTGAGCACGTTAACGTTTACTACGCCATTATTGTTAGTAGAGCAGATTATATTACACTTTTACATACCTGCCAAAGCGAAATAACACATCGTCAATAAAATTACATATTCTGTCTAATCCAATAACTTGCGAGGTAATCATTAAAATACTAGAAACATCTTAGATGCTAATGCAATAAAATGCAAGTGCATGTGTGATTTTAAAAATAATGTGCTAGAGGATATTCGCCATGTATTTTATAGGCATAGCTTTCCATAGCGATTTCTATAGTGATAGATGATGGACCTGTCACTATGCCGCATTGACCACTAGAAATTATAATATAATATAATACTCGTTCTGCCACATTAATTAATGGGTCTACAAATGTGAGGGAACTGAAATAACGTCTAGATATGGTCATAATATTCTGCACTAATGACTTAGCTTTCGCACTTTAGCTGTGTTTTAATGATAAATTAGTGATTGCAATGTTATTTGCGGCAAATACCACTTTGAAATTGCGACCGTTTAGCTCACAGCAGTTGCTTTGTTCAGCCATTAAAATTGGCCAGTGAGAAATAAGCATCACACTCAAAATTATCTTGTATCTTTTGTATAATAGGTTGCGTAAAGCGTACAGTGGCGGGTTTCCACGGTTATTTCTCTACAATGCGTGGTGGTGCAACGGTGGTGAGTATCTGGTGGAAGCGATTCAGTCGCACGCGCAGCCTTGCACTGTCAACTGCTCAGGCCAATATTTCACGCATACTTGCATGGATTGCAAACAGCTGCATTCTATCGGTACTTGCCGGGACGCGGCGTTTCAAAAGGAAACTAAAAAGTGTTGAAAGTTTGTCTTTTTACATTGTGTGTGGTGTGTTCAGGACAACATTACTACATTGATCAATCGAGACCTACAAAGGTGTAATATTTATGCAAATTGCGATTTGTTTGTTGACGTTGCCGCACGGTTGTTTACCATTTTTGTTAGTAAACACAACTCGTGACAAGTTATTTTTGGTATACATCTGTATTTCATTTCTTTACTTTCACAACGATTAAAACATATTATACCGTCAGTCGTTGGATGCTTTGTAAGTACATGCAAGATTCGAGCTTAAATAGTTATTGGGCGGGCGCCAGCTTAAGGCGGGGACGGCTTACATAATTTGAAAGTTGATTATCCGCCAGTATTTCAGACGAAAATATCATGTTTGATTAACTTTTACAAAACGAATATTTTCGAACGTTGGATAATAATGATCAAGACATTATAAAGAATTAACCGAAAACTTGGAAGTGTCGATAAAATTCACTTCCATTCCACTCTGACAATCTTTTAACCCCATTTTGACGTGTAGATTTCTCCTTCATTCGTCTTTTTTTATTTCAATCCTGGGTCGATGTTTTTCATTTGGCTAAATGGGAGTATTAGGAGATTATCATTTGTATGTAAATAAAAAAGGTTACATGTTACCTTTTATTATAAGCAAAGTTAATATGGGATTTTAATCCGGAGTTAAAAAGCTCCGGATTTTACCGGCTTGGTCATGGAAATTGCTTGAAGAGCGAGGCCGTGGATTTCTCTTGAAGCCCGCCTCCTCGTGGTGGACATTAACGGTCACTTACAATGCTAATTGAAACGTGTCACAGTTCAATGCTTCAATAACTCGCTGAATACCAATCAGACCATGCGCAAATTGCCACCGTCTCCGCACCTACATATGCATGCACGGTGACATTCATTACCAATCACAAAACAAAGCTTTAATTACCTAATAATACACTTTTAATCGATGTAAAAAAATCTACTGGTAGATTATTGTTAATATTTAAAAGGAACATGGTAATTATTGGTGAAATATGAGATATTAATTGTTACTGTTATATACGAGCTTAATAAATAAAAAGCGTTTTTCTATGTAATATCCGTGGTATGTTTTGTTTTATGGCCATTAGCGTCCAGGTTTTCAATACTGAATCTTTATTTTGTCATGTATGATCACTTATTATCCTTCAAAATTAAATCAGTAGTACTAATTGCTACATGTGTGACTATATTGTGAAAGTTCCATATTGCTGATTTGCAATGTTGAACTCCGTTAATATGACATGAGGCCTGGGAACACGATGGCGTTGATTACTCACGTTGCCCATGGTAAGTACGGGCGCCGTGCTCGCTCGCTTGTAACCATCTTACTGTATGAATACCGCTATATATTATGGACTGTTCGACGCTCATAGCATTCTTTGTCTTAAGCCCGTTAACGCAATAAAAATAGAGGTATCATTAATTATGCATTGTTATATCTAGATGGAAAGTTAGCGCCGTGTCGCGGACGGATTTCCGAATGCATTATCGGTGCATTGTTTACAACTTGCACACGGTTTAATTTCGCTAACAAGTTGCGTAGTACGTGGAGGAACGGAAGTTTCTTCTGAAAGTGTTCAAGTTTGTTTATATTTTTGAATTTGATAACAACATCTTATGCAATAAAGGTTAAATTTCAATACTGCAGATATTACACATAATTATAAGTACTTAGTTTTACTCTATCTGCTATTACCAAATAGTAATTAAAATAATTAGTATCGAAAATTGGAGCATGAGAATCTACATTACCTCGACCTTTCGCATCAGCAAGGACGGGAAAATACTTTTTGTGCAGTCTCGAAAGTAAACTGTTGAATACCGCATAGAATCAAGATTTACGAAACAAAATAGGCTTGGATTGTGTGAATTTATATATGTATATATATTTTTAAATTATACCGTTGAATTCATTACAATAACAGTGGCATTGGAGTGCAATTAGAATATATTCATTGTGTTTTTATCTCCTGTATTCGTGATACTAAACAAAGTCTTTATTGTACTATTATTTCTGCCTCAGTCTCACCGGGCTGTGTGGTACAATATTCTATTATATTTTTGTTCTTTTTAATGGCACTTGTTTGAGAGTTATATTGTTATTCTATTTTGTATTACGCGCATGACCTTTAAGAGAATCTCTGAATCATTACTCTTCCCCATAGATTTCTCACGGAACATCACGCTAAACGAAGTGCTGCTGTAATAAAAAAAAACAATGTATTGAACTTTACGCATTTTGATGACGCACAAAATCAGGTCAAAGATACTTTGATAAAATAACTCGTAGCGATCTGAGGAACTACGGATCAGGGTTTGAGGCATACCTTTGTAATAGCGGCTTACGAAATACTTGGGCGCCTACGCATAGATCAAGGTTTATAATGATTTTCCGATGTAACATTATAACAATGCAATTATACTAATTAAAGGATGTCAAAGTTACTAGGAATGGAATTTTGTTAGGCGCGTCCAAATGCCGAGTTGCAACAATGAATAAATAATGCAGTTTATTTACTAGTATTACGTTTTATGTACTTATCCGGATAATTATATGGATATTATCTAAATTTTATAGAAGTAAGAATATTTGCGTATTTCAAGCCTCATGAAGCGGTTTAACTAGTTGCCCTTGATTGTTCCATTTTAGCAAGTGTAAAAAATAAAATCAGAATAAAAAATAAAGTCCATCTGTCTAATAAAATATTTTTGTACACAAAAGCTAAACCGTACGCACAGCACTATGTGCTTAGTAGTGACATACATACATGATTTGATATTAATTGCAGTATTTCGTGCGGTAGCGCTTCTGGCGTCTTGGAACAAAGTAGACTGGCGTGTGATATAAGCAGATCAAGATTCGCCTTCGTTTTCCTTATTGGGTTATAAAAGAGGAAATGAAGTAACAAATATTAAAATAGACAATTCGACTTTTTTTATCTTTACGAAACGGTTTGCACAACAACCATACCTATTGTTGGTGAACGGTCTAAACTTCTAGCCATCTAAAAGTTATCAATATACGCATCATCTTTAATCAATTCGCCTTTGGTACTTAATCGTGATGTCGCAATTTCGCCAAGTGAAACGTGAGTTACAATGTTCACAGACAGTAATGGGTTACACGAAGGATAAGACACGGTGTAGCAATCTTTTTGTGTGTCGTTTTTCTTGCACAGTATGCACGTCTTGTAAATATACGCAGAAGATATAACAATAAAAAACAATTTATTTTTATGTTTATTTCACATTCGTGCGCGTGTCTGATTTAACCCCTCGCATATGTGAGTAAAAATACTTGAAGAATTTGTAGTAGTCTGCTTTTATTTTTACACAACCATTGAAGATCCATCACGACACACATGTACAGCTATTGTGTGTGGAAATAATATATAATTTCCTGGCCGGTATGTCGAGAAATCCCACAGATGATCAAAGTTATCAGTGCATCTGTTCCATTAACGGTACATCAGCATAAAATACAACGACTATTGCACAATCTCAGACAATTCACTCTCGTTGTGTGCCTCGCTCGGCCGCCATTGTCGCGCACGCGCTTTACTGAGAACGTTCCCGCGTATACGGGGCAAAAAGCGCGGGAACTGCACCCAAACAATAACAGCCCACATAACGCTACGAATGTTATCTGACTGTATGCAGTTTACAACATTGCTATGTTCTCATTATTTGCTTCAAAGCTGTTGTACGATTAAAAATATTTGCACACTACAAACACATGTTCTTATTCGTACGTGTGGAAACGTAATTTTATGAATACTTAGTTTTACTCTACATGTATGCTGTGAGTTATCATGGAAATTATATTTTAAACGTTAATTTTCAGAATTATTTAAAAAAAAATTGAGATTAATAATTATTTCTTTATGAATATGTCCGTGCAGGCTTATCGAGCCTCTACATTGTTATTTTTATTTACAAATAACGGGAAATTCTTTGCTGCTAGTCAGACAATCATCCGTTTAACTTGTGTTCTGTTTAATAAGCGAGTAATTTACAAAGAAAGAATGTCGTTGCATCACCGGCCGGTACCCTAAACACAAACAAACAAATCGCATTTGCAATACTTGACTTTATTCACGTGCAGTGCCTCGTTAGTAGTTGTCAGACTATGTTCACGGTGGGTTGTAATTATCCTATCATTTGATAATTGGACACTTCACAAAAGGACTTCAAAGTGAATGCCAAAAATATAAAGCACTATGCGGGTGCAGATCAAGTTCCACTCAAGAACATGTATTTTGTTTAACATCTAAACGAAACCTATTTCAAAATGGTGAATGGCAATTACGTGCTGTACGGGGACAGGCCATCCTCGGAGTCCGAGATCGTGGACGATCACGTGCACACACGCACAGTCGAGCGTAAGAACAAACGCAAAGCAAATAGGACCGCCAATGAACTGCAGCACACGCTCAATGTTGCGCAACTAGACAATGAAACCGACTCCATTAAATATGAAAAAAAAGTTAAAGAACCGAGACTCCTACGCTATGTTCCTACTACAGATGTTGAAGAGAATTATGTAACTGAGAAATTTGAAACATACGATTTGAAGCCCACGGAAGAAAGGCCCAGACGATATGCCTTTACAAAGAAGCCCAAAAACCCAGCTGATGGTTCGGTTAATTACGCATATTCTCGATCAAGTAGCAGCTGCAGTTCTCCTAATGGAAATTTACCGACAATATCTGAACACGGCGAACATTTTGGGACGTACAGAGTGCACCCCTTACCCACTCCTGTTATTGGCGAAGTGATTTCCGGCTATGAAACAAAACTAGACAAATATTTTTCCAAGCCGAGGGAAGTGAAAAGATTTACTGCAAAGGTAAGGTATAATGTAAGTTGAAACTTTTCCTGGTTTACACTATTTGTTACGTACAACAAGAGCACGTGTCACTTTTAATACAATGTTTATTAAATAGTTTTACAATAGTTTTTATTTGGAGCTGGATCAAATTAGCATACTCCCATTTGACATTATAAAGGGCAATCAAATATATATATATATTTTTTTTAAATCTTTTAAGTGTGTCAATGGCTATTAAAGTTAAAGTGTTGAAGAAATTTTTCTCAATGATTCGTTTAAACAAATCTCATTACGTTTTCTCTTCGTCATCCCTTTTTCTTTGAATTTATACATCCAAATAGATATTAGAAAGAATATTTTTTTTTATCTCATGTTAATTACTTTCAAGACTAATAAAAAGCGAAATTGTTGCGAGGTAGGTTATTCAGTAGTTGTCAATCCACCACCTAGCGTGGCAAATCAGGAATGCATGCAATTTATTTTGCGGCTTCAACGTAGCTTTCACTGAATACCTTATACCTAACATATTTGCATCAATTAAACATACTTTTCCTTTCGCTCAAAATTATGAGCAATAACAGTTTATTTATGTTATGTTTATTCCACAATTTTGTACCCGTGGATAATAAAAGATTGGTATCCCACATCCCATACACGATACAAGATTCTGACCCCACACCAAAGAGTCTTGTGTCGTGGGTATCAGAAATTACGAGAGACTTTTCGGGTCTCACAAACATTCAGAGCCGAAACAAATAGGCAATGAATAGTTGATAAATAGACTCAGTACCCTAGTAGAAGTAAACAAGTTGAGACTTTTTGAAACGCGTGCAATCAAAGTCCCTGTAAAAATTGTTTATTAAAAGTAAAGTACACAAAGATCAGGTTATTTCGAGTCAAGAATAACAAGCATTTTATGGCGACAATCATTCAGAGCTGACCTTCTCATTGTAGTTTAAATGAAATATCTTAATAGATTTATCTTTGTGTTATGTCTCATAATAAGAAACATTTAATCATGTTTCTGCATGGTTAACCCACTACTATCTTAGAAATTAATCCATTATGTTTTATTAAACTGGTTTAAATTGTTAATATTGTTCCACTAAGGAGGCGACTAAACGTTAATAATACATTATTTTTTTTCAATTTAATTAAGAAAATTATTTCATAGGTTGCGCCTGACTAGATAGTTTGCAGTATCATGAGATGCATTTATATAAACAACCACAAATAACACTCGCTTCAGTGCCAGAGATGCCTGCATTGTTACAGTATAGTAATTCGTATAATATTTTTCAATATGTTACTAAAATTATATAATTAATATATTCAATTAAATGTCTATGATTATCTACCGATTGATGGTGAAACTTCTTTATGCTATAAATATTTTATATTTAAGGATCTTAATAAACCTTTTGTAACAATTTCTGGTTGGTGAAATGAGTGTACAATAAGAGAATAGATATCAATAAGCACTTTTCCAATTGTATACCCATTATACATTATATATGGAACGGTTTAAAATTCGTTCTAACATTCCGAAATAGGCTCATAATATATTAAGTTCGACACATATTCAGGTTATTTTAATAATGTACGGTATAATTTACCGTCATAAAATAATTAATGGTGCCGGTCTGAAACATGTACGGGCTAGGGGACATGTAACGCACATGACTGGGTGTGGACGGTATGAAATTTGTTCCGCGTTGTACTGCCTTAATATTTTATCCATTCATAATCAGCCTTTACAACGTAGACACTTTATATGTTAACATGCAAGCCTAAACACATATTTAATTGCCAATAAAACTGTGGCTGGATATTGATAAATTTAAAATTACTTCTCCGTTTAGTAAATATCTAGATTGGAATATTTAATGTGAAATATGAATCGCTAAATTTTAAACGATTGATTATGATCAAGGACTTCGTACTTGTAACAATCTATCAGTAACAAAAACATGGACGACGAGGGCATTTTTAGCAGTGGAAAATCTGGTATTTCCCTAAAACTATTCAGTACCCCTAGCCGGAACATTTTGAAGTATCGTATAGTAATAGTATAGTAACAATCATTACTTTACTATTACTACTCGATAACTATATTTGGCGGCAGCATGAACCGTTTAACCATACTCTCGTAAACTCTTGATTAATACGATACGATACTCACAGATAACCTATGGCAATGAATGAATATTATTGAATGATTCGTGCGGAATTATCATTCACCGTGTTTGTAAAAAAATATATTATTATCATAAAATAATAAAAAGCCTATAGCATGCCTTAAAGACATGTTAAAGGTTATGAAAATGAATTATGACGCAAAAAAGTATTAATAACAATTGATCTAAATTTTAAAAAATCATTTCAAGCAATTAAGCATTTATATTTCCGAACGTAGCCATTTTTTGTTTGACAATTGACATAACAACAACAACAAACAAATTTATACGGATGCCACTCGTCAACGAATGTAAAGAAATAAACTCATAAATAAGTAATAGATATAGACACGGACATTTGTTTAATATGATCCCTTTATACCTTTAAGGTGGAAACTTAATGAAAGTATTCGCTACATTTTTGCCTGTTATGAGCCTTGGTAACTTTCTTCACATATATCATTTCAATAATATAATATGAAGAAGTAGCTAAGAACTTGACCATATTAACTACACATTGAAATGAGCCTGTTGCATAAAATAAATAAGTAGGTACACAAATCATAAAACAAAAGTGCATAATATGATTGTTTTATTTATTAATGTTACAGTTTTAGTTAGGTATTCATTTTAAAACTACACTAAGTCTAGTCTTGTTATATCCTCATACTTTTTCCCAAGTTCATTGCTCCGATTCCGAGAAGTCCTTAGGATAGGAAGTAACCTTCTTTTGATAATGCCGCTGTTAGTAACAAAAATATTTGAAACAACACAATTTTAACTCCATAATGAATTGCCTATTTTTAGTGAAACACGGAGTAGATAAATAAACAAAATAACAATAAGACGTCGAGGGCACTGAGTATGATCGTAATTAACACATTTTGCCTTATTTCAAATAAAATAAATCGCAAAACTACATTCACGATAGCTTTCTCACTGACAAAATCTCGGTGAGAAAGTTCTCGTATTTTTCGACAGCAAAACTATAGTAATTGGCGATACTATACGTCAAAAATTATTCCTGCTGCCACTTTTCATACATTTCTAAAGTAAAACTATCGTTAAACTACTCGCTAACTATACTATAGTATCGTAAACGTTTCCCGCTGTCACATTTTAGTTCCAAATACGCTCACAATGACGCTGTTTAAATTCCCATACAAAATTTTACTATTACTATTCTATTACGATACTGCAAAATGTTCCGGCTAGGGGTACTGTTGCCTACCTATTATGTTAAACATATGTACAACGTTTATTGTTGTTGTTAAAAACAATTTCTTGCCGCTCCTTAGAGTATAAACTTCCTTAAAGAAAATAGTTTTGTGGGTGAATTTAGAATTTTGCCCATAACAATGAAAATTGTGAATTTTCCAATAACTAAGAAAAAGTTCTTGTATCATGATGATATTTTATTCTGGCGCCATAAAGCAAAACCAACTCTTAAAGAATGTTAAAGACGTAACACTACTTCATAATTTAACAATATACAGGCAATGTTGTAATTAAACGCCTGAGTTGAGATAACAAGAAATTGAATATGCGTCCACCTCGGTGAAACACTGCGTACATAAACCGCAGTAATCTGAATCTTTATTATTGTCTTAATGTTCCTATAGCCGAACTGACAACTCTTATTTAACGTATATTAAAGTAATTTATATGTATATTCATTATTTCTGTTCCCACGGAAATAAAACGGATTTCGCGCTGGGCAGGGCTCCGTAAGTAGAGCATTGTCGTATTTGGTATAGAGATAATAATTAAAAATCTACCGACAATCACTTCATGCGTTCCACAGTCGCTGGCTAAATGAACGACATAAAGTATCGTTTACGGCAGCTGCTTACTGCTTTGGGCGTAAACTACATATTAAAATGGCTAATTGTTCTTAACTTCCCCACGTTATTTAACATGGTACATGTATGAGGATTTGTTCACACCAGTGTAGCAAATCTACGCAATTATATGATTTTAATGATGCATTTAAGATTGCACACGAGTCACCGATTACATTGTTGGCACCCTGACGTATTTTAATCACGTGGAAAAGTTACGATATTTGTAACTAAAACAACTTACAACATTAAATATTCCTCTTAGCTACAGCACGCATAACAACTCTTGAGCACACGAAAATGTACTAATTTTATGCATTAATAATTTGTATTTTATTTGATGGGAATATGGAGAAAATACTCCTAGGATGTTGCCTCCCAAGATATAATAAGCACAATATACCGACGAAAGTATTACACCAATGCTCACCGAATCTTCACTCAAAATGATATTTCTGTTTACGTCTTCCGATTACGGAACCCTAAAAGAGATTACATGCAATATATTTAAAAATCAATATACGTCAATTCGCGCAAAATCTGTTAAATATCGAATTTCATCGAATATAACATTCGGTTGCGGCTTTACATATAATTAAGAACGATACAACAGTCGGGCTCTAATGAGTTATTTACATAAACATACACGCAACAGCGGGACACCATAGAGATTTAACTAACGATAAGAAATTTACCTCTTCATCGCTACTTTATAGCCGAAGTAGATTTTTATGTGTATACGAGTAGTAGCAGAAATAGTCGCTCGATTTACAATAATGTCTCATAATGTCAATTTAAGTCGTGTTTCTAAACATTTCTTTGTATAATCTATCACAAAATATTACTAATATTATATTTCACAGCTAATTTGTAACTGGAGACTAATCAATAATTAACAAGTTGTCAGCGCGTGTAACAGTCGATTGGTATTAAATAACCGTATCAAATACACGCGCCCAATGTTGTATTAGTCCAGTTGCTATTAGTGTTTTGTGAGTCACAGTTGACATTTACCTACATTACCTTTTCATATATGATTGTAAAGTCCTGCTATGAAATAATAAAACATAAATACTTAAAAGTTTTAGTAATTTAGTTGTTGACAGTGTAGGAACACCCACCGGTAACAATTTATTCTCACTGAAACAGGAACACCTACTGTTTCTTTCAAATGTATTTTTAAATTGTCAGCACGTTTTATCATCATTCATCTTCTCACGTTTACCACAGTCAGATTAAACCAGTAAATCACATCAATAAATTGGAAAGCAGTTATCGATTAAACAAATTTAAACATCGCCCACACAATACCTACTTTATTAACTATTATGTGAGATTAAAACAGTGTTTGCCCTTAAATGGATGCAGACAAACATAGATAAAATATTGGTGATGGTTTATTCTTGATTATTATATTATTTTTTTTTTTTTGGAGTGCGTTCTTTCCCCAATTTTCTTTTATCACATTTTATTTTATGTAAAATTGTACTCTGGAGGGAATATGTGTTTACTTCACCGCTTAATTAATAATGTTAACTTTTATGCGTTATGGAATCGTTGTATTAGATAACACTTGTCCTTTGAATGGATGTAAATTTGTATCAAAATAAATTACATGATTAACCCTTAATCGGGCACAGGGAACTATTTTCCCACCCCGACCGCCGAGTCTTAAATGCTCGCATATTCTTGAAATGGCAACTTCCCAGATTATTTTTTACCCAAATCTATTCCTGATTAGTTACAGATTTATTTTACTGACAACCCCACTCTTTCAAATGTCAAATGTCATCGTCAGAATCAGAATAACGTCACATTTGAAAAGTTGATTTTTATGTTCGGCCCGATTAAGGGTTAATATTATTACCTATAATGTGGGGATTACGGATATAAAAAATATGACGTACATTAACACATTCAGCGGTTTTGCAAAAATACTCGAATATGATTCATTTCCATTTCAGATAAACTTTAAAAATATTTGTAGATATCATTGGTGCATTATCATAAATAACTTTAAATCTGCATGACAATCGACTCATAAAAAAATAAATATTATATTGTGCACGCGAATCCCGCTTTAGCTTTCTTCCAAAGAATGATATAATAAAATATTTATAATGTGTCCGTTGTATAACGCATTAACACTGAACACACATATTTTATTTTGAATAAATATGGCAAATTAAGAATGTGGTAGTTATGATAATTTGAAATCAATTTATTTTAAGTGGAATTCTTTAAGCGAATTCCATGACTCTTTAATAAGCAAACGATCGGAATGTTATTATGTGCCGAGGTATGCAAGAGCTATTGTTATGCAACATTTTTTTACTTGTAGTCATAAAAATGCATTATGTTAACAATTGTTTTTCTTATATTGACGAAACGAGTAATTCGCTCGCCTGATGGTAAACCTCACGTCGTTTCAATAGGACTTTAAACTTATAATTATACACTGCATAATTAAATATTTCTAGCCGATCAATTTCACTCTCGTAATGTTCTTCAGATTGGAATACAACATTGCTACCTTGTACCTTATTAGACAGACTCTTGCATGCAAGGGCTCTACCAGCTTTTGCTATATGCATGTGTTATATAGATCTTCTTTTAATAATGTTTGTCTTTGTCCTCAGGGTTCGCATCCAGACAGCTTGTACAGGGTATCGGCAGGCAACGGAGTGGGGTCGGGCAAGATGACCAGAACTCTAAGAATCCTGAGGTGGCCTGTTGCATTGGTCGTGGTGTGCATCGCTCTCGCAGTGTTCATATACTTCCTCATGCCCGGTAAGTCACCTTTCTGTACTGAAATAAATATCAGTTACTCCAGTAGGCATAAGTACCTAAATTATAATGTCATTTTACCTATATTATATGATATCATATACAAATAATAAAAAACAACAAACTTGGCTTAATTTACGAATTCAACGCAATCGGAAGTTTTTTTATCCGTATACCTCGTAAGAACTTAAAATAAAATAAGTAGCTCGATTGTGATCTTTATTATAAATTATCAGTATATCTTATTACAATTCGTCTTGTTACAAAAAAGTTGTTTTTCAAGTAAAATTGCATTCCTTTCTACACCATTCACCTCTTGTTTGTGGCCAGCCGTTAATTTTACCACTTACACTGTTCCTTTTACCTTTCTATCCATTATTTATTTGATTCACCATTATCTCATGAACAATATATTATATAAGTGTCTATAATTCCATAATTAACTTTAATATATATACGTTCCGCGTTGTAATGAATTGATTTTATCACAAAAACTACATGAAGCATTGTATTTAATTTGCTAATTAGTTTATAATATATAATAGTTCAGTACATACAAAAAAATGTAAGTATCGCCAATCTAAAACGTGATATAAAGTTAAAAAACAAAGTATTAGTAAGTGACAAATATCTAAATTACGAATAATTCAAGCAAAAAGCAGATGGTTCTCATTAGGATTACATTTTATCGGCTTATTGGGAGTGAAAGGGCATAAACTAATATAAATTGTAGCAAAAACGGTGTTGGGTAACATTCTAGTTTCTGAAGGTCCAACTGGGTTAGTAGATGAATTAGATTAACTATATTTAGAGAATCGAGGCTTCGTGATGAGTAAGTAGGTAGCTAAGAGTGTTGCAACTATTTAAACACTTAGATTTTTGAATAGCAGGAATCCTGTTAATTCTTAACCAGTTTAATTAAATGTTTGCTAGTAAATGTGACTGGTATGAAAAGTTCAAGACTGTGGGAAAGCGAGGGTCTTTTGGAGTCAAAAAATAATTCACGTATATATTTGATGGGAGAACGTCGTTGCTTAGGTTCTAGGACGCAATTTCCGGTCTCCACGGTACTAGAATAGCGTGGATTAAATTCTGATAGGAGAGCGATCACATTGGGCTTGAAGAATTTCAAGTCCTACCAGAACTCGTAGATGGTAAGCCAGTTGTTACGGTTTCGAAAGAGTAACTATCGTTAAGTTGTGGTCACTTCTAAGCAAAATAAAAATCAGTTATATTGACCTTCAAGTTCCAAAGTCATTTTCCCTTCAACCCGCATTAGGACATCGTGGTTGAGTTGGTAAGTCCCAAGCCTGCTTGCACAATATAGTGACTGTTGAATTTAAACTTTTAGTTATTTTATTAAAGTTATTTGAATAACGACTGCCTGTTATTACATATTAGTAACATTCCTAAGGAAATAGTATGATTATGTTGGAAATTGATTTGAGGAAAATGTACTAGTTGATTAGATTTATAATTTGTATTAATGTGGTGATATATATCCGGTTATGTCAAACGCTTTCCAATAAGCGATTCAGAAGAGCGTGTCGAAAGTGGTTATTAGTCTTGTGCTGTTGGCAACTGCGAGTGTTGTGCTGTACGGTCACGGCGATGGCACGAGTCAGAGGTTAAGTTACACGTAACACAGTTCACAAGAAGTAGAGCTCCGCACTAACCGACACTCAACAACTATTACTAAATACCGCCTTTATATCACGAAATTAAAAACGTCGGCTATGAATTTTAAAACATTCTAATAATCGTTTTCCCAAAATCTTATTTATTATTCTTATTTATCGATTGACGGATTTATGAAGGTATATAAACGATTAAAGTATAATAGTCTTGACATAACCCCAGATGTGGCACTCTCGTAACCGATTCGAAATTTCGTTCGTTTTGATCCCCATAAAGATCCTATTAAGCTGACCCTAAATTTTAATTAATCTACAATTTGCATATAGAAAGCGGGTACTTTGTTTTTATGTATTGAATTCTGATAATTATCCTCAAAACGAAAGCTGAAAAGGATCGTAAAATAACTGCCAAAGCAATAATTGTCCTTTTCATGCGCAAACTGTACTTTGATAAAGGCACAGACCTTTCGCGATGCTCTTGATATCTTCATAAATATTCAGACACTTTCACGTTACACACGCGAGACAATTTTATTACAAATATAAAGTGGCAAAATGAGCCCCAATAATTTTATTCGCGTGGGGGTCGCAGTGCTCAAATGTGGCCGGATGTTCTTTTGTTGCTCTGCTATCGTGTTATTATTTGCGCAGGATATGTGAAATGGAAAGTTGACCTCGCGGAATTCGCTGCATATCTCCCTCGTGTGACTCGTATCTGCCTACGCATCTGCAGCTATTTTTATGCAACATGCTCCAAATTTCACCAGCAGTCTTTCTCTTTTTTCTATGCGTGGCGTCGCTTTATAGAGACATTATTTAATGGATTGTTTACATAAAACACGTAACATTCGCTAATAGTACCGCTAATATTCGAGTAGACGGATAGACACATAACTATAAAATATTTGGCCTTCGTCGACCTCGCTTTCATTCTCACTTTACACTTAAATTATCATCATAAAGAAATGTCTTATTAATTCTTGATTTATTATTCTTTTGAGTGAAGAACTTTTAGAAATCACATGTTTGACAGTTATAAGGTTCTTACAAAATAATAGGTTATTTTACAACAGAATAAAAATAAATATTGTTATTATTAATTTGACATAAATCGTTTATCTTTAACGTCCTAATATACCCCACACATATTAGATTTTTAAAAATAATTTAAGCCACAAATATAATTTATGGTCCACTTATCACATTTCTCTTTTTTGCATTTCAAAGCTGTTACATATCGTTTATTGTTATTTATGGCTCCAAAATCTAGTCGTCGCAAATTTATATTACGGTATTGAATTTTTAACATGGATATTATAAAACTAATTGGAATGTGGTTAGAACTTGATCAGTAACAGCTTAATATATAGGCATGGACGTGTAATGGACATGTAAGTTGATTACTTATAAACATTATATATGGAGAAAAGAAGGAGCGTTTGGGGATTCTCAGAGACTCACTGAGCTGGAGTGCTCGCCTTTTTTACAGCATAAGTCCGGCAAACGAGCAAGCAGGTCACCGGTAAGTGATTACAGCGGCCCATGAACATCCACAACGCTTTGATCATGGATGAGTTGCAGACCTATCAGATCGGGAGGAAAGCGGAAGGTAAAAGTATGGGAAGAGGAAAGCAGTATGGGGCATCCGTCAATCTCAGACACAAAACGAAACGCGACAGCTTCGCTGCTCCTTCACATCTTTGTCCTGTGAGACAGTGGTATCGCCCCAGACGAGCCTGCCTATTCATGCTGTCTCATCACTGACGACAGCGTGGCACTTCCACTTTCAAAACATACTTAAATAAAATGCGTGTGTCTTTTGATCCTGACTTATAGGAATAAAGGTTGCGGGTGTGAAGACGGGTTGGTCTCTATATTTGATAATACTAAAGACAAACGTCCGAAATCCTACCAATTGCATACTGTGTCACAAAGTGGTGTTACGTTGGTGTAAAGTTGTTCAGACGCAATATTCTCGAAGATTACAAAGACCAACTATATCGCATCTATATTATATTTGTTCCCACGCCAACTCTTGGTACTACAAAGTAATTTGACTAAATTACTTAATATGTCGCCAATCCCAGCTACTTATACAACCTGGGCTATATGTCTAGTTGTATAAATGTCATACACTTGCCACCTGCCTTGTGTTACTTGTGCAATATAATATAATCACATTAATTAACTATGTCTTATAGTAGATAGTATAAACCATGTGACACAGCTATTATACGCCGTTCATTAACTAAAGAGTACTTTAATCAATTTCATGCATGTAAAATATTGATGTTAAAATATAAAATGACACAAATCAGTTTTTGTACTAACTATAAAGTGACAAAATTCACCTGCAGTATATTACAAATTGAGCCACCGCGCTTGCGAGAGATAGTTATCCTGTTGACCTGATAATACCTGTTGACATAATAGTACCGGCAAGCTCAAAACCGGCTATATATTTACATAGGCAGAAGCCAACACGTAACACAACACATTTACCAACACGTGTAGACTTTTGGACGGGATTTCCACCATTGTGTACGGTGGCAGTTTATTGTAGGTCCTATATCAATTTCCCCTTACAAGCAAATAATATATCTTTATTGAACTAAGGGAAAAGGGTTAAAAAAGTTAAGCCTACATGTACAACCAGGTGTTTTATTCGGGTCATGATATTAAAATTCAAACCTTGTATTAAATAGTCACACAGTAATAAACACAAATAATGTGCGCTATTGCAATCACTTGAAAATGTCAACAAGGAAATGATGATATTAAACATGTCATAGAAAGCGTAAACTACTCACCTATGACACTGAGGCTAATCAAGATTTGGAACAAGCGATCACCATATTATTAACTCTGCATAATTTGTACACAAAAATAGCATAACACATGTATTTCATAATGGCATAATACTTTAGTGGTTCCCTGTGTTGTTGACACTTGACAGTAAATATATGGTAGTAATTTATTAACAAGTGTTAGGTTTTGTACGAGAAAACTTTAGTTTTACTTTAACATTCACGATATGGTAGCGGTATGTTAGTATTGTGTAACTGCAAGGATTAATAGCGGATTGCGGGCTAGCATCGGACCGAGGAGTGCCTCTCGTGACATCTTGAACCGGGCTTTCACTCGCGTCCCCACGATCGAGTGTGGCCGTTCTAAACAGATACTAACTATTGCTTTTTACTACATCATGAAGCTGCAAATGCATTACATCATTTCAAAGCATTATATGCGACAGTGCAGCTAATTTTTACAGCATATACTAACAGTATTGTTGTACCAGACAAAAAGGAAATCGCATCAGCCTTTTTTTTATTTATAAAATTACGTAATTTCATAATACAATAACATGTTTTTTTTAGAATCTATACAATTCATTTATATAATTAGATGTACCTACTCGTATGAATACAAATGAGACTTTAATACTCTACTACGGAATGAAACAATTCGCCGTGTCAAAGGCCCCTGCTTCGATACCGCTCGCTTTAATTATGAAGTAAAAACTTTATGAAATCCCGCAAATTTCTAAAGATTTAAATTTCTAATTCTAATTTTAAAGCATGATATTCAAAAATTTCTTACTACGATAGCCTTATAAGCTTGGAAACCTACCCCTCTTGATTGTAGCGACGACACAAACCTCCGTATTATTTACGTCGTAGATATTTTTGTATTTGATAATCTTGTGCAAATAAATTAGTTACCATATACACTCGCCTGTTATGGTAAAGGTTAAAATTCATAATTAAAGCACGCAGTTTATAACGCACGTTGTAGTAAAATATCGCAGTAAAACACAGGAGCTTAAAAATAAAATTAAGCAATTAAAAACGAAATAAGTTTAGGTAACGATGCTGACAAGAAAGTGTAACAACCACGAAAAGGGAGGGGCCACTTATTCTAGCATTTGTAGATAGAAAAGATAAGATGAACATGAATGATCTGAGATCTGAATATTTGAAATTCCTATGTTGATTGGTCAATTTGTAAATTTTTCACAAAATGTCGTAAAATATAATAATGTCGACATTTTTATGGAGTTTGATTACCGTTTATGAGGTGGAATTCTATTAATATTCCAGTGATGACATTCTAATGTAATTTGTCATTACTATCTAATTCAGTTAGGTATTAATTGTATGAAATTTTGCTTCTTTAGTATTTTTAATAAAACACATTATTCTTACTTTTTCTCTGGGCCTGATATCGTTTAAAAGCGGTGATAGTTAATGGCATTATAACCTAGGACACTAAGCTCGATCAACATGATGAAGAATGAGTCAGTAGGCGTGCCCTGGCACCAGCTGAGACATCACCAGGTTAAACCAATGAAAAAATAATCTTATTTTACACATCTATTATTACAAACATATTTATACTATGTACTCAGTTTTATTCTGTTGACAGCCTCCGTGGCGCAGTTGGTTAGACGCCGCCTGTGAAACGAGACGCCGCGGGTTCGATCCCCGCACCGAAACAAATATTTGTGTAAACCACAGGTATTTGTTTCGGGTCTGGGTGTTTGTGAGACCGAAAAGTTTCTCGTAGTTCCTGATACCCACGACACAAGACTCGATCTTAGTGTGGGGTCAGGACTATGTATGTGACTGTTGGGTGTATTTTTTTTTAATTCTGTTATGAAAACGCCTAGTTTAAACTACATAGCAATTGTTTATTTCGTATGTGTTACACGTAATATTATTCTCTCTATTAATCACGCAAATGGCTTATCTCACTACACATTCAATTCGATGTCGTTTAGTAGGTTTATGTGCAGTCTTTATAGGCAAATCGACGGTTTTTTCTACAAAGCTGTAATGTCGGACCATTAGCCCAGTATCTATAGTTTAGACACCTGATTGCTTCTAGTTGACTATATGGCTGTATTCCTAACATAACCATATTAGTATGCAAGCTATTAGGGTTTTTAATATAATTACTGCAATATTTGGGCAATTCTTTGTACCATAGAATATAAAATACTAATAATATTACTTATATAAGCCACTCGAAGTAAAGCATTAACATATAGTTATTTATTTACAGTGTATAATCCTGTTTATGTAAACTTGACTAGGTTTACAGGTATAAATGGTGATTTTATTATTGCGATATATTCCAGATAACATGGTCGCACACATGGACACGGTGAATGGCACATATTGGGAGCCGACGGCGGCAGGTGTGCACGCGCAACGAGGTCCCGACAAACCTGACCACAAGCCGCCCGAGCACAACAAAAAGAAAACCGACAATACGCGCTTAACACCACATGGTATGAACTATACAAAGCATTCAACACATATTTACATACGCTCTTTTGAATTTTTTTAGGCATAGAATTCACAACCTCGTGCCTTTTTAGTATGCGGTGAGTTAATCGCCGAACTCTTAAATAACAGCACTGTTCTATTTATTGTTTTACAACACCACTTTAAACACATTAACATAATTGTTCAATTGTTTGCATTTTTAAATCACTTGCACGATTGTGTGGGTAAGTGTTACAAATAGATGTGTCCAAATGATATGTTATGTAAATAATAATTGCAGGCACCAAAACATCTGAAATCGACTTCTATGATGCCGATACGGACAAAAATTTCGATTTGACCTCAATAATTGATACTATAACAGAGATAAATCCAAAAAGAAAACTACCTATCGCACCAGTATTTCCCAGTCATATTACACCTGAAGTACAATATGGTAATGAAAAAGCAGATACAGATAAACTAAGGACGCCAAAAGTATTGCAAAAAACTGATGCACTACCTGAAGATTCCACTCTAAAGCCTCACATTACTCTAAAACCAGAAAAACCTTTAGCAATTATTTTTGACGAAGGAGGTGTCACGACAGTAAAAGCAGAGATCATAACTCGGGCCGAAACTGGTAATGAGTTCACTAACAATGATGATAAAATAACAAAGAAAACAGAAGAGCCAGTTTATAAAGCTCATCCGTCCTTTTACAAAGATTACTCTGCTCCGAAAGAAACTCAAGTTGTCAATATAAAGGAAGATGTAATTCCGCTTCCCGACCTGCCTCCAGAAGTACAAGAATATTATATTCGTCGCCCGCTGAACCTCGACGTCAACTTCACCTCAGGTCACTCTAAGCTTTTTGGTATATCTATAGAGGATGCAGAAAAAATGAGGTCTACTACTCAAAGCTCATTATACAACACGCGGGTGTCTCCCACGCTTCCCACGTGGCGTGATGGCGATGACACTACTACAAAAAAATATCCAACATATTCTAATTTAGAAGGTAAGTTTTAGATTTTTGTACTATGGGATGCATGCGGTGATTTCGGACAATTAGTGGTACGTACTGATTATCTTTACGGATTTATATATTTACTACACACTACAGGCACGTCACCACTTATCACTAAGGTTCAATATTTATGTACATTAATCTATGTTTGATAGTGCTGTTTTCAACAAGCATGACAATATTTGTCTCCTGTTATATTTCAGTGCCGCAATGTGGTTCGACTCGACTTGCCTTGTGCCGCGGAGTGTTACCGTACGACCTGGCAGGCGCTGCAGCGAACATCGGAGGGGTTGAAGTGACTTCGCTCATGCCCCAGATAGAATACCTGGTAGCAACCAACTGTAGCGACCGTGTGAGACATTTCCTCTGCGCCTTGCTCGAACCTGAATGTAACCCGCCTCCGTACCCGCCGAAGATGCCTTGCTATAACTTGTGTAAAGGTAACTGTGTATTTCATTTATGTAATATCTATCTAAATATAAGTACGATAAAATATATCCAAATGAAGGAAATATCATGAATGATGACTGCCTCGGTGGCGTAGTTGTATTACGGTACGGTTACAAAGCTGAGGTCTCGGGTTCGAGTCCCGGGTCGGGCAAAGTGATATTGGATTTTTCTATTCATTATCAGCCCGGAGTCAGGAATTTGTGCCCGATATGGCGATAGGCTCGCCCCCTATCGCATTGTGGGACGTAATATACAAGGCGAAATGTGGGTGTCCTGGTGGCGCCTCTGCCTACCCCTTCGGGGATAAAGGCGTGATATTATGTAAGTATGTATGAAGGATATATCAATTAATAACTGAATAATTGTATTAAACGGAAATATTTTTTATATACTGAATATATAAATTAATTTTGTAATCTATGGATGTTATCTGTGTTTCAGCAATTGTGGATAGTTGCGATGGTCTAATACCTCGAGAACTGACACCAGCGTTCAAATGTTCCCAATATTCCAAGAGCAACTGCATAGCCCCCAAGAGTCCTTGCTACCTCCGCGAGATGGCGTGCGGCGACAACACTTGCATACCGAGGGACTGGATCTGTGACGGAACGCACGACTGTCCAGCTGGCGAAGATGAAGCGGGCTGCCTCTCGTGCGGCAAGAATGAATTCCAGTAAGTCGCAATTCATTACACCGCTCTACCAAGTATCAATCTTACAAAAATAAACTTTAAACTTCAAACCATTGTGTAGGATTACCTACGTAATATTCAAAAATAATTTCTAATTATATACTCTGATTGTTATTCCGGACACCATGTTAAGAAAAATCTTAAATTACCCGATACTTTGCGCTATCGATAAACCCAGCTCCGACATATTTGATGATCATCTAAATATTTGTCTCAGTCTGGGGGTGAAATCATCGATGTCCTGTCGTTAATTCACATTCACAACCAAATACTTTAAGGAGACTGTCAAAAATAATAAAATACTGTTTTATATTTCAGTTGCGAATCAGGCGGGTGCATACAGAAGCGTTGGGTGTGCGATGGGTACGCGGACTGCTCCAACGGTGAAGACGAAGGCGATGACTTGTGTGGCCCCCGCGGTGGTCACCTGGTGGCTAGCGACGGACATGCCGAGCTCGGTGAAGAGTCGGCAGGATCGGCCCCAGCACCAGCTGTCAGGAAACCCAACCGCGTGCCTGCACCACAAAGGAAACACGGGGACTCACGTGTATTGGGTAATGTGTTTGATTCAATGTGGTTTCTTTTAACTCATGTTTGTTTTGTCGATGTATTTAGAGTGTCTCAAATGTATTTTCCATTATTATTAGTAGTTTACCTCCTGTAGTTATTTAACTTCGTAATATAGCTTAATCTAGTACTAATTTGAATATATCGTAACATTTGTTTCCCCTAAGCGTTGCACAAAGATGTCACTAATGCCACCCATAGCTTGTTGAGCGATTTGTCATTCTGTCATGCAATAGAGGTCAAGCCTATCGCCAGGCCAAACACAAATTCTACTCTCGTATAAATAATATAAAAATACAAAATGCTAAAAAATATTTTATATACGCGGACAAGGAAATGAATAATCTTTATACTATAGAAAGCCTTTGTTATTACATTGATTGTTTTAATAATCACAAAACACATCTGTTTGAAATTACAGGAGAAAACGAGAGCAGCAAAGAACTCCTAATGACGAGTGACAGCAGCCACCCCTACAAGAGGAACTTCACCAGACGACCATCACCTTCTCGACTCACTCCATACTCCCGGGTCGTTCCCATGCCAGTGGAAACCACGCCAGATTACGAAACTACCACCATCAGCGAAATTAAATCTGCACCCAAAATTGAAACACTCGATTCAATTGAAGACGTCAACATAGGAGACTTGGGTTTCTTCGATGAAATTAAGAAAGAAGAAAACGCTGTAAGACGTATTGTACAAAAGAAAACAAACACGCTGCGATCTTCAGCCATGAAGGAAAAAGTTATAACGACGACGATACCGCCATCACTCACTCGACTCGACAAATCTATTAATAAGTTGGAAAGGGTAATCAATGGAGCTGCTTTGATAAAGGTAAAGTTCAATAAATTTAATGTTATCAAGTTACGGCTGCTTCTCTTATTTTATGAGTGAATACCATAGAAATGATCAAGCCGTTCATGTTAATTCGATGACATTTGAGATATGATTTTCTGTTTAAATATGTCTTTAAAAAAATGTTTTCTAGTAAAATACTGCTTATCACTATAACAATTTTATTCTACAAAATGTAGAGTCATTTACATTTGTACACTATTAATTGCAGAAAGCTGCTGACAAAGAAAAACAAGAAACAGTAGTAGCATCAGAGGAGTTGAAAGACTCGCCTGAAAGAAACTTCACGGGTAAGGACGACCTTCCCAGTGGTCCTAGAAGCGGCTCTATAAGTGCCCACGTGTCTCCATGTCCCAGTGGTGAGCTGAGGTGCGTGGACGGTAGGTGTATCACCCTGGCGCAGCTCTGCGACGGTACCATCGACTGCTCCGACCACGCCGACGAAGACAACTGCTACACGTGACCTGCATGCTGGAAAGTGGTAGGCAAGTGAAGTGGACGATGGTAAGTGAGTAGTGAGACCAGTGGTAGTGGTAGAGACTGTATGGTGCTTTAAAGACAATGATGCCATAGCTTAAGTGCAATGATCAGCGGTGAAATGCGGCAAGGTGACGTCTAGTTGTAGTTAAGAGGTATTAGTAATGTAATACGTAATTTAGTGTTGTAATGGACTCTTTACGTAACATTTTCATCTAAAATTATTGAAAAAGTGAATGATGTTAAAAGTGAAATTGTTTTTTTGATATACTAAAATTCTATGTATTAACATTCTTGTCATTATTTTCATTGTAACTAAGTTTATTTTGGAAAATATTAGGTACTATTAAAATATTTAATTAGCTTCTTGTTCTTAATATATTCGCTTAGTTGTTTTATACTTTTATACTTTAATTTTATTCCGTGTCCATACAAAATGGAATAGAAAAGTGATTGATATTTTAACTGCTTCAATTACATATTATCTCGTATACATAATACTTAAACGGTCTTAGGGCACGTAATTGAGCTAAAATGATATGCAATTACAATATCTAGTTACTTTAAGTATCGTGTCTGTTTATGTACTTAAGTATAAGTTGTCCATAGCAATTATGTGTGTCTGTCAATACGAAATAACTGCTGTTTAGTGATGAACTCTTCGATCAAATATGTACGATGAAGAAGATAACGACTTACTAAAAATTACAATGACTAACCATTCTACATGCCGCGACAAAGGCCGGCAACGTATTTCCATGCCCTATGGTGTTGCAGATGTTCATATTCGACGGTGATCACTTACCATCAGGAGAACCGTTTGCTCGATTGCCCCCTAAAAAATAAATTAAAAAAAAATGTTTAATCAAAATACACCGTATTTCGAAACACAAAACTGTAATTGTATTTAAACCTGAGCTATAACTTATGTATTTGTTTATTCCGTCCATCATTTATTAATATAAATTTAGTTGCTAGTGTTATGTGTGTTTAGTATAAGTAAAACGTTGTTGTGGTATAATGTGCGCTGTGATAAGCAATGCATTGGGAAGAATCTCAGACTCCAAATCTTAGTTGAGATATATTAAAATCAATCTCCATAGATTCCTAAAAGAGTAGTTTTATCTACAATTTATGATAACGAAAATTTTAAATTTAATATGAAAAATACTTCTTAAAATTACAACCAAATTTTCTACATATTTCGAAGTAATGACGCAATACATATAACTAAATATACCAGTGAACTCAATATTATGTAATCACTCATCATCATTTGAATATATGAACAAAAAGTTTAGGGATACCGTAGGTAGAGTTAAGGATTAATATGAATCGAAATTGTCTTAAATAATACATAACAATTCGCATTTGTACATAAGACGTTAGTTTTAAGCAATTTTTATTTATCCTAATCGATGTTTACGAATACTGTACTAACTGTAACGTGTAAAAATGTAGAAGTAATTGTAAGGATTTAAGGCTGCTTAGATGCTTAGCGTCATTCTATGAAAAGTTTGCGTTTTGACATGAATGCGGTCTATCAGAATGTGTCTTAAATCATAATTGTTTAAGAAGACGATACCATGTAGTGTATAAACGTGTTGGTGATAAATTGTGTACTGTTCTCTCTTCTCATAAAAACTCAAAATTTAACAAAATGATTGTTCATTTTGTGTATAAAGTGAATACTGATAGCAGGTACAGTGAATTGCAATTTAACTAAGACGACTTTGCGTTATCTCATGGAAAAGGCGAGGTAAGTTTAAAATAATATTTTACTTTATTTATGAAAGTTATATGTCAGTGATCACAGAGTTTTTTAAAACTTACCAGGCTAGAGATAGTAACGTTTTTTTAATAATTTAAAGGTGTTTTTATTGTGACAATGATACCAATCACGAATACAACAATTATTAAAATGTAATTATTCGATTTGTTATTGCATGACAACATTTTTTTTCAGTTTTAACATATAATATCAGCTTAATACCGTCCCATTCTGTATTAGTGTTCATGAGAGTGTACAACTACTTTCGCTTATTCAGATAAACAATGGTAATTAAGTGGTCCAAAGTAATGTCATAATACGATTTTTTGTAATGTTCGGTCGTTTGAAGGTAGTTGTAAGTACTTATTAACATTATCTACGTTTGTTTCTAGAATGTACCCATCTAAATTTTAATTTTTACGAATATTTTAAGTAATGTAGATAAGTTATTGCTATTGTTTTTTATACATGTCCTTACACGAAGTTATACACGTTTGTATATCAATAAATATATTGCCATGTTACAAAGATTGTTTGTTTTCATGTAGTCCTGTTCCTAGACATCCTATACTACTAAGAACTGAAATCGTTTTTTTTTCATCTAGCCCGATACTTACTGACTATAATGTCCTGTATGGTAAGTTCAATGCAAATAAAGTATCTACTAGCGAGGGATCTATCAGTCGACATAGTTAAGCTAGGCTGATCGAAACCAGTAATACTCAGACCGAGCCCGAAACATGATACAGTTATTTGAGTCAACATGACTCTACCGGGATGAACCGATCCACAGATTGAAATAATTTCTGACCTATATTATTATATAACAGAAATTACCTAATATTCATAAAAAAAAATGTAATCTAAAACTATTTACTGCATCATTGATCGGTACACACTTTAGCCAAAGTGCCTATCATGAATCCACATACAATTTACTCCCAATAACCGAAATAAGATATGTATTTAGAACTACCTTCGTTTTTAATTCTTTTAAAAATAACAACATTTTATGACGCCATTTTGAAGGAAAAGCGATAATGTTAATTGTTTCCCTATCTATTTAAGTGCAAGGCGTAAATCGTCTCGGGTCGGTGCCCTCGCCGCAATTGTCGTTGAAGTATCATATCACCTAAAGTTTACGCTTTGTGCCCCTCAATACAAGTAAGGATGACTCATTTGCCGGTATCTGCGAAATCTATTGAATGGCGTCGCGTCTCAAAATATCCTGGAGTTGTTCTTCTAAAATCATCTTTACATATAAGGTAATAGGTTGATATTAGAATATTTCACTTTTTATAGTCATCTTACAGTTAGATTAAAAAACAATTTTGTTTTTCATTCATAGCCAGTGATTACATCATCAGTGCCGTTCGATTTGCAAGTGATCGGACCTCGACGTCGTTTTGTTTTGGTCATTTCACACTTGTTTTAGAGGTCGTCCAGAAACAAGAGCCGCGTTTCCTCGTCTTTCGCAACTAGGGTTGCTTCGCATTGCTACCTGTGTGACGTAAATACTTTTTTGTGACAGTTATTGGCTTTACATTGCTGAAATTTAAACGACCTCTCGTGCGTTTTTATTCGTATTTTAAATAAATTATGTATCTAGTATGCATTATGAGCGAGTCTAGAGTTTCTACCACCACGTTGTTTCCATGCGATGACTAATCTCAAGACGAAAGTAAATGAACTGATACTAGGAAATAGGAAGTTAATCTATTTTTATACCGAAGCGTGAAGCAGATGTCATCAGACGACTTAAATAGCCTGCTGATGACGAATTTTATTATTTTATACAGCTTGATATTTTGTCGGAGAAATAAATTACTCGATTGATGAGTCGATGGAAACAAGATATTAACAACAATTCTCTTTTATGGTCTTAAGTTCATAGGACCAGTTGAACATGACTGTGATACTTGTTATATAGCCTTGTTAAAACAATTTGCCCATCTTTATCCTACGGCCTCTACTCCGCTCTAATTTTGAGTGAAGCAAAGTAACAGGAAGCATCTTACACTAGTGTACTTCAACCCATTTCACTACACCATGCCATAGCCCATATCCATAGAGCCTCTAAATACGCGGCTGCGGCCGACCGCTACCTTCTTTAATTGGTCGTGCAAAAGTTTTGATTTAGAAATAACTGTTAAGACATTTAAAATTACACTGTATGGAATATACTCGTATATCTGAGTTTGAAGCAAAAAATGTGCAGGTGAATCATTATGCTTGTACAAAGTTTCGATAGGAACAATTTAATTTAACATTATTTTTATACTTTTCAAAAACACGCAGCCCGACCCGTGAAAACTGTAAGAGAAATTATTTATTGGCTTAGTTGTCAACTATCTTCATATAACTTTAACAAATACTTATTGAACTTTTCAAATGGTGATATAAAAAATCAAATGGGTGTAGGGACTACGCTGATTAAGCTAGAATGTGGAACATGAGAAGGCTAGGAATACGCTAGGAAGAAAGATAAAGTCTTTATGACTGACTACCTACTTTAAGTCAATGTTTTCCGAAAGTAACCCAATGAATATTGTAGGAAAAATAAGGACATGTTTAATACGAATTATATGATCTAATCAGAAAAATAAATTATTAAATGCTTTAGTGGTAAATGATAGATTGCAATATTTTCAAAACAAGGTAAGGAAGATAAACATCATAGATTTTCTTTTCAGCTTTGAGCACATGGCAGAATACTAATAAGGTTAGAGAGATGTATACGCAACGACTGCATTCAGATCCTTTTAGCACAATAGGTGCAAGTTGTGTGAATAGGGAATGAACAAGGCGAGTGTCATCGACCGGCGGTTTGCCGGCCATGGTAGAAAGCTGTGACTCACTGGCCGCACCGCGACGTGAGCGGCCCTCGGTCGCGGCTCCAGGCTGCCTTGACGGTGTCCGGTGCATAGCCCGCAAGTAACTCGTTTCCGTGATCTAATCCGAACATAAGCAACACCTGTAGGACATTCTGATTCACTATCTAAAGCAGTTTAAAGATATAATGTTCCACAATTAATTCAATTTAATCAAGACAAACAAGATGACTTCTCAGGTACCGTTGAGGAAAATTGAATGGAAAATATTGGACGCGAATAAAAAAGCAACGAGACGTTTGAGGTACTATTAAAGTTTTAAAATAATCGTTTCTTTTACAAATTAAAAGAAATAATTCAACATTTGCCACAGTCTTTGAATACCATATTTTGTTAGATCGGAAGCCCAATACCTCTTCTTATCTTTTTTCCTTCCTGCACTCCTCCCGATTTAATGGGCCGGCTACACATCTATTATCCAAGCGTTGTGGATATTCTTTTAAGGGTTACTGTATACACTTCTATAATAAAGTTCCCACTCACATAAAAGCCTTAAGTATAAACAAATTTAAATCCACTGTTAAGCGACAGTTGTGTAATAAAGCTTACTATAAAATTTCAGATTACCTAGAGGATAATAAGGCTTGGGAACATAACATAATATAAGTCCCCTAACCGGATGTGCATTGTTTGATATAGATGTGATGTAATAATTAGTTCATTTGATTTCATCGTAGTTGTAAGCAATTTGAGTAAGTCATGCTCGCTAAAACGTCTGTGCTTGCGGCGGCGTCGTGTGCCGGGTCGGTCACTTCCCTGTAACATGGTTGAGGAGGCCGATGGCTAGCACATGCGTCATACTCGTGAACGAGTGCTGCTTGTGTGGACTGGTCTGCTCGACTTGCTTATAATGATAATTTTTAATTGCTTTAAAACTTTTACTACTATTCATTGCTTTGGTGAAGCAGTGCACTGATTCCGCGTTCTGGGTGACTTTACTTACCTAACTCAACCGTACAAAATCACACTATTCATCATTATTCTTCTAAATTATCTATGAACTGCTCTGAATTTAACTGCGCTGCAACCTCTGTATAATTATTGTATTGAAAACTTGTTTTAAAAAGAGCAACGCTAGAGTTTCTTGCCCGTTCTTCTCTGGCGAAAACAGCCTTGTGAACCGGGTGGTAGTGGAAAAAAGTGACTGAATCTAAATAATGTATGACATTTCATGGGTTCAATAAATATTTTCATTTCATTCATGGACGGCAGTGATCACGTGCCATCAGGTGACCTGTTTACTCGTTTGCCGGACCTATACTATAAAAAAAAATTCAGTATATGAGAGAACTTAAGATTGTTGGTTGGTGCAAACATACATTTTATTTCCCAGTTCAACGATAAAAGTCGGCAACTTAGAACAAATTTATTAAACATTCACGCAGCTAGACTCGTTCTATGAAAATAAATGATATCCAAGTATGGCGGATGTGGAATCTGCTAAAGGTATGTGGCTTGTTGAATGGCCTGATTGTACACAATGGTCCATTCTACGACAGCGGGCCTTGCAGACAGGTTACAGGGAGACGGGCGACAAACGAAAGTAAATAAACATCGTATTCGTGAGGTAAACAAACTGCGAAACTGGTTTCTCTATAAGCATCTATTTTACTTGCATACACATGTGTATACGCCTAATTCTAATGCTTTTTAGATAATCCGCAGACGAAGCGACCGAAATACCAGTTGCGTCACATGACATTCTTGCGCTGATATTTGCAGCCACATTTTAATCTGATTACGTTGGTGAAGATTTTGAGCAATATTAATGTATCCCTTACATTTATTTCTCTGTTTTTTTACTAAATTAAATTTTAAACGTAACCCCGTCCGTACCAAGTTCTACTAGCTGTTTTCTCGTTCTGTTAATAATAATGTATACTCATTGACTTATATTAACATTGATATCGATGTGTATACTGAACACACATATGCAAACATTTTTGCATGATATAAAGTCTTTGCGACTGTGACAAAAATAACTGCCACAAAATGTGCTCTCCCATGTATCGACTTAAAATAATAAATGCCAGTTTAAATGTTGTAAAAACCGCACACAATTTGCACGTCGTAATAGTTACTACTCCGTGAAAACAAGTTGTGAAGGATAATCGCTCTTTGTACTTCCGCGTGGAAAGTCAATAATTGCCCAAGAGGTTTTTATATAAGGGAATGAATATATTTGTCGAGTTATCTGAGCCTTTCATGCTTATTCTACTCATACAAATGTATATTCATACAAATATAAATAAAACAAATTAGATATTAATAGATATGGCATCAGAATTTAAGTAGGTATGGTTTGTATGTATTCATAAGGTCCTAGATTCGATTCAAAACACTATATGTAATATGTTAGGTTTTTTATTTTTCCTAGGTTAGTAATACATTTTCAAAAATCGATTTACAACCTATTTGAATACTGTTTGTAGCAAATATACGTAAGAAGCAATTCGGTAAAAGTCATCGTTGCGTTTGATCTTTGGCTTGACTAAACTATTTCTTAGATATCTACCCCTAGTCCCTATGCTGTTGTTTGATGCTTAGATGAACATTGATAATAATTATACCATTTAATATATTTATTTCATATTCACACAAACAAATAAGACATCCAGCTATTTAAATTATAGGTACCACCACATCGAACAGACTAGACAAACACGTCGCATTCACAATAGATTGTTTTTATAGTATTGTTCTGTTATACACCTATATAGGTAGGTAATGAGAAAATATTGTAGTTGATTCATTCCGTACCAGATAATCGTTGGCAATATTTGCAGATCACATGAGTCATCCGTGTCTTGCGAAGGCTTATTATTTAGGGTTGTCCAATGTTCATATTACGAAACTAGGGTAACTGTGTCGTTCTTTTTTTGATATAATGGTCTATATTTACCGTCGTTGCGAATATTTAGGCATATTCACCGAGTTACAACATATCTCCTAGATTTACTAGGTCAATATATCAGTTCGACATTACCATGGCGTAGGCATGATGATATTCCATTTCGATCCTAATTCTCATAACGTAGATATAATAATTTGCTTTGGACAGTTGCACCAGTGACCAGACACCACTGAACTAAAGTAATGTCTCTAATCTACTAGTTTACTTTCTAATATGGTATCTATGTTACTAAATTGTGATAATAAAGTTGAGTAAGGGAATGAAGAAAGTGCTACAGTACGCCATTATTGCTATTAGAAATCCAGTTCTGAGGACTGTATTAATATCCACAAATGCCTTAGCATTTCTCCGAGATGCAAAATGTTTTGCCATTCCTTTACAGTAGCTTGTGCAGTCCAGACATTATGCATTACTAGAATTTAATTTAAGCACCCGACATTATTTTTGATCTTTTTTTAACTGTACTGATAGCCATAAAACTGTCTATTTACACGATGGGCAATTTATGGCTTTATTTACAAGTAGCGTCAATAATGAAGCAATGTTGTGAGGGAATGCGTACTACATAAAGCATTGTAAAACTGAGTACGTTGGTGATTCATTTCTCGGAATTGACCTTGCTATGAGTCATTCGCTGGAAGGCAGAGTCGGGGATACCGCGCCTGTCTGCCCGCTGCCGGCTGCTTGATACACGCACTCCACTTACTGTTCAGTGCTTTTTACTAAATTCTCAGTGTTAAATAATAATGAACTAAATTAAATATAAATATGTGCTGTTGTAAGAAACGTAGATTTTTTTATTAAAATTTGTTACATTTGGATATTTGTAAATATTTTTGTGTTGCGAAGTTGGATATCATGATAACAACCATGACGTCATTTATATTACTAAAGGTGAGTACTAATTTATAATAGATATATACTACTCAGTCTCGCGTAATTTAAAGTTAAATAATAGTATTTTCCTATAATAAGGATGAATCATCCTAAAATTCGTATCAGTTTCTTATTTGAGCACTACAGTTTATGTGACGTTTACAGTATTATCCGTATAAATTGAGGAGTCAGGTATAGAGTCTGTCTATCTCTTTCGGTTCTAAGGATTTTGAGACAACATTGGTGGTAATTTCTTCTGTATATTCATGTTTAAAAACGTCCGGTTAATCAGAAGTGTATGGCAATAGGTTAGAGAGAAATAGAACGAAAAATGGCGTGTAGTTTATAAAGTTTTATTTGATTACGCACGGAAATCTTTATTTTATTTTTAAATCATAATAATATATCAAATGAAGTGATTACTCATCTTAAAATGGGTTTTCGGTGACGTTTTATGTGGATCATTAAAAAAGAAACACATTTCTTGCTTGTGTGACAAAAGTTTAAATAAGTTTGGGGTCGCTCAATGCTACTTGTTGAACAAGTTCTCAATTAACTTTTCAGACAAACTCTTTTTTATTGAGAATGAACAGAGAGGATAACGTTAACTGGTTTCATGGGAAAATATCGCGAGACACAGCTGAGAAACTTTTGAAAGAAGGTCAGTCTTGAAAACTCTTTGTTATTGTTTTTGTGTAAGATAATAAAAAGACAAGTGTTTGGATAAACAAATAAATTAAATTATTGCAGAGGGCGAAGATGGTGTGTTTTTGGTCCGTGAGAGCAATACTTCCCCAGGAGATTATGTGCTTTCTGTACTTCATCAAGTAAGTTTTACAAGCTGTTCTAACCTATAATGTTTACAATGGACATTCCAAGATGATCTGTAAATATATTTATATACTTCTAACAAGTTTAAACCAATTTTATTCTATTTTAGTAATATAATTTTAAATAGATATTGAATTTGTGTGTAACATGGTTCAAAAATTTACCATAACAAACTTTGACCTAAGTTTTCATAGTGCATGTGTACTTACAATTATTATTTTCATACTATTGACATTTATTCATAGAAGTAATATGATGTCCATAGGTTATATACTTAATAAAGGTGTGAATATACAATAGAATATTTATATCATATTTTGGATTAATATACCTATAGGTAAATGTATGGGGTTTTATTTAATACAATAGTCAATAGTAAATTAAGATTTACTTGTAAAATAACAATTATCATGCACCACTTACAAGGCAAAAACTTTTGTTATTTTTTATCAGGGCGAGGTAGTACACTACCAAATTCGGAGGCACGGTGAGGATGCATTCTTCTCCATCGAGGAACACACCACAGTACATGGGTTAGACACACTGATCCAGCATTACCGTGGAGATTCTAATGGCTTGGTCACCCGATTATCGGTTGTGTGCAAAGGCGAACCACCACCACATGAGTCCCGAACACAGGGTACCACAAACCTACTACACAGGTAAGAACCAAGAATATCTACTTAATCTCTATACCTTTATTGATTTATTTTTGTTATGAAGTAAGTGGGGGTTCAGCTATATGATTATAAAAGTGTTTGGAAGATGTAATGTACAAATATTTTGTGTCAACCTCATGACGGAATTGGAAAAAGACAGTATGACAGAATATATTAACAAAAAACTCACAAGTCCTTAACAGATCATAAATGTGTGTAAATAAATTTTAAAAAATTATATCAATAACCGAAACAACAATTTAGCAACTTGATTCTGTTTCATGGTTGTCTTGTATTATTACAAAAATATTTGGCATTGTTATGTAAATTCAACTTAATTATTCATTCATATTTTTGCAATGACATTCAGAGGTGTACAAGTTCCAAATGTAAACATCAATGGCCAAAAAGCTTAACATTTAAATTGAAGTTTCCTTGAAGTTTGAATTTTAAGGTCAATTCACTGAATTATATTTATACTATACTTTATCCAATTAGCAAGATTATTCAGTAGAAATATATGTAAAATGTTAATTTTTTTTTACTTTGTAAACCTTGTTTTTGCTTAGATATTTTGCAAAAATAAAAGTGAATAATATGCTGGAATATATTATTAATGTAATTATTTTATCAGTGACATCAAAATCCTTCCTACAGATTTTGGGCTGTAAAATGTGAGCACCAAATCTAATATTTGTCTGGTCCACAAGTATTTGTTTCGGGTTAGGTGTTTGTGAGACCAAAAAGTCTCTCATAGTTACTAATATCCACGACACAAGACTAGATCTTAGTGTGGGGTCAGGACCATGTATGTGATTGTTGGGTGTATTTACTTATTTATATTGAAAATTATGTTATTGGTCATATTTTAAACTTATTTTCAAATTAATATGTGTTGTATATAAATAATATAGTAACACAAGATATATGTAACTGAAGCTGTAGTCCCTCTTTTCTTGCCAATCAGACTGCGCCCATTAATAGTCAAAGGACATTTGCAAATTGAAGGCTAATTGATTTACATTGCTATGAGTAGACAAATGTACAATGTTTCATTAATATGTGGCATAATATAGAACTATTCATATACATAAGCATGAGTAAGTGAAGACGCAACAAATTGACCTTTTTTCTGCATCATTATAGTCCCAAGCATTTTTTTACAACAAAAACGCAATAAAATTGTATAACTTCAAGACTTCTTTTAAATCATATTTATGCATATTATTACATAAAAATATAAAACAAGAAAAAATTTTCATGGTGGTATTATTAAATTATAAAACCATTGACACCTTTATGTTATACACAAATCTCATTATAATAATAACAAAATGAATTTTATGCTGAAAAATCGATTTTTTTCACTTCGTAATATTTGAGAAAACTGCGAAATTTTTGAACGGTATAGAGATAGCGCAACTCGTTTCAAGTAGGAAGTTCTATTAAGATGATGGTTAGATAAATTGCCCTTAATTTTTCTCTTGTGTTTTATTGTTTGATCACACGGCTTTGTTCGCATTCCTGTCGTCATTCAAATATTTATTGAGATTAATTTGTTGTGGTATGCGGTTTGGTTTTTAATTCTGTAAGCTATTGTTTGTTACTTTTCATATTATATTTCCCTGTGTGTGTTTGCGTGACTTGTACGCCAAAGTTCTTTATTGCAAAAAACATCGCCTTTTTTACATATATGAAATATTATGTGTGTACAATAATGTACATTATATAGGTTTTTTAATCGGGCGGTAGCACGTTATAAACAATTCTAAGAAAAAACATCATAAAGTTATTCATTACAATACGTTTGTATTCCGTACGTTGCATACACGCAGAAACAAATAATTGTCAAAGTCAATAAAATATAGGCCTCATTGCCCTCATTTTACATTTCAAATACAGCAACAACAGATTCATACTATTTTGATAGCACGTAGCAATTCCATGACGTGTTCTGTCGAACAACTAGATTATGGTAATTCCATTGCGCTAAAGTATTATGGACACCTCGAAATTCCGGAGGAGCAGCTGTCGGCATAGTGACGGATACTAAATTGCCCATAACAGATTTAAAAGATGAATTCCCGCGTCTCATAAATGCTTAATCGGCACAAATTCATCGTAGTAATTTAACTATACATATTAAGCTACTATAATACTTGTAATTTTACTACAATGTCTGTAACATCTTAATAGAATCATGAATGTATATTGTATATATATGTATTTATTAAATGAAATAAACAGCAAAGTCATTGACCTGATATATTTTTATAAACAGTTTTAGTGGGATGTCCCGTAAATGATTTTATTAAATTATTGAGGTTATTGGTCTGAATACTTTTTCGTTCTGCACACGTTGCTGTACATAATGCAATGCAGCGTTGACAAAGTTTATTGACAATTTCCTGTTGAATCCGCTGTTCAATGTTTATTAAATAAATAACAAAACGAGGGCACAGATTCCACCTATTGTCCGTGAGCACTTTCATGTTTATATTTACCATTCTCAGTCGTGAAAAGTTTCAGTTCAATATCCGTGAATATAGCACATGCATTGATATATGATGCGAGTAGATGTAAGACAAGTTTGTAGTATTTAAAAAAATATCATTTATTAGCCAGTGGTATTTAAATCCAGAATTGGAAATGTGAATATGGAAACGTCAAACAATCATTTTACGTAAGTTGAAACTAAACCAATCATTTACGCAACGCATTATCCCTTTATTAATTCTAACAGGTTAGGGCAGAGTTACCATCTGTCTTTTTTCTACCGGGACAGTCCCAGACCCCAACGACCTATATATTTTATTGGTTTGTGTAAAAACACGCGACGATTGCTCAATTAGGCTTCCGAGTGGATTTAATTCAGTTAAAGAAATTAAGTACAAATATACATGTACATAATGCATCATTTAAACGCGGATTTTAATAACGCATTTTTACACTAGAATCTAAAGGTTTAATATTCCAATCAATACGTAATATCTTACAGACCGAACTTCGGTTTGCTCATATGATCATGATTGTCCTGATTTTTCCTAAAACGTGGTATCCCTTGTTTAACGGCGCATTAAAAGATAAAAATCACCCGAAATTTGTGGACGCATCATCCTCAAATACCAGCGCAATAAAGTTGTGTTTATTTTCAAAGTCCTTTTTTTTGACATGATGAGTGCCGTAATAACTTAGACGTAATAAGAATGAAGAATAGATTTAGCCACGGCGCGTAACAAAGGAGACGTTTGCGGTGACCTCACGGCGCACCATGAAAATGGGTACATAAAAATTCTGTACATGCTTTATGATGTGATGACTATGCAATCTACATTGATTGGAATACCAAATGCGGCGCGATGTGTGTTAATTAGCTATACACATGTCGGCGGATGTCGTAATCTACGGAATTTTTGTGCGTACGTCAATGTTTATACATGTGAGCGCGGTTCACGCGGTTAAACGATGCCATTTTGTTTGTAGTTTAATACGAAATCAAAAACGTCGTGAAAATAAAATTTTAGTATAGCACACCTTGCGTCAAATTTCCATGTCAACAATTTAACTACAATATTTTTAAATTTGGACTTGATAATATAATTTTTAAACATTCTTACTAAATATTTGTGGGAACATGATGAACCGACAACTGCAATAAGTATTGAAGCTTTGTGCTCTTCATGTGCCCTCCAGATGTTTGGTCTAAATCTAGGACAATGGTCCTATATAGTATTATAACCATTCGATATTACTTATTTGCATTACTGGAGCCGCTAATATAATATGCATTCTTGCTAGCTATCCCGTATGTTGAAGACTTTATAACTTCGCTGGTAACTAGCTATACCAAAATAGTGAAAGATAAATCATTGAGGTATTCAATTCATTCTTTTTGACTTATTTAATTAATTTCAACTTTTATAAAAATATGTCTATCGCTGAGCAGTACAATTTGTGTAACATCAGATAGTAGTCTACTTTGACTTCGTGGTCTATCATTCTTAATAAAAAAACAATCGAAATGATTATTTCGAAAAAGAACATACGTCAGCACTGCGGCCACTTGTAAACAAAACATAAACGATACCTTTTTGAATTTACATAAATGTAGCAGCAACTTTACGCAGGCATAAGCAAAGTAAAGACAGGCATGTTGGTTCTCCAATTAAGAGAGCAAACTTAAACATCATTTTTTAAGTTCTGTAAATAGATACGGATGTAATTGGAACTTCAGACATCTCACATCCATACAAAGGAAGTATGGAATCTTATTACTAACCAGAAATAGCTACGCAATTACGCAACGTCACATGTGTTTTCTTACACGTCCGGTCAATAACAACGGCATCTGAAATGGTCATTCTAAAACTATTCTGCAAGCAGTAACACTTGTACGTATAGGGACTACGTTTTAATTGCATGACAGGGTACTTCACCATAATGTATTTACAAAAAGTTTAAACTCGAGAATATACCTATTCCAGACAGCTTTGAATCTATCATAAGGCTCTATGCACACAGTTTTATTCAAACACTGATACACTCCGAATTTCGGAAGCTGCTTAAACAAAATCACAATATTTACATAGAGATTATTCTTTAAAAATATAACTAGACAACATGTCTTGCTTAGTAAGGTTGTAATTATATGGAATAAGATGCCAGAAAATGGATTTGATTACTCCGACACCAAACTGAACGCAATATAAAAGCTGCTAATTAATGAACACGTAACATTTTATACATTTTTTTAAATATTAGCATGGACCAGTTACTACATTGCGTTTGATGCCAAATGCGAAATTTATTGTAAAATATACTATTTTAATATCTTAGTTTTTACGCTACAACAGACTTGATAATTAAGCATTTGTTTAAATATCATTCATATAGACAGAATTTAAAAATGAAGTTAATTGTTCATGATGACAGTGTTAGTTCAAGTGTTGTACAGGTATTAGTCATTGCGGGCCATGTTTTGGTACGAGTACATCGGTTTCAGATACATCTGTGTTTGGCAATCGGCCGTGTGACTCATTATTTATGATAATGACTCATTGTATAGTATCTGCCAGTTAGACGCATATACGGAGCGCCGCTCAAGTTCATTGTGTCATAATTACTGTTGAATTAGCTATGCTAATTTAATTGTACTACTTATTATGTAATTGTTGTATGAAAAATGGCCGAGGAGCCATTGTTGCACAGTACTTAATTATCAGTAAGTGATTGTGATTGCGGATGCAACGTTTAAAATGTTTATTGTTCCAATGTTTGGATTCGATATCTGCATTGTTTGAAAATAAACGAACCGATATTAATATTGTTTTTATCTGTATTGTAATACAATGTGTTTGGTCGATAAGATTGTAAATTCAAAGTTATAAGCACGAGGAATGTGCATTAGAAATAGTTCTTTACAATATTTATTACAGTTTAGGCGTCTGAAAACTAGTATAAAACGTTAGACCAAATTATTTGTTATTTATTAAATCCTGGAATTCAAAACCCGCGATGCAGAAAAAGTTACAGAAATTACAACGGCATAAAGATATTTCTGTCAAACTTTATAAATCGACAATCCATGTGCGTTATTTTATATTGTTTAAAATATTTGTCCCCTTTACAAACTATTCACATATTTTTGTTTTTGTACTGACAGGGCGACAGAAGTCGGTGACTTCAACATAGTGTCCCAACTGCTGGCGTGTGGTTATCGCAACCGCGACGCGAAGAACCAAGATGGTCAGACCGCCGTCCACATCGCGGCCAAAGCTGGCCGGGATAATATCCTGGCCAAGCTCATCGAAAACGGCGGAACTGTGAATGTTCGGGACTCTTTCGGATACACGCCTTTACACGTGAGTATTAATAACCTTTTTTACGTTTAATGTTAATTTATACTAATTGGTATTAAACGGCCGCATAATAAACATGGGTTGCCGAAAATCTTTGGGATCTGCCAATCATTTCATGGAAACCACACAAGTTTAGGCTCACTAGAGTGATTTCTTAGAGATCTTTATGGATGTCTTTTAACTGGCGTATATGCAGTGAGCATAATGTAGCTAATTATGATTATAACTATAAGTTTTTTTTTATTATACCTTGTGTCTAAAACATAGTCAAAATGTGCTGTTTGGCTTCCAATTACTATGATAATTAAACGGATGTTAATGGAATATGGAGATACGACTAATTGCTATTAATTACACGTAAATAAAATAATATTTATCATTATTAGCGACGGGATATCCGGTGTCGAAAATAATATACGGATTAAAGCCACATTGACAGCCTCCGTAGCGTAGTTGGTTAATTGCCAGTTGTGAAACTAGAAGCCGCGGGTTCGATCCCTGCACCGAGAAAAACAAACGTTTGTGTGGGTCTGGGCGTGAGACCGAAAAGTCACTTAGGGACACAGTTTTTTTATTGCAATGGTTCGGTAAACGAGCAAACAGAGTACCTGATGGTATGCGCCCACTGCCGCCCATGAACATCCACAACGCTGGATCATGGAGGTATTGCCGACCCATTATATTGGGAGGAGGGAGGCAAGGGGAAAAGATGGGAAGAGGAATAGTTGCCATAGTCACTAGCTTGTCGTAGTGTTGGGTGTTCTAAATAGGGTTTTGTGTTCCAGTACACTTGCCAGAACAACCTGGCGAGTACGACGGAGCTGCTGATCTCGCTGGGCCACGCCAACTACCAGATGCGGCACGCGCCCTCCGGCAAGGTGCCGCTGCACGACGCCGCGCAGAGGGGACACCTCGACTGCGTCAAAGTAAGTTTATAACGTCGGACCAACATTATTTTTATAAAGGCTTGCACACTTGTCATTGTTTATTTTGTTTAATACACTACAATAATGGATAAATAATAATGGACAGCCTCCGTGGCGCAGTTGATTGGACGCCGCCAGTGAAATGAGAGGCCGCAGGTTCGATCCCCGCACCTAAACAAATGTTTGTGAGAACCACAAATATTTGTTTCGGGTTTGGGTGTTTGTGAGACCGAAAAGTCTCTCGTAGTTTCTGATACCCACGACACAAGACTCGATCTTAGTGTGGGGTCAGGACTATGTGACTGTTGGGTGTATTTATTTATTTATTTCTTTATAATCCTGCCTATATTGTAGTTAACACGCTGACTACGGCTGTCATATGCGTGGCATGTTATTACCCCTGCCGCATACCGCATTCAAAGTGCAAATTTCATTGCAGCAAATTATTGTGCAAAATATGTAAGAAAATAAAACGATTCCTGGGTAGCATCCCTGTTAAAATTATTATTTAAGCTTAATAGAATTGATAGTAAAATTATTGAATTAACTTTTCTCAGGTTCTGCTTAGACTAAAGGCGCCCGCATATCCGAGAACACTAGCGCAAGATACACCAGCCGACCTGGCCAAGCAATATGGACACACGGAATGCTACCAATACCTAAGTAAGTATAGTTACCACTATAGATACCAATATGACTTCAAATAAATCGAAGTGGAAAAATTCTTCCCAGACATAAAAATAAAGAATTTGTTACGACGTAAACAGTTTTCCAAATTCTTGATTTGTTCACAAGTGTGGTAATTGTGTATTTTATTTAAATATCTTTCTTATATAATAATTTTAAATATCATGTGTCGTTGGGCCAAAGCAATATGTGTAAATTATTTAAAAATAAACGCATTATTACAGAAAACTACCAACCAGAACCTCCTAAGACAAGCAAGTCGCTATGGTACCACGGCACGCTGAACCGCGACGAGGCGGTGAAGACGGTGCAGGAGTACTGCAAGCACAACCTGCCCGACACTGCCACCGACGGCGTGTTCCTCGTGCGGTACAGCGAGCGACACACCGGCGCATACGTGCTCACCATGCTGAGCGAAAACACGCCTTATAACTTCATCATTAGGAAAGAGGTAACAATCTTCAAACACGCTTCATTATTACTTCACATATTTTTTTACAGTAGTTGTTTTGAAAGAAAGCGGACAAACCATCTGATGAAGATCCTGAGATGTGGCCATAATTGCAGATTGTTTCCAAAAGATCTTTGTAGAAATCTTTACAAAAGGGACTATTAGAGCAGTTGATATCCTAGTGCTGAGTTTGATAGTAAATAATGAATTATGTATTTTAAACCTGAACTAAATAGAAAACGAAATTCACAATATTATAATCGTAAATGCATTAGGGATATGGTCATATGTGATGAACATTCTCATAACATTATTGTTTGCTCGTGCAGAACAAATGGCTGTTCATCGACGACGGTCCGTACCTGGAGTCGCTGGAGCGTCTGATCGAGCACTACAGCGCCGTGCCCGACGGCCTGCCCACCTGCCTCACCACCCCCGTGCCGCCCAAACCCAAGCCGCCGCTGCCCGAGGTACACCCTCACTCTTACATACAGCTATACACACCATTCCACAGCCTCGCTGCGCTACTGATGAGTGATACAAGGCGAAATTGAAATCCAAATGAATTTCATTTTATAAATAAGTTTTAATCTTCAAGTATTTTAAAGAAACACTATTTAGAAGCGTATGTAACAAGAACCATGTAGAAAAATTAACAGATTGAAGATCATTCAACTTACGTTATTTTGAACGAAGTAAATTCTAACCACGTTCTTCATATAACTGTTGAATTAAAAATAAAGATACACGTTAATTATTCCTTACAGTTCTCGACAATGCCACGTACCAAAAAACCATCACCAAGTCGGGCGGTGATGAACCAAACGCTATCGCTAGTGAAGCGCGACATACTGAATGACAAACAAGCATCGCAGACCTCGCCGCAGAACTCCAACAACAACATGTTTGAGCTACTAACTAGAAACATCTCGTTCTCCTCCGACTTCAGCAACGACAGTATTAACAACAACGACAGTGTCGATGACAACGACACATACAAGGTCCCGGCCAGTAATAGCACCATAGTCACGTTGGCGGAGAATTACAATGAAATATCTATCAATTCGGACGGGCAGCTCTCCACTTTACAAGGTAAGCACACAATAATTTAAGTGTCATCATTTTATTGAAATTAATATTCAAGATGTGGCTAAGCATCTCATTGCACTTATATTAAGTGGTTGCCTTAAGAACGATGTCTAGTTTCGATTCGCATGGTCTGTCGATGCAACTGAACATTCTTATACCAAGAACGGTGAAGTAAAACATCACGAAATAACCTACACTTTAAAGTTCTCTACAATATTTATTAGCATATCTCATGTTTACCACACAACACTAAAAAAGTGTGATGGAGTGATCTGTGAGTGTCGTGCAGTCTTTAAGAATACACATAAAATGTAATACCCTTTAATCATACAGGCTTCGGGCCAACATTGGCACCAATACATAATCCAATGATATAAGAATGAATCCTTGGTCCACAGAGTTCATCCCGATGAGCGAGCTAACTCTAGGCGCGGTCCTGGGCGAGGGCGAGTTCGGGTCGGTACTGCACGCCACGTACTGCCCCGCCAGCCTGGCGCCGCAGCCGGTGGCCGTGAAGACGCTGCACGTGCAGCACACCGACACCAACAAGAACGACTTCCTGGCAGAGGCCAAGCTCATGGTCACGCTGCGACACCCCTGCATCGTGCGACTCATTGGCATATCACTCGTTAGTATAAATACCTTTATACATTTAGTAATTTTTAAAATTTTATTCAATTAATTATTTATTTTTATCTGTTATTTAAGGATGTAGACCGTGAGTTTCCGCTTTCTTCGGAAATGACTATGGATAATAAATAATTGTAGTAATAAATATTGTTTAAATTTCATTTGCATGCAATTTAAATTGAAGCAAAATAACCGTGTTTTTAAGTGGCCTTTTTTCTGAAATTTAAAATTAAATTGTCGGATTTCAAATTAGATATTCCAGATAGAATCGAACACATAGAATCGACTGTCTAATATTAATAGATTAACAACATCAATATTGTTTTGTATTCTATAATTAAAACTAAAACATATTTTACGAAATCTGAATAGAACTTGTGAATAAGTATTAACTCTAATATTTCAGGGCCCGCCACTAGCTATGATACAGGAGCTGGTGCCGTTTGGTTCTCTTCTCGAGTATCTGTTACGGCATCCGGACAAGGTGTCGCCCGGCTACGAGCTGCGGCTGTGGGCGGGCCAGGTGGCTTCCGGCATGCGCTACTTGGAGAAACGACGCTTCGTGCACAGAGATCTTGCTGCTAGAAATATACTACTTGCCAGCAGGTATGTGAAATTTATTTTGTATCAATTATTCGTGTACTTTCGATAAAGTCATTGGGAGGCTAAATTATATTCCTGTTCAGCCCAGTATAATTAATTCGACTGGCAAAAGAAAATCATCTCTCTCCTAATGATCTTTATGTGACCATTAGGTGTTTCAAATAACCATGTTGTGGGGTCAGTATAAAATAAATAGAATACAAGCTTCTGTACTCATTAGTATTTTTATTATTAGGCATCAAGCCAAAATAAGTGACTTCGGGCTATCCCGGGCACTGTCGACGGACAGTTCGTACTACAAGGCGAGTCGCGGCGGCAAGTGGCCCATCAAGTGGTACGCGCCGGAGTCCTACAACTACGGCACGTTCAGCCACGCCTCCGACGTGTGGAGCTACGGCGTCACGCTCTGGGAGATGTTCTCACGGGGGAAGCAACCCTACGGAGAGATGAGGGGCATGGAGGTGAGTACATTGTTATGATCCTTAATACAAAATTAATCAGTCGCAGTATAACTATGTTGACTTTAAATTGCTAACATTATCGCTAAATTGAATTTCGAAATGAAGAGTTGACAACAAAGATATCTAGTAATATGAAAAGTGTTGTTTACAGTATTTTATTATAATAACAAAAATTACATTATGGGTTGTGTCATACTTTCCTGTTCGTTTTCAATGTTCTTGCATTAATCATCCTTTCCCCCTTTGTTTGCTCAATTAAATTTACACTATCACTAAAATGACTAATAAGACCTTAGCAGTATTGCTAATGAAACATTATTGTGTAATAATTAATAAATAGTTTATGAATGCTATTATCTTTTTCAGGCTATTCAACTAGTGGAGAGCGGCAAACGTCTAGAAAGGCCAGACGATTGTCCCGACGAGATATACCAAGTGATGCTGGACTGCTGGGCCTACAACCCCGACGTGCGGCCCACCTTCGCACAACTCATGGACGTGTTCTCTCAACACCGGGACTACGTCAACATCACCCAACTGGCTCTCGAAGGCGATGACGTCAATGTGTGAATATGCGTATATTTAAAAAAATCAATATAATTCTATGGACATTGAAATATTGCGGTGGTTTCTCTAGTGATAGATTGATTTAGTGCATAAGAATTTTATGAGTGGGTTTATGTAGTCGGAGGTATTCATTTCCTTTGTATGCATTTCATTGAACAAATCTCATTGTACTAATCAAAGACATTGTGTGAAGAGTTTGAATTATTTAAGGAATGTTGATGGTGATAGTTCATAATCGTATGCCATTATGTGCCTGATTTACGTATTACTATTTTAGTTTTTAGACACTAAGCTTCCTCTTAGAAAAATCATTAGGGATAATGGAAAATTTAATTGGATTTTAGAAAAATATAAATATTAATTATTGTGTTAACAATTGCATATAGTTATGACATTCTATTTTATTATTTTAATGGCATTTAACGGTTTTATGTACCATTACAAATTTGCATTTGCGTGGGGTAGAATTAATTTTTTCCAGCTTCCAGTCGTAGTGATGTTTCCAATTTTGTTCCTCTTTCTAGCCAAATCGCATGTATATAAATATTATAGATTTATAAACCCTGATACAATTTGTACATTCCATTTTCTTATATTATACTTACCACCAGGTAGAATAGATACAGAGTTTCAACTTGTATTTTTTTATTCTTTTACAAATTAAGGTAATTGTGAATTGTACAAAAATCATTTTATTTTATGACCATATTCGTTTCGGGCGCCTGAGACAGTTCAACTATTTTTAATGAATCAGTAATGTTCTAAATCGCCGCAGGAATGCCATAGTTTGCGTGATCACTTTATTGCCATGTGGTTGTTATGTAGTGTACAAAAATCATTAAAGTTACCTAAATTGTCTTTATATTTTATAGAATTTACATTAAATTCTTTGAGTCTGATTTAGAGTATATTAACTTTTATATTATGACAGATCTTATATGACTATTTTAACGAATCCAAATGTGATAAAGATATTTATAAAATAAATAACAATTATTTATAAAACTTTGTTTTATTACTTATTTAATATAGTTTTCCCTAAAATTTACATTAACACTACTTATGTGAAACTTAATTACTAGGAGTATCACAAATATAATATTAATTAAAATAAAACTACTTTTAGGCGGATTATATCGCGGATTTGATTTAATTTTACATTTTTTAAACCAAAGACCAACTACCTGACCTCGAGACACAGTGAGCTCCTTCTGCGTAGATCGTATCACGAATTTCAGCTTATTTTAATAATTATTAAACGAAGGTAGTAATATTGTAACTGTCACTGTGCGGATGACTTATACCTCAGTCTGGCCCGTGACCACGAAACTTGTAAAATAATCGATACGTCGCGTCGGGAAGTTACAAAATGTAGATCAAATTAAACGAAAACCGCGATAAAAACAAAAAGTAATTTTATTCCAATGTGTATCGTCCGCGTAAGAAACCAGTATAATATATTCACGTCGCTTTCATGTTTCATTTGCTTCTTATATCGCTCAAACACTTGAAATATTTGAAATCCATAAAAACTTGCGAACTAACATTAAATATATTTAAAATCTTTTATTTAGGCCAATACAAAATATTATTTTAAAATATTCTACTTCCAATCTAATTCTACTTACATGAGCAATCAAATATTTATGCGACACTCGTGGTACGGGGGCGGTGGGGTTTCCGACCTATCTGGGAGGCGGATAGCGTCCACTTGCAAACCAGAGTCTGCAATGCCAGGGACTCCGTACGGAGGGGTTCTGTCCGGCAAAGACAACTGCCGCCTAAAAAACGGCGGAGTTTCTAAATCCGGGTTTGTAACACTGTTCCATAACAAATTAGTCCTCATGTCACCATCAGTGCGTTGAAGTCTCCTCCGCTGCCGCCTGGTCTCCGGGCGAGTGCAGTTCAACCGATTACATTTACAAAACTTGCGCAACCATATGTAAGTACCCACTATACCAATCGCCAACCCAATCTCAAGCCCTATAACAAAAGATTGGAGCGCAGAAAAATCTTTGTCAAACTTTTGGAAAGGTGTTAGCGGCGTTTTTGAGTCTTCCAATTCATTTGTGGCGTTCTCTATCTTTGATATATTCCAGATTTCGTCTAATTCCATTTCCTTTCTATCCACAACGACTGTTGATATCATTTTCTCAGACATTTTAGGCAATTTCTTTTGACATTGTTGTTCATAAGTGATGCCATGTGATTGAACCCATTTCTCAAAGGCTATAAAATCTGTATTGCAATTTATATAATCATTTTTTAATTCCAATCTTTCCAATTTTCGCAAAGGCCGTAGAAGCTCCACGTTCAATGTAATTACGTAGTTTTCGCTCAGGTCCAACTTCTTTAACTTGGGCAGTCGAGTAAATAGTCTGTTTGGTAAGGACTTGATCCGGCAGTTGTTTATATTAAGTATCTAGAAAACAATATGTTTATTATGAATATGACTCATTATATCAGTGAATGACATTCAAATGTTATTAATAAAATTCTTCATACCTGCAGCCTATCGTGCATTATAAAAGGTTCATTTTTAAGCTTTTCAAATACATTTGAAGATAAATCGAGAGTGTTGAGTTCCGGCGTATCCCAGAATAGGTCGGATGGTATATACCGCAGTCTATTGCTACTCAAGTCCAGATGGACCAACTTATCCAGACCAGCAAACGCATGCAGACCAATCCAAAATATCAAGTTATATGACAAGTCAAGTATTTCCAGCGAGGTATAACCGGACACCTAAAATAATGTAAGTATTATTGTATCATTTCAGTATGTAGTTTAGGACTTAAATTAGTTGAAAAATACCATAATGTAGGTACCTTAAAGCAGTAATTGTCCACCTCACTAATGACATTGTGTTTGAGACTATACACTTGTACTGCGGTCGGCACTCCCACGTCTATACTGATAATGTTTTGATCAACACACATTGCGCGATTCAACCCATTATTCATGTCACAGTCACATTGTTTCGGACACGTTTCACTCACTACGCTCCAAACACAACCTAACAATATAGCAATAAGAAATGCCATTCTTTATTATTTGCACTTTCACTTGAAGAAGATGTTTGCATTGTTAGTTATCATTATTCCTCTGAATGCACTGTCGCGATTTCACATTACAAATGGGGCAATGATACACGAGCTGATAAAACAAATCGTTATCATGTCGGCAGCGCCGATAAGATATCCGCGTCATAAAATATTAGTGCGCTGCGGTCATCGATGCGTGCTATTAGTGTAATATGTTCATCTTAACTCTACACATAGAAAAGCTCACGGGGAAAATGACAACAAAAACTATTTGTGAACATGTATTACTCAAATACAGTATATTCATCACAGTAAAATTACACACATAAATAATACATACATACACGGTAGTCCATAATATAACATAAAAGATGAAAGTTTAAAAGATTTTTCTAAAAGAAGATATTGGGCGTTAGATTCTTTAACTAGATAAATTATTATGACTTACGTAGAACAAATAATTGTGACCATAATTTATGACAAAATTATCTATTTAAATAATTTATTCACGGACGCACAGCGTTGTTCAGAAATCGTAATTGAAAACTAGCGCGCGATCCCCAGATTTTGATCATATTATAAAAGCCAAAAGTTTGTCACAAGATCAGCAACTATGAAGTTTAGATCATGTCGGCTTCGGTAGACGTCATGAGCAATGGGTCTGACGAAATAACCATAATTAGGGCCTGACTACGAACGAAACACATTATGATAATTCCCCAAGTAACAAATATAAAAATTAGTTTTTAGAATTACATTTTATTGATGTTTATGGATGTAATAAAATAGTATAAGTCTATAAGATCAAATGGCCCTTGAAAAGCCGTCGGTCGCGCTTCAGCTCTGTTTCCTTTGTGTTCATGCGCCGGGCACCGACCGCGGGATCCGCAATAGTGTGCCCGCGCGTAGAGATCATTCACACATTAAAAAGGTTTTTCGGTCTATCTACGCGTTGCGAAACTTTTTGCGAATATATTTTTATACATTTTTTTTATTGAACTGCATGGAAACGTGAACTGTCCTATATTTAAACAAGTCCCTTTGTCAAACTTACACCTTATATATCTGTTTACAAAGTTTTTAACATAATGTGATGTATAATATAAAATAAAGCTACCACAATTAGTTACACAGACAATCTTATGATCTACTTAAAATAAAATTTAGCTAAATATGTTTGAATTTTGTCTTTGTTGCGTTGTTGTTACTGGGTAACATCTTTTCATAGTATAATCAATACCAAGAATCGCATTCCTGACGTCATGGACGGACGCACCAATTGTCTCAAATGTGCTGGCTATTCTGTCTACAGCTAGAGCCTGGATGAAAAAATAATAATTAGGAGAAGAATGAGTCTAATGATTCTCTTGGATTAGAATATCCAGAAACTTACTTGTATATGTGATGCTTCTGCAATTCGTTCCAAAGCTTTGGAATTAGTTAGGGACGCCTGAGCCATTTGTGACATTGCAGCTGCCTGTTGATCCATTACTTCAACCTATAAATATTTGAAAAGGGTCAAATATCAATGGTAAACTGTACAATACTGTTACATTTTTCACCTTACAATTCTTATTCAAACATACAGCTCTATTATCAAAGCAGAACTTCAGAAATTACATAATTTACTTTAAGCCTTAAGAATTGGCAGATTTTTTTTATCGCCACCAATAATATAGTTCACGGGATCCGAGTCAGTGCAGGAGAAAACAGAGCCTAAGACTCTTGCGCGCAGTGAAATCAACGATACTATGGTAACTACGCGCGACCATCACCCAAGGCCGTCCGGAAGTCAAGGCGGCCAGTACATAGAGTTAACTATAAGCCATTTTTTTGTGTTAATACGTATGGATAAGTTGTCTAAGAGGGAGGATTGTGATGACTATTATAGCGCGTGTATTGACGAACTAATGTTGACGGTGTATAGAGCCGCTAAAACGGCGTGCCGCGTGCGAAACGTCATTATAGCCAGTATGTAACAAACCACAAGTTGTTTCACTTGTCCGGTGTTCTTGACCTACCAAGGTATAGAACAGTATCTAATTAAATGAATACGCACCAATTTTTCAATCATATTCAACTGCCTTTCATCAGCTTCTGCAGACATCAGTCTGTTGTCCAGCTGATTGTAGTCATCATCTTTAGAAAACATCTCGTCAAAGGAGTCACCATCATCCCCATTGCACGGTTCCTGTTTCACAGCCTTTCTTTTCCCTACAAAATATATGTATATTGAAATATAAATATATTTAAAATGTATTAACAAATATCTGACATTTAATTTTAAATCATTCTTATTTCTAAGTATGTTTAAATCTCTACATGTAAGTAGAATTATTTACAACAACTGTGGTGGCAGGAGATATTATGTGCAAAATATTTCTAGTATTTGAGACAAAAAATTATTATCAACTATCTGAATGGCTCAGACAAGGTGGGCTATTGGCAGTAGGTCTCTCATATGTAAGAGGCCATCTGGGTAGGTAAAATAGCAATGTCTATTTCTCCCGCCGAATAGCAGTGTAAATGCACTGTTGTGTTCCGGTTTGAAGGATATTGTAGCCAGAGTAACTAATGGACATATTGAGACTTAACATCTTATGTCTCAGGTTGGCGAGTGCAGGGTAATTCCAAGCATTGCTTTGTAAATCATGGTGTTGATTGGTTCTGCTACTGTCCATGAGCAGTCGCATTGTTTACCATCAGATGGACCGTGGAAGGCATTCTCATCTAGCCATTCACCGCAATAAAAAATAACCTATCTTAGCACATCATATGTTACATATATTCGAGTACTAAGCTGCAATAGATAATTATGGCTTGCAGTACTTAAGATTGTGTTAAGCTTCCAATTAATTTATTTATTAAGGATATTAGATATCACACTTACTCAGAGTACATGATTTACTCTCACACAAAGTCAAAATTCTTTGCTCCAGCGGAGTCAATCTTCCTTGTAACTTTTCATCCTGTATTTGCTTCTGCTTAATTAATATACTCCTTCTTTTATCAGACCAAAACTGAAAAATTAAATATAATTATTTTATTCTAAAACACAAATATAAGAATAATTTACAACTGCTTAGTATAACATGTTATAAAGTCATTATCGTAATAATGGAGATTGAATTTCAAAATCCTGTTCATGCTATTGTAATGTTTCACAAAAAAATATTATAGTATCACACTTAAAAACATAAGTGACATTATACTATAACGCTCCCTTTTCAATACAGCCAGTTAAATCTTTCATGCCACATTATAGTACATATCTAAGTTAATGAATTAAATTGAAAAATAGAGATATGTATGCGAACTAATATATGCATGGCCTTGCCTCTGAAAGACTTTCTTCCAAGCAATATTATTGGCGATGGAACTCAAAACCACTTATATTTTTAATGCATAGTTTGTAAAAATTGTCTCAGCGATGTAATATTATCAAACACACTTTTATCCACCCTTTAGTAGACTTAGAAGCTCCATCAATTGCATTGGCCATATCAGCGAGTTCAACCCATAACTTTTTGAATTTTGCATGTCCCATGCCAACTCTCAATTTCCTGTGAGCCAAGTCTGGATGCTTCTCCATGAAGTCCACAACAGCTCTCACTTGAGCCAGTGTTGGCCGAGATATCTAAAACAAAAATACAAATTTAATTAAATAAATACATCATTTTTTTTGTATTTGTTCTTTATTGTTTGGTAAAAAATAAACAGTTATTTTTTATAGTATTTAAATAGTGAAAACTTATGTATGACTTATGATATATTGAAATAAAACTATTTTTTACGGATTTTATCGCGATAAAATCCGTAAAAAATAGTTTTATTTCAATGTGTAACATTCGCGTAAATCTAAGAAACCATTATGATATATTTTTACAATCAACCATTTAGTTTCGACAAACCTAAAAAAAATATTTAAGCATTTTATTGCTGATAATTCTTAGATAGTTCTTTATTTTATTTACGTATTTAGAAGACTTTATGATTCTACAATAAATTCGTTTACTTTCTTTTATAGTTTACATTTATAAAAGTAACTATTTTTAACATACACGAACTGTTTCACCAAATTCTGCATCAGTATCGGACATTATCACAAGCACAATCACAAGTGGAGGAACCCGTCAGTACTCAGTATGCAATGGGATATTTATTATCTAATATATTTGATATAATTTGTTTCCTAGTTATTACATATAATACTACTAAACAAAAGTATTTGTATAAATCACTGTTACAAAGAGAAAAAACTAGATACAATATTGTTTATTAATTCAAAAATATCTCTTAAAATTTACTGTCATACACAAGTCACAAATGGTCATCGTTGCCACTTGTGATAATTAAAAAAATTATCAAACAGCCAAACATTGGTTGACTAAAATGTATTTTTTTTTAATGTTATTTTAATATTCCCTAAAGTATAACTAATAAACTTACACAATCAACTGAATTAAGCTGCTATTTATTTTACTTTTAATTTACGGACTCATTTCGTTTTGCTGGTTTGATGAAATGTCGATTTTGTCAAAGTCATTATTTATGTTATCTGTGCGTCAGAAAGTGTATGAAATCGTAAAAATATCACATCAAGACAGTTTTTGTACAGTAATTTATAACTAGGTGACTGTGTGATCATTTTATTTATTTGTATAGTGAATATGTGTCTATGCCAGTAAAATAGGTCGGTCTAAAAACCCAACTTATAGACAAAATATGTTGTAAGACGTTTCAGCTGATTGTTGTTTACAAAATTCAGTTATAAGAGAAACCTTGTGTTGTTGTTTACAGCAATGTATTCATTTGAGGGAGACTTTAGGCGCAAGCCTCAACAGAACTTAGCTGGAGCAAGTTCCCAGCGTAAGACGGACAGGGATTCCCTTATCCAACAATCACAACTTCAGAGGCAGAAGAGAGAGGTTAATTCTTAATTTCCCTTATAATTCAATCCCTTACATCGAATAATGTTAACTTAACACCTAAGAGAACGCTTTTCAAATTGTCTACATAGCATACAACATAATAAATAGCATAGTATGATGAATGTGTCAATAAATTGTTAAGTTGTTGTATTAATAATCTTTGTATTATAATCCTTGTCAATTTCAGGAACACAGAAAAAGATTGAGTAGTACAATAAAAATTCAAGCACATGTAAGAAGCTATTTGACCAGAAAACACTGCAAACAAACAGAGAGGGACAATTTTGATGGTATATTTCAAAACATTAGTGAGAACAATCAGCATGCCATCTCAGTGCTCATTGCTAAAATGTTGTTCTTTTATGATGATCATCAAGATTTATCTAGATTGGTAAGTGTGAAATTTGTGTTGTTTCTTCAGTTTATATAATTGGTGTGCGTTCAGAACAAAATGTTATAAAAAATAACATATTAATAATTCATTATCCATTGGTATATTCCATGCAAAAAGAAATGGATCTTTATGGGTATATAAAATGAATCTTTCCCTTTATGGATAACAATTATCAGAATAAAATATATATTATTATTAGAAAAATATGTCTTATTATCAACGCGGTCTGGTGTGTAATATTAATAGTTTTAAATTAGATTCAACATCATACAATATACATGCATTTAAGACAATATATAGTTGAAGAAAAAAATAGAGTAATAAAAGAAAAGTGTCACAAAACACTAAGTTTTTAATAAATGGCACACATATTCTGAAATAAAGCGACACAGTGAAACATTAAGATTGAAATTAATATGTTGACATGTAGTGCTCACACTGTTTAGAAATTGTTCTTAACTTTATTATTATTTCATGCTTATTTTTTTTTAAATATGGATATATGTAATAATAGACAGTTACTTATAAAAACAATCCCCTTCTAAATATTGCGAATTACAGTTATTATTTTCATAAATGTTAAATGTGTTGTGCGGCAAGTAAACATCTCAAGGTTGGCTATAAATGGAGCTGAAAATACTACATGTATACATTTTAAAAGCATGTGTAACTACATGGGCACTGAGTCTGTGAGATATATAGTTCAAATCCATGTCGAGCATTCCAATTTTGTTGAGATTTTATTAGGAACTTTTCACAATGAAAATAGCCATCCTCTAACACATATGCATTTATTGTGAAATGGTGACTACTTTACATGTTCCTTATTTCAGGTTTCAATATCACAGTTACTATTAAAACAATGGAAGCAAATATTCCATAATGGCAGCATTTGTATCCAAATAAGAAGATTGTTGGCTTTACATTTAAGATTATTAAGGGATAATGCTGAGGTTTGTTCACATTATTTAAAGTAAATTAGAAACCTTAAATTGGTAAAATATGCATTAAACTAAATCTACTGACTAAACTAACTGTAAATACAAAAAAATATAATACGTCAAAAATACATCTGTGAATATATTTTTCAATTTCCACGTAAATTCATGTTGTCACTTTTAATTTTCAAACCTAATCATGATTTTAATTTCAAAAATAAATGATTTAAAAAGCAGAGATATTAATTTGATTGATTGCGTCCTAGAATTATCTAATATATTAAAAAAAAATTATGTTGCAGGTGCCTTTAGCAGTGCCTCTCAGAATGTTTGAAGTTTTCACATCGTTATCCACTGCGGAGGCGGCCATGAACTCTGATGAAGGTGTTAGATTTATTTCTAACACTTTTCTGTATTTAGTCAAAAGAGGTAAGCAGGATTTAGTATCTCCAACATTATTTACCAAAGTTTGTGACCATTTTACATAATATGTACTAATAAAGGCTGATGTGAAAAACTTACTAAATGAAATTCTGATTGCATGATGATTGCACAGAAATGAAAACTGAAAACAAACTGTTCCCTAACATTATTTGGGACGAAAATATGCTTGTTGAACTGTAGAAAGGACTTGTACCACTTCTGCCATAACTTTTTGTGACAAAAGCATGAGCATATGTGTTTTAAAATATTCTAAAGTAGCCATGTAATGCCAGATTTGACTAACATACATTGGAATATCTTTATGATCTCCAACAAAATTCTAGTTTGCATCATTTGTATTTACTTATAAAATATTCGCAGGTTATTTCAAGGATCTGGGCAAATTAATGTGTGAGAGAGCACCACCACTGTATGGACCCTCACCCAATCCACCCACCCCTCTATGTGGAGCCCTGTTAGACCTCATACAAAGACCACTGAATTTAATAGCCTGTTTAAGTCTACCGCAATATGAGTAAGTATTTTGATAATTGCATTCATTATAATTTTTAAAAAATAGTGATCTTGGCAATGCTACATTAAATGCTGCAAAGTGAATTGTTTTCATATTTAAAGATAAAAACGCGCATAACAATGACTCATTTCATGCGCTCAGACGAAGACACGACAGAATCCGCGGTAACAACAAAATTATAGAAAAAGTTGAAAAATGCAAAAAACATGATGTGAAATTTTAATACTTGTGTAGTTGTACTGTTTGACTATGAGTTATTGGAAATTTTGCTGTTTAGAACTACATCATAATTTTGAAGTGGAACAAAGAAATTGATATAAGTGTAATATTATGCTAAAGAAAATATTGTATTGTTACAGGGACATAGTAATGACAGAATTTGCATCAGCCTTCCTGTGCAATCCATACCCAGAGCCCGTGGAAATGTTTTTGTTACCTGCCTTAGCTCAAAATACTCACAAATTTCCATTCATATCCCTATTAAATGCATTACGGGACCAAGACAAATACAATAGTAGAATTTTAATAAATGACTCCTGGTTACTACATTCAGTTTTGGTATTGGAGCCTCCTGGTTTTGGTGAGTGAAAGTTATTTATCAACATTTTTAGCTGCTTGACACTATTGGATATGTACTTAATTATTGTAGCAGCATGGTAAAAAGTCATAAATTTTCAACTAGGACTAATTTTATCAGTAATTAGATATTGAAGTTAAATGTGTGAGCTAAATAACAAGCGTGGTGGACTATATGCCCGACCACTCTCAATCGCTTCTCTCGATTGTCGAGTAGGCCCGTGCCCTGCAGTGGGACATATATGGGCTGATATAAAAAACAAACAAAAAGGCTTAAAAAAATTGACGACATCTTTGTTTTCAGCAAATGACATACGCAGCATGTACAACACAAGACTAATAAACAATCCCATCGTCTTAGAATATTTAAATATCATAGCCAAGTTGACAGTTAATGTGTGCAACAAGCAAATTACATACGAGTTCGAGGACTCCTTGTACAGTCAAGAGACTGCAGCGGATAAGGACGATGATAGTGACAGTGAACCGGAATCGAACCCCACGTCCGTCCGGGAACAGACGCTGCTCACTAGGTGTATAGAGGTGTTGAATGAACCGGATCGTTGCATTATGGTCAGTACAGCGCAGATCACTGAGGCAGACCTGACCGAAGAGTTCCTTCACCACATGTCCGAGATATGTCACAACTTACTGCTCAGTCACCGGATGGCTTTACATAAATACAGGTATACGCTTTCAAGAATAAAATATGCAATAATCATTCTGTAAGATTATTCGTTTGGTGTCTCACAAAGTAGAAACTTTAGCCTAACTACAGAGGAGTGAAAAATATGTTTCGTATATTGTTTAGTCATTATATAATTGAGTGTATTTGTATTTGTCAAAAACAATACATAATATAAAATTTATTTTTCAGATTACTATACACGTTAGCATTTAAGCCAATGTTCCTGCGCGGTCTGTGGCAGTGGTTGAGCCACATGAGCCACGAATCGTCGTTTGGTGGGTCGTCGACCCCCCTGCTGTCGGCCCTGTCCAAGGGGATGGGGGCCGAGCCCACGGTGATAGGAGTCCACAGACTGCTCGCGCCCCTGGCTGTGTTCTGCGCGTTGTTTTCGTTACTGATTGGGACCTTGCATGACACGGAGTTTTGTCGCGACATTGAAGATAATGAGGCTATGAGTTGTGAGTATTATATTTTAGTTCTTTTATGAAATTATAAAATTACATGATTACATTGTGGAATGTAGTGTGGCATATTAAGATTTGAACGAGTTTGCAATATCTTGAGAAAACCCCTGCCTAAAAAGTAAGATTTTATTATGGTGTAGGTTCAATTAGGCCCGCTTATAACCAACTATAGCAATTAGATCTTAGATGTGTTGCCGGCCTCTGAAAAGGGAGTCTTGGTCTTATGTTAGTCGGCGTTTTGGTACCGAACAACGCTGATTTTCAGCCGCGACTGGTTCTATATATCTTACCGACGTTATAGTGACGTTGTCATGTGTGCTGAGGCAGTAGTGGCTCATTCGTCGGGCTTATATGTCTAAATGGGCAGTGCAGTAATGGTATACGTGTAACGGGTGCAGTAGCGGCGAGTTCGTCGGGCTCGGGGTGCGAGGTGGGCGGGCGCGTGCACGCGTTCGAGTTCGGCGAGCTGGGCGGGCTGTGCCGCACGCTGCGCCAGGTGTGCCTGGGGCTCGTGGAGCTGGCGTGCCCCGACACGCGCCCGCCCGTGCTGGCCGCGCACGCGCCGCACGCGCTGCCGGACAGCCGCACGCCCGCCTGGTCGCACTTGTTCAAGGTGTGTGCATCAGCTTTATATTATTGCTTTTATATATGTTGACATATAATTCAATGAATCATCAATGAGGCATGAAAACTCCAGCATTGCGCTGAACTATACATTCATCTAACGAGTCGCAAATAATATTGTGTTTGTGTACTTGATTTATATAATGAAGTGTGGTAAGTTGCAATAGTAAGCGTGCGTGTGCAGGTGTGCACGTCGGTGGTGCGCGCGCTGTACGTGCGTGACGCGCGGCTGCAGTTCATGGGCGCGGCGGCGTGGCGCTCGCCGCACGCCGTGCCCGACGCCGCCGCCGCGCTGCGCGCCGCCGCCACGCCGCACCCGCCCTCGCTCTCCGCCGCGCTCGCGCAAGGTACACACCACACTATCATTACTATTGCTAGCAGCTTAGCGCGTAAAAAAGTTTTTCCTGAATAAAAATCCTGCTATATATTTTTCCGAGATAAAAAGTACTCTATAACCTTCCACGATAAATGTACTATTAAACACTAAAAGAAATGTTCAATTCAAACCCGTAGTTCTTTAGTATTAGCAAGTTCAAACAGGAAAAACAGGAGACTGAAAGAGAAGATAGTAAGTAAGAGTAAGAGTGAAATGGACAGAAATAGAAACAGCGAGTGCTTGAAGGTCGAAACCGTGTTGAAGCCGCACTAAAAATATAAAGTGCTAACAACGAAATATTTGTAACATTAATTTCAAGCACTGAGCGGACTTTTGCAGATTGCATTTATACAGGGTATATCAAGACCGCGACCGAAAACGAAGCCAGGAGGTAGTATTAGTGATATCAAACACAATGCAAGTAAAAATTGTACAAAAAAAATCGTCAATATTTTTTTTGTTATTTTTTACATAACGTTGTAATTGAGTGATTAAACATAGTTTTTCTGAAATAATGACGTACATCGCTTAATTTTTAAACACGCAATGGTACGTAAGGGTTTAAATTACTATTTTTGCAAAAACTAGGAATATACCCCTCAAAAACGAAGATTTTTAAAAAATTGTAAAAAAAAATCCGTCGCTTATTTTGCAAAATTTTTAGTTGCATTGTGTCTGTAGCCGCTAAAACTACCACCTGGCTTCGTTTTCGGTCGCGGTCTTGATATACCCTGTATAGAAATGTGTGTTGCTCAATATTTTCTTATTTTATTTTTTAGAGGAAGGACCGCCGTTAACAATCAAAGAGTTGAGGACGGTGACGATTCTAAGAGAAATTCCATTTGTAGTGCCGTTTTCAACGCGAGTACTGCTACTCCAAGGATTGTTAGCCAGGTAAGATAAGGAATAAATAACACTTCATTGTAACAGATTCATGCTTAATTCGCAGTATACTTATACCTTTTTTACTCAATAATACACGCTATTTTGCACCTTAGATTTTAAGCAATAAGATATCAAATTAAATAATTATTATTTATTACTGTAGGTATTACAAAAACGCGCACAGTTTACGTTTGCAGCCGCACAGTTTTAAATAATATGTTTATGAACTGAACACTGCGTGTTTTCCAGGGAAAAGAATGAGCATTGGTATGAGATGACGAATTTTAACGAAGGCCCTTCAATAGTAATCAGCGTCCGTCGTACACACTTGTATGAAGACGCGTTTGATAAACTCAGCCCCGACAATGGTAAGTGACAATTTCATAATGATCTTGTTCTATTAACCATTCTTCCGGAAATGGTAACATGTGATTAATTATTACCGATTTATTGGTATATGAGGCATCTTAAATAGTTCATATTCGGTTCATATTCCCAAACCTGGGTTTGGTGAATTTGTGCATAATTTTAAATCAGTAAAATAAAAAATCCAGCTCAAAACAATTTCAGGAGAAGATAAGGCCGATGGTCAATGGTGAAACTATAAGCTGAACATTTGTTTTCGTGTAATGTAATTATTGAAAATGATTTTTTTAGAGCCCGACATGAAGTTAAAACTTCGAGTGCAACTAATTAACCCAGCCGGGGTGGAAGAAGACGGTATCGATGGCGGCGGACTCTTTAGGGAATTTCTTTCAGAATTATTAAAGTGAGTTGACCTTAATTCAATATCACCATATTTATATTCGTTAAGTAATCTTTATAATCAAGCATGAATAGGGAAAAACCGAATACACTAATTGTAATTGAATAATCTTTCCTAAAGTGACATCGATACACTGACGATTGTGAACGGACATATCGATGGTTTTTGGCAGAAACACTCTTGCAAACCTATCTCCAATTGTTCACTTTAGAAATTTCTGAGAACGTAAAGTGCTGATTTTTTTGTGTCTCATTATGATAATACTTAATGTATTGTTTGTTTTCAGGTCAGCATTTGATCCCAACAGAGGATTGTTTCGTCTGACCAAGGACAACATGCTGTATCCAAATCCAGGCGTGCATTTGCTGTATGATGATTTTCCTATGCACTACTTTTTCATTGGAAGAATGTTGGGGAAGGTGAGCATTAATATTGTAGTTGTTCTATTTTGACACTTAAGTCATTCACTTCATCAGTATCGATATAAAGTACTATATCAAGTTGTCTAATCAGTTGAGTATCATCAACATAAATCCATATCTAGAAACATTAATCATTATTCATAATTCAGTTTTGTAAATAACCTGTTTTATTAGACACAGTCAATTTTTCAACTATTGACAGTACATGTCAGCGGCGTGCACAGGATTATGACACTGGGTATGCGGCGGATAATCGGTCACAAAAACTTTTTCTTTTATAGATTTTTAGCATAGCCACAGGCACGCGACGGATATCTAAGTCGGAAACTATTCCAAAAGAACACGTCTTAGATGTACTACTATTCATGTACATCTTCTACGGCAACGCAGACAAAACAGCAATCGATCGTCGCGGCGGAAGAAATTCTAATAAGTAAAATAATAGTTATACGTTTCATAACTTTCAACATGAAACTTTCGAGTTACATTCCCTTTTTGCTGGTATAATTGTTGTAACTCGGGTACACACCTACCTTTAGACACAATTTGAATCTTTTCACTGAATGACAATTGTGCGAACTTGTTATTTTTAATAAACACACAGTTTCAACCCAAACCTCAAATTCAAATAACATTTTTAAAAAATCAACAAACGCACTAGTAAAAGCAAATCACAATTATTATGGAAACTCAGTAATAAACTGTTAAATGTGTACACTTTCAAATGTTAAGTACAAAATTATTTTAAGAAAAATATAAATATACTGGCGCAAACAAAATAGTAAACAATGCTTATCACATGAAAAAAGCAAAATGGCCACCGCGAAACACAAAACATTTACTGCTATTTAAACAAATAAAACCTTACTAAACAAAAATGCATAATGTGCATAGGTACGTAATTTATTAGATGTCCGTCTATTATTTTTTGTCGGATTATACGCAACGAACATTTCCGATTACTCCCGACAACTGCCGAACTTCCGTAGCCTGCCGCAGGAGTCGCGGCTTTCGATGCTTTCGATATTCATGCGTGTGTGCGTTTGCGAACTGTGCACGGACACCAAAATTACTACACACATACGAACAAATCTCCTGCGGGACGCGGCGGCATGACTTGGTTGATTAGGTCATTATTTTGCAGCGCTATTGCTATTTATAAAATATTAGGCGTTTTTAAGTTATTATATTTTGTTTATTCATTTATTTACTATTAATTAAAGTCATCTAAAACGTACGAACGTTTTATTAAAATATCTGTGAATAGCAAGTAAAGCAGTGCATTTCTGCCTACAAGGAGCGCACGCCCCTGGTACATGTTAAGTTTTAGTTCACCAATAAGTTTAATATGCATCGATACTAAAGGGCAATATATCTCCACTATTTTTAGGCCCTGTACGTATTATTATCGATTAGAGTTGAGAAAGCATGTTAACTGTTCGATATTGTAGGCATTGTATCACAACCAGCTGTCGCGAAACCTAAAATCTCTTGAATATCGATACTAGAGTTGAGATAGTATGTTCACACTCACAGTAGTATCTATATTTTTAGGCGCTGTACGACAACTTGCTAGTGGAACTGCCTCTGGCGGAGTTTTTCCTGGCCAAGTTGTGTTCGTCTCGGGAGCCCGACGTGCACGCCCTGGCGTCGCTGGACCCCGGCCTGTACCGCGGCCTGCTCATGCTCAAGGCGCACCGCCGGCAAGACGTGCCCGACTTGGGACTCGACTTCACTATACTTAGCGACGAACTAGGGGAACAGAGGGTGAGTATTGGATATAGTAGTTAGCTGTATTAAAAATATTGTTTGAAATATTCAGGCACGGAATGTTGATTATCGATATTTGTTTTGGTCTATAAAATATCGATATGTTGTTTGGTTAAATATTTATTGTAATAGAAACTTAATTTGTTGTCGTATAATAATTTGAGCAAAGACACATTTTTGTTTAAATGTAATTACTGAAATTATTAAAATCAAATGTGTAGTCGACATCGAGTTACAATACGCGGAAAAATTACTAGTACAATAGTATATTACTATATTGAATATTGATTAATGTTTTTAGATAGAAGAACTGAAGCCCGGCGGGGCTAACATTCCCGTAACAGCTGAAAATAGGATAGAGTACATTCATCTCGTAGCTGACTACAAATTGAACAGGTAACATTCGTATTACTCTTTTATAGTATTGTTTATAGTACTTGACAAATGCTTTCTATTGCTCTTTTTTTAACTCTATTTTCATGCAAATTTTTCTATATCTTCTTGAGTTGGTTACATTTTTGACTAACTTCAAAAAAAGGTGGAGGTTCCCAATTCGATTGTATGTTTTTCTATAGCCATTTGCTGGTTATTCAACACGGAGTATATCATTGGCGGGAAATTTGACATTTGAGTCGGATGTTAAATTTATTTTTATTAGTTTTAATATTGAAATTTACGTTGAATTGCGAATAATTGTTGCTATTTGGACTGTTTAACTATAAAATATTAAAATAAATACAAAGTTATATTCTCGAATGTGTTGTACACATATTTTGGAAATTCCCAATCTGGATAGGGTCGGCCATCGGCCTGGACCCAATGTTATAAGAAAATGAATGAACCAAAAAGCAGTAATATACTTGAGAGTGAATATCTTAATATGATGGAAGCTACAGTTACATCTGATATTGTTGAAAATACAAGTTTAAGAACGGAGAAGAGACCAAGAAATGACAGTGATGAACAAGAAATATCTGAAAAGTATGAGGAAGGTTTTACTTTAGTTCAACGAAAAAACAAACGATTTGTGAGGAAAACATCTTTTGCGAATAATATATATAGACCGAAAAGTACTGAAGAAGATTCTAATTCCATTGAGGTATGTGTTACTTCAGACCAATTGCTACCAAAACAAATTGGCTTCGCCAAGTTATTGAAACAACAAGATATACCTAGTATAATTCAAATTAAATATAAAAGTCCGTATAAAGTATTGATTAAATTTGAAAGTAGAGAAAATGCTGAAAAACTTTTAAATGACCCGAAATTTAAGGATTTGGGATATAGATGTCGCCTAACAAATGAAGTAAACCTTATATACGGCGTGGTGAAGTATGTAGAACTGGAGATTAAAGAAGAAGAACTTATGAAGTCATTCAAATGTGATTTTGAAATTATTTCTGTGAAAAGATTAAAACGATTAAACGATAAAAGTGAATGGATAGATAGTGAAACAGTAAGATTTTGCTTCAAAGGCAGCGTACTGCCTACCTATGTATATGGGTATGATTGTCGCTTTAAAGTTGATTCTTATACTTTCCCGGTGACACAGTGCTCTGTTTGCTGGAAGTATGGTCACCTAAGTCGTATGTGCTCTGTTAAGAAACCTTCGTGTCCAAAATGTGGTGGGGATCATAAAACTTGCGATACCATAGCTTACAAATGTATCAATTGTCAGGGTGATCACATGGCATTTTATAGAGGTTGCCCAATTTTCGCAAAAGAAAAACATATAAGAAGAATAATGTGTACTGAAACTTGCACTTACAAGATAGCCTTAGCTAAATATATTCAAACAAAAAAAGACGAAGAGAATAGTAACAATATTGGGAGTGAAACGGGGTTAGAGAAAATAAGCATAGAAGAGTTATCTGTACGAAATTTTGGCGATAAAGTGGCGCAGGTTATCAGCTCCAGACAATTTGAAAGCGATTCTGAGAACAATGAATATGGCGGTGATATTATAAGAACCAGTGAAGATGATGGTAATAATTTAAATTTGATAAATACACAGAAGAAAAATAAAAGACGAAGACTTAAGAGATCGAAAGGTCCTAACAATAATAATCCTTCGACACTTAGAAAAAAAATCAAAGTCCATCACAATAATGAGACAGTTACAAACAACCGTTTAAATCGAAAGGAAGATGATGGTGGTAAGTCGAGGCCGAATAGTGGTGAGTGTCATAATGCGGAACCTTTACGTTTGTGGGACAAACTAAGAGCTTTATTGTTTACTGATATTAGTTTTGAGCAGAAATTTATTCAAGCGTTGCAAATTTGTTTTGATGAAGTTAAATGCTTTCTTGTAAGATTTGTAAGTAATTGCGATATATTTAAACTTTTTACTGGTTCAATTAATAATGGATAATACTAGCAACATTAGTAGCCGCGTTTTAAGAAGTTCTAATGGTCATTGTTTGCATATCGGACAATGGAATTCTCAGAGTCTGATGCCTAAAAAACAGGATTTCGAACTTTTATTAAACCAAGAAAAAATAAGCATATGCATAGTTAGTGAAACATGGTTAACTTCTGAAACGGATTTTAACATTTCTGGTTATAATGTTTTCAGAAAAGACAGACGAGATGGTTACGGTGGTGTTGCAATTATTGTTCATAGATCAATAAGTGCACATGCTTTTCCTGTTTCTGTTATAAATTCAGGAATTGAGATCATTTGTGTAAAAATTTATAACTGTAGTTTGTTAAAATATGTGGCATCAGTTTATTGTGCGCCTTCTGTAAGGACCTCACAGAATGATTGGGACGATTTGTTTAGTATTTTGTGTGAAAAATCAATTATTGCAGGCGATTTTAATGCACATCATTCGAATTGGTCGAATAAAATTGATACTAGGGGCACACAATTATTTGATTCTGCTGTGGACTATAACTTTATTTCCTTGAATAATGGAACGTCATCTAGAGTCAAGTTAGTTAATGGAAAGTTACAAGAAAGTACGCCGGATGTAACTTTCGTGTCCACAGACATTGCTGTCTTTTTTCAATGGCATGTTACGAATGAAAGTTTAGGTAGTGATCATATCTTTATAAAGTTTGATTTACAGTATACTAGTGCAGAACCTAATTACGTAAAACGTCGTAACTTTAAATTAGCTGATTGGATCCTTTATCGTAGTACATTTGAAAAGACTATTGCGGAACAAAACTTTCATCCGGGTAGTTACAATATACAGACATTCTATAATTTTTTTATAGATAAAATCAATTACTCAGCCGATAGGAGCATACCTTTTTTGAAAATAAGTACCGATCCTTTACAGTCTTTTAAACCAAAACATTACTGGTGCGCATCTATTTCTCACGCGATCGCTAAACGGCGCTTAGCATTGAAACGGTTTAGACAAAATCCTACTCCAGATAATTTTGATAGCCTTACTAAGAATATAGCTGAAGCAAGGAAAATTTTAAGACAGGAGAAATCAAAAAGTTGGAGAAAGTTTACTAGCGAAATAGATCAAACAACTTCATCATGCGAAATGTGGAAAAAAATGCAGTGGATGAAAGGAGTTAGAAACAGAGTAGTTACATTTTCGGATAACAGTAAAGAGCAATTGTTGAAAACATTAGCCCCAGATTTTGTCGATAATTTTCAGCCATCGTTTCATTCTAAGAATATAAAATTAGAAAGTGACTTTTCTTTATACGAATTACAAAATTGTTTAAAAAAGAAGGACACAGCGCCAGGTATCGATAACATCACATATTCCATGATTTATTATCTTCCTCGCGTAGGTAAATTAATACTGCTCATTATATACAATTTAATTTTAAAACATGGTACAGTACCTGAGCAGTGGCGAGACATTAGGATAATACCTATACCTAAAGCAAATCACAGTAATATTGAGCCTAAACTTAGACCAATTTCTTTAATTTCATGTATTTGTAAAATATTTCATCTCATGTTATCGAAACGCTTAGAGTGGTTTGTAGAAAAGCATAAAATATTAGGATCATCAACTTCGGGATTTCGAAGAGGGCAGTCGAGTATAGATTGTATAGTCCGTTTAGTTTCACAAATACAATGCGGTTTTGCCAATAATGTGTCTACACTTGCTTGTTTTTTAGATATAGATAATGCGTACAATAATGTTTTGGTTGATGAACTCGCATTAATGTTAGATGATCTGCAAGTTGGCGCTAAAATCTGTAAATATTTGTTTACATTTTTAAAACGGAGGTATTTAAATATATCCCAGGATGATTCTGGTAAAGACCATATTTTAGTCCGATGGACAGGAAAAGGTTTAGCACAAGGAGACCCAATTTCTCCTCTCCTATTTAATATAGCAACATCCAAGTTGTGTCAGGCCATCGAGAATGATATACATTACCTGCAATATGCAGATGACATAGTTTTATTTGTACAAAATCCTAATCTTAACACTAGCGCACTTAAAATTCGAAGTTGTATTAATATTGTTTGTTCATTATTGGGTCGTATAGGATTGGAAATTTCGTTTACGAAAACACAAATATGCGTTTTTAGTCGTAAAAGGAAACTAAATCCGATTACTGTAGAGATAAACAATCACATTATCCCACATGTAGACTGCGTTAGATATTTAGGATTGTGGTTGGATAAAGGTCTTTTATGGAAACGGCACATTAATGAAATATTTACTCGATCATTAAAGCGTATGAATTTACTTAAGGTTTTAGCAGGGTCTTCGTGGGGCGTACATCCCCTAAATTTACGAAGAATTTATATTTCTTTAATTAGAAGTAGAATAGATTATTGTAGTTTTATATATGATAATGCTGCAAAAACCCATTTATTACAGTTAGATCGATCACAAAATGCAGCTTTGCGAGTTATAGGAGGTTACATCAGAAGTACTCCTGTACATGTTATGGAGTATGAGCTATGTTTACAGCCACTTCATTTGCGTCGTAAGTACTTAGCTACAAAATATTGTTTGAAGGCGCAATCATGGACAAACAATATATCTATTAAAATATTAAAAAATCTACTAAGTCTATCCAACTCAAGTTACTTTCATAGAAAAAAGAAACCTCTACTCGTTAATGTATATGATACCACTAAAGACGAAAAGATAAATAATTCTAATCCCTTGCACATGTTTACATTGAATACGTGGATGTCAAACTATAATATGCATTTTATTGAAACAATAATTGACGGTGTCACAGAGCCTAAGAAAAAAATCGATAATATAGTTCTTAAGTTTAATTCGTTGCATATGCTACATAATAAGTATAAAGGTTGGGTGAAAGTATTTTCTGATGGATCTCAGACTCAAGCAGGATGTGGTGCGGCTTTTTATGTTCCCATTCACAATGTGAGAAAATCCTATAAAATAGTTAATAAATCTGAATGTAACATCATGTGCGTGGAGCTCTATGCGATTTCAGAGGCATTGTCGTACATCATTGGCACTGGAATTAGTAAGGCGGTTATTCTGTCTGATAGCAGAAGCGCCTTACAACATTTGGTTCGTTGCGCCTCTGGATACAGAGGTGCATCGATAGCATCCATATTACGATACTCCATTTTAAGAAAAGTCTCCGTGCTGGTGTCGCGTGGTGTATCTCTGGGGTTGCAGTGGGTTCCGTCACATGTTGGTATACGTGGGAATGAGGAGGCAGACAGATTAGCTCGAGAAGCCATATTAAAAGGTGCAGATGTTCATATTAGGCCAGATCCTTGTGGATTATTATCGAAATATAGAAGTTATTTGTTATTGGAGTGGAAGGAGTATTTTAATGTGATATCTCGGGAGAAGGGTATCTGGTACCGAACGCTGGCGTGTGAACCTCCTCGTGTCCCATGGTTTGCAGCCGCCAGTTTAAACCGTGAACATATAGTAGTAGCTCATAGGTTGCGTTCTGGACATATTCCTTCAAATAAGTTCAAATTTTTAATGAAGAAAATAGATAGCCCAAATTGTCCCTTGTGTAATTGTGTAGATGATGTTTTTCATTTCCTGATGGATTGTGTTCGGAGTGTAGATATGCGACGGGAATTGTATAACCGCTTTGATATAAATTATTTAGATGTAGGTTTATTTCAATCTATTTTATCAGCAAGTACTTCTAAAGCTGCTGGAATGTTATATAGGTCTGCATATAAACTCTTAAAAAATGATATTAATTTGTAATACTTATTGTTACAACATTGTTACTGTGTAAACTATGGGACTAACATAGTCAATACTGGCTCAAAGTCCCCAAATTAATAAAGAGAAAAAAAAAAAAAAAAAAAACACGGAGTATATCAAAGGCAGTTCGATAGATTTTTAGCAATAGACAGCGTAGTTATTTGAGTGTATATTGTGGTTCGTCAGGCAAATCCGTGCGCAGTGCGTGGCGTTGAAGCGCGGGCTGACGTCGGTGGTGAAGGCGGAGTGGCTGCGCATGTTCTCGAGCCGCGAGCTGCAGCTGCTCATCTCGGGAGACGAGGCGCCCATCGACATCGCCGACCTGCGACACAACACACACTACGCCGGTACGCGCACTTACATATTGCAGTGTCTTCTCTAGTATATTTAAATTCAATAGGTCCGGCAAACGAGCAAACAGGTCATCTCATGCTAAGTGATTATTGCCATGAACATCCATAACGCATGGATCATCGATGTGTTGCCTTACCATAACGTGACAGCAAAGCTGTTACGATCGATCGGACGTCGATCTCCTGTGAGACAGTGGTACTTCCCCGGACGAACCTGCCCATTCATGCTGAGTCGTGACTAGACAACAGCGTGGTTCTACCACTAAAAGAAATCGTTTTTTTTTTAAGAAATATTTCATCTTTTTGCTATCGATATGCAGGTGGATTCTCGGACACGCATCCAACGGTGCAGCGTTTCTGGAAGGTGGTGGAAAATTTTACAGACGACCAGCGACGGCAACTGCTCAAATTCGTCACCAGCTGCTCCAGACCACCGCTATTAGGATTTAAGGTAAAATTAACTACTTTTAGAGAGTTTACCACATATTTCGATTTGGTTTATTAAATTGTTATGGAAACTTTAAGTGTGGCCTATATTCAATTGTAAATATTTTGTATTCGCGGTAGTTTGTATGATCTGTTAATCGTAATTTCCCAAGACACATGCTCCAGTTTGTGCGAGTTTTTAGTCTTAGAAATGTCATATAAGTTACTCTAGGCTGAATATCGCGCCCAGATTGGTATTCAGCTAACTCTCGTCCATCTTGCGACGGAAATATATTCGATAAGTTACTAGCCATTACTGGTTACTCCTCTTCTGAATTATAAAGATGGTTGAGGCTATACTTTTTATGTTTGTGTTCCCTAGGAGCTGCAGCCTCCGTTCTGCGTGCAGTCGGCGGGCGCGTCGGACCGCCTGCCCTCCTCATCCACCTGCATGAACCTGCTCAAACTGCCCGAGTTCCACTCAGAGGACCTGCTCAAGGAGAAACTGCTCTACGCTATACAGGCCGGTGCCGGGTTTGAACTCAGCTAGACACGGTACGATATTAATTATACAGGGTGATATTGATATATGGTATTTAATTTAAACCACATATTCCTAACCACCCCGGGTAACATTGTACCAAGTTTGAAAAATAAAATGTCTTGTAATTTTCTCCAAAATAACGATATTAGGCTTTAAGGCTGTTGATCTTTTTACGAATCAGGTAAGTTCCCGAACCGAACTGAAGTTCAGCTAAGTGGTAGAAATACTCGTAACTATACGGGCTGGTCAAAACTCGTGAAAACTAAAACCACGATTTTTGACAAAAAAGAATTTCGGATTTTTTTCAAATTTTGTACAATGTCATCTGGTGTGATAAAAAACACCTGGGTTAAATTAACTGCAAAAATGTATGTTACTTTTGTACTTATACAATAAGTCCGTCAAACGAGCAAACAGGTCAGGTGGTAAGTGATCATTGCCGCCCATAAACATCCACAACGCTGGATCATGGATGTGTTTTCGGTCCATCAAGTCTGCCAGGGAGCGGGAAGGAAAAAGGATCGGAAAAGGAATATTGACATGTAAGCAAAGCTTTCGATTCACGTCGATCTCCTGTGAGACAGTCGTATCACCCCGGACAAGCCTGCCAATTCATGCTAAGTCATGACTGACAGCAGCGTGGCTCTTACCACTCTAGAAAATAAGTAATATTTGTGACTACTGACATGACAATAAATATTTTATACATTGTATCGTCGCATGAATTTATTATGCGTATTTGAAAAAAAGATATGTTCAAAATTTGTTGGATTATTCTCTTCAATTTATTGCCATATGTTAGCATGTTCATTATACATAAGTTGAACAGAACTTTCCAAATGTCTTAAGGAGTTTATAAACATGTTTTTTTTGCAGGTCTCAATGTCGAATACAAGATAATTAAGTAGCCGACTGTTCGAGTGGATCTATTTTTATTTCGTTCTAATGTTGATTGTATGTGTATCTGATTGTGATAATAGAATGTTAGACTTTTAGCATTTTTTAATTATATTTTTAGACGAACAATGAAATGTTGAACTTCTGAAATTGACCGTTTATTCAACTGTCCTATCGAACACTGTCTAACATTCTACAAGTTGAAAAATTATGTTTTAATAAATAAATATTTAACCTGGAGTTAAAAATATTTGTAATATATTATCGCCACGGTGATTTCTATCATGATTTTGGTATAGGAAATGTTTCAGTCATGTAAATGATGTTTGAATGTTCTGGTGTTGTGATTCACGACGTCCAATAGATTTGGATAACCGATGGATAGTTTTACGCCCTAGAGACACATAGAGTTTCGAAAATATGCATTGTTCAGGAAATAGTTAGAAATTTTAATTATGAATGTACAAATGAAGTCGGTCATAGTACATAAATAACAATAATTACACCAAAACTTCGTACTTTTGGGTTTTCGTTATTGCCATGTGCACGGCAAGGTGTTACTCCGAAAAATGCAAAGTTGTCGAAGAACAAATAATGACATTACTAACGCCATCTGCGGATTAAAGCAGGTGACTCATTAAGAGGTAATGTTTTATGGGGGTGTACTTCCGACATCGCTCCGTACTGAACATTTATATGTAATTAATGTGGCGTTATTTGCATTCCGTTATCCCTGCAAACCCTACACTTCCCCCGTCTCCCCTTCGTTCCTAAGCTTCATTTGTGTTGGTTCTGTGTGTGCGTCTTTATTTTATAAACACAAAGTGTTTTGTGTACATACATAGGTACTAAATGTATAAATACACTTCAGTTTGTCTGTTATACATATCGTGGCGAAAACAACCCCTTACTCGTAGTAAAACATTTATTTATTATTTTTTGAAAATACACTTTTATTTACATTTAACTAGTTCCTGGGTGAATTGTACGTTGTAGTGTAAATAAGTAAAAATTGTCGAATTTATATAGTTCTTCTATATAATGCGGGCGTTTAAGAGATGTAATATTTTGTTTGAATTTTGTGCGAGGACTGAGTGGGTGCGCTCGGCCCGCGCTCCTCCGGAATTCGTACAATCATAATCTAGTTGTGTCAAATTAGGAATTTTATATTTTAGTACCTACTTAATAAAGTTATGAACACAAATGTTCTGCGTTTTAATGTCGTGCTCTCGTAATCGCAATTTACGCTCAAGTAATAAAGTTTTTATAGGTTTTGTTATTAAGAGAAGCGAATCATCCGAAAGCTAATTAATTTGTATTTCTTGAGTTTTATGGGACATAAAAGGTACGTTATGATAAATATTATTTTTGCAGTGTCAATATAATTGTGCATTACGTCCGTCATATTAAAAATAAGCTTTTGTAAATTGATTGTCAGTTTTTTTATATGTGATTTTCGATATTAGGTACGTATTTGTTTTTCATCTTTAATTTTTATATTCTTTCTTTTACTACTTTAACATCACTCGTTTCGTTGATTAACGGTGGGTAGATTTTGTGCACGTTGCAAAATGATATTGACTTCAACTTTATGACTGGCTGATCCCCGAGTCCTGGCGATATAATTTAAATTTAAATCATATTTTAACAATATAAAATAAATAAAATAAAAATAAGAAAAGGCTTTATTTGTCTGTAACCTGTTTACAATACTTATTTATGTAAATCTTAATACTAGTTCTTAGATGCTACTACAATATTTAAAACTTTTGAACAAATATTTAAAGAATTAAAAAAATAATTTGATTTACTCTTATAAATAAACATAACATAGAGGTTAATTATTCTTCCGCGGTTTGCCTATCAGCATCCAGGTCAGGTCTTTTGACATAGGCCTCCTCTAATGCCCTCCACTTGTTTCGGTTCTGTGCTATTCTTCTCCTATTTCTATCCTTATTTATATCTCCTATTTAAATCTCCTATTCTATTTTAACAATATAGTCAAAACTTAATGAAGAAGAATACCTAACATTAGCTCCGGGGATAGTATTAGTCTAGATTTATTTTTTAGCAATTTTATTTTTCATACGATTTTTCCATATAAGAAAAATATTGTACCTGAGAGTCCATTGAAGTCTATAAATAAAAAAAATCATCAATGATTATGATTACCTATCCAGATGGTTATCCTTCGCCGGCTGACAATTAAAAGCTCGATTCCAACAAATAAAACTATAGAATAGTATTTCGTGGAATGTAATTGTAACGATATTAAATGCATACGGGCCGCAAGAAGTAAGATCATAATCGGTAACAGCAGATAGTGACGTCATTGTCGGTCGCGGGATCGGTGTTAAGATCATCGAGATAAGACAAGATGTGACGTTCACGCGATAGGACGCGCACTCATCACGCGACCACCGGGCAAGATACAGCCCTACCCCAAAACCTACTGCAGTTGATCTATAAAGACAAATTAGATAAACAAAAAGGTTTAGGCTCAGTTGCATCTACTAACCTTGGCCATAACTTTGACTGAAAATGTCGAACCCATACTACCCATACAATACATATATACATACATAAACTCACGCCTTTATCCCCGAAGGGGTAGGCAGAGGCGCCACTAGGACACCCACATTTCGCCCTGCATGTTCCGTCCCACGATGTGATAGGGGGCGAGCCTATCGCCATATCGGGCACAAATTCCTGACTCCGGGCTGATAATGAATAGATAAATCCAATATCACTTTGCCCGACCCGGGACTCGAACCCGAGACCTCAGCTTTGTAACCGTACCGTTATACAACTACGCCACCGAGGCAGTCAATATAATTATATTGTTAATATTAAAGTTATAGTCAAAGCGGGTATAACATGAACAGGGTATAAGCATCTGAGCCTTTGAGATTGTTCGTAAGGAACTTAGTTGAAATGCTGAATATCTGGCAAATAATTGTTGATTTGAAATTCGCATTTTAAAGTCCAATAGCAGAAAAGATGGATTATTCGGAAAATAATAGTTATATAAATTCTAAATTAAATTAAGCTTCAATCCGCATATACATATTACACAATAAAAAAGCATTATTTTAAAGTTGGATTACTAATAAAAAACCTATATATCCCTCGCTGTCTTAATAAATTCGTTTGCAACAAAATATTGGCAGCATTTAGATTGTTCTTAATCTTTTTACGAGAAAATCGTATAACAAAACATTGATCTCTAGAAATATTTATCGCAAAAGCTATTTATTGCCCGGATTAGTCTAAATCTTTTGTGTACATACGAACATAGTTGTGTTAAAATTCTTGGATGCATTGCCAAGCTCGTAAAACTTCAATCCATATCAAGTGTGCTACCTCACGTTGCTAACAATGCTTTGATTGACGCAGGACAGTTTATTGATGGCAGTAATTTGTTCTGCCAAAATATTGAATGCACCTCCTTAGTCAGATATAAGATTAATGGTGGTATAAAGTATTCGAAAATGTCTTGTGCCACCAAAAATAAGTTGATCCTGCATAGAATACATTCGTCGAGACAATTATTCACGGAGGTCGAATGGACGATACTAATTCAATTAAAGATTTATTGCTACCATCACTTTTATGTCCCACCTCACAGGGTACAAGCGATATCAAAATGTTTAAGATATTCTCTTTTATAACTATGTTAATTTTACTGAATTTTATTACTGACAGGGTTATAGCAACTAAATGCTTAAATTAGAGGATTACAATAAGCATAAGTAGTTTCTGTATGTGGTTATAACGCGGATTGCGCTGTTATGAATGTTAAACCTTATTGGGACTTTTGTAAGTCGTGCTTTATTTACACTAATGTACTTACGTATCAATTAATGTACATATACCCAGGGAATAGAAAAACTCTTCTGTGCTAATACCAAAGTTTCGTAATGCTGTGGTTTGCTGGAGCTCTAATTATGGATAGATAGAAGAGAACTTAGATGAAATTAGCCAAGACCCGTATATAGTTTCTAGTAAATGCATAGATGTTTACATGTATGAGTAAATGAGACGTGAGTTTCCGTTGAATTCACAATTTCTATGTAAATTGAGCCTCGTTAAATAAACCAATTTACAATAATTAAATTAAAATACACAGTTTTAATGACATGGCAATACAATAAAACTAAATAAATGTAAGCTAAGGCGCTGTCATAAAAATTCATGCATCCGCAGTGACATTGCCGAGTGCAGCGCGAATACAAATGGACAGATTTTCTCAAAGATACACAAGAACGTATAATTACTGAGTCACCCTTTAAGGCTTTTGTTTTCTACTGTACGACGTTAACGAGGTCCGATAGTCGGCTCATTTACCTCACCTAAACACGTATAGAATGTTTTATAAATTACACATCTAATAGGTAACCGTGAACTTGCGCGGGGCGTCATCAATAACCTGCATTAATATTGGCTTAGGTGCATTCATCAGTTCGTATATGGTCGACACTCACCGCCATTAGCGTTTTGACAGTTGCAATCAATCAGCACTGATGAATGAGGTTCGCGGGAACGCAGAGCGCGCGCTCCGTGTGCGGTAGCCGCGCCGTACCAGATACACCCGTGCCGAACGTAACTCATGTCAGGAAATTTTGCTATCTTATTCTCATAACATGACATTAGCCGGGATATCGGTAATGCAAACAGCCGAAGGTTATACTTGCTTCCAACTTAAAGAAATTCATCTTTAAGCACTTTATCTTTTGTTACTCAGGTAGGACTGGTAATTTTTGATGATAAGTCAGTCATCTGTACGGACCAAAATCGGCTTATGAGAATATTTTCTATTGGACTTTCGCTGCGTAATCTCCGATATCACATACAGATACAGCAGATAGAGAATTAAAATTTTAAAACCTATATACATTCCTATAATTACACAATTCCCACCTTTAATAACTGGCGAGTATTTCGTTCCAATGTGCTATTGAAAAAAAATCACAACGAACTTTAGTTTTGTTGAAAGGAAATACTTTCTATAATGAGAAAAGTTGACAAGTGGGATAGTCGGAAATTAAAAGCGTGACGAGTGTTGCAGCCCTAACATTGAAAGCTGAAAGTTAACATTCGTCTTTGTCACAAGTTCTTGAGGATGAAGGATGAAACTGACAGTTCGTGTGAGTCATGCCAGCCCACCGCGCTTGTAGCAGCCTCGATTTAATACCAATGAAAATATTAAACGACTGCCGTTCATTGGGCACCTACCTAATGTGAATTAAATTACCGCTGCCATATATCGACTCATTGTGTACCTGGACATGGTAATCATTAAATATTTAATATTCAATTATTTCTACAATCGCAACCAACGATCAATTAAATAATTAAAAGTAATTATTTTATATTTTTGCCCCAGATTTCTTTCGCTTGAAGAATTAACCAGCAGTTACACGGGGTGAACTATGGTATGATGACCATTTACTTTTTCGTTTCGTTTGTAACTTTGCTTATATTAAACTACCTTCATTAAATAAAAATAACAATAGATTGTAATGTTGAATTATTGTGTTTAGCTGTCGCTGATCTGTTAGAGTTGAAGTGTGCCTTAGTACATGACAAAGAAAACCGCAGATTATCGCTATTCAGGCAGCGTAGCCGAGCTATCGACTTTACATTGTCACCGTTGGATGCATGGAGGATTAACCGAAACGGCTTACAAAGATTTATTGTCGTCATAGTGATTTGACGTGGGTGTTTAGCATGCAAGCCACGGGCGCGCGGGTACGCCTCGCGGTTCGCGCCGCGAATTCGGACGCGCCATCAATTTGCAACATTGTACGCCAATCTGTACCATGGAAAGTTTTGTAATACGCCAGCAGAATAGAAGGCATGCATGTGTCTTATGCTAATGATGAATGGCTTATCCCGTTATAGATGAGGTGTGATACTGGAAGTTAAATTAAAATAAAGTAAACTGAATCAGGAATGCCAGACACTGCTCAGACAGTTCCTCTACCGTTATCAGACACAAGTTACAATAAGTAGAAAGTGAGTATACCTATTTCTTAGTTGCAAAAGTACTTACACCAGTTTAACTACAATTAACATTATAAGCTAAATAGAAAATATCTAATGATATTTTATTTGTGTTTATCTATTATTTGTGCTGTGTAAAAAGGTGCATGTGGTTTAATTAGAAAATCTATGTTGTATATAGGTACTTACATCTTGGGAACGTTCCAAAGGCAAAGGAATTATTTTGCTGTCGTAAAGAAGATTAATAAAAGAATGATGCTCAAAGCATTATCTATAGAAAATAAATAGCATTTTATCGAGACACCTAACGAATGAAAAAGTGCAACATATAATCGCGTTCGTCTCGTTTGCTTTATCTAAATTGCACATCTTATCTAGCTCACGAGTAATATCTAGTCTAGCAATTCTACACGTTCATTATAAATGAGAAAAATAGATTGTGGTTGGTTTTTCCCTACACATATTAACAAATAATAATTTTATGGAATGGAAATTTGCTTGCTTCTCGTACAACACACGACATTACCACGATAAACGCTTCATTGCTGTAGTGGCAGCTTGCTGGGTTTATTTTGATTTAGGTTGATTTTCAAGATGACGATAGATAGAATTCGTTACCATGATAGTCTCCAAAAAGCATAGATAGTGGTATCTATGCTATTTCCGTTCAATATAATTTCATTTCATCCTCATTCAATCTTTTTAATGTAACACCGCTTGGGGTAGAAGCCCAATGAAGGCTAATTTATTCTACATTAATGTTTGCATGAATTGTATCTACGACCATGTACAATCCATAGTATTTCTCGGTAGGTCGAAGTCCTAGACTGAAAAGACTATTACTTTTTCGTGTGTAATGAGTACCTCCCATTATCAAGTAAACAGTTTTATAAAAAAATATTTTCCTTTTATTTTTAAAGAGGCTTGTTAGTAAGATGCAACGAAACAACTCGCTCAATAAAATAAGACACAGCTTAATTGTGTCGTTAAGCTGACGTACCTACACCTGTTGAAATAATGACGAATATTGTCGTCAAAGCGCTAACAAAACAACAATAAGCTTCGTCGGTGGTCGCGCTCTTTGTTGGAACCATTCCATTTCTTGGAAGGTCACTGAACATGGCCTGTGTACCGTAAAATCTTTACCTAGAAGCTCGTAAACTAAGTCTAAGCCTGTAATTACGCTGAACTCTTCATATTCACACATTGTAGTTGTAATGATTTGATAGACGGGCAAATCTATGATAGCTTCCTGTATGTTTTAAAGTATTTTCCATTAGCTTTTAATCGTTGTTCTTCCGAGTCTAGTTTTATACAATTAATGCTATGAAATTATGCGTTTTCTGTAAGTAAAAAGTAGCTTATATTACTCTCCGAATTAAATCTAGAAGGAAGAACTAATGAAAAGTAGATTGCCGATACTTTCGCCCCGCATCAAAGAAGGACAACCGAACACTTGCTCGTTGATTATAATTTAATTCCCATCCATTTCCTTTGGTGTGCATTAAGACCGAACAACTTGACATAAAGTTGGTCATTATTATAATTTGTTCAATAAATCGTAGTTGGCCTACATTGCAATTTGCGCAAGGTGTAAGAATAATCTGTTACCGTAGTCTTAGTTTATGTTTAGCGTAGTATCTGGAATATAAAATCAGCTGGTTTGATATTGTAACCGTTTAACAATGCAATATTCACGGCCTTGTGTCCGTCTTGACAAGATAGCTAAATGAAAGTCAATGTTTGAATTTGAATAAAAAAGCCTTGGTGCTTCTATTTTGCTATTTCAGAGACATTGATAAGAATATTGTTATTTATTTTACTTTGAAACAACGGGACAAACTAATTTAACATAATTGGTCTATTTTTTTAAATATCTCAATGTTTGATACATTGTATTTCGGAATTATTCATGAATTAATACATGTTTTTTTAATAATTAGTTATTTGTAGAGGGTTCGTAAGTCCTTGTAGTTTCAAATGGTCTTGTTTGAATCTTTTCCTTTTCGTTTTCTTTATCATTTTGTAATATTTTATCAAAAAACGGAGTTAATACTAATAGAATTCTATTTATAAACCAGAAAAAATAAAATTAAATTAGGAGTTTTAATAAACCTAATATTACAAAACACCGGTAGCCCAAACGTCAGATATAAAAACGAAAAGATTGATGAATGGACAAAACGAAAAAGAACATTGAAATAAAGCCGAGACTTTTATTTGACCCTCGTTGATGTGAAATAAACAAAGCAATTAAAGTAATACAACCTTTACAAATTCGTAACGATGTGCAGCTTTTGCTCGACAAGTGATGAAGTCCAATAATTTGGAGCTTAAAGTACAAGTTTCAAGGATTGTGCGCGCGATCGGCTGGCAATTAAACATGTTATTTGTAGCAATCTCGTCGGATGTAGAACACATCGTAAAACAAACAGTTACTGTTATTATCATGCAGGCGTTTCTCGTTATGGAAACCGATTATTGCCGACGTGCTCGTGTTTTGTAATTAATTTTGTTATATGAAAGTTTTTGTTTGGGTTAAGATACTTATGAAGTTTTGATGGAGTATAGAAATTAAATTCGATGGAAGTGTAAAAACTGAGGTAATCGGTAGCTGGGTTGACAGAGATTTAAATATTAATGCGATAATTATGAGCTCTGACGACAGTTCCTTTGAATTTGTTCTCTAAAGTAAGGGAAATAATTTTACTCTTTGGAGGTGCGGATATACATATGTCGTTTAACGTTCCATAATATTGGGGTGATAATGCCTCTATCGTGATGTACAATGAATGCTGGGCATATTAAGTTTTATCTTTCGAAATCGCTCAATGTGTACGAGAGAAAATTAATTGTTTACCCCAGTGTATGGTACATTAAACTAGTTACGCCCCATTTGTGCGTTGTATGGCGCGTACCGGTAGAACCTCGGCGCGGCAAATGTCCTGAGGTGACACATCTAGGCGCACCGGTGCACTAGATTTGATCTGACGCGAGATAAATCCGGCCTCGCTATCTATTTCAATTTCATTGGACCGCGCGATATCGTACAAATCTCGGCCTTATTCTGTCTGCCGGCGCAAACGGCCCACGACAGACCACCCAAGACGATTCACAACCACTAATAAACACAGCGGCTCTATATCTATACACAATGATACAAGAATAACAAAATTGGTGGCCGGTGTCAGGTGATTCGTTTTACTGATACTTTGATTCCGACTAAATTAGACCCTTTTGTTGTTTATTTTATTTTTGCACGTTCATTGTGACCGAACGCCGCGCGGGCGGCTGTTAAATCCGTTAATCACATCATAATCCCGGACTGGGAGGTCAACAATAAATTACCTATCGTAAATAAGACCTGTGTAAATCGTAAGACAGTTTATTATTATGAGATCGTAAGAACTTAATTTAGCTGAATAATAAAACGGCATGTTGGAGTGACCAGGTCGCGGTAGGTGTCACGACGCCGCGCCGTGTTCCCTAAAGCTTGGACTATAGGAGGTCGTGCCACTAAATTAAAATTTCGCTCAGTTTCAACGTGCAACATTCCACCAACGCAGTGTCACCTACTGTGCGATGACGTCGCCACGGGGTGCATGTGCGGGATAATGAAACTGATTAAAACTGGTTTGTTTTCTTGAAAGATTTTAAATTTATGTCTTGATAAAAATCTTTTAATAATACATTTCATTGATTAATTCATCTGTAATAATAGCGACATTCAAAATGAGTTTTATTGCATAGATAATTGGTTGTAAAATAGTATATTTTTCTAAATGTTCAGAACCAAATATTTATTCTTAAAAAATTAACTAAAAAGTATAAAGCCATACATATGATAGTATTCATTTTGAATTCTGCATTTGTTTATTTAAACAATAAATACTATTTAAAAAAAAAACAGCTGAAAAAGCCATTTGAGGTAGTATGGGGCCTTAATAAAAATGTTTAGGTTTTGTTATTCGCGGTGGTGCGAGCCGACCCTCATATTTCACGTTATCTGGTCAAAGGGAATTGGTGGTGCAGCTCGCATGTTATACGGTCAAACCGCTGAATTCTTTAATGGTGAACATCGACGGAATTACATTTCCATATTCAACAATTTATTGGATGTCACTCACGAATTTGGAATCGAATGCCCAATTTATTTATTACACTGGCCATACCGTTTCATTCATGTTTGTATTGTTCCGATGACTCACATGATACGACCAGGTATTCGTGCACTATCTTTAGTCGTATTTACTTTACGATACTTTTTTATGACAATGAAAAGTCAGACAGTTTAATTCTAATGCTTCCTTGTTGATATACCTAAGTGAATTCTAGGAAAATGGACAGCTTATTATCACATTTAACACACTTTGGGAGGAAGTGTCAAAACTTCGCGACGATGATAATAACTGGCAAAGAAAAATCTCGTGGTTAGCAAACATGAATAGGTGTGAATTTAATATTAAATGATATTTGTCCACATTGTATTTGTAATGCTGTTGATATGAAGTTCTGCCCAGAGTGTTTCGCTCGGCGCACCGGTTGGGATGGTCGTTGCCGTACATAACATGAATGCTCTTATTTGACAATATCACATTGTTTTAATGCGTTCGCGCAATCGTCGTGGGTGGCATCTCGATCTTGTGTTGCCTTCTCTTACAAAAACAAGGAAAAAATATTAATCCTTAAAGGAAATTAGTCTCTCTAAAACATGGCTCGGACATGTGTTACTTTTTTCGCTTTAAACACGTCCACAGTAAGATTTATGTTTCGTTTCTTTTCCGATATAAACTTGTGGTCAAGTGAACGTAAAACATTTGGAAGGATTTCATTAAAATAGAATGGTGTTTCGAAACTTAAAAAAAACTTTAATATTGCCTCTTGGCATGTTTAAGTTGAAGGTAATATTTTTTATCGTTTTCGGTTTGTTTGATCAAAATCCTTCTTAGAGTATTTGCCGGGGATTTGGGAGTATTTTATAAGGAATGATAAGGATTGTGTGCGCTGGTGCGAGAGTCGGCGGTAGCGCAGGTAGAGCGTAGCACAGGTAGCGCAAACAGCTACTGTACAGCGGTCCTGAGTACACAGTACACACCTTACTCATACAATACGTTACGCGTTCACCATGATTTACACACATACCAGGCTCACAGCATTTATGTTGCGTATATATACCAATACTAAATTATTAAATACCGTATTTAATTATATTTTATTAAAACATAAACTTCGTCAATTTTCTTTATGTGGCAAATCAGATAACGGTGGATATTTTCAAAATTCTAAACTTAGTTCCTATTAAAACTAATTTAGGTACTTTCCGAGCAATCTGCGAAGGGGCATTATACAATATTTTGACAAGATAGCAGCACGCAAGCAAATAGGAACAATACAATTTTATCTGCGTGTATACACAATGTTGCAACTCATGGCCACAACATCACGCAACAATGCGAAACGTCTCAGAAGTGTCGAGCAATTCGGCTGACAAGGAATTATGGTTGTTGTTTATCCGCTGCCACTCGAAATAACAAGGGCTCGCTAAACGGCAGCGCAAACACGCCGCTGTCTCGACTACGCTAACATTTTTTCAGCTCCCGTATTGATACAGGATCTGGACTTCTCACAACCGATGACAACCTACCGGACTACGCGGATAAACATTGGACGTGAAATGCAACGGTTTTTGTTGGTCGGGTGCCATTTTTTATACGCGTAGCTGAGGTATCTGCGTTCATATTTTCACACGAAAGTCACCAGCAATTATAATTAATTGTCTTTAATGTTTTAATCGAGTTAAGTTTTATTACGAATAATGATATAATTACGGATGGGGATCATAAACCCCGTGTAGTATTTAATTTCCAGAACAATTTGACTAATTATTTGGTTCTGGGAGTAAGTTGGTACTTTGTATGGAAGATGTATCCCACGGGCGTGGCGGCGGGCGCTGTCTCGGTGGCGGTTCGTATTAAATGTAAATAATCGACAGTGATCGCCTGTCCATCCGTCGGTTAATGTAATATCAACTCAGGAAGCACGGTTATCGCCGTGACCGACTGCTGCGCGCGCCGGTGTGTTTCCAATGACTACTTGCGTTTTCCATCAACTATTTATGCTTACATTATATTTTCTAGTCAAATTCATTTCAATAACATATTCTTAATATCCATAACAGTTGGAAAATAACCAGGAATCTTACGGCTGATTAAGTAAAGAACCATCATTTACGAGCTGGGGGAAACAATCTGAGTAGGATACAGAAAGGCGGCGGCTGGCTGAAGCAAATTTAAAGCCATTAAGAACTGCAAATTGTCCTGTACTGGAAAAACAACAGCGCCGTATGGTACTTTTTCTTCTATACAGGCTTGGTCATAGCGCTCTCCCGGTCTTCTGTAAAATATTTTCGTCCCGCGCGTCGTGTTTGTAAAACATAATTGAGTAATCTAGAGTCGTCTGAAAACTAGTCATTCAGAGTCCAATTCTCGTGTTCTCTACCATAATTCATAAAGTACTATACGGCGGAGGGTCGGTTTAAGTGAGTTTGAGTTAAGTTTCTGTGGTGTCTCTCTAGTTTTGGGCCATTTGCAGGTTTCAATGGCTTAGAATTTCCTGCAACCAGACACCGCCTTACTTCGTACTCAGATTGTTTCCTCTAGCTTGTAAATGATGATTCTTACTTCAACAGCCGTAAGAAAGCGATTTTTAAAAATTGTTGACACCATATGGCGATCCTCCCGCGCCGTCGTGAACATTGTTCGGCCTGTTCGCTGGAATACTCGCAGAACTGTAGAAAGACTCACACCAACAGTTCTTGCTGTTTTTCGCTCACTGTGCCCACCTTCAAGAATTGTCAGTATTGTATCAGTCCATATACGTCCCACTGGAGGACACGAGCCTACACAACAATCGTTTGTACGATTGAGAGTGGAAAAGCCATATAGTCCTCCACACTGGCCTAGTGCGGGTAAAATCAATATGGTATGCAGGTTTCCTCACGATGCTTTCCTTCACCGTTATAGTGCGTAGTGATTGACTATCAATACACACATTGTCAGGATCCTAGTAAATTCTTCAGGGGTGAGCGACATGATGACTTTCAAATAATAAAATTTATAAGGTAGACACACCACATTTATAACGTTGCAAAACTAAAACAACCGCGAAACAATTGATCTGAATTTGTTGGTCTTTAATTTAAAGACAACTACGATTTTAAATTTCTTCATATATATTTTGACAGCCTCCGTGGCGCAGATGGTTAGACGCCGCCTGTGAAACGAGAGGCCGCGGGTTCGATCCCCGCACCGAAACAAATATTTGTGTGATCCACAGGTATTTGTTTCGGGTCTGGGTGTTTGTGAGACCGAAAAGTCTCTCGTAGCTTCTGATTCCCACGACACAAGACTCGATCTTAGTGTGGGGTCAGGACTATGTATGTGACTGTTGGGTGTATTTATTTATTTATTTATATTTATTTATATTTTTTCATTATATTATCTAATATTATTTGATGTAGCACAAAATATTCTTTAATTGAGCCTTTATTTTATAAAGCTAGTTCAGATACTTTTGAAGATATTAAAGATTTTGTAACCGAACCTTTTTCTTTACAGTCCAATGTATTTTATCAATAATAGTCGCCACAAATGCAATAGCATAAATTGTCATCGAAATATACTCGTAACTTATTCGTTATAGATTGGTAACAAATAAAAGCATTTTATTGGAGAAAATGCATCATAGCGCATTTACTGCATAATGACAATGGAAACGGATGCAGGAGATAAAGCATAGATTGAAGAGTGAATTATCGATGTCGCGCTCGAGACAAAGTTTGTTCAGCCGCCGAATGCCACCTTGGCTAAAGGAGAAAAAATTAAAAAAATAAATCTGAGAACCGGCGACGTCCTGTCCTTTCTTTAACTTTCAGTTTTTCTCGGAGCCGATTCGGTAGCGGCACAATTATGCGCTAATGATTGATTACGGCGTGTTTACTTTCGATTTTGTCGTGTCACTGTTTGCTTTATTGTGAGTCCGTGAGATATTCTTGACCAAAAATCAAAATATATCTCCGTACATTAAAATACGCGCTGCTCTATTCTCCATTGTCCGAGCGCACCTTGCCGCTCGTGTTCTACTAATTGAGTCATCCTACACCAAAGATGGCATTGTTTGCAAAACTTAACCATAACTTAGCCGCAGAGTGCTCCAAGTGGGTGGTCTTGTCATAGACATACTTTTGCCTTACATTGTGTACTAAGCGCAATTTCAAGCTTTCTATTTTGTGAATAGCAACGACATTACGATAAAGAAAGGCATTCAAAGTGGGCGAATTAGATTAACTGTTGACATTCAGATTACTTTGTGCATTTTTTACGATGTGTCATCCCTGGTAATAAATAATAATGTAGTAAGACACTTTTCACAAATTACCCATCTACCGGACGATGGTTTACTCGTTATGTTCTAAGATAAACATTCTTTTGAATAAATCATGTTGTAACTACATATTTGAAATCAGGCATTTTCTAACTTTTAGTCGCTTTTCACAGTAATGTATGAATTGAAAATAATTTATGTACATTTTCAAATGTAACAATTTGAATTTTAAATAAATCATGCTAAAGGTGAAATTACTTAGCACAATTTGTACAGAATAAAATTATTCAAATTCGGTTGTCATTGGTGAGAAGGATGTGTAGTTCACACGAACGAATAAAAATGTTAATAGACACATGAGTGAACAGGGTGCGTGACGAAAAATACATCAATCCGCGCCTCGGGAGAGGGTGAGCGGCCGCGGACGCCGCCGAAGGCCGTACAAATTGATTACAACGCGCAACGCGCAACCCGGTGACGCTCTGACAGCGGGACCACCCACGACGGATACGAAATTATGCCTCTGACGCAACTGCCTCTATTGTGCCTTTGAAACGTAATATTAATGGTAAGAGCGATTTGCAACCATTGAAATATCAAATAAAATGACATGATAATGGCCGGTATTATGCGGATGCAAGATAAAGCCTTACAATGTATTTATTATAATGAAATCTTTTGAATGTAATTCGCTCAGGTTACAGGTAGTTAGTTTATTTTAGATTCTTTGAATATACGTTAGAGATTTTTGTGGACAGATTTTTTATTGCTGTAAAATATTTAAAAATAATATAAAAAGAGGTTACATATTTAATTTATAAATAGTATTCCGCCCATTCAACCATCACTGCAACTCCTGCTAGCATGGATCAACAGCGGCGCGCGCAAATAAAGTGACCCCGAAAACCTTAAATAATTAACTAAGAAGTGAGCTCACATTATTATGTAAATAAAGAAGTTACATATAACATTGATACAATGTTTATTCCATCATACATCCGTACAAACGATATAAACATAAAACAATAGATGATTTAATTAAATGGAATGGTGCAAATAACACCAAAATGTTCGTAGTATAAACAACACAAATGATGCCTATTTGAAGAGTTGTAAAATATCATTCACAATAATCAAGATTGCTTTAGAAGTGATATCAAATTTTATTACGTTATAGCCGCAGAAAGTCTTCTGGTATATGCTATTGTCATAGATTAAAAAAAAAGAGAGGACAATTTCAAAGTGATCAAAATTTTTTTTGCTCATCTATATTAAAACAATTTGAATTTGTCGTCACGGCATAATCTATACTTTAGAAGTGTGACATTAAATAGTTCAATCGCTATTACTACGGATGTTTTAATTTTTTCAATACCTCAAGTCTGGAATGAAATTATATACTTTATCAGGCATTAAATATTGGCAGTTGAAATCCCAAATATGGTAGTATAGTATTTAAAATCCTGCCAGAGATTTAAAAATCTCGATTTCTACCATTTTTATTCCTCTACTTCCAAATACCGACAACGTATCCATGATCTGTGAAAATAGATTAGATACGGTCCATCTTTATTTCCTTAGTACAAAATAAGTCTGTTAAATCTCAAGAGAGTCATAGACCATCTCAGGTTTATATTAGCTCTCAGAGGCACATCACGCATAGGCAAAAATCAAACTATGCCATAATTAAAAACTGTATGCCGGAATAAGTACAAAGTGGATGTATATTGTATACTGTGGTCGGTAATGGCCGCTCACGTACCATACTATCCTTTCCTGCTATTAGAATCCTTAATTGCTCTCAGATTGGTCATGTTACTCTCTTTTTATGGCTACGCGGTAAAACTTAATTGTTTTTATGTGCGCCTGTTTTTGAGCTCCGCATTATTAGTTCTGTAATCGGTGTGGTCTGTTATTAGTGTGATTCTGTTTGTCTTCGGCATGTTAATTGACTAATCGCTAATTAATTGTTCGGGAATCGTATCGTGTTTTTATCGGAGCTATATTTACAATGTATAAACATTTCAGTTTATGATGTTGTTGCCACTTTGATGTTAATTTGTTCAATTTGATTTTTATCGCGGCTTTAAACTTATGTGTGTATTACGCATGGGCGGCGCGGCGGTAGGATTATCCAGAAGGAGGCACGCCTGCATTATAAACTAATAAGATACTGTGCTTAACAATCTTTATAATTCGAGTTGGCATGTTTAACGACAAACTTAACACCTGAATTTTTACTCAACAGTATTTTTAATAGTAATGTCTTGTTTATGTGTATTTCTTTTACGTCACAAATGGACAAAGCAATTTATCTATTTTCAGTGGACAGCTGAATATATTATGCGATCATTTGTCGTACAAATAAATAGATTGCCATTTCCAATTTGAGATTACTTCAATGCAAAAATATTTTGGTAGGCAAAAGTATTGTAATTTTCTGTGTGTGAGGCTGTTATACTGTTTCCATTCGTTTATTTTATTTTTGACACATCGAGTACTGAATCAAATAGTGATGGCCTGATGCGTTATCGAATCAATTTTTTATAACAAACGATTTTATTTTTGAACAAGTTTTAATCGATTTAATACATATTTTATTTTTTGCTCCATGCATTGTTTTATAAAACTTCAGGGATATTTAAGTTACTTGATTTAATAATTATATTAAAATAAACCATTTACTCATGTTAAGTTAATATTCTTATCACTTCCGTCGGCAATAGTAATGTTGTTAAAAACAAATTGTGAAACGGCAACACTGGGCAGACAGGTGACGCGCGCCGCCATTTTGTGGTCACTCACAACGAGACGCCCGCGCCCGTGCTAGTGTTTTCCGTTCGCTGAATTTTAATTCACATTTTTCATACGTCGAGTTAAGTATTTATATTCCTCCGTATTGTTTTACCCGTGAATTCCTACATTTGGTTGAATTGAGAACATCGTACCTGCCTTCATCACTTTCAAAATGCCTAAAGGAAAGGTGCTTAAAGGACAAACAAGGGAGTTTGTGTTGCGACTTCATGAGTACTTTGAAAGGGAAAGCCGTAATGGTGGACCTCTTATACCAGTGACTCAAATCAGAGACCGTGTTTCAGCAGCATTAGGTATTACTGCTCCAACAGTTTCAAAAATAATTAAAGAAGGCTACGGCAGTAGTGGCATGGAACAAAACAAGCCATCTACACCTAAAAAAAAACGTCAGCCCTTTAAAGTGACAGCAATTGACAGTTTTGATGGTGATGCTATTCGTCGTCATATATACGATTATTACCAAAGAAAAGAGATTCCTACTTTACATAACCTAGTACAATCTCTGAAAACTAGTGGCTTGTTCCGTGGTCAAAAGTCTTCTTTGGCGAAGGTATTGAATAGGATTGGATTCCAATACAAAAAATGTGACAAAAGAAAAATATTGATGGAACGCAATGATGTTGCTTTGTTTCGATGCGAATTTTTAAGACAAGCTAAAAAAATAGAAGACTGGTCGAATGTTGTTTTCACCGATGAAACTTGGCTCAATGCGAATCACACGGTATCAAAAACTTGGACTGACAACACTGCTAGCTCCTCGACCGCAGTGCCAATGGGAAAAGGTGAAAGAATTATAATTTGTCATGCAGGAACCGCAAAAGGATTTGTGCAAGATGCTATGTTAGCTTTTAAATCAAAGAAAACAGGGGATTACCACGAAGAAATGAATTCCGAAGTATATGAAAAATGGTTTCGGGAAATGTTATTGTCACTCGAACAGCCATCAACAATATTTATAGATAATGCGTCCTATCACTCTCGGCAAATTAACAAAATGCCAACGCAAGCCAGTAAAAAAAATGAAATAATAAACTGGCTCCGTAACAATGGCGAGGAGGTGGACGAGTCCCTATTAAAAGTAGAGTTACTTAAAATATTAAAAATGAGGAAGCAGCCTAAACGATACGTTATAGATGAAATGGCTGCAGAACATGGGCACACCGTCCTTAGAATTCCTCCATATCATTGCCAGTATAATGCCATAGAGCTAATATGGGCGCAAGTGAAAGGATATGCTGCGAGAATAAATACAACTCCTCCTTTCACCGCAAACAAAATGCTGGAGTTGCTTAAAAATGCGTGTGAAAATGTGACGCCTCATAACTGGGCGAGTGTCGTAGATAAGACGAAGAAAGAAATAATGTCTGATTGGGATCGCGATGTCGCATTTGACAACTTACCCATGCACTCATTAATAATTAGTGTTACTGGGGATACGAGTGACGACGACGCCGATTCCGACGAAACAGACGATTGTTTATAAATAAAAATATTAACAAATTACCTTTTAGTTGTTTTAATTATTTAATCCTTAAAGTACTATGAATTCCAACATGGTTTAACTGTTTATTACAAGTAGGTACTAAACATTTATTTTCGTTGTAATCATTGTAATTATTTTAAATTAAACTCTTATTAAAAGTCACTTCAATACGTATACCTTTATTCATATTAATTAATTTGCAGCAAATACATTCGATCCTAATATTGGGTACTATATTACGTTTAACTGTTTTCATTAGCATTTTAATGTAATTTTATTTCAAATGATTCCGATTGATTGATTCTATTCAAAATCGTTTTTGTTATCTGTGGTCATTCGTTACGAATGGCACAACTCTAACAGCCGATGCCAACAATCAATCCCAATCCAAAATTTGCTGTTTGACATTGACAGCTCAATCTTTTTTCTGATTATAGCTTGCCAATAATTAATCTCAGTAGGGAAAAAACTATCTAAAAAATCAATCTACTTTTGGGAGGGCCAATCCCTGCTTGTGGATTGTCCTCTGTATGGAAATGACAGTTTAGGCTTGCCAATAAACAATTATCAGTTTTGACGTTTGGATGGATTGTTCAAAACAATCCAATATTGCAATCCGAGAATTTCCACGGATTATTTATGCAGATTTGCCAACAGCAATGAAACTAGAAAGTAGAAACTAATGTAGATGAAGATGACACAACATTGATTAACGATTTCTTCATTTAGATCTAAAATATTGTATTGTTGTGTATATTTTGATAAATATGATTTCTGTTATGATATGTTACTTAATTTCATAGTTGTATTTTTATTTAATTGTTCAGTGTGTTTTGTGAAAAAAACATTTATAATGAAATATTCTTTATTACTCACAATTTACAATAATAATAGAAAGAATAAAAATAATAGAAAAGGGAATCAAATTTTGATCATGGGAAGTTGTAGAGCCATGCTGCTATCAGCCATGACTCAGTATGAATGGGCAGGCTATGGCCTTCTCGCTCTCCTCCCGATTTGATGGGCCGGTTACACAGCCATGATTCAATCGTAGTGGATGTTCATGGGCGGCAGTGATCACTTTCCACGGATCTATGTAAATGTTCAATAACATTTCGCAATTTTCTCCACAATATTCTCATAATATTTCTATAAGAATGACAAGTGATAAATCATTGTTTACTGGATATATTATTTTTCAGTGGCCAGAAACACAACAATTCTGTAAAAATCTATATAATTGGGACAAATTGAATTGTTTTTATTGCAATTATTATTATTTCTAACGTTAATTTTTGTTTTTCACAAATTATTTATTTACAAAATGCTGAAAGTGCATAAATATGCAATGAAATATTCTGCGTCAAACTAAATTGTCAAGAGGGAACCGATTGTTTTCAATCTATCAACAAAGGCAATCGACTGTCGCCTGTTTTGTTTATTGGCAACAAGATATTCGACCAATCGAAACGTAGAAAGCAATCCGGATTGACTCCAATCTAACATTTTTGATTGATTGTTGGCATCGGCTGTAAGTGGGCGTTACCCGTCAAGAAAGTATCTACTTTTATTTCAAAATATTGTTCTACTGTAATGTCGTACTTTATAGGCGTGAACTGTCAAAAATAAAATAAACGAATGGAAACAGTATAGGTGTATTTATTTAGTAGTATTGTTCACTGAAATATAAAAATAAATTTACTCTGAAGATCCACAAAATATTGTGTCTGTTCTGTTTTGTTGTTTCTTTGGGTGTAATGCATAAAATGTTATGCATAATATTGTTCCAGATCTTGTTGAATATTAAATCAGAAGACAAGATACAACATTCAGACAATAGCTAGGTTCTCTAACAAATTAGGTAAAGTAGATAACCCTTGCCCCGATAAATTATTGTAATAGTCAGAAACGTGTTTTCGTCGGATGTTGTTGTCGTTTCGAGTTCTATAAAGATAATTGAACCACAGCAAGCGTAGGTAAACAATGTAATAATACCGAGTAATGTTTAGCTATCTTTTACAAAAGAAGAGTTTTCTCTAAACGTCTACAATTATATTTTTTAAAGAAGCAATAAAATTTCATTTGATTCAGATAATATGATTTAAGATATACGACAAACTTGTCCGAAGTGTTCTCGTTTTATAATAACGTTTGTTTGTATTACATAGCTTATGTAAACTGGTATTTCTTAACGTTACAATTGCTTGATATTACGCGACCGTACCTTGGCTTATTACCTTTAATGAAGCTTGACGAAATAACCAATAAGGGCACAAGCACGAAACTTAAACACCGGTGGGCAACACTTACTGTACGGCTTGGTACCAGTCGAAATCTCTCACGTAGCGGTATTTTCTTTGTTCTGCCTTCGTCCTGGGAGGCTACTGGGTAATAAAAGTCCGTTTCAAACAATAGCGGCATAAAAATTCGGACCCCAACACAATCATCTTTTGACAAACCTGAATTTTAATATTATATTTTGCATAAAATGTTGCGAGGTGTTAAACTTACGACTCATTATAATTTCGGCTCATTTGCCTGGTAGGTTATGAATTTGGATTGTGAATTGTGATATTCGTTTTTCAAATACCAGTTCAGATTATGAGCTAGGAGCGTTTTAATTGTTTTGAAGGAATATTTGCTCTGCATAATTAATATATCGGAAGTAAGAGTTGTAAAACCATGAGTGATTTTTATCTGTCATGTGCCTGACGATCACGTGTCGACACTTGACACCACTTAAATACGAGATATGAACAGGTAAAATGTGAGAATGATACGATCACATAAACTGCCCAAAAACTGTTTTCCAATTGTTTCCTTCCAAGGGGGAAGAGTTTGACACATACCACCATAGAGTTAAAGCATAATCCAAATGATGTTATATATTATTGCTTATATTAATAATGTTTATGAAAATATTTATAACGTATGCTAATTCAAGCTGTGATGACCGTTTACTGTTTCTGTCAGTGTGTCCTCATCCATCATCATTTATTCGTCCAGTGGTGGACATAAGCTTTTTCAAAATAACGCCATTGAGTGTCAACAAAAAATAATCCTACCTATTATGTATTTCATCGTCACGGTGTATCCATAGATGGCATATTGGCTGATGTACTAACTTTTCGCGATGCTAGAGCGGACGCTACATGTGAATATTCATTTGCATAATTATGATATTTGAAGACAGATTATTTTTAGTTGATCTCTTTTTGGGTATCCACGTACTCACTGGTTCTCAAATGCTTTCACAATTGTGCACTTGTTATACTCATTTACAATGGACATAATACTCGCAACAGCCGAACAGACCTGATTTAGTGTGGCTATTAAAATATCTTGTGTTCTGTAAAACGAAGTAGCCAATAAAATTTAAATGCAATGAATTCTATTTTTATACCTTTTTGTAATCACATTTACATAATCATCAATAAAATTGGGAGATAAACTTGTAGTATGTATGACATAATTTCTGTTCTCGATACTCGTTTTTGCATCGTTATTACGGATTTTAGTTTAAATTAATTGATTTGTATATTATTAATGTAAGCGAAAATTATTTTCTACAGTCTTCTTATACGTCACATGTATGAACAGTGATTTATGAGATCAGGGGTTAAATTCCCAGGTGGAGCGAATCTGTTGGTGCAGCTGCTGTTGTTTGAAACGACTCGTGGGAGTGGTCTAACTAGAATCTTTGCCAAAAATTGGGACCGACTCATCCACTATCAAAATTAAGGTTGTAAATATGTGTACCTATATGGTGTGTGGTCCGCCCTAATTGTACATAAGAAGTGATAACTTCAAAGATACATTCGTGATATTACTATATGTATTTTTAGAACGAAACTCTATGAGCGTTTAATATACGGTAGTCCTGAACACGAGAACAGCTCATATTTTCATATATAAGTTGCAATTTGCCTATGTTTCTGCACAAGGCATCATGAAGTTGGCTGTCATGGACATATTAACAATTTGGAGTACGATACCTGCGTATAATTACTAGAATAATTTCTTATTCCTCCACTATTCCTCTGATCCATTCATTTTTGGTCTTGAATGTATATATCAAATCCTAATTTATTTACATTTGGCACTAGGTTTCTCTTATAGTTATTGTAAGTTGGTGAGTTGCAATTTTACGTTTTATAACCAATGTGTCTTACTTTGCATTAATTGAGAACGTGAAACCTTAAATATAAGACGAGCCAATTCATGACGTGTCAGCGTTAATTGATGATATCCGTCGGTCTAGAGTTTTCATTTGTGATACTTGTAAGTTGTGTTTCCGTGGTTGCTTATTAGTATCCCTAATTAGACAGTTACTAATTTATTGTCAAGAGAATGTTCATTTAACAGTACTTTATGATGTTGTTTATCACGTTGTTGTTGCAAATTAGTACCAATTAATTGCATTTTTATCGCTCGTCGTAGGCGTGCAGAGATTCATTGATTTACGGTTTAATATGGCGCCGTAAATCAGGGCAGGTCTCTGCACTTCCATCTGCTCTGTGCATCGAACCGATGTGTTCATACACACAAGATGCTTCGCTGCGTCCACACTACATTATATGGAATCAAAAGAATCAAGTCAAACTGTACGTCTGTTGTAACATTTTATTGATTTGCAATTTGTACGCAATTGGCATGTTTTATTTCTCACTTTAGAGAGTTTGCCTCTCACTTGAAAGTATTTGTGTTTATGGCGATTGAATTGATGAAATCAGTTTATTGTTTTATGGTGAAAGTAGAACAAGTTTACTGATGTCTGCTTGTAAGATCTCTGAGCAATCAGATTGGTTCAGTACAAGAGTATTATAAGTTACTTTCAAATGTGTCAAAGACATTCGATTTATGTTATCCTACGGCAAATATTGAATAAAGAATAAGCCTGGCTAGTAAATTTACATAGACTAGGTAAGCGGATTAGAAAATTAGCGTCATTGGATCAGCTCGGAGCGTCGTAAAGTGGATAGTTTGCGTCCGCCCACGCGCTGCACCGACAGGCTGGTGCGGCGTGCAGTCGGCGCGGCACGCGAGCGCGCGGCGGCGCGGCGAGCAGGCGCGACCCGCGACTCAGGACCATCCCGCCCGCGTGTCACCCGCCGCGAGTCCTGCACTAATCTCTCGCGAGCGATTGCTCTATCCGGTAACGGAGTAAAGTATCGCTAGTTGATTATTGTGTTTATTTGCGCGTCGGGAGCGTGTGTTGGTGCGGTGTGTGTGTGTGTGCATGCGTGCGAGCGGTAGTGGGCCACCCAGCGCGCGGCCACACGCGGCGCCCACCCACGTGGCAGGGGCGCCGCAATCGCGGCCCGCGGCCCGCGCACTATCCATCCACTGTCACACTCTCTTCGCGACTGCGGCACTCACTGCTCACTGCCGACCGCCGCTGGACACTTGTGATTGACATTTGACAGTCCCCGATGTATAGCCTGTCTAAATGAAATCAGATTTGTCAGAGCTACTGACTGATACAGTTCTACGATGACGAGGCTTTTAATGTCATTCTTAATAATTATTTTATTTACATTACCAAATGTAAAATTTATTTCATATTTTTATGGTAATTTCAGCGGTTTTGAAATAGTTACATAAAAATGCTTTAAGATAAATATCTATACTTTTATGCGTGCAATTTAAATATTATGTCTCAATTATAGGATTTAATGGTAAAATAATGGTTTTAAAATAACATGTTTATATGAAAGGGAAATTATGATATTGCGAAATGAAAGCAAAAGCAAACCGCGGCTTGCGCACACCTGACGGCGAGCGGAGAGGCGCGGGCGCGTGCGCTCCGCTGCCGAATTTCGCCAGCCGCCTACAACCGTCCATGTCCATTCAGTGTTTGTGCCAACATTATAATTGTTAAAGGCGTTATGTAAACAAACAAAGTTAGTTTATTTTAAATTAATGCGATGTATGTATGCTTAATTAATGAATAACGCAAGTATTTGTTTGGATTTGATTACAAAATGTGTGGCTATAAATTTTATCATTGGCTTTGTATGGCGGTTTTTAATAAAAAAAATATTGGATTTATTAAGTATTATGTATTTCTACCACATGTCTTTTTTCAGACTAACGTAGAGTGATCGCGACATGTTTTATCGGTATTTCTGAATTGGATGTTGTCAATCTATTCAGGATAAATACTTATTGAAATTCAGGACAAGTTGTCTGCACTGCCTCGCCTCCAAGGAAAAGACACAATTGACAAGTGTTTTCTATATATCTTAGTTGAACTGAGTGTTCTATTCAAAATGATTCATGCAAGTGTTTGTAATCGCTTGCTGGTATTAATGATGTGGCTTGACAAATGTGTGCATTATCAGCGTCGACGTCGGAGCGCGCTCAAACGGCGATTTATCGACAACCATTAGTTCTGCTGATTTTGCGGATTCCATCTTCACACCTTCTAAGAAGCGCCGCTCATTAACTCTTCGCGATTGCTGTTGTTTACGTCTACTTTTTTGATGATTGGCTTTAAAAAGCCTGTGTTTTTTGAAATTGAATTGGTTTCATTTGTCACGATAAGATCGAATTGAAATTTTAAATGATTGTATTAGTGTTTTGCTATAGAAACCCTTAAGGTCTTAGACGGGTCATTGAGGATAATATATTTCTAAAACTTATAAGAAATCGAACAAACTTATTCACTTGGGAAAATTGTTTGACAAACTTTACTTCAATGTTCGTGTTTTATATTAGGTTATATCTAGATACAGTTATACACTACCTAATTATGCACTTGTTTATTATGACTTATGTATTATTGAATTTAGTTTAAATTGCTTGGTTTCTCAGCAATATCTAAAATATAGAAATGTTCAAGTAAAACGTACAAATAAACATGTTTAGCGTTGGTTGCCTCGAAGCTAAACACGTTGATTTGTAGTTTTGTACACCCACAATACTAAATAAAAGATATGAGATTATTATGTAAATGTAATTGTGTAAGACCGGTAGTATCTGTGCGGTGATAAAGAGAAAATAAAGCTGACACTCTTACAGTGGGCTGGATCTATTAATGTTAAATTGTTTGTAATACTTACAAAACAAATAAAACATTAATATTTTGTAACCATTAGACACTTTTAAAGCTATGTATTTTTAATTGTGGTTTTTCGATGAATATAGGCCGCTTCGAACAGGTCGCCGTGATCTTTAGAAGACGTCTATGTTCAGCAGTGGATTTCCCATAGCTGAATGTAATATTATAGGTAATCTATATATATAAAAGAGGAACCTGATTGACTGACTGACTGACTGACTGACCTATCAACGCACAGCCGAAACTACTGGAGCTAGGAACTTGAAATTTTGCACAAGAATTCCTATTGTGACGTAGGGTAGCACTAAGAAGGGATTTTGGAAAATTCTACCCCTAAGGGGGTGAAAGGGGTTAAAAACTGTTGTATGGAAAATCTAAACCGTTAAAGTTACAATTGTCAAACTTGGCAGTTCAATAAATCATTTAAAAATAAAATTAATTGCATACTCAATTTGTCTAAAAATTAACATTAAAGGGGTTAAAATAAGGGATGAAATGTTTAGAAACTGGGTGATTTCCTTCCTACCCGATCAACGCACAGCCGAAACTACTGGAGCTAGGAACTTGAAATTTTGCACAGGGATTTCTATTGTGACGTAGGGTAGCACTAAGAAGGGATTTTGGAAAATTCTACCCCTAAGGGGGTGAAAGGGGTTAAAAACTGTTGTATGGAAAATCTAAACCGTTAAAGTTACAATTGTCAAACTTGGCAGTTCAATAAATCATTTAAAAAAAAATTAATTGCATACTCAATTTGTCTAAAAATTAACATTAAAGGGGTTAAAATAAGGGTTGAAATGTTTAGAAACTGGGTGATTTCCTTCCTACCCGATCAACGCACAGCCGAAACTACTGGAGCTAGAAACGTGAAATTTTACATAGGGGTTCCTATTGTGACGTAGAGTAGCACTAAGGAACGATTTTTGGAAATTCGATCCATAAGGGGGTGAAAAGGGTAAAATACTGGTGTATGGAAAACCGAAACCGTTGAAGTTGCAGATATCAAACTTTATTTTTTAGTTACTCATCTAGAAAAAACAACAAATGCATACTCTCTTTTCTCATAATTAACCCTAAAGGGGTGAAAATAAGGGTTGAAGTATTGTAAAACCGAACTGCCGGATCAACGCACAGCCGAACCTACCAAAGCTAGGAACTTAAAAATTTACACAGGGATTCCCATTGTGACGTAGGGTAGCACTAAGGATGGATTTTTGGATATTCATCCCCTAAAGGGATGTAAAGGGTTAATAACTGATATAGGGAAAATTTTAACCGTTAAAGTTATAATTGTCAAACTTGGCACTTAAGTTATTCATTCTAAGACAAAAATAATTTCATATTTTGTTTATCTAAAATTAACCCTAAAGGGACGAAAATAAGGGTTGAAGTTTTGTAGTACCGAGCTGATGGATCAATGCTCAGCCGAAACTACCAAAGCTAAGCACTTAAAATTTATCACAGGTGTTTCTATTGTGATGTAGGGTGGCACTAGGGAAGGATTTTTGGAAATTCAATCCCTAGGGGGGGTGAAAAGGGTAAAATAAATTTGTATGGAAAACCGCAACTGTTGAAGTTGCAGGTTTCAAACTTGACATTATAATTACTCATCTAACACCAAAAATAAGTGCGTACTCTGTTAACTTAAATTTAACCCTAAAGGAGTAAAAATAAGGATTGAAAGTTTATATAGAAATCAAAACTACTGAAGTTATTCGTATGAAAATTTAACTTTTGTCCCTTTCGAACGACTTTTCAATTCAGTTTGAGCGATAAAACAAACATTCGATACCTAAAATAGGTTTTAAAACTGTATATGAATAAGACCGTTTATCTATTTATCCGATTGGTCTCTGAATCGATAACTGATGGATCCATTAATCCGATAATCTAAATTCAGAGTCAGAATTGGAAATAGAAATGTTGCACGTTGATTTTGTTAAAAGTTTACGTAAAGGTTACAATGGCATAGTTTTAGCGATATAAGGTCTACATTATCTTAAACACGCAGACGAAGTTGCGGGCAAACGCTAGTACATAATATAAGGGATTTGTTATTTAAAACAATTAAGTGTAGGTACGAATAATGTTTTTTCCCATTCAAAAAACTCAAGCTATCACCTCCTTCGAATAAATTACAAATTTTTCAGACAGTTAATTTCCTGACATAGTGATGTCATCAGTAAATAGGCTATTATACTAGACCAATCGTTGTTTTTTTTTTGTGTGACCCTCGTTTTAGCAAAATATGATTTGAATCATTTCACAGATGCAGGTAGAATGGCATAATATCGTAAATATTGTAATAGAGCCTGTCGCCGCGCAATTACCATGTCTTCCCATAAAATATATCTTATTGCAGGGATGAGCGCGTCATAGAATAAAATTTTATATAACCACAGTTAAGTTTATGACGAGCATATTTCACCGCATTGTTTCCTTGGAGGCAGTTATCGGAATACTGGTAAGTGCTATTATTAAAATCGCTTTAAAATAATGTTTTATTTGTTTGCACTGGAACTTGAAACGGAAAAGTGACCGCTCTGCTGACTGATTGTACCGCAGTGCGGTCCACGTAAAGTATCGACTATCGAGAAACGATTACGAGAATATCAGTCGCTCCAATCATGCCGGTGTTCGTCTAACCAATGTCTTGTAAACGTGAAATAGGCTTGACGAGTAGTAAACATTATAATAGGTACCTTAAATGCAATGTTCGCTATTTGCCATTATTCGTGACATGATTGCGAACATTATATTTGCATAATTCTCCGCTGCCTGTCGGCGAATATTCCAATGCAATCAAGTTCGGAACAATATAGAATCTAACAATATATCTAACGTACTTATTTTCTAACTTGCGTAGATATTATCCCGACGACTTATATGATTCACTTTCAAACAAACCCTTTCGTTTTTATTTTGGTTCAGTCCGCGATATATTTGTAATGTTGATAATAATATCGTTTTGGATGTATATTTTAAATTAAGGATTTTATTTTAATAAATTCCATTGATTAATAAGTACGCCTTACAGTTACATATATCGGAGCCCACATTAATGCAATGATTGTGCCCTGGGTATTGAAACTATAAGATACTTATACGTCTCAAGGTACTCAAACCGGAAACAAAAACTTGTGGATCATGGAAAAATTCGCTTCGGTGCAAGAATCGAACCCGCAGTGCCCCGTTTTACACTTGGCTCCTTAATCTATTGCGCTATGGAAGATGTCAAGTGCTATTGAGTCCAAAAGTTTGTCAAGAGGCTGTTTCGACTCTATTGTACTTAAAATTATCCAAATTATTCCACCGATTGTAATTATAACATTTCAAATGTACCAATTATTCCTCTCAGAAGCACGGTCGGATTAGGTTATAACATAGTTGCATATTGATTCTGTGAAGCATCGCCCGGCTGTTTGATGTGGCCGACGCGCTCGCTACCGAGAAGTGTTGCGTCTGTCCGGTCGTGCCCAATCACAGAGCCATCAATCCGCAGCCCGCCCTATAGAGACATTAGGCTGAACACGCCATTTTCGATAGGTGATTAGTCGGGAACGTATTTCCGGAATTTTTTACCGGCCATCCTGTCTCATTTTTTTGCTGACCGTTTATTCTTTGTCGTTGGAATGGTTTGAATGTTTTAATTTTGGAATGTAGCATAATATGTTTTTTTTAATATTTTTTATGGAATTGTAATAATTTTAAATTATATTCCCAGAAGGCGTAGATAGGGGTGCAATCGGGACAGCCACGTGTCGCGTTACGTATTCCGTCCCACAATGTAAAGGGGGCGAGCCTATCACCATATTGGGAACTAATTCCTGACTCTGGGTTGATAATGAATTGAAAAATCCAATATCACTTTACCCGACTCGGGATTCAAACCCGAGACCTCTGCGTTATAATCGAACCGTAGCACAACTACGCCACCACGGCAGTCGGCTCCGTTTTCATTTAAACAATTTATTGTCTACTTTTGCATTAAATGTTTTCCTAGTTATACGTAAGTACTAGTTACTTTACATAAATACTTAAAAATAAATTGTTAGTATGCATTTATTGCTCAAAAGAATATTAAAAAGGCACTCATAGCATTTACAGAATTTAAATTTTACTCGGCACCCTGATCACTTGTGTCTCATTATTTTTTTATTGCTCCTGTAATATAATAGCCAGTAAATGCGGGGATTTTAAATACAATACTTTTAGGAGGGTGTCATAAGATTATTTGTTGCTAGACAATAATTTTCTACGATCATAAATCTGTAATGTAGCCGACTCTGAACAATGTAAAGACCGAGAATATTATTTGTGTGCAGTGCGATAAACATAAAAGTCGAAAATTATGCTATATTCTTACCTTAGTTTAATAGTAATATCACTAATAAGTATTAGGATTCGTTACAGTAAATCTTTATGGTATTTTTCTTACCTCGTATTGCTTGCGATGTTTGAGAAATTCTGCTTTGGTCCCGGATCATATCAGTATTTTATTTTTATTTTATTTATTAAGTTTATCAACAGAAATTACACAAACTTTGTTATTAATAACGAAATTACATTTGTGACACTTGTGGGTTTAAGTGTAGGTGTTAGAATGAGCACTATATTCCAAGAAATTAACTATCATCACAACACTTTCTAATTGTAGATCTCCAGGACGAAGAGCACAACATGTGACAACCACAGAGACCAGGGACGAACGTAACGATTTTAATTTTTTTTGTAATATGTCACAAACCTTATTATATCACAAAATACAAATTACTACACAAGATATATTGGTGTTTAGGCTATCTAATAACACTAACTTATTTGCAACTGCTGTAATAGATTTAAAGAAAAATGAACAGAAGAATGAAACAGTAGAATTTGTTACAATCATCCCTAGGGTTGGTTGGATTCCAACACAAATGCATTCAGTTTCCCTTTTTCTGAGGTGCGTTATGGTGATCTGTTTGCCATTATATTGCAAGTTATACGACAGTAAACACTCATGTTTCTCATTACCAAGTAACATTATTTAGAATAACGAAACATTTGTTGTGGCACGCTGAGAAAAACATTAAATTCGCGTGGCAGCGGACGTGTTAACCTGTTTTGTAAGGTCGGGCTTTAAAATTAAGTCATTATGCGGTATAAAAACTATATACATAATTAATGAGTGCCCGGAACAAAACAATGATTCGATTGTTCCAATGCTGTCAGCGACATGCGTCGGCGAGGGCACAGAGACGTACTGCCTCGATTTGGAAATTATATTTTAATCATTGACTATCTTTAGTGAAGGCCGCTGTTAATTAAATAGAAAACTCTTTAAAAACATATCAGACAAAAAAGAATTGTAGTGAACTTAATGTTCTTTATTTGTTACTGCGTCTTTTATGAATTGATGTAATTTTAAAGCAATAGCTCCAAATAAAATTAGCCCACTTTATCTTGTTTTTTTTTTTATAGTTTATACACACTAATCATACAAATTAGATTACGATCTACGTGATCATATTCAAATTTGATTAAAGCGATTGCATTGAGGTTAATGTGTTCAATGTTGTTTGTTTATCCTTTTAAAACAAAAAACATTAAAAAAGTTGGCTTTTGGAATTTTATTTTTGGCTTGACCATAAATCGAAAGCTAAATGAAATTGAGACATTTTAGTGTGATTATGTAATTTGCTTGACTGAGTTCATAATTATTTTTGAATTGTAGCGTGGAGGTGTTGAAACTGTCAGTGTTTATAGGCGAGGACGTATCGCGTCTCTATGGCAACGGGTTGTTCCGCCATCTTGCCCGGCTTTTTGTGCCGTGGACCACCCAACACGAACTGGCTACATTATTTTATTGTACAATAAACAAATTTATTGCTCCATATGGCTATTTATGTTTTTATTTATAAGGGTTTTTGTTACAAACCAAAAGAGTTGTTAGTAATCTTTTGCAGTGTAATTAGGTTTTAAGCCTCGAAAACGAATAGATAAGTGTTAATACTTATCTTTATGGCTTACATTGGATTGAGTAATTTAAGTTTTGTTGCCTCTTTACTAATTTTGCTAGTAAATTGATTTTATATTTATGACTTATAAATCAAGATTAAGTTAAAGTGTTATAAAGTGAGATGATTATTACAGTTCTACAGTAAGACCCTTTTACGTTCTTAACAAAAACGCAATTATTTCTTAATGCAATACCCAATTGAGACAACTAAAAGAAATAAAAACATAAAGCGTATTTCTTATTATGGATCCACTTTATAAGCTATGTAAGAAAATGTGGGTAGATACTTGGACTAAGAAAACAGATCTTATAGTAGAAAGGGAATTGAGTATTCTGCTACAGTAGTTTTATGTTGACTTACAGGGATTATTAACAAGTCAAGTTCTTGTTCGTGAATGCAAATGGCAACTATTAAGAAAACCCATTAATACAATATATTGAACGACGTCTTTATGTTTGTTTGGCACATTTATTTTAATGAGGTTTTGGTTCATAATATAAAATGTTTAGAAAATAGGTTGTAAGATAATGTATTGTTATTTTAGAGAAAGATGAAATTAGTAAGACTCGATAATGAATTGGGTTCTTAAGTTCAATATTTAATATTGACGGCTCTCTAGAGAAGGAAAGTTGAAATAATAATATAATTTTAGGCACATTAATTGTGCACACAGATGAAGTCGTGAGCAAGATGTAGTTAATAAATAGCGAGTAGTTCTGCGACTAATCAATGATGTATAAAGGCTGCAACTCCTAGTAATATTTACCCGTAAGGCACTGTGTAGGAATTGATTAAAATAATTAAACTATCAGTGGATACACGTTAAGGCATCGTAAACACGCATTAAATATTAATTAAGTTCATAACAAAAAATAGTTTCTGTATCATTAATGGAAAACATCAGTTGAGCTTGCATTATGGATGTTCCCGTGTAGGGCCACCAAGTTCATTACGTTTTACGTACAGTCATAATTTGTATTTAAAAGGTTATAATTATTGTTCAACTGTTAAGTAAACCACTAAGATTAAATAAATTTAACCTTGCCAATTAGAAGCTCTAGCCAATTTTCCTGAATAGCATGGTTTTGAAAAACGACCGGCATAAAACTATAGTTATCATTTTTTTGTTACACAATGTATTAGTTAATGTTGGAAAAGAGCAAATAAGAGAAAGGAAGATTGGTAAAAAATATTATGATTTATATTTTCGCCAGGAGCATTTCGTTTTCGTTATTATTTCCGACTATTCCCACTTTGACAATGGTCTTAAGATCTTCGTTCATATATTTGCATGCATTAATATTTGTCTTATGTTGAAATTATGTGAGTCCGTTCGGATGAAAAAGAATTTCTTACACTAAGGACATTGCTTGTACTTATTAGTGTACAACAAAAATGAAAGTGAATTTCATGAATTTTAAACTAAGTAGGTTGATAATTAAAATGAATGACGGTGAACCACAACAGCTGTGCTGTTTAACAATCATTCTATGCCTCCTCCAGAAATCGTGGACATAACGGGCGGGCATAAACCTTCGTAAGGCAAGTCACTCATGAAGATCGCTAACAGTTCCATATTCGTTTGGATTCTAAACAATGGCTTCGCCAAATAAGTACGTACATGTATTCGACAGCGCGTACGTAAAAGGAAACGTTATCATGTCCCGCACGAAGCATGGCCGCCCTACATTGAAGCAAAGTGGCAGATGTAGTGAATTATAAGGACATTTAGATGCATGTCCATGGGCCGGGACTCCGGCACATAGAGACGTCAGCGGGACCACCCACGGCGGCTCTCGCTACCAGCCGATGATACTTGGAAATCAACTTATCGTGTCACTGCTCATATTCAACGTGGATTACTAGAATAACACGTAAAACACGTTATTATGATTTGTTTTTGACATTCAACATAATATCAACGTGTCTGCTGCGTTGTACGAGTAGTCTATTTTAAAGTAAATTTATTTTATTGGTTATAGCTACTAGACTAAAAATTTGGATAAAACAACGTATACAGTATATCAATGGATCACACATGATACGATCAGGTACATTTTATGGGGTTTACGCTAACTTTCCAGTCTCATATAGTCGCGGCTTTATAATCATTTCTACACTACCCGAGCTATGAGGAATGGCTGTAATTAAATATTGCCAATAAATTACACATATTAATAATAATAATTTCTACACTTGCGCTAAAATGATTGCAAGTTGAATATAAATTCAAAGAAAATTGTACGCGTTTCACATCAGAAACGTCATTTTTACATTATTATTTTATGATTTAGTGCGATGAAAAATTTATACCAGCCACAAACTATTTTTTAAATGATCTTTGATGTTTCTCCTCTTTATATATATATTTTAAATTTTATAGTTATATTTTTTAAGTTGAGTGGAAAATAAAGAATATTTGTATATTAAATTACGAACGCTATTATGAACTATGCACGGTAGACATTGTTTTGCATCCGTAGCATTCGTAGCGCGCATCTCGCGAGCGGCCTTACATAATTTGTTAATTTTGTTTATCGTGCGTCTAAGCCCGGCAATTTATCCAATTAGCTGTCTACTCGCCGCGGACCACCCACCACGGTCGGCTATTAAACATAAATTATAAATAATTTGGTAAAGTTTATTTTGGCTCACGGTTCGTTTTGATTGCGGTCGGACGAGTAAACTAGTGAGTGGTACCGTAATCATAGAAATGATAATTATGATCGTATTTTAGGTTTATTTGCCTTAATAAATACATGATTACGAGTAGTTTACGACGTAATTACGTGCCTAATTTCTTGTCTCGTTAAATATTTGTACACATCGATACGGATATATATTTTATGTTTGCCTTGTGCTTAATTGGAGGCTTTTAGGCTAGGGATGCAATTTTATATTTGTATTTTTGTCTCATAAATATTTTTGGAATACCTATAAATTATATTTGTTAGTTGTGATGTTTACTTTTTTCAAAAATAAGTATGTGAAGGTAACTTTAAGTTTTCGGTTAGTTATAATTTTAATTTTTCGCTTACAGTTTATTTTTTATAGCAAAGAAAATAATTATTTATTTGATAAATTTTGCTTCTTGAATGGAAAAAAATATATTTTCGTAACTCTAAGATGAGATTTTGCACCGCCAGAATTAAAAATAAATAAATAGTTGCTGATCGCACACACAATTGTCTTGATAAGGGAATCAAACCTGCAATCACTCGTTTTACAGTTTGCTTCCTACGCACAGGCGATCATTTCAATAGATGTCACAAGTGGCGAATATTAAAAAGTAATCAATCGGATAACGATAACTTGTTATATCGAATTACATTTGCTTATTATTCAATACGATAAACTTGCCTGATAAGGAAGGAACCTGATACTGTCGGCAACGGCGTAAGGCGTCTCGGCCCAACATTATAGGCGAAACGTAAGTTAAAACACGCCGGGTTTTAAATCAAACGATTTAATGGTATAACTACGATATAACTTAACGACCGTGACATATTATCAAGATGTCGAGAGGTGCGAAACTATACGCGCGGCTCCGTCAGCCAATTGATTTACGCGAATGATTGCTTAGTCAATTATTTATTTATTCTGAAAGAGTGGAAATTGTGGACTCTTATTTTAATATTTATTTTAGAAAGGCGAAGGACAAGATACAAACTATTCTTTAATATTCTGTCTAAAAAACTAATATGTAGATTAGATAGCAATAGATTTTTTACTTCATTTACCTACATTTATGTTAAGCACGCGGTTTCAATGTATTGTTTATAAGCCAATCTTTGGACAATAGTGAGATGAGATAAAATGGTATCATCATCAACATCATCATCATTATCACCATCAGCTCACCGCGTCCACTGCTGAAGATAAGACTCTCCTATGGCACGCCAGTGGGCTCGATCTTCAGCCCATCGTCTCCAACTCTCAAAAAACTGTGTAGTTTGGTAATATCGAAATGTCACAACCGTGACACACATTTTTGAATTGCTTACGATATCAATGTTATCCAGATTATACGATAAGCCATGTCATCAGAGACGCATATCACGCAATCCAGATTCCCGTCCATTGAATCGACGGCTAACTGACGCTAACCGCCCGAAATTTTGTTTCCATAATCTACTATATTTAAAAATATGTACACACGCCGGTTTTCACAATTTACCAAAATCGTTTCCATCCCATAATGGGATTTTTACGCTGTGTATAAATTCCAACCTCGACCAATACACATGAGATTTTCAAACCGACCGCCTGACACTAATAACATTGTTTCATATGGGGAACGTATCTAAGATTTCACAAAATGAACGATTTCACGATTTATGAAAATGTAAAAGATTTTTTATATCTATTAAAATGTGCTTTAGATTCAGTGTTTTTTTTATCTGTCTCCCGTTTCGGAAAGAGATATTCACTAGAGAAGAACGGGCAAGAAATTCTAGTGTTGATCTTTTCAAAACCTGTTTACAATACAGAGATTGTTACAAAAGTTACAAGTAGGTTTAAATCAAAGCAGTTCATTAATGATTCGTTTGTTTACAAGCAATTTTTTATAGATTATAATTTACCTATTTGTTTACTAAACACAAGTATGAGTGTAATCTAATCGATACTATCATTTATCGGTGACCATAAACCTCATTATTAGTGAAGTTAAATGGTTGAAAAACATGACAAAACCACTGCGTTTGTCAACCCGCCTGCCATGCGTGGCGAAATGGTATTTCCAAAACCCTGTGCCAAAACCCTTCCAAATTAAATCCTTGGGAAAATCCATCTGTATTTATCAAAAGACTTATTAAGGTTGAAGCTGATGATGAATACGAGTATAATAATGGATAAACATTAATAAATGACCAGCCAACTGCCGAAGCTTCGGCAGGAAAGCGGACTCCGGGAATGGCAGTCATAGGCTGAATAGAGAAGAAAATAAGGTTTATTTAGCATATTAATGGTATGTAATAATTCACTAAATTCATGTCTGTCGTCAGTGTTCATCAATCGGGTTAAATCTTTTCTATTAAGCATGTCACGATAAATGAACCTAATCGAGTTATCTCTTATCAAACTGTCATAACATCGAGTAGACATCGTTCATTCTGTGTTTAGTACACGGGTCACCATGTTGTTCCAAATGGGCTTCATATTATTAATATCATTTTTTATTTATCAAAGTGCTGAAGCAGTTTCAAGGATCGATCCTTTAGTCCATACCTCAGTTGGATTAATTCGAGGACTGAGGGCTTTAAATGGAGAATATTCCATGTTTTTGGGCATACCGTACGCCACGGTCGATACTGCAAATCCTTTTGGAGTGAGTTCTTACTTGAATTTTTATGTTATTATAACTTTTTTTCCATGCAATTTATCTGTGTAAATATAGTTTTATTTATCTGCAATAATAAAATATTTTTGCTATCGCAAAATATATTTTAATGTTAAATTTACACCTCTTAACTTCAAATACTTTCATTTTAAGTCGTAAATCAGGTATAAACTACTTTCTTTATATCAAACTGTTATATATTGTATGCCATACATATTTTTAATATTGGCAAAATTATATGAAATATTTTCAAACAATTGTTCATGAAATAAATACAATTAAAAGTCATGCTCAATATGTATTATGATATGAAACCAATATGTACGTATTTTTCAGCCCGCAACCCCTCACCCTGGATTCGCCGCCGCATTCGAGGCGTACGACGACTCTGTTATATGTCCTCAAATCGATGAGGTCAATTATACAATAGCTGGAAGCCTTGACTGCCTCCATTTAAACATTTATGTCCCAAATTCTGCTACATTCAGTAACCGATTGCCGGTTCTAGTATGGATCCACGGCGGTGGATTCGCTGCTGGTGACTCTAATCGATACCTTTACGGACCATCGTACTTGATCAGACATGGTGTTATTTTAGTATCAATCAACTACCGCCTTGGGCCATACGGTTTCATGTGTTTGGACACACCCCTAGTCCCGGGCAATCAGGGACTTAAAGACCAAAGACTAGCGTTGAGATGGATCAAAGACAATATAGGATCGTTCGGTGGCGATGTTCAACAGATAACAATATTCGGAGAAAGTGCAGGAAGTGCCTCCGTCGACTTACATTTGTACTACGACCAAGAAAATCTTTTTAACAGAGTTATAATGCAAAGTGGGCATGCTTTAGGTTTCTGGGCGGTAATGGCACGGGATGAAGAAGCCCCATTTAAATTAGCATCATACTTTGGTTTTATCACCGAAGACATTAACGAGGCTTTATCATTTCTCTCATCAGTCGACGCAAGTTTGATCATCGCTGCGTCATCCGAATTGAACCTCAAGTTCACACCTTGTGTAGAGCAAGATTATGGTGATGTTGACACTTTTATTACTGAACATCCAATTAACATCAATGTTTCGAGAGCAGCAAATATTCCCATTCTCATCGGTTACAATGATCACGAATGGTTGGGAAAACATATAAACAAGAACCCAGAATACTTCGATAACTACAATATATACCATGATAATTTAGTCCATGCTTTCACATTTGACGACCAAGAGCTTGAAGAAATGGTAGAAATAGTACGACATTTTTATAATGGAGATGAAGCACTCGATGTAAATGGAATATTGAATTTAATTGACTTTGATTCCGACTTCTACTTCCATCATCCAACGGAGAGGAGCATCCAGAAATATTTAGGCAGTGGAGCTAATAACATATACTTTTATGTATTTTCATATGTTGGAGGCAGAAACTATTTTAAACATCGGGATAATATTACAATTGGAGGTGCGGCACATCAAGATGAGATCGGATATTTGTTTGATGTGTCGTATATGACTGAAATTCCTTCACCCGAAGACCAACTCATTATAGATCGCATTACTATGCTTTGGACGAATTTTGTTAAATCTGGGTATGTAAGAATCAAAAGTTATTATCACGAAAGTAAAAGTTATCATACTTATTTAATAATATTTAATAATTAGCACAAATTCAGTGGTTATTACCATCATTTTTGTCTACAAAAATCTTTCTGATCACTTATATTCATGGCCAGTTTTTATCAAAAGCTGTATGAAATCTTGTGGATAAACTGATTCTATTATCAAACTTAGTTCCCTAAATGTAATAAATTCAATATTATCTAAAAAACTTGAAGTACTGAAATTAATGTTATCCTAAATTAGACCATAATGGAAATCCTCGAGGACGTCTATATTCAGGAGTCGGCTTTAGTTAGTTAGTTTAGTAGTAGTAGGAGTTAGCTATTAAGGCTAAAGGTAATCCTGGACCTCTATAGAAATAACTTGGGGCAGCCTATGTTCGGCGTAAAACTTCCTGTGGTTAAATGCTATGATAAAGGCAAGGCTCATCACAATCTAAAACTAGAAGGGTTAGGCAGAGGCGCCACCAGAATACCTACATTTCGCCTTGTGTGTTCCGTTCCATGATGTTATAGGTGGCGACCCTATCGCCATATCGGGCACAAATTCCTGACTCCGGTCTGATAATTAATAGAAAATAACCCCAATATCACTTTGCCCGACCCGGGATTTGAACCCGAGACCACAGCTTTGTAATCGTACCGTAGTATATTTTATTCTTTTCAGGAACCCTACCCCAGAAACATCGGAATTGCTGCCCATTCTGTGGACACCAGTAACAGAAGACGTAAGGTACTATTTGAAAATAGATACCGATATGACAATGGAACGAAGGCCTTTTAAAGAAAGGATGTCATTTTGGGACTTATTCTATAGGTTGAATTACAATTATCAGTATGGATATAAGGAAAATTTTACTCTAAAATAAAGTATTACAATAAGAATGTAAATATAAATTGGATGGAGACGTGTAATTACCTAGGTATTTTATTAAATTATAATTTTAACCATATTTTTATTTTTTAAATCTTTACTCTGATTGGCTTTTCGATATGACACACTTTATTATTACATTATTTTCACTTAAATCAAATCGGTAGATTTGCAGTTAATTTAATAAATAATAAATACCCCAAAAGACACATAGTCCTGACCCCACATTAAGATCAATTAAATCTGGTGTCGTGGGTATCAGAAACTACAAGACAATTTTCGAGTCTCACAAGCACTCAGACCCGAGACAAATACTTGTGGGCCTCACAAACATTTGTCTCGGTGCGGGGATAGAACCCACGGCCTTTCGTTTCACTCAGGCGTCTAAACAACTGCGCCACGGAGGCTGTCAAAGCGTATCAGAACTAAAATTGAAATATGTATATGTGTATTCGTTCTTTTGAAAATAGCATAGTGTGTTATTTTATATTATTTATCTGAATAAATAAAATAAAAATAATAATGTATATTGTAAATTGTATTCGGTGTCTACTGTCTAATAAAATAATTCAAGTGCGCCGCGCCGACCCTATGTGTACATGACGTGTCATAAGATTAAGCAAAGGAAGTAGTATACAGCCTAAAAAATAAATAAAATGAATCTTCTGTAGAATTATTAAAAACACTAGATTACGACAACTGTTGTCAACGCTTGTGGGCCATAGTTTTTTTTACTACGGGCTACGTAAGGTGTACGACCGTGTGAGTTTTGCGGTTGGGTGGTAGGAATTAACAAGAAATATCTAAATCCAAATTCCAACGGAGATTATGCAATTCGTTATACTTGCATTTTAGTTTGAATTTTGAATTTATTTCGATAGCAAATGCCACTGGCTGAATGTACACGAAGTACAAGGCGCGGTACAAGGCTTTAAAGAAAAAAAATTGTTTTGGCGGGTATTTAGCGTGTGGTTGCTTTCATAATCTTTAGTCATAAACTAGATAGTTAAAATAACTATTTGCTTATATTTAAGTTATATACCGAATACACGGAATATTGTGCAATAATTAATTTTCATGTTCAAAATAATAATGTAAGTGGATAACAAACGTAGACTTTGCATACCTAACATGTGGTTGAGGTATTTTTATTGGATAAAGATGTCAGACAAGAATTTTCCGGAAACAAATGACGCATAAAATTCAATCAGAATAATAAATAAAGTTACGAAATTCAATTCCAATTACGTAATTTATAATAGTTGAATAGTACATTTATTAATAATATTAATATCTAAGTGGTCGATGGCGCAGTGCAGCGGCCCTGGGATGTTTTCAGGTAAATGCTTATATTTTGGAAATATGTGTTTTCTTTTAAATTCAATAGTACCGACAAACGAAAAAGCAGGTCTTCTGATTTTAAGTGATCACTGTCGCCCATGAACATCCATAACGCCTGGATCATAGATGCGTTGCCGTCTCATCAGATTGGAAGGGGTGAGCGAGGAGTGAGCGAGGTGGAAAAAGGGTTGGAAGAGGAACGGCGAAATACATTGCTGTGGCTATCGGGTCGGAGTTCAAAGTGTTTTTTCCCAACTTATGCCGCAAATACTTCGTGTACTAGCCCACGATACTGTCAAGATACAATACGAGCAAAGACATAACTGTCACAGAAAAACTCTTGTTGGCATTGCAAAAAATCGAAGACAATCGCGACGACTACATGTATTTATTTGTTCCGTCTATAGTAAAGTTGTTCGACGCTTCGGACTGCTCGATCGATGTAGCTAAAGTTGTAATGGAAACTGTGGACAGTCTATCAGACTCGTTGAATTACAGCGAATTAGTGCCGAGAATAATACACCCGTTACTAAGAAGTTTGGATACATGCGCTCCCTTGCGTTAGGCGGCGATGGATACTCTCTGCGCATTGATAGTACAACTGGGCAGGAATTATACTGATTGCCCAATAGGTCATCCGGCAATTTCACTTGCCGTACGGAACGCGACAGTAAAGCTGATGCTTCACACCGATCTCCTATGAGACAGCAGTACCGCCCCAGACGAGCCTGCCCATTTATAATAAGTAATGACTGACAACAACGTGGCTCTATCACTTTCTAAAACGATAGTTATAAAAGCCCAGTGAAGCCCTTTCTAAAGGAAATATACCATTTATTTTATTATTTGTTTATTAGTTATTATACATTTAAAATCTGTTGATGAGCATTCATTGGTTTGTTTCGATGTGGTATTTCATTTTTAAATGGATGACTAACACAATAAATTGTTTATACCTACATAAATTATTTATATTTGCCTCTATATATTACCTCTTTTTAGTAAGTATATAACCAAGGTACTATAAGGCTGCGACGTGTTACATTTATGTAACCATTTTCCTGTATGTATTAATTATATTGTAATGACTTATTCAAACCTTATCACATATAAATCATGGCTACAGTGTTTTAATAGAGTATTTGATTTATGACTGACACAAACACGCCACCAACCAAGTTTGGTTTCAAAAATCCTTACAAAAATGTCGTCGACCTTAATTAGGATTCATGATTAGTCGCATCCCTATTGGTACTAGGTTGGTATTTAAATACAATGCACCTAACATAATTTGCAAATACGTCAAGTGAATTCATCCACTTTTTATAATTACACGCGTGCGCAGAATCGCTGTCTCCTATATCTAAATTCATCTGGCGATGCGTTTCTCGTTTTACGAGTGTAATAAAATTGTATGCCGACATGCAAGTCACTTGCGCGGGCACAACCACCACATGACAATGAGACGGCACACTTGCCTGCTTAAAGATCCAACTAGAAGTGTCCACATATTTTTTTTATAATTGCCATTAATACGGTCTGTTGATGGATCGAATTGTCGCACTTTACTGCCAAGAACTATAAAGTTATCGAGGAATATGGCCTGATATGTCTTTTCCAGCGAATTTATTGCCGTGTTTATGAACATTGGCTAATATTCCGTTGAGCTCGATGCAACGGCGCCATAAATTTGTCAATGTCACGCCTGTCGGCGAGTCGGACTACTACTAATTTTTATTAAGCAGCGACATCGACGAGCGGAATGCCAAAAAGTTAATTTTGGGTTGAAATGTACGATGCATACGTTTGTTTTCTGCGAAATATATTGGCTGCCGTGGCAAATGAAATAATTCAGTTTGCAATGACCGATGTTTCAGGTTATAGAAGCATAATAAATATAGGTTTATTTTTTAAATCTCAAATCTTTTTAATACTCCAAAATTCATAAAGTTCACAATTGAAATATTTACCAAAAATAAGTATTTAAATATCGGAACGAGAATTTAACCACAGAAATAGATTTTCCCTGTTGTTAATAGGGTATTTGACTATGTATCGTTTTATTTTATTATTTTGCGTACAAACACAAATACCGTTAAAATAAAACATCTCTATCAAAATAGTATTAAATTAGCTTTTCAAATGAAGTAAATTTTTTTTAGTACTTTTTTAAAAAAACCTAGCACACAGAAATATATATTAAGACGAGTGACGTCACTAGTTTCGTTTTGCATCCCTTTTCTTTTACATGCTCTTATTTTACGATATAAAACATTTCGAACTTGTATAATTCTTAATGGATTTAGAAAATTCTTTGTTTGCTACATTTTGGATATACACACAAGCTGAGGTCTTGGGTTCAAATCCCGTGACGGGCAAAGTGATATTGAATTTTTCTATTCATTATCAGCCAGGAGTCAGGAATTTGTGCCCGATTCGGTGATAGGCTCGCCCCCTATCACTTCGTGGGACGGAACATACAAGGCGAAATGTTTGTGTCTTGGAAGCACCTCTGCCTACCCTTTCTGGGAAAAGGCGTGAGTTTATATATGACGTATGTAGGTATGTTAACATTTTGATAAATAGAAAAAAATGAGTCAAATACCTTTTATATTGATTTTAAAACAAATATTCGTCCTATACTTGTATTATGCTCAATCATAACTATAAATAGTGGAAATATTTATTACACATGCCGTATAATTATAACGCTTACCTACTTTCATTCCTTTGTAGATTCGTTTTTAAACTAATATGAATAAGTATCGTCTAATCGTTCGATTTAACTATTTACCTTTTACACCTCCGGTAACTAAGTTTACAAAGTCCATGATTATAATTAAAACGTTTCACAGTGTGGTCTCAATTTCGTACCTCACACGGGATTCTACGAACGTGTATAGAAGGACGTCCCGCTGAGTTTTTGGCTGAAGTGTCAAAATGTCTAAAGTTAACCACCTTAAGGATACCGATTTTACTTAACACTTTGAAAAAACAGCAGTGGGATAATATACCCTAATGAATTAGAAATAAGGCTCTTATTAGTTTTATGTACATTTCTATTGTCATAGTATATTTGTGGGTAGTATCACGAGATTGATCTATAAGTTGCATTCCTACTTTAGCTGAAATCGATTGAATAGGTAAGTTTACACCTCTGTTGGTTCTCGGAAGGTTGGATACGCCATGAAATGGAAATGTCGTCAGGTGTGGCTTGAGATTTTAATCCGATTGTACGCTCTTATTTCACTGCCGATTTAATGTTTTGTTGAGTTGTTGAGATCGGGTTTCATCCATCAATATTTCGCTTGACAATCACATTGTACAAGAAATATGAGGCTAATAGATAAAGTTATAATTCCTTTTTATATTTTATTCTTTAATTATCATATTTTTTTGCCCTTATGTTGTTGTATGTTTGGTATGATAGTAGGTATAATTAAATACAAAATATTGTAAAATAATTATTAAACAAACGGATAGTAGTAGACTCATCCCAATATGGTTAGAATAAAGAAGACGTTGTGGTTAACGTGGAACAGTCATTATTTATCAGTAAACTCGTTGCTATAATATTTTTCTTGTTTTTTTTTGTAAATTCTTCAATACATATTGCTATTCGAACGATCATTAAAGATGTTGAATTGTAATCACATATACGACCGTGTACGTAAATGAACAGAGTCCCTTTCAATACAGACAATGAAAAAATACATTAATAATTTTATACACGATTAGTGGACGGTACAATCGAAGCCGACGCGACGTATTCTTAATGAAATATTCTACGCGCTTGATACAATCATTGTAGCAAATCTATTGTGAAACATAGTATAAAGTAAAAAAACTGGCAAATCTAATTTGCAAGTCCTGCAGTGTAATGATTATGAGGTCTGAATCTGTGATGCGTTCTAGCTAGACAGGGGCCACGTCCGTGTCTGATTATGTGCCTGCGACATAAATAGCCGACGTATTTATAGGCAGTGTATTTGAAAATGACAAGCACATAATATTGTCTAAGCTGAGACCAAATATAGAGACAGTTTCTCATTGTAATCCATACAAACTGTATTCAATATATACGATAAATATTATTCAGTTTACGCCTGAAATATCGAGTTGATCTATGGTGCCACTAACGATTCATTATAATTATGTATTTAAGAATTCCATTCAATAACAGGGGAATGGTTTTTCACTCCGTAACTATGGGACTGCCGCTGCTGAAATGGCATACTTTAAATTATTATCCGAAGGAATATTATTTTGTGATTTATTTATTTAAATATAAATTTTACCGTTAATCATGAAAAGGTATGGATTTGAAAAGAAGAATTAAACAATATTAGATTACCAGACTGCAGATGTATTGAAGTTAAGTTTGAATACCTTTTGGTTTAAAATGTTCGAATTTATAATATACTAGCTTCTGCCCGCTAACTTCGTCTGCGTGATTAACTTTGTTTAAAAAAATATACATGTATAGATTATTTGGTATTTCTCATCCCGTCCCATCCCGTCCCGTTATATCCCGCCCGTCCTATCTCATTCTCACTCAAGGTATGTAATCCACGCCCATTGCATCCCTTTGAGTATAAAATGTAACAAATATATCGGATTTCCGTCCTCATCCCACGGGAACACTTAATTTATCTGGATAAAATGTAGCCTAAGTGTTAATCCAGTGTTAATATGGGGAATATTAGTTTTTCTCATTTATCTTCCGTAATACAAAGAAACACCCTGTATGTAAATAAGACATTTACCAGTTTCTAAGTTGGATTTGTACCTATATAACTGTGAAACCGCATCTCATTTCGTTTTGTAGTTTTTGCGTTATGCGCAAGTAAATAAAAAGAAACACCCTGTCTATAAATAAAATATATACCAGTTTACAAATTGGACGTGCACCATTATTACTGTGAAAACTGCATCTCATTTCGTATGGTAGTTTTTACGTAATGTGCAAGCAAACAAAAAGAAACATCCTCTATGTAAATGAAATATATACCAGTTTTTAAGTTGGACCTGCACCATTGTAATTGTGAAAACTGCATCTCATTTGGTGCGATAGTTTATGAGTAATGTTCAAGCAAACAAAAAAAAACATCCTGTATGTCAATGCAACATATACCAGTTTTTAAGTTGAACCTGCGGCAATATAACTGTGAAAACCGCATCTCATTTGGTGCGGCAGTTAATGAGTAATGTGCAAGCAAACAAAAAGAAACACCCTGTATGCAAATGCAACATATACCAGTTTTTAAGTTGAACCTGCAGCAATACAACTGTGAAAACCGCATCTCATTTGGTGCAGTAGTTTTTGCGTGATGCGCAAGCAAACATACAGACAGACAGACACACAGACAGACAGACAGACAGACAGACAAAAATTCTAAAAAAAATTGTTTTGGATTCTGTTGCTGTTATAAAGACCCCCCGCGTTGAAATTTCTTAAATATCTTCCATGTACAGACATCGACCATTTACATTTTTATTATATGTATAGATTATCCGCGTAATATTTTGCAAGTGTAAATACAAACACCACATTACGTGGTAAGGTCGTGATCATTGGATGTGTAAATTAAAAAAAAGATCTAGTTTTAATAATCCTGCATATCATTTTTGGACACGCTTATCTTGTTTAAGTTTCCCCTATAATAAAAGTTCAATTATATTGAATATTTTTAAGAAAGCTATAGCCTATGATAGTTGAATACTAATGGTAAATTGATCTGTATCGGCCCATATACGTCCCACTGCTGGGCACAGGCCTACTCTACAATCGAGAGAATCGATTGAGAGTGGTTAGGAGATATAGTCCACCACGCAGGCCTAGTGCGGGTAAATTGATATATGATTAAATTCAGTGTAGAAGTAATATGTGTATTATTTATTACTGTTTATCGCGTTGCTTTTACAATATAATGGTGACATTTGAGCTGAATGTTGATGCAGGGCTACATTTGTGAGGCTGTAATAGTTTCACAGGTGATGAGACCCGGGGAATGAGGCGGCAATCATTCAGTGCGGCCACTAAATAAATTCATTAGTTAAATCACCACCGGCGGCGTTTTATGTCGGTTACATCAAAGGAACAGCCCGCCGTCCTGCCGGGGGCGCGTTCCTCCAACTTTTTACTCAGAAAACTCTGTAAACAAAATGATATGGTGCGTCCGAATGTTTGATCCGCCTTTATTATGTGTATACAGAGTGAATTTTTAGCTAGCAAACGCACTCTTTGTGGTTACTATGGCAATGTTATAACTTTTGTGACTACAGCTTCGATCACCAATAATCGACGCTCTAGATAGAGCTGTAAACACATTAGTGAAGTGTCTGCGGGCTATTCTGAATTCTCCTATAAATATTATCAGCTTGTTTTGTTCCATTATCGCTCCACAAAAATTAGCACTGCTAATATTTACGCATTGAAACTATTTTGTTTTTTCATCTGAGAACTAGGTGTGTATTATTGCCAAATAGTTTTAATGCAACTTTTATCATAATATTTAGTAAGCTTATTACTATTTCCGTGTGTTGCTGCGGTTATCGTAGCAACTTCATTCAATGTTTTTATTTTGCTGTGTCTGCTTCTCTCCCGATTCCTTTCCTCCCTCCGTCTCATGAGCGAGATGGAGCTATCACGTGTGTGGTCCACAGATGAGGTACTTCGGGTGTTTCCGTAAGCTTTCGTTCGTCGTCGCGCTGCAGGACGGCAACATGACCGTTCGAATAATGATGGCGGCTCAACAAACATCCAGTGTGCGCATTCTACGCTCGAATCAGTGTTGTTCGAACCGCGCTGGTGTCGACACGCGGACGCGCCGTAATTTTTGTAATGATCCTCGGTGCCGTTCCGTACTTCGAACGGTAAAGTGATTGATAAAAGTGACGAATCCGGGTGTACAAGTGTGTGGTTATGTGGCGGCGAGTGATATGACAGCGTGCGCCGCCAGACGGACTCCGGCCGTCTTCATGAGGATACTGGTGACAAGCCTGGCCCCGAGATCATGGTGGCTCCCGATTCCGAGGCTCCTTCGAATCCTCGGATAGCGTCTGCTACACACGAAAGCCCTTCCGCCGCTGAGGCGCGCCACAGCGCCGATCTTTACATTCGTACCAGCTGGGTGGATGCGGCTTTAGCACTCTCCGAACTTGAAAAGGTGCAGTGTTCAGTGTTCTTACTAATAGTTGCACGAGTACACAGTGTCATTTTTCGATTGTCATATTGCACGTGTGATTGTTTTTCTGCGAATGCCAATCGCATCGAGGAACGCGCCAGAGTACATAGGTGGCGCCGGCTAGCGGCGAGTGCGTGTACTATCAAGGACGCACGTAATTTGTAAAAACACTAGCATTCGCAAAGCCTGGATAAAACCGCGACCACGATCACATTCAACAAAATCCTCCTTGCTAACTTATAGCAGTAAGTCCAGTAAAGATACGAAAAGAGGCGGAATCTATAGTATGCCTTCAAAGTTAAGATACCTATTACTAGATACTGGAAATTTGATAACAATCCAAAATAAAAAATACAAAATGAATGAAAATTAAAGAAAGAAGCGTGTTAACATAATGCGAAAACTTGGGTTAAAGTATTTATATGAATGTATAAGAAAATTACCAGTCCTTAAACACTCTAAAGCATCATTTCTTCGAATCGTTTGTTATGCTATTACCTGAGCGCACCAAAAAAAAACGTCAAATGTTATTGTCAACTGGCATTGTAACCAAAGAGCTGTGGTCCCTGAAATTGTTGTGGCAAGTACTACCAATATCGGAGTAGCGGTCGGATTCGAGGAAGGTAGCGCTTTCCTCGAAGGCGGCATTCGGCACGCACGCCCCGCGGTGGTCTACACCCCCGTCGGCGACCTTTGCGAAATCTCTCACTGTTCCCTTTACAGAACTTGCTTCGGAAAGTCTGATAAACTCTCTTATAAATAAAAACATAAAACCTCAATACAATAATCACACGACAAGAGGTTCGGACGTTATTATTACTGTACTTAGAAAGTATGGAGATAAAACGTAAAACAGCTGTAATCTGTGTTGAGGTTATTGTAACATAACTATAGTTGATAGTTACTTTAATGTAGGAACTTGGTCGGTCGCATGCAAGATGAAGCAATTAAGGCGCAGCGGGTGTGGGACGAGCGAGGGGCTGCGCACGCGCAGCGCAACGGCGCCTATAGAGACATCAACGCGACCCGCCTGACAGCCTACAGTCTACACGGACAACGTTATTATTAAATTAAATAGCTTTTGTATTTTATGTACCTTCACCGTAATATGCACATGGAATGCACGCAATGCAATCGTTGCTTTTCATTCATGCCCACCACGTTTGTTATGTTTGCTACCATAGCAGCTCTTGGTGTACTTTATTATATAGCAATTGTGCTTGATCCTTACCAATAAGAAAGAATAGGTCACATTTTTAATTCTTTTTAGCCTATTATAAGCACATTACAAATTCTAATAGACAATTTTGTATCCATTACAAAACACATTTCGTTTCGCAATGAATAAGTATGGTATTTGTAGTATTTTTCAACTAATATTTTAATCGAATTAAATTTGATTTTAGAACAGTCTTAACTCTTGATAACTAAACATTCGTCATTTCGACTACGCAACTTGTTCGAAATCGAATATGATTTTTACAAACTTCCTAGTGCTCACTGGCTCCCAATCTTTTTATACCTTAATCATATTATGATTGAATAGTATGTGTGTTCAAATTCGTTATCACGTCAAATTGGAATTAAGATGCGTCAATTCCGTCATCCGTTTGACGAAAGTTTAGTATGTAACATCTTTAATTATTTTTTGTTTTAAAAATGTATAAAGAAATATTTTTCTAATTATATGTGTTTAAATTTATTTACAGTAAAATAATTGAAAGTTTGGGACGAATGAATTTTTCACATTAGATAAAAATATGTACGAAATATGAATAGTAACTTTAAAGACAAGGTGGTTGCTATACATGTTTTATAATAGGCTAATGGAAATAAAGAGCGATGTTTGAAAATGAGCCAGAGACGATAAAATAACAATATTTCGTTAGGCATTTTAGATATATAGGAGATTTCTCTCATGTAGGGTCACAACAGAGATTTACAGGCAGTTACTTTGAAGGGTGATATCAGAACTATGATATAAGATGCAGACGATGTGTCCAGTGTCAAAACTCCTAATAATTCTGTGTTGAATTCGTGCATAATATGCTAAATAGGTACATTAAAAAATAAAAACTCAACAAATGATGAAACATCAAATGAAAGAATCAAAGTTGTACCTCTCATAATGTATCTACATGTAGCAATGGTATAATAATCATATTTCAATAATATGTTGTACTTATTTCTATCTTTTTTACCTATGCTAATATCGTACATAAGAAGTTCATGTTTTTACAAAATTATTTTGTTGATATTATGAGTATTAACGCGTAGTTCATTTGATAAGTGTTAAGTTATTGCGTAGCCCAGAATAAGTTTAGTTGTCTAGGGTTAAAGGACACCACAAAATCTATTTTTTTTCTATTGGCTAAACAATTATTGAATTGAAATAAAACTGATTTTTACGGATTTTAATCGCGGATTCAAGAAATCTCACAAATCCAAGAAACCGCTAATCATTGAATTATGAAATGTTTTCAAAACAAACTAACACTTAACTTGAACTGAAACTCACAATAATTAAGGAAACCATAAATAAATACAAGTAAACGCACTTTTTAAAATTATGTACTACGTTATACCACACCTCGAAAATATCCTCGAGATCAAATTAGTTCCAACCCCCGAAAACACCGAACCATCGATCAATATCGTGAAATAACATCAATATTACATAACTGCTCCTCGAAAATAAAGATAAAAGAATGCTATTCTACGAAGTTTTGTGTCTGACGGGACCGCACAGAGCTCGCCTCGTGGAATTGAGACATCTTGTGGTTTCCGATCGTACATCCCTTTCGTTCGTGCTAATGAAGTGATTTCTTTCCTTTTCTTTAAGATTTACGCCGCATCTCTTTTCCACCCGTTTTTCCCATATATAGTCTGTCTTCGTCCAAACATTACATTCAGTGGCGGCCGACAGCTGCGCTGGAGACCTATAAAATATGATTGTACCATCTACCAATTTTAAAGGTTTAGTTTTTTGGCTTAAGTTCTGTTTGTATTTGGTTGATTTACTCCTAGTGCACAAGTTCTTTCTATGTTGAATGCTTATGTTAATACAGTCCTCATGAATGGATACCGGAAGACCTAACTTTGTAGGCGTTGCGTCTAGGACATCCTGTGTTAGCTGATAGCATTAGTCATTTCACGTTTGTAATACATATTTTAAACTCACGGGAATCATCACATAGTCAAGGCAATGTCAATTTTATGTTATTAAAGAAGGTCATACACATGATTGAGAATCGAATGGTAACAAAATATTATAATGAATCGGGATCGTTTGGTTAACCGCAAAAAATGTAACAGCTACTAGTATCGAGTTTCTCCAGTATATCCTATAACCTCAGACCACAACACGTGGCAGTGAGCACATGAGTGCACATTCAGCAATTTTCCCCGTCATTACACTTTACCTCCAAGCCAGTAGTTATGCACCGCCATATGTTTGAAAATTTTATAAACGGAAAAACCACATATTTGTGCCTTAATCAGTTTCTAATAATGTGCTAAGATAACATTAAATCTAGTATAGATAAAACAACTATGGATGCCCGAACCGGTCTTCGGTATTAACTTGGCAACTTTCTCATCACATGCTTTCCGTTTCTTATCCATAATCCAACATTTGAAAGTGTTACTTATTAAATCACGATACGCGACAATTATAAGTTGCGTTTACTATGTTAACATACTTACTACAAGTCATTCATCAAAGACGTGATAACCATAATTAAAAGTCTTATGAAGACAAACTGATTCATAAAGATAAAAAAGATGTGAACGTTAAAACCGCGATTATTTCTGTATGTAAAGAGATGGAATTACATCAAAACATATTTATACAGTGTCATTGACATTGCGAGGCTACGCTACGCCGCGCTGGTGGCCGACTGGCCAATTTGGCAAAGGTCCTTGATGTAGGCCATATATGTTTTTCTCGCTTCTATTACGAGTGACATGTCGTCATTTCGAATTGAACATAATACCGAACCTCTTGGCGAATGAGTTATTTATGACCGGTGAATAAGCTGGATTGATAACCTTGTTTATCTTGCCAATACTAAAAATGTCATATTTTATGATCTCAATTCTAAAATAAATGAATTGGCTATTTCTGATATACTTTCGCATATCGTTTGTGAAGACACAGTACTACATGTCAAGTAGTTATCAATGTAATGCTACTTTAAAACTCAAACTAGGTTGAATCATGAAAAATGCGGGTGAATGATCCATATTAAAATATTATGTCAATAAATAAAATACATCACAAGATAACAAAAGAACACGTAGAATCAGAGGATTTATCTGCTTCCATGTTAGTAGTGATACAATAGAGACAAATAGCATGGCCTCAATGATTTCTAAAGCATAAAATTACATTTCTCATTTCTGGTTTTGCCTTCGTAGAACAACTAAGCGACGCCTTATGCATTCTAATGGAATAATGGAGCGGCTACACCCACGTCCCATTATATGCAGATATCCGGAACACCATGGCCGGCGATCTGTGAATGCCGATGGTGCCGGCGGATGTCAAAGATCGCGCCAATCAAACATCACGAGAGTTGAAACATTAAACGTAGAATATGACAGCAATGATGTATCGTTTGAGTCCAAACTAATAATAGACGACGGGCCAAGGAACAGTTATTATGATACACATTCATATCTGGCTTTGAGTAAACTAGTTCTGTAGAATGAGAGAAAATGAGAAATATATTGTGTGCTTGTATTCTGATAAAACAGCTGTAGACTGCTTGGCCTTGGCAATGAATATTGGTGAAGCTAATTTTAGAGTTAAATATGTGCTGTACTAACTTGCACATTTAATTACGTTTACATCAAGAAATAACTTTACAGGTGTTTAAATAGATTTAAGTTAGTTTATTTACAAACTTAGGACATTTGAGCTTATACTTCTTTAGATGAAAAATTATGATAAACATAGACCTGAATCATTGTATTTATAATTTTTATTATATCTGATGTATTATCCACATACTTACTGCAAACACAAGATAAATATAGCACCAAAACAACTACATCGTACGATGAAGTAATTTAGCTGGGAGAATTCGATCGAGCTTGACCCTAGATAAGAAACAAAGTTGGCCGGTGCGGTCTGGAAGTCCACGCCGACTAATACAAAATTATCTACGTTGTTCCCGTAACACGATAAAGAGCTTTACATAATGGTGTTTTAATAACCGGTAACTTATGCAAAACTCACCCGGAGGCTGCGCACAGATTATTTAAACTGTCAGTCGCTGCCCCGGAGCGCACCTTGTTTACAAGCAAGAATAGTTTTAATCACCGGCGCCTATAGAAACGAGCTGTTGCTACTTGCTAGTGAACCAATTCCTTATCTGCAGGAAGCGAAGTCGCCGGCGCCACATCGCGGATTATGCTGTATAATCTTGTAATCCTTGTGTCAGTATTATGTCCGATGCATCTTCGCGGGTGTTACGAGTGCCATTGAGCAAGATGATAGTAATCAGGGTTACGTTTATTGTAAACTTGTTTTGCATTGCGGCTTCGTGAAACTAATGTTGCCTTGCAGTGACTACTCTGTGTATTGATTATATGTTCCGGCCACATTTGCTTAATTTGCTTACATTATCTTAGCGGGTTTGTTTAATTTGTTTACAAACCGATCCAAATATAACAATTTTAACTTGCCAAAAATATAAAATAGAAAGTTTTTTACGAAGTTTTAGCGATAATTTTTGTTGTAGTTACGACTTTTTTTTCACAATTGATTAAAGGAAATGATTTTGTGGTTAAATGATAAAAACATGGAGATGTATATACGTAGTATCAGGTATGGATGATGCGGCTTGGTGTCGTGGTGGCGTGTTGTTGCGTACGCTCCACGTGGAGTGAGTGCGCTGGTGGGGCGGGGGTGTGCGCCGGCGGGGTGGCGGTGTGGCGGGACGAGGGACGCGGGCGCGGGCGCATTCCGTCCGTGACGTCACGCCCACCCAGTGCGCCCGACATTCACCTCCGCTCGCCCGCGCCGCCCGTAGCCGAACCGTTCCACAGCCTCTCGCACTATCTGCCATTAAGCCATTATTGTTGCTACGATTATTTATTTACGCTCCGAAGCTAAACAACTCGCATTCGGTGGCAAGGGGCGCCGGTTCAGCGAACTCGCTCCACTAACGAGCGAGTAACTCACTATACTTACGTATAATCCAATTGTAAACCAACACCTTGGAATTCGCTCAAAACACTAACGATAATTTAATTGCAAGCGGTTTCCGTTTCGTTCCGGAAAATAATGATCATGTTGGTAGTGGCATCATAGCTACAACTACACAATAAATTCTAAGTTTTCGAAAGCTGTATTTTAAAATTGTTATGAATATTAAGAACGCGAAAATAATACTGAGATAAATGATTTGGCAAGTAGTGTTATGAATCACTTATATTGTTTTCTTGTACATTGACGGATGTTCAATCTTCCATGGTAATTTTATGAAGTTCATAACAAGCGCTTCATCATAAGTTTTTTGCCAATGGAAGGTTCACGCAGAATAAGCTGCGAGCATCCCCGTAAGGAGTCGGGTTAATCGTGGCGTTCGGCACCGGCACCAGACGTCGATTGAGTTATTATAGTGCAATTAGTAACCGCTTCACGAGGTTTGGGTTGTGTCGGCACTTGCTGTTAGAGCCAAGATGCCGTGGCGCCACGGGTGCACACGCCCTGGGCTCCGCCGAGGCCGCCGACGCCCATCATTAATCACAATCAACTGAGAAATTATTTAGATGTTTAAAGACTTCGATGTTATTATATCTTCCGCCAAAGAGATCTCACCATAACTTTATTGATATAAGGTCGAAGGATAAATCGTTGGAGATAGTGACTCAGCATGCGGAGGAATGGCTACTGTATATTTTTATTGTTCGGTGCATAGAAGCGATGTTTAGAATTGTTGGTGTCTGAACAACAAAACAAATATTTCCTTTGATCCTTTCTTGTTTGCTTTGTATGGTTTAAGTGGTAGTGGGACATACCAAGTGGTTCCAATCATTTTGTTGTATAATTTATGATTGAAAGATTGAATTAACGTTGTGTATCGCGTACAGGGTAACATCGAGGGAGGGCGGACGTCGCTCTGGATCCGCGCGTGGTTGCAGGAGCAACTGTTCATCCTCGGCTGTTTCCTGCAAGGAGACGCCGGCAAGGTCCTCTTCGTCGCCATCCTCGTGCTGTCGACGTTTTGCGTGGGGCTCAAGTCAGCGCAGATCCACTCTCGCGTCGACCAACTCTGGGTTCAAGGTACGTGTTTCGAAACAAACGTTGCCCTTAGCCCTTATCGGCTACGTAATATCTATGAAACGTAAGGCACATCACGACATTGTGGCACATTGTGCATCATTTGGAATACCAATGCAGGCGCGCGGAGCTCGTGTGTGGAGCCGCTTCCGTCTGCGCGCGACGTGTCCCGCATGCCGCCACCACTACACAGCGCGCCGCTCGCGCACCGCTGTGTTGCTGCCCTTATACACACGATCAATTCAATTTAAATTCGTCAATCAACAGTCTGTAAGGGCGTATGCGTCCGGTGCGACGCTCGTTTAACTTTAATTGTATATCAATGTATACCTTTTACACTGTGACAGATACATTTACATACCAACACGGCTAATTAATATTAATACGCGACAATTATAGTGTAATTGACTTTTCCGGTTAGTTGCTTCTTTCCTTGAAATTATTTCTTATAAAATATGATTTTACTGCGAAAATAGAGAATAGGAAGACATAATTGTGATTATGTTTGTAAAACCGATCTGTATCATAAAATAAAACTTATCATACTCCATGAAAAAATTACCTTCATTAAAACGATATTTAAAAACATTACGCACCAAATGATCATCATCCCGTAATTAATTCAGCATTATAGCTTATTTTTTCTTAAGCAGCAGTAATGTTAAATTAATTCTTTACTTGTGAAGAATACAAATGTTTCTATAACAATATGATAAAAATATAAATTCAAATGAGGCCATCGAGTGGGACAATCTTGTAGTATGTGTTTCAAGAAAAGACGCGGATTTGATGTTCGCTTTGCATGCCATACACGTAATGCTCCCAATTGGTATTCTCAAATGTACCGCGTACTTTATTAAAACAACATTAGTTTCTTCGGCGGATTGTTGAACGATACTGTTTGTGGTTAAAAAGGGCTTTTTCATTTATTTTTCCAAACCCAATACCCATAATATATCTTATTGTTAAATTAAATCTGAGATTAACCAGATGGCTTACTTTTCGAATATGCATAGTATATTTACTACAAAGCATCCATAATTTAGTTGATTTTAACCCCTTAATTTCTTGATGTAAGACATTTGTATTGATTCGTATAATCACAGTCGTACACAATAGTGAAAAGCTCATCACAATAATGCATTACCACTAAAATGTGTTGCGTTTTGGATTCAGACAGCGCATAATAAGAAAACTGTCTCTCGCTGGTGGATAATATATGTATCTAGACTTATTGCTGTTAGCACAAAAAAAAGATACGAAATTACAAATGGTGGTACAAAGTACCTCTAGACCGTTAATATGTAGACACCATTAAACCTTTAGTCCATACTTCTTAATTACGTCACTGCAGCAATTAATATAAATATACCAATAACAATTATAAATACAATTCCAAGTAAAATAATATTTCAAAGTCATTTATAACTTAAAAGGTATTATAGTTATTGTAATAGGCAGTTATTACGAGCCTATTAGTCCGTCATTATCATTTTATATAAATAGATGTCCATGGTGACGTCATAAATGAAAGTGCGGATGCAATAAAGGAAGCAAATAAGTGAGCGACATCCGTTATCACCCTCTGGTTTATAGCGCGGGGTAACTACTAGCAATATCATATATTATGTACTGAATCTAAACTATTTACTCGGCAAATATTTTGTTGCTTTTAAAACATAAGTCAGTAAATGACGTTACCTTTCAATTAGCCAGTTTCACCCGTTTTGTCAATAGATTTACCCTATTCTTAAAGTGTTAAACTTAAATACGATGTGGCAATTATTTTGCAAATAAATGTTGAAAAATGTAATAATAAAATTCAATTCTACGATTAATTTCAATGAAAAATATGATTCCACAGGTATTCATTTAGTTTAAATACCCGCAGGGCTATCTAAGTAAAGTGAAAGTTGCTCAATTAATTCTTTGTAAAGCTTACTTACGAGTGCAGCATTAGTTTTCTTTGAACTAATAAAATATAAAATCCATTAAACTTTGCTAAGAAAAAAAAATGATTTTGTTTAAAAAATACAACGTTTTGTAATATATTGTGCTAATAATACTTTTATTATTATCAGACAGTATTTTTCAATGGTTGTAGCAAACCAACGAATATTTTAGTGTAATAAAATAAAATGGCGTCATTAACTGTTTGACAAATGTTTTCAAAAGTCTTTTTTATATTGTAAGGGACAACGTTATCGCTTTAGAAGTGTTGCAAGTAAATAAATGTTAGATTGTTTAGCTCGTAAATAGTTATTATCCAACATATATATATAATTCTAGCACGGATTATCACTACAGAAACTACACCGACGATTTATTGTAGTCTTATGAAGGCACGCCTATTTAATATACCGTCGTTAATAATGAAATAATATTGTAATTGAATTTATACCACAAAAATAAGATTGCACTCTAAGTCTTCTCTTCCTGCCATTATACATATAAATTGTATTCTATATTTCAATGAATACCAAACTATAAAATACCACCAATTACATCGATCATATTGTATCATGTGAATAAAATTTCCGAGAGAGGTACATTTCCCCAACGGGTATCAAAAACAACGCACATTGATATACGGATGCATTATGTGGAGAGCAAAAAATTCGCGATTGCGGACGTTACAAAAAGGAAGTGAAGGATTTGGACGCACCTGCCGCGCTGCCGCACCAGCGACGCAACGCTCTCGCTCAGTTTTAACCGAACCGCTTGACAATTCGTCGTATGTTTCATTCAGAGCAAACTCAGCGATATTTAACGCATTGAGGATTATTTGAGCGTTTCCTTGAATTTACATAAAAATAATAATATGCATTATTTTAATTTTTATAGGTACACCTAAAATGTACCTGATGCTACAAATAAAATCGATTGAAATAAACTTAATCGGAAGTTATGGACACTTTAAACATTTTGAATACACAAATAAACGAAACAAAATACTTCTGTCCGAATCTCATCGTAACATAATTTTCTCTCAGACACCTTAATAAAGAGATAAAAATGAAGATCTTTGAACAAATCTCTAAAATGTCAATTTCATTTTATGATCAATAAAATATATAAATACATCAAAATATCGATTTTATGATGTCTCTGGCTACTGTCCAAATACTAACCAATACATTGGAAAGTAACAGCCCTCACAAAACCTTATCGCGGAACAAAGGCCGCTCTGTTAAACAATGCCGGTGGAGCCGGAGTCGCCTAACAACTTAATTAAGTGGCCCGCGGCCGCCCGTAAATATCCCCACGTGAAATTACGACCAATAAAACTAAAAAAATGTATAACATTTCTATTGAGTCACAAAAAACGAGGGATCTGATTGTCCGACTCGCCTTTGTATGAGGACGCCTTGCTGCGTCGCACTCTTCCACGCCGACCCATTATCCCTGATCCCTGCTGCGGAGCCCTTGCGCGCCATTCAGTATTGAGCATCGACTCCGACCGAGTTCAAAATACGCTGGCATTGTACGCGACATGCCCGGCTTAGTTGTTCTGTGTGGAAAAGATTACAATGTTATTTGCAAAACGTCATGGAACGGTATTCTAATAAACAGAACTAGGCACACAATGAGAACTCCTCAGCGCTTTGAAATTTGTGTCGCAATAAAAGATTTCAACGCGTCTTATTTTTTGTTCCGTCGTAAAACCCTTCAGTTGTAAATTATTTTTATAAGGTGCAATAAAACGGAGATAGGGGTGCTTTTTTAAATAAACACACGGCGATAACTGTGGTGTTGTGCTCCGCAAGCAGAAATTATAACACACATTCATTTTCATGGTTAGGTAGGTCCTTTGCCTTATGACATTTACCAAGTTTCGAAACACAACATCATGCATGGGTAATAGTGACATGGTCATTCCGTTGTTTATTCAGAACATGTTATACGAAAACAAGTGCTTATACGGAGTAAGACGCTCGCAGCAAACTTCTAAAAATGACTATTTTTTATTTCCAAACCGGACTCAGTACATTGGGTGACCATGGCCTAAATGTTACAAAGTTCTAAATGAATCGAATTCTAATCGATATTGAAATAGCTTTATGCTTGTCCCTTTACTTGTCGAAGGTTCAACGATGTTTCAGAATGTGCACGGTGCATGTCGTGTGAGTGTACAAAATGTTGCGATAACAAAGTCGCGTCGTGGTGTGTTCTGGTAGCTCGCGCCGACCCGCAAAGGACGCGGTTTGTTTATTCCGCCATCCATCTGTTGTCTACGCTGGGGCTAATTTGCATAGAGGGCCGGTGCGGGATGGAGGCGCGCGGGGCGGGCGCGCGGGGAGCGCCGGCCGGACCACACGGGCCGGGCACGGCGGCGCGCGGGTGGCCACAACCACATGCGCGAGCGCACGTATCGCCCCCCCTGCCCGTCCCTCACAACGTCATTCATTGCGATTGTCCGCGCTGATCGCCCGCTACCATCGAGTAGAAATATTGTCATTATCGACGCGCACGCATCGTGAATGCAATAAATGGCTACCTTGCATCGTCTGTAGCCTACGTATATGGACAGATTTAGGTTCTGTCGGATCGTTACGCACTTTATTGTCGGCCGGGTCGATTGTTGTATTGATTTACGCAAAATGACATTTGGCTCGTATCGATATGGCTGTGCGCGCTGAGCACAAACGATGCCGCGACGCTCGCTGGCGATAAGTTGGCGCGCTTGTGACGTGAGAAAGCTGTGCGGCCAGACGCCGCGATAACCTCGCGTGACCTTGTGCTTTACGCGCTCGCCGCCCGCCCAGCGCCCGGCGCCCACTGCCGGGAGCGCTGCGTCTGCGTCTGCCTCTCAATGCGTCCTTGCATCCTCGCATTGAACGCGTATGCGTCCACCCGGCCCACTAAACGTAACCTCGAACCGTACGTTATGTGTTTGGTGACTAAACAATCGACTCCATACGGCATCAACAGTTCGACACTTAAATCCATCTGAAACGGCACGGACTCAACGAGCGCTGGCGTGATGTTGGGGCGTCGTAAATCGCGCCCACGGCTCTGGTAGGTGTTAAAATAGAGGCGCCCTGTGCGGGCCCACCGCGCTCCAATCCATTCCACTTGCTTTATGATAATCCCTTATATCCGGCACGAAAGCCAGATATGTTTAATCTAACCTATGACGAAATGATCAAACGATTTTGAATACTTCGATCAAAATTCCAAGTGAATATTTGTTCAGAATAACTCTTAGGTTAGAATCGCCAAGTAGAGTTAAATATTGCTTTATGTAAGTGAAAGGGAGACCGCGTAGAAATACGTGTAATTCGACGGCGCTTATTTATTTTAACGAAGAAGCGTTACTAAAATCCACGATGAATCGTATTTTTTTGTATTTGAAACTAAGCCAGTAATCCATGCCAAGTAATTAAAAAACGAAACAAAATGTGAAAAATTCCGCAAATCACGCAATTACAATTTATTTGCACCTCGTATGTGACAGTAAAACATATGAAATAAATAGGATCACGTTTTATTTCGAAAAACCATTACCACTCTCAGATTAATTACATCGTTAATATTTTTTATAATTTTCTCGAAATAAGTTTGGCAGAACCACAAAATCATATGAACAAAAAAAAATCACGTCATTTCATCGTATTTTTTGTCCGCGTTGTAATTTTAATACTTAATAATCTGATTAGCATACAAAGTGGTGTTGGGAATGATGACGGCATTAGCATAGGTGGGTTCGGATCGGCGTGACGTGTGACAGGTGGATCGTAAGTGCATTAGGACGATTAGCATTCGCCGCGACGATGCAACAATACATAAACTTTGTATCAGCGATCTTCCAAGTGCGACTAGAGACCTCGTAACACGATATCCAATGCGAATACATTGTATGCACACTTTGTACACGTACTGGAACGGGAATGAGGTTTATGTACCTTTATACACTATCCACTATCTGCATTTCTTACAAAGTGTCTTTAATATTCAGATAGTTTATACAGGCTCATTCTAGGCATACAAAATTAGTTATTCCCTTATAAAAGAAAATAAGATATAATTTCCGTTGACCTTATAGATTTTAATTTGATAGTTGACATACTAGCACTGCACTTACCATCACAAGTAGTGAAATTATGTCATTCGTGATATGGCTTAGAATTTTTACAGTTTTATTAATATCTACATACTTTTTCGTACTGGTATCATCTCCCGGTAAGATTGCTTCGAAAATAAACATTACTAATGAATACGCCGATACAACCAACCCTCTTTGGTGACTCCCAAAACAAAATGCATCAAAATGAATCACTGATACATTAGGTAAATAACTCTGCACGTATTTCCACGTTGTTTACGTACGCGCGGGGTCGGTAGCGGTCGCCGGTCCCGCGTGCATCGCTCACGACCCATCGTCATGCTATAAATTAGCGACCAAAATAAAATAGCATTCCTTGCCGGCTCACTGAGGGGCAAGGGCGTTAACTGCCTCTGTTTATCGCGCTATAGGCTCAGTGTATGTGCAGCACAGCTTTAGCACCTTCTAGAATAATAAAAGTAATAGGTACAAAAGGAAACTACTAAATGTCGTCTTGTTAGCCACAGCAAGTCTCCGGATGATCATAGAATATTCCTGAACACACAATAGCGATTTGTAGGAACCACTGATATATTCGTCAAATTTGCTTGTAGTTATCGGCGTTGTCAATAGTAAGAGTACAAAATAACTCTAAGGATTAGATTTACAATAATAAAAAAATTCAGAAAAAAGATAAATGAAGTACTGTTGAATCTCTAATATATTAGCCAGTTACTATAATCGTACTCGTAACGCTCGCATGCTTGTTTTTATATAAAAAGCAATACTATCAGTACATTATGACGCAGGATATCTCAGATAAATGTGCTAAAACACGACTAAATGCTTTGGGTCAAAGCCAACGTCCTCATACTTATGTGATATCTTCTTCAAACAACAAGGTTATGACTTGTGATGTAACGTCTTACGTTAAACTTCGAAGGCGAGCCAACAATCTCCTATGTAGGGTGTTAGGAAACTCGTACCATAGTTTATGTTAAGTATGTCATATCGCAATGGTAATTACCATGTAGAAATTAGTTGATGTTTCTTAATAATACAGAATACATTAAGATTCTGATGTTCGTGCGCTGAAAAAAACTTTTAACATCACATATGTCAATATTTTCAACGCATTGCTTTTCAATTTCACTGTAAACAGTTTTATTTTAGACAGCTTATAAATACGTAAGATTTAATTTAAGTGTCCAAATATTCACAGTGTAAATATATCTTTTCCAAACACCTCGTACCTAATTCAGCGCAAAAAAGTGACAAACCGGCTTATATAAATCAGCCGGTCGAGTGTTAATTGGAACGAATTCCCGCCTCGTGCTCTGACACGTAGCTGAGTCGTGCTTGCTAAAAAGGCTTTTTTGGGCCTCTGGGAAAAAAATATGAACTTATCCCCTGTATGGTATGTAAGCGAGATCGTCATGTCACTAATTACGTCGAGGTATTCGTTAATAAAGTACACGGTTCCAGTGAATGTTGATTAGACGCGTAGTTCTGACTTAAGAACATGTTTTTAAAAATGTTTTCTATTATAAATCTTAATATATTTTAGAGTAAAATGTTATAACATGCCGGCTAAAGACATTTCAATATGGTGAATATTTCGTGAATATTTTTTTCTGGTTTAATATCTGTTAGTCGGTTGCTACGATATAAGCTTAAAAAATTGATTGCCTTGAACTTTGAATTGAAATATTCTTATTGATGGCGCGTGTTACAGACAATGTCAAGTTCACACAATACGCTTGATGTAATTAAAGCACGTCACATGGCGCCGTTTGGGGGCGTGGGGCTTGTCACACAGCTTCGCGATAAATCACCACGCCGGGATGTGTTAACTATCACCTCGACGGCTCATCTTCTAACAAATGCGTCCACACTTCCCAATAAACCGTACCACCGATGGGGTGGCCACACTGGACGGGGATATTTTTCCCTCGCCCCACCTATCTCCGTTCGCTGACAGAGCCATTTGGAGATACCGGAGATGGGACCCAATTATTGATACTTCGTGTTAAAATTTCTGGGACTAGCTTGCAGATAAACAAGATATAAATGGATTGCAGTAATTAAATGTATCAATCTTATTTATGTTATTTATTATCGAATGTTCCAAGTTTATGTCGCTCACAATTACACCGTGGACAGAAATAAGTTGATGAAATTTTTGGGGTACCTAGGCATCTATCTACCCTTCAAGTGAGCTCATGAATAAACACATGTACGAATGAAGAAAATTTGAACATTAACTAGACTCAGCAGATTAATGTAAGCTGATTTTACTAAGAAAACAATTTCAATAATGTAACATTCATATGCAAATTGCAGTGTTAACTATCCTGTCATCCCTGTTTAAATATGAGCTTGCCTTTTTTCATAAACGTCCTAAAGTGTAAAAGAATATTAAATTGTAGTTTACATTAAAATACTGGAGTATGTGGTGTAGTTATGTAAATTAAAGACCTTGAGTAAAATTATCTCGCCAGCATAGAGGCGGGTACACAGCACATGAATAAGGTAATTAACAATAAGAGTTCTTCGGCCACAACGAGTGTCGCATTAAACCCAAGAAATATTTTAATAAATAAAGTCATCCGCGATAAAGAAAACATAATTTAATGGCATCTTAATAGCGTTTTAATAATTGCCTGTTGGTGATTTTTTTTCTGTTTCGCAAATCGTACAACACCTTATCTGATGTTTTAATTTCGTGTGACCCGCCGTGGTGTTATGCTTTATTTTTACGACTCATTTTATCTTTACTGGTAATTTACTCTTTGGGAATATAAATAGGTATTCTTTAAATTGGACGCACGATCCCCTTGGTGGGCTATTTTATTTTACGGAAAAACACGTTCTATAATATATATTTGTGTACTTGGGAGGATTTTCCCATCAGTCATACAATAGAACGGTCCTAGCAATTGTAAAATGTGTTCATTAAAGGCAATATGTAACGGTTGTTATTATTTGCAGAGGGTGGTAGATTAGAAGCGGAGTTGAAGTACACAGCGCAAGCGCTAGGTGAAGCGGACTCCTCGACGCACCAGCTCATCATACAAACTGCCAAAGATCCGGACGTGTCGCTGCTCCACGCGGGAGCATTGCTAGAACACCTAAAGGTAATAAAATTCATACATACGAATCAATTCTTCGAAATAAATGCATAAATATACAATGAATATTCCAAACAGGTTCAACACTACTAAACTGTATTCAAATAGTGCGATGAATTACATTATCGATCAGTCTTTTAAAAGCCAGTATCAGTTCATGACTGTAACATACAAATCGATCACATTGTCAATCTCACTTAGGCTCCTTCATTGTCACTGTGACACTTTTGGTTAGAGTGCTTTAAGATTTTTCGTTACAATTACCATGGACTTAGGTGTAACTGATAAAGCACACACTAGGTTAAAATGTAGTCGAAGTAGGTATTACGTGAAGTCATCGACAGTGTTTCTATTTTTCATGATAGGAAAATATTGAAACAAAAATATCTCGAGTCATTCAGTCTGTCTTAGTTGTAATAAGCAAACAGATTTCTTAACCCGACCAACATTCCATTGATGAATGTGACAAATTCCATGAATGAGGTAATCTGTTTGTTTTTACACGTATAGTCTATTTTAACACTAACGGGTTTCTTCCTCAACGGATGTGGATTAAGTCGTCCCAGATTTCATACGAAGCATGCGTCCGATCTTGTCACTGAGTTAAACAAACATTAAATCTCTATTTTAGTGACATCTAAAGCTTAGAGGATGTGCTGTAATCAAAATGCACAATATCTTGATATATTAAACAAACTAGCTTGCCTTGAATTGTTTGCAAGAGTTTTCGATTGGTAGTTATGGTTTCTTGGAAAATGATTGCTTTTTGAAATAATCTGAGACCGTTTTGGTGACGTCATTTGTTTGAAAACAATAATATTTGGTTTTAAGTTCGTAAAAAGAATAGAAGGTGATATTAGAATGATATCACCACTTCACAACGTTAATTGGAGTTGCAGACACGACAAGTGATAGAACCTATCGTTTTAGATCGTTTATAAATTCCTATGACAACTAGGTTCTTTACTGTTTAATAATTCTTGTATCTGTTTATTAAAAGTATAATTAAATATACTGAAATATAAAAAATCATCACACAATTCTTTAGGTACAGAAGTTTGCTATTCCTTACTTTAAAATAAATATGAGATGATTTCTAACAGTATTTGAACAGTCCAGAGCCCCGCAACACCGCACGAACTAGCGACATCATGGCAAAACGATACACGACATTAAACACTGCTACATTTAAAACATATTTTTTTCACGTAATTGTTCATACTACTAGTATTTATTCATTATTCGTAAATCATACATCTATTCATGTGAATAAAATCGACGTGTCTGTGATTTTGATGTAGATATCCCGTCTGTCTGTATACTGTCTGAGCAAGTACTTCCGTAATCGACAAGTCCAGTGCCACATATACTGAATACTTTATTGGATCCTATAATTACATATCTGAGACGTCTACAGATACACGTAAAAAACTATCAAAAACACTTCACATCAAAATATTATACATCAAGTATAATAATTTCATCGATATTCCATTATGGATAAATATTATATTAATTGTTATACCTTAAAACTGAACTTTTCATTGATCACTGGTAGCCCGCATAATTTACACTTTCACAACACACTTCAAATACAATAAAATCGTGAGCAAGCTAGGTTAATAAAAGTATTGACCGATAATAAAAAGCGACAAGTATAGTAGTAACCACTATCAGGTCTTTAATGTCTCGCTAACAACAACAACGGTGAAGCGAAATTTTTCTTCGCTTTTTATGTTTACTACCGAGACAGGTGTATAGAATCATTTGCATTACGCAGGTGCAGGCAACCGGGTTCCATTCTAAGTTTTGGACAGTATCTTAGATACTTTTGTCAACTTTCTGTCTTTCCTTGCCATTAGGGCTTCTAAAAGGACTTATCGTGTCACTAAAATCTAATAAGCGGAAGATTATTCTGTGCCTATACCAACTTGCTTCTTTGTCTTTAACCTGTTATCAATCTAACATTTATACGGTTGTTGGTAGCATAACTTAGTTTGTTATGTATTTTGCTCAATTATTTGACTTATAATCTTACAACTTGCTTGACTGACATCTTCAAGACATCATCCATGACACATATTTAATCAAAGTCTCCAACCGACCGAAATCACACCAGGTAGAACAAACTATTGAACATGTGTTAACGCTACTTGTTTTCCTAGGTGGTCCACGCAGCGACGCGCGTCACAGTTCACATGTACGACATCGAGTGGCGGCTGAAGGACCTGTGCTACTCACCCAGCATCCCCGACTTCGAGGCCTACCACATACAGAAGATATTCGACAACATCATACCCTGCGCCATCATCACGCCACTCGACTGTTTCTGGGAAGGATCCAAGCTGCTTGGACCTGATTATCCTATTTTCGTCCCGTGAGTATTTGAACAATTATTTATCTATTTTTGGTAGCAATAAAAAAGAGGCTTAAGTATGATATTGTACAGAGATTGCTTAAATATATTAACAGGAATACGGAAAAAGTGTTTACTCAATTTTGAAATGCTCCGAGATGAATAAAGATAAAATACGCCATTTTTTTCATTAAGCTAAACTTATATCGAAAGGTTAATACTTGTAAGGCTTCAATATTTCATACGATGAAGGGAATAAGCCGATAACACGCCACGGACAGCTGTAGTGAAGCCGTGCTGCGTAATTTACCTTCTAATTGACTTTACGTGTAATGTAAGCATCGGTAAAGAAAATCTTGACGCTCATTGATATAATCCGATCATTGACTCGCCACACTCGATATAATCGTGTCTCGTTCTACTCTAAGTTAATGTTAATGTTGTTGCAGTGGCCTTAAGCAGAAGCTACAATGGACGTATTTGAACCCCCAAGATGTGTTGGAGGAAGTGAAGAAGCTGAAGTTTCAGTTTCCCTACGGCATGGTAGAAGCGTATATGAAGAGAGCTGGCATCACATCTGCCTACATGAAGAAGCCGTGTCTGGACCCCACCGATACTCAATGTCCAGACACTGCACCCAACAAGAAGTCCAAGAATGTGAGTGGTATACATTCAATAGTTTTGCACGTTATTCGATGTTTAGCAGAAAGCAAGCGTATTTCATATCTCACTTGGGTGTCTCTATTTTATTAAAACGTTTTAATTTGTCAGGTAGATAGAGCATTAAATTTTTTGTGTGGATCCCGATGGGTACTCTGTTGTATGTGAATCATTTGTTTGTCTGGCTCGCGTGAGACCCACATTAGGGACCATTACAGCAACTCCCGGTCCTTTTATGAAGTCTTCAATTTACGACAGTTTTACTGGCACATAAATATTGCGTGTAGGGTCACGACAAATAAAATAACTTTATCGGGGCGAAGGCATAAAGTTTAAATACTTTCCATAATAATAAAATATTTTTGGAAACGGTAATAAGACAGGATGAAAGCAGTCGCCGCCGGGCAGATGGTGCGACTACCTGCCGCGGGCCGCGGCGCGCCTTCGAGAAAGTTACGCTCCCAAATATGTGATAACATCGCACGGAAACATTCATTTCGCAACTGGATATTTACTTATTAGTTATCGGTCGTGTTTTGACGTGGTTCGGGGAACTTGTTCCGATGAAGCCGTTCGCGCCTCGGGGAGGGGTCCGCGTCGCGTCGCGTCCGCTACAAATTGTTTTTAAACAATCAGTGATTTAGGAGCTCAATTGTGGGTCGTTTTTGTGAGCGTCGGCAGCGCGGGGTGTAGGTGGGTAGTGGTGGGCCGCGCCACCCACGTGCGAGGTCTGGCGGCGGCGCTGGCGCGGCGCGGGGCGCGCGGGGCGGGGCGCGGGGCGCGGGGTGCGGCCGGACCGCGCATTATACGGGCGCATTGTGCACGGCTCAATGGGCCTCGTTTGCCGCCACTACACTCCCTCACAATGACACTATTATATCAGTAACGCTCGCCACCCAACGCACGCGCACTGTCGCACAAACTTACTCAATGTTCTCTCATTTAGCTCTCTCAAACTCATGTTGTCTCTTTCGACTATTCACTAAGTTAGAACGCTTCACGTTATCGATTCATAATATCTATAGTATGTATATATTTATTACCGCTAAATGTAACGGTATTACGCTTTCATGAATCTGTCACATTATTTTTATCACATCATATCACTGCAGCATTCGTTGATTTTCCGTTGAATGAATCGAAAGTAGACCTGGGGACTCGCCAGTAATCATATTTATAGCCCCACCATTTATAAAAGACATTTCTACTAATAATTGATTGCTTAAAGCTTGATGAAAATGAGTTTATTATTCGAAGGTCCCGTCAAGGTATCGATTGCATCTATTAATAATAGACATGGCAACAATCGCTAACCTTCACTTATAAATTACGGTACACGAACAATACCTGAAATTTAATCCGCTTTGGCCTCAGTGTGAACTTAAATACGATACTATTCACAATGTACTAAACTAAAGACATTATGTACCGTACCTAGGCAGTACAAACGTAACTTAATAAAGCGTAGGTATAAACCATTTTGAGCTTTGAGTTGCATTTATTTCTCCAAAAATTCATGGATTCACTTAAATGAGAAACAAATAAATTTAAACACTTACAACATTTCGTGGGCTTAATATAAGTAAAATATTTAAAATCGTTTTTCCACCCATTTATCCATTCTATCTGGGCGCATATGAACATCCCACCACGAACACAATATTATCCAGGCTAACCAAAGGTTATCTTTCAGATCCCAGATGTAGCTGCCGAGCTATCGCACGGGTGCTACGGGTTCGCGGCGGCGTACATGCACTGGCCGGAGCAGCTGATCGTGGGCGGCGCGACGCGGAACTCGACTTCCGCGCTGCGCAGTGCCAAGGCGCTGCAGACGGTGGTGCAGCTCATGGGCGAACGCGAGATGTACGAGTACTGGGCCGACCACTACAAGGTGCACCATGTGGGCTGGACGCAGGAGAAGGCTGCTGCTGTACTCGACTCCTGGCAGAGGAAGTTTGCCACTGTGAGTTCATTATTTGGAAATTGTATGGTTGTTTAAATAAGTAACATCTGCAAACTTTGTGTGAAAATATACAAGTAATTTATAGTCGATTAAAAAATAAGGTAAAACCAATAAAATATACCCCTCACTTTCTAGGCCAAGCTTTTCTAAATTTAAGTTATCCATCATAAAAACTTAAAATTTAAGGAGTAATTTTCTTACAAATAGAAGTTTCGTAACACGATGCTAGTCGTTTAATCTTATTACGAAGTGTAAAAGCTCATAAACTTATTCTTTTGTCAACAGGAGGTACGAAAAATGACGACGTCGGAAAAAGTGTCGGCGTCGTTCAGCTTCTATCCGTTCTCGACGTCGACGCTCAACGATATTCTGGGAAAGTTCTCCGAATTGTCACTAAAGAACATTATTTTGGGATACATGTTTATGGTGAGTACTTCCACGTTTTATTCCTGAACGCACAACATTGTCTATGAGTAGAGCGACTGCGCGTGCTGTTTGCTTCACTTTACGGTTTTTTGTTTCTTTTGTTATGTTTTGTGCAATAGGATAGGTGAATCATAGGCTGGCGGCAATTAGAACAAAACACAAATTTACTGAAAATGATTAACTGAATCATGTGAATTTCGAAATTGTTGCTGAATTCTCTTCTTTATCGACAACCCTTGTCAGTAGCTGCTACTAGTAATTACTGGCTTGAGGAATATCCCAGACCTATTCATTGTACGGCCAGCTAGTTCAATCCAAAATATGGATAAGTTGTGTCGATGGATGTAGAATCATTGGATGTGGACCCATCCCTAATTTATCAGCTTGAAGTCGGTTAGGTAGTACATGGGTTGTGTGGTTGCAGTTGATCTACGTGGCGGTGGCGCTGATGCAGTGGCGCGAGCCGGTGCGCTCGCAGGCGGGCGTGGGCATCGCCGGCGTGCTGCTGCTCTCCATCACCATCGCCGCCGGACTAGGCTTTTGCGCTTTATTAGGTGACTTTTTATTTATCTTATTTTTTTTGGTATCATTTATGAACATGCTTTTTTTCAATTTTTGATATTTTTATTTTTTATTTTTTTGTGCTTAAATTATCACCACTCTCATAGCAATGGCACATATTTTCCTCGTAAATCAAAGCCAATAAAATATTACAAAACAAAAACATATTTCACTTACTAACAATACCGATATCCCCAGGAATTCCCTTCAACGCGTCAAGTACGCAAATAGTACCATTCCTGGCGCTGGGGCTGGGCGTGCAGGACATGTTCCTGCTGACGCACGCGTACGTGGAGCAGGCGGGCGACGTGCCGCGCGAGGAGCGCACCGGCCTCGTGCTCAAGAAGAGCGGCCTCAGTGTCTTACTGGCGTCCTTGTGCAACATCATGGCGTTCCTCGCCGCTGCCTTGCTGCCTATACCAGCGCTAAGAGCGTTCTGTCTACAGGTACTTGTGTTTTTGATGATATTTATTGTGATTCTGTAAATGTTGCTCTACAAAAATGTATTATTCAATTTGGCGTTTTAGTTAAAAGAGTAATTTTTTAGCGTTACATTGCGTTTTAAAAAAAAAACAATATTACAAGTTCGAATTCGTTAAGTGAAGGCTTGATAAATAAATAATGAAAGCTAACATAAATGGGATGATATACATAGATAGAGATCATAAGCTTAGTAGGGTAAGTAATCAACCCTCAACATTCCAGGCGGCAATCCTCCTCGTGTTCAACCTGGGCTCGATGGTGTTGGTGTTCCCCGCGATGATCTCGCTGGACCTGCGCCGGCGCTCGGCCGCGCGCTCCGACCTGCTGTGCTGCGTGGTGCCGCACGCGCACGAACACAGGACCTCCGCGAGGCAACACGCCCGACACAACAAGCATGCCCAACGGAATAGTACGAGAACTGCTAGTGCTAATAAGGTAACATCATGGTGTACTTTATTATTACTATAAACTTCATTTCTTAGGTGGTGCAACACGTATTTACCATACTGCTGTACCTATTGGAGTGAGACATATTGATTTATAAAATAGTTGGTAAACCTGCAATGTAAAGCGAACATTCACGACCACGCGGGTCGTTGAGTTGAGTTGAGAATCAGTTTGTAAGCATTACATTGTTATATTATAGTTTTTATACGAAAAGTACACATTATTATGTATCACATTGACCCCGTATAGCTAAAAAAAATAAAAATATGGGAATATTAATTTAATGTCGATTATTTCTCTACAGAGTAATTGGAAGGACACGACACGACAACCGCTGGATCCTGAAGACGTAGGCGATGACACCAACAACACCTGCTGTATCAGTCTGTCGCTCACCAAGTGGGCTAAGAACCATTACGCACCCTTCATCATGCGGCCGTCGGTCAAGGTAATTGAAAATGATTTTATATTTTATGATAATATTTTCATTATTCAATCATGAAAGAACCATTCAATAAAATATTTCCTTTTATGTTATATAGGTATCAATTGCCTTTAGTAACTGAATGTGGTATAATTTTCTAGGTTACGTCCATGCTTGCGTTAATAGCTGTGATGCTGGCGAGTGTGTGGGGAGCGACCAAAGTAAAAGACGGTTTAGACCTCACCGACATAGTCCCCGAAAACACTGACGAACACGAATTCCTCTACCGGCAAGAGAAATACTTCGGCTTCTACAGCATGTACGCGGTGACGCAAGGCGACTTCGAGTACCCCACCAATCAAAAACTACTGTATGAATACCACGACCAATTTGTAAGGATACCAAACATAATAAAGAACGACAACGGAGGTCTCACCAAGTTCTGGTTAAGTTTGTTCCGAGACTGGTTACTGGATCTTCAAGCGGCGTACGACAAGGAAGTGGAAAACGGCTGCATCACCCAAGAGTACTGGTGCAAGAACGCTAGCGACGAGGGCATCCTGGCGTACAAGCTGATGGTGCAGACGGGACACGTGGACAATCCCATCGACAAATCCCTCATCACCACGGACACCAAGAACGGCCATCGATTAGTCGACAAGGAAGGCATTATCAACCCCAAGGCTTTCTACAACTACTTATCCGCTTGGGCGACAAACGACGCGTTGGCGTACGGAGCCTCGCAAGGGAACCTCAAGCCTCAGCCGAAAAGATGGACGCATTCATCGGGAGACGTGGATTTAAAGATACCGAAGTCATCTCCATTGATATACACGCAGCTGCCTTTCTACCTGGCGGGGCTGAGCGACACGGAGAGCATAAAGAACCTGATAATGTCCGTGAGAGAGTTGTGCCTGAAGTTCGAAGCGAAAGGATTGTCTAACTTCCCGTCGGGCATACCTTTCCTGTTTTGGGAGCAGTATTTATATTTGAGGACGTCGCTGTCGCTGGCTCTCGCTTGCGCTTTGGCCGCTGTTTTTGTGGTGAGTTAGTCTTTTATACATTCAATATCGATATTGCGTAATTTAATCCACTTCTGATTTTTAATTATATCGTATGATCTAAAGAACTCAGTATTTAAGTTGAATTTGAAAAAAAATTATAGGATATAGAAATTGACATCCATTACCAAAGACATTTACATTTTTTTCCCCACCAAACTCAACATTTAAATATCTGATATTAAATTTTCAATCACTTTAACTAACGATAAAACACCTTCAAATAATAAATAACACTTCTGAAATTTGTCCAAGCGTCGATTGCTAAAAGGATGTATATGTGTTGCAGGCGGTGCTGGTGCTGCTGCTGAACGCGTGGGCGGCGCTGGTGGTGGTGGCGGCGCTGGGCGCGCTGGTGCTGCAGCTGGTGGGCTGCATGGCGCTGCTGGGCGTGAAGCTGTCGGCCGTGCCCGCCGTGCTGCTCGTGCTCGCCATCGGCCGCGGCGTGCACTTCACCGTGCATCTGTGCCTCGTTAGTACACACTATTATGTAGCTTTCTATTAAGTTTGTTTTGTCAGAACTATTCCTGATTTGGAATTCACGCTAACGGATAAAGTAAGTCTCGTTCAACAAGTAATTTAAATTTATTGAATACTTACACTTAATGTCTGATAGTTGGTGGTATATTGAACCAGATAAAATATTTTATTCCTTCGAAATCGGGCATATTTTTAAACTCATTTATCTATCTCTTTAGGGCCTCGTATACTGCGTCCTTCTAAGTGCGATCACCACTCCAACACTTATTTACTTAACCGACCATCCGTCTTTCTGCATCTTTACTTATTATTGTCTAATTTAATTATTAGAAGTCCACTATGCATATTTTTAGCTATAGCTATAATTACGAATTTGTAAATCAATGTGTTCAAATGATAATAAGAGTATCCTCTCCTCAGGGCTTCGTGACGTCGATCGGGTGCAAGCGGCGGCGCGCGTCGCTGGCGCTGGAGGCCGTGCTGGCGCCCGTGCTGCACGGCGCCCTCGCCGCCGCGCTCGCCGCCTCCATGCTCGCCACCAGCGAGTTCGGCTTCGTCGCCAGGCTCTTCCTCAGATTGTTACTGGCTCTTGTACTGCTGGGATTGATTGACGGACTGCTGTTCTTCCCCATTGTGCTGTCGATACTGGGACCCGCTGCTGAGGTATGTTTACTACTACTATTTTCTTATTGCATAAAAGTATGATTTGCAATATTACTGCAGTTACCTTTTTTATACTCTCATTATTTACATATTTTGTGAATAAAATTGATTGAACCTATAATTTTGGAAAAATACAGTTTGTCTAAAATACATTTTTTATCTTTTGGTTTGGCTGGTTTATTTTGGTATAGTGAAATATATTTTCATTGATATTATGGCTATGAACGAAATGATTGACACGAAGAATGAAACGAAGTTGACCTGTCAAATGACAATGTTCAATACTAATAGTAAACTTTTCGGCAGGTACGACCACTGGAGCACCCCGAGCGATTATCAACGCCGTCGCCGAAGAGTTCCCCCGTGCACCAGCGGAAGTCCACGTCCGGCAGCGGCGCGGGCGACAAGGCGAGCCGCGCCGCCAAGTGCGCGTCGCGGCCCAGCGCGCCCTCCCTCACCACCATCACCGAGGAGCCCTCCTGGCACTCCTCCGCGCCCTCCGTGCAGTCCTCCATGCAGTCCATCGTGGTGCAGCCCGAGCTCGTGGTCGAAACCACCACCTACAATAACAGCGACTCCGCCTCGGGACGGTCTACGCCTACCACCAAGACGCAGCACCCTGGAGCTATTACTACCAAGGTTCGTTTTTTTGCCCCTATAATATATTGTTAATTATTTTATGGGTTTGTTCTTTGACATAAAAGCTATAGATTATCGTTTTTCTTTGAATTTTTGTTATCTTAAAAAAGCCAGTAAAGTATGAACACGATATTAATTGTTTTATTTATTCGTAGGTTACTGCAACGGCAAACATTAAAGTGGAGGTGGTGACGCCGAGCGACAGGAAGTCGCGGCGGACATACCACTACTACGACAGACGGCGGGACCGCGACGACGACCGAGAGAGGGATCGCGACCGAGATCGCGACAGGGATCGAGATAGAGATCGAGACCGAGAACGAGACCGGGACCGGGACCGAGATAGGGAACGATCCAGAGACAGAGACCGCAGGGACCGGTACAGAGACGTGCGTGACCACCGAGCCTCGCCGCGGGAGAACGGCCGCGACTCGGGCCACGAGAGCGACTCCTCCAGGCATTGAACTCACTTGCGACCGACTAGGAACTATGTAAGTGCAGTGGAGTGTAGTGTAGCGTGTAGTGTGGAGCAACTCGTGCGCGGCGCGAGCTCGCCTGGCATCTTTACCTAAAGTTAAACTTGATCATCTCTATGAGAATCGTGAACGGAACATGTTTTAAGGTTACGCATTACCGCTTATAATCATGTACCTTAAGACAGTATTACGTCGTAATGTTAAGTAATCTCGGTACATATAGTGTATAGTGGAGGCTATATTGTAAACGGTACACGGTGGTAGTGTCGGCGAATGTACAAGTATGCAGGATGGTACTGAAATCATTCCATAGAGCGCGCCACTAGTGCCTCTATACTGTGCTCGGTATAGATGTGTTTCAGTGTGTATTTGTATTTGTAATAAAACCAAATATCAATTTTGTAGAGTCAATTGCTTGTGTGTTCCTATTATAAAGACATTTCCATGTTGTCTCCGTGTGCTCTTGTTACATTTATATTTCTCTAAAGACTGTGGTCGAATATTAATTTATATTATTATTTATTTTTATGTCTATAATTATTGTTCTGTCACCAGAATCCGTGGGGTATCTCACAACGATTGTACAAATTATTTAGTTAGTTGTAACTTTGTAGCGTAGGCAGTTATTTATGAGATTACTTAGATGTCTAACTCATTGTATTGTTGTGATCTTTATGTAAACATAGTAATTTGTGAAGACTGCATTTAACTGTGGAGAACGAGACACGAGTTGTCGAAAAATCGAACGTAGTCGACACCAGCCGACATCGTCACTGACCTCAAATCAAATTAAACAAGTTGTAACGTTTTGTGCAAAGTACTTAGTAGAATATATTAATTTATACGTACCTACATTATTTAATATAGTGGGATCAACCAACACACTCGCTTAAATGTGTCAATTAATGTTGTTCTAATGTAATGTGAGCTTGCGAAGTGTTAGGGGATGTTGCAGCCAGTGTGTTGTTTGGTCCCCGTGTACATACAGTGTTAGGTTAGTCGTAGTGTATGCGAAGTGCCTGCGAGTGAATGACAGTTGCATACTTTTGTATCATTTATTTTATACACCCTTAAACTGACATATTGTCGAAAAACTATAGGTTGTAACTGATGTGAAGCGTTTATTAGTACAATAAGTAAGTAAAAAATAACAACGAAGTTAATTATATTATAATACTTCAGACGAATACCGTGTTCAATGAAAACTTTAAAAGCGACATTTTGATAAAAATATTTTTGTATGTCTTTTAAGACAAATATTTTTGCTAGAAGAGTCAAATCATTGCATTTTTATACAAATATTGAAATGTTATACATTTGTACACTTTTATATGAAATTCGGAAAACTAATTTCTGATATATAAAGGAATAATGCGACAATAAAATGTTATCGTTAACACAAAAAATAATATCGACTGTATTGACAAGAAAATAAAATATTTTAAACTGTGTACAATATTGCGTATTATTGATAGATAGACCCATAATATAGAAAACCTTACAAACTTTACAAATATATGAAAAAACATTTTTTTTTTCGAGATGAAATATATAAAACACTTGTATGCCTTATTTTATTTTATTCAGTAATTATTACAGACAAAAAATTGAACCGTTATTAAATTTAAATGTGTTATAAGTAACGTTGTTAAAAATGGTAGTGTCGGTGAATCGCTGATAAAATTATAAAATGTACCTATACACATTATAACGACTGTGCCGGGCTATACACAGTATTTATAATATTACCCAAGAGACGAAAGATTGCTACGCGGCACAACACTCGCTGTCGTGCACAGCACTAGGGATTCATCGAAAAAAAAAATTACCTTTACATTGCAACGAGTTACACTACAAATTATTTCAATAACCATTGACAGAACATATGGTAGACCAGAAAATAAGATATTACTGTCACTTTTGATGAAGTTGAAAACTACTAAAGCCGAGTGTACGGGAATTATCGCACAACTGTTGTCTAGCTACAGGTAAGTTCTTTGCTTTCATGATCACCACATTTTTCGTTCCAGGAACTAAAATTGATTGTCTATATGGAAAGAATACGCTTAATTTCACAACACTATTATTTTAAGGAGTCTTAACATATTTCGGTATTGGCATAAATTTAAACCGATGGTACAGAGTCGATATCCAATGAAGACTGCGTTTCAGTGGAATACAAAATTACTAACTAAAAACGGATGTATGAATTCAAAATATTCTTTATTCATATAACCACTATTTCACAAGATCTTTTACACCGTCAATTAATGTTGTCTGCTTCGTTATGTGTCATGGATGTGCAGAACAAAAAGTGCTGAAACTTCCTCAACAACATGAACTGTCTTCATTTTTCCTAATATTCGTACAATTTCTGAATGGTTCAGTTTTCTTTGAAGGGTACATTCTATAATATTAGATTACCCTCCGTGATATAAAACATAACCTCCATAAGTGCGCACAGCTTCGGGCTATTTATCATAGATGGCGCTAATCGTTAAATGTAACAACAGTCTACGATGATCAAAAATATATTAACATTTTCCTAGATTTTTTTGTTTTTTCCATTGGTTGAAATACTTTTGCAATTTAAATTTACAGATGGCGTTTTTGTTTATCCTGACAGTCGGTGTAATCGCGAATCTTAATTTCGAATGACACGATAACATAAAACGTGCAATCATCACACAACTTCTAGTTGTTTGTGGAAAAACGTGTCCTTGTTTTATTTTGCATTAAATTTTATTAGCCTAAAGTCCGTCATGAAACTAATATTTGGCTATCACAATTGTTTTGAGCAACTTGACTCAGGTCATGAAGAATCATCATTATCATAATCCTAAGCCTGGTTAATGTTGCTTTTTTGCCGAATTGCTAGACTTGAAATTTGACTGTTGCATTGAGAAAACTATTTACCACTTCTGGTCAACTTATGCTTGTCTTAAAAAGAATTGAAAACTTTTTAATTATTTAAATTCAACATGCTATCATTAAAAAAATCCTATGAATAAAGATTCATGTAAAAGTCTTCATTCGCGCAGGAAAACTCTGATACATTGGAAGTTTAAATTAAATGATAATAAGTAAAATAGGACGACTTAATAAAATTAGATTAACTTTTAATAACTTCGCGTAAGTACATTACAAAGTATTACCTTTAATAATGAAAATATTTCGCGGTGCGCTACGTTTTAATTAGACTTGGCTTAAGTTTTCATCTATGTGGTATAAGGGGATTATCTACTTAGCGCCGCTGCGTACATCCCTACTCCGTACTACCACCGTGAACACTACTAATACTTCTATTTTGAAATGTTTCATATTATAATTAATGTCTGTTCTCCCTAGTGCTGTCATGTAGTGGTCATTACCCTTCCAAGATCAATTTAATTCTGCCAAGACATCAGACGCGGCAGTTTTCATACTTTATATTCTTACTTAAATGTAAATGGACCATTTTCCGAGACTATCTTTCCTCAACAAAGTGGTAATCATAAGATTTCCTCCCCGGAAATTACTTCCATGACCTCAACTTTGAGGAGAAATCAAATATTGCCTCATCTCATCTTTCGAATTCGAATAAAACTCTCAAAAGTTAGTTAGATGTAATGAAAGCAATCCGGCAGGCGCGCGGTGATCCGCTTAGCTCAAATTATAATAGCGGAGGGCGGAATTTTGGCGGTAGCAACGCCTGCGACATTCCTTAGAAAGCGGGAGCGCGGGAATCAATAAAGGATTTCCTGGCGACGTGCCCACGCATGTGCGTGGCGCCGCCGTGTAACCGCCACAGACACCGCCGCCGACAGCTGCACCCGAGCACCAGCTCCCGCTCTTCATTACTCCTGTCCACAGCTCCCGGCCTCGGGAATCATTCTACCATTATATTTATCTTCATACCCCGGCGGGCAAACAAGGTTTTAGGGCACACACGTCTTGTACGAATGCCTTAGAGTTGGGTCGTTTGCTGAGGCCGTGGAAACGTTGACATCGGTCGCTGACCATCAACCCTATGCATGAACAAATAAATCTCAGTAATAAGTAGTAGGCCGCTGCGTTATTGGGCGTATGATTCGCGCGCAGCGTCAGTGCGGGCGCGGGTGAGGGCGTCCGAGGGCGCGCGGGTGGCGCGGGGCGCGGGCGGCAGGGCGGGGTGCGCGGCGGCGCGGCGTCGTGGGCCACTCGCGCGCGACTCGTTCTGTCCTCGCCCTGCGGCTCGGCCGCTCCGACACCGGTCCGTTCCGACCTCACACCGCAACCACTCGATGACTCATGCACTTACTTACGCCCTTTGGTGACATTGCCGGGAGAGTGTAGTGCGAACGGTGGTGCTCCTATGTAGGAGCGAGTCTGTGTTGTGTTTGTCGTGCGCTCTTGTCATGTGGGAAGTGCGATGGCTCTGAGAGGCAGCATGTCGTGGCGCCCGCAGCCGGTGCTGGTGCTGGCGCTGCTGGTGGCAGCCACCGTCGCCAACCAGCTCGAAGACATACCTCATAATGAGTAAGAGCCTCTATTAGTTTAGTATTTTGTTATAGTCAAGTTATACTGCATTTTACTATAGGACATAGGTAGAAGACATTGACAACGAAGGAAGTAAATAATTATTACGTTACTGCAGTTCACGTAATAACATCGGTAGGTAGTAAGTACTTTAATTCATGTCAACAGGTCCACAAATGCTAAGCTCAAGTACAAGCAGAGCGAGATATTTGCTTGTCAGCAGAAGTGACATTATTGTTCGCTCCCTGCACAGGGAATTGTTATCGGAAACAAGGGATACTCTGTTCCGGAGGCAGGCTCGTGGAACTTTTACGATGCATATTAAACGTTTGTTATGCCAAGAGTACGTTTATGCACACATATTAAGGATGCCTTCAATAACGAAGATTGAGGAACGGCTAGCTGCTTTTACACAAACATAGCATAATGATATCGAACAACTTTCTTACGTTATTATAGAATATAGAGCATATCTTATAAATCTACAATTTGGAGATATAGAGTATTTCTGTGATGTCTAACAAATAGCTCCAGCTACCCTAACCTACCGAGATATTTTTTGTTTTTCTAAGCGTAACCTTTTATACCCAATTTTAATATAATGCCCTATCAACAATTAAATTTATTTGATATAAAAACTATTAGAAAAAATAAAGATAACAGATAACTTTTGGGTAAAGTCACTCTTTGGCTGTAACATCATAGACTGTGGGTAGAAAGAGATAAACCAATTAAACAATATCAACGAGAAACTAATAAAAGCATTTTTGAATTCTTTCAATGAAAAACCAACGCCATGACATTTTAATTCCAGCTGTCAGCCTAAAATAGTTACGGAGCAAAAAATAATGGATCTTCAGCAAAAAAATATCGAATTAATTGAGGGTTAACATACAGGGTATATCAAGACCGCGACCGAAAACGAAGCCAGGTGGTAGTATTAGTGACTTCAGACACAATGCAATGAAAAATTTCGTATTTTTTTACGTATCGTCGTATTTGGCTGATAAATACATAGTTTTCCTAAAAAAATGATTTACACCTTTTTATTTTTTAAGACGCAATGGTACGATAGGGTTTAAAATACTATTTTCGCAATAACTAGGTATTTACTACCCAAAAACAATGATTTTCAAAAAATTGCAAAAAAAATTCTGTTGCTTATTTTGTGAAATTTTTATTTGCATTGTGTCTGTTGCCACTAAAACTACCACCCGGCTTCGTTTTCGGTCGCAGTCTTGATATACCCTGTATAAATTTTCTTCAACACATTTTATGCACAATAAGCGACAAAATAACTTAGAACCAGAAACTATGTTGATCACAATCGGTAATGGCGCTATTTAAACTATTTAAATGTGCGACAACGACGATGCGAATACTTTTAACCTATAAATTAAATTACTGGTTGTACAAATGAAAATATACCCTACGACATATACCGACTAAGCACTTTTCTATTCGAACATAACACATCAAAAGCGTTGGTAATTAACGATATGAGAGGGAGATAACATAAATAATAAGATATCATAAAAGTACATCAATTTTTTTAGCAGTTTTTTCCACGTCGAATTTATAGCTAAAAAGAAAGGGAATTTGTCCAATACCACCATGGTTTCACTCACCTCATTTTATCATTTCTGCGCATTAATCTTTTAAATGCACCTGTTGCCTTTATATCCTCGCGATTTTTCACTTCCTGTCCCTTAGCTATGAATACTTTTCTTTTCTAAAGGAGCTCTGAAGTTCGCGCCAAAATTTACTGCATTTATTTTACATTTTTGTATTATGTGATATTGTTCTCCGTCGTATGGTAATGAAACAAATCTTTATGCGACATGCATCGAATCAAAAGATAAACACAATTCCTGATTTTAATACATAATTTTACATAACACTTGATTATAATAGATAAATGTAGTGACAGTAGTGTAAAATTCATCAGCCTGCTTTACAGAATTCGCAATTGCTTTATAGAATACGACAAATGTTATCTGAACCCGCTATTATTTATGTAATTTAATTGTTGTCCAAGTTTCATAGACGTTTTATTTTGATTTAAAATCTTTAATTAATAAATCTTCTAATATAATTTTTGATTCTCAGTCTAGTCCGCTGCTATCTAGAATAGATTTAAAGAAATCCCATAGATTTAACTCATGTTAACTCTATTTTTCAATTAGAAAGTTATTTCCCCTTTTTCATTTACAAAGGAAGCCAAGCCAATACATCTTCCATCTCAGGTAACGAAGGTGTGTTTGTTGGCGGTGGTCACTAAAATACTAAATATACTTAATTATCGAATAGTACCTATTATTGAAATATTCAAAATAAGAAATACTGCTGTGAATATGATATCAAATGCTACACATAACTATACACGTATGTATGGCATTGAATATTGCATAGATATGTTCGGTTCGGGCGCATTTCGCATCACTAACCAGTTTATTGGCAGGCAATTACAGAAGCATATCGGGCCGTAACGTCGTATCTCCTGCCGTCTGTTTGTTATAGACGGGTTTGCCTCTGTCGGTTAAGCTCTGACCTTAATTAATTATCTGGTCATGTGGCTAGAGCTTTGTTATGTCCGATTCAAATTAGAATATTCTATTAAAATAATTATATTTTAAATTTGTAATTATTTTTAAGGCTTGTTTATTGAATTTATATTACTAAATTGCCTTTATACTTAATTAAAAAGTCTATTAAATACAGTAGTGTCTATTCTATGGGGCGTAGATTTTCTTAAAGACTATTTAATCCCATCTGTTTTCGATTAATATTGGTACTGCTAAGTGCTCAGAACGATACTTCATCTGTAGGTACAGACAGTGGATACTGGTATAAAATTAAAAAATTAAAAACCCTCAAGTCTATGCATGTTTAGTTCATATCTTTACTCTTATGCTTACATTCAGGAGTATCTAACATAGACATAATCACAAGCATCATAATCTTGGCCAAAGGTATCCCCCAAGGATTTTCATAGAGTCTTATTCAAGCAGCTATATTTAGCATAACTTGCTGTCGCCCATCCATCTTGTGGTTGATGATTGACGCAATGTTAGCTAGTTAGTTGCCTTTATTTATGACTTTTTTTTCCCATCGGCCAGCAGTTCTCCATGCCATTTGCTTTTCCCGCTGCCACTTCAATTTGCTAATTCGTATTATAAATATTAACAGCGGCCTCTAGAAATGTATGGCATAAATACACAAAATCATTGTAGTCCAATTCCCATCTATTTATTGCACTAATACCATCATACAAGAATTATTCATCAACGCTGATTATATATCTTGTAAATACCGAATAATAGAATCCAAGAGGGGTTGTGTTAGTCCTTAGGAACAGGATCGCGACTCATTTGTTCGCTCTGTAACAGGCTGTCAGTTGACGCACGTACACTTCCTTGTTATGTAGGGAATAGCGATGTCTTGCACAAAGGATGCGAATAAGGACATCTCTTGAATGACATGTTGGCTGATAAATGACAAAAGTGTGGTTATATCAAGTTGTTAATACTGTTTTATGGTGCAAAGCTTCAATAATCGATGTATTTAAACTTAAAGTATCCATCCAATGTATCAGCGCGTAAACGTACCATTCTCTTTAGCAATAGGAAGACCACCAACAAACTAAAGCCAAGGATTATCACATCTAACTATTGCAAACGATCTCAACTGCCTTTTTGCAAAAGACACGCTGGTCCTATACCTGTCATGTCGGCAGATTTCACAGTACTCATATCAACGCATTTATTGTAAACAACTCTTACGATGTATTTTTTCCTAAATAGTTAGACACTACTAAATGGAATAGACATTTACACTAATATGTGGCCATTGCAATTAATTACCAGTATTCCATACAAAACAATATGTAGTTGTTCCCTAAACATTCGCATTAGAAAAACAGCTAACGTAATATTTTAAAGTGCTCTTCGTTATATCCCTAATGCGAAACGCGCTAATTTTTTAAATGTATTGCGTACAAACTCGTAAATAACGCTAAAGTGATGTTGTTTCCCCTTAACTTTCATTTTGTTTTTAATGCTTAAATTACCTTATTTAAGCGGCAAACAACATTCTTTACCTGGTGGACACTGGACCTTCAAATGTAATGTCCTTTATTTCTCCCGATCTTGTACATCGTTATTAAACAGATTCATAATATGTGTCCAACACCGAAAGTCCTTTATTGATTGCACTAATCAGAATAACATTTCCTCGGTGGCTAGTGCTATGATACGTGAGCTGAATCCTAAAAGCGACAAGGCGACATACACGCTAGATACTAGTCATCCCTGTGCCCTAATACATGATGACTACTAACACCCTCATAGAAATCGCGATTAGAGTCAGGTCCTCGTTAGGAATATTTTGGTAGTGAAAGTTACTAATACACATATTTAGTACCAGCCAAATAAAGTATTCAATCCATTAAAAATACTTAAGCATTTTGCATTATAGCAGCGAAGCTCAGGTCATCAGCATTCAAGACTTACAAATTTGATATTTATACAGAATATTAAGCGTCATTTCTGCAATGACTAATCATATAACTTGATTAATACCGTGATATGAGCATGCTATTACATTTAGTCATTAAATCACGTAAATGTTTGTTATTATGAAGGCGGCCCACCCGTTGTGAATGAGGCTGGTGTAATCGCTCCATCCAATTTTCATATCTGCAATCTTCACATCAATGCCCGAACAAAGAATGTCAATGCGAGCATTGTGAACTTCAAAAATGCAACGTAAGCCCCGACGTGGACAAACACGTCGACGTCGCGTGGTTAAATTTAATCAAATAATCGTAATTGCATTGCCAATTTTATGCGCAAACTTTTTAACACTACCCACTAGAGTTTAATAAAAAACCATCATATTAGTAACAAGGGGATTCTTACATTTTATACCTTTGAATCAGTGTGCTGTTGTGTTTCGGTAGTGATAGTCCTGAACAGTGCACACTGTAGTTGGCAGTAGGATATTCGCCCGGTTAATGACAACCGTTCACATACGCAAGTGTTTGCGTTTAAGGCTTACCCTGTATATATCCGGTTTCGACCAAGATGGAACGTTACTGTAGACAGGCAACGCAATCGGAAACCTTATTTGGTATGTAATGCATTTACATTTAGTGCACGACAAAGTAACCGACTTACGGCCGCACTCAGAGACGTTTAATGTCAATTATATTGTTCCTCAGTCTATATTTATCTATATTACTACTGAATCTATAATCTAGTAAAATCTACACTAAGGAATGATTGACACTATATGTTTTTGAGTATTGTAGTTAATCGTGCCAGTACAAAGGACATCTTTATGTGAGCATGTATACCCAGTTCACAATACTTTATAGATATGTAAAACAGTTTCAAAACATTTGCAAATACCTAAATTCATCATTAAACCTAAAGGAAAAGTTAATGGTAGAGCTATTATTGGAACCTAAGGTAGAAAACTTAGCCAAAAACATAAATCTAATAGTATACCAATCGTAAAACTGTGGTCACAAGCAGCACTTATTTTTATCTTTTCTTCGCCGCGATCCTTTCAAAAGGTATGCAAAATCCATGTCGCAGGGGACGATAACACGTTAACCGAACGCTATGCAAAATTTATTACTCTATTGGCTAAACGATAGTACAGCGTTGAGTGGTGGCGGCTACTGAACCCGTTGTACCAAGTGCAAGTGATATCGATTTATCTACCAGGATTCATGGCTTTACAAACAGAAATTAATGTACCGCTTGTGGTCTGAAGATTATAAGCTGATGAATGTATAGCTAATGAAGAGAGGAAATCTTTGTAATTTGTAGATAATAATTATAAGGCGGCCTCCGTGGCGCAATTGGTTAAGGTACACCGGCACTAAAACGGAAATGGGAGTTGGTTTTTTCCACCGAGACTAGTGTTTATTAAATCCATAAAAATGTGTTCGTGGTGTGAACGCTGTAAGACAGAATAGTCTCTTGTAATTTCTGATACCCATGTCACAAGATTATCTTATTATGACTCCCAGCGGTGTGTATCATTTTTGCTACAAATTATATTGGAAATCGAATGGAAGCCTCTGCAGGATTTACACTGTTCAATACTGGAGTCTCAGGATCATTTCAAAATTGTTAATTCAGGAAACGAGGTCGCTAAGGAAAGAAAAAAAGGATCAATCCAACTATTTTCTTAAAAACTATTAGTTTAAAAATTTATACCCAGCGCTGGCATTTAGCCGCCCACAATAACACATCAATAATCCCCACTCCACGACAGACGAGTGCGGTGACACGTGGCCCGGGAATTAAATACGTCGATTACTACGAATAAAAATATTGTTCTGTCGCACGTGGGCGTTTGTTTGTCGGCATCCGGTATCGAGCTCGTGTGGGCGTGATTGTACGACTCGGGAACCCCTTGCAGCCCCACGCTTCTATTCTGTTTCACTCGCAATAATCGACGTACACACAATGAAAGCCTCCACAATTGTCAACTTTGAATGATGTATTAGTTTTCTTTCTGTAAAATAATGTTAGTTAAGTGGCATTTACTAATGGTAGGATTGCATTACCAAGATTGTTTTGGAAAATTACATTAAAAAATTACATCAGTCATTTAAAAACCGAATTGATATAACTATTACAGGGAGTAGAATAATCGTATTCAACCCCAATGTATGACCTTAAATGACTGTAGAGAACCCACGCAAGTATGTCGCATTCCTAGTTCAGCCACTATCCAATCTAGTTGAAATCAGGTGAGCATTTCTGTTATATAATAGTTGCTCCATATGGGCTGCATTGGCTATCAGGTGCTTTTGTATCTATTTGCCTTGACAACATAAAGCCTTTATAAATGCGTCGTAACGGTTAGTCTACCTACCGAATGTTATATTTTATTTCAATGTCAGTAACCTGTGTATCAGTTAACTAATGTTCCCAGCCGTCCAAGATATTTGCCGCTATTCATGTTAAAAACTTGTAACCCACACTGGATTGCGAAATTGGTCACTTCAGCACTATTCTACTTTCCACATAAGTCCACGATTGTATCCTAGGGGAAGGTAAAGGTGCCTGTAATGCCACAATTATTTCGCCCAATCTATTTCCTCCAGAAAATGTGATAGAGGGTATGTCCACCGTCGGACACTAATTCCAATCCCAGGGTATCTTAAAAACGAAAACCGCGAAGTGATTTATTCGACCGAATCGAATACAAATCTTACATTTTATAGCCATTAGAATAATAAAGCGAAATGAATTTTCTATCAAGAAAATTAATTTTACTTAGCTGTGACCTCCTTGTAAGAGTATCTTTGAATTCTGTCTAAATATAATATGGAATGCTCGCGTAAGCTGAGTACATACTTAGACATTTTAATTTCCTGCACGTTCAATAACTCTTTAAGCGCCCACTGTAGTCTATACTTAGTTGGTATTGAAGTTATAAACGAACTAGCGTAGGTTGTATGGAATATTTTAATACCATTAGGTAAATTGATACGTATTTGTGTGTTTGTAGTATGTTACTGGTCGATATATTTTTGGACTTGTAGATAATATCGATATGGCGATAAGACCGCCATTTGTACTGTTTTTTTTTCTGTTACTGTATGCTATTTTACTGTGTACAATAAAGATTTAAATAAATAAAATAATATCAGCTATATTGGTAGTGGGTTTTGCAATTTATGTTAACTCTATTATTATCACTTCGACGCAATATTTTAAATTATTAGTGTAACATATGTTATTTACTTTCTAGTGTTCAAAAGTAATAATGGATAATGGGAAAAGAAGTTAAAGTATTCTCTAGAATTATATCGTATTAACGACCATGTGCTTGACCTGCACTCTCATGAAAAAAAAAAAACAAATACTTTTGTTTGTAGTGGAAAAACAATACCAATTTAATTTCATGTTTTCGATTAAAATATACAAGCTCAAGTCGCACACTGCGCTGCAACACTCCTATTTCCGTTTTATACGTTCCGTTTTTTTGGATGCAGATACGAAATATACATCATAATACTTAAACATTCCATTGTGTTTAAATGTAATTATTTTTAACAGTAAAAAACATTAATGTTTGAACCATATTATTGTTTTCCTTTTTTGTCATGCCGCAAAGCAATCAACAATAATTCTGCAGATTTTAGTGGTTTTAGAGGTGACCACATTGGTAAAAATTAGGCCTTATGGTCAAGCTTTTATACATACATATATCCGATTTTGAACAAGATAGCATAATTTTAAAGTCAAATAATAACTGTTGAATACTGTATCTAGAATGTTCTGCACTTACCATAGGGCATCAAGTGCTTTTTTGTCACTTCATTACACTATACGTCTATAAAAGAAGTGATATTATTCAGTAAATTCCATTGGACCAATCAAATTACATACCGTAGCGATTTTAAAGAATTTCTACGGTATGTAAGTCCGCCAACCCGCACTAGGCCAGCGTGGTGGACTATATGGCCTAATCACTCTTAATCGATTCTCTTGATTGTAGAGTTGGCCCGTGCCCTGCAGTGGGACATATATGGGCTGATATAGATAGATAGAATCAAATTAAAATGAATCAATCAAACTAAAACCTAAACCACCACTAGGTGGACGGATAAGTCCATCACTTAATGTAAGGGAAATCATGATGGGGTAATCTGGTAATATGATGTATATTTATTGAATGTCATCACTTATTAACATTCTCAGCTGCAAGAATTTCATTTCGATGCATAAGGTTCCCCTAATAATATCCAATTTGATTAACATTGACTCTAGAACTTTACAAAGTTACTCTGTAATTGCTAGAATTTGAGGAAGGGGCAAAATGTAAGTTTATGGTGAAACGCATAAAGGATTGTGAGTAAAGTGCATCGCTTGCACGCGGCACACCTGGTGCCTGGAGGTAGGGTGGACGGTGGCGCTCGCCGCCGCTGTCGCCGTGTCCCGCTCCGTGCCAACGTGCGCCGCTTGTTCACAAAGCGGACATCGAACCCCAACTACATACACTATGTATGCTAGCTTTGAAATTACCTACTCTCTTTATATGTAAGTTATATTAAGAAGTAAAATTCAAAAATGTTTAATGAAGTATACGAGTATAGGATTACGAGTATTTATTAACTTATAAAAATCAACCAACAGAATCTCTAGTAATTATAGTAAGAAAAAGTTTGATTATCCTTAACCAGTTATTAGTAACCGTTAATTAAATAAACCTAAGGGAATACTTATCGCTGTAGTTTAATAAAATCATACACGAAAAACAATTAACGCGACATCGGTCGGGAGTCAATTAAAAAAAGTGTCCCCGTAAAATTAATTAAGGCATAATTTGGATGTTTGTCAATTAAATAGGTTTTTATCGCATCGCATGTCGGCGGTGTAGCGGGCGCGGGCGGGAGCGTACAAACAGGCAAATGAAACTAGTTATGATCTGTTTCCACAACGTAAATATTTGCGGAGCGGCACGCGGTGCGGAGCGGGGCACATGTCAAAGGCGCCGGCTCCGGTATTGATCTTGCACGCGGCCGCGGGGCGGGGGAGGCTACGGCTGTAGCGCGGGGACGGGGCGCGGGACGCGGGCGGCGGGACGCGGGGGTGTGCCAGCTCGTACTACGGAGGCTGCCTTACGTAAGGGCGCACCACGTCTGACACCCCGTCTGCCAGCTCTACGCTCTCGCCACTCGTCGGCGCTGATTAATAAAACAACTACTATCGACTCGCTGCAACCGAGATATCATCGCATTCTAACTTTAATGAATTCACACCGAACACTGCTCATTGCAGCCTGCAGGCCACGCATCCCCATCCTCGCAGATGTGCTTATGCACCCCTAATTAAATGTCCACATTTTTAATATAACTAAATATTTTATTGCCTTACAACATTATATCATAACTTATTATAGCAGCGCCTGAGGTAATATAATGTACAAAACAGTAATAAAAGCACTAATAAAACGTTTAGAGAAGTCCTTTGATGTCATCCAAACGTGGCGATTAAATTTTGTGCCGTTCAACTAATTCGCAATAATTTAAAATGGAAATTTGTCACACGTAAAGGGGATGATATTAAATTCAGGTGAAACGTAAATCGGTTCCTCTCGGTGGCGCTCGCCGCTCGCTGCTCGCGAAACCCAACGTTTATCGCCACAGTTAAACCGATTACAGTAACAAGATTTTAAGCGGATTGGTGCATTTCAACATTTCTTACTTTATTTTTATATTCCATTAGCGCTTATAATATTGGACTTTAATCAAATTTCGTTTTTATGATAAACGTATCCACATTGAAAAATAAAAAATACAGGATTGAATTTGGAAAATTGTATATTCGTTTAAAGGGGCTTTTTACATTACAGAGAAACAGAGTACCTAAAGCCTTACCACTTAATAAACCTTAGTAGTAGGTACCTGACTCCAAAATTAAACTGAAACCACTTTATATGCGTTTATATAAAGTAAGCTTATAACAGAATATTATACTACTTTTACTTTAGCTTCTACCCTACGAAATTATTTATGTTATAAGCTCTAAAACTAGATCTAGCATGGTTGCCAGTAAAACTTTCTTTTAAGTCGATGGACATTCTTTCCATCTACCAACATCAAAAAGGTATCCCAGGCCTTTGAAAACCAAGCCAAAATCTGATCAAGAAATCCACAAAAGATGAAATTGTATATCCATTATGGATGGATGCCGTCAAAACAAAGTTTAAAAGTGTTTTGAGCGCGGCGTTCCGTCTCGGCAAATAGCGGGTAACGACAGGACACGGCTCCGCGGCCCAGGCGGACCACCTGCCGGCGCCCGCCGAACATTTTAAATAATTTTAAATTTGGAACTTCTGCCGGTGACGGCCGAACTTAGCCGAACAATGCCCGCGAAACATTCCCTGATTGCTAATGAGGACATTGTGGAACAACTTGAATTAAACGAAACGGAATAAGGAAATCTACTGGCAAAGTTTGTTCAAATATTCCGAAGGCCATTCTTCTAACTTATTATGTTCTTTCGTTATTAATAACTAGAGGATTCGAGCGGCTTGCTACGGGGGATTTTTAAGAAATTAAAATGATGATGTTCTATAATGTATTCACCTAAATCCGAATGTCGAGGAATTCCAATAATTACTAAATTCTCCTAAATACGGCAGTATGTTTTGCTCCAACAAAATTCATCTAACCGCCACCATGCTAATTCGTTCCTCTTCGGTTGACTCAGATTCCTTTAAAATAATTATTGATAACAATTAGTGAATTTTCCGAATGTCGGATTAAGACGAATGTACCTACCATACTTAAAGCAAATACCTAATTATTAATCAGTGTATATTGTACAAGTTCATAATGTAATAGTGTATGTATTTGTTCCTAAGTGGTCGCAACGCCCCTATAATTTCTTTCGACTTATGGGTGATACAGATGGGTGCTAGAGGTTTGACAATCGTTTAGGTGTCGTTTGCTAACATATCGACAATTAAACATATTATTAATAGATGACACCAATCTGAATTAAACATAAAATTGGATGCTACTAGTACCATGCTATACGTACAAAAATAATACTAAAAGAAATCAGAATAATTGAAAGTTTATACAAGTATAATACATTTTAATATAAACATAGCTGCCATATTCTAATGGAATATATTTTACAACATGCATTAAAAAGTAAACATGGAGGGGTAATGAGTACAAAATAACGACCTAACTAACAAAGCCAACGAACACTACAAAGAACTCCTTGCTTTATAAGCAGTATTCGGATAAAAATATTTTAATTTTTATACGAACTGGCAACATTTTGTGACATTGTTTACTTTTAAAAATAAATAACGTGGGAATTTTTTTTTTAAATGTCTGCAAGTTAGCACCCTCAGGCATGCAGGCATATTATGTATGTATATGTAAAACATTTACCCCATTATGATATTGACCACAAAAGATTTATTAAACACTGCATTAACTTAATAAGTAGGTCAAATCTACCTAAATAATATATACGCTGCGGGTGCCTCATTTATTTATACGATCTATAGGATACACATTACCGGAATTACATTTTAGCGCAAAGCTTTCAATACGGATAATATTTCGGGTATTCGGTTTACAATTTTTACAACACTATCACAACAAATCCTTTTACCACAAATTATGAATTTATGCGGTAAATTAAATGTCATGGGCTGGTTCATGTTCAATTTTACACCGAATAGTTGGTAGTACTGTTATATTTAAGTGAAAATTGAATTAATTATTTAACAACAAATTGCTATAAATTCTATTGGTAACCAAAAGTATTATCCGTCTGAAACGACGTTATTTTTTACTTTTTCTATTTTAAATAATTCGTGAATGTTGGACAACCTGTCAAATGTTTGCCAATAGGAAGGCATAAAACGGCATATCGACACCACCATTTTTATCTACGTTTTTGAAGTACCGTTTAATAAGTTACAAAATTGATTGCAGATAATGTGTAGAAACAAGGAAAGAATTACCTGTTGTTTGTCTTACTGAAGAGTCCTGTCCCACTTTTCAAGATCTAGAGTGGTTACGTAACCTTTCACTATAATCTACAAAAACACCTACGGATACTGTTGGATCACGTATGATAACCAAAAAAAATTAAAAAAATCATTTAGAAATTATTTGGAAAATATGGAAAAATATCCGCATATTTTTCATGTGAAATTCGAAATTTTACTAAAAATGGGGTGATTCAAAACTCAGGGACAAATGGAAATAAATAAGTCATCTTGTTTTGAATCAATTTGATTATCTTTTAATTATAAATAACGATAAATACAGGTATTAGACTCTTATGGTCGAAATGGCAGCCACTACATTTTGCCCTTCCGTAAATTTGGACTTACAGTACGGATGTTTAATTTATTAAAGCAAATTATTCAACAATATATCAGGACAAAACCTATTTTACGATTTAAAAGCTCTTAAAATTATTATTTTTCGGCAAATAACCCAACATTTGCTACGGATACTAGTAGAGATTATTTTAATGCTTTTACAAAAACAGAGCTAAGTATAAATATCACAGAACTTTTAATTTTCTTTTTCGAGTGCTTAAAGTGGTAGTTAGTACTAATATACGAAATATGAAAGTTCGGTTGTCCTTATTTTATGTAGTAATGAGGAACAAATCAGCATGATTGTTGTGTAGACTTAGTTTATTCTTTGATGACGAGATAGATAGATAAGGTATAACAGTTTTAGCCCGGTAGTAGTAGCCAGTAGGTATAGTAACATTTAACGAGGAACAGCAATTATCTTCGACTAATAAAAGTTAATTGAACTAGTGAATATATAAGCTATCAAATTATATTTATTTATTAAACATGTCATGTGCACGTTGAAAAAATACTTAAGGGTATTATACTAAAGGGTAAAGGCAAGGCTCTTATTATTTTAAACAGCCACTATGGCACAGTTTCCCGCACCGAGACAAATATTTATGTGATTCACAGGTATTTATTTAAAGTCTTGGTCTGAAAAGACTTTTCAGTCTCACCAATGGGTATCAACCCACAACAGAAGACAGAAGATAATAATCATTAATAAGCAATAATAAGATAATTGATAATTCATAAGCAGTTCGTTAGTGTTAATTTCAATTGTAGCCTAAATTTCACTACTCGTGAGTCAATACACCATTACCGGGCCAGACACATCGATTTCTGTCTCATTCAACATCCTGCTTTGCATTTCATAATCCATTCGCGACAACACCGGCAGGCCGGAAGGAGCAGAAAATTAATGGTGGTACATTTCCAATCGCGACGGGTCGCGTCGGTACTGAGCTCGGTCGGCAGGTAACATTAATTAAATACGACTCATCCCAATGGTACATTTGTATTTTTGTCGTGCCGCGACAAATACAAATTGTTGGAGAAACCTCTTGCGTTATGAAATAAGAGGGTGGCCACCGGAGTGGAATAAACGCATGACCCGATTTTCACCCCCTCTGCGTTTCTGATAGAATTTGGACAGGTGTTGTAATACATTGTTATCGTATCGTGTTCGCTCTGCATAATTTTTCACGTCATTCAATAATAGACGAAATGAACAAAGGATTTTTCGTGTTGAATTTTTGGCTAGTGTAAAATAAGCTGAAGCATTAATAAATTACAGCATGTAATTCTAAATAAGACAAATAAAATATTATCTCAAGAATTAAAACAGCAATAATGAATCATGGTAGCCTAAGTTTCTTGTAAACAAAATTGTAATAAAGAAATGTCATTTTAGAAAACTTCTAATTTTGTTTTTTGTTTCAGAGTCAAAAACTGGGCGCTAAAATTCGGAGTCGATTTATGGGAATTCGGAAGGCATTTCACTAAAATGAACCAAATACAAAATGTAAGTACTAAGTTGTTTTATTATGTAAAACTAGAACAATATGTTTTGGGTCGAAATCAATTATTATAGAACACCTTTATAACACCCTACAAGTGTCATGAATAACAAGTTATTATAATTAAAATCACGTTTATTAAAGCAATATGTACTAACTAGGCACTATTTTATTTAATAATTGCGGATGAAATCATTTTTAATCTGTGTCATATTTAACTTACAAATCGGTATCTACAAGCCTGTTTGATCCAATGATCTTTGCTATTTACTATAAAAAAACCGTTAAATGTTTTCACAAACCATCCGAGCAGGTTTCCTTTGCCTCTACTCAAATAAAATGGATGCCGAAACGTTCTTTCCGCAAGGAATGTACGTTAAAAAGGGCGCGTGTGAATTTTTCCGTGGAGAGCGGCGTGAGAGCGTGTAGTAACTAACTAGCCTCATCGGTCGGACACTTTCGTACAAAAACGCAATGTTCACGCCGCACACTCCCCCTGCAGGCCCGCTAGCACCGCGCTAAGAGCTGCAGTAGTGCAAGTTCCATTAAAATATTATTAAGGAGTGGAAGTTTATGTACATTTTTAATATTTCATATTATTTTTCTTAGGAACGTGTTCTTTTTACGATTTTAAGTTATAATCAATAAGGTTTATGTATTTCAGTTTATTTTGACTAATCGTTTAGTATTTTTACCAAAGATAAAAATAACATCGAATAAATAAATCTTACTAATATTTTAAAGGCGAAAGTTTTTATGTTTGTTACTTCTTCAATTTGATGTAATTTGGTATCGAGGTAACTGCTACCTTGGATTAACGCATAGAGTATTTTTTATCCCAAAAAAATGTAGTGTTTCCCTGAGATGATTAATGAGTTTTTCCGCTCAAACAGCTGGACCAATTTTAATGAAATTTAGTATGGCCGTAGCTGATACCATGGATTAACGAATAGGCTAGACTGCAGTCACGTTGAGTTTAGATACAAAGTAATACGCGAAATATATATCTGATGTCGACTGGACTCAAGAAGTATCTGCACCCAGGCGATGCCGTGCCCGACTGCTAGTATTAAAGTAAAAGTTACCGTACTGTCCGAGCATACTTGGTAGCGTTCAACTCATCCCTCGTCCTAGTTTCACGTGAAAACGCGGCCGGGAAGAGATGGGTGGTTATTACCAGAACGCCCCAATTGATTACTTCTCGATATATCTGGATGATCCGAATTAACGCCGGTTATTAGTATTAATCAAATCATCCCATATCCTATATTCCATAGTAGATTATGTGAAACTCCGGCTGTATACCATAACGTATCCAATTCCCAAGCAACGTAACTTAGATTAAAAGAAGCATAATATATAATAATATTTGAAAATAAAAATTGTGTACAGTATTTATAAAACAATATTTACTACACTTTACCTATTGGTACTGTAGCAGTCTTGATGGGCGTTGATTCGTAAAGATTTTAGATAAAAACCCTCATCAAATTCCGTTTTGTGTACAGTTTTTCAAAAACAAAATATTTGCCGCAAAAAATCCAGTTCCCCGAATGGTTCAAATAAAATAATATGCGAATTCTTATATCAACATGCATTAACGTTTATTTATCTAAATTATTTACTGTTCCTTTAATATACCACGTTTCGTTGATACTCTATGCATATCGGACAATCAAAAATCTTACATCAATCTAAATGTGTAGGCACTTTACTGAATCTTACAAATAAAGGCACTATTTTAATGTAAATAAATGATATCTGCTCGTATGTCGGTCGTTGTAATAAAACAATCAAAATTCAGCGTAGATCGCGGCCCTCCAACTAATATAATGTTTCGAGGAAACTTCGCCATTCGAACTTTATTCAATATTAGCGAAGCGTTGCGTCCTACATGCTCACATATGTACATACATACCTATATAAATATCTGTACTCGATATCGTTTCTATCACTTGTATAGCCAATATTGGCTTGGTGTGCGAGTATTTCGTGTTACTTAGCAAAATGCGGGTTATTCCAAAAGCGTATAAGAATCCATGTTTTCATAGTCTAAACTAAACTACACATAATATCTAACCAATTAATTTTTCCAAACCGAGCTTAACTAGCAAATTTCAATAGAGTTTCATATCGAATAAAACGGCATGAAACGAAGATGATAACCAAATTGTCGCGGTCGCCTTTAAAATATTACTTAACAATGATTACATACGCTACTAGTCCATGTGGTCCGAAGCTCATTTAACTAAGTCGTCTTAAAAAGGAGGAGGAAAGTGAGGAAATATCTAAAGTAATCCAACACTGGTGTTCAGGGTGGTCACTGGTCGGTGCTCGGTGCTCGGTACGCTGACGGTCATGATAACGATATAAAGAAAGTTTTATGATCGTAAGAAGGTTATAGGGTCGACGTGAGCACCATTTATCAATTTCGGACTTAAGTGTATATCATACAGTTTGTTTATAACATACAATGTCAAGGAAAAGGTAGTAGATTTGAGTCTCTAGTATAAAACTAACCCATAGTTTTAGTGCTTTTCAAAAAATCTGAGCCATTAGAGTTCATACTACCAATTCAGGATGTTAGTAAAAATATTTAATTGGTAACATGAAATTTGAAGATCTTGTGTATCTCAGAGAACATTTCAAATGGTCAAGGCGGCTGGTTACTCTTTGTTAAATGTACTGATCAACCGGAGGATCAATGATTTCTGTCCTTTCCATAAAAATGTAGTTATAAAACAGAGAAAGGAGGAAGCGTGTCGTTTTCCTCAACCTTTACCTTTTACCAAAAAAAGTGAGTACTTACTTGCAAGACAACAGCAATCATTGTCCATCGCGTAAACTGTTTGCTCCAATACAGAACAAAGGACAATCAAGTTTTTGATAAAATTCAGCATACCATTGACATCTTACGCTCAACCTCGCGGATCACAGCTGTCAGATACGTTGAAACTCGCGAAGGTGAATAGTTAATGGCAAGAGAAGACCTTGCTAATATAACGAAAGACAATGACGGCAAACGAACAAACAGCGTAGAACACATCACCGCCGGCCGCATTAATAAACTTTATCTGTTTGTATTTACCTTGCCCCACTTTCGTATAAAAGCTGCGACCTAAACGTAGTTGTAGCCTTCGTTCTAGAATAGAGTAGAAGCAAATTAGGTTAAACTCGACCCGTGTCCGTACTTGCAGGCGCCGGCGCAAATCCGGCGGATGCACTACTCGTCAAAACATGTACGTAATTGAATGTGCAATGTGTGTTTTCCCTTTAAAGCCTGAATGAGAATTGAAAAGACTGTTTGTCTCTTTATGTCACTAGCGAATTCTGGATAATAATTTTCAGTAGAACGCTGAAGCTATAGCTGAAGGACATAATACTCTTTCGACAACCTTGTTGAATTTTACAATTTTTTGTGAACTACGATTCCGTCATTGACGAATTTTAATTTTGGAAACGGAGAACAAGTGACAAATGGCTTTGAGAAGTTCTATACAGAAGGATTCTGACATTAATCCTTAAGGTGTACAGTGAACCTAATAAAAGTTGGTGGATAGACCTAATAAAGGTCGCTGTGGAAATCCTTGGTGGAACCTTCCATCAACAATACAACTGTTGATACGAAGGATGGAACAATGTTTATCAGTGGACTTTCTGTAAACGAAGACAATTGAAAATTATGCTATGTCACCCTGTACGTGAGGGTCGGTAGTTCGCAGAGTAAAAATATATTTAGAAAATAAAATAAAAGAGTCCATAAATGAAAATCAATTCAATTAATACAATTGCTCGCTATCAGAATGAATCGATTCATTTAAGTGTTAGCCATTCGGGCAAACGTCTTAGGAAGGCATTTCCTAACAACATTTCCGTCAACATAAGTGATATTATTTGTATAGAAGAGCACGTGAGGCTAAAAGCTGGGAGGGTTGAGGGAGCGGCACAGGTGCGAGCGATCAAACGTCGTGTCCGATACCCGTCGCGTGTGGGACGGATTTTAATCCAAATATCATTAGCTCTACCCATAAACTCCTCTCGAACCCTTTTTATGTTGTGAACATTTTACAAATCAAATTGAGTGGGACTTTATGAAAAAAATCAACTCGGTTCTATTTAAAAAAAATGGTTGATTGTAATGTTATCACTTATCTATTTCCGAATGCATTTCAATAAATCTGGTTCTTATAATCTCAAATAATTCTAATATAAAAACTGCTTTGCTAGTGGTACATGAAAATATTTTGCATTTTGCTACGTAATATTTTACATTGTTAAAGTATTGTTTTGCCAATGAACCACACCTAGAATTGAATTTTCAATATACATAATATAATCCTATTTTGAATTATCTTTCATTAGAAAAGCATAAACCCTTGATTTATTTCTGCGCTATATGGCTGTTTATTTGATAATATAGAAATAAATATACTATTTATTTATTTTGTATTTATACGTATACTCTTTTTCATTACAATTGCAATCATTGCAATTCTGCCAATTCTTGCAGCACTACAAACTTCTTTTTATGATGTTCTTATACAATAAACTACTAATATAATGAGAAAATTTTACAGTATTGTATTTCTGCAACAATGGCAATTCAAGAAAAATGAATATATTATAATAAATGTATTGCTTTGTTAGTACGTACAATATTATTAGTTTATAATAATTTTCTTTTCATAAATTCGCAGTACCCAGCCGATTCACTCGTTCCAAGTAGATGGACAAAGAATAATTTTATACAAACAAATATATATCTGTTACAAGCAAACTCGAAATGAAGTTTTACAATCAAATGAATCTTCTTGGAGCTCAATCTGAACATTCTAACGAGAATATGAAATTCCGAGACGCTGCGTTCGTCTCGGAAAACTTTTATTCAATTAGTATAATACATTTTTAATTATTCACCGGTTAGTATTAAAAGTTGGACATTTGCTAAGTTCCATTTAAGCTGCACCTCTCTCTTCTCGTTATACCAATAATTTTCCGTTCTTAGCGTCAAGCGTATAATCCTTTTAATAACTGCAATATTGTGTCTCCAGTTGTTGTGTTTGTTAATATTAGTGCACTCAACCTTGTGCATAATTCAATTCTCCAAACAATTACTTCAAATCCGAAGTTTCTAAACAGACCTAACCTCGGAAAGTGGTTGTTTAAACAACCTGTGCTTCCGCCAACGACTAGAACAACATCATAGTAACGTCGCTTGTACTTTTATTAACATATATACTCATAGCCAGGCATTCAAATAAAGCTGGGATCCACCGCAACTTGTACTGGTTTGTTTACAATCAAAAGGCTGGCTAACCGTCCTGGTAATTAAAAATAAAAGTTTTCCAATGCGATATTTCAAAAAGAATTTCTGAACAACCGTCCTGGTAATTAAAAATAAAAGTTTTCCAATGCGATATTTCAAAAAGAATTTCTGAACAACCGGGTAATAATCATACTTAGATTTAAACCCTCCAGAAAAGTTAAGATTTTCGCGCAGTAAATATAGAACAAAAGCAATTATTGCATTAACAAGGCTTATCGTGCTGTAAGTGTTCCGCTTATTGTGAAATGCGTAGGGTGAACAGCATTTATTCATCATTTTTACCACAACACGATTGTAACAAAACATTAAAACATCGACAAGAGTACTTATATTATTATTACATTTTAATGGTTGCAAAACATGAATATTATTGTATTTCTAATCTATTTTATGTTCAAAAGATTATTTATATTTAAATGCGTATTTGCGAATCGTAAAGACCTCAGTTGATAACCCAATACAAAAGTGTCAGGAGTTATCTCCATCTGGTTACAAAATAAGAGAATCGCTTAATTTGATACGACTTAATAAGAAAATATTTAAGTATTTTGATGACATCAATATGTAACGGATCTCATTCCATTTTTTTGTGTTATTTATTAAAAATGTAAAGCCATGCGTAACAGAGGGAGTAATCTGTATACGCCAAAATAGCAGCAAAATCATGAGAATAGTTTATCGAATATTTCTTTAATTTATCAGAATATCGCATATATACTCGTACGAGGTAGACCGAGACAAAAGAATAATTAGGATAAAACCAACAAACATCCAACCTAATTATTTGTTCAAAAAGAATTATACATACGTATTTTAATTTATTATCTCATTGTACCTACCTACATAATACGCAAGCAATGTATCACTTAATTCACCGAACCCTCGCAAATAAATTGCGTTCCATTTCACTAATAGGAGAGACCACGGGCATATAAATATTCTATAGACTAGGTATTCTCAATTCGCTTAGTCGTACAAGGAAACGGGGTAAGGCATGCCCCACCCTTTTTCGTACATATATTTTTTTGTGGCTAAATGGAGTTCCCTTGTGCGAGGAACGCGCAAATCCGGGCGGAGTGGAAAATCCTGTCCGGTGTTGGCAAGAAACGGCCGGACCCGCGTCCCGGACGGTCAGCCAGCGTGACAAAGCGTTTTTACTGTTATTATTTACCGACGTTGTAGTTATTTAATCTTACTAAGCTCGGTGTATTAAAATTATTGCTAAGTATCCGAACGAAAAGGATTAACTCGCCCACGAAGTACACTTTTAGTTTTCTTGGAAAAGTGAAAAATAATCGCCTTTTTTGCTATAGGTGTGGAATTTAGGTACATAAGCCTGTGATAAAATAGAATTTGTGAATAATTTCAATGTCACCTTAAGAATTTGATAACATATTTACGCGGATTTAGTTCAATAACATCGATCTAATATTATAGTTGTATTTTTATGTAGGTACTTACGGCCGTAACCGCTATAAATAAAAGTATTCTAAATTGTAAATATATTATTTTTATGGAATTACAAATATATAAATGGAAAATGTTTGTGCTAATAACGTTCCTTTGTTTATAACATTAACGTCCTACACGTTGGGCGCCAACATGAAAGCACTTATCGCAGCACCGCGTTATCTAAGGTAATTTCAAACGGTAATAACGCTTTAAATTATCCATAAAACATAATAAATAATTGAAATAACGGTATTAATCAGCGCCAGTGAAGATGGTGTTGACATACAAAGCGGATTAAATTAACTGCCTTAATTGAATTTAGGTTCCTTGTTAGCCGATGTGTCCCGGCGGGCCCGGCGTCGACGCCGACCGCCGGCCGTCGGCCCGACCGCTTATGCAACACCCACGGCCCACCCGAAACGACGCCCAACCGCTCTGATTAAATTTTCACTTAATAGTCATTTGAACTGTTGACTCTAAATACGTTTAGTTTTAGTGATTGACCCACGCAAGACCTTGGAGAATATTGATAGGTACATATCAAGCTCGTATCCCGTAGGGTTCTGCGGGGACTATTAATTTCCAATTTTGCTTAATCCACTTTAGTAACTATGTTCATGTATTCTCGTCGATTCGTAGTATTCCTGACCTATCAGTATAGGATGTTACCAATTAAGTTGTCATAGGTTAGATTCAAACGACCTATAATGAATCTGTTATGGATGTTTGTCTTCTATATCCGTTTCTTTAGTCAAGTTGTAAAATAACTATTCGTATATGGTAATTCTTCGATATTTCAAAGCGCAAAAACCAAGTTAACATTCTTTCCTCAAATCATGTGTCTACATCCTTTCACTCCCTTTACATCTCGTCAATGTTTCATCAGGATCTCTACTGCAATTAATATTCTGCGATACCGGACACACCTTTAATATCCGGGACGGACACTAAAATATTAATTAGAGGATCTTCAGATATTGTAACGGAGTTCGATACCGACCTATATAAATATTAATGTTTTGAGCACAATTTAGATGACACCTTATTGATTTGATGTTGATATGTTTGTGAAATGTACGGTCATGACATGGATGCAATGTGAACCTTTAATTAATTTTTTTGCGGATTTGCGAACTGTCATAAAAGCAATCCTTACTAGGATGAAAATAGACGAAGAACTCTCATCGACCCCGCGCGAAACAACAAATGTAGTCACATAGCTCAAGATTGTTATTACTATACATAAAAAATACATTGTATAAAGTTACACATATAAAATATCTATCTACCAATATTAATTTATAATCACAACCAATCACTTTAAACCAGAGCCGCAGTCCGTGCGATCCGGTAATAAACCACGCGACCAGGCCACAGTCGCTCCGGTATTTAATCGCGATCCTCCAGATACCACTATCAATGTGAAATCAATCTGGCCACAGCAAAAGGTACAAATCGAAGCGCAGGTCGGCGCACCGTCGCTGGCTCCGCGCCACTCCTCAACGATCATCCAATTACGAGTCAATTGGGAGACTCGGTTTTGCGAACGATACCGATAATAAACCCCTTAGTTTAATTGTCACTTTATCAAAGTTGTTTGTAAGATTATATTATGGGTTAGTGGCTTCCTGGCAAAACCGTGGTGTATATATGGGTGTGTAGTATGCAATAAAGGCAGAGCGTATACCAATAGAGTTTTTTATGTGGTAGAGCCAACATGCAGTTAAGTCTGTGGTATGAATAGGTCGATTCGACCGGGGTGTCTTTTTTTAATGAGAGATTGTCGAAAGTTTAATTTGCTGATGGAAAGCTACTCGTACAGTGGTCACCAAGACAATTACGTCACATATCAGCATCAGTCTGTGTACATTCGATTCCAGGCAGTTCGGAATAATTTTGTCTAACTCTATCTGCAGCATGTACCAGGAACTTTGTAGTGCCAGTATAAAAATAAAAAAAAAATAATTGCAGTGTCCTGAACTACGGGAGGTATTTTCTGACAGGAGACCAACTGACAACCAACTTTTTTTTAGCTAAAGGACTTTGTAAGAGACAGTTTAGGAGCAAAATTTATTGCCGCGCTTTACTTAGATTATTTAGTACTTTTTCTTGTCTGCCATTTGTTAATTGAAAAGTAAACGATTCTTTTTTAAGAGAGATTTTTATCTTTGTTGATGAAGATGAAAATCAGTTGAAGTCTTAATGCAATTTTTTCGTTTTGTTATCTTGATTAGGGGTAATTTATAAAAATACCAAAAAGGTTTTAGTAGTTCTAGAAAATAGAAACTAGTTTGGAAAGCTATACGCAGCGCATTGTGTGACAAAAAATTTAATACAAAATCGAGTACCACGTACACGTTACAACAAGCCTTTCTCGTTACATTTGATAACACAACAAAGGCGACATCGGGCGCGGCCAAAATTCAATAACAACGCTACACGGCCGGCCTGCCTCTTCCGAATAACAATAATTTGGCACCCGGCATCCGCCAAATTCCGGATGTGTTCGTTCCATTTTTAAATTTGACAGGTCTCGGCCGCGACGCGCGAGTTGCGCGAGCTACCCCCGCGCCGGCTCCCCGCTCCACCTCACTCCCGCGTAGCTAACCAATAACTCATCACGTAATGTAGCGTGAATGGGACACGATTGTTGTCATTTTTGGAAATTATGCGAACGCTACACGCCAACATGCCAATGTTTATCTGTGCTCGTGAAAGCATTAAATTACCGCCCGCTCTTCACCAAACAAAACTATATAGAAAACGTATATGCACTCGCATTTCCGCACTATCAAATATTGAGTGTGTGAATTAATTAATACATTTTCGATTGTTTTGTGTTGGACGTTATTTGTGCACTACAGCGCACCGCGTCTATTGTTATTGCGTTCAATACCACCCTCTTAATAGTATTTTACAATAGTCTATGTATAAAGCTCTCATACATACGGGAAATGTTGTAGTGCAATGAGGCAAAGAAAAATCACCTTTACTATGTTGTCCATATCTTACAACCACCTATTTCACAAGACTCGCAAGACAGCAACCTCCTAAGCCCACGCTGTATAGTAATCTTATACCTACCATGATTCCTCTAACATTTCAAACGTGTCGTAATAACAACCAAGAAAATTCAATACTTTTAAATAACTCTCGATTTAAAACTAAAGAACTAAAATAATTTATAGTTAATAGACGTCGAACGTATGATTAGTACCTTAGTCTGCCCCGTGACCACGAAAACTACAAAGTAATCGAAACATCAGGAAGTTTAAAAATATAAATATTAAACCAAATCCACTATAAAGTCCGTATAAAATAGTTATATTTCAATTTATAGTCAACGTTCAATTTCCGCCATTGAATACATTACGAGCCGGTATTAATACAGAAGACTTCGATATTGGCCTGCAAATAATAAAAACCGATCCATTTTCTTTAGTTTTTTTAATAATTTTAACAATTTTCATAGCAGTATCCTTCATTTGTAAAACCGAACTTATTTTTCCACAATTCGCTGGTTTTAGTTTTGAATATTAGCAGAAATTGTTCAAGAACGATTTCTTTTGCAGAAATATCATGAATACAACGTGGAAGTAATCCGCAAGGACGGCTTGCTGCTGGTGCGCGAGCTCGCCGCCGAGGTCAAGAATTACATGGACTTCAAGATGAATGCCGTTATGGTGAGTGCTGTTGTATATTAATAGATTTGTGTAAATTAAAAATAAATTGGTTTCTTTATGATAGAGCTTAAACAATTTATTAACGCAGCATTTTCGAAAGATGAGGTATAAATAACTGACGGTCCATAACATTCACTATATCAATGGTATGCACATGAATGGTCTATTTCAGAATGTCAACGACTGATTTATACGTGCCTAAAAAGGTGTTCATCTAAAACTGGAAACAAAACAGATATATTTGGTGCAATTGGATACAGATATATTGGCAGGAGCACCGGAGTCAACAACTTTCTATGAATAATACATTTGAGATCTATCGACGTTTCTATTTGGAGACGATAGTTGAATCACTCCCTCCTGAACTTACCCAAATCCCGATGAAGCAAAACGAATTCAAACTTGCTGACGAATGGAATACGCAGGATTTGCAGCTAATGCTTAATGGAATCGACTTCTTTGATATAATTCTAAGTGAAAGTCGCTTTTTGATTGAATTATTTTGAAGCGACTTAACTTTTTTCTTCAATCGTATTCAAACTATGAATATTGGTATTTGCCGAATGTGCATCGTTTTGATCAGACATTAGATTTGCCTTTGTTGAAGGTACATAATGTGGTATACAATTTCCACTATATCCTGCGTTTCCTGTGTGTACTGTGTGTAGGTGAAATATCCAATATCTCAAGATCTTTCTAGTTGTAATAGTAATGTTCATTGCAGGATGTTATGACTTCCCATTACATATGAACTTTACTCTTTATGGAGAGACAAATAGTTGCTTGCTTTGAATATGCCCAAAATGTGTTTTAATTCAGTTTTCTAAAGCAGCTACATTTCAACGCAAAAATACAGCTAAATTTGTTACATAAAATGAACGGTCAAATACTCGTTGTTGCAGGATTCTGCTTTACAGATATTTTCGTTAATGTGGGTGTTAATTTCTAACGTTTTGTCCACCTACGTTGCAGAATTCTTGTGTGGGTGTGTAAGAGCGAGGCGTTGATTAATTTCATGGACGTCGCTGCGGTTTGGTGCGCGTAAATATCAAAATAAAAGCAAATAGCCAGTTTAAAATACATTTTAAAGTATTTTAGTAATTTCACGTCCAGTCTCATACATGGTCATAATATTCCAACAATTAAAATTCTTCTGACATAAACAACAAAAATTAGTAAAAAATATTTTTTCACAAGTTATTAAGTCGCATTAAAACGGTTTCAAAACAACAATTGGCCACTATACTTTTAAAACTCATACTACCCCGGGAACGGACTCGTGACTACGAAAGCTATTGAACCGTCGGGAACTTAAAAATGTATAATTAAACCAAATCCGCGATAAAATCAGTAAAAATAGTATAATTTCAATATTTAACATTCGCGTAAATCTAAGAAACCATCACGCAATCGATTTTCACTTAGATATCAACGCCATCACCTTATATAGACGAAGGATTTTGATAGTATCTATGTATATAGCAACCTAAAATAACTACATAACAATTAACAAATTTCACGTTTGTCTTAAATATAATGGAATTGAAAAACTCCAATCATCTCAAAGAGCTTCTTACTCGTGGCAGTACAAAAGTAGATACAATACTAACATCATGCTGACATGTAATTTAATTTAATTGCGATAACAAGAAGCCAAGTACGACGGCAGTACTGGCCTTATCATTAATCTGCGGAACAGTCTTCCGATACACGTTTTTCCTTCCTACAATATCAGAACGGTTGAGCGGAACGGAAGCAATTATACAGGTGATATGCTTGCAACCTCTTTTTAAACTGTTTCTCCGCTGACATCCGCTGCAGTGTAGTTATTAAGAACGGGATTTAAATACCGGGTATATCAAGACCGCGACCGAAAACGAAGCCAGGTGGTAGTTGTAGTCGTTACAAACATGATGCGAATAAAAATTTCGTCAAAACAGTGACAGATATGTTTTTAGAATATTTTAAAAATCATCGGTAAATATCTAGTTTTTGCGAAAATACTAATGTAAACCCTTACGTACCATCATGTTTTAAAAATAAAGAGGTGTACATCATTATTTTAGGAAAACTATCTATATAACATCACCCAAATACCTACGACGATAAATAAAAAATTACAAAAAAAGTTGTCGATTGTTTTGCGAAGTTTTTACTCGCATTGTGTCTGAAGTCACTAATACTACCACCTGGCTTCGTTTTCGGTCGCAGTCTTGATATACCCTGTATAATCTGTAATTCATTATGGATAAGTTCCAAGGAAAGGTAAAATATATCAATAGAATCAATGGGCTATATGTAATTAAAGATGCTCAGATTCTAATTAATTTTATTTAAATGTTTTACAAGATACTATTTCTTCATATTGTTATTGTATTCATTATTCATGCGAAGACATGAAAATGCTTTGACTCAAAGAGCTATTGTAATAGTTGCATTAAAATACACATACATTAGTCACAACCGTCATAAATATGCATTCAAATCCAATTTTAATGTGTATCGCGTAAAGTTATATAAAACAGTGTAAAAACAAAATGATTCATAAACAAAACAGAGGCGAAATAAATCCCCGTCGCTCCCAATTCGAAGTAAACCTCAATAGGAATGTGTTAACGATGAGACAAGCAAGTAGCGAATAGCGAAGTGGCAAGATATTGCGGCGCCGCGCAGGAAGTCTCCAGGCATTAACATATTCAGCGATGGCCGATGTCGAAGTTCGTCCGCTGCCACCCCCTACTCCCACCCCCTCCTAGCCACCACAACTATCCTCAATACGACTCATAGCAGATACACATTACGACTGTACTTCGACGACACGTCTCACTTTTCTATCGGTTTTCAATGGAATATTTCTTCATTTTTAATGTAACAATGTCGCAATCCAAAGGTAAAATTTTGTGAAATAAACGCATATTTCAAATGTTTCGTATGTTTATTAACGGAAACAATAAATAATCTTTGTATTCCACAGTGTGCCATTTATCTCGAGGTGTATTATAAAGACAAATCTAATTGCACTGTATTTTTTACATGTCGTCAAATTCTGAAACACATATTAATTTTAATTTATTTGTAATAAAACAAAGGTTTATCCAAGAGAGAGACAGAGCAAAGAAGTTGCTCAATTTCTCTTTAGTTTTAAAAATGGATGTAAACCAATGCATACAAAGCCACAGTTGGCGCTTATCTTTGAGATAAAAGGAAATGCAATACGAGAATATTTGGAACACGTAGAATATTACCTGACAACGTATTTCTCATTGTGAGACGCGCGATAAATATCTTTTGAAAGTCGAATATTGTTCGAGATTCAGCGACCGCGGCGCGGCGTGCAGCTCATAATGGTAGGGGCTTCGGAATAGAGGCATACGGGAGCAGTCGACAGTCCCCGCTCGCGGCTACTCTTCGCGTTTTGCTATGTCGCACCCCGCAGATATTGGAATTCTTTTGAATCTCAACTAGTCCAACTGCTGTTGCTCCGGCAGCTTTCAGTCCGATGCAAAGTTGACGCTCCCGCTTCTAAAACGCCAATATAGCGCACACATCTTTTACATTTTAAATAAATGCAAAGTGTCGTCGATTGTCTACACTGGAGACGCGTGTCGCGTGTCGTGTCGTAATGTGTCCCGTGACAGCGCGCTTGTAGACATTTCACTTAGACAAAGTTTATTAAGTACTTACTTACGTTTTAGTAAAACATGTAATAATTCAGGCGGCGCGAAGTTGTACACAAAGTTTTATGTGGGAGCTCGGATGTTCGGCGTGTGAAAGCCAAGTTGAATGTGAACCGCGACGGCAACGTAATTATTCGATCCACCTCCTCAATGTAATTTGTGGTTTTTGTCCGGACTCCGACATTCTCCTTCTGTAAAAGTTCGTTTTTGTCGATTCGTACCCCTACTCTAATGAAGGCCTACAGGATTCAATTAACCGGAGCGTCGGAATGTTTTGTGATTTGTACCCGATACGGAATTCCATCAACGCGCTTCCATTCAGTGCCTTGCAACGTTCTTGCAAATTGAACCGGTCAAAAAATTCCAAATGATTCTTTCGATGATGGTCATTAATGATATCGTGATGAGTATGATGCTTCTGTTTATTATATTGTAGATATTTAGGGCATGCGAGACGAATGCATGCATGAACGTTGTGGTTATATGACAAAGCCGCAGCGGTATTCAAAAGAGTGAGTGTGAGGAAACGCGTCGCCGTCGCTTGGGAGCCGAAAAACCGAGCTGAATGCACTCGCCTCTCTATATTTACTTTTTCTCCATCCGCTTTAAATAAAAAAATATATTTAGCATATATTAACTTGACGGAAAAGCATTATTTATGAAATATTTTTATATTACGTTAACTTAATCTAATGACCTCAAATACCTTTATTTATAGTAGGTACAATACCTGTAAAAGCAAAGTTAAATAAAACATTTTGCGCACAAAATTATAACAAGTTCACACATATCCCGCAGGTAATTTTTATTTAGCCGGTTTCATACATTCTAAACATATCAAAGCATCTGATTCCTTTAAAGTTGAAGCGCGGTTGAAATTCCTCTGTGTGGGTGAACTTTGAGCAAAATTTCGTGGAAATTACAGAGTCGGGCGGCGGGTGGCGGCGGGCGGCGCATCGATTGAGTAATAAATCATAATAATATAATAGGTATAATGTAAACAGCGGGCGCGGGATGACGCCGCCCTCTAACCTCTGCCCGCGGGGCTGAGCACGCCTGGCCACACCGTGGACTGCCGCCGCGACTTATACAAACACACCAAAACCATAATAACAATACTAACTAAAAATGAACGCCGAATCTTTTCTTTAATAATTGTGTAAGGTTATGCTGTGTTTCTTTTACAAATAAGAGCAGGTAGTAAACATATTTCGTTAGCCGTACTACGCGATTGATGCAGCCGCTATTACTCCTACAATGGTTTTATAGATATATTACCATAATATAAAATGTAGTCCAAAAGCGTTGTTATTCTAGTAAACAACGAACCTGTAACATAGTCGCTTGTTTCGACGGTGTTGAGAAAATCATTACAGAAGCCACATTTTATAACATATCATCGCAAATCATGCGTTTTCCAAAACCGTATTCTTTCAGTTAACCGACACTACATAAAACGATAAGTAAGCGGCAGTGGCGAAGGGTGACTTTTTTCAAAAGGGAAGCCGATACTTCTGGTGACTAGTTTTATTAAATTAACAAGTACTCATACTTATATTTTTACTCCATTATGTACGTAAGATATTGAGCGACATATTTGCTTAGTAATACTTACTATATTTTCATACAACATTTGTACAGAATAGCACTGTGCCCGTTAGGTGCTTTTTTTAACGTTTTTAAAGTAAATTTCGATTCAATGCAAAAGACAACATTAGCCTGTTTTGAAATTTATCGACAAAAAAATTTCAAACGTTCCTTATATATAAAAAAAAGATGAAGAGATTGATGTAAGTGGACGAAAGTAAAACGATGCCAGTATAGAGCTAACTGGAGATCTATCGAATCTGGCAACCCTCATGGGATGCAGGCGTGGGTTATGTTTGTATGTCCTATTTTTAATCAACGCTAACAAAAATACGGCATTACAATATTTATAAAATAATTAAAACTTGTCAGGTGCCGTTCTTTCTCTGGTACTTAAATTTATTATCAAATTTAATATAATTTCCAGTGCGTTTTTTTAATTACGTAAATGCAGCATTTTTAAAATTACCTCATAATAATCCAATTCATGAGATAAAACGATACATACGACATTATCAAGTTTCATTCATCATTAAAGTTTTGCTAAATAGATAGATCTGTTTGCACTTCGAAACCAGTAAAATTTCATAAATTACCCACTAATTATATACAAACCTAAAAATAGATACCGCATTATACATATACACTGAAACAACAGAGTAGTAAATAATATTTTCTAATTATAAACACGAAATAAAAGAGGCGCGAACTGGCAAATTACTTTATAAGCCGTAGGCCCAGCGGCATATTCACAAGCGAATACCGTCGTATTTCTACAAATAAATTTAGACCTTAAAAGCTGAGGGTTTTAAGGTGCAATTTTGCATGCAGTTCTGAGCAACAAACGTGTAACAGAGATGGCAAATAATGCGTTGGAAATGAGCGCGAGAGCAACGGGAACTCGTGCTGTGTCCTTGTAGCCCGACGTGACGTCATCGGGATCTAGGCGGCGCGGCCGCGTGTTTCGTATGCATGTACTTACGTTGAACATCGCGCAATGCGTTTGTCGTTGTGTTATTAATTGATCGATAATATTTTGTTTATTAATATCGAATAACATTTGTTTATTGTTTATATTTATTTTAATATTGTTTATTATTTGATTATTTTCTTCATATAACTTGTTTAAAAAAATGTAAATAATTAATAATTTCCTTTAAATTATAAGGCGTGCTGCTAGGAATCGGCTTGTATGAACCCTTCGCCACTGGTAAGCGGTTAATTATACATCGACCCCTCGTAGTAGGTATATGTATAAATAGGTAGGTAACCGGGTCGCCGCAGATAAGTCCACCTCGTGTGACATTTCCCATTACCCGCGAGCGAATGAAGCTAACGCGCCAAATAAAATAACGTTTAATGTGCATGTTACAATTTAGGGGAGCAATGAACTGCGCACAACAAACGGCCTAGTTTCCGAATGCGCTAATGGCCTGTATTATATACGAACATAATTACCATCTCGGTGTCAGCCACCGCCGCCACCAGCGATGTCCACGCGAGAATATTCGATTCATTACATCAGTTTAGGTTTTACACGCTCTACGCATTAAGCAATAATACCGGTCCAATAATTGCATTAATCACGCTAGGATTATAGGATAGTCTCACAGAATTTACCCTTAGAAAGGGATGATGCTAATAAAGACAGCACGTTCTCTGTGTCTCTTTTTCACTTGCACACCAGTTATTATTTGAAAGTCGCATGGTTCGGTGTTGCCCTAAGCATATTTTTCTTATTTCACTCGTGTCCTTTATAATCACACAATTTGCGGTTCTGCGAAGTCAGAATATTATGAAAGATAAAAAAATTGTCAGAAATCACATTAATAGTCTCGTAGCAAGACTCGTAATCATCTTCATCCAAAGCTGTGTCCCCAGACGCCACATCTAAGTATTCTAAGCAAAGCACTGTCTGGAACTAATCTTTTCAGTCCTGTCTGGATGAGCTGTAATCATAGGTTTCATGTTAAATCGTTTAGATTCTTTTCTTTTCTACTTTCCAATAAAAATCGTTTAGATCTTTTATTGGAAAGTAGTAAAGAAGTGAGTAAGAAGGCGGACTCTGACACTAGCTGAGACATCACCACGTAGAACGAATGAATATAATTTACCAACATATATTAAAAAATTCACTTAAGGAATAGGAACTACCATCAATGATGTTCTATCTTTCTTACTCAGTTATGTTTACTTTTTAGTAATATTAAAACATATTGGTTTATTACTTACAGGCATGAATTATTTTCTGTATGAATTGATGTTGTTAAAGTAACGTGGCCAAGTCTGTAAATATAACAACATTGATTAAATATCATCTGATTCATTATCAAATCGAACATGATATCACCTGTAATAAGGTTTTGTGCGCAAAATCGCTTTTATATTCAATTTATTCCATCAAAAGCAGCCAATGTTATTTTCTGGTCAGCAGACTATCTCTATGCAAAAATTAAGTCGATCTTTTGCTCGACTTTCACAAAGAAAGGAGAAGAACCTAATAAACCCCTATGCATTTAAGATTTTAGTCAAGATCGAGGCTAGTTTTTATAATAAAAAAAATAAAATTTTATTACTAACGTCGTAAGAACGCAATGTTTGTTCACGGCAAATTGTTGAATGTTTTGCGAAGGAAAATATTGCGGTGATGTGGATTATTATTAAACCATAATTAGGAATTAATAAGGTAATGGAAGGAAAAGCTTACGTTTTATGATTTTATTTTTATTCTGGATTTTCATTACATTGCTGCACTATTCAATGATGTGTTGTAATTGACCTAGTCGCGGCGTATTAAGATGTTTTACACAATATTAGCGATACGTTGATTTGATATTGTTTTTATCTGCTTGATGAAATAATTATTAAATCATCGAAATGTAATTACAAAAAATAAAATATTAATTATATCTACTAAGACTGTTTTTTGTGATATTTTTTTGTAAATTGTTGATATAATATGTTGTGTGTATGTGTTTAATAATCCGATTATTGTATTGTACCGTATCAACCCTAAATCGCCCACTGCTGAGCATGGCACTTATCTAGAATTGAGATTTCGTTGTGAGGGAGGTTGGCCAATCAATAGTCCATCACACTGGCCTATTGCGAGTTGGTTAATTCAACACACTAAAAAAATCATGATAAGATCTCTATGTAGATTTCCTCACGATGTTTTCTTTCATTGATAATCCAATAATTAATCGAATCTAATTATAGCCTCTATTCAATCAATCTTCAGTATTACTTAGGGAAAATAAAATCATAAGTTGCCACTACAATTACAAGGCGATATTTCAATTATTCACGTTAGAGGTGATTAATGTGGCGCGCCGTGGCGTGCGTATTTATGTCGTAAATACCTTCTACAGAAATACGACTACGCAAATAGAGAACAGACGATTGAACACTAAGTTGTTTGTACAGCTCGTAAACCTGTAGACTAAAGTGATAGGCGTTGTATCCTAGAATATTCTATGTAGCTGAGTCTGACTCTACCAAAATGGTACTATAAACTTTTTAAAATCGATTTGAAGTAACATTTAACTGTTTGTTGAAAGTTGTCAGCCTTCGTGACGCGTCACGTCTTGTGTTTGTGGTGGAGTATTCGTATCCGAATAATAAGCAATTACCACACAGGATTATGGGCAACCCCCCATGGAAAGCCATGCAAGTGTATCCTGTTTAGGGTTCAGCTGATGCATATTTGGTTTCGAGCTGGTGGACATAACCATTTTCACCGAATGAGCAGTTCCCTCGCCTGATAAATTAAACTGATTACTTAAAATTTCATCAAGCATTCCTGAGATAAGATTTCAAATATGTTAATCGATATTAATCACTGGCTGCATCGTCTATTAGTGTTATATATTTAATAAAGGCCTGTTTAAAACGACCGCTACATATATTTAGTGAAAAAAATGTGTCAATTTGGTGAATATTCCGCTCGCGCAGAATTCACTCGTCATTAATGAACCAACTCGACGACCGATGCCGACGCCGCAGCCGATGTGTGACGAACTCATTTCAAATTAAAATCTCCAATTATTTTTAACAAGGCTGCGGTTTTGGTATCGGTTTGATGTAAGTTTCGTTTCAAATTCATATTCCAAGATTGGTCGACTTTACAACTTATGTTTATTGAAAATATTTTTAAATATCTCGCATCTTTGACAAGAAAGACATTATAGTGTGAGGAAATTGCCGAAATATTTTGCAGTTAATTCACTTTAAGATCTTTAATTCTCTCCTTAAGCTACAAACTTTACTCAACGTAAACCAAGCAGCAAATACTTGAAGTAAACAGTATGCAAATGACACGAGTCTAAAGCTGCAACTATCCGAGAGCGTAGTTAATAAATTCCCGTCAAACATGTCGATGATAAGCAAAGTAATTCGGATTATGTAACGCAAACAATTTGTCAAGCGAGTGGGGACGGCACGGCATGGCGCGTCACTCCACGCAACTTTGAGACGTTCGATACAACTATGCACTTGCACCGGAGGCTCTGAATAACTGACACTAACTACATAACTGCCGCACCGTTATTGTATGGATTTAACATTCCCCAACATTGTTGGAACTTAATTATCACGCGTATTGTTCAATCTACGTTGTTGGAAATTTGTTATGCGATCAGGATGCGCGGTGAGGTTGACGAGCTAATTAACGTGCATTTCATGGTGAAGAGCACTTATTTATGCAATGCGTTGCTGTATTGTTATTCATTTAGCTAATATAGGTGATGTTTTATAACATTTGACAGCCTATTGACAGCCTCCGTGGCGCAGTTGGTTGGACGCCGCCTGTGAAACGAGAGGCCGCGGGTTCGATCCCCGCACCGAAACAAATATTTGTGTGATCCACAGGTATTTGTTTCGGGTCTTGGAGTTTGTGAGACCGAAAAGTCTCTCGTAGCTTCTGATACCTACGACACAAGACTCGATCTTAGTGTGGGGTCAGGACTATGTATGTGACTGTTGGGTGTATTTATTTATTATTTATTTTAGCAATGACCACCATCAGCCCGTAGCCGTACGTTGCCAGGCGTAGGCCTTTTTAAGTTCACTGAACACGATCTTCGGCTTCTCTCATCCATAAATAATACGAATACAAATTTGTAAATGTACCGTTTTCTATTGAAACATTTGTATGGTTTTATAAAGCGTGATAGTGCACACTGTAGCCAGATGTTTTGAAGTATTTACTGTGTGTATAAGCAGAAACAAATATCTGCCTATATTTCGAGATTAACGTCGCGCCGCAGACGCTCGTAGCACTTCGTAGCGGCAACTAAATCCCCACGTAGTACTCAATATACGGGGCGTAACATGATTTTAAACATACATAATTTACTCGACTGCAATGGTAATGACAAGAGGATTGAAAATGAACGTTTGTTTTAACTTTACATTCATACGTAAATCCCTATTTATTAGTAAAGATGTCGGAGTATAATGCGCTCTTTGAGAAAGTGGTGTCGGTACATGTTTGTGTTGCGTCGCACCTAAGCACAGATATGGATTTACCATGGCGTAAACCAGAGTGCACGGCGTACCGCCAAATTCCGGAGGCAAGCCGCAGGGCGCAGCGGGCACACCCCCCGCGCGGCGCCGCGGCGGTGTGGGGGGCTGAGGGGGGGACCAGGAAGTAGACTGCTGCACTTGCCCGACCTTAATGCCGCCATCAGCAAATTGCGAAACAGCAGCTGTTTGTGACAAGAAATCTCTGACATAATTCACGCCATTGGACCGCAATCGGCGCCGGAAATTGCTATGACAATCATCTCCGATGCGACGTTTATGACGATACAAGTCTCCTCCGCGCGAGATCTTTGAAGATGTAATCGCGCTGCCAATAAATATGTGATTAGTGTTATAAGATGTCATAACGATTTAAATGTGCATTTATAAGTGGCGCTCGCGAGGCGCGGTGTTTCCGCGAGTGTGAGGGCGCGGGCGGGGATCGTGCAATATCTGTCAGCCGTGTGGAGGGTTATTAAATACCATCTGAGGGGCTGAGTGCACCGTGACCCATATCTACTCGCTGCACCGGCCGACTTATACGAGTGGACTTTATTGATTCGCAGTCTTGAGACGGTGCGCCGTCCCGCTCTGCCGCGGCCCGATGAGGCGAGACAGAGCGCGGCGCTCCCGTAGGCTACTTACTCAATATTCCAAAGGCGCGCCGGGACGCCTGCAGTAATACCACGCTTAGGTAACACGCACTCCACTAAACGGGAATTTATGTGCCACCTCTTTATACATTTTGTATCCCAATTTTTCCAAAATGTTTCTATTAAGCCTGTCACTTCTTAGCCGATAATATTTTTTGATGTTTTTCTGTAATACAATATGTATTATCTATCTATCTATCTATCTATCTATCTATATCAGCCCATATACGTCCCACTGCAGGGCACGGGCCTACTCTACAATCGAAAGAATCGATTGAGAGTGGTTAGGCCATATAGTCCACCACGCTGGCCTAGTGCGGGTTGGCGGACTTACATACCGTAGAAATTATCATTTGTATTATTATCATTTATTATTTGTATTATCAAAAACGCATTATTATAAAAACTCTTAGGAAAATCTGTAAAGTACTTAGAGAAACATAGTTTTATTAAATAGATTTTTTTTCTTTAAACAAACTAGAGGTTTTCAATTGTTTAGCATAAAAAACAGATAGTTAATGAAATAGTCAGGGCATCAGCAGACCGTTTGTAGCCGAGTGGAAATTTCCTTAAAGTAATTACAAAGGAGCATTAAATACCGTTGTGTTCATAATTATTGTTTCATCTTTGAGTTGCATTCCCGCCACTCTTTCCTTCAACATGAATTGTTATTACAAATTGTTCAGTAAAAAAGGAATGTAACTAGCGTTTCTTTGAATATCACGAAGAAAATTGATGTTTTACTGTAAACAACTGTAGGAATTTTAAATTGAGTCTTCAAGCAACATGGAATAATTTGTTATTAGCAGTGTGTTCATCATTATAAGTTTATGACTTCGCATTTTAAAATATACTTCATTCCTTAAACTTATTAACATGTTTGTGTGTCGACTGATTCTGGTATCTTGTTGCGGACGAATGGTTCTATTGTAATTAAATAAATAAATACACCACCACAGTCACATACATACATAGTCCGGACCCCAGACTAAGACCGAGTCTTGTCGTGGGTATCAGGAAAGAGAAGACTTTTCGGTGTCACAAACGCGAAACAAATACTTTTAGTTCACACGAACATTTGTCTGGGTGGGGGGATCGAATCCACGGCCTCTCGTTTCACAGCCGGCATCTAACCAACTGAAGAACACGGAGGCTGTCAGCACAATTTCCTTATCATTTTGTTCGTTATCCACAAAAAAGAAATAAAATATATTTCACGCCGTAATTCACAGTTCATCAACAAACTAAACATGTACCACACAAAAACCTTGAAGAATTACTGAAACATTCCGCCAGCGAATTTATCCCACTGGCTGAATTAAATTACTACGTAAATATATGCCCACGTAGTACATTGTTACATAAGAGAGGTCGTACAGTCGCAGATAGCGCGTGGGCGCATAGAGCCTAAGCCAAAGGGCGGGAGTCAACGACCCTCCGCTTCATATTAAACTCGACTCAGGACGCCACAGCTTCATCGAGTTTAATAAATGTTACGCCAAAGTAATCATATTATTGTTAAAACGTGCTCCGGATACATTTTATGTTCGCGATCTTTTATTCGAAAATGGAAATCCTTTTTATTTGCCTTTGGTGTGCTGTGCCCTGTGTACTGTGAAGTCAAGTAAATTGCCAGGAATCAATAAAGTGAACAACAGTTAAAGTGAGATCGTGTTTTATAATAATTTATAAATTGATTGACACTTTGAAATAAAATATTGTTTTTATTTTTTCATTTTTTAACTTACCGTGGCGACATTTCGATTTCTTTCCAGTTTTCCTGGATATGGGGTGGGTGTTAGTCATCCAGTCAGTAACTGTTACAATTCAACTACCCTTAATTTTCTCTTATTAAATTAAGAAGTTAGTTTTTAAATTTAATATTATATTTAATTTAACCAAATTCGCGATAAAATCCGTAAAAAATGATTTTATTACAATGTATAGATTATAATTGATGTACATTTAAACACAGAATACGATCGCGTAATTGCACTAAAAGCATGCAAATTGAATATTACCGCAAGTTTCCCTGGTAATGTGAAATAAACACGCCATTCAGCGCTTCTATACAGATATGTGACATCGCTAACGCGCTTTGTTCATTACGAACACAATGAATAACACATGAACGACAACTGGCAACAGATTAAAAATCGTTTTTGTAGGAACACGCGCAGTTCGTCAAAACAAATGCGTCTAGTTTGATCTCCGCCGACGCGGCGCGACGCGGGCGGCGTCGGGGAGGATTACGATTGTTCGCATTGCACAGCGGGGACAGCGACAGAATGCGACGAGCATCGAAGCGGACTCACTACTCACTACACTCACGGATCCCGCCTCCCTCGCTCTTGGCTGGCACCATTCCACTAATACCATACCTATTATTGCAAAATACGATCGTCGTACTCTTGAATGCGAACTTTTCTTATATGTTTCACTCCACCCTCGGTTTTTGTCTTGGCATTTATTTCGCTCCTTTAATGTTGGCGCTGTAAAGAAAATCACGGAAATCGTACTTACTTGTCACGGTGTGACATATATTTATCAGTGTGAGGGATGATAACACGACGTCATGTATGCGTTACACTTTTTAGATATCTTTAATAATAATCCGATAAGAGTTGTTTACATATGTCGTTAATGAAAGTAAAAAGCTGCATCTATACCATTTTTCTTAGTTAATTTCTTTAATTTTTATAAAAAGTAAATAATATCAACTCATTGAGTCCGTGAAGGCGGAAGAGGACAATGAACCTTGAGTTCCTAGATTCAATATACCTAAGTGGGGCAAGTTTCTTTGTAACATATTGAATTTATCCGAGGGACATCATTAGGTTGAGAAGAAAATTGTAATCCCAATGGTAATAAACGTGCCGCTGAAGGTTCACAATTCACAAGCTTACTAATACCATACATAATATATTACATTCTGTAAATACAGCTTATTTTACCATTGTGTAGCTATAAAGCGTGCTCTACACTAAACATACAACCCGTATTAAATCACTACTTCGAACAAACTGTGGAAAATGTTCCCTCCACTGTTGGTTTAAAACATAAGGACGGGGTCCTTAAATAGAGAACAGTGTGCTCGGTTACTTACATGAATATTAATACTTGTGTCAACACTCCGCTGTAAGTAGTGGCACAAGTAATCGGATTACATGTGAGCGCGAGACAAGCCCGCAGAACCGCGCCAGACTTATTGCATTATGTCATTGCCTCGCCACCACACCGCCCGTTACTCTGGTAAACACACTACGAATAACATACGTAGTTGGATTGCCACTGCAGTTTATGACAGGATAAATTAATTGCTGTAGTCCAAGCCGAAGCAAACGTTGAGACTGCGAGTCAGAATGTCTTGTCCATATTGTACGTGTTTGGGTTAAGTTATGTATAGCTGCGAGCGTATAACTTGTGAGCATATAAGGGTCTTTTGAGCTGTGTTTAAAGGTTTCGTAATTAGCCCCCTATTCTCATGTTATATTTAAATGGTTAGTTGTTAACTACATGCAGTATTCAATCTACCTTTATTGATCTATACATACAATGCTTAATTAAGTCTAAGGATTCGTCTTCTTCATCATTTTTATGTCATTTTTAAATCATGCTGCTCTGGCTTCACAACTTATGCGATGAAAACAAATATAAATGAAATCTCTATTTTATCTCTTAATGACAGGGCCGAAAAATGCATAGGAACATGAAAAATGTGGAACTGAAGTGTGTTTTCAAAGGAAAAGAGTTGGTCCCTAATAAAAACAAATTGGTAGTTCAAAGAAGTTATGGTTGAATTTGATGCTATCAATAATATACAGTTGTAAGTACGCAAAAGTCTCTTTAGAAATTATGAAAAGCCGGTTTGAGTATCGATGAAATGTCGATGAGTTTGTTTTCAATAAAACTACTTGTTTATCGAACAATATTCGATATTGTTTCGCCCGTAACAACCATAGTGAAGCCGTTTGCCTGGAAAATGATTCGTAAAATGTTTTATCTTTTACAGATATGTTAATACTTCAGGAGTACACATGCCTTTGATGATATTTATCAACTTTTTACAGGAACAATAAAACATTGGATTCAGTGTAATATTTCTTTGTTTACCTAGATTTTTTTTATTTTTTATTTTATTGTTATTCGAACATACGCTATATTAGTTAAATAATAATACCATATTTGAATGACTTTACATTAATTTCAAAGTCAATAATATAACTTCCAAATCCCTACGTAGCATTACGCATCAATTTTCATATAAGTTGAGAAAAGTCAACCTTTGATGAAACCCGAATTTTGTTCTATCGGATATTCGACATAAATGTCATATACTCGTAGAACTAATAATATTTATACAATAAGGTTAGTCATATTTTTTTAAGCAAAGCAAATATTTGCGGTAAATGCATAGCCTTTAATGAACGTGATGGGATAATACGCAGTGGAGGATTATAACATATCAAAACATACATAATTTGCTCGGAGGATAAGTGTGAATTTTTATAAGCATAATAAGTTGCAAGGGGGTGTGTGGAGTGTCGACGCGGCATGGCGGTGTGGCGCGGCGCGACGGTGTGTCGGTGTGTCGGCGCAGCGCCGAAAGCAGCCAGAACTTAGCCCAACAATAAAGTTGAAAAATCGTGGGGATTGCTGCGCTGCGGGCGTCGCCAAGAAAAAACGACTCTAACATTTCGCACTTAATGAAACTGTAGCTTGGAACAAAATAAAGAAACGACGTATTTACGGAGCGGCACTAAGCATTGTTTCAGGAATACCAGCCTTTTCATAGCGGATCTTAATGGGCGAGATAAAATATTTGTTGTGTCACGGGATCGCAAATTTTTCATTAGCTTTCAGATACTGCTGTGTATTCTTTCTTTTTGAATACATTTGTAAGTATTTTCATGCTCTGTTTTTCGAACTGAACGCGATCTTAACTTGCCACAAAGTGAACGCTTATCGTGTTATTTAAATCTGCATTGTTTATACCTTTATTGTGTCACCCTGTACGCTGTATCCATAGTGATAGAAAAAGTTATGAATCAAATTAATATACGTAGGTAAGCTATAAAATATATGAAAGAGGTAATTACATTAATTAATGACTTTTTCATTTATTGTCATATTTTCCATCACATTACATCAAAAAGTTCCAAAATGTTAAATTATTTATAAAAACCAAATGACACTATCATATAACAAAACGCAAAATCAAAGCTGGCACTATATACATCTAAACAATTCATAAACAAATGCTAGTAACTAATTGACAATATCTGTGAACATCAAACGATCAAGTTTAATAAAAATCTCTTAGTGCGGCGCGGCGCGGCGGTGCAAGCTCGGCGTACGGCGGGCGCCGAGTGCAAGTTTTAATTACTTCGCTCCCACTTCGCAAGCTTGTTCCCACGATGGGGCTATTTCGTCTCACAACTAAACTCTCATTTATAAACAGTTTTCTGAACTCTTTTATGTTATTATGTAAGTACAACATAATACACCCATTAGCATCACTCACAGCCGTCGTTGTTTGGATATTCTGTGTGTTGCATTTAAAAAAATATATAGCACATTTATATTTTTAGAAAAAACTTTTAGGTATACATAATTCATTGTAATTTTTGTCAGAAAATGTAAAATTATATTATTTCGCGTACTTACTGTTTTATACATTTAAACTCAATGTGACCGCCGTCAACTATATTGCTTTTCCCGTCCCGTCCCGTTATATCCCGTTCTGTCCCATGACTAAAAGTATGCAAACCTGTCTCCTCTGGTCCCGTGCCATCCATTCGAATTAAAAGAGTAGCTAATATGTATATTTGAATTGAGATCCTGAATCGTCCCACGGGAACACTACATTTTTTAGGGATAAAAAGTAGCTTTTGTCTGTCTCCGTGGTCCAATATATCTATGTCTATATTAAATATCATAAAAATTGGATCAGCCGTTTTACCGTAAAAACGGAACCTACATACACACTTTCGCATTTATAATATTAGTAGGGATAGTCAGATACACGGGGATCGATAGTCGCATTGTGCTTCCTAACGAACTTTGCAAACGTTACGTAAAACTAGCGCGTATACTAAAATACAATGTTCTAAATTTAACAAAACCGAACGCTCAGTTCACGTGGAATCTAGACTGAGCAATCAGCGGGGTCGTTAGGGACACGCAACGGTCTCCATACCACGCATCCGTAGTGAAAGGGTTGCCGATTATGAACCTACCGGTATAAGAATGAAGGTCGCTCTTGCTTTTTAAAAAAAAAAACTCGGTCTTACATTCTAAAATCTATAATTGGCATCTTCTTATCCATCATCACACTTAATGGAAGCGGTACTACCGGATTTCATTTTTCATGTTAAAATCTATTTTACCTATTATGTACAAAAACTAAAATGTTATTATATCTTTTAAGGATTATAAAAATCTTTTTTTTAAACTGTTGAAAGCAACATTCGGATTTCATCTACGCATCTTTTTCGGAACAATCTATATGACCAGATTTCATAATAGCCCGAGCTTCTTTCGACAAAGGATTTTTAACTTAATTATATCCAGAAATATATTCATAACCTATGTCCCAATCCAATATTACAGTAGCATATAAAATACATCTGCCACAGAAAATACTCATATATTTACAGTTTTTCGATTTCCACCAGTGTAGAAAAAATATCCAGATTTGGTGACACCTTGTGCCTATCCCAAGGTGATGCCTAGGCTCCTTAAAGAACAGTCTTATTCCTATGAAATACTCGGTAGCTCGGTAGTATTTCTATTTCTGATTTTCGATTTGCATAGACTTGCTCATGTTTCGTAATAAATTCAGTTCGGGTGGAATGAGATCACGTATCTGGTTTATGAAATTACACATCCTTCTAATTTGACCTAAAGATTTTTAGAAATATCCATGTGCCAAGCAGTGGCGTGCCTAGGGTTTTGGAGTAGGGCAAGCCCAATATTATTTTAGTTTTAATACATATTTATTTAGAAGGACAAAAAATACTAAGAACGACGAAATCGAATTTACGGCTTGGCTGCAGACTTACCACACAATCTGTACAATATTAGGATCAGGTAATACAAATATAGATAGCCTGCGGTCATGCAACGGTGACTTTTTAATGCACTAACTACTGAGCACTTTTAATACCCGGCATCACACGAGCACAACGATAATTACTAAGCTCCCGTGATTGACTACGCAGTTAACCAAAATTGCGTACAGAAATTGTTATAAATACATTAAGGTTAAGTTTATACAAGTAATTTTAATTACAAGTAATAGCATGCCTTATGAAAGGACAACAAACTCATTGAAATCATAAGAATGAATCCAAACATTGTAATACACTAGTGTCCCTTGAAAAGCATATGTAACACGACTGTTAATTATAATAACCTATATGAATGGGAGCATTTAGAAATCGAATTACGTAGTTAAGTAAACTGAACCGATAAAATGACTCTTGTGATTTACCACGAATTTAAGAAATGCACAAACTCGGCGTAGTTTTCGCGCCAGTTTCAATATAATTGAATTAAATTACCTTTATAACGGCAATGAACACTTTCACCATAACACTAAAACCATCACAGGAAACAATACAAATCATTTTCGTATCAAAAAGTTTAAATAACATTAAAAAAACGAATAATTAACCTTCAACCGAACTATTTCCAATAATTGCACAATGTCAAAATACTTATGAAGTTAGTAGTAATTCGTACAGTATTGCTAGTAAACGAAAAAATAAACATTACAACATGCAATTATAATTTATGAAATAAATATAAAAACTTCATTATTTGTATTCAAAAATGATTAAATAATTTTAAAAAAGAACCAACGTAATTTATTAACAATAAATATAATTTAGTTAACAAATAATGTTACACATGACGACCTTCAAATGTACGATGTTCAGTCAAAACAATTCCGTGGTCAAAAGCTGGGCTTTTGGTTTAGTACTTTATTGCTATATATAGATATCTGTAGCTATACATTCGTAGTGCCAGAGTGTAGCATTTCACCCGTCAGTGTGAAAGAGATAGCATGCGTTGCCAAAAGCCTCGTAAAAGCACACGAGAGAGAAGAAGGCAGATATATGTTTAGCGCGTACCGTCTTTTAAAAATTGCGTGGAGCTACGTTCAACGTGAGAGTTAAAATTATTGAATGAATTTATTAAATGCGTTGCGCAGCGCGGGCGGCGCTTTGGCTCGCGCTTCATTGAATAGCGCCATGCCGCGACAAAGCGCGGTAAATTCAAAAATGGTAGATGTTTCGTAATTACTGTTTTGTATTGAATGTAATGGTTTCGTTCAGAATTTAGTATATACGTATTAAGTAGGGCAAGCCGGGCTTTTGGGCTTGTATGGAAGTACCGCCACTAGTGCCAAGACTTTTCTTGTAACAATGGCCGGCATTATTCAGTAACTACGACAAGTCAATAAGCAATACTTATTACAATTAAATATTAATTATAACATATTTTTTAGGTTCAGTACAATAGTCGCATTGGACGAAACTTTTTAATTGTAATTACAAGGAGCATAAATTCGCAAATACACTTGGAAAATATTTGTAACTAATAAGTACCCATAAGATCCTGTTTCTATGGCAAAATTGGTGCGACTATCTCAGACGATAATATTGTTTTTTATATCCGACGCAACATCCAACACCGCTTTACACTATTGGCTATTAACTTAGTATTGACAGTTGTTCACCATTATGTTTCAATTTCCAATACTCTTTCTAATATAAACAACGTATATTTATAATCTGTATCCATTTATAGTGAAATTGAATTTTAATATTCACTATCCGTATTCAGGTACACCTTACTGCCTAATAACGGCATTTGGCATGACTTTATTAAACTCGTAATAATACGTTTGAATACAAACAACAGCGATCGGCAGCAAAAGCGGCAATAAGTGGCGACTTAAGCTATGGTTAATAGAGATGTCAAAACCTCTTTTATTTTAGCCAGTTGGGCAACGTCCTGGCGGGACAAAGCCGCTTATCGATCAGCCCAATTCCACTGGGGCTAATTGCCAACGATTGTCTCTGCTTTTATCCGGCCACTCTTTGTACTCAACGGCTCGTGATTCCATCGATGACTTGACTGATTCCGCCCTTCCACCATTGTCATAACATGGGGAATGAATGACGCGAATTATGAGCGCTTTAATTCGTATTATGCAGAAATAGAACACGTGTACGCTATTTCAGCCGTATTTTTAATCATATAATATGCATTGTTCGGTTTAAAAGGTGCCTACTTAGTCCTTACTTTAATATTTTAAGCATATAAATATTAACTTACATCTATAACAACTATAGATAAAAAAATCTTTTGATCGGTAATTTATATACACATTTGAAATAAGATGCTAGCAGCTAGGAAATAAGCGGCTTCAGATTTGATCTCCACAACTAGATTAAACTACAAATATTTGTTTCGGATGAAACCGAAAAGTCTCAGCGTTTCAAATTCTTACTATTAATGTGAGTTTAGAACTGTGTCTGACTATTAAGGGTATTTATTTACAAAGCACCAATTATATCGTGTCTTTCAATCCGTCTCCCTAACTGAGATCAAATCAAACACCTACCATCTAAATCCTCCACGAAAGATATAAAAGAAATATAACATCAATTTATTTCCTCGTAGCGCATCATGGACAGCGCGGAAGCAGCAGCATTAACAGCAGGCACGGGGGCCAGCGACGGCGCCCCGGGCTCCTATTACGACGCGCGCTGGCTCAACGTGCACGCTGATGATGGCACGCTGGCAGCCCGCGCGCGGAGACTACTACTCGCGCCCAGCAGACACTTCGACCACATCGCCGTCAACGCCAGCTACAGCGCAGTACTCATGCCGCCTTACATCAATGTCGAAGGTAGGGTTTTTCTCAGGAGAATTGCCAAGGAAGCTTTGTTATACAGCCTTATCTGGATCACGATACAGTCTAGACTCTAGCCAATTTTGACTACAGCTCCGATAAGCCAGCCAAACGAGATCAGTGCCACAGACTGAGAATTTCATTTTTGTGCCTTCTTTACAAGTTGGATATATTTTTCACGTAGATACCATCTGTTATACGCTTAATCAACCCTATAAAAACTTTAACTAATAGCCCAATTTGCAGGCCATAATTCTTTATTTTAATACATAGGTACATTTACTCAGAACAAAAAATCAATGGCATAGAAAGGGCACATTTTTAGGGTGAATGGCAGTTACCGTCGTCAAAATTACAGCAAAATAAATGACTTCAGTAACCTACGTTACAAAACACAAGGCCTTTGTAAGGTTTCGGTAAGCCTATAATCGATTCTGATTTAAATCGACCAAAAACATTAAATTACAGGAAGCCGTACACAATAAAGTCTCAATGGCGATCCCGGAGGGAAAATCCTTCATACTTTACACCATGTTTTATACAAAGAAGGGCAAAAATCATTAAAACCACGCCGTGTTTAATTCAAGGGGTGTAGTTTCAGTGCGCTGGGACCCAGCTTGGTTTATTTAACAAACCCCATAGCACACAGCCGAACCATTAATTTTTCCGGCCGGCGGTCCAGGAGAAAGCAATCACGGTTGCTCAATGAACCAAGTTTGCCAATTACGTTTTTTTAATGGGTAGTTAAGGAAAATTCCCTAATTGGCCAAAACACTGTCAACATTTTCCGTGCATTGCACTTTCTATTACATTACACGAATTTCTATTACATTACGGAATTTCTTCACACTGAATACGATCGTTTCGTAATAGACTAATTACAATATTACATCCGCTGTAATAGGAGTTCTTATTATGGCTTTATGGTTTATTATTGTTTTAATATTTTTTCATTTGATTTGAAATGTTAAATACATTGATTTTATGATTATTGGCTTTATATATTCTTATTCGACTACTTTATAGTTTATGAATTGGTAAATAATTATATTCTATTCTATTGTTACATAGATGGCGAGGTGCAAAACCAAATCGCGTGGTCGGAGCACTTGGACCCGCTGTTCGTGAATAATTACGAGATCGATCCGAGTCTCTCCTGGCAGTACTACGCGTCGTCCACTGGATTTATGCGGAGATATCCAGGTAACTAACGTGTATCCAATAAATAGAAGAGTTACAGAAATAATGGAATATCAGTATTTAAAAGAGGTTGTTATTAGCGTTTGCATCTTTTTTTTTTAAATTATTATTATTTACGTTTTGATACTATGCCTTTTTTAACATGCATAAATAAAGAATATGCTCGCCTACATCTTCGAAGGTAGGTAGGGGTGCCACTACTTACATCCATATTTCACAAAGCTTATATTTATACCAAGATACCATAACCGGGAAGCAAACCCATACATGCTTGTACTATAATACTAAGTACACATTTGTCCACCAGCAATGTCCTGGCCGCCAGAAGACGGGTACTCGCACCACGCGCGGGATTTCTACGACTTCAGATCATCCAACTGGTTCGTGGAAGCGGCCACATCTCCGAAAGACCTAGTCATACTTCTGGACGACTCCGATGACATCGGCTCCTCGTACTGGCGACTGGCGAAGGCGACAGTATCTGCACTACTGGATACCCTGGGACCAAATGATTTCGTCAACGTGTACAGATACAGCGACACTGTGTCCGAGATTCATTCTTGTTTCACGAAGATATTGGCTCAAGTAAGTTTTTATATAGTTTTCATATATTATATAGTTTATATAGTCTTTGTTTTGTTCTGTCTGCTTGATGTTTAGCGGTTACCTCAGCTCATTGACTTTATAACCAAGCAACAAACAAAGACGTGGTGTACTGTCTTTTTTTTATTCTTCAAGCAATAAAAGACACATTTCAGAATATCGCTGATTAGAAATGTCTAATCCAAAATCCGCACTAAACATTAGAGATTTCGACGGGCCAATATATTTGGCTCAATGATGTTGGTAAGCAGGGTTTCATAGGATTTTTCTCTTAATATTTCATTCTGTTTGGTAACCAATGGTAAACAATGATCATTTAGTTCTAGCAAGTGTGCTTGTCCTAAATTGACATTAATGAAAACACAAACGCGTGTAAGATCTCAACTCTTATATTCTTTGTTTCAAATCTTTCTTTTTACATAATTTAGTAATTCAATATCATATAATTACTAAATTAGTATTACAAAACTCCAAATAATACGCCGGTTGTATAATCATAATTCCTCTATTCTTTTCCAACATCATGTTCATCAATACAAGGGCTTTCTACAAAATACAGCTCGCATATTAAAATGCCTACAACGTTTCTTCTAGAACATTCACAGCGTAATCCCCGACTCGGCCATCCTTCACATCAGCCGTTGACAACTCCGTTCTATATTGAAATCCTTAGTCCATTCTTAACGGCCAGCATCATAATCATACATGAATTAGGTTGCTTTCCTCATCGCTTATAAAAATCATCCGTAACATTAGTCTATAATATGTACCTACTTACTTAAATTAGAAACTAACAATTCGACGAAACAAAATTAATCATGACCATAGTTATTTACCTACAGGATCTTGAAAAGTTTACGTTAATAATCAAAAGTTAACGTTAGTTCGCAATAATCATTTCACAAATTGGATATAAGTAGTTACTGGAATGAGATCGATGATAATGAATGGTGTATCTGTATACAAAGAAATTTGGGCTAATATTTACATTTTACGCTAATTTGTAACTTTTTCTACATGAAACATTTTCAAGCGAAGTTTATCTTTATTTCTGCCTAGTCAAGATAATTAATGATGGTCTCATCTTCTGTAACTGTAGCTTGAGCTCAACGCAATTTAACCAATTACCACTCAATATAAGTTGTTCAGTTACAGGCATTTTGTGGATGTCTGATGATATTGAAAATTAACAACAATTTATCACCATCCCAGTAATAGTTAGTTCGAATTATAATTTATATAAAAAAGCAATACATTAAGTTTATTAGTAATATTACAGGCAATGAATTACTCACTTCGGTCAAATAATTGGTCTTTTCATTTTGACTAGCTTTCAAAATCTTGTAAGCTGTAGTAAGGCAGTTGGATGGGCCGCCCCGTTACTGCGTATTTCCGCAGCATGAGATTACTGCTCAAATGCATTGCGTATTATCCTCAGCTTATGTCAGATAGGCTTTTAGTAAACAATAATCAAGAGCAATTAGAGGACATAAGTTTAATTAAAACAAGGGTTGCCGGATACAGGTGGGTGTAACAAATTGTTTAATGTCAGACCTGATTTAAACATGACGTAAATTCCACGTCGAAATAACTTGCCTACCTGCGTATAAAGCTTTTAATATCGGTTGGCCCGAGTCAATTACCAACGCGAATTGCCCACGCACCGAATTGTTTATGTTTAGAACACGAAGCCAGTCAATGACCACTATTGGAAATCATTGTTTTAATGAAATATTCAATGGGAGCGAGTCTAAACTAATTTTATCCACTGTTGCAACGACCAGTTTTACTACGCGCGTGAAATTATACGATCGGCTAATGCACATTTTAGTAGATGTTATTTTTCTTTGTTATTGTGAAATTAGATAACCTTACTGCAATTTCCAATTATATTATCGTCACAATGATATAGGTGCATGGTATCGATATATCTATATCAGCCCATATACGTCCCACTGCAGGGCACGGGCCTAATCTTCAATCGAGAGAATCGATTGAGAGTGGTTAGGCCATATAGTCCACCACGCTGGCCTAGTGCGGGTTGGCGGACTTACATACCGTAGAAATTCTTTAAAATCGCTACGGTATGCAGGTTTCCTCACGATGTTTTCCTTCACCGTTAAAGTGCGTGGTGATTGACTATCTATACACACATTAGTCCGAAAAGTCAGAGGTGTGCCCTGATATTTGAACCCGCGACCACCGTGAACATGTAGGCAGTCGCGTCTGGTCCGTTACCAACAGGCCACCACGCCTTATCGATATATACGAAACCTTTTATTAATTTATCCTCCTGAAAAACAACCTCCAAAAAAAGTTTATATGCCAACAATCGAATACTGCATCAATAATACAAACAGAATCGAAACAGTACTAAAGGAAGTACAGAAACCAAGAACCAGGCCGAATGAACGTTCATATATAAGAGACATCATAAACGGAAAATGTATTACTCCTCCGCTAAATGCAGCAATGATGGAGACATCTGCGAACGGCACGGCTTCCCCTGCCGTATTAGAATAAACACACATTAATCTTGAAGCGAAATTGCTGGGTGGATCATTTCCACTACCGTACAGAGGATAATCGAAATCACTTGTATTAACATTTACATATACCAGCGACATAAAGAGATATTCCTAGAATAGACGATTTCTATACCTACATATAATAAAGTAACCGATCGATGTCTGTACATGGAACATAAAATATGAGAAAAACTAATATGGGGGTCTGTATTAACGTAATAGAACTCAAAACAATGAATTGAAATTTTTAGAATTTTTCTGTTTGTCTGTGCGGTTGTGCGCAATGAACTCAGAAACGGCTCAACGGATTTTGATGAAATTTGGTATGGAGGTAGCTGACACCTGAGATTAACACTTAGGCTACTTTTTATCCCGAAAATTGTAGTGTTCCCGTGGGATGACGAAAGATTTCCGATATATTTGTTACATATTTATACTCAAAGGAATGGGATGGGAATGGATTACATGCCTTCAGTGAGAATGAGACCTAACGGGCGGAATATAACGGGACGAGAGGGGACGGGATGGGATATTCAAGTTAACTTCAAATAAAGTTAATCACACAGACGAAGTTTGCGGGCAGAATCTAGTAGATTAATATTTTTGTAAATTCACCATTTGCCTATATGGCCTAATCCCACTCAGTCGTACGCTCAATTGTAGAGGAGGTCCGTGTCCTACAGTGGGACGTATATGGGTTGTACAAATACACCGTTTATATCAAATTGGTGGTATTTGCCCTAATAATAGGGCTTTCGTTTCTATTTTATACTTGTCATTGACCATACGTACTTTTCCTACTTATTACATACATATCGATTTTTTAATAGAATTATGTCTATTGCTAATACTTTCTAGTCAACAGCCCATAAAACGAAATACAAATTCCAATAAAAAAAAAACAATCTCCAGTTCTTCGCTACTTCAGCAGCGATAAAAATTCGGTCTCAAGGAAAGTTTCAAATTGTCCAAAGAATTCTCGAGATTCAGTTTTTGTTTTCAAGCCGTCACCTGTTTTCTGTTGAACTTCAGTTGTAGGAACTTCCCATAGTGTTATGTCATATTTCTTAAAAACTGTTGATCCAATGGTTGCGTGAATGAGATGTAAATTTTTGATTGAATTTCTGTCTATTTTTAAAACTATTAGTTACTGTTGTAGTAGGAACATTCTAAGGACTTCGTCCTACATCATTAAAAACTAGTACAAATATCGGCAACTGACGGTAACGAAAGAATTTAGAAAACCCTCTATTTCCTTCCACGACAGACTAATTGTCCACAGTTCTATAAAACTCTTTAGACAAATACATTGATCAAATAAAACATTATATACAAATGGATTTCAATTTACCCTACATATACAGCATGTCTCATTCGGTCGAGACGGGGTAAAAAGTAGTATCGTTTTTGTGTGCATTAATTTTGTACCAAGCGAGTTATAATAAAGTTGCCGTGCAATATGCAAATTCGCCTGCTATAAATTTTGCTGTAGTTTTGTGCAGATTTAGTTTTTCCTGCGCAAATGTGTGTTTATAATTTTTCACTCGACTCTTAATAAGGGCAACAGCCATCTTTTTGACGACTGCTATTTTTTTAGTACCTAAGTGAAAATCAGGAATTCGTAGAAATTAAGAATGCAAATAATACTCGTGATATATTTTGTTCTAATTTTCTAGTAATCAGAATAAAGTGGAATCAATCTATGGTAAATATTGAAAGTAGAACATCTATAATTAATTAATTCCTTTGAATCTAATTTTTGCCAAAGCTATTCAATTGGTAAAGAATAATAGAAAATATACAAGAAATAGGGTTTCCGCAAAGTAATTTCTTCCTACCTGGCGTTGTACCAACACCGCATCCTAATCTTCCCGCCCTGTTAGATACTTGGCATCTACTCGTACAATGGAGAGGCCGTTGACTTCCACCACTCAATCCCATTTCCCATACAGCACTTTAAAAGCAACAACATTGATTTCTTTATTTCTAAAAAGAAATAAGAAAATTAATACAAACTTTATATTTAAGTCTTTTGTTATGTAACCTGTAAAAATCATATTTCACTATCAACAACGCGTTATATAAAAAAATCCCACGTAAAAAACGAGTCTCGAGACCTATCGATTCAAGCTATATTCTATCACTTGTCAGTGAGCTTTCAAACTCCATAACTAGTATTTTAATGTTCATTACGCGTTATGTATTGAGTTTAGACAACGACCTTTATACAAAATAAATTATAGGAGCAAATGCACGTATAGCGTGCCGGCGGCCACATTATGCGATCGCGATACTCATCGGTACCGAGTGCTGTTTGTACGCACGGTAATGGCTTGACCAAACTCACATTAACGTTACTCTAATAAAATCTGCTACATTCGATACCGCTTTCAACGGCCACTCTTAATGACACACGCCATACCATCATTCATTCTCATTAACTGCATATAATGTTTGTTTTTTATTTGTATTTGCGTGTAATGTTACTGTTAATCATTTGTTAATCTTGTGCGGCCGGCGTCATATAAATCGCCATTTTAATTGATGCAAAATATATCTTATTAGAAATAATAACTATATTCAAAATCTAGGTGACAAATAAAGCTTGCTCAGAAATAGTAATGATATACTTTTCACAAGGTATCTTTAATAAAAAAGTATATATGGGTTTCCATTACGCGGCAACAAAAAAAGGAAATTGTAATCTATCTTCATCGCTACAAAGTCTTTAACCTGCGCTATTATTAGGGAGATATTCATTGAATACGATACAATTCTAGCTTCAGCAACAATAAAGTGTTTCACTTGCACAGTAACTGAACTGACGTGACAAGACGTTCCGCGTTTCCCGAAGAGACTTCAAACCAAGCACCACATCAGAGGTAATATCATCGCCTCAGTTCGTAACTCGCGCAAAGTTTCAGGATAAGATCTGTGCTACAAAGAAAGGCTGGAACGCAACTAACACGTATAAGATGATGTGTACAACCTTACAACTTGCATTAAAATGCGTAACTAGCGCCCCCTACCTACCTTCAGTAAACACACAAAATAAATGCTTGACATCCTTAATGGTGATAGAAGAACACGCCGTATTAAAACGCGAATAAATCTTGATTTTATTGCCGTGAAGGCAATTTTATGGAGTACATAGGTACGCAAGTTGAACTAAGGTTATGAGTTATGACTTATACTTGCTTACGATTGACTTATGTCTGCGATAAAGTATTCTCGTTAGTTACGCTAGCATCTATACGTGCAAGGGATAATATGAATGGATTTCAACTACATAAAATCAGCTTTCATTCATAATTACACATTGAATTATTTTTTTCTAACAGGGTATAGGCAAAGCAGTATAACATTCTAATTCAAAGTGAAGCATCTGAAATCAATTCATTTGTAACATTGTTCCGCGCTACAGTTTAATTTAAATGTCATGCGAGACCGATACCGATACATGAAGCGCTCTCAAACCCGGCTGAAGATACCCGGAGCTCTCCAACTCCCAACTTTGCTAATATACAATTCAGAAATTACCTTCACGGCAAACATTCCTCGCTTTATGTCGTCTGCAAATGTCACTTTGTATATTTGAGAGTTGTTACGAGTCCAAATACAACAGGCAGTGGCGTGCCTAGGGTTTTGGAGTAGGGCAAGCCCAATATTATTTTAGTTTTAATACATATTTATTTAGAAGGACAAAAAATACTAAGAACGACGAAATCGAATTTACGGCTTGGCTGCAGACTTACCACACAATCTGTACAATATTAGGATCAGGTAATACAAATATAGATAGCCTGCGGTCATGCAACGGTGACTTTTTAATGCACTAACTACTGAGCACTTTTAATACCCGGCATCACACGAGCACAACGATAATTACTAAGCTCCCGTGATTGACTACGCAGTTAACCAAAATTGCGTACAGAAATTGTTATAAATACATTAAGGTTAAGTTTATACAAGTAATTTTAATTACAAGTAATAGCATGCCTTATGAAAGGACAACAAACTCATTGAAATCATAAGAATGAATCCAAACATTGTAATACACTAGTGTCCCTTGAAAAGCATATGTAACACGACTGTTAATTATAATAACCTATATGAATGGGAGCATTTAGAAATCGAATTACGTAGTTAAGTAAACTGAACCGATAAAATGACTCTTGTGATTTACCACGAATTTAAGAAATGCACAAACTCGGCGTAGTTTTCGCGCCAGTTTCAATATAATTGAATTAAATTACCTTTATAACGGCAATGAACACTTTCACCATAACACTAAAACCATCACAGGAAACAATACAAATCATTTTCGTATCAAAAAGTTTAAATAACATTAAAAAAACGAATAATTAACCTTCAACCGAACTATTTCCAATAATTGCACAATGTCAAAATACTTATGAAGTTAGTAGTAATTCGTACAGTATTGCTAGTAAACGAAAAAATAAACATTACAACATGCAATTATAATTTATGAAATAAATATAAAAACTTCATTATTTGTATTCAAAAATGATTAAATAATTTTAAAAAAGAACCAACGTAATTTATTAACAATAAATATAATTTAGTTAACAAATAATGTTACACATGACGACCTTCAAATGTACGATGTTCAGTCAAAACAATTCCGTGGTCAAAAGCTGGGCTTTTGGTTTAGTACTTTATTGCTATATATAGATATCTGTAGCTATACATTCGTAGTGCCAGAGTGTAGCATTTCACCCGTCAGTGTGAAAGAGATAGCATGCGTTGCCAAAAGCCTCGTAAAAGCACACGAGAGAGAAGAAGGCAGATATATGTTTAGCGCGTACCGTCTTTTAAAAATTGCGTGGAGCTACGTTCAACGTGAGAGTTAAAATTATTGAATGAATTTATTAAATGCGTTGCGCAGCGCGGGCGGCGCTTTGGCTCGCGCTTCATTGAATAGCGCCATGCCGCGACAAAGCGCGGTAAATTCAAAAATGGTAGATGTTTCGTAATTACTGTTTTGTATTGAATGTAATGGTTTCGTTCAGAATTTAGTATATACGTATTAAGTAGGGCAAGCCGGGCTTTTGGGCTTGTATGGAAGTACCGCCACTAACAACAGGCATGGTTATGCATAATATTAACAGGTCTGTAAATGCAATGTATTTGTTTGATTACCTGCCTATTTACCGTCGGGAACGCGGATCCCCTTCGTTATTTGTCCTGCTTTCGTATTTGTTTGATCAAACTGATTGATTGGTTAATAAATCACTAATTATTTGTTTTACTAATGGAATCAGCCGATGTTGTGTATTAGTTGATATCGTGCCTCAAACAATACGATCGATCTTTAAATAAGCTTTATATTCGACGGGCGCCCTTATTTAACCCCTTGTACCTAAAACTCTCGGTACAAGTAAACCGTAACAGAGGTTTTAATGTTCAAAAAGGCTGCTATAATGTAATATGACTGTAACAATGATCGATTTTCCGTCAGTTGTATTGACCTATAAAACCAAACACGTTGATGAAAGTTTCAACTAATAACAATAGAGCTTGTAAGTTTCAAGGTTTTCTGCAAGCGGCGCGCTGCAGGTTTGCAACCAATTCAACTTGCTAAGCACAACTTTGCTTGAGCACATGTTATGTTGACCGAGGCGAGCGCTTCAACACTCATTCTTTTACACGATACATTTATGTAACTATTCTCGACATTTATTGGAATTTAAATCCACCGAGCAAGTTTATCGAATCATTTTCATAACTTGAATTTTATTCTTATTATGAAGGATTCTATGTAGTATGTGTATATCGGTTTTCTCATAAACTGAAAGACTGATTGTTCACTTTTCCATAATCTTAAAAGTATATTTTTTTTTATCATACCTCCCCATTTTAATTTAATTTAATTGTCATTGCGGTGTTGACACATTATTTATTTCAGTAAACAACACTATCTTGCGGTCTTTATACTTTTCCTGCTGATTTTAATTTAGTTTTCAGTAAGGGCAGTAATATATAAATCTACACTTTCAATACTCTTTTTAAGATACTAAGCATGGCTAACATTGTTCATGGACATTGGACAGGTAGTAACTGAGTATTTCAGTACTCTAACATGGATAGTTTTTTTTATCAAAACTATTTTGGTACAGCAAAGATATTTAACATAAGTTAATAGTTTTAAATGTTGAGACGTAGATGGTTATTTACAATAGTATCATGAGTTGCGTCTGTTGTTGTAGGCGGTACCGGAGAACATCCGCGAGCTGAAGACATCGCTATGGAATGCAGAAGTGTCAGGAGGCGCCGCTAATCTCACTGGCGCGTTGACTACAGCCTTCGAAATACTGCACCGGGTAATGAGTTTTAAAATTAAATACCCTCATAAACAATGGAAGTTTGTATACCTTACAATGAATGTCACTATATTTTTTCGTACGTTTTCCTTATGGACTAATATAAAAAAATGCGAGTTCAGCTAAGTAACAAGAGGTGCTCCGATGGGATAAAAATACTAGGGCACTAAAAACACGACGAAATATATCAGAACTTACGTATAAGTACAAATTACTATTAAACTAATGTTATTCAACGTTCTCCAGTACAATCGCACCGGGCAAGGATGCCAGTGCAACCAGGCGATCGCGGTGATAGGCGTCGGCGGGGGTGCCGCGGGGGTGAAGGGTGTGTTCCGCACGTGGAACTGGCCGCACATGCCGGTGCGCATCTTCACATACCGGGTCGGAGGCGACACCGCCGCGGGACACACTATGAAGGACATGGCTTGCACTAATAAAGGTTGGTTCTTCATTCTTACAGGCAGTCCTAGCTTTTATCTTAAAAATGTGATAATACTATATCGGTTCATATGCCCCCACTGATAAATATGAGACTACTCTACAATCGAGAGTGAAAGAGCATAAGGCGTCGTGTAATTACGCTGGCCTATTGGGGTTGGGAGACTTCATATCATATTAAATTATTATTCATATCATACCATCGCTTTTTTTCCTAAGATCTGGGTATGAAGGTTTCTTCTTCATCTTTTCACTCACTGTTAATGTTTGTGATTTAATGTCACTAAACACATGACTTTAAAAAATCAGTTGAGTCTTAGGATTCGAACTCGGAGCCGCCGTCCCGCCACTTAGAACAGACAATAGATTTTATTGTTACGTCATTATCGTATTTCTTTTAATTTACACAATATATTACTATCCCATCTCGTTTACCTGAGTCCAGATCTAAGTATTGACCTTACATAACAATTATATGAGGTTTACTAAAAAAACTAACGATAGCCATAAAACTACCATTAGTGCCTGTCACATTAATACTTTTATTCCGTTAGCTGTTTTATTTACATGTAGTTATATTCATATTAATGTTAATAGTGTGGAACTCGATAATCGGGCTAAACATTTGTTTGCATTTTTTATTCGGTATAATGACTTGGACATACACATACATAATATATAAACTGTACTATAATTTGCAAGAGTTTATATCAAGTAATATAAGTGGACACGAAACCGCATTAAGATATTCGTACCAGCCTCGGCAGTGAACTCAATAGTCAGTACATGAACTTAAAAATTCATCATTAAGTCGCTATGGACTTACCCAATTGTCTCTTAACACCTAATTACTCTACGTTCTATCATCAGATGTACTATAGTTCGTTTTTCTTGACTTAAAAATATTTTAAACCTTTAACGTATTTGCAGTTGTTTTTTTTAAATCTGGCACGGCATAGTACCGCATTACTATGCCGTGCCGCATAGTACTGCATTGCACCTGATGATAAGTGCTAATACCGTCCAGATAGAGTATCGAATGGTATCAGACGGTAGTTAACTATATAACGTAAATAAGTGTCTCCGTACATAAATGCACTGTTGTGTTCCAGTATGTTTAAAGCACATTGTAGCCATAGTATCTATTGGACCTAATCAGACTTAATATCTTATGTCTCACGATGTCGAGCGCAGTGGAATGCCTTTGTAATTCATGGTGTTGTTCGATTTTGCTACTGTCCATGAGCGGTCGTATCACTTACCATCAGGCGAATGGCATGCTTCTCTCGACATTCATTGCAATAAAAAAAGCTGAGTTGGTTATAACTAAGTATTGTTTGTGGTAGGGTTCTACGTGTCGATCAACGAGCACGCGGAGATCCGTTCGAAGGTGCTGCATCTAGTGGAGGTGCTGGCACGACCCCTCGTCATGTACCAAACCGTACACCCTGTACATTGGAGCCCCGTATATGTGGGCGGGAGAGTGAGTACTTCACAAATATTATAAATTTAAAACATTTATAAATGTTACAAAAAATGTGTGTAAAGCCCCATTCAAACGTAGAGAGTTTCTCGCCTCGAAGACACGATTATCGCAAGGAAATAAAAAAGTTGCATCGTGTAAACATTTGTCATGCGATAATCGCATACGATTTTCGCCGCGAGAAACTCTCCTCGTGTAAATGGGGGTTAATAGTCCACAGCACTATTGAACAGAGACCTTTAATTACAAGATGTTATTACGTATTAATTAAAACAATATATTTAGATTAATAGTATTAGGCACAGCGCTACCATGAAGTGCGTTGTATTCACTTTGTTACGCCAGTTTTAAGTAGTATATTGTAAGAAATGGTCCAAAATATGTACGTAATATTGTGTTGACATTACAGAGTAGCAGCCTCTCAGACGATGGGATGGGCCAGCTGATGACATCCGTCACCGTTCCCATATTCGACAGGAGGAATCACACGGTAAATATGACAAACCTGACAAATGACAAATAAGACCTCCCTTATGCTCTCTCAGTCATATAGATATCATATACACAACAGTATGAGTGATAATTCGCATCATGATTAATAAACTCATTATAAAATATGAAGTATAGTATACGAGTACCTGGTCCAACAATATGCGAGGTTTCCATTTTGAAATAAATAATTTGCCTTGTACTTGTATTTGGAGGAGGCCTATGTCCAGCAGTGGACAATAAAAGGCTGATGATGATGAATTTGCCTAGTATTGGTTAATTTCTCAAAAGCATAAAATGTTTCTGCGATATTCATCCAATATCAAATTTTACTGACTCCTCGAAAGTGTAGAAGTAGAATTAACAAAGGCATTTGTTACAGCAAAGAGAAGCGAATCTGCTGGGCATCGTGGGAACTGACGTCCCTGTCGACGAGATAAAGAAGCTCGTGCCACCATACAAGGTAAATTATAAGTTATCACTTTATACCGCGTTGATACGACAGATGAGCATTAAATTACACTACGTATACTATACGTCCTTAGTATTAATTCCACACGGCACAAAAATCAATAATACCAAAAATGAGATTTTGTTTGTATCAAGCAAACTAAATAACCTACAAATAAGAGTAAAACGCAACCATCCTTTGTAAATAAATTTCACTGACCATTGATGAACTGAACTGGCAACGTCGCGCGGGGCCTGTGTTATCGTCGTGTCGCGTCGTGGCGAGACGCCGCGCGCCGGCGCACCGCGCGTAGTTACGTAGTTTTGAAGGTAGTTTTAAGTCTAAAATTCGTTCTTTCCAAGCAGCGGGTATTTGCCGCGCTGGCACTCCCTCCTGATAAGGCACTATACTTTTGTTGTCTCGTATCTTTGTACTGCCAATGTTATTGTGCGGGCGTTCCTGGGGCAATTGTGTCACCATACCTTTCGCGGTATCTACACAGAGCTAAAGCTGTGTTTCCATGGCATTCGCCGTAAATAAAAACCAAGCAGTGTATTCTGACGCGGTGTAAGTTACACGAGGCATTGTTAAACAGTTTAATTACAAACACAAACACAATTTAATTACGTGTCCTCGACAATAAAAACAGTCAACAACAATACAAAATCACAATTGTCGGCGCGAGATCGACAAGATAAAAGCGGCGCGGCGCAGGAGTTTCCGTGTTACATCCGTTCCGAAAGGATAGCGACGGCGCACTAAAATAACAATTTCTTTAGCAAACAATTTTTATTTGTTAAGATGCAATAGCAACACACTGACCTATTTCTATTTCTTTTACGCGCGGGATGTTTTGCTATGATTTGTCTCTCTCGTAATGAAAGTGCAGGTGTGTATTTATTGCTTCCTTATTTGCATCGCCAACTTTTTAAGTAATTTAGTTGTATTTATTTATGTGACTTGTGTAAGAGCGGCAACAGCGCGTAGATTTTAGTAGGATCTATCGTTTTAAGGTGTTTGACCTGTGCGTTATACGTAATCAGCTGTTAGAAAAGCTACATCGTGTTCAAATGGAGCAAAAACTTACAAAATCACTTATGACTCAACTAGTGCTCCTATTTAATTGATTTTTAGTACAGAACTTGGAAATGGTACCTAGTATATGCAGTTTAAAAAAATGCCCATCGGTCGTATCAACTTTGTATATGAGTGGCAATAATGACTGAATGAAAATTCCTTAAAAGGTTGGTTCATAATGTTTACCTGGGCAACCGAGATTCAGTGAAATGTGTCTGATAGGATATTTCAACTTACCATATAACTAGAAATAAAAATCATTTAATTGTTTGGATTGTTACAGTTGGGAGTAAACGGTTATTCGTTCATGGTGGACAACAACGGGCATGTCCTTTACCATCCGGACCTGAGGCCGTTGGTACGTATTCATACAAAATATTGATTTCAACAAAAATAAAGCGACTTAAAAAATATTATTCAAGAAAATTTTTAAAGTCGGAGGAGACCAAATGGTTCATATGTTATGTAAGAAATATTGAAAGGAAATTCCAGAAAAAATATTATCTTGGATGTTCCCTCAATTGACTCAAATGGAGGTCCGCCCTGAAACTTCATGGTTTACAATGTGCGGTCGCTATGCTGTGGTTTTTCGTTTTAAATTCGTACGATATTATGATTTAACAGTGGTTGCTATCGCTACCGCCAGCGCCCTTTTTTAACTAAATATGTTTTTTCTTGTTACAGCACACAAATGAGGAAGTAAGTCTACAAGGATATTTTTTTATTGGATATGTTTTATTTGGATATTTATAAGATATTAAAAAAATGGTTGGTTTCAGTACACAGAGACGTTAAGGCCTCTGTATTCTAGCGTAGACCTTACTGACGTGGAACTGCTCATGGATTCAGATGAAAACTCCAGAGTAAATCTTACTTCCTTGTTACTTGACGTAAGTATTCTACTCAGTTATCATTTAAAGGCTCCGTGTAATTCTCTACAACAGTCGTTGCAAAATTCTTCGAACAAAACAGAACAAGATCTTCTTCGCTCTCCTAAAAACTCTTCCGTTTTAAAGCAATTTCTTGACAAGTATCAAAATTCGTAAAATCTGCTATATCAACGACGTCTTATTCACTTCAATCAGTCGTCTTTTTTTATTAAAACCTTATTATCATCATCATCATGATGATAATAAGGTTATTAATGACTACTAAAATAAAACTTACGTTTCAGCTCCGACATGACATGATAGAGCAACGCGAAGGAGAAACAGAGATAGGTGTTAAAGTCCAATACGACAATATGCGTCGCGTGGCCACCAGGCGGCAGAGATACTTCTACAGCCCGGTAGATGGCACACCCTTCTCTCTAGCCGCGGTCCTGCCCGACGGATACGGCATGTACGAACTGCAAGCCGAACAGGAGGTCAAACATAGCCCTATCAACGGTAAGATCTTATGTGTCGACAAAGTACAATGTTGTATGTCACAAACGATAGTGTTTAAACGTCGTAACACAATTGTCGTATCTGTATATCAAAGTTGGCGATATCACAATTATTTGTTGATAATAATTGGCTTCAATATCCCACTGCGAAATTCATCAAAATTGGTCCAGCACTTTGTCTTTCACACCAATATCAACTAATGTAAATAAATAAATAGTGAAATGCGACTTAAAATGTATAAACATGTAAAAAATTCATACGATAAACGTGGATACACTCCATTAGTTTTTAAGCTTATCATTATTTATATGTTTTGCTATGTTCCTATGCAGTCACGGAATATTTTAAGGGTGATAACTGGAAAATTCATCCGGACTGGTAAGATATTCTTTTTAAATTATATGTTTTTTTTTATATTTTCAAATATTTTCTTTTGAAATATATGTGTACAATATAATTAAATACCATGTATAATATTTATTATTTTAGTAATTACGATAAACAAAAATTTATATAAATTCTTCAGCTTTATTTGTTTCTTATTTTGATCGAATTATTTAGTTAGTTAATATTATCTAGTTTAGGTAGAATATGATATTTTCCCTCAGGGTGTACTGCGAGTACGCATCCACGTCAGAACAAACATTCAATTCCCCGGAGGAGCAGTTGCTTCATTTCTTAACAAGGGCAGGCAAACCGGGCTGGAAGTGGATGTCGCTGCGGCCGCGCGCGCTCACACTGCACAACGCGCACAAGAAACAAGACAGAGATTCTTATTATTGTAAGTTAATACCGTTATTATTATAGTCAATTCATTCAAATTTTAGAACTTGGGAGGGTAGTCGTGGTTTAAATAGGAAGACTCTAATTAATTGCAAAATACCATCAATTTTTTCCAACGATAAAAACGACTACCTACTATTTGTTACTCTATTTCTTCCATAAAATCTTGCTTCCTAAATAGACCGAATAGTGAGAATTTGTAGTCTTAAAAGGGAATACATTTTACATAGTAATAACAATTGAAATTGTAGCAATGGCAGAACGAAACAACCAATCAATAGATCTCTCCCTAACTACTCTAACAGGACCCAGCCCAATTATATTAATTTTTAAAGTGTATTGAATCATGCCCGTTATTCTAACGCCTAAAAGCATGATCAATTATCTACATCATATTTCAATTTTATAAAACGTATTTAATGTTGTTTCAGGTGATAAAACTTTAGTTCAGTCGCTCATCCGGGACGCAATGGTAATCAAAGAATTGGACGCTCACACTGGACACGCGAGCCACCACTCACAGTAAGTACACATTGTTATTAAAGCACGTTTATGTGCACTAGACTAAAATACAATAATGACGGTACGAGCCTAAATGAAATTTATACAACGCACGCAGAATAACTTGCTTCTGTAATACCGTTCTTGTGCGTCGAAAGTCGTATTTCAAATTATTTGTCTCAGTACTGAAAATGAAGTAATTGGAAATACTTTTTAAGCATAATATGGGCTTACGCCAAAGGCAGAACTTAGGACATTACATACATACATTTCTTTATAAAAATCACGTTTCTTCAGCCACATAATTTTAACATAAGACCATTTAAAAGACGATTATTTTTAATAAAAGATCATAATCGAAAATAAATGAAATACGATTCCCCAACAAGGCGGTACAAATATGTTGCATGATATAATTAATTAATTTTAATTTCAACTTAAGTTACTTTTACTTTGATCACTAATACGTTTGTGTTTGTCACACAAATAGCCCGATAGCAACGTTAATGGCACTACTCACAAGGTAACGTAACAAAAATATTCGTCATTACAAATACATAAATACGCTAGAAATATCTGCGGATCAGTGGTCTATGTTTAGGCTAAATGAGTTATCTTTAGAGCTAAGGAAATCCTATATGTTGGTAAACTATTTCATTATATGTGAACCCGTGTGTGTATTTATGAAGAACTGTCAATAAACGAAATAAAAAGCTAATAATCGTAGTTGGAAGTATGAAATCCTCTTTCATAGATACTTTTATTATCATCATCACCAGCCCCCTAATAGTCCCCACTTCTAGATTCTACAATAATAACATGCTATTGAACATTTTTCTCCGCTTTTTAGTCCATCTCCATGATTTGATTTCTTGTAATAATTTAGTTCTTTTATAGAATTGAATATTATTAGTCACTTTTAGTCGTGTCAGACGTTTTACAGTATTTGTTCCATATTAATTTAGGAAGGATATAAAAATTTCAGGCTTTCTTTTTAAACGTCTTCAGTACCATTAGCCTGTAACAGTTAACACTCCATTGCTGGATATAGGCGTCGCCAAATGTTAACCACCAAGCCCTTACATAATCTTTAAACAAGGATGAAATAAAGTTTGTCAAGCGAAATTGAAATATGCTCCGATGACTGAGCTAAGTCCAATATGAACCTATCCGATAGTTTAAAAAACAATGTCATATTTTTTAAAATAAAAATATAGTTAATTTAGGAAATTGACGGTTCTTCTATATTTACATGATTTAAGCAATGCAACCAAGGATAAGGTACAGTATAATGTGACGGACTAATAAAGTTTTCTTTCCAGAATCTTTAGCGCTCCAGGATCTAATGTTTTCTGTTTTCTTAGTTCTTAATATTTTCTTAATATTTGCTAGATGTAAAATGATAACGTATTATTAAAATATGTTAAATCTCAAATGGTTTAAACGCCAATCAATTACAAACAATATGCGTGATTACTGGTTTGAGGTTTATATCGTATAAAACTGCTAAATCCAACCGAGCCTTGAGGGGCAAGCACAGTAAATGCCAATAAACTACTGGACTACTTTCATAATACAGCACAAATATAACTTTAGATTCCAGCTATAAATCTAAGTATATTTAGTTGGTTTCATTGGTCCATTTTTCTTACAACCAAAAAAACTGGCAAGTTTCCAATATTTAAACGTAGGTATAGATGTTAAAATATTTACACCGTAAACTTTATTTTAATAACCATCTAGATACGCTAGAATGTGTTATTCTACACTACTTAAAGAATTGATAATTAGGTTTTTGTTGGTTGAAATCTGTACACTTATTTGTCACGTATGTAATTCTATGAACCTAATACCCCCAATTTGTCACGTCCCTAAGCTGATCAAAACGTAATCTGTAAATGTTTTTGCAGGCAGGGCAGATTCCACAAGTTTGTGGTGACGCTGTCCTTCATCGCCACTCGCAGCGGGTTGCTCAAGTGGACCGAGAACATCAACACTTCCAGGAGTTCCGATTCCGTTGAGTCGTAAGTCTAATTTAATATCGTTTGGAACTTTTGTCTCCACAAATATATTTTTAGGTGAAATTATTCTAGGTTGTCGCACTCTCCTTTAATCTGGATCTGATAATTTAGTACTATTTTAGATGATGAAGTATCGCGGTATAATTAAATAATATCTACTGATACCTACAACTCCTCCTACAACTTTGACAGTGTCAACCTATTATAAATTAATTTTCAGGCATTTCAGCGAAAAGTATGCACGAGCGTTTGACTCAGAGTGGTATCGTCGCGCAGTGGAACATCACGCGATAGAACCAGAGAGCTTCGTCTTCTCTGTGCCGTTCCGTGATGGATCAGAAGCCGAGGACCTTAGTGGAAGACCACCATTGGTGCTTGCTACCCACGCTGTGTTCGTAGAGTCGCGAGGACATCGCGCCCCGGCGGCGGTTGTAGGTCTTCACTTTCAGCTGGAGTCGCTTGCTAAGCATTTCTTAAATATTACTTCTACGGTGAGTAATAGACTTAATATTATTATTATTATTGCAGACATAGTTTTACACACTCAACTTAATAAGAAAAATGTAATACATCTGTTGAAACAATTATTAAAGAGAGCTACGTATATAGTCTATCTAATTAATATGGTCTTGACTGTTTCTTTAGTGTTTATTTTTTATTTATAAACAATTTTCTTTGAACTTTACTTCTAGTGTACTGCTGGAACTGTCTGCAAGAAAACTTGCGCAGGCGATGAGCTCGACTGTTACATTCTTGATGACAACGGCTTCATCATTCTCTCGGAAGACGTTTCTCAAACCGGCCGCTTCTTCGGACAAGTCGACGGCACTATAATGGACTCCTTAGTCCAGGACAGAATCTATAAGAAAGTCACCGTGCATGATCATCAAGGCAGGTGCCCAGATTCAAGAAATCCATTTAGTGGAGACAGTAATAAACTATCGGTAAGTTATTCAACGAGATAGTAAAAGTGTCAATTTAATGTGATATTGGAATAGGAAGTCAAGTAAGAAAAAATATTGGAAGAACAACTATTTAATATGAATTCTATCTGACAGCCAATGAAGCCTCTCTCCTGGCTCGGGAGCTATCTAACAAGTCTGCTCGCAGTTTGGTTTCCATTGTGGGACAACACCAAAGTCCACGCCAAGCCGTACACTGAGGACGAAGCCGGTAAGAATTTAGCCAAACTATCACCACACTATTTTCCACGCAGAATGAGTAATACAAGGTAATGGTAGGGAAAAAAATGATTACAGATTACGAAGACTATGAGAGCGAGGACGTTGAGACCCATGAGGAAGTGGAGAGAGATCGTGGAACTTACGAGATTATAATAGACGGGTTGGGGGAGAGTTCTCGTGACGGGGGCCGTTCCGCAGGGCCGCCGGTGATGCAGGGGCCTCCGCCTGGGGCTACACATCGGGAGCCCCCGCGGGAGGCCGCACGCTCAGCTGCTGTCAGACCCTGCGACACCAGCGCTGAACTCTTCACTCTGCAGTCAACCAGGCTCAATGCTGCACAGCCGCTTAAAGGAAAACTTACCAATTGCCATAATTCTGGGTGCGAGAGGTGAGGAAAATAATATGTTGTTTTGTTTAAAGTAAAAGTATGTAGAGTTTCTGGTAGAGTTTCATATAGTAGGATTTTCAATTCAATAAACGTTGATAAATAAATTGAGTTCCCTTTCAATAAACTTCTAGTCGAGCTCCGCAGTCAGCTAATTGCATAAATAGTATCTCCCTAACCAACAGCCTTATTTATTGTAATAACTTCACAAAATAGAATTTATTTTGTACGTCACGAAGAACTTTTCGTTGTAAACCGCTGAGCATAGGCGTCCCCCGAGGATCTCGATGAGACGGATTCGTTAGAAAAATCCGTAAAACTGGTTACATTTCAATGAGTAACATAAGTAACTTTATTCACGCAGGCCGTTCAGCGTGCAGAAGATTCCGCACAGCAACCTGATCCTGCTGGTGGTGGACACGCTGTGCCCGTGCGGCGCCAAGCGCCTCGACGTGCGCGCGCGCGAGCCGCCGCGCCCGCCCTGCCGCCGCCGCGCGCACCACCGCCGCCGCCCGCACCACTGCGTCTCCTACCACCCGGAGGTACACACTATACACCATCTCTCTCCCCCCTGTCTCTCTCTCTCCGTCTGTCTGCTTAGGGTATAAGTGCCGAACCAGTTAGATTCCTTTAAAAACATACCTAGTCTCTTCTGTCCATTATCACATATAGCCATAAGCAAGAATCTGGCGAACAATTTATCTTTCAACGAAATTAAATACTCGTAGTGCACCACCATTGCCTCCAGTAAATAATTAGACCTTACACCATTTTTCCCGACTATAACTAGGTAATGGTAAATGATGTAGTATGTAACTTGCACGCCTCTTAAAGATGGAGGGCAGGAGGGCCATCTCATTAATAAGACGATAACCGATATTAAAGCAGTTAACTTCCCATCAATTTTCTACTGATCAATATTAAGCCGGCCACAACCGGGAGCTTTATAAGCCTTCTATCTAGAACTTCTTCATACTTTTGTTCTATGTATTGAATAGAATAGTTATATTGGCATTAAATATATTTGTTTTGCCTCGGTGGCGTAGTTGTATTACGGTACGGTTACAAAGCTGAGGTCTCGGGTTCGAGTCCCGGGTGGGGCAAAGTGATATTGGATTTGTCTATTCATTATCAGCCCGGAGTCAGGAATTTGTGCCCGATATGGCGATAGGCTCGCCCCCTATCACATCATGGGACGGAACATACAAGGCGAAATGTGGGTGTCCTGGTGGCGCCTCTGCCTACCCCTTCGGGGATAAAGGCGTGAGTTTATGTATGTATGTATGTAGTTATATTGGCATACAATAAAAATATACTCCATGACCAAATGGCCTACATGATTTTTTTGTATTGCAGGAAATCGAGATCCAGTCGTGCGGGCGCGGCGGGCGCGCGGCGCCACTAGTGGCGCTAGTGTCGCTGGCGGCGCTAGTGTCGCTGGCGACGGCGGCGGCGCGCCTGTGCACGTGACTGCACTAAGGCGTCGCGTTTTGTTTCAGTAAAGTCAACACTCAACAGTGTACACCGACCCGCATGGAGCTTGCATACCTCGAGTGTTAATGAACTATAGCATTTGTTTCAAAACGAACGGATTTCCTTTACGAATGAATGCTTCGGAGGTCGCAATCCAAGTGTTCGAGTATGTGTGGCTGCGGGGCGTGACTTCACCGCGCACGCCGTGACGTCACGCCTCGGTCCCACGATATTTGCATATCGCGAGGGTAGAGTTTTGATCAATTTACCGACTGAAGTTTTGGTCCGACCAAATGAACTTTTGATCTTGTTTTGAGACAGGATAATTTATTCGGATTAGGATACGATAATGAGGTAAAGTATTTTCCCCTCTCAGTTAAGTTGTCAGTTGTCACGTTCATAATGTAACTAATGCGAACGCATACAGTATGAGTAATAGGTAGGTAACGAATATCTTGTTAAATTTAAATTGGAGATTATCACAAACTTGGAGAACTTATAAATTATAGCTAATGTTAATAGGTAATGAAAGATAAATAATTAATGTAAAAAATATAACGATATCGTTTGAACTGTTTTAGAAAATTTTACCTATGTTGATACCTAACTCTATTTATTTCTTAATATCTGTCATTCAAATTATCCAAACTTATTGAATAGTTGCATAGATTTAATGTAAATATGAAGATATTTTGTTGGTAGGCAATTTCTTTGCTAAGTTTATGTGTGCCTGTGTAATATGTAAAGGCCGTTTTGTCGTCGAGACGGCGTCGCAGCGCCATTTTGAAACTCACCAAATTATCTAACTACTTTACAACACCAACTAGAAAATTAAAGTATTCTTGGTCAAGTGTAAGCACCATTATAGATTAATATAATGTCGGTGAAGGGCGATGCCACGCCGGTCTGCGACGACTCTCCATTTCTAGTCGTTAGCAATTTTCTCGCCTAATCTTGAAATAATATCGTCGAGAAACTGTAAACAGTTTCGTATTTTTATTGTAAATATTTTACTAACTTAAATGGCCTACTACGATTTTAAGGAAGTGTGTTGCTAATATTTGTGTCGTTTAAATTCGACTTCTGCTGTCATATGAGGTAATGATCGTCATATCGATTTCACAGTCATGATTTGCATATCATACGTTTATTATATTATATAATCTTGGATTATCAAGATCTCGAACTATTACAGTAAGTTGGGTGGCTGAATCTGATGTTTTCGAGAAGACACCACTACAGGCATTATTCTTACATCGCTACAGTGTTGAAAACCTTCCCAGCGCAGAAGGTGAGAAGCTGGCTGTGAAATGAGAGACACCAGAATCGATAACAGCACTGTGACAAATATTTGTATCATCAACAAATATTTGTTTCAGATCTCAGTGTTTTAAGGGCTTAAAGTTCCAATTAGTATGTAACATCCTCTACAGAAGACACCAAGATACTAATCTTAATATGGAAATGTTGGAACTGTGTAACTTCATATTGGAATGTTTTGTTTGGAATATATTTCAAACAGCTGCAATCGAGAACACCAGATTCTAAAGCCCTAAATTTTAATTTCACACATTTGAATTCTCAGGATGGATTTAAATGTATGCATATTACATTGTTTGTAACTAACCTAAATATGAATGTTATATAGAAAACCTGTGGCTCGACTGTGAAAATAAACCGCATATAATTAAATATATCAACAAACGTGACAATAGCGGTTGCATTCTCACAGTCGGGCTAGTATGTACCGGGTGTCTACGAATAGAAATTTTATATATCATAATAATAGTCTATATAAATGAGTATACGGCTTGCTATTGTCCGTTTTATTGCATACTTTTTAATAGTACAAAAATAAATATTAATAGTTTACGGATATCGAGTGCCAAACCACAGTTTCCCAATTTGCTTTTACGGAGGTTTAATGTACGGGACCGATAGTTTACAATTTACATGCATGTGATTGTAATTTGTAATATAGATTTGCTCGCGGGAGTCGGGACAATAGCAAGCTCTTTACGAAATGGAAAAAGGCGCACATTATATGAGCGTATCGTATTAATTTCTGGCCTTTACACTCGCTCGAAACATTTTTGTATGAATATGATAAATTCAAGAGTGGCGTGCAGTGGTGGACGCATAATTACCAACTTAAAGTAGGTTAGTAAATATTTACTTTTGAAATTAATAGTTTACTTAATAAATTTAAGAAAAGGGCAATAATTCTAGAATTTATTGACACATATCCAAAGAATATATCTCAGATAAATTATATTGACATTATTATTATTTAATTGATGAGAACATTATGTGGTAGTTTTGACGTAATAAATTTTATTAACTTCGTATTTTAGATATTAATAAATATGCTTAATTATGTGCGCACCACTGAAGTCGATAGTGTGGTAATGAGGCCAGTTTTTAAGAGTTAAACCAGTCGTAAATTATCTTTATAGTACGCCTGGGTTGTTTAACCACACAGAACATTGATTACAGTAACTGATGGTAGAACTTCCATACAAACATAGAATAGTGACATATCAGAACTTATCAACTACCAATATATTTAAGGAATGTTTACATAACTTCCCGTTACTTATTTCAGGATTTATTTTTGTTTTCAATAATTTATCAAAAGTACTATCAATTTTTGTATAAGTATATCTAATTTAATTATCATTATTACGCGTGATTTTCGTTGTTTCACAATTACGTGTTAGTTCTAAAATTAATTTTAATTTGTTTAAAAGAATCAGTTACTGTAATGAATGAGGCGCTTGTGAAGCAGTATAATGCTCAAGTACAGTTAACATAACGAAGGCGCATCTGAGATAATGTACATTGTGTATAATAGTACAGTAAGGAGTCGATTTAATGGCTTAGAGGAAGTTTAATCAGGTGAGTGGCGGACGACTGGTGTATTGAGTGCTTCTAGTAAGCGTCGAGTCTTCCATAGCAGTCGGACGCGTGGAGCGAGTGTTTACTGTTACGTCTAAGTATTAAACGATAATAATAGTTATTATAGCATAGCCGGAGCTCGCGTATTGGGCGGTGTGCAGATATTTTTACTTGCACTTCGCGGGATTTAGTTCTACGTAACTATAGACACAAAACAAATACCTCGTTTAGTTACTCGAAACGTAATAGCTAGACAAAATTAACGTTTATTTCGCGTTCAGTTGTCGAACATATCAATTCAGGCACCAAATAATAATTATATCGTAAGCGGTTTTTAAATGTTTTCGTATGTGATTTTTCACGTAATTGATATAATGGTTTTAAAGAGATTTGTATCGATGTTCACGTAATCCCTCGCTTTACGGATATACGGCAGGCGCAGTGGCAGGTGGCAGGCTGTGTTGCAGTACCTCCGCAGTGCGCAGTACAGTGCAGTGTGCAGTATACAGCATACACCTCCTATGCAACGCTAAATGGTTCTCTGTAATATCACTGTCGATCCCTTGTTAAAGCTTTTTAGGAGTATAATCAAAATTGTCGGTAAATTTCGAAATTATATTGAAATTTTGATGTCACTGTTTTGAAATTTATTTTTATTATAATTAGTTAAATTTATAAATAAATATAGTGAATCTGATTGGGCACGGCCGACCGTGTGGTCACGGTTCTCTAGTGTAATTATAGTAAAATACTGTTCTTTTTGTTACTTGCCAGTTCATGCTATAGGTATACCGTAATTACAACAATAAAGTTCTCTTATAACATTGTGAATATTTGTTTTATTTATATGTGTGTTTTCATTCACCTACGATATAGTAACACTCAAATAAAGGAAATACTAACCAAACTGATCAGAATTACAAAAAAAAGCTTTAAAAGAAGCTAAATGAAATAGAAAAAAAATGTTTCACTTTTATAGAATAAATGGGGGTAGGTATATATTTAAGATGGCTATTTTTTGGATATTTGTCAAATATGGCGTTCGTTTTGTAAATTAGGCAAATTATAATTGAAGGTAATTCTAACCTATATAATTTTCTAGATACCTGCAATCTCACCTTAAAAAGTACCAGGAGAGCATGGAATGTAAGATGTTACAACACGATCTTGTGTCGAAGTTGCTCTAAATTAATTTAAATGAAAATGACTAGGGCAGCATAGAAGATAAGAGTGTCACCCGTTCTTTCGTTGTACTTGTGTCAACAAATTGCATGTTGTGTCACCAATATTGCAATGTGAACTGAAAAAGTACTAGGAGACCATAAATAGAAAGAGGTTATACCGTGCTCTTGTCATATATTTTTTCAGCTACCCTCAAATACCAACTAAAAAAAGTAACAGGATGTGTTGATCTCTTTCCGAGCTATGTACTCCTGGTACTTTTTCAATTATTTGCTTTTATCAACCAACCCAACCATATTTTAGTAACGTGATTTTGACCAATCCGTTATCAACAATTGTTTGAAAAGCGTAATTGTCTAACCTAACCTATAATTTTCATGTAGACAGTGTTGCTGGCCCCTCGTTTTTGATTCATATTATCAGTTTTTACATGATTTGTATGACCTTTTAGGAAATTTGAGAAATCACGATTTTAATAAATCAATCTCTGTTTAAATTCTTCATAAGACTTTAAAATCAATAACAATGTTACCACTCATCACCAATTTTTGTATGGGTCGATTTGAAATACAATTAAAAACCAACTGTTTATAAAACATACAAGTTTAATAACTCATATATATATTTTGACATACAGGTAATTAACATAACAGTCATAGTTCACATGTAGAGACTGGCAGCGAACACGATGTCCCTCTTGAGCAGTTTGATGGCGTCGCTGAACTTATTCTCCAGGTCTGTGTTGCCGATGTTCTTGGCTGCTTGACAGAGTTGCCGTAACACTTCTTCCAGTCTTCTCATGCATCTGATTATTGAACCTGGGAGATAATATCCAGTGTTAATATTTTGAATTTTCAAAAAAAATAAAATTGTACTTTTCCAGTAACTGCATGTACACAGGCCAGCAGATTGCTAAATTGGCAGTGGGCAGGGTACTGACGGTTAATGAGGCCGAAAATTCTTAATGGTTTCTTAGATTTACGCGAATGTTACACATTGAAATAAAACTATTGACAACGATAAATTATTGATTCTGGCCAGGTAGCGCAGCATCAAATGTCCACCCACAAGGTGTCCGTGGTTGCAAATCTCTCTCAATAGGTCAATATGGAAAACATTGAGAAACGCGTATGCCTTCACAGCGCAAATTCAGCAATGGATTTTCTATGCCTGAAGATGATAATGACGACTAGCTGTCGCCTTTGAATTTTATTCAGCTCTCGTCACCAATTGACACCCTCAAGGTTTCCAGAAAGAGATTGAAATTGTTTATTTTGTACGCATTGCAATAAACAATAATTCAAATGGATTTAATTGTAAATTGATGTGGTTACCTTCAAACACGTCAGTCATCTTGCATATCTGCAGGAAGGTGGCGCCCTTGGCCCAGGCGAGCACGACGTCCATGAGCGTGCACTTGAACTTGCCCACGTACTCGTCCTCGTCCAGGTCCATCTTCGCGTCGATCGACACTTTCGCTATCCGGCGGGCGAACTCCTGGAAAATGTATATTGTTGCTTAGTACAAAGTTCAGGAAAAATCCTAGTGGATTTGGAATTATATTTAAATTTAAAAAAGAGACTTACCTCTGTGGCGCATTTGTACTACGATATGATTGCAAAGCTGAAGTCTCGGGTTAGAGTCCCGGGTAGGGCAAAGTGATATTGGATCTTTTTATTCATTTAATCAGCCCGGAGTCAGGAATTTGTACCCGATATGGCGATAAGCTAAATACTCGATCTTAATGTGGGGTTAGGACTATGCATGTGACTGTTGGGTGTATTTATGTCCGCTCCAGTATACTTCAATGATTGGGAGTGTATTTTAATGAATAAGTACACACTACGGTCACATATTATAATATAGTCCTGAATCTGCATCAAGATCGAGTCTTATATTGTAGGTGTCAAAACGTACGAGACACTTTTCTGTCGCACAAACACTCAGACCAGAAACAAATGCCTGTGAAATACACAAACATTTGTCTCAGTGCGGGGATCGAACCCGCAGTCTTTCGTTTCACACACGGCGTCTAACGGCGCCATAGAGGCTGTACAATACTAAATAATAGAATGTAAAAAGTATCGATAATAGATTTTGAAACATATCAATAATAGATCTATCCGTTTTGAACATGATTACATACCGGGTATATCAAGACTGCAACCGAAAACGAAGCCAGGTGGTAGTTTTAGTGGTTACAGACACGATGCAAATAAAAATTTCACCAAAACAGCGACAGATATTTTTTAGAATTTTTAAATATCATCTTGTTTGGGTGGTAAAAGCCTAGTTTTTGCGAAAATAATAATTTAAACCCTTACGTACCATTGAATGTTTAAAAATAAAGAGGTCTACATCATCATTTTAGGAAAACTATGTATTTATCACCCAAATACGACGATGAGTAAAAAACCACAAATAAAAAGTTGTCAATTTTATTTGCGAAATTTTTACTTGCATTGTGTCTGAAGTCACTAATACTACCACCTGGCTTCGTTTTCGGTCGCAGTCTTGATACACCTGTATACGTTTGAAAGAGTAAAACAAATAGATTGATGCGGGGGCTATATAGCGAGTTGCACCTGCAGTTGTCGCAGCACGCCGCGCAGTTCGTCGCCGGCCACGCTGGGCTGCGCGGAGTTGTCGTCGCACACGAAGCAGCTCACCAGCGCCGCGCTCTGCTCGCTGCTCAGCGACGAGAACACGCCGTTGAAGATCAGCTCCGTCAGCAGCAGCTCGTCCGCGCTGGAACATGCATGCACTACCTTTAAATATCATTTTACTTATATATTTGTAATGGCGCCATTTAATTTTGAATAAGGTGACTATTTATTACTAGAAAATTCTTAATAATAATTAGCTTCCCGCTCAGCATATGCTACGGTTAGCCTGGAATATGAAGAATGCAGAAGCATTTGAAGCTTTCACATTATTATACCTCTTACACCTTTGAAAAGAGGCGTTAGCAGTAGTAGAGTAGATCAGCATAATTTTGTCGAATGGCATGAAGTAATCGTCTATTCCTCATAACCCCACTGTTTATCCGAACCGCCTTGCGTTTACCACCAGATACAGTCGCTTGGCAATTAATGTCAAATAATTAAACTTAATGCACCACTCATAAAACATTAATTTCACCGATCCATGGATACAAACGAAGCTCAAAAATATCTAAAATAAAAGTTCTAATTTACCTGCTGAGCTCGCAGGCTATCCGTCCCTTGACCTCGATGACGTCAGACGCAGTACAATATCCCAAACGCCGCAACACTCGTTTCCGTTTCTTCAATTCTTCCATCTGCAGCACGCTTTTAGCTTTTCTGAGCTCTGATTTAGCATTTGTTAATTCTTCATACAGTTCTTGTTTCTTTTCGTAGGCGGCTGTGAGGGCACTCCGGTTTTTGTCTTTGTGTAAGGGGTGTGCGTATAGTCTAAAACATAATTATTTTACTAGCATAAGTTTTTTATGAGCATACCGATTGCCGATGTTGCGGAAATATTTTACCAGTGTTGGTCGTGAATTCACGAAGAATCTTAAAGTACTACTGAAATTGAACATGGAGCATATAGAACGCAAAATGAAATGAAATAGAGAAAGCATATGATTGGGTCTCTATTTAGATGTATAACATTTACGCAAGCAATCATCAGAGAATTGAAACTTTATTCGTTAGACCACAAACATTTTACAATAGTTTCTGCATGGGCAGTCTTTTTAGAGAAATTCTTGCTTTATATTACACATTAAGTATTCTTAGTAAACAACAAATAACTCTAGCAATTTTCAATACACTTTCTATAGTAATAAATACGAACCTTTCCTCAAACACTTTGATTTTATCAACGCACTCCTTGAACACAGGGTCGTCTATCTTCATATCTTTAATTGGGTTCAAGAGCGGCGGTCCCTCAGGGAAGCGTTTCTTGACCTCCCCTATAGTCTTGAGCACGGACTTGCGGTTGTCCGAGGGTCGCAGGTCCTTGGGGTAGTACACGCGCAGGGAGCTGATCTGGTAGATGAGGGTGTGTAGAACTGGAACCACTTCTACGTCACCCGCCTAGGAAAAAATTCAGATATCGTCAATAAAAAATATGATCAATGTTACGAGAAAATCTATGATCTAAGTATTCATACGAAGAAAATTTATTTAAAACATTTTTATGAAACTAATTCTTAATATAAAATTTACAAAAAAATCTTGCAAATGGCAGTAATATATATATTTTTATTCTTTTGTAACATTAAACCTCAACACTTCTGTGTTTTTATATTACAGTGTCATTGGTTTATTTTATTTCATTATGTGGAGTTCAATAAACTGTTGTGTGTCTGGATTTTTAAATTAACCAATATCTAAAAACAACATAGAAATATAGATAGTTTAATATCTTAGTATATTTACCTCTCCAGGCGGACACGGCACGTTAGTCTCAGTGTCCTTGTCCGTAGCTTTCTTCACGTGCAGTAATATATCAACAATGATCACTGGCTCCGCTGTCAGAGGATTCTCATCCTTCTTGTTCTTGTTCTGTTTATGTCTGAAATTCACTATTATGCCCCAGTCGTATTCATATTTTTCGGTTTTAACCTAAAAAGAAACAAATTGTCAAATGTATAACAATTAATGAAGACAATTACAACCTTATTTTTAGACAAAATTATCTAGTATAATATATTATTCACCAACTTATTTTTGCAATGAGATAAGATAGATCAAGTAGGTCCTGGTAGGTAGGTATATCTGTAAGTAGTTGTGATGTTTGCGAAAACCCTTTTTGAGTATTATTATTGAAGTGATTTACTTGGATAATTTTCCGTCATTAACAACATGAAATATCATTTAAATAACTAAAATAAATAAATCCATAACATAAGTAAGTTCATAAAAAACATGGAGCACATTACCACATAGAAATACATTTTGAAACCTTGCTAGACAAATCCTATAACTTAATAAAACCCATGTAAATAACTAAAATAAACCATTTAAATTACCTTTACAAGTCGTCCAGGTTGCAAGAATGGTTTCAAGTACTCAGGCATGGTGATGAAGGATCTGAACTGGCTGCCGAGGATGTCCAGCTGTGACCTGATATTGCAGTACGTCGCTATTGAATTCTCTTCTTCTACTGCTAAAGCGTCGTACTCTTTCTGTTTCGCTTTCACCTCTATTCAATAAAATAAATTCAATTATTATTGTTATCCGCACTAGGCCAAAGTGGTAGACTATGGCCTAAGCCATCTCAATCGAGCAATTTATTGTTGAGTAGGCCAGTGCCCTGCAGTGGACATAATATATTAATTGGATTATTTATTTTTTATTTATTGTTATCAAAATACTTCATTGTGGAGGTGTAATTAATTTAGAAATGATTTAATTAATAATTAAATATGTTAGATATAAAACATTCTTACTGTCTATGAGATCTGGAATAGCAGCTTGATTCTGGAATTGGAAGAAACTTCTTTCCAACATATACTCCGGATTTATCTCTTCCACTCGCAATAAATTGAGTACCTACAAATATAATAATTACAATTAAGTCAAAGAGTCCTCACGCATGTGTAAATCCCCATGTTTTTTATTCTTATATTTAACTACTTTTAAATTGCATAATGTCGCTGAAATAGCTTTAAGCAACCCCACTCGGCTTATTTTCATATCGAGTTCCATTATTAATCTTCTTTAATCTGTCATTTAATAATTACTTTTCCTGTACCTTCAGTACTTTAAACACATGAATGAATAGAATAACAATATCGCACTCACCATATTATAAGTGAGATGGAAGGCGGAGTTGATAGGGTCAGCCTTGCCCTGCACCATGCTCTTCACCACCGTGGGGGTGACCTTCTCGTCGATCATGAGGATCACGATACCCTTGTCGTCCAACCCTCGCCGCCCCGCGCGACCTGACATCTGGATGTACTCACCTGACGAAATCTAACAAAAAGAAATAGCACATCAAAGCTCCAAATGAATAATAAATATTAAAATACGAAATAACGTCAAAAAATATCTATCTATATCAGCCCATATAGGTACGTCCCACTGCAGGCACGAGCCTCCTCTAAAATCGAGAGTACGATTGAGAGGGGTTAGGCCCCATATAATCCACCATGCTGGCCTCATGCGGATTGGCGGACTTTACATACCATAGAAATTATTATAAATCGCTATGGTATGCAGATCTTAAAATTAAAAAAGAATTAAAAAATTAAACTGACTTCAAAATTGAAATAAGAAGAAAGAAATAAAACTAATCTTTTAATAAATCTAAAATACCTAATTATGCAATTTTTTTATGTCGTGACGGGATGCGACGCGATAGAACGAGACAGAACGGAGTGGGAAGTGTTAGGACAGATTGGACGTGATGGGATTGAGCAGGTCAAGTCATGGAGGGCAGAAAAGGAGACGATAGGATTGTTATATTCAGTTTAGGTATACGAAAAACAACATCTATCTGGTGTGGATTGGAGTTAAAGTTTTTTTTTTTTTTTTTTTTTTTTTTAACCTGGCACGGCATAGTGACTGCATTGCACCTGATGGTAAGTGCTAATGCCGTCCAGATAGAGTATCGAATGGTATCAAACGGTAGTCTCATACCATTCGATACAATCATGCCGGCCCGCTGAGATGCCTCTTCACGCTACGGCGGAAGGACCCAGGATTATAGGAAGGAGGGAACACGTGCGATGGCAAACCGTTCCACAGCTTGACTGTACGGCAGAAAAAAGAATTAGAGAACCTTTTGGTTCGCGCCGAAATGGATTGAACAGTCAAGCTATGGCTCCGCAAGCCAGCACGCGTGGTTCTGTTAAGGAAAGGAGAGGAGGGGATTAAATTGAACAATTCCTCAGAGCATTCGCCATGATACAGACGGTAGAACACGCTTAGAGAGGCGACATCCCTCCGTAACTGTAGCGACTCTAAGTTGCCCGTAATGTCTGCATCATTCACAATGCGGATGGCCCGCCGCTGCAATCCATCCAAGGCATCGAGTAAGTACTGGGCGGATCCATCCCAGAGGTGCGAACAGTATTCCATACCCGGCCGAACCTGCGCTTTATACAAGCGGTAGAGTTGACCGGGCGCGAAAAACCGACGCACCTTGTTCAGGACCCCAACCCTGCGGGAAGTGGCAGATATTACGCCCTCGATGTGATTCCTTGGATTAAGATCACAACGGATATCCACACCAAGGATACTCAGGTCATTCCGCATTGAGAGGGGAATACCCTGAAGAATGGGGAGGGGAGAGAACGGGGATTTTTTGCACGTGAACGCACACACCTGGGTTTTCCTGGCATTGAACTCAACCATATTCCTGGAGCCCCATGTAGAAATGAGATCCAAGGATCGATTGAGCTCAATGACAAGATCCTCGCGCCCACTCACAGTGTCGACCCGGCAACCTGGGGACCCATGGCAGTATCGCCCATGAACCGTGCTGTCATCTGCATAGCAATGAATGTTGCCAAGTGACAACATATCATTGATATGCAGAATAAACAGGGTGGGCGACAGCACCGAGCCCTGCGGAACTCCGGCATTTACCGACATGAGCGCCGAAGCGTGTCCGTCAACGACAACACGCATTCTACGCCCATGCAGAAAGCCAGAAATCCACGAACACAAGTTGCCGGGCAGACCGTATGCCGGAAGCTTGGATAGGAGACCACGGTGCCAGACCCTATCAAACGCCTTGGCTATGTCGAGGCTCACAGCAAGAGCCTCGCCACGCCGGTCTATCGCCTCACCCCAGCGATGCAGGACAAACGCCAGAAGATCACCCGTTGATCGGTTGTGACGGAATCCGTACTGTCTGTCACTGATCAACGAGTGATCCTCCAGGTAGCGGACCAATTGAGCGTTTATGATCCGCTCCATGACCTTACACATCACTGAGGTGATAGCGATAGGGCGATAATTGGTAGGGTCTGACCGATCACCCTTTTTGGGGATCGGTTGCACATTGGCCTCCCTCCAAGATTCCGGCACAACACCTGTGCGGTAGGACACTCGGTAGAGGCGTGTCAGTGCAGGAGACAACTCCGCTGCGCAACTCCTTAAAACCACCGCCGGTATTCCATCCGGACCACTGGCTTTCCGCACATCGAGAGACCGTAGCTCACGCCGCACATCACACTGCCTGATGCGAATATCCGCCATTGAGGATCCGCAATCAGGCAGCACCGGCGGGGGCCGGGAACCACAGTCCTCGAGGCGGGAATTAGCCGCAAAGAGATTTGCCAGTAAGGCGGCTTTCTCTTGCGGCTTGTGGGCCAGCGAACCTTCCGGGTACCTCAGCGGTGGCAGTGCTGGACGGCAGAAGTTAGACTGGACGGCCCTGGCCAAACTCCAATAAGCACGACTGCTAGTTGGGTGATTGGCCAACGCACGCCCAATCCTGCAAACGCGCTGGGCATCCGCTCTAACGTAGGCCTTCTTGCAGGCCTTGGCGGCTCGATTATAGGCTTCCTTGAGGGAACTGATATTAGGATCCTTGTTAGCGCGACCCCTGATCCAAGCGCGATACGCCGCCTGTTTGTCACCGACAGCATCGGCGCATGCCCGATTGAACCAGGAGCGTCCACGGCCCTTACTGGCGATCTCAGAGGAAGGAATATAATATTCCATTCCTAGTCTGATTTCGTCAGCAATAGCGTTGGCACTCGCAGAAGGATCTTTTCCCTCAAAGCAGCGCTGCCGCCAAGGGATAGATGCGAAATATTCCCGCATACCATCCCAATCCGCCGACGAGTAATGCCAGACCCTTCGCTTAACCTGCACGGGACGTGGAGGAGAAGCGAACGGTACCGACGACCGAACCAGGCAGTGATCGGAAGTGCCCAGAGGAGCACTAACGGTCACACTATACCCGGCCGGGTGACTCGCCAGCAGAAGGTCCAGCAGAGAAGGCGCATGACTCGCCACATCCGGGATCCTGGTGGGCTGGTTCACCAGTTGTGACAAGTCATGTGTCAGAGCGAATGCATGGGCAGCTCTGCCAGCATGATCGGTCTTGGAGGAGCCCAACCACAACTCATGATGTGCATTGAAATCCCCCAAGACCACCATTTCCGCTGACGGGAACTGCACCTGCGCGTCATCTGCCGCCTGGCTAAGGTACCTGAACAGCCGAGTCGTCTCATCGTCCCCGTTGTGTGACCTGTAGAGGCACACGTAGATGCGGCTCAGAGAACCAAGATCCACGTGCACCCACAGTGCGGAGAAGGAGGGGTCCTCCATGCAGCGCAGACGGCGACAGCAGACGTCCGACCGAACATACAAGCATACCCCGGCTTTTGGCTTGAAGTTTCCTTCAAGCGAATAACCGGGGTACATCAGGTAAGAATTGTCGGCCGGACAACGAATCTGCGTCTCCGTCAAGAAGAGCAAAGCAGGCCGGGCCGTCTCAAGATGGTGGTGGACGGCATTAATGTTTGTATGGAGTCCGCGGATGTTGGCGAACTCCATAGTGAACGCGGTGGTGGGGTTATACACCGCTGAAGGACCTGCTGGTGCACTGTCATGAAGGTAAGGGTTGGGTTCGGTGAAGAGGCATCGAGAAGCCTGTATCAGGGCACTAAGAAGGCCGAACGGGTACAGGGACAAGGGAGTTGGCAGGAGGAGAATTGATCCGCCGGACGGAAGGGCCCCCGTACCCTCCCGGGATGGGCCGCCGGGACCCCACATCCGGTCACCAACCGGCACGACGGACCCACCCAAGATTATGCGCGGCATGGTGAGGCAGCCTCTCGTAGTGGTTAGCTACGATTGGGCCCCTGTACTGTACCGCGGGCGGCCAGCGGACAACCGTTTCTACGGGTCTCCCTGGCCGGCGGGTCAACACTCCTCACACCGACAGCGTACCGCAAATACCCACACGGCACAACCTCATACCCAGATACAGGCCCCTCGAGAAACCGGGGGAAAACGGGCTGATCCCGGAACGCGACCCCCTTGCGGGGATCACTATGGCGGTCTTTACGCCGCGTTAACGGTGGTCGCTACCCGGGCGGATGCAGGCATCCTACCACCACGAACTGTGTCACTCATTTGGCACTACCCAGGGGTCACGTGTAGGGAAACTAGAGTCAAAGCCTACGGACGCGAGTGACGTTAACCCCCAAGTATCTGCACCCAGGTGAAGCTGGGACGGACTCATATGTAAAATAAAAGTAATACATGTCGACGAACGACAATTGTGGTGCTTTAACAACTATGGGTTGTGATTTCGTGATTGGTTTCAGCCGTATAAAGTTATAAACCCTCTAGTATAAATATCCCCACAGAAAATGTATGAAAATGCATCCTAAGTAATACGTAGAATCAAAAATCAACTCACGAATCTGAACTCCTTGCCGTCAAACTTCTGGCAACTGGTGAACACCACTGTGCGGGCAGGCATGTTCAGTCCCATGGCGAACGTCTCTGTTGCGAATAGTGCCTGCAAAAACGAAAGGGCTGTATGAAGTTCTTCATTTATTTCACAGATTAAAAAAGGACAAAATAAAATACGGGCGGCTTTTCCGAGCCAACGAAGTCGTTAGCAAAGACCGTTATCAGTTACATCATACCTTAATAAGCCCCAGGCCGAAGAGTATCTCGATGGTTTCCTTGAGGATGGGCAGCAGGCCGCCGTGGTGGATGCCGATGCCGCGGCGCAGCAGCGGGATCACGTTCTCCACCTGCGGCAGCTTGCGGTCCTCCTCCGACAACACGTCCATCGCGTTGCTGAACACTTCGTCCACTAGCTTCTTTTCTTCGACTGGAATGGTCATTTAGTGTCAATTTATGATTTTTGGGTTGTACACATATCATGGTGATAAGCAAGCTGGAATAATAGTATGAGTTAAAAGTTAAAACCACATCATTGGAAGCTCTATCTGTTTAGCGCGAAAGAAGAACACAGACCCTAACAGTAAACAAATGTCACATGAATAGTGAAGTCAACATACTTCCGGGCTTTAGAACCAATTTCTCAAATTCGGATTGGGTATAGCTCCAATTGAATTTCATTAAGTCATTTGCAAGGCTGCGATTCATAAAGTGGAGATTAGAAGGAGTCAACCAATTATATTCGAGATCTTTATCATCAATCATTATAGATATAACAAACCTAAAAGCTGGAACACTGTAACTCTCTAATATACTTACTAGTATTAAAATCAAGCTTGGCCATCTGCATAGCGTAGGCCTCGCAGTCCTTCTTGCTGAAGCTGAATATGATGACGGGAGCGAAGTTCCTCTCCATGATCATTTTGACAATGTTGAAGATGTTAGTCTGGTTCTTGTCTCGGGGCCCGCCGCGTCTTCCCCGCTGGTCACCCTTGGCCGCGTCGCCCGCGTTACTTAGGACCGTCATGGCAGTGTTGAAGTTGTCTTCTTTGAATATTCCCTTATAACATTAAAATAAAACAAAGTTTTTTTGTGTATTAAATTTAACAATGCGAATCATAAATCCACAATATGTTTCATACAAATCAATAATCAAATACTTAAAAGTCAACATTTCCCATTACAGTGTAAAAAAAATCGACGTAAATTGATTTCAACAGTCGTTTGATTTTCGATGTTACCAAAGTAACTACACCTGACTATTACTGGATCCTTTTTACGCCATAGTTTAAATACAATTTATTTTAGTCCTTCTTACATTTATATGGGAAATGGTACCTTTTCATCCACCACTAGATGTATGCCATCCCCTCCAGCTGGGAATATGTAATGCTGCAGCGGCGTGGGCCTGTACTCCGTGTACACCACGTGGCAAGGCTGCGAGTGCAACCTACACACCCACTCCGCGAACTGCCGCGCGTTGGGTATCGTGGCCGATAGGAACACGTAATGCACGTTGTCTGGCAGGAGGATTAATGTTTCTGAAAATTAAATACATATATGTAAATTGCACATATTTTTTAATTTATTCTACAAGGTAAATGTCACTTTGTTATAGGCACGCTTCAAAGAATTCCTATCGTAATAGAAGCCACCAAACTCAAACCACTTCAGAAGTGTTTGTAAGGTTGTTTATCCACCATTTGGTTGTAAGTCCAACGCTTAACTTACACATCACATACACTACACTGCACTGATTTATTTTCAGTTCCTACTATTTACAATATTACATTAGTATGTACTATTAGTGAGGTTGACACAACACACAGACCTTGTACTTTACATGAATGAGATACAAACACACAGATGAGGAAAAAGTAATTATTATTGCACATTGATACCAATGTGTAACATTCGCGTAAATCTAAGAAACCATAATTTTTGCACATACTAATAAATAAATAACCATAAAAAAAATTAAGGTTAAACAATAAATAAACACAGTAAATAATTACCTTCCCAAACTACACCTCTCTCTTTGTCTCTCATGTAATGAATCTCGTCAAATATTACCCATCCAACTTCACGCATCACTTCTGAACCTCTGTACAGCATATTACGCAAAATCTGCAAGAAAAGAAAATAAAATTTGATTACTGAAGTAAATCATTGATCATGCTTGATTCACACTATGGAATAAATGTAATAAAGGTAAAATGATTTCTTACATTTACATTCATGTTATACATTGAAAAAAACAATTTTATGGATTTTATCACAAATTTGGTTTACTTTTTTAACTTTCATTTTCAAATGAAGGTAGTTAATCGAAGGTAGTTTTATTTCAATGTAATATAGGCATTTTAGTCAACACAATTACTTACAAAATAATAGAATTGTTTTTAAAATATAGAACATATAAATAAATTAGTAACAATGTTGTAATTTTTATAATGATTGATTTCTGAGTGGACTTAAGCTCTTTTTTGAAAAAAATATTTGTTTGTTAAGTTTGTTTAAATAACAAAATAATGATTTACCTCTGTTGTCATTATAAGACATGATGCGGAAGGGTTTATAGTAACATCTCCAGTAATAAGACCAACATCATGAAACTCCTCTGAGAACTCTCTGTACTTTTGATTGGACAATGCTTTTATGGGGGTTGTGTATATAACCCTCTGTTTGTTCTTCAGAGACAATGCTATTGCATATCTAATGTAAAAAAAATTCAAAATTACTTTAACATTCATAAAAGTTTGGTCACCATTGCCTTGACACTGGACCTCATTAGAGCCATTCATTCAGTGTTGCTCTAATAAGATTCAATTGTTCGGAATACTAAAACTTTCCAATGGTTTAAACAGTTTAGCGATATATTTAATTTAAGGCACTAACAGCTTTATTCATACACATATTTAAAACCTATTTTAGTTATCAAATGTTTTGTCCCCTTTGCTCAAATTGAATTCTAAAGTTGTTTGAATGGGATAAAACATTTGATAACTGAAATAGGTTTTAAATATAATAAAGCCATTAATTATTTTATTATTGTTGTATTTATGTATCTCCATTAACATAATTCTCCCATTGTAACAAGGATTTTGCAACTTTATGCTTTTTATTATTTAAACTAATTCAATGACTATTTTGAATTGATTTATCTAAGCACAACATGCAGTGAAATTTGAAATCAATGCAACAAAATACAGCTGTAATTAACTATGAAATACAAAAGGACAACTTACTCTGCCACTACAGTCTTTCCCGCTGATGTATGAGCAGACACCAACACAGATTGCAAGTTGTCTATACATAATATGGCTTCCTTCTGAAACGGATCTAATATGAAACTGTATTGTTTAGCTGGCTCCGATGTGAGCGGGGCTAGAGGGGCGTAATCGTGGCTGGGAGGTATTGCCACCTCGTGTGTGCAACCCTCGTGTGCTTCTAGAGTATGAATAACAATACGCGAGTGTAGAAGATCTAGACTGAAACGTTAAAAATATTATTTATTATTTTATTGCATAATAATTTTTGTATTCAATCTATCATCTCAAACATACATTTTTTTTATATTTTGTTCATAATTTGCTTGAAAACGATGCAGTAGCTATAATTACGTTATAATTAGGCTTTAATAATTTGTCAATTAAAATGATAATTATTAATGAATATATCAGATAAAGCAAGTATTGGATTTTTTCCAATTATACAATTCAATTCTTTTAGTACTACATATACTGCTGTTACTACAGCACAACCAATGTTCAGTCTAGCATGTTTACATTGAGAAAATAATATTATCTTCTCACACTTAGAAAAATATTCTTACTTTATCAAGTAGTCAAATATGTATCTGCTTATTATAAATAAGCTTTGACAAACCATTATTAAAATAGAAACATACTTTTTGAAATCAATTGGTACTTGAAACTATCGAGACAATGATAGTAGATGCTTCATAGTTGCGATAAGTTTGTTTACTATCCAGCTACATTTTATATTAATATAGTTGACTAAATGACTTACATTTTTATAGTACAGTGTGTGTACTGTGTACTATCTAAATCATATTATTTAGAGTTATATTAAACGTGCTTTTTTTAAACTATATATTTAACTCACTTAATATCTCCTATTATGTCGGCATCATCGTCGTCTTCCTTAGCTTTTTTCGCTACGGTTGTATCCGCATATTCAACCTCCTCGTGATGTCGTTTATTAGTAGCTGGCGTCAATTTTTCCTTCAGTAGTCTAAAACACAAGGATATTTTAGAATTTACGTACAATATTATGGAATATACATTCAACCACACATAGAGGTTAGGCTTAACTTACTCTTCCTCGTTTTCCTTTACATTGGGTAGCTGTTCCTTAGATTCAGGCGTTTCCTCAGTGTCAAAGCAATCAAATAAATCGTTCACATTTGCCATTTTTTAATTTATTTGTTTAATAATTAAAACAAAAGTCTCAACCATGTCACATACATCGCCTCATGTCTTGACGTGATATTTATGTCAATTCACAGACTAAGGGCGCGTTCCATTTGGCGTTCACGGCGCTCAAAACACTCATTTCGCCGTTCCATTTGACGATCACGATCGTCGTGGTCGCGGTGAAAACGTCACGTCACTGATGACGTCATGACATACGCTCACGACGACCCATGTCAAGAGGTGGGTCGTGGTGCGCGTTGAGAAAATTGGCGGGATTTTGAAACGACAAAACAAGAAAAATTTCAACAGAGAAAATTACGGTGTATGATACGGAGAGGGATATTTTAAATTCGTCATCTGAGTAACTATTTATTACTTGATCGTAATCTTTAAACCGTGGTCGAAGTATTCTTTTGTGGCGGTCATAATTTTGTAATATAGTATTCCATTCATCGGAACTGGACGAACTACTCCTATCTAAATCCATATTTCGACGCACGATTAAATATTCAAATGCCGCTGCAAAAGGCATTTTGTAACTTCGAACGTAAATCAATTAATTGTTCCACTAAAATGCAGTAGGTATAAAATTGTGTTTTTCAACATCAATCAATTTATCTAATTTTATTATTGTTTATCACAGAATACAAGACGATAAAACTTTAATGTTTTACCGTCAAGATTTAACCCATAATGCAACCTAACTTTTTATAGCTTTTTTTAAATAGGTATTTGTTACTTAAACGCTAAAAACGCCCCATAACCCGTTCCACTTGGGTTTGCGATCGTAACGCTCACGAGCAAATGGAACGGCAAATATGACGGTCGTGAGCGTGGTCGTTGCGATCGTCAAGTGGAACGCACTGTAAGGAGTAAATGTCAATTGTCAACCCACAGACAGCAGACTTTAAACAAGAAAGTCAACGA